>JAPWDM010000033.1:863345-2310845 GCA_035578155.1 Brachynemurus nebulosus | reverse complement strand
GCCGGGCTTTAATAATGTCGGATCGTACATGAAAGCATTTGATATCGGGTCATCGAGGTGAGCATGAACCCCTCTCCCCTGTGTTTTGCTTTCCCTCCACTTAGCCATTTCTCACTTTTTTAATCGACGCTTATGCCTCCTCACTTCGGGGAATGAAACCGGCCAAGGCAACCGAAGTGCATTACACAATTTACGTAATTTATTCTCTAAATTTGTGGAAGCTATAAGCGCATTGATAGCAGGGTCTTCACTCTTCATGAATTTCAATCCATGTCCCAAAGTTATCGTGGCTACAAGATTTTCTAGCTTTGGGAAACCTAGTCCTCCGTCCCTCTTGCCGGCATAAATGAACCCATCACAAGTACTAAGAGGGAGATGCAGGATTTCTTTCACCGCAACACGTAGGTCCCTATCGATCTCTCTTAACAATGTTGCGGGAGCCACGCCCAGGATAAGCGTGAACAAATAGTGTGGGACTAGGTGCGTGGTGAGCAAATCGACCTTTTGGTGAGGTTTGAGAGCCAGTCGCTTGACTCTCGTTAGGCAGTTTCTAATGTTCTCTTTAACCTCACCTATTTCTATACCTCCCCATGGAGATATACTGACCCCTAAGTATGTTATTAATGATTCCGGCCCTGTATACGGAATCCGCTCACCACTAGACAGCGACATGTCGGGATCCTCGATATACCATGCCTCTCTTGTCGGAACAATTTCAAAAACTTTACATTTTGTTGGTTGTATTGACATTTCTAAATACTTAAAACACTGTTCTGTTTCCGACAAGAGTCTCCTAGCCTGTGGTGCACTGTCCGCCAAAAGTATCAAGTCGTCTGCGAACGCTAGACAGGAAAGACTGCTGCCTTCAGCCAGAGTATAGCCCGACATTTTTTCCAGTGCGAGGATAAGCGGTTCAGTGACAAGATTATATAACAAAGGGGATAGTGGATCCCCTTGCTTCACTCCTCGGACCAGACTGATTGTGGCACTTTCTTTGCCACAGTGAATAGTAGTGTGCACCCCTTTATATGATTCTTCCACGAGCCGCACCACATGCTCGTGGAGCCCCTTACGACGTAGTGCAGGTCCGATTGACTGGTGGGGTATCCGGTCAAAGGCCTTTGAAATATCTAATTGCACTACGACCAGGCCTTTGTGACTGCTTTTTGCCTGACCTATAACTTCGCTTAGGAGGTGCACATTATTAAAAATACCAGACTCAGGGACAAAGCCTTTTTGTCTGGTAGTCAATTTTATTTTATTATGTAATAAAATAAATTCAATACAGTATTATGTAATTTATAAATTATTCTTATGGAGTACATATTAATAAAATAACAAAAATAAAAAATCAGATTTTTATATATCAGTACTGTACCATACAATAATTAAATATAATTACAAATAAAATCGATTTTTCCAATAATTGTTCTATATAATACATAAATACACACATTATAATTATTTATTATTTTAATAAATAAAATTTACAAAACATATGTATAACATTTAGTAGGTAATATGGTATCACCTCACCCAGGCCCGGCACGTTAGCCATAACCTACATCCCAATCAAGCCCGACACGCCCCGGTCCTCAGAGCCAATCCTTATCCCGAAGTTACGGATCTAATTTGCCGACTTCCCTTACCTACATTATTCTATCGACTAGAGGCTCTTCACCTTGGAGACCTGCTGCGGATATGGGTACGAACCGGCGCGACACCTCCACGTGGCCCTCACCTGGATTTTCAAGGTCCGAGGGAATGATCCAGACACCGCCGCAACTGCGGTGCTCTTCGCGTTCCAAACCCTATCGCTTTGCTAGAGGATTCCAGGGAACTTGAACGCTCATGCAAAAAAGAAAACTCTTCCTGGATCTTCCGACGGCGTCTCCAAGCCTCTTTGGGTTACCCCGACGAACACTCATATACACATATATAATGTGAATGAGGGCCCGACTTATATACGGTTCCGCTGCCGGGTACCGGAATAGGAACCGGTTTCCCTTTCGCCCAATGGATGTAATTATTTATTATTTATTTATTTATTTTATAAAATTTTATTATTTTAAATAATAATTATTTATAAAAATAATTATATAATTTATTAAAATACATCAACATTAACATCGGTTTTCACCTAGGGCTTAGGATCGACTGACTCGTGTGCAACGGCTGTTCACACGAAACCCTTCTCCACGTCAGTCCTCCAGGGCCTCGCTGGAGTATTTGCTACTACCACCAAGATCTGCACCGATGGCGGCTCCAGACAGCCTCACGGCCAATCCTTCCGCGCACACCATCGCGACCCTCCTACTCGTCAAGTTTTCATGATATTTAAAAATTTTTATAAAAATAATAAATATCTATAATAACAATTGACGATAGAGTATAAGCACGACGCTTCAGCGCCATCCATTTTCAGGGCTAGTTGCTTCGGCAGGTGAGTTGTTACACACTCCTTAGCGGATTCCGACTTCCATGGCCACCGTCCTGCTGTCTTAAGCAACCAACGCCTTTCATGGTATCCCATAAGCGTCGATTTTGGCGCTTTAACTCTATGTTTGGTTCATCCCACAGCGCCAGTTCTGCTTACCAAAAGTGGCCCACTTGGCATTCTGATCCATAAATATTATCTTAATTAAAAATATTATTCTCATAGCTTCACATATATATAAAATTAAAAATAAAATCAATATATGATTTTAAGCAAGCTAGAGATCTCACCCATTTAAAGTTTGAGAATAGGTTGAGGTCGTTTCGGCCCCAAGGCCTCTAATCATTCGCTTTACCGGATGAGACTCGTTGAATGATGAACGCCAGCTATCCTGAGGGAAACTTCGGAGGGAACCAGCTACTAGATGGTTCGATTAGTCTTTCGCCCCTATACCCAGTTCCGACGATCGATTTGCACGTCAGAATCGCTACGGACCTCCATCAGGGTTTCTCCTGACTTCGTCCTGACCAGGCATAGTTCACCATCTTTCGGGTCCCAGCGTGTACGCTCTAGGTGCACCTTTATTCATAATAAAAATTATAAAAAAATTATAAGAATAATATAAGATGCCCTGGGAGTGCGATATTTAATACATAATAAAAATATATCCTCCCTTAAATATATAATAAAAAAAATAAAAATTTTTTTTAAAAAAATTATTTTACTTTCATTTCGCCTTTGGGTTTCATAAAATTTATTAATATTTCGATGAAAAAATATTTTATTCCCAATGACTTGCGCACATGCTAGACTCCTTGGTCCGTGTTTCAAGACGGGTCCTGAAAGTACCCAAAGCTATAGCGTCGCTGACAAAAAGATTATTGTTCAAATTAATACCTAAAAACTGACAGTAATATGGTATGATTTATTGGTATAAAAACCAAATAAAATCATATGTTTTATTAAGAAATATAAAAAACCTAATAAAACCCATATACACTCGTTTTAGGTAATGAACGTGTAAAAAAAAAAATTTTTACACTTAATCTTATATTATGAATATTTATACCGTCAAACAATTAATTAGATAATATAGGCATATATTACACAAATAAATAAAAATTTATAATATAATATACAATGCACAAAAATATTTCATAAATCAATATTTAACGGGTCGCGACGTCCTACAAGATGAGAAGTGCATACCTCGTTATTATACACAACATATAGTAGTGCAATAATTTTATAAATTATAAATATACCATAAAAAATTATAATATATAATAATAATAAATTTTGTCACTAACAAATACAAGTTGGTTAATATACGATAAAAAGTAAATGAATCTCATCTTTCGACCTTTCGGGTTTTTCAGGTTTACCCCTGAACGGTTTTACGTACTCTTGAACTCTCTCTTCAAAGTTCTTTTCAACTTTCCCTCACGGTACTTGTTCGCTATCGGTCTCGTGGTTATATTTAGCCTTAGATGGAGTTTACCAACCACTTAGAGCTGCACTCTCAAGCAACTCGACTCTAAGGAGAGATCCACCTGTTATTCAGTATATAGTCACTACGGGCCTGGCACCCTCTCTGGGTATATGGCCCCATTCAAGATGGACTTGGACTTATTACATAAAATAACAGGTTATATAAAAAATTATGGATCCTCCCAAACACTACATTCCCCGAATGACCATTTTTATTTAGCCATGGGGTTCAGTGATGGGCTTTTCCCTGTTCGCTCGCCGCTACTAAGGGAATCCTAGTTAGTTTCTTTTCCTCCGCTTAATAATATGCTTAAATTCAGCGGGTAATCTCACCTACTCTGAGGTCGCAATTATAAATAAATAAAATAAAAATGTTTTTTTTTCAATATTTTCTTTATAAATAAATATAAAAAAATTTTATTTTGAAAAAATAAAAACACTATTAGTAATTAATTAAACCAAAAAATTTTATCTTATGTTATTATGTTAAATTTTTAAATATTATTATTTAATATTTATATGAAAATTAATAAGAAATAAATTATTTCGTTATTTCATATTTTCATAAAATAAAAATAATTAGATATTTAAAACACATATATACATGAATAATTTTTGGTTTTCATTACTATATGTGTTTAAATTTATTTTTATATTTTTTTAGAAAATATTGTTTCATTTTTATTAAATTAAAATGATGTGATGTATTATTTGATTTTCTTATTCTTACACATTTATAATAAGTAAGATATAGAAAAATAATATTAAAAATATATACATTAAAAACATCATATAATTTAGAATGACGTATAAATTAAAAAAAATATACGAACATTCATTTTATTATTTATAAGATATATATTTTAAAAAATATATTATCTTTTATTAAAAATAATCTTTTAATATATTATTGTATACGACCCTCAGCCAGGTGTGGTCCGGGAACAGTATCCAAGGACCGCAATGTGCGTTCGAAATGTCGATGTTCATGTGTCCTGCAGTTCACAAGTTGACGCGCAATTAGCTGCGTTCTTCATCGACCCACGAGCCAAGTGATCCACCGTTCAGGGTAATCTTTATATTATTAAATTTTAAAAAATATTTATATTAAATAAAAATTTATACTTTTTTTATTATTATAAAATAATAATAAAAAGACTGCAATAAAAAAACAATTTTTTTGTTTGTTTTATATTGACTTACATTTGTATAAAAGAATAAATAATAATATTTAATAAAATTTTATTAGATACAGTGCTTGCTTGTTTATTTGACAAAACATTAAAAAAAAATTTTTTTTTAAAGAAAACTCATTTATTAAATAATTATATTATAAATAAGACATATTGAAAATAACTTGTTTTGTTATTTTACGAATATGCTATTTATTTTATATAGATTCAATAAATTTTTAATATTGTTAATATAAAAAAAAATTTATATATTGATATATAAAAATAAACACATATCAAAAAAAAATTAAAAAATCAAATTAACATTTGGATGTAAAACTTTATAACCAATAATATATTTAATATATTAAAAATTGGTATCCAAATACGTGTTTATTTATTACAATATTATAATTTTTATATTATAAAAATTATATATTTTATAAAGTAAGTTATAGAAAAAAAGTAAATTTTTCTTTTACTTACATAAAAATATAAGGAATTTATAAACAAAATATTTTAACAAAACATTAATATATATAAAAAATCACAAAAATCAAGTTTTGTTATATTTCGTTAATGATCCTTCCGCAGGTTCACCTACGGAAACCTTGTTACGACTTTTACTTCCTCTAAATGATCAAGTTTGGTCATCTTTCCAGCATCATCGGCAATGTCTTTTAAAAACATTGCCGCGCACCAGTCTGAAGACCTCACTAAATCATTCAATCGGTAGTAGCGACGGGCGGTGTGTACAAAGGGCAGGGACGTAATCAACGCGAGCTTATGACTCGCGCTTACTGGGAATTCCTCGTTCATGGGGAATAATTGCAAGCCCCAATCCCTAGCACGAAGGAGGTTCAGCGGGTTACCCGGACCTTTCGGCCAGAGGAAAACACGCTGATTCCTTCAATGTAGCGCGCGTGCGGCCCAGAACATCTAAGGGCATCACAGACCTGTTGTTGCTCAATCTCGTGCGGCTAGAAGCCGCCTGTCCCTCTAAAAAGAATTATTTGTACGCCGGCAGTAAAAACCACATCAAAAAACTGATGTCACTTTAGTTAATGTATCATGTTAAATATATCATTAATGCAGATTAAGTAATTACACATAGAAATTTATCCCCAAAGAAATAAAAAACATAAATGAATATTATCAATCATACATATTATAAATATATTAAAACAAAATATACAAATAACATTCAGTAACAATACAGCCGATGGGCCTTGAGATGCCGGTAATAAAGTACGTCTATTTAGTAGACTAGAGTCTCGTTCGTTATCGGAATTAACCAGACAAATCGCTCCATCAACTAAGAACGGCCATGCACCACCACCCACCGAATCAAGAAAGAGCTCTCAATCTGTCAATCCTTCCGGTGTCCGGGCCTGGTGAGGTTTCCCGTGTTGAGTCAAATTAAGCCGCAGGCTCCACTCCTGGTGGTGCCCTTCCGTCAATTCCTTTAAGTTTCAGCTTTGCAACCATACTTCCCCCGGAACCCAAAAGTTTTGGTTTCCCGGAAGCTGCCCGCCAAGTCATCGGAGGAACTTTGGCGGATCGCTAGCTGGCATCGTTTATGGTTAGAACTAGGGCGGTATCTGATCGCCTTCGAACCTCTAACTTTCGTTCTTGATCAATCAAAACATTTTTGGCAAATGCTTTCGCTTCTGTCCGTCTTGCGACGATCCAAGAATTTCACCTCTAACGTCGCAATACGAATGCCCCCATCTGTCCGTATTAATCATTACCTCGGAAAAACTTCCGAAAACCAACAAAATAGAACCGAGGTCCTATTCCATTATTCCATGCACACAATATTCAGGCACTATTTAAATTTTAAAGCCTGCTTTAAGCACTCTAATTTGTTCAAAGTAAACGTACCGGCCCATCTCGACACTCAATTAAGAGCACCGCGATAGGATTATAATTGGGAGGCTGTCTCCATTATTTAAATTATAAAAAATAAATAACTTTAACACTTACGATAAATTATACTTTAATGTACATATTAGTATATAAAATTTAACTAGTATACTTTAAACTTTTCAAGCAAGTAAAAATATAAATAATAACTTACCATAAAAATAAAAATTTAAATAAAAATACAAGTATTTATAACCATATTATACAATATATAATTTATACCTCACCACCGGTAGGACGTCCCACAAAACATGCCAGTTAAACACCGCGAGCGGTGAACCGACAGTGTAGGACACAAATTCGACTACGAGCTTTTTAACCGCAACAACTTTAATATACGCTATTGGAGCTGGAATTACCGCGGCTGCTGGCACCAGACTTGCCCTCCAATGGATCCTCGTTAAAGGATTTAAAGTGTACTCATTCCGATTACGGGGCCTCGGATGAGTCCCGTATCGTTATTTTTCGTCACTACCTCCCCGTGCCGGGAGTGGGTAATTTGCGCGCCTGCTGCCTTCCTTGGATGTGGTAGCCGTTTCTCAGGCTCCCTCTCCGGAATCGAACCCTGATTCCCCGTTACCCGTTACAACCATGGTAGGCGCAGAACCTACCATCGACAGTTGATAAGGCAGACATTTGAAAGATGCGTCGCCGGTACTATAAAGACCGTGCGATCAGCTAAAAGTTATTCAGAGTCACCAAATTATTACGATGCACATATATTAAATATATATATGAAATTATAAAAAAACATAAAATATATTATAAAAATATGTTAACATCGATTGGTTTTGATCTAATAAAAGCATTCCTTCCATCTCTGGTCGGAACTCTGTTTGCATGTATTAGCTCTAGAATTACCACAGTTATCCAAGTAAATGTATGTACGATCTAAGGAACCATAACTGATATAATGAGCCTTTCGCGGTTTCACCTTAATATGGCTTGTACTGAGACATGCATGGCTTAATCTTTGAGACAAGCATATGACTACTGGCAGGATCAACCAGGGAACTGTATGTTCCAAACTTAATAAAATTATTCCAATTTAAAAAAAAAAGAAATATTTTAAAAAGTTTTTCATTTATTAATCAGTATGAAATTTCTTCATAAACTGATATAAACATATAAAAATTATAACAAAAATTGAAATAAAAATAAATTTATTTCTTTTGTTACTTTTTATATAAAAAATATTTTCTAAAATTTTTAATATTTAAAAAAATAAAAAAAATTCTTTTTTGAAAATATTCATATTTGAATAAAAACTATTACCATATATTTTAAGTAATATAGTTTTATTGAAATAATTCAAACATTTGCTCATAACTCTTCGCTAGATTGTATGCGACAATTTTTAAATATATAAAATATATATTTATTTTACGTTCAAATAACACACTTCATTCTCGCTTGGTATGTAGTGAGTTTCTTGCATTATAAATTTATTAAAAAATTTATTTTATAAAATTGTTTGTCCACATAAGAGCCTAAGGCTTAACACCTATAGCCCATGGACTTGCTTTGACATAGTATAAGATGGAAAAATTATAAAAATTTTATATATATACATATAGATACATATATATATATATATATATATATATATATATATATATATATATATATATATATATATATATATATATATATATACCATTTTACATTTAACACAATAAAATTATAATAACATTTATTAACATATGATATGTTATCCACCCACCTCCTAGCCACTGCAATACGCAGATCCCGATTAACAGCCCGGCATTGTTAACTTAAAGTGTCGAATCGGAACTATGCCATCAGAGCACCGTTATCCCAACTATGATCTCTATTATCTTTATAAAATAATAAGTACATAGCAATCGAGATAACTGTTAACGTACTGGCTGCAATCAAGTCTAGGGACGAGGACCATATTAATAATTTATGATTTTAAAAAAAAAAAATCTTATCAATATGCTCTTTACAGATATATCACATTCAAATAAATGTTTAATTTATTATTGTGAAATACATACAACATTGTTTTACATATATAAAGTTGCATATGAGGATAAACAACCATCATTACCAACTTATTTTTATACAATATGTACGTATTACATGTATAAGATATATATATATATATATATACATACATATATATACATATATATATATATATATATATATATATATATATATATATATATATATATATATATATATATATATATATATATATATATAAAATATATAATATATATATATATATATATATATATATATATATATATATATATATATATATATATATATATATATATATATATATATATATATATATAAATGATTTACGGTTAATAAAAAATATATGTTAACATATTTTTTAATACCAAAACACTTACTTTATACCTTTTCATAATTTTTCGATGAGGTACCTTTACGATGTTATTACAGTAAACAAAAATTATTTGAAAATATCATATTATAAAACATAATTATATTTTCAAAAGAACAGAACCTAGTCAAAATCAAAACTATTAATGTAATGCTCTTACACATATACACAATAGTTTCATATACTTTGACCGATCCATTCATAACGTTTGTCAACCATATACATCGATATTTGAAAAGGCACCACCATCTTATAATAAAGTTTTGGAACCAGAAGCGTGGCAAATTTTACTTTTTTTTTTATATTTTTTTGTTTTAATTCGTTACAAAATTGATAAAAACTATAAAATAAGTTATTAGAATTGAAGTTTTTTAAAGTTTATATTGAAATATAAGAAATTTTTTTTAAATTTTTCATTATTTTTCTGTTTTTTATGTTTTTATATAAACATTTGAAACATATTGTATATTTAACATACAAGTGAATATGAAATTTTTAATACCTAAACGAAAGTCATATCAATGTACATATAATAATGAATTATAAGTAAAGATGAAATCATCCTACATGTAAATTTTTTCAAATAATCCAAAAGTTGTAAAAACGTACATTTAAAATACAAAATTTTTTTTTTTCAACTAATCAAAAATTTGTAAAAACGTACATTAAAAATACAAATTTTTTTTTTTTTAAACTAATCAAAAAGTTGTAATGTACATTTAAGATACAAAAACTTCATTTTCAATCAAACTATTAACTTTACATATACGAAGGCAAATGAATACCCATAAGTTAATGTATTGAAGTGAATATGAAATTTTTAATACCTAAACGAAAGTCATATCAATGTACATATAATAATGAATTATAACTAAAGATGAAATCATCCTACATGTAAATTTTTTCAACTAATGCAAAAGTTGTAAAAACGTACATTTAAAATACAAAAATTTTTTTTTTCAACTAATCAAAAATTTGTAAAAACGTACATTAAAAATACAAATTTTTTTTTTAAACTAATCAAAAAGTTGTAATGTACATTTAAGATACAAAAACTTCATTTTCAATCAAACTATTAACTTTACATATACGAAGGCAAATGAATACCCATAAGTTAATGTATTGAAGTGAATATGAAATTTTTAATACCTAAACGAAAGTCATATCAATGTACATATAATAATGAATTATAAGTAAAGATGAAATCATCCTACATGTAAATTAATTCTGTCATTTCAACCAAACTAGTAACTTTACATATACGAAGGGCAAATGAATACCCATAAGTTAATGTATTGAAGTGAATATGAAATTTTTAATACCTAAACGAAAGTCATATCAATGTACATATAATAATGAATTATAAGTAAAGATGAAATCATCCTACATGTAAATTTTTTCAAATAATGCAAAAGTTGTAAAAACGTACATTTAAAATACAAAATTTTTTTTTTCACCTAATCAAAAATTTGTAAAAACGTACATTAAAAATACAAATTTTTTTTTTTTTAAACTAATCAAAAAGTTGTAATGTACATTTAAGATACAAAAACTTCATTTTCAATCAAACTATTAACTTTACATATACGAAGGCAAATGAATACCCATAAGTTAATGTATTGAAGTGAATATGAAATTTTTAATACCTAAACGAAAGTCATATCAATGTACATATAATAATGAATTATAAGTAAAGATCAAATCATCCTACATGTAAATTTTTTCAACTAATGCAAAAGTTGTAAAAACGTACATTTAAAATACAAAAATTTTTTTTTTCAACTAATCAAAAATTTGTAAAAACGTACATTAAAAATACAATTTTTCTTTTTTTAAACTAATCAAAAAGTTGTAATGTACATTTAAGATACGAAAACTTCATTTTCAATCACACTATTAACTTTACATATACGAAGGCAAATGAATACCCATAAGTTAATGTATTGAAGTGAATATGAAATTTTTAATACCTAAACGAAAGTCATATCAATGTACATATAATAATGAATTATAAGTAAAGATGAAATCATCCTACATGTAAATTAATTCTATCATTTCAACCAAACTATTAACTTTACATATACGAAGGGCAAATGAATACCCATAAGTTAATGTATTGAAGTGAATATGAAATTTTTAATACCTAAACGAAAGTCATATCAATGTACATATAATAATGAATTATAAGTAAAGATGAAATGATCCTACATGTAAATTAATTCTGTCATTTCAACCAAACTAGTAACTTTACATATACGAAGGGTAAATGAATACCCATAAGTTAATGTATTGAAGTGAATATGAAATTTTTAATACCTAAACGAAAGTCATATCAATGTACATATAGTAATGAATTATAAGTAAAGATGAAATCATCCTACATGTAAATTAATTCTATCATTTCAACCAAACTATTAACTTTACATATACGAAGAGCAAGCGAATACCCATAAGTTAATGTATTACAAATAAGTATATTCAAATCATCCTACATGTTAATTATTTCTATAAGTTTTTTCAACTAATCCAAAAGTTGCAAAAACATACATTTAATATACAACTGATTTTAAAATATACGGTAGCACACATATAAATATATATTGTGAATGAAATGTGTCTTTTACAACGTCCCCTCTTTTAAAAGAAGTGTACATATAGGTAATATAGCGTTGTATACGGTAGAGACAACACACACACATTCGTGATGTTTGCATTTAAAGTACGTTATAAGACAACTTCCCCCTCATACAAATTTAGTGTAGATTTGAACGTTGTACAGTAAACAACACATACATAACGATGATTTTTGTACTTAAATTAGAAATCGTTTTTATTTTTTTCACTTTTATTTGTTTTTTACTAATTGTTAGTAAAATTATTCAAAATTTTTGTAAATGCGAACTTGTT
This sequence comes from Brachynemurus nebulosus, assembly GCA_035578155.1. Taxonomy (NCBI): domain Eukaryota; kingdom Metazoa; phylum Arthropoda; class Insecta; order Neuroptera; family Myrmeleontidae; genus Brachynemurus; species Brachynemurus nebulosus. Next base: position 2,298,529 of record JAPWDM010000033.1, on the reverse strand, counting down.
TTTACAATTGTTAACCAATTTTTAAAAATTTGGTCATATTTCAATTTGTATCATTTATAAATAATAAGTAAGTACAATTTTTTCATTAATAAAACTATGATTAAGAATTTCTTTTATTAAATTTTTGTTTTTTATTTCTTTTAGATATGAGAAATTATAAACGTAAAACCGAAAGAGGGCTTATACCTATTGAAATTTTTAATAATGCCGCAAGAACAATAATTTTTGGAAATAAAAGTATCAATGCTGCTTCAAAGGAATTTAATATTAAACGTACGACATTATCACGTTATGTAATTAAATTTAAAGCATATAAAGATAAGGAAACGCAAGATTTACCTACAATGGGTTATAAAAAATCTAGACAAGTATTTTCTAAGGACCAGGAAATTGCATTAAAAGATTATTTGCTACAAATGGCTTCGATATTTTATGGATTGACTCCCAAAAATGTTCGTCAGCTTGCTTATGAGTGTGCTGAAAAATTTAATATTAAAATACCTGAAACATGGAAACTTAATAAAATAGCTGGTAAAGAGTGGCTTACTAGTTTTCTAAAAAGGAATAGAGAATTATCAATTAGAAAACCTGAACCAACAAGTATCGGACGAGCGACATCGTTTAATGTTGAAAATGTAAAACCATTTTTCACAAAATTAGCTGAAGTTATGAATAAATATCAATTTACCGCATCAAACATTTGGAACATTGATGAAACTGGAATTTGTACAGTACTAAAACCTATTAAAATAATTGCTGCCAAAGGTAAAAAAAATGTTGGCTCCATAATTTCTGCTGAACGGGGCACTAATGTGACACTAATATGTGCTGTTTCTGCAAACGGAAATACAGTGCCTCCTATGTTCGTATTTCCACGAAAAAAATATAAAAATCATTTTATTAATAATGGACCAAAAGGTTGTATTGGTGCAGCCAATTCAAGCGGTTGGGTAACAAATAAAGAATTTTTTATGTACATGCAACATTTCATCGCACACGTAAAACCATCTATTAATAATCCAGTATTACTCGTATTAGATAATCATTCCTCACATTTACAAGTACCAACCTTAAACTTAGCGAAAGATAATGGGATCGTAATGTTATCCTTTCCACCACATTGTAGCCATAAATTACAACCACTTGATGTGGCTGTGTATGGACCATTTAAGAAATATGCTTCAACTGCACAAGATTTATGGTTAAAAAATAATCCAGGTGAAAAATAACAATATATGATATCCCAAAAATAGTAACAGATTCATTACCATTAGCTACAACTAATAAAAATATCATAAAAGGATTTAAAAAGACTGGAATATTTCCATATAATGAAAATATTTTTACTCAAGATGATTTCGCTCCGTCATTCGTAACTGATCCCCCAGAATCGCAAATTTTAACATCATCAACTACAATTTCAACACCAATATTTTCTCCAGAAATAGTTCGACCGTACCCGAGGGCTGTTTCAAAAGAACGGGGTCAAACCAAAAGGAAAAGAAAATCTAGTATTTTAACCGATTCAATAGAGATAAAAACATTAGAGAAAGAACAAAATATAGCAAAAAAGTGTAAAAAAGTTACTAAAAAAATTAATATTTGTATTAATAGTGATTGTTTAATATTACTATCAAGGATTTCTTGCTTAATATGCAATGAACTATTTTCAAAGTGTCGCTCCAAAGAAACGTGGATTGAATGTCAGTTGTGCAAAAACTGGGCGCATATTAATTGCGAGCCTAATACTAGTGATACATATATATGTATTAATTGTGAAAATATTTCAATATAAATTTTTCAAAAAAATTATTTATAAATGATACATTTTTTTTTTAATATTATATATAGGATAAAAGCCACTATACACGAACGCTATTCAATACTCGAACAGTTTTTATATTTTATATATTAATTAAGTTATTTCTGAAAGAAACCGATAAATATAAAAACTGTTCGATAAATATAAATATAAAAACTTAAATATAAATATTTGGTATTATTCCTTATTAATGTGAAAAATTTTTTCTCAGTTCAAATATACACTAATTTTTGTATGTAACAAATATTGTTTTATTATTTAGTTTAAATGCAAAAATCATCATATGTTATGTGTTGTTACTGTACAATGAGTTCAAATATATACTACTTTTTGTATGTGACCGGTGTTATTACTGTACAATGCTATTTTACCTATATCTATAGTGTTTATAATGTACACTAACTTTAGCAAAATATTAATTTTTTCCTAAAATATATATTTAACATATAATTAATCAAGTTTAGTAAAAATTTTCTAAGTTCAAATATACACTTATTTTGTATGTTGTAAGCGATGTTGTTGTTTCGTCTTCTTTATGTTACATATGTACAAAGAGCGTCTTATGGTATCTGTTGTTTCTTTAATATGGTGAATTTGATATGAACGACTTATTTAAGTGTTGTAATTTTGTCATAATTTTTGTATTGGATAATTCTTGCATGTTCAACTTACCTCTCTCTGTATGTGGTTAATTGGATAAGACTGACTTATTTAAGTGTGGTAATTTGGTCATATCTTTTGTGTGGGGTAATTTTTGCATGTTTAACTTATCTCTGTAATGTGGTTAATTGGATAAAAGTGACTTATTTAAGTGTGGTAATTTGGTCATATCATTTGTGTGGGGTAATTTCTGCATGTTTAACTTACCTCTGTAATTGGTTAATTGGATAAAAGTGACTTATTTAAGTGTGGTAATTTGGTCATATCTTTTGTGTGGTGTAATTTTTGGATGTTCAACTTACTTCTGTAAAGTGATTAATTGGAAAAGAGTGGCTCAAATTACCTCTTAGAAATTTCATTGTCCAAATAACCCCTGTCTACCCTACATATTGAAGTGTAACAATATGCAAAAACGTTTATTCAGCATTGATAACAGATTTCGTATGTAAGATAAATTTGAATGTTATTACAGACGTTTACAAAACTAATGCCATAGGTATATGTATATTCAACTAATTTTTTAATAAATTCAACAAAAACAGATACATTGTTTAGATAAATATAAAATATTAAAAGAAAATTTTTTTAAAATATAGGGAACATTGTACAATTAATTAAGACTAAGAAATATCTATAACGGGAAATTAATGTTTCAAAACTACTTTAAGATAATCAAATTAATGTTTTAAAAACTACTTTAAGATCACTACATATTAAGTTTTAAAAATCTTAAGAAATATGATTTTTTTACAATATATTGATATTGTAAAAAATATGTTTTTTAACGGTGTAGAAACCCGTACTTTTAACAGAGTACTGTATATATGCATAATATTATATTACTATATATTGTAAAAAAATTCGTTTTTATTTAATTGTTGATGATCAAATATTTTACGTTAAATGAGTAAATTTCGTATATTTTATCACACGATATCGCGTGATTAGCGATATAGTAAGGTACTCATAGGTATTTATAAGGTATTTAAAAAATACATACTTAGATGTTTATAACATAAGCAAGTAGCGATTTTTAGCTGAGTAATATGTATTCTGATATTAAATGTCACCATCGAAAGAATATACGGATAAAAAATATATATAGAGCGATACATTTTTGTAAAATTTACGAGTATATATGGTGCAACATAATTGTAAATGGAATTTTTATATATACATCAAGTTTAAGGTATAATATTAAAAATTAGTTTGATTTATTTTTTAGGGATAGGTATAAATCAAAAGAACAGTTTTTTTTTAAATTTTTTTTATTAAGTATAGTTTTTTTTTAAAAAAAAATAGGTTCACAATAATCACTTTTTAAAATGTCAACAACAGTAAGATTTTTTTAATTTACAAATTTTGAAAAGTGGACCGGTGGATATTCGAATTGAATTTAAAACGTTGAAGGAGGTGCCAGAGAATACATCAGCATTTTGTCTTCTACTACATGATCGTGTGGTTCAATATAATCCATTGACGAATATTGTTACAAAATATGTATAAAAACATTGCAATCCGATTATAAATCAGCTAGTTTCGCTCTAGACAACGCACAATGAAGACCGACGCAGCAATTGTTGAGTTCCAAGGATTTCCAAATGCAACAAATGGGAAATTCTACATAAAGGAATTGGCTATGTTGAAATTCGATTCTTCCGAAGAAAATTATGGTGAAGATTATATACTACAACACTATGTATTCTAATCACCAATACCGTTTTGCGGATTAAGTGAAAAAGATAAGCGCACAGCTCGCTGGTTGCGGAAAAATCATCATGGGTTCTTCTGGATGGATGGACATATTGAATACGAGGAACTACAATACATTTTAATAAACAATCTGCATGGAACTCGAATCATTTATACGAAAGGTGAAGAAAAAGTGCGGTACTTAAAACGACTACTACCATTAGCGCCCATCATGAACTTTGAAGAAATAACAATTTGTTCCAAGTTGGGAATCATAACATCAAAATACACTAGTCCTCGATGCGGCCATCATTCCGGAGCAACTTGCGCCATGGAAAATGTTATATCCATATACAAATATTATTGTAATAACATTTAAATATTTTATTGTAAAATATTTTTTTTAAATATTATAAATTTATTAAAATAAAAAAAAAATGTGTTTTTATTTAGAGGAAAACCTGTATATACCTATTTTCAGATAAAAATATACAATCATATGATAAAATTCATTTTTGCATATTAGACAGAAATCTCCGTTATTAATATAAGTATACCTTCTAATGACGTCAGCTGACAATTTATGCAAGTTTAAACCTGTTTTCAGATAAAATATGATAAAATTATGATTCAAGGTACAGAGTTCGCAGTGGTTCAGACTAGCAACACCATCTTTTCATGGAATTTTGAATCAAGGTACAGAGTTCCCGGTGGTTCAGACTATCAACACCATCTTTTAATGGTTAGTTTAACTATCAAAAAGGATTTTCGGCGCCATCTGTTAACAATTTTTCAAACTTATGCACAGGGATCGTTAGGATCCAGACGAGCAGCGCCATCTAGTAGCGAATTTACAGGGCTCGAAGGTGGCTGCGTCATCTATTGACAATTTCTCAAACTTACGCACAGGGATCGTTATTATCCAGACTAGCAGCGACATCTAGTAGCGAATTTAAAGGGCTCGAAGGTGGCTGCACCATCTATTAGGGAAATTTTGAATTCTTAGATTAGGTTGGGTTAGAAAAAATTTTTTGTTAGGTTAGGGAAAGTTAGAAAACATTTTTTGTTAGGTTAGGTTAAGTTAGGTTAGGTTAGACCAAATTTCCTTAGGTTCTGTTAGGTTGGATAAAGTTCCGTTAGGTTCACTTAGGTTAGAAAAAATTTTCGCTGACATTACTCCACCCACCGCCGGAGGCTTCTAGAGCCGCCCCGATCGACTACCTCCTCCCGAGGTCGCTCAAAAAATCGGGAGGAGGGGAGGAAGTTTTCATTCTCTCCAAAAGTAACTACTAACTTTCCATTATATTCCTTGTAAAAACGTTGTTTCTTGTGAATAACGAATGGACTGTAGAATGAAAGGATTAGCTCACAAAAAAATTCAATTTTATTAACTTTTTACATTAACCAAATACTTACATTACAAAAATCACATATCAATTGTTCTTACTTTTTTTTAAAATTTCAAATATCACTTGATGAATATGTTACCACATAAAAACTTATTTTTACCAAGACAAAGGACTTCAGTTATTACGCATGTATCACTTTAAGATTGAACATACCCCCACCCTTGAAAGGACGCTTTCGACACCACTCTTGTTTACACACTACTGAATTGGTAGGATACCATAACTTGGAAGTTGGAGGCTTGAAAGTTCCCTCCATGGTTGTGACTGCTACCACACAAACTTTACCATCAACACCAAGGAATAACTTGATAACTCGTGCAAGGGGTCACGTGCACAGAACACTATAGAAGCAAACTAAAATCAAAATTGTTTAGCTTGCTTGGAGTCATTTGTTGGTCTGTCACAGCTTAAGGTGACTAATCGTGCATCAGCTCTACAAGAGCAAACAAGCATTGTTAGGTGTTGTTTATAGTGTATGTACTAGGGTTGCCAGTTTTTAAAAATCCCCGACGAGGACAAAAAAAATTAATTTTTAGTAACATTTTATTTTGAAATATACACATATATTTTATAATATAGTAGATTAATTAGTATATTTCTGACTATTTTTTGTACAATTCAGAAAAATTTTTATTATTTTTAATTTTATTAAAAAAATGAATATAGTTAAATCAAGTTATTATTATTAACTGACATTAAAAGTTCTGTTTTTAAGTTGATTGGTGATCATTAAGTGCTCGTACATATTCCTTTATTTGTTACGACATTTCAACTCTGCACAATGTACAGAAACATTTTGTATCCGAAATGTTCCTAACCCAACTTTTTATCGTCAGCCATTTATTGTTAAATTTTGTAATACGTTTAATTTTTTTTTTACGTAACCATTTTGAACAGATACAGAAACAGAACAAGAATACACAGATACTTTTTGGTTAATATTTCTGTGAGAAAAGAAAGCTTATAAAAATATCAATATATTTATCTATTATTATTATTAATATTACAACAGCACCATTAGTAACAGAATGATTAATAAATTAAAATAAACAAATATGTAATATGTATAGAATTGACGCCATCTTGACGCTAAGCTCGCTAAATTCAGTGAGAAAATGACGATAACTGATTCACTAATTATCGATCTTAACGATGTTAACAGCACTGCCACTACAAAGCACGGTTTTTACCCCCGCAAAATTTTTAAGTTTACCCTAAACCTACGACTTTTTAAAAGATTTTCTAGTTCTTACTCTGGACTATGATTTTGTTAACCAGAAATACTAACATACATTGGTATACCCATATATTATGTATTATATATTATATACCAAACTGTGTTCCAAACAATGAAAAAAGACCGTTTTATAATATTTTTTTTAAATATTTTGTTCAACAATGAAAATATTTGAATATTTTCCGCGAGGACTTTTGTTTCACGACGAGGACAACAAAATAAAGCATTAAAACGAGGACAATCCTCGCGAAACGAGGACGCCTGGCAACCCTAGTATGTACAATGTACATACAGTAGTTTACACTTTACAGTACATTTACATGCTCCTGCACCACATACATAAGGGCAATCACATATACTAAAATCCACTATACTACACATACAAACAATATGTATACAACCATAGAACGTGAGGAGCCTCCCTGTGACGTAATCATGACGTAAAATTCTGGCAACAGTCGTCATGCTAGCTATGATATAGCAGATTGGTACTTTTATATCTGTGGTTTTGACTAATACCATTGTACGTTTTTTGAACAAGAATCACCCTGCTTGATTCCATTTAGTTCTTGGCTGCAATTGATTCAAATACTCCTTATACCAACGTTTCCAAAAGTGTTGTTTGATTTGGATAATTTGTTGTCAGTTTTTTTTTTAAATTTTTTTTTTGGACACTTGACTATGTTGCCAGTTTGTTAATTTATTTTATGTTTGAATTTAATAAATTAGTTTCTGGTAAAAAACCTATTAAAAAATATGCAAGAGTTAAAGCGAACAGATCATTTGGATCTGACAAGGAGATGCATCCAGAGTGAAATTCGGGATTTTGATGAAACTTCGCTGGTGTGTAGAATAGGCAAAAATAAGAGCCCCGTATTTTTTTTTATCGGCTATCTTCCACGTTTACGGGGTGAAACCAGCCCCTAAAGTTGAGGGTGCAAATCATATTTCTTAAAGTAACTCGAAAACTATAAGAGATAGAGAAAAACTTGACATTGACGAAATGATACCTTTTAAACGACTTCATTAGTATAGGTTAAACCAGGACCGGGTTCATGAGAGGGGCTGGAGGGGTGAAAATGGGGGTAAATTTTTTTGTACAGCCTAGTGATGGAGAACTATCGATAGTCTCGACTATCGATAGTTCTGACTATCGATAGTCCCGACTATCGATAGTTACGATAGTCGTGAAACTATCGATAGTTATCGATAGTTTATCGATAGTTTTTGATACCCAAGTTGGGCGGCATTTAGATAGCCGGCGAGCAAAAAAAAAAAAAGAAAGAAAAAAGGTCGCCGGTTTTACGCTGGGGCGGAATTATTCTTTTTTGCCCGGAAATTCCCTTAAAATGGTTGTTTTTATATCTCTGGCTATAATTTCTACGAAATTTTTATTATCTTTAGTATTTATAAGTAAACGAAATGACTGAAAAAAAGTATCGAAAACTATCGATAGTAAAAAAAAAAAATATCGATAGTTTTCGATAGTCAAAACTATCGATAGTTATCGATAGTGCTATCGATAGTTCTCCACCACTGGTACAGCCTGAATGGTTCAATGTATCAAATTTTTGCCATCATAAATAGAAACAGCACTAAAAATTAGGGGACACGTGTTTTTGCGTTTTTTCGAAATATGTGTGGTATCCAAGCCAAATAAGGAAAAAAAAATAGGGTAGATTATATTGCATTATTATTGACTGCAAATACGTTCTATATTTTTTATTTTTATGTTTATTATCGTCATGAAAATATAAATTTTTACTTTCCGATAATGATTCATGTATTTTTCAGTACTGACTTAATTGGTAATTTAGGCATGTGTACATTTGGTTACTCATTTCTGCGAAAGTTTCGTACAATAGAATGGGTGTTAAAATGTCCAGACTTGCTGACATTTTTTTTTTTTTTTGTAAATTAACTAGTATTTACTAATATGTACGATAGTTACCTTGGTTTTCCCAATAAAAATATATCTAACAAGGAGATTTTGATGAAACTTCGCTGGTGTGTAGAATAGGCAAAAATAAGAGACCCGTATTTTTTTTATCGGTCTTCTTGCACGGTATCAAAATACGGTATATAACAATTTAAAGTATCCTTTCAAAATAATTATAACTCCATAAAATTTGTTTAAATTCCTAACTAAGCGGATCCCCATAAAGAAAAGGGATGACCGTAACTTTGTTTACTGTTGATTTAATAATATAAAAAATTCGCCACGTGCGTGTTATATACATATCAAGTCAGAATTTCGTAATTAGCAGCAATTTTCGAAATAAAATATAACAATTCACAATTTTTGAAATAAAATATTTCTTGCTTTTATTTAATGTTAAAATTAGCCTTTAATTTGTAAGTATGTAATATGATTATATGAACGTTTTACTTATTTACAGCAAGTATTCGAAATTTAATTGCACCTTCGGCTTCGGCTTCGGCCGAAGGTTTTGATGATGGCCGAACATCGGCTGCGGCCGCCAAACTGACCTTCGGTCGGACACTATAAATAATATATACATTTTGTCACCTTGGGTAAGAGCCGTCTGGTGATACCGCATCTACAGTTAGGTGCAAACCTGTATCAACAAATATAAATTTTGGATATTTGTACTTCTTGAATATATTGTAAACCTTACAATCAAAACAATATTTATATAACTGAAAAGTTCATTTATTCTATTAATTTTAGTCTCATCTGACCAAATCACCTTCATCCAATCATCATCATCCCATTTTATATATTGTTTTACAAAAAATTTTCTAGCTTTAATATATTTTTTTTTTGTGAGAAGTGGTTTCTTTTTCTTTCGACAGCTCGGAACTTTGCGGAATGTAATGCCCGACGAACTGTCCACTTATTTACTGACTTGCCTACGTCTCTCTGTAAAAGTCTGTTTGCCTCAAAAGCCGAAGATGCTTCACCGGAAGCCAAATATCAAATAACTCTCCTAACGTCTTCACCTGATAGTTTTTTTTTCGACCATCAACATTTTTCTCTACTAGTAAATTACATTTTTTTCGAATTCTTTGTACTGCCGATTGGCCAATATGAAATTTTCGAGCGATATATCTTGTAGATTGTCTACTTTTCAATAACTCAATCACTAATTTCTTAGTAGATTTCGATATCGGATACATTATTGTAAATTAAAAACAAATGCAACTTTATTCATTATCTATGGCACGCTGATTTAAACTGAGAATAAGTGGATGCTATATTGTTTGTTAGTCGAATTTTCTCCGAAAAAGTAGACTTATACAGTCTATACGATAAGAGCTGCGAGAGGCGAGAGTAGGGGCGCTATCCGTTTTCGGACCCGTAGAACACGAATATGTAGAAAAAAAATGTCTATATATGTCTATATATATATATATATATATATATATATATATATATATATATATATATATATATATATATATATATATATATATTCCCGCCACCTTTTAATTTGTGTAGGGCCCCCCTATGGAAGTTAAGAGATGAAATTTGGTAAATGGGGCTGATTTTCGAGGCGCCTCATACTATCAAAGTGGGGTCAAATTTTAGGCACATTTTTTTTCTGACCCGACCTTTAAGGGGGTGGTGGGGGGCGGAAAAGCAATAAAACTTTTCCAAACCGGTTTTAAATAATGTTTCGGTCAATTATCTACAACATATCCAAAATTCAGCTTCCTAGGATGATTTGGTGGGAGTAGAGGGGGGAAAAACGATTTTCGCTGGATCTAACAGGCCCCCAGCCCCCCAGAATTAACGTAGAGGGTTGAAATTTGGTGTGTTGATAAAGTTCGTACCTAGGTTGTGCTTTTTGGAGGTTTTAATATTTTACCTCCAACCCCCTCATTTTTAAGCTACAATTTCATGCTTTTTCGACGTTTTCGAAGTTTGTACCACTCGCACAGGTCACCCAAATAAACCTAGAAGGCTGAAATTTTGTATTCAGATTGAGTTTGTATCAAGGGGGTGCCTTTTGGGGGTCTCGACTTTTAACCCCTACCCCCACCATTTTTATACCCAAAAGAACATGATTTTTCTTGTTTTTTAACAGTTTCGTTCGGGTCAAAATCTCCCCAAATAAACCTAGAGGGCTGAAATTTGGTGTACAGGTTAAGCTAATAGCCAGACACTGTTTTTTGGGGGTTTCAACTTTTAACCCTTACCCCGACGATTTTTACGCCAATATATCCTTAATTTTTTTGCTTGTTTTCTAACACGTCTAGAGACTCTCTAAGGAAACCTAGAGGGCTGAAATTTTGTACGTGTATTCAGTTAGTATCCAGCTAGTACCTTTTAGGGAGTCCACATTACTTTTCCCCCCACTTCTTCCATTTTTACATCGGAATTGAATGCTATTGTTAAATGTGTTTTAAATGCATTACTTTTATTCTAAATACAAGTAGGCGAATAGTAATTTTAAAAAATTTAAAAAAAAGTGAATACAATTTTTTAACAAATGAAATACATACATATTAAGTAATTTGAAAATGTTATTAAAGTCACTGTTTATTTATAAATTAGGAATTTTGGATTTTTATTATTTATAAAATAGAAATTTTGGATTTTTTTGGAAAGAAAAAGTATCTTCATAAAAGCCTTCCAGTTTACTATTTAAGTTCCTTTTTTAATATTTAAAAATAAAACACAAAGGCAATTGGCGGATAAGCATGGATAGAAATGCCCTCGTACGAATTGTGTTGGCTTTTTCCCTGTTAACTGCTATCGGCACAAAATTGAAATTTACTGAGATTCAGCCCTTAAAACTTAAAACCTTTTTTTAAAGCCCCGATCAACCGGACACTCATCATCAGTTTTGAAACCACCAAAATTACAAATCGCTTTTAATTATATTTCGCTTGTAGACACTCAATACCGAAGATGAAAGGAAAAATTCGACTTCCGTGATGGGGCTCCGCTGCTCACAGCGTTTTTTAGACTACACTCAATCTGTATGGACATGTTTTTATAGCGTACAAAACTCAGTGTCAGCACAAATAGAAATGTGGTGCAAAAGTGAGTCAGAGAAAAAAGATTAACGCATATTTAAAATAAATAGATATGTATACAAATTAATATCTGTTAAGTAGTTGGCAGCCTATAGTTATTAAAAATTACTAAAGTTTTTCAAAAAGGATTATTATTAAAATTTACTTTCCAAATAATTTCGAAATATTATGGGATTGATTCAGTTTTGCACCTGACTGTATATGTATTGTATGCAAGTGTATTTTATTTGTAAGGGACTTTCTGTTACTCGAGCGTCATAAAACCGACCCTCACAGCAGGGAATTTTTTTAAGGTATAAAAATAGAGGGTTTAATAGAGCTCTGATGAAAATTAATTAATTAATGGTGCTACAAATATGATAATATGCAAATGACTACCATATTAATTTTACATATTACTACCATATAATGAACATATTTTGTCAGATATTAGAAGAAGGATTGTTTATGGTTTTACTTTCGCAAAATGTTTTGTTTTGTATTACTTGTATTGTAAAATTATATCTTTATATTTTCCATCTAACTAAACAATTAAATTTTTAGGGTTCCGAAGTAAAAATCTATGAAATCTAATTATTATAATGTGATAAAACTAAGAAATCTATTTATTTACAATATTATTTATTAATAAGTACGGAAGGGGGGCACCATTGAACGTTTTTTAAATTTTAGGCTATAACTAAATATAGTATATTTTTTTAGTTTAGAAACGACGTCATTATCATCTCTTTTCAATTTATGATGCTAGCTGTCCTTTAAAAAAATACACGATACTGATCCTTAATATAGTACCTAAATTAAGTTTATTTTCATTTTTTCTTTTTCTCACTTATTTCAATTGCCAAATTATATAAGATTTCACTTACGGATTTGTGTATACTGAATGAAAGTTAGAAAGAGATAACATACCATTAAATTAGGTATTATTAAATAATTTTTTATTTGAACCACCAATTTCAATTCATATTTTTATGATACCTAGGTAGTAAGGTGCCTGATAGTACCCGATAAAAATATGAATTGAAATGGGTGGTTCAAATAAATAAAAAAAAAAAAAAAAAAAAAAAACAAAACAAAACAAAAAAATAGAATATAAACAATAAAAAGTAAAATAGTAGCCAAAACAAAATTTCAAAAAATTGATCTTCGAAATTTAAAAATTAAATAATTTTATCTTTGCATAAATTGCTTACATAATTAAACAATTTAATTTTGTAAAACAAAATTTCCTAGTACTTAAAAGAAACAGGAGCGTTTTTACTGAACAAGTCGTCAGCTGAGTGGTGGTTTGTACCAAGTCAATTTTTTAAAATTTTTTTCTAATATTGGTTTCAGCTTCCTCAATGCCCAAAACTAACAAAACAACTATCTAGAAAAAATGTTTTTAGAAAGTTGACTTGGTACAAACCAATACTCAGCTGACCAAGTGTAAATGGATGGGATTTATTATCAATAAAGGTTTAAGGTGTTAAAATAAAACAACCTAAATATCACACTCAACTCTGTAAACTTTGTACAATGGCTAAGATAGGTAGACAGGACTTAGAGTTTATAGTTTTACCCATTTCGAAATTTCGAAACAGGAAAAAGAAGTGCAGTCTTTAAGCATAGTACAACCGAAACGATTAACAGGTAAACTCACGAAAAATAATGTCCTAAATAAGCATCTGGTTATCATGGGATTAGGGGAGAATTTTTTTGCCGAAGACGTAACTTGGAGGCGAGTTCTTTCCCCATGTCTGATGTTCTTGCGAGGTATTGTCTTTTTTAAAATGTAAGTATCTAGATTCTAGAATCTCCAATATTGAGTTCATATCAGGAGAGCAGATTTTAGTGCAATTCTGAGTTTCTACGAGGGACTGGGCATTAGCTAGTTCCTTTTGGATGATGTGGAGTACAATGAGTTCGTTTTGGTGACCTATATGCGACGGGAGGGTAATTATAACTCCATAAAATTTGTTTCCGGATTCAGTTTTAAATCCTGACCCACTTACAGCATTCACTTATTCATTCATACATCCCACTACTAGTTTTGGAAAGAAAGGCTTTAAGCATTCCGGATAGTATGGAAAAGTGTTAATGCCTAAGGTTAATACGTAATATCTATTTTTAGTAATGTCATGCTAGACAAAAAATTTAATAAAATAATGATATATTTGATTCAATATCGCTTAAGGATGTTTGGGAGGTACAATCGGAGATAAAAGTACATGAAATTAGAAATTCGTGAACAATTGCGTTGTATAACAAACTATGAGGTAAATAAATAGTTATCTTTGTTAAATAATAACTATCACTACAACTGATTGTCCAATACATCAAACTATAGCTCTCAGCTCAGCTGACTACAAGAGCTGAGTACATTCTGAGGATTTTTCGGAGTAATTTCAAAATGCTACGAGACAATTGAAAATTTAGTAGAATGTTCCTCATTAAATACTAAGGCCCCTGTGAAAATTTCAAACCGATTCACTAAGCCGTTAAAAAGTTATTTAATCCGTTCTGTTTTCAAATTTCCATAAGAGTACGTGTAAAATTAATTTTTGAAGTGAAAACTTCTTTAGCGGCGTTGTACACTTTTTTTGTAATGGGTAAAAAATGTTAAATTCGCGTCAGGTCACGTGACCTGATCGAAAGTGCGTAAGACCTGATCAAAAATTCGTAAGACGACAGTACATAACAGTAGACAGTAGTACAGAATACAGAACGAACGGTATGTAGTATCTCTATACTACTGAAACCAGTGTAACGCGAAAGGACAGATATACGGGTTTAGTCCAATAGCACTAATTTTAAGCCCTATCTCACTAATCATTAATTTTAGAATAGATATAAAAAACTTTTAAAAAGAGATTCTTGTAGGGATTACCGAAGAGAACATTTGTGCAAAATGTGAACTCCCGGAAATGTTTTTTTATATTGTTTAAACAATATTGAAAATTCATAAATAGCGTTTTTTGACCTTTCACCGCTTACGTAACGAAAACGGTGATAGATACATTAAAAAGTGTTAAGACCTTTTTTGTAGAGAATCGAATTCTCTACAAAAAAGTCAGCGAGAGCACCTGTCTATCTTGTACAGGTAAAAAGATACAGCGCTCCAAAAGCGCACTTAAAAATCCACTTTTTCTAGCGTTCCGGCAGGGTGTGCTGTCCGGAACCTTGCCGGTCATGTTTGTGTACGATAGCGCAATAAATAAATATTGTATTCTACCACATAAATGATAGTACTTTTATACTGATAATTAAAGCGATTCGTGCAAAATTATTCCCTAACTATTCCAAAATATCAAAAATGCACAACGTTAGTATTCAAGTTTTCACTTCTGCCGGCACTCCCGGAGTGCAACCCGTCGTTTTTTTTTTTTTTTTTTTTTTAATAACTTTTTAACGGCTTAGTCGGTTTGAAATTTTCATAGGGGCCTTAGTATTTAATGAGGAACATTCTACTAAATTTTCAATCGTCTCGTAGCATTTTGAAATTCTCCGAAAAATCCTCAGAATGTACTCAGCTCTTGTACTCAGCTGAGAGCTATAGTTTGATGTATTGTACAATCAGTTGTAGTGATAGCTATTATTTAACAAAGAAAACTATTTATTTACCTCATAGTTTGTTATACAACGCAATTATTCACGAATTTTGTACTTTTATCTCCAATTGTACCTCCCAAACATCCTTAAAAGAGTCAAAAAATTTTTAGTTACAATTTTCACTTACCTAGCTGTTTTTGAACAGCTATAACTCAGTAACTAGAAGCCCGATAATTAAATTTAATACCTTAAATTTTTCATTGAGAAACATTCTACAAAAAAGATAAGAAGCAATTTTTTGAAATAGAAAAATAGAAAAGTTATCTGACCTTCATTCTCAAAATTTTCATCGTTTTTTGATAATAACGTTCTTACTTAAAAAGCCATGTAAAAAGACTAATTACAAAAAGTTGTAGAAAATAAAATTATCTACCAAAACGTTCTTCACAAAATTTTTGTCAGCTAACGGTTCTGAAGATATTTGAAGAAAAATATTTCGACCTTTTTTTGAAGATGGCGGCTGAACGACAAAACCGATAATCCCGAAAACTCGATTTTACGTTCATCATAGACCCCTCTACAACTTTCAAAAAAATTTCTGCCTACCCGAAATGCATGGTCCAACTCCAATTTTCTTGAACTAATTTGTAAACATAGTAAAACAAATATGTTTATTTCGCAAAATACTATTTTATTTTTTAATTTTGTTGCAACAATTGTTTCGAGCATTAGTTGTTTATTTTCAAACAAAGCTTAACTTCAGTTTTCTTGAAGTTTTAAAATTGAAAAATTAAATAGTATTTTACAAAGTAAAATATTTGTTTTATTATTTAGAATGTATAATTATAATGTCTAGCTAAATGAAATTATTTTAAATATATTTGAAAAATTATTTTATGAAATAGTAATTTATATTTTTTTGCCATTCATCAACCTTCTCATTACTTAATTTATTAGATCATAATACTAAAAAGGTGATTGTTGTCAACATGAACTGCATAATTATACGTACGCATTTAATATGTAATAAGGCTTTGTGTATAATGCATAGGAAACGAGATTTCAATGTCAATAATTATGCATAAATTTCAAAAAACTTGACTGCAACTGCATTTCATTATTAATCGTATTGTTTCAATTATTATTACTGATTTTGATTTTTTATTATTAGATAATATTTTTTTTATTTTAATAATGAATAATGTTTCCCTAGGTGTGGAAAATGAATTAGAATAAAATATTGATATTGTTGGGTAATTTTATTTCATTAATATTGTAAATTTTACTCCAACTTCCAAAAATACTTATCGAGTGGAGTTAGCAATATGGAAGTTAGTTATTCTGAAAGATAGTAAATTTATGTGATTAGTTTAATTTTATTTGGAATTATTTGGATACTAGTCTAAAAGTTTTAGCATTTTTTAGTTTTCTAACTATGAGAAAAACAATTTTTTTTTGACCATTTAAAAAAGCTAAACTCCTTTGTTTTGTTTATGTAGATTGATAAAAAAAAGAAGACAAATAAACTATAATAATTAGGTTACCTAGCTTGATTTTTTCTTTGTTTCAGAATTGCCACTTTTGAATAGGGCCGAATTTAGATACCTAAAATTATATATATATATATATATATATATATATATATATATATATATATATAGGTATATATATATATATATATATATATATATATATATATATATATATATATATATATATATATATACCATGTGAGCTTTTTGAGAGTTGCCATTTTCCTTACAGCCAAATTTAATAGAAATCTAATGTAATAGAAATCTAAGCAACCAGAACACTATCGGTTGAAGTAGCCTCAAGTACATATGCGTATTTTAACCACCTAATTGATAAATTAAAGAAAAATTCAAAAATTAAACTTGGGCAAAATCATTTATGTTGTTAATTAATTCATTAGGTCAGTATTATCGAAAATTAATATATAGTCCCATTTAATAATCTATAGCTCGATTGTATTATAGCTCGAAAACCATAAGAGCTACAAAGCTCCTGACTATAGCAATCGGTAGCCCCCGTCGATATCGACAACTTTTATTTGAACAATTTTTCGATTAAATCCACGGTTTGGCTTAGAGTTAGAGTTATAAGAGTTATTTCCTTTACACCCTTTATATATTATTCGAAAAAATTCCTGCGGTTTTAGTGTCTACAGGGTGCTATGAGTCACCCCACAAAAGGACGAGAGTTATTTGTTTTACACCGTATATATATATATATATATATATATATATGTATATATGTATATATGTATATATATATATATATATATATATATATATATATATATATATATATATATATATATATATATATATATATATATATATATATATATATATATATATATATATGTTGGGTTCAAGGTCACAAAATGGGGATTCCCCAAAATATTTTATCAATTTTTTCAGTCTAAGAATAATTAAAAAATGATTACATGTGCCATTGAATGTACTTTACATACACTTTCAACCAGACCGATTTCCGTCCCCATATATGCACATATATTGAAGTAATCGCAACTTTTATTTTTTTTTTTAATCGCTTATACCGAAAATACCTTATCTTCGATTTTTAATTTTCTTTTTTTAAATGAAAGTACTCAGTCCCGTGTACAACGTGGTATTCGATTTTCTTGGTTTTTTTGAGTTTTACGGATTTTACGGGGCTTAGTTTTAAAAAATACATGATTTTCTAACTAAATGATAAAATAAAATATTAATTATGATTTTACCTCACCTTTGATTTTCGATTCGAACCAAGAAAATCGAGTACCACGTTGTAGAGGGGACTGAGTACTTTCATCTAAAAAAAGAAAATCGAAAATCGAAGATAAGGTATTTTCAGTATAAGCGAATAAAGAAAAAAATAAAAGTTGCGATTATTCAATGGCACACGTAATCATTTTTTAATTATTCTTAGACTCTGAAAGTTAATAAAATATTTTGGGGAATTCACATTTTGTGACCTTGGACGCAACTTTCAATAACACTAAGTGGTTCTGAAGTTGGACTATAGTATGTAAGGTTTTTATTAAGTTTCCATTCATTTTCAAAATATCGTTATTTTCGGTATCGATAACTTTCGATAACGAAAACTATAACATCCATTAAAAAACAAACCTTATGCAAACCTTACATACGACAGTCCAACTTCAGAACCACTTATTGTGACATTATTACCCACTGTCAGTGTGTTAATATTAAAAATGAGTGTATGTTAACTAATATGTAATTGAAGAGGGTGACTCACCCCCTCTCCAATGTTGCTCAAACTGAATTTTGAAATCGAAAATTTCATTTCTACGTTATTCTAAATGTCTTAAACTATTTTCCATGAAGAAGAACTTCTTGAACTACTCAAGTAGTACGACTATTCGACACAGTCACCCACTAGTTTACTACCCCTAGACTTAATATTAGGACTTTGAGCAAAAACAGGTCAATTAGATTTTCTGACGTAGATTTCAAATCTGTAAACAGAATTTTTATATTGTTTAATTTTCATCCCCTTTTTGCAAAATTAACCCCTAAATTTTAACCCCCAGCCACCCCTGTTGACACAATTTGAACGAATTGCATACCAATAGATAGCTCCTTAAAGAAGAGCAATACTGCCAATTTGAACTTCTGCTCTATTTGTTACCGTTTTCGAGATATTTAAAAAATTAAATTTTTACCTCAATTTTTGGAGAGCGATTTCACCCCTTCAAACCGTTTTTCCGCCGATAAAGAAAAATACATGTCGCTTATTTTTTTGTGTTCTACAACATATCTAAGTTTCATCAAAATCGATAGGTCCGGCCTCGGGACGTTTACTTGTTAGATGATAATACTGTGTGTCGGTATGTAAGAAAAGCAAATATAAAGATTCCAATAAATTAACTTTTATCTAACTGACGTCATTTAAAAAGTTATACAGACATAATTCCCGACTTCTCTGTTCCAACCTCGTATCTGAAAACTCCCAATTTTTGGACACATAAAAAAACGTATTTAAATCTTTGTTTTCATCATTATGAACTTAAGATTTATGCTAATTACACCCTTTGATGTTGGCTACCTACATATATATAGATATATATACCGTGTGAGTTTTTCTGGAGTTGCCATTTTGATTATGGATAAACTATTGACTTAATCAAAAAATTGTTCAAATAAAAGTTGTAGCCACTGGCGGGGGACATTGATTGATATACTTCGGAGCTTTATAGCTCTTGTGGTTTTCGAGATACGATACAAACTTACCTTTTTTTAAATGGAATGGTATACTTATTTGTTGATAAAAATTATTCTATAAAGCAACAGAAACAAAAAATAAAAAAATAAATATTTTTATCTTGTTTTTTTTTTTTTTTTTTTTTTTTTTTTTTTTTTTTTCAAATTTTACAAATTTTGCGCTTAAAAGCGATTTATTTAAGAGAATTTTGGTGAGTTTAAGAGCGCCTAGTTCAAACAAGCCTCATAATTACGGAAAGTAGCTAAGCGGTAATTGTATTTATGCTACATAGATGGCTATCTATGTAGTTAACAACTCGTAAAACTCGTGTTTCTAGTGGGTAAAACAGAAATTTTTAACTGATTTGAATGACATCATCTGTTATGCAGAAACATATTTCTATACTAAATAGTTTTTTTGACTTATTTTGTTGAGAAAAAAGTTTTTTGAGCTTATAAAGTGCCATTTCGATAGGAAATTTAATTCTCTACAAAAAATCATATCATGTGTATTTACGAAAAATGCATAGTTTTTGACTTATAGTTAAAAAACTTAAGGGTCGATAAATTTACGTCGTTCGTAAAAATCCACGCCAAAATTTAATAGCACTTTGTGAATTTATCATCTCTGGGGTACAACTTAACATATGAAACAATAAAAGAGCTGTTACGAATTAGTTCCTTATTCAACTACATAGATCCAGCCAAAATACTTTTTTCCCCCTCTACTCCATCCAAATCATCCTTGGAAGCTGAATTTTGGGAAAAGTTGGAAAAAAGTTGGGAAAAGTTTTATTGTTTTGTTGCCCCCCCACCACCCCCCTTAAAGGTTGGGTCGGATCCAAAATTTGCCCAAAATTTGACTCCACTTTGATAGTATTGTTGTGCATCGGAATGAGCTCCACTTACCAAATTTCAGCTCTTTCCGTCCATAGGGGGGCCCTACATATGTCAAAAGGTAGCGAGAATATATATATATATATATATATATATATATATATATATATATATAAATATATATATATATATATATATATATATATATATATATATATATATATATATATATATATATATATATATATATATCAGAAATTTTTTTCTTCAGAATCGCGTTCTACGGGTCCGAAAACTTGTTCCTATGGTTATAAAATATTTTGGAAAATTTAACAATTTGTATTCGATAATTTTATTTGTTTGATTTCGACTTTGTCAATATCCACACCTTCCGTCATAAAAATACCGGCCATTATTATTGTTTATTAAAAAAAAATATTTGAAATTTTATTAAGGAATTATAAAATATTGGTGTTATACCTCTAACAAAAATGTATCAACTATCTATTCTTAAAATTGAATCATTTAATATAATGTCTTAATGTCTAATGTAGAGCTGATTTAAAATATTTAAATATAATGTAAATAAATACGAAAAGGACGTTTTATTATACAGGGCTTTCATTATATTTATGGAAGGTAGATATAAGGAGGACCATCTCTGTATTAAAAAGTGTCCCTAGAAAGGCGTAAATAGTGGCGGCGCTACTGTAGCAAAAGGGTAAATTTAGAGAAGTTAACAAGGAAGTTCCACCAAATGCAAACTTTTGTATTTATAATATGTTAGAGTAGACTCTCAGATGATTATATAATATTTATTTGGTTGGTGTATCTCCAGTGGTTCATATAAAAAACCACCCATAAATAATAAATATAGTGTTTTACACTTCTGAAAATTAATCAAAAAATATAACAAAATATAGAAAATATAGAACTGATTGATATCTATTTTTTGGCGTTCGATTTATTCAAATATCTATCATAGTTCCTGAGAAAAATGAAAATATCGTTAGGGGTTGTTATCTCCATATCTTCCTTATAAGTGAGAGCAGAGATTTAAAATCACGGGTATCAGGACTTTGGGCAAAGAAGCAATATTTAAAAGGTTAAACTATGTCCAATGACGTCAGTGCAGTTTCCATATGGTAAGTCTGCTAGACCCTTTGTTTAGCGCACTTGGTAATTTGTTTACTGTATGTTGGTGGCACTGTAGTGAAGTGAGTTGCTAGCTGAAAACATTAAAAATAAATAACAAATCATTCGTATTTTTCAGTGCTGTAATTATTACATTAAATATTTAGTTGCAAAATATAATAGTAGAACTTAAATTAAGTTCTTATTATATAAAATAGTATTGTTATATAACATGTTTTTAAATAATACCGCATTTAGGGTATTTTTATATAGTCGAACCTCGGGTTTTTTCGACGATATATTGTTTTACTTTTTTTTAATAATTACCATACACACAAATATGGCGGAAATTATATTTGGTCAGTGGGTCTCGATTAGTTATGGGAATAATCACTCTTTTTAGTGTGTCGAATCTTTTGAATCCGCTCACTGTGGTGAGTCGATTCAATGAATTGAATCACTCACTCACTTGACACAATTCGCTCACTCGTTTTTATGAATTGAATCACTCATTCCATTCACTCACTTTACACAACTGAATGGTACAACTTCAAATACGAATCAACACAATAAATACATTCATATAGTAGTTACATATGAAACACTCACTCAAGTGAACGAGTGTTTGTATACAATTATTATATCCGAATAAAATTAATATAATTATGTACTTAAAATTAATGCTCGTAACCCACACAACAAATTAAAAAATTAATACAGCATTAAAAATACACGGTTGAAAAGACATAACAATGAAAATTTTGATTCATGAAAATCGACAATAACTTTATGTAGAAAGATATCCACTCATTGCTGTTCTGAAGAAAAACTAATTTTTGGAGACGTAATAATCTGACAATAAACCGACGAATTTTATTTTAAAAATTTGAAAATACTGTAAAATAAAATAGGTACAAATAGTTTTTCTTAGAATTTTTTTAATATCCATACTTATAGCACTTATAATGTACATAAAATTGCGTATATTTTTTTACTTAGATTATTTTATTAGTTTATTGGACATCTGGACTAAATTTGATTTAAAATTTGTTTTATGCATTTTAAAAAATAAAGGATAGTAAAAAAAATTAAAATATTAGTTTTAAAAAAAAGAAAAAATTACCTACCATACTATAGTGTTATTAGTAGTGATCGAAGAGGTTGCGGGGCTGACAGTATTGTCTTTATTTTTTTAAGGTAATAAAAATTGTTTATTTTTTTTAGATAAAATATTTTGATGCGATTTTAAATATATACAACAGGTAATTAAGGATGCCTATATCCGGACAATATCCTCTTATATTGATATGTTTTGAATATATTTTAGATATGCGTGTATACATTTGTTGTCACAACTTGGTTGGTCCGATTTTAATTGTATGTATTGTGTTAAGGTATGTTTTGATGTTACCAGTGAATGGTTTATGTGTATCAATTGTCTTTTTTCAAAGTGTATGACATATTATACATTATACTCTTTCAACTCACGAGTTGAAAAAGTCGATTCAATTCTTTTTGACTGATTCAATTCAGTCAGTCAGTTGAGTGATTCAACTCAGTGAATTGAATCACTCACTCACTAGCCATCTCTAGTCTCGATATATAATGAAAGCCCTATATAATTATGTATGCATTTTAATTGTATCATAGGATTGTTTATTATAAGTATACAATAAGGGATAATCTAATTATTTACATTTAGACTCAATACCTAAATCAATTTTCTATGAAGTAAAATCAACTTATAAAAATTTTATATATGCTGTTTTTAACTTATCAAATTGCCGGTAAAAAATCAGTGAACTACCGTTACAAATTTTAGCAGTAGGCCACTCTAGGCCATGGCCTAGGGGCGGGAGACTTTTAGGGGCGATAAATTTTTAAAATAGGGCGGAAAAATGAGTAATTAACGTTTTTTTTTCTTTTTTTTTGCTCGTCACTTATTTTTTTTAAGAGAAAGTTTGTAAAAAAGGTAGGAAAAGGGGCGGCAAATTTTTAAAACAGGGCAGAAAAATTTGTGATTGACGTTTTTTTTTAAGATTTCCTTTTTTTCAAATAAAAGGTAGGGGCGGCATTTTGCAAGATGCCTAGGGGCGGACTCAGGGTTAATCCGGCCCTGAATTTTAGGGTATTTTTTGTGATTTACCCGTAAATCGGCTTACCGGTATTACAAACTCTAATAAATACATACTGACTTACTTTTAAGAAAAAAAAAGAAATGAATGAAAATGTAGACAATATTTTATTCTATACTTTTTAAATAAAAGACATTTATTCTTTTTTATGAAGGACATTAAATTTCTATATAAACTGTAAGCAAAGAAAGGAAATTGTACAGTCTCTTGTCTTCGAATCTTTCTTGTTTTCTAGTAGTTGTGTTCTTAACAACAATTATGAAATTTTTGGTAAGTATCACATTTTATAGTATCTCAATTTTTATGATATTTTATTTTTCTAAATGTTACGCTGGGTATCTTTAAGTAACTTTTTTGATAAAAATTTATTTTCTGCACCTAATGAGATATTTTCAAAATATTTCAAAAGTCATATTTTGATTAACAAAAGAAAAATTTTATGTCGGTAAGATGATAAAAATTTTTTGAGTATAGTTTTGTTAAGTGAGTAATTAGCTTAGAAAAGATGAAACAAATATAATGTATATGACTAAATTAATAACAGTGTAAAAAACCATTTAAACTACGTACCGAGTATTAAGTCGTTGTCATCACGTTGTTATGTTTATTTAAAACAGTGTAATTTTTCTAATAGGGTTCTTGACTGAAGTTACGAAAATATTCTAAAAGCATTGTTTATCCATGTCAGTTAAGTGATTTTTTTTATTTTCGACTGATTCTGTAAAAATTCATCAAAAAAAGTAACCCTACAATTTTAAATGAGTCGATTATTATTACTATATATATATATATATATATATATATATATATATATATATATATATATATATATATATATATATATATATATATATATATATATATATATATATATATATATATATATATATATATATATATATATATAAGTAGAATAGCTAGGACAGTTCTGGGCCACCGCAAAACGGAGTAACTTGAACCCCTTTGACGATGTTTGAAAGCGTGTGTCTTATGGGTCTATTGCACCCATTTTACGCTACTACACATTCCGAACTGATGAGTCATCAAACTGTATCGATGTGCAAACCTTGACCTTTGACCCGGCACGTACCAGGTACATGTATTTAAAATTTGTTGTTGACATTTGACCCCAACACTCGCTTATACTGTTAGCCTTGAAATTCGTAAGAGATGAGTCATCACCAGCAACCAAATTAATTTATGTTAACCCATTATGCGCCATCACAATTTACTTATCACAATTTCATTTTGTGTTAACCCATTACCCGCCAACACTGACGTAGTTTTTGAATGCAAACCTAACGCATGCGCAGACTGAATTTAAGTACACGACGCATGCGCAGACTGAATTTTAGGCCACAATTTGATAGATGGGGTACACTACCACGTCAAAAATGTGGGATTACCCTAATCCAAGGGGTGACCCCAAACTTTTGACGCCGTACTGTACTTAAACTTTTGGTACACTGCCATGTCAAAAGTGCGGGCCCCCCTGGCTAAAAAGGTATCCGACCACTTTTTGAAGCGTACTGTACGTGCAAACCTTAACCCCAACACGCGCTTGCCTTAATTGCGTCATTTTAAACGAAAGGTACATTACCAAGTCAAAAATGTGGGGAATACCCTAACCCAAGGGGTGGCCGCTAAATTTTGCGGGGCACTGTACCAAGCGCTAGATTTTAAAACCAGACTCCGGGGTCCAGATTTCTGACCGCTACTGTACTGCCGGAAATCGAGTGTTAACTGTACCTTATGGGGATTTTTGGTATATTTAACCTTGGAAAATTCCAGGAATTTTTATCAGTTTTAAAATAAACAAACAACTAATAATTAAATGTTTATTTTAGCTGAATTATGATCATATGACTCATATATGGAGTTTTTTTGGTATAAGAAAGATGACGTCATGGAATATTAATGAGTTAAAAAATTGTTTAGTAAAAAATATCACCCATTGTAGGCCTCAAGCAAGAAATTATTTTTATCAGTTTTAATACTTTAACATTTAACCTACAGTGACCAATTTTTTAGTTAACTAACAAAAATTCTTGAAATTTTAACAAGTTACAAAAAATATTACTTCTTATGGTGCACAACACTTTTGAATTTGACTGTAGCACAAAACTGTTTCTATATCAAACGAAAATTATCTGAAATAATTCAGTATGTACATATGTATAGACTCTATATATTAAAAATATTTTATGTATACACTCTGTATATTGAGAATAAGAAAGAAAATTTGTATATAATTTTAATTTTTATGAATGCTAGTAAACGAATTGTATAGCCATTTATGAATAAGTATTAAATCTAATTATAAAATAATTTATAAATATTGCAAAAAATTTGTTTAATCAGCAAAATCAATGTATATCATTTTAATACTGATACATATTTATATTAGGGTATAATAGTATTGTATTTAACATTTTTAAACAGAATAAAAGTTCAATTTTTGGTTTTAAATTACTATAAACACGTCGCTTAATATAAAAATGATAACAGCATTGAGTTTTACTAAATTTTTAAGTCTGTAAAATCAAAATTTTTATAGACTAGAACATTTTGAATTTGATACTTTATCAATCATTAACATATATATAATATCATGTATATATAACTGGTGTATATTTAGTATTTTTAATAAATATTTTAGTATACAGGGTGTATCATGAAATATGCTTTTCAATTAGAATAATAAATTTCATAAGATTTTTGTTAATACTCTTATTGGTTAACGAAAGAAACTTTTTGCTGTAAAAAAATAGGGGAATTCCGGGTAATAATTAAATAAAACGCACATATTTTTCTTTTTTTTAAAATTTTATTTATAGAATATGTATACAAAAAATTAAATTGCTTAAATGTATATATTACTAAAAATCTATTTATTTTTCATATAAAATTTTTTTAAAAGAATACAGTTTTCTAATGAGCAAATTTTATCTGAATGGATCATACAGCGTCTTGAATAATATTCATCTCGCAGATTGGAAATCTTCGATACATCAAATATTTCCTCCAAATTCAAAATCCACGACCGGTGTTCGGTGTCATCAAACAAATTTGAAATCCATTTCTTCTTTTCACCGCCCTTGAAACTTCTTTAATATAGGTTTCAATATGGAATGAAGTTTTTTGTACGGAATAAATCCATATGACCAAGGTATCCCATGCCAATTTCGGCAAAGCTAACGTGCAGCAACCCGTTCATATTTCTTCGGCAACTCGTTGAAATCAAACGGTGCATCGAATATAAGATGTAATATTTCATCCGAATTTTCCGCAACGATACCAACTTCTTTAAAATAAAAAAGCTCCTTGATAGCCTTGTATATCAAGAAACGCTATTTTTTATCGCCGCTGTAGAACTGAATTTACTCACACAATCCACAACTTTATATAAAATAATTAAAATTGGTGAGGATAGTTAATTTGTGGGATGTATCCGAAAATGGATACTAATAGCTATTACTAGTTGACCATCAAATTACAAACTGTTAATAATATTTAGCACATTACTGAGTACCATGTTCTTTTGACTTTAAGACCTAGTGATTTAAGGAATGCTAAATTTTCGGGTGAAATGTGTTGTCGCTTAAAAGTTTTACGTTTAATGATCTTAGGTTTCGAAAGTCCTTTGCTAGGTTGTCTAGTGGTGGACTGCTCTGAATTGTAAATTATCATGGTTCGAAATGCAATTGTTATACCACGAAATTGTTTTTTCAGCGAAAGAGATGTTAACTCTTTGACAACCACCGGTAAATTGACAATATTTTGTGTAAGTTTAACTATTTTATACCCTTTAACCATGATAATGTGTATGAGCCCTTTAACCATGATAAGCTGTATGAGCTCTTTAACTATGATAAGGTGTATGAGTCACTCCGGGGGCAAAATAAGTCACCCCGGGAGCAAAATGAGTCACTCCGGGAGCTAAATGAGTCACTCCGGGAGCTAAATGAGTCACTCCGGGAGCTAAATGAGTCACTCCGGGAGCAAAATGAGTCACTCCGGGAGCTAAATGAGTCACTCCGGGAGCAAAATGAGTCACTCCGGGGTAAAATGAGTAACTCCGGGAGCAAAATGAGTCACTCCGGGAGCAAAATGAGTCACTTCGGGAGCAAAATGAGTCACTCCGAGAGCAAAATTAGTCACTCTGGGAGCAAAATGAGTAACTCCGGGAGCACATTGAGTAACTCCGGGAGCAAAATGAGTCACTCCGGGAGCAAAATGAGTCACTCCGGGAGCAAAATGAGTCACTCCGAGAGCAAAATGAGTCACTCTGGGAGCAAAATGAGTAACTCCGGGAGCACATTGAGTAACTCCGGGAGCAAAATGAGTCACTCCGGGAGCAAAATGAGACACTCCGGGAGCATGTGAGTCCCTCGTTGGAGTCAAATGAGTCGCTCCGGGAGCAAAATGAGTCACTCCGGGAGCAAAATGAGACACTCCGGGAGCATGTGAGTCCCTCGTTGGAGTCAAATGAGTCGCTCGGTGAAGCAAATGAGCTAAGTATATATAAGTAGAGAAGCAATAAATCTTTGAACAGTTATTCATTTACTAGCGAACGCTTCAGACCTCCCGCTGAACGATGTATAATTGTGATTTTTGTGGTAAAGCATTTACGCGAAAGTCTAATCTTTCTAGACACTTAAATGCTCAACATAATTCGTTAAGCAATATTAATGATGGTACGATTGGAAAGAATGATAACTCACCAAGCAAATTCATATCATATGATGCTAATAATAATAAAACACCTGCTGATATCTCTATATCTAGATTTGATGATAATGATGATGAAAATACATCTCAACTACAGCATGATATTGATTACTCTGAAGCAATCTTGAATCCGTTTGACCAAAAAAGGATAGATGCTGCAACTGAAGCCATTCAAACCAAATTTAACTCTTTGAAAAGAGGAGAAAACCGTCATCAATCTGAAAACGAGAAAGATAGTTGGTCTAATGAAAGTAAGCAAGTAAATCACTTAACAGCAATTAATAACAATTGCAATGAAACAACCTCCTCTTCACAACTAACTAAACTTTTAGGAACTGCTTTAGATATTATAATGTTAAAAGAGGTTCGAAACGTTGACTCGGAAAATGAAGCGAAAATTGTCAATCAGGTTAAACCAATAAGCTTAAAACGTCATATAGCTTCAAATGAAAATGTCGAAAACGGGGCCTTAGCTAAGCATTTTAAGCAAGACAACTTGAGAGAGTGTAGAAATGTTAACATACAATCGAAAAAAATAAAATACTGGCATAATCCTAATACTTTAATAGATGAATTACAACGTTTATACGAGACTTCAGAGACTGGTGAAAAAATACTCAATATTATTCGAAGTTTAGAGGAAAATAAAAATATGTTGTTGTTTAACGTTTACGATCGAGAAGATTTAATCAAAGAGTTAAATGCTTTAAAAGAAACTACTGTTGGTCGAGAAATATTCTCTATACTTCGCGAACTTCAAAAGGCTGATGTTATTGAACCACTAGGTGATTATCTGGATGAAACTGATAAAGAAGATGCTAGCGATTATGATGATGATGATGATGATGATTAATTGATTATCCACACTAAGAATTTACTGAATTTTGAAGAACACCACCGTATAAGAAGCAGCAGTTATCCCTCATTGAAGTGTATATTTTATTTTTATATTTTTTAACCCTGTAAGATAAAAAGGTTTTTTTTTTTTTCAAATAAATAACACATATATGTAAATAATTATTGTTCTTTATTTTTAAAAAATAAGTATGAATACAAAATATTTTCACAATAAATGTATATGTAATATTTTTTACAACAAATGTATATGAAATATTTTTTACAATAAATAAATATTAAAAATTGTATGATTTGTTTATATATTCAATAACACCCGAACGTAACTGTTTCATGTTTTCAGGTAACTGATCCCATACTTGACAAATTCGTTGTGCATATTCGGGTATCATATATGCATACAGATGTTGCACCCAAATTTCATATTTCAATAGTTGTTTTGTTACATATAATAACATATCGAAATTTCTGACTTTTGTATACAAATAAGGATGAGCCAGAAATATGTCTTCAACGTGTGAAATCCGTGTTACAAATGTCAATGGTTCACCAACGGGCGGTTGAAAGTTTTCCTCCATTTTCACACCATTCTTGCACATTTCACAGCGAATTTTCAAACCAGGTGGTCCATCAATATGATCTTGTTGCCAGGGTCGATTATAATGTTCAAAACATGGTTCACATTCTTGAAACATGGCTCGATAATCGGATGGTAACCAAATCCAGGCGCGTTGTATGATTTTCGCACCATAACTTTTCAGCACATTCAAACTGATTCACTTGTAGATTTAAAGAAATGTTTCCAAAGTCAGTTCGTTCAGCAGCATTGGTTCACGTTCGAAAAATACACCAATTGAAACATCTATTTTATCCCAGTCCATTGATTCCGGTTCAGACAATTTCATATATATACTTAGCTCATTTGCTTCACCGAGCGACTCATTTGACTCCAACGAGGGACTCACATGCTCCCGGAGTGTCTCATTTTGCTCCCGGAGTGACTCATTTTGCTCCCGGAGTTACTCAATGTGCTCCCGGAGTTACTCATTTTGCTCCCAGAGTGACTCATTTTGCTCTCGGAGTGACTCATTTTGCTCCCGGAGTGACTCATTTTGCTCCCGGAGTGACTCATTTTGCTCCCGGAGTTACTCAATGTGCTCCCGGAGTTACTCATTTTGCTCCCAGAGTGACTCATTTTGCTCTCGGAGTGACTCATTTTGCTCCCGAAGTGACTCATTTTGCTCCCGGAGTGACTCATTTTGCTCCCGAAGTGACTCATTTTGCTCTCGGAGTGACTCATTTTGCTCCCGAAGTGACTCATTTTGCTCCCGGAGTGACTCATTTAGCTCCCGGAGTGACTCATTTTGCTCCCGGGGTGACTCATTTAGCTCCCGGAGTGACTCATTTTGCTCCCGGGGTGACTCATTTTGCTCCCGGAGTGACTCATTTTGCTCCCGGAGTGACTCATTTTGCTCCCGGAGTGACTCATTTAGCTCCCGGAGTGACTCATTTTGCTCCCGGAGTGACTCATTTAGCTCCCGGAGTGACTCATTTAGCTCCCGGAGTGACTCATTTAGCTCCCGGAGTGACTCATTTTGCTCCCGGGGTGACTTATTTTGCCCCCGGAGTGACTCATACACCTTATCATAGTTAAAGAGCTCATACAGCTTATCATGGTTAAAGGGCTCATACACATTATCATGGTTAAAGGGTATAAAATAGTTAAACTTACACAAAATATTGTCAATTTACCGGTGGTTGTCAAAGAGTTAACATCTCTTTCGCTGAAAAA
Source organism: Brachynemurus nebulosus (assembly GCA_035578155.1). Lineage (NCBI taxonomy): Eukaryota > Metazoa > Arthropoda > Insecta > Neuroptera > Myrmeleontidae > Brachynemurus > Brachynemurus nebulosus. The sequence goes on along the minus strand of JAPWDM010000033.1, from coordinate 2,267,437 downwards.
ACAATTTCGTGGTATAACAATTGCATTTCGAACCATGATAATTTACAATTCAGAGCAGTCCACCACTAGACAACCTAGCAAAGGACTTTCGAAACCTAAGATCATTAAACGTAAAACTTTTAAGCGACAACACATTTCACCCGAAAATTTAGCATTCCTTAAATCACTAGGTCTTAAAGTCAAAAGAACATGGTACTCAGTAATGTGCTAAATATTATTAACAGTTTGTAATTTGATGGTCAACTAGTAATAGCTATTAGTATCCATTTTCGGATACATCCCACAAATTAACTATCCTCACCAATTTTAATTATTTTATATAAAGTTGTGGATTGTGTGAGTAAATTCAGTTCTACAGCGGCGATAAAAAATAGCGTTTCTTGATATACAAGGCTATCAAGGAGCTTTTTTATTTTAAAGAAGTTGGTATCGTTGCGGAAAATTCGGATGAAATATTACATCTTATATTCGATGCACCGTTTGATTTCAACGAGTTGCCGAAGAAATATGAACGGGTTGCTGCACGTTAGCTTTGCCGAAATTGGCATGGGATACCTTGGTCATATGGATTTATTCCGTACAAAAAACTTCATTCCATATTGAAACCTATATTAAAGAAGTTTCAAGGGCGGTGAAAAGAAGAAATGGATTTCAAATTTGTTTGATGACACCGAACACCGGTCGTGGATTTTGAATTTGGAGGAAATATTTGATGTATCGAAGATTTCCAATCTGCGAGATGAATATTATTCAAGACGCTGTATGATCCATTCAGATAAAATTTGCTCATTAGAAAACTGTATTCTTTTAAAAAAATTTTATATGAAAAATAAATAGATTTTTAGTAATATATACATTTAAGCAATTTAATTTTTTGTATACATATTCTATAAATAAAATTTTAAAAAAAAGAAAAATATGTGCGTTTTATTTAATTATTACCCGGAATTCCCCTATTTTTTTACAGCAAAAAGTTTCTTTCGTTAACCAATAAGAGTATTAACAAAAATCTTATGAAATTTATTATTCTAATTGAAAAGCATATTTCATGATACACCCTGTATACTAAAATATTTATTAAAAATACTAAATATACACCAGTTATATATACATGATATTATATATATGTTAATGATTGATAAAGTATCAAATTCAAAATGTTCTAGTCTATAAAAATTTTGATTTTACAGACTTAAAAATTTAGTAAAACTCAATGCTGTTATCATTTTTATATTAAGCGACGTGTTTATAGTAATTTAAAACCAAAAATTGAACTTTTATTCTGTTTAAAAATGTTAAATACAATACTATTATACCCTAATATAAATATGTATCAGTATTAAAATGATATACATTGATTTTGCTGATTAAACAAATTTTTTGCAATATTTATAAATTATTTTATAATTAGATTTAATACTTATTCATAAATGGCTATACAATTCGTTTACTAGCATTCATAAAAATTAAAATTATATACAAATTTTCTTTCTTATTCTCAATATACAGAGTGTATACATAAAATATTTTTAATATATAGAGTCTATACATATGTACATACTGAATTATTTCAGATAATTTTCGTTTGATATAGAAACAGTTTTGTGCTACAGTCAAATTCAAAAGTGTTGTGCACCATAAGAAGTAATATTTTTTGTAACTTGTTAAAATTTCAAGAATTTTTGTTAGTTAACTAAAAAATTGGTCACTGTAGGTTAAATGTTAAAGTATTAAAACTGATAAAAATAATTTCTTGCTTGAGGCCTACAATGGGTGATATTTTTTACTAAACAATTTTTTAACTCATTAATATTCCATGACGTCATCTTTCTTATACCAAAAAAACTCCATATATGAGTCATATGATCATAATTCAGCTAAAATAAACATTTAATTATTAGTTGTTTGTTTATTTTAAAACTGATAAAAATTCCTGGAATTTTCCAAGGTTAAATATACCAAAAATCCCCATAAGGTACAGTTAACACTCGATTTCCGGCAGTACAGTAGCGGTCAGAAATCTGGACCCCGGAGTCTGGTTTTAAAATCTAGCGCTTGGTACAGTGCCCCGCAAAATTTAGCGGCCACCCCTTGGGTTAGGGTATTCCCCACATTTTTGACTTGGTAATGTACCTTTCGTTTAAAATGACGCAATTAAGGCAAGCGCGTGTTGGGGTTAAGGTTTGCACGTACAGTACGCTTCAAAAAGTGGTCGGATACCTTTTTAGCCAGGGGGGCCCGCACTTTTGACATGGCAGTGTACCAAAAGTTTAAGTACAGTACGGCGTCAAAAGTTTGGGGTCACCCCTTGGATTAGGGTAATCCCACATTTTTGACGTGGTAGTGTACCCCATCTATCAAATTGTGGCCTAAAATTCAGTCTGCGCATGCGTCGTGTACTTAAATTCAGTCTGCGCATGCGTTAGGTTTGCATTCAAAAACTACGTCAGTGTTGGCGGGTAATGGGTTAACACAAAATGAAATTGTGATAAGTAAATTGTGATGGCGCATAATGGGTTAACATAAATTAATTTGGTTGCTGGTGATGACTCATCTCTTACGAATTTCAAGGCTAACAGTATAAGCGAGTGTTGGGGTCAAATGTCAACAACAAATTTTAAATACATGTACCTGGTACGTGCCGGGTCAAAGGTCAAGGTTTGCACATCGATACAGTTTGATGACTCATCAGTTCGGAATGTGTAGTACCGTAAAATGGGTGCAATAGACCCATAAGACACACGCTTTCAAACATCGTCAAAGGGGTTCAAGTTACTCCGTTTTGCGGTGGCCCAGAACTGTCCTAGCTATTCTACTTATATATATATATATATATATATATATATATATATATATATATATATATATATATATATATATATATATATATATATATATATATATATATATATATATAAACTAATAGAAATATTCAAAAGAAAACACAATTTTATCTCATCGATGAAAATTATCAAAATCGACATATCTAGCTACAAAATGTTACGTCACTTTCAAGAACTGGCGCGTTTTCACTAATTTGAACATTTGTTGAAAAGTGGCGATTTTCAAAATAAAATTTCTAAATAGTTATCAAATCTTTTTATGTTTCATCATTAAAATTGGACATATGTAATGATAATGCATAAAATTATTTAACATTTGACACAAATTTTAAATACAGTCAAGTACCGTATTAGGATTCCGTAGTTACAACACAACGAAATCCTTATGCTTTTATGATGTATGTTGTCGCTTTTAAAACCATAATAGCGCGGGATTTTTTTTATTTGCTTTTTTTATCTTCATTAATATTATATTAGGAAACAAAAAAATTTGGAAGGTTTATATACTATTTACTATATATTTACCTATTTATAGGAATTTTTGAATTTGAAGTGTAATGTAATTTGTTTAATTTCATTCCGCTATATCTTCGCTTGTAATGAACCTATTGGATCGAACTGGTTAAATCTAGAGAGCTCATGCATATAAGATTTTAACAAATGGTTTTGGGGAACGATGATGTAATCTCTAGACGTGGTGAGCATGCGCGCGAGAAACGTTATTTTGAAGGTATCCCTACTTTTACGGATGTATGAGCGTTACGAACGCATGATATTAAACCGTTGATTAGGGCATCGTTAGAAAGTGTTTAAGAGACTCTATTTAGACTTCAAGCGATAACAACTTCAACAATAATTAATATTTTATTTATTCTCAAAGTTTCAAAATGTTGTAACAATTTTGGTATATTTGAAGCGGAAATATGCTCAGAATTAAAGGAAACTAGTATCAAAAGAAAGTGTGAATCAAGGTAAAATCAGAAAATGTCAAAAGTCTAGCACTAAGCGATTAAGAGAGTTACGGTAGTGCCGAAGAAGATTAGCGATAGAGTCAAATTTCGTTGCTATTGCGCGCAGCGAAAGCCTATCCTCTGCTATTGGAGTAACTTCGATTTGTGCGTGTTTGGAAATAATCAACAAACACAATGGAGAAATCAGAAATCGTAACGTCTTTACTTAAATTCCTACGGTGCGGACATGACTGACAATGAGCCACCCAATTTTCTTTTTTCTTTTCTTCTAGAAAGTTACCTTATTGCATTTAGAAAATATAAAGTTATTTACTTTTAGACTAATTTTATAAAAAAGAGTTTTTTTAAGAGGTTTTTTTATATTTTTTTTATTTCAGAGCTTTGCTTTTGTTCTTTGCGTTGTTCTTGCTATTGCTAACAGCGCACCAGCACCTGAACCAAGCTTGATTGGACCAGCAGTTGTTCCTCTTGTAGCTCCAGCTCATGTCGCTCATGTTGTAGCTGTACCAAGAGTTATTGCAGCCCCGATTCATCCAGTTGTTGTTGGATCACATGTACCTGCTACTGTTGTTGCTGGTCCCCATGTTGTACATGTTCATGGTTAAGAAATTTATTGCTTTAAGTAATTACTAAATAACTTACTATACTTTTCTTCTAAATTCTTATATTCCTTTCTGTATAAAAAAAATGGAAAAATAAATTTTCTTTTTCATATTACTAGTTTTATTTCCTTAAATTTTCTTTTTAATGGCGCATTTATATAAACAAAAAAAAAAAAATAGGGTAATTAAAATTCACATAGTGTTTAAAAAATTATCAAACTGGATCGGCTGGGACTCGAACCCGGATCTCTTGGTTGCTAAGCAAGCGACTTACCAATTTGTTGCTAAGCAAAAAACTTACCAAGCGGCCACCAAACCGCTTGTTCGAGTGCCACTCCAATCTGATAATTAATCAAACACATCCTCTCTTTTTAATGCGAGACGCAGTTAGATTTTTAATTCCAAATGTTATCGAGTGCCTATGAAACATTATTAATGTATGAAGAACTTTTGTTCGTATTTATACATACACTAATATTCATATGTTCACTTGATGTCCAGCTTAGGTGATACTTGAACACTATATTTACTTTGGCATGTATGGCCAATTCATTATGTTAATTAAAATTCACATAGTGTTTGAAAAATTATCAAACTGGATCGGCTGGGACTTGAACCCGGATCTCTTGGTTGGAAAAAAGGGTATTTACTAGTAGTTGTAAAAAGACTTATTTTGATTTTTAAGTAATTACTTAAGTTATTAAGGGCCTGTCATTATCTGGTGAAGGACAAGAAGGAGCATTAGGTGTAGGGTTTTTTCAGCTAATTGACTTACATTAGATTCTATGGAGGAATCATTAATATCAGTCCTGTTTGGGGCAGGTATATCTGTGAAATAGCTCGATATGAAGTCAGTGTCAGTAAAGACCATAGGATTCAAAGGGTAAATATTCGTTATTTTAAAACCAGCCATAATATTTGCTGGAGTAAGTGCTGTAGGCGTTACTGTTTTTAAAATAGAGGAAATATCATAAATTTCCAATGGTTTCTTGTTGGTGAAAATCCACACATCACAGGTAGTGTTAATATACTTTTTGAGGGGACCATACACACTTCTATCCAAGGGTTGCAGCTTGTGGTTGTAGTGTGGGGAAAATGAGAGCAAAATCACACCATTGTCATTAAAATTTAAAACGTCAGCTGATAAATAAGATTCATGATTGTTTAAGGGCGCTCCTTCTAATAACGAGCATAGGACCCATTTCACTCGAGGAAATACAAAGAAGGGAGGGATATTGTTGTCGGCCGCATTCACAGAAGTAACTTCCTTATATACCTAAACTGCTACAATTCGGTCTGGCTTTTGTATCGTGGTGACACCAGTCACATCAACATTCCAGATATCATTAAGTTTAAGCGTAAACCTTTGGTGGATAGCGGTTAGATTACTGAAGAATAAATCAACATTTGTCCGGTTGAAACTGGTTGCCTATTATATATACTTGTTGCTTGAGCACCATTTTGTAAAAGAAAAATATTACGATAATTGATTTAAACTATGTGCGTAGCAAAAATTAATATGTCGATATATTTACCAAAGGGGCCACTTACAGGAGAACCCCATCAATGTCAACTCCAACAAGACTGAGGCGACTATGTTCGTACGTTCCAGCCTGCTTCCACGTTCTCAGCTTGGATGCGGCGACTCCCGAATCACCATATCACTCGACATCAAACATCTCGGACTGTAAGTCGACCGCAAATTCTCATTCAAGACAGCTGTAACATGACATAGAATCGCCGATGAATATGTTGCCGCCAGACTGCGATGATGAAGAGGATACAGCTATACTAGACCTGCATCGCGTGTGTTGCACCGCTTTATTTGATGGCATTGTCAAATTGCAACTGTTCCAGAACAGGATACTTCGCCCTATCCTAAATATCTGGAAACGTACCCTGGTACGTCGACTACATCAAGAAACAGGTGTTCGGTTTGTCCTTGACCATATTTTGTCACTAACTTCACGCTACCTGTCCGTATGTTAGAGTAAATGGAGAGAAATTGAGTGCGTAAGTGTTTAGCTTAAGATAGATTAAATTTTTTATTCATGCTTAACGTTTTTTGAAAATTTTTCTTTGTATCATATTTAAGAAACTTATAACAAAAATTAATTCATTAGTATTAAAGAAACTGATATAGGGTCATTTCGTCGGTTTTCGTCCAATTAGGAGAGTTCATAGCTTTCTGACAAGAAAAATATGCTCTATTTCCAATGTTAATAAATTATATCGCCACTTTCCTGTCTTAACCTTGTATCTCAACAATTACAACTTTCAGAAAACATAAAACACATACATATCAAATACTGTGTGTTCCTCACTATAAATTTAAGATTTATGTATGTTACACTTTTTCTGTTACAATTACAAACAATGTAACATTTACATAAACCTTAAAATTAATAGTGAGGAATATATTATGGGCGCAAGCACAAAAGACCACCAGAAATTGCAGTGAGGGGAACACAAATTGTATTATTTCCATAGTTACCAACCAAACCAAGTAATTATGTTTTTATATGAGTGAGTGAGTAAACTTTTATTTATTAATATGGTAGACAAAGATAAATGCAGATGTAGGTAAAAAAGTTCTTTTTGGCTCGCGCCCACAATACAGTATTTTTTTTCGTGTTTCCTGAAAGTTGTAGTTTTGAGATACGAGGTTAAGACAGAAAGGTAGCGACATTGCTATTTATTGGTTATATACTCTTCTTTAAGTTTAAATAAAATGATAACTAATTACGTTCATTGTTTTTTTTTTTTTTTTTTATAGAAAAATAATAATGATAAATATACGTATTACGCTAGTTTACGTTAAAAGAAATTAGTTGTCGTTCAAATGTAGTCTAGTTTTCATCCACGATTTAGGATGAGCATTGTTATAAAGAAATTAATTTTAACAAAAAACAAATGTTTATTTTATTTATTTAGGACCCCTTATCTTAAATTTCATAAAAATTTAACATCTTTTCTTAATTAGCCATTAATCCTTAATTATTGTAATAATCGTATTAGTTTTAAGAATCATCTAATAATTTAACAAACAAATTAACATATTACAGACTTACGAAAGTATAACAGTCTGAATTGAATAAAGTTTTGATTATTATGCCCTTCTATAAATCTCCTTATATTCTAATAAAAATATAACAACGATTCAGAATGTGTCTTAGAATAGAGTATAATATATAAGCAATAAATAACAATAGGCCTATTCCATCCAAAAATGTCTCAAGCTTTCTAAATTAAAGCCCTTTGGACCCTTCTGTGATTTGTTCGCTCTCTTTATTTTCTGATGATCTACAGTTCTACCCGAAATTTTTGATTATATTTCTTTAGAAAATTGTTATATCATGTTTGACTTGAACGATCGTCCTTAAGGTAATTTTTGATCATAGATTTCTTTAAAATTACTTGAACTGTGTTAAAAAGCTCTTATTTTATTTTTTTACTGGAAGTTCGCCATCTGAAATATTAATCAGCCACTTATCTACATTTTTTTCACCCTCTATCCCTAACAAAGGATCTTGACTGAGTTTCTTTATTTCATATGCTGTTCTTTCATGTTCATTAACACGAAGACCTAAGAATTTTATAATCTCTACTTCTTTATTAATATTTACATTATTGCCACGGATTTTTAAAAGAACTTTTCTCAAAGAATATACAGAGTATGGAGCAGTTTTCCTTCTTATTTTATTTTCTCAATCTAGTTAAATATTGCGAAATAGTAAAAAAAATTTATGTCAGACAATTAAAAGATAAACCGATGCACGAAAATACATTACGTATGGCATACGATCATAAAAAGAGAAAAATACAAAAATCAGACATTGCGTAGTTGTATCGATATTTAAATAATTAACATAAAATAATTTTTATTGTCACCATTGATTGACGTATTTCTTCTGCTACTTAAAACCTTACTTCCAAATTCGTGTGAATATTTATTGTGTTTAGTGGCAAGTACAAGTAGCGTTCTTTATTATAAAATAACTATAACATTGTCACAAATATTAAAACATTGTAGCTATTTTCCTGTTGCATCAGCAATCTCATTATTATTTATTAATTTTTTAATGATGAAATATTACTTTAAAAAGCGTAGGGGAGAGCGGGGCTATCCCGTACACTTAAGGGAGAGCTGTTATTGTTCAGCTAATATCGAGTATAAAATTATAAGAAAATTAGCAATATATAATTTGGACCATTGGCTATTGATTTCACACAAAGAAATTTGAATTATTCCACTGTTTACATATTTAAATTAAATTACAAAAAAGTGTCTCTGTACGAAATAGCCCCGGGGGTCGGGGCTATTCCGTACGGTAGGAGGGGCTATACCGTACAGTAAAAAAATCATCTTGTTAAGGAAGTAAATAAGAGTAATGCAATAAATTATTGTAAAAAAATCATCTTGTTAAGGAAGTAAATAAAAGTAATGCAATAAATTATTGTAGAAAATACATTTTATTACTTATTGTCGACTCAACTAAGAAACATCATAACGTAACTTGTATTATCGATATATTTAGTTCAGCTTATAAAAGTATAAAAAGTGTTAGGTTAATTTTTATCAAAAAAAGTGATAAAGTTTATAGAACGAAAGTATTTTATTTAAAGTTTATACATTTAAACAAAAATCACAAGTAAAATTATCTCCAGACTCGGCAGCACTAAAACTATAATGTTTATGGTATTTCCTGCATCAACTACAATTTATTAGTGTTCCCATATTAAACCATTTGGGGCTAAGTCGTACACTTCTGTACGGTTTAGCCCCATCCTGTATCTTTTGGGAGTTTCATAACCTAACCTCAAATTCCGTCGCCTAACTAGTCTTCACTAGTGATCAAGAGAGAGCTTAAGAAAAGTAGTTTCTCATGATCTTATCACTATTAGCTCATAAGTAAAGGTTCTCCATCCAACTTTTATTTGGCAGTGCCCCAAAATTATAGGAGAAATAATAAAAACAAGTTTTTTCACCGTCATATTGGCATTTATACGCACAGCGGAACGAACTCAATCCTGTGATTTTTTGCGGTCACGCGCTAGGTTGCGACAACGATTGGACTTGTCTAGCTTGAAATCTAGACACGAAAAATGGGTGTACGGTTTAGCCTCGCTCTACAGTATAACCCCGCTCTCCCCTAATGTTCCATAAATACTTATTGTAAGACAATCACTTTATCGGTACATACAGTCGGATCTACAAGAATATAAAGTAAGAACTAAAATTGCACGAAATAATGAAAGTAAGTACTAGTACTTATGTATATCAGAACTAAAATAATCAACAAAATTGAAAGTGAAACGTGTGTTTGAGAAAACCAGTTTTGTTTTTCCCCTTAATAACTAGAATGCATCTTAAGTAATATATGTACGTAATACGATCTAATTTGTTAATTTCACTTTTTCGTTTGTCAAAATTAAAAAAAAAAAGAAATTAATTTTTATTACGAAAAATAATCTATTGGCGGTCAATGCTCCACTATTAGGTTTACCTTGATAATCTTTCTTTTTTTTAGTCGAATTTTTCTTGAAAAATTAGACTTATACAGCCTATACGACAAGAACGGCGACAGGCGAGAGTAGGGGCGCTATCCGTTTTTGGACCCGTAGAACACGATTCTGTAGAAAAAGTGTCTGATATATATATATATATATATATATATATATATATATATATATATATATATATATATATATATATATATATATATCAGACATTTTTTCTACAGAATCGTGTTCTACGGGTCCAAAAACGGACCCGTTGAAACCTCCAAAAAGGCAGTGACTGGCTATTAGCTTAACCTGTACACAAAATTTCAGCCCTCTAGGTTTATTTGGGGAGATTTTGACCCGAACGAAACTGTTAAAAAACAAGAAAAATCATGTTCTTTTTGGTATTGTTGTGCATCGGAATGAGTTCCATTTACCAAATTTGAGCTCCTAACTTCCATAGGGGGGCCCTACACATATTAAAAGGTAGCGGGAAAATATAGAGTAGGGGCGCTATCCGTTTTTGGACCCGTAGAACACGATTCTGTAGAAAAAGTGTCTGATATATATATATATATATATATATATATATATATATATATATATATATATATATATATATATATATATATATATATATCAGACATTGTCAGACATCAAAAAGTGTCTGAGATATATATATATATATATATATATATATATATATATATATATATATATATATATATATATATATATATATATATATATATATATATATATCAGACATTTTTTCCACAGAATCGTGTTCTACGGGTCCAAAAACGGATAGCGCCCCTACTCTATATTTTCCCGCTACCTTTTAATATGTGTAGGGCCCCCCTATGGAAGTTAGGAGCTCAAATTTGGTAAATGGAACTCATTCCGATGCACAACAATACCAAAAAGAACATGATTTTTCTTGTTTTTTAACAGTTTCGTTCGGGTCAAAATCTCCCCAAATAAACCTAGAGGGCAGAAATTTTGTGTACAGTTTAAGCTAATAGCCAGTCACTGCCTTTTTGGAGGTTTCAACTTTTAACCCTTACCCCTACGATATTTACGCTAATATTTCCTTAATTTTTTTGCTTGTTTTCTAACACGTCTAGAGACTCTAAGGAAACCTAGAGGGCTGAAATTTTGTACGTGTGTTCAGTTAGTATCCAGCTAGTACCTTTTAGGTAGTCCACATTACTTTTCCCCCCACTTCTCCCATTTTTACATCGGAATTGAATGCTATTGTTAAATGTGTTTTAAATGCATTACTTTTATTCTAAATACAAGTAGGCGAATAGTAATTTTAAAAAAATTTAAAAAAGTGTATGGTCTATTTCAGTTAAATTTAACCATGCTTCGTAACTTTGAATTTAAATAATTTCCGTTTTCTTGGCTTTATCTCTTTTATTATTGCATTTATGTAAATTTTAAATTTGCAGTTTATTTTTAGAAAAGAATAGAAGATTGATTTGTTTCGAATATAAGAATTATTTAATTTTTTAACGAAAACTCATGATCAATTTTATCTGAAAAGAGGTATACTTACTTTTATAACAAATGAAATACATACATATTAAGTAATTTAAAAATGTTATTAAAGTCACTGTTTATTTATAAATTAGGAATTTTGGATTTTTATTATTTATAAAATAGAAATTTTGGATTTTTTTGGAAAGAAAAAATATCTTCATAAAGGCCTTCCAGTTTACTATTTAAGTTCCTTTTTTAATATTTAAAAATAAAACACAAAGGCAATTGGCGGATAAGCATGGGTATAGGAATACCCTCGTACGAATTGTGTTGGCTTTTCCCTGCTAACTGCTATCGGCACAAAATTGAAATTTACTGAGATTGAGCCCTTAAAAACTTAAAACCTTTTTTTAAAGCCCCGATCAACCGGACACTCATCATCAGTTTTGAAATCATCAAAATGACGAATCGCTTGTGGACTTTCAATTACATTTCGCTTGTTGACATTCAATACCGAAGATGAAAGGAAAAATTCGACTTCCGTGATGGGGCTCCGCTGCTCACGGCGTTTTTTTTTTTTTTGAAAGAAAAGAAAAAAGAAAACAAAAAACAAATTGAGGTTTTTAAGCTTGGACTTTGGCAGATTTTTTATCGTATTATTTTTAAAAACTGTAGATTGCTTGTGAAAACAGCTTACGTAATGTTTACTGTATGATAGGATAGGTAAGATTACACACTTAATATTTTATATGCCTAAAAAAAATAACCGAAAATATTATGGAAATGAACTATTTTTTATTCTAAATGTCAATGCACAACGGATTGTGTAAGAATGCGTTATGAGATTGATACGATTGCGCGCTTATTGAAAAACTTGAATCATTAAATCAGATTTAAACAAATAAGAAGCGCATGTCCTATGCCACCATTCTTTGCTACTTTTCGTTATTTGTCATTAGGTATTATATATTTCGATCGTAAACTTTGGTCGTAAATATCTTGTAGATGGTACGTCGTAGCAAATGAATAACAAAAATATTGAAAGCTTAAAGTAGTACCGCGACATTCAACTTTTCGACAGAATAGTTTCAAATTTCAATAGTATAAAGAAAAATACTATATCTGATTGTCCTTGTAATTTGGGAAAGATTGATCGTTTCTAAGTTAAGAAAATTTGGGGGACAGGTCTACCCACACTGTCAACTTCCCATTGGGTGACTAAAGACTACTGTACATAAATAATTCTTTTTTGGGCCCCCGATACAGGCTTTGCCCCTTGCACCATACCGGGGGCTTCGCCTTCTGTACTTAAGGGTGGGGGCTCCACCCTTATCAAACAAATGATAACATCATTTGTTCTCAAGATATGCGAGACAAAATATATTTCAAAATTTTTTTTTTTTAATTTTGTAATAAAGTACTGGCGTTTTTAACATCAAGGAAGGTTCTTAGGCCATTATATGTTATCTTAATAAAGTTAATTCCATTTTTTTACCACAAAAAACAAACCGCTAATCCGAATTTGCTGAAAACTTTATCTTGTTTTCATTTTTTGATTACACATCTAATGAAATTAGTCCGGAGTTGATATCATCATTTGTTCTCGACATATGCGAGACGAAAAAAAATTCACGAACGAACGAACGAACGAACTAACGAACGCACACACAGACATCACGCTAAAAACGATGGATTCGGATTCTAGTGACCTTGAAACGTAGAGATATGTCAAAATTAGCGATTCGTAAAATCGGACCCATTACAATAACTTCCTATGGGAAGTTAATAATGAGGGTTAAAGTTTGTATCTACTCCATGTATTAGATCTCAAAATTCTGACTACGTACTCTTATTTTGTATTTAACAATATAATGACTCGACAGAATTCAATAAAAAACTAGGGAAAGAAAGATTAGTAAGTCCCGAATGTAAAGAGAAAATTGAATTATTTGTTGATCGTTTTGAATTGAAGATATCATCAGAGAAATTATAGTGTTTTAATAAGAATTAAACATCGATATCAATTTCAAGCAACTGAACCGAAGCAGTCTGGCAACGCTGTATATTAAATAACTGGTTTATTGGCACTTACTTGTATACAGTACATATGTATGTCACACAGAATACTATCCATGTATTGAAAATTATTAGTCCAGTAGCACTAATTTTAAGCACTATCTCACTAAACATTAATTTTAGAATAGACATAAAAAAATTTTAAAAAGAGATTCTTATAGGAATTACCGGGGAGAACATTTATGCAAAATGTTAACTCCCGGAAATGTTTTTTTTATATTGTTTAAACAATATTGAAAATTCATGAATAGCGTTTTTTGACCTTTCACCGCTTACGTAGCGAAAACGGTGATAGATACATTAAAAAGTGTTAAGACCATTTTTGTAGAGAATCGAATTCTCTACAAAAAAGTCCGTAAGAACACCTGTCTATCTTAACACCTGTCTTGAAAAAATACAGCGCTCCAAACGCCCTGGGTGTGAACCTTGCCGGAACGCTCGAAAAAATGGATTTTTGAGGGCGCGTTTGGAGCGCTGTATTTTTTTACCTGGACAAGACAGACAGGTGCTCTTGCGGACATTTTTTGTAGAGAATTCGATTCTCTACAAAAATGGTCTTAACACTTTTTAACGTATCTATCAGCGTTTTCGCTACGTAAGCGGTGAAAGGTCAAAAAACGCTATTCATGAATTTTCAATATTGTTTAAACAATATAAAAAAAAACATTTCCGGGAGTTAACATTTTGCATAAATGTTCTCCCCGGTAATTCCTATAAGAATCTCTTTTTAAAAATTTTTTATGTCTATTCTAAAATTAATGTTTAGTGAGATAGGGCTTAAAATTAGTGCTACTGGACTAATAATTTTCAATACATGGATAGTATTCTGTGTGACATACATATGTACTGTATACAAGTAAGTGCCAATAAACCAGTTATTTAATATACAGCGTTGCCAGACTGCTTCGGTTCAGTTGCTTGAAATTGATATCGATGTTAAATTCTTATTAAAACACTATAATTTCTCTGATGATATCTTCAATTCAAAACGATCAACAAATAATTCAATTTTCTCTTTACATTCGGGACTTACTAATCTTTCTTTCCCTAGTTTTTTATTGAATTCTGTCGAGTCATTATATTGTTAAATACAAAATAAGGGTACGTAGTCAGAATTTTGAGATCTAATACATGGAGTAGATACAAACTTTAACCCTAATTATCTTAACTCAAAAGCGATCAATCTTTCCCAAATTACAAGGACAATCAGATATAGTATTCTTCTTTATATTATTAAAATTTGAAACTATTCTGTCGAAAAGTTGAATGTCGAGGTAACTACCTTAAAATATAACGTGAGATAATTAATAACTTTATTTCAATAAGTAGGTGTTATTTACTATTTGCAATCAATCAATCAGTCTTAGACAAACTATGGGCTAGCGTTTGTCAAAATTTAGGTTAATATTTCCTATATATTATCTTTCTATTATGTACCAAAATTTAAATGAGATTGCAAAAAAATCATTTTAGGAGGCATTTTATTCAATGCCGATTGTTATGATTTTTTTTTATTTGAAATAATATGAGACTACGAGTATCAGAATATCGTAACTATATAGCTTTAATACACTTCTCTGGAAGCTATGGTCTTGATAATTTATTGTTATAATTATAGGAAAATTAACTTTTGGACTTCTTACTAATTGTGAATTACATATATTCATTAGATTACTACAGTTTTAAGAAGTTATTCTGATTTCGTAATTAGGCAATGAATCTGAATTTTAATAAATAATTTTATAATATCATAAATTAGAATCATATTTTAGTATCTTAGTATTCACTTTAAAGATTTTTTATTATTTAGAAAATAGAAAGCAAATTTTCCTATTCAAAGTTTTGCATTGATTGTATTTTAAGGGGTTATATAAGTACAATTGTAGCGGGCGAAATGACGACATTTCAGTTTTTTTCAACAGTAAAATAAAAACTATTATTACAACATCGATTAGCACATATTTTGGGATACTTGTTAGATCTTTTTCATAGAAAAATATTTGAAAATAGCGAAACCACAGCTGTATTCCATTAGCGCCTTTTTTGGGTATTATTTACGGTGGACATAATTACTCGAGAACGGTTGATCCGAAATCAGAATTTAAAAAACATTTCACTGGTATTTTTATCGTCTAGTCGCTGACCGGAAGATTTCCCAGAATTTAAATTTAAAAAAAAAAAATTGGGACGATTTTAACATGGTAAATTTTCGATTATTTTACTCTAAAAATTTAAAAAAAAAAAAAAAAAAATTGAAAATCCTTCGGTTAATGACTAGTGGAGATTGATTATCATAATAAATATGTAGTATAAATTTTGTGTTGATCGGATTGATAGTTTTAGTAATCATATCCCCCGCAAAGTTACTTTCGTTATAAATAGGATTCTGAAATAATAGTGTTTAAAGTTACAAATTTGTTTCTTTCATATACGATGATGAACGTTCGAAAGTCTATGCACACCTGCTCCAAAGTTTTAAGGTCACATATTTTGAACAATTCAATAGAGCGGCGAAAGTTGAGGTACTGCTTATATTATATTATACCGAGCAATGGCTGCATGCTTTAGCGGCAGCTGCGCTTGAGCAGCCGTGGTCGCTACTTGAGGTAGTACGCTATAAATAGCTATAACTTCGGATTTAAAAAAGATAATAAACTTTTCTGATCATCCATCACAACTGTACATAACCCCTTAAATTAAATAAACTGATATTTTATAGTTACTTGAGTAATTATTTAGTGAATGGTAATATAATACTGTAAAAGTTAAGTTGTAATAACTTTGTTTATGAACAGAAAAAATGTATTACAATGTATGCAGCGTATACAGCTCTACATAATTTAATCACTGTCATTACCGTCATTACCGTGGATATTGACGGTCAAGTATCATGAACTGGTCTTTCTATTTGTTAATAAAATAACTCTTGGTGAATGGTCTTTAAGTTATATTAGATTTTATTTTATTTTATTTATTTATTTATTTATTTTTTTTATGTTGCTAATAACAAATAATGTAAAAAATATATTTTTTCAGTCAGTGTAAATTCTCTTAAGAGGCTCGTAAACGAGCAATAAAATTGCTACATATTGCCGGAAATATTGCTCAACATTGTGGCCCGACCACATTTCGGCAATATGTTGCCAGCAACTATGGTTGGGCAACATGTGGCCAAATATATCCCGGCATCTACCAGCCACAGTATTGCTAATAATTTTGTATGTACATGTGGCAGGGCCGGTCTAAGGGGTGTGCGAAGTATGCAGCCGCACACTCGAGCCTTTTGGAGGGGCATAAAATCGGCCAATTTTGGTAAAAAAATAAATTTTGCAAATTTGTAGAAACTGATTTAAATGTTGGGCATAAATATTTAAACTAGAAGAAACTTTGTCTCAAAACTATTACAGTTGAATTTCAAGGTAAAACCGATTATCTACCCCAATGAGTTCTGAAATACGCTTGATGTGCTTGACCAAGGTCCAAGGTCAGTAGAGCAGTCGTCTGCCCGTGTGGTGGGACGCGGGAATAAGACGTTAGGGTTAGGGACAGGCTTTTGCACCAATGTGCCACGCGCATCTCGCCTTGTGCAGGTCACAATCGACCATTCACATCAAATGATTGTTGCACAAGAAAAGGAAAGATGGAAAAATGTTCTCATCCGACTCCTTGCTATTACTCAATTTTTAGCACAGCACCAACTTGCCTTTAGAGGGACCCACGAAAGACTTTACAAATTAGACAACGGAAACTTTTTAGGTCTTGTTGAACTCATAGCCAAGTTCGATCCTGTGATGAAAGAACACATTTCAAGAGTTCTAATGAATGAAAAACGAAGATGTGTCTCGTATCTTGGGAAGACAATCCAAAACGAGCTTCTTTCCTTAATGGGAAATAAAGTACGAGAATCTATTTTAAATAGAGTCAAAGAAGCAAAGTACTTTGCATTAGTTTTAGACTGCACTCCAGATTTAAGCAGAAAAGAACAACTTTCTATAATCTTGCGATATGTCCATGAAAAAAGTGATAAAACAGTAGAAATATGTGAAAACTTCGTTGATTTTGTTGAAATAACAGACACCACTGGCAAAGGTATGTCTGAAACCGTTTTTAAGGCCTTAAAAACTATGGCCTTGACATTCAAAATTGTAGAGGCCAAGGCTACGACAATGGGGCCAACATGAAGGGCAAACATTCTGGGCTACAGAAACTAATTATCGAACAAAAAAAAAGAGCATTTTTTGTCCCTTGGGGCTGCTTAAACTTGGTGGTTAGTGATGCAGCCAAGTCTTCAGTTCCTACAGGGACCCTGTTTGGAACAATCCAGCGTCTGTATACCCTCTTCAGCTCTTCAACCAAACGCTGGAGCTTGTTCCTAGAGAATCTTTCAAGGTGCGAAGAATCTTGTACTGGGCCTCCTTTGACATTGAAAGAGCTCTATATAACAAGTTTTGCATTGATTGTATTTTAAGGGGTTATATAAGTACAATTGTAGCGGGCGAAATGACGACATTTCAGTTTTTTTCAACAGTAAAATAAAAACTATTATTACAACATCGATTAGCACATATTTTGGGATACTTGTTAGATCTTTTTCATAGAACTTCTGAATCGACTCACTGAAAGCAGTGAGATATCAGATCGTTGAAGTTCGCCAAGCTCTCTGCGATCTTTATGATGATCCCTCGTTTGAAGATGATGTTAGGAGCGAAGCAAACTCTTTGGACACAACGCTTGAAGATTACGATTTTTTAGTTTCTTTAATAACCTGGTATGACGTCCTCTTTCAAATTAACTTGGCAAATAAGATGTTACAATCAAAGGTGATCAACTTTCCTCAAGCTGTAGACGCGTTGAAATTAGGGATGCTACGGATATGAAATTTCGGATACGGATACGGATACGGATACGGATATTTAAAAACATTGATTTCGGTTTCGGTTTTGGTTACGGATTTGTAATAATATCGGATAATGTTTGGGATACGGTTACGGTTACGGATAATTGCTTTCAGTGAACATTTTTTTTTAGAAAAAGGGAAAAATTTTACCCCAAAAAGTGAAAGCCAAACACAAATCAACGGAAATCTATCAAGAGAAATATATGTAGCAAAAATTTGCTTCGATTTAACCTCAGTATTCCAACGGCAGTTGTCTGTTATTATCCGAAACAAATCCGAAACTTTTATTTTCGGATACGGTTTCGGTTTCGGATATATAATTATTTCGGATATCCGGTAGTTTCGGTTACGGTTACGGATATCCATAACATCCCTAGTTTAAATCCATTTCAGAGTTTTTAGTCGACTTTCGTAAGAATGGATTTGTATCTAGTTTGGTGAAAGCAAAAGAGTTGGCTGAAGAGCTGAAAGTTGAGGCGAAATTCAAAACCCCCAGACCCAGGAGGAAGATGAAACACTTTGACTATGAGGGTGGAGACGAACCTCTTACTGACCCACAAGAAAAATTTAAAGTTGAATTTTTCTTACCTTAGTCAATACTGCTTACTCAGCTGTGGAAGAAAGGTTTGAGTAGTTGAAGGCCAAGACTTCAAAATTTGAATTTCTCTTCAAGCTAGACAAACTGCCCGATCGGCAAACACTTCTGATCAAATGCAAACAACTCGAAGAGCTAATGTCAGATGGGAATGATCAAAGTGACATTAGAGGGGACGAATTGTGCGACGAGCTGGTTTCTATACAGAAACTTTTACGCAAGGAAGGTTAGTACTCTCAGTAAAATAATATTGAAATTTAAGTTAACAGGTAGTATCAATTATTGAAACTAATATTAATATTTCACCATCCTAATACTTTAATTATTATATTTTCTACCAAATTAACGATTTAAACTTGATAGCTTTATGTATAGTTAAATTCCACTTCTTACCTCACCCTATCTTATATTTTACCAAATAAATGCATTAACTTACAATTTTGTTACATAATTAATTTATGTATAGTTATACTGATCCTTGTTTTTTAGCTTTATTCTGACACTTCAGTACACATGTAAATAACATAAAAAGAAAAATATGTACAAATCCATTCTAATCTTTTTCATGATATCTTATCTAAAAATTACACTTGAAGAGTTTCATGATTTTATTCTTTTTATGCAAAAAGTCTCCAATGGATATCCTAAACTCTTTGTCATTGACCGGAAGCACGGATGCCTATGTCAACTTGTGGATAGTATTGCGGATCGTATCCACAATTCCCATGTCGGTCGCCTCCGCTGAACGAAGCTTTTCAAAGCTGAAGTTGATAAAAACTTATCTTAGGTCAACATTGTCTCAAGAAAGACTTAACAACCTTTCAATTTTATCAATTGAAAACGAGTTGACTCAGTCAATTGATTATTTGGACATAGTCAATTCATTCTCTGAAACGAAAGCAAGAAAAGCCCTTGCATAAATGTATATAATAAAAGGGACGATGTACATATCTTAATAGTTAATAAACTTTTGTTGTGTGTGCGCAATTATTAAACTCTGTAATTATTGGTTTATTATGTTTTGTTGTTTTATTTTCTTTTACTTATGAGATATGGACATTTATCTTAGGTCCGGCGGATGGTGATTCCCTCATTAGCTATTTATTATGAGAGTACTTGCAAGTGAGTACTGAGTTTAGTACTGAGTAAGTGTAAAAGTCATTGTAACGTGACCCAAAAGCTTTCATTAGTTTATTTAACATAATAGTGGTTTAAGGTACAAGAAAAAGTATTGAACTTATAAAGTTAATCAATAAAAAATGAAATTGAGAGGCATAAATTGAATGCTCTAAAAGGCGCAAAAATGCACGTAAAATGTGTTTTTAGACCTTAAATTTTAAACATTTTCCGGGGAAGGGCCCCTGGACCCCCTTTTATCTGAGGGGTTTTCCATACCCCCCAGACCCCCCGGTAGGGCATAAAATGTGAATCTTGCACACTTGCAATTTGTATCTTAGGCCGGCCCTGACACGTGGCAATAATGTCATGAAGAAATGTTAATTAGCGCTGCATATATAGTGTACTACTTATTTATTCAAAAACGTCACTAGAATGTCAAAAAGCGAATCTGAATACTTACTTCAAAAAACTGGACCTAAAATTCAAAAACAGTCGGCAGTAATGCGAGAACCAATACCAATAACGACAAGATTGGCAATCACGTTACGATTCTTGGCGACTGGAGACTCCTATAAGTCCTTAATGTAAGGTACTATTTCAGAGTGTCTGATTTAGTTAGGCAGATTAATGCAAAATATTGGTTAGATGTGGACACGTCGGATAAAAGCACCAATTTTGGTTTCCATATTGGTTAAGTTCTAATCTATAAGTTTTGAGTAGGATCCACTCAATTTCATCACCTACAAGGCGGCTATCTTGAGTAATGCCCTCGAAAAACCTGTAATGTTATTAACAAGTAAATATACTTGCTAAACGTGCCCGCGACGTCATTCGCATTCTCAAAAATTGTTGTTTTGGTACATCTATCTCGGTCACTATCTACACCAGTGTTTCTCAATCGCCGGTCCGCGAAAGTATTTCGTCAGTCCGCAGAAAGTTGTGTGAAATTATTCATTACAATTTTTATTTTAAATCAGCTAATGAAAAAACATAGTTTGATGTTATCTGCTACTGTAATACATACATTTTGTTACATTGTTATTTTTAAAATTTAGTTATTAATTATTTTACAAAGCCGGACCTACCGATTCTGATGAAATTTTAATATGTTACAGAACAAGCCTAATTTCAATACTACGTTATTCTAATTGTCTTAAACTACTTTCCATGAAGAAGTTCTTGAATTCCCCGAATAGTACGACTATGTCGACACAGCTACCCTCTAATTAACTAACCCTAGACTTAATATTAGGAAATTAGGTAAAAACAGGTCAATTAGATATTTCTACGTAGGTTTGAAATCTGTAAACAAAATTTTAATATATTTTATTTTTTACTCTCTTTTTGAAAAATTAACCCCCTAATTTTATTCCCCAAACACCTGTGTTGATGTAATTTTAACAAATTTTATATCAATAACTAGGTCTTTAAACATAGCAATATGGCTAATTCAAACTTTATACTTATCTGTGTCATAGCGTTTTCAAGATATATGTGAAAAAAATTAAAATTTTACCCCATAGAACACTAGAAGCCAACTAATATTAAAATACCCCTGTCGCAGCATTCTGCATAACATAGCGAATTTTCATTTACAAAAGTACGTTTTTCTCGGAAACTAGTTGATATAGAGTAAATGTAAATAAAAAAAAACCTTCTTTATATGATTTTTCCGCGTCATTCCGCCAAATTTTTTCACGAAAAATGTCCAAAACACCGTAAACGTTTTCACGAAATTTCTTAAAAATAAGATGTTTCGATTTTGAGTTATCGTGCGGACACATATATATATATATATATATATATATATATATATATATATATATATATATATATATATATATATATATATATATATATATACTAAGTGTCCGCACGATAAATCAAGAACGAAACATCTTATTTTTAAGAAATTTCGTGAAAAGGTTTACGGTGTTTTGGACATTTTTCGTGAAAAAAATTTGGCGGAATGAGGCGGAAAAATCATATAAAGAAGGTTTTTTTTATTTACATTTACTCTATATCAACTAGTTTCCGAGAAAAACGTACTTTTGTAAATGAAAATTCGCTATGTTATGCAGGATGCTGCGACAGGGGTATTTTATGTAATTTTTTCTCCTCTTTTAAATGGCCTAAAAAAATTTCGCAAAAATTGTTGATTAAGTGGAAATTTTGGCAAAAAACTAATTTTTTGCAAGAACAAAAACCATGTTCCTGGCATCCGACGTGTCTGGTTAACGAACTCGTCCAACGGTTTGGGACTTCCAATATTTTCACTAAATTTCGTAAACCTTGGACATTCCGTTCGAGAGTTATCGTGCGGACACACACACACACACATATATATATATATATATATATATATATATATATATATATATATATATATATATATATATATATATATATATATATATACATATAATATATAAATTTTAGCGCATATTATTTTCGGTTTCTAGGGACCTCAAAACAAATTTCTGCCATGGTCCCGGGCTCAGGTCGCGTTATGACAGTGGCTGTAATAGCTGAAATTCGCTAAAAATGTAGCTCGCTTGGTGTCATTTGTAGGTCTGTCACAGCTTAGGTGGTTTAGTTGTCCACAGCACTTGTAGCGGTTCGGAAATTGATTGTTGCAACAATGTAATACATGAATGCGTAGCGCTTAGCGTACATACATATTACAACAAACATTATATGTGCGATGTGTAATGGATGCGTACGTACCACGTACATAGCATGTATCAGCTTCCTCCAGCTACCGAGCTCACACACACAAACATCAACTACACCACACATACAGACACAAACTCTAAATATGTATATAACCATCATAACCATAGAAGCTTCTCCCATTTTTGTGACGTAAATTTTTGGCGACAAGCGGGATACTATTATTCAGTAGTTTGGTCATAGAACACTAGAAGCCAACTAATATTAAAAAAGTGTAATTCGCTTGGAGCCATTTGTAGGCCTGTCACAGCTTAAGTTATGTAGTCAGTCGCTGTCCGTCACCGAACGCACAGTGCATTGTATTACATTGTTAGACATTGTTAGTTGAACAGCACACATTTCTCTCTCTGGTAATACGTGTGTTGTAGTAGTATGTGTGAATACGCACACAAACTCAACCATTAAACCAATACTACTGCAAACAGTGTGTATCTACACCAACAGAGTGGGGAGATTTTACGTCACAAACTCATTACAAGTGGAACAGAGACATAGACAACCTAGTTTGACCCCTTGAGTTTAGCCCCCTAATTTTTGAAGTCATTACAATTTTGTGTATTGAACTTAATTTGATTTCTGAGTTATTATGTTTATAAAAAGGCCTAATGTTGTATTAAATTTTATTTTAAATAAATCAAAGTGCTTTGTAAAGTGAATAAATTAAAGTATAAAAGTACAAGTAAATCGATTTTTTTCCATAATTTTAATAGAAAATATAAAAATAAAGTTAAATGAAAATTCTTAGCGATTCGGGAGATATTTACATAATTATAATTTGTAAACGAAGTAAGAAAAAGGGAGCGTTTCTTTTGTACGCGCGGAGTTTCCGCAAAATAACTTTTTTTAATGTGGTAATACTAATATCTCAAAAAGTAATTAGCTTATGAAACTCAATCTTGGTTTACGGTATTCATTAACGTATTGCCCAGTATGCAAACTATAATCGTGGGCTTAATATGCACTCGTTCAAAATTTATCGCCTCCCGTAGATGCATTTTTATGCCTTAAACGTGATTTTTTTTCTAAAGTCGCGCCATAGTTACAATTTTTAAAATTTTGACTTTATTCTAATTTGCACACTGGAGAACACAATTTGTAATAAAATGCCGTTTGAAACTTTTGTTTCAAATGTCTTGAACCGAACTTATCGGTGTTATTGTTTCACCCTCTTTTTTGCGACCTCCACTTTAACGCCCTTTATAATAAAAATGAGGGATATTTGTAATTTTA
This sequence comes from Brachynemurus nebulosus, assembly GCA_035578155.1. Taxonomy (NCBI): domain Eukaryota; kingdom Metazoa; phylum Arthropoda; class Insecta; order Neuroptera; family Myrmeleontidae; genus Brachynemurus; species Brachynemurus nebulosus. Next base: position 2,243,381 of record JAPWDM010000033.1, on the reverse strand, counting down.
AATGTTTGTCTAATAATATAAGGAAAATGTACCTCTAGTTATAAAATCACTGAGAAAAAATGATTGGAAATTGTGATTTTCTTGGTCAAAAAATAAGAATACTCCCTTAATGAAAGTACTCAAACATGGGTTGTGTTTTGAATTAGATTACCTGCTGCATCGAAAGCCTGCAGCGAACTTAACTTGTAAAATAGCAAGAATGGTTGTAGTGCAAGCTGCTTATGTAAAAAGAAAGATTGAAAGTGCACAGAACATTGCAGCTGTATATGTCAAGAAGGGTTTTTTTACAGTATCCATGGCTAATGGTTATCGATTGGTTATTTTTAAATTTACATATTTGTAAAAAATGAAAAATAATTTTGGCGGGAAAAAAGCTCCTATAAACCCCCTTTGTATCATTCAGTCTTTTTGGTTTGCGGGCTTAGGCTGTGTGACATTTCATGTTTATACCAAGTTTCATAAAAATTGCACATCTCCCTATGGAAAAACTCAATAAAAATATTTTAAACAGAATTTGTCTATATATTTGAAAATGGCAACCATGTGGCCGATAGGGTTAAGTGGATCCTACCCAAAATTTGAAGTTTAGGGTATGGGTAGTTAGTAAAAAAAAAATTGGTACTTTTGTCCAGCATGTCCACATATTTTTATTAATATTCCTGACTAATTGTTCAGACACTCTGAATAAGTATTAACTAGGCTAATAACCTCTAGGTAAAAGTAATATGGCCGGACAATGGGTATAAATTTTTGCTCAGACACCGACAACAGCGGCAACACGCAAGCCAATATGAAATATATTGCCCGGCTATACAGACACATTGCCGGGCCATACATATTGCCCGACCATTGTTGTCGACCACACATTGCCGTAAAATGTTGGTCGTTTACAAGCACTTTTAAGAGGCTTGTAATCGAGCAATAAAATTGCCAAATATTGCCGGAAATATTGCTGAACATTGCGGTCCGGCAATATGTTGTCGGCAGTTATGGCTGGGCAACATGTGGCCAAATATATCCCGGCATCGATTAGCCACAGTATTGCTGATAATTTTGCATGTACACGTGGCAATAATGGTCGATTCTGTATAAAGAAATGTTAATTAGCGCTGCATATATAGTGTATTATTTATTCATAAACTTTATTAGAATGTCAAAAAGCGACCTTAAATACTTACTTCAAAAAGTGGACCTAAAATTCAAAAACAGTCGACAGTAATGCGAGAACCAAAACCAATAACGACAAGATTGACAATCACGTTACGATTCTTGGCGACTGGAGACTCCTATAAGTCTTTAATGTACTTATTTAGAATGTCTGATTGTTCAGACACTCTGAATAAGTAAAGGGTAGGCTAATAACCTCTAGGTAAAAGTAATATGGCCGGGCAATATTTATATATTTTCGCTCAGATACCGACAACACCGACAACACGCAAGCCAGCAGTTGCAATATGAAGCATGTTGTCCGGCCATACAGACACATTGTCGGGCCATACGAATATATTGCCGGAAATATTTCTGTATCTAGAGCAATATTGCCCGGCCATTGTTGCCGGCCACACATTGCCGTAAAATGTTGCTCGTTTACAAGCACCTTTAGAGAAGTAAAACAATATATAGGTATTTTAAACAATTTTTAGGGTTCTAAAGAAAAAATTTCAAAATGCTTATAATTTTGTAGTTTGCCAGTTTGTAACACTTCCATAATTTCTACATTTTTTGAGTTCTACGACGCAATTGGATAGGAAGGCGTCGCTGTTACCAGGGCAATTTTCGTTGAAGACAAAACTTCTTAAAATCTTGGCTTACCATATGACGAATGTCGTTGACGGGTTTTCCTTGAACTTGCACAACGATTATCGTATTTGGCGATGTTTAAGACTGACTTGTAATTGTCAAGTATTTTTAAAAGACTTTTTATCGACGAAAATAATAACACTTTCAATAGACTTTTTATCGTCGAAATTAATAATACCTTTTACAAGAAACACACAAGAAATGAATTTAAATATTTATTAAATTATAAAAATTAAAATTTACATAGTACTTGAATAATTCTTGAATAATAATGATAATGTGTGAATAGTTTTTTGATAATTATTTTATTGGATCAAAACGTGGTCTATTTATATGATTTCTTTATTTACTTTCTATCCTAGGGGATTTTCCTAATGATTATTTGATTATTTTATAATTATAATTATTTTGATGGGATTTGGGTGAAAGTTGAGGCTCGACAATGTACATGCTATAGGTGTAAAGAGTTTACTCTGCAATACAGCTGTGTGTATATGAATAAAGGACTGTAAACATGATCACATTTAAGACAGTCTTCAAGTGTCTGTAATGTGATCAGCTTCAAATAAAATTTTTTTTTTACCGAAAACGACTGCAGCATAGTCTCATACACACACTTCTTATTGAACAAACACCGCTGCACTTCAGCGGCACATTCCACTGGGTCATATTTGTTTGATTAGTTTACCTCTGATTTATCAAGGGTCAGTGCATGCGTGATAAGTTCGCAGTTAAAATCGTTAAAATTATTGTTTTTTAGTGAAAAATGATTGATAAGAGAAAATCACTTTTTTTTTTTTTAATGAATCCTGTGTAGAGTATAGCTTGAATTTATCAATGACACAGAAAGAGTCTTTTAACGTAAAAATTCAATGTAAATTACCAGCACCCGGTACACGGCTCGGAGAGTGTAATGCGTTTATCTAGCAATTTTCAAAATTTTCTTCAACGTATTGGATCGTGATGGGTCGCCGTTCTAGAATTCCGTAAATTATATGGAATTGAAGTGGCATTTGGATGAACTAACAATGCTTTAAGTCATATGTAGCACGGACTAAAACCGTCTGTAGTGAATCCGTCTCTCATTGCCTTATACAAACAAATGCGGCTGTATTATACAGCACTGTGTTGTGTTAGCGCGCACCCTTATTTAAACTATATGTATATGGAAAAACCAAGGAACGGCGAATTATATCATTTACTCGGCGCAAGGGTAGCGTAAATTTACATGTGCCAAATATTGAAGCAAGGGTTCGAACTCCTGCCAAGGTTAATCCATAACGGATTAATTGGCGATAGAAGTGGATCTTCTGGCTAAAATAAAAGGTCTAAATTACTGAAATAAAACAACCGAAATTCCTTTTCTCCTAATTTATTACAACCCGTCTAAATTACACATAAATTTACACAAACTATTTACTCCAACTTATACAGAATTGTTATAATCCGACTTAAAACCCAATAAAATATATTAAACTTCAAACATTATTCGTGGACCCATTGTTACATTAAACTAGCAAAATATTCAGATACGCTTGATAAATAAAATTTAACCCTTTGTACCCGCTGTTTCCCGTAATTATTGTTATTTTCCCAATCGGTCCCAGAAATTGATGTTTGAGGTTTTATTTAGACAGAAAGATAAATTGAACCATAAAATATGTATTAAAAAATTTTAGGTACTCACCAAATTCTCCTTATAAAATAATATAAAATAATAAAGCTGGTTTCTTATAAAACTACACTTACTTAAACAATATTTAAACACTAATCCCCACAAGTTTATAACACCTATAAGTTTTTACAATAATTCTCCAGTTGTCCCGACTAATTAAAATACTCCAAAAAGTTCTCAAATTTAACTCGATCAGCTCAGTCCGCAACTACCATACACAATTCCGTTTCACCCAACTACACAACAAAACCCTTAATACAAAATTATCCAAATTTATCTAGAACTTAAACACCCGTATAAGATTTCTTTCCACTTTCAAATCGCATGACTGACTTTTTAACCCACCTCATACTCCCCCCTGTCTAGAAATTTGTTCTAGAAATTTCCGTGGCAAAACCCTTATCACTTATGAGCAATTAATTATTTTTCGCGTTAATTTATTTCTTATCATCAATGGTTTTGTCGTCTCAACGTTTCATCATACTTTCAAAATACTTAGGAAATCTATTTAACTTATTCCGCTCTTCAAATGAATGAATCCCTTTTGTTTATAAAAATATTTAATACCTATTTGTTTATGCAAGTGTTACTCAGATTAGAATTTGTACATACACATTGCTTTAGTAACAACTTACAATTCGATTCAAACTTTTTAATTTGGAATTATTTTTATTCCCATATAAAATATTTAAATTTTGAATAATAAACCGAACTTGCCACAACGTCGACGAAGTTTTACATGATATACCATCCTGGGGGCATAATACCATGACCACCATTAGGCGGAAACTAGGATATGCCCAGTCAGCGCGCACAGATCTAGAAAACTACTCCCATGCTCCCAGTTTACTTTGGGAGTTAGGGTCCCTCCGCACCACTGGTGGGGCCGCGTGTTATCTAACACACTTCTAACTGAGCAGGTTGGCACCGACCTGAACGCAGCTCACCCGTCGAGATACACGATCATGCGTCTCTAGCCCGCGAACTTGGGCTTTTAATCGCTGCCACCACGAAACCAAACCTCAATGACCGAGGCGAGTACAAGGCCCCTTCAATGACCAAGGCGAGCACAAGGCCCGTTGGGCATCTCGGCCCCTGTAGTACTGATAACATGCCAAGAACCTCTTAGACTTTACCCCCGAACAGTAAGGCTCTGGTGGACCCTATCACTCATTAACTGTCACTCCATCCAAGATACACATTGGTTATTGTATGAAAACCGTCCACACATATCCATCCTCTTTCACTCAGTCCTCGTACACTCATCCTCACACAAGTAGCACAAAATTTTTAAAACTATCAAGTCAAAACACAAGTCCTGTAGTGAACATAAGTTTTTACGTCACCAAGACCCACACAATCCTCAGTTACTCGATCATACATCCATTTTCACATATTAATAAAATTTAATTAAAATTCATCCATATCACAGACAATAATAATATAGCTGACTACATAAGAAATCAGGACACACATTCTTTCACACACCATGACATACCGTCGCACGCTCATACACAAACAATACTTAATAATTTTAAAACCAATCTTCTATAAATATACTACTTATATGAATGCCCATCCATGACAATCAATTCAACAAATTAATTTAAATAATCCTAAATCAACATTAAGAAATCAGTCAGCACCCCTTCTGATCTCATGCCCACCCCAATGACCATCTCGCAAATCATTTAAATAATCTGAAGGCCATCTGGTCCATGGGAATCCCTTCATAAGCCCATTCCCCGTTTCGCAGATGTACATTCCAAGCCTCGAGGTCCCTTCTTTCTTCGTACTTTGGGCATTCCTGTATTATATGTCCCCAGTCTTCAGGTAATTCACACCATCTGCACACGTCGGTGTCGGAGAGCCCACGCTGTTGTAAAAACACACCGAGGGAACTATGCCCAGTCATTAGATATATGACTTCAAGATTAAGATCAGAGCTGAGCCATCGCCCTCTTTCCTCTTTCCATATTTCGTTCATTTGGCAGGAACCTATATGTAACCCTTCCCTTATCAGAATTTGTCCACCTGGTCTGCCACTCCTCAAATGCTTTCTCTTCACATATTTGGAGAAGTGTGTGCTCGTCTCGAACATTGACATCACCTACGAGGTCATGACCGTCAAGATATATATGTATATATATATATGTATATATATATACATATATATATACATATATATATATATATACATATGTATATACATATATATATATATATATATATATATATATATATATATATATATATATATATATATATATATATATATATATATATATATATATATAATGCATAAAAATTGCAAATTTCAATAATCATCACCGTGAGATCAACGCAATATATCGATCCACAGGATGTGAAAATGCAGAAAATTAGCATAATCCACGAGCCAGTTACAGGATGTTCCCTAAAAATATTAAAATAAAATATATTTTCTATTTTTTACATTATATTTCAATAAAAAATTAATTTGTATCTTTGTTAAGCAAATTTTGCAAACTAAACATAAAATTTATTATAAATTCAATGTAATTTCACTATTTTCAGTTTTGGCCAAGTTTTAACCAGTTTTAACTAATTTTGATCAATTTCATCGTTATGTTCAGATCTTTGTACATTATTATTTTGATTGTTGTTGTAATAATTTTACTTTAATAAAATTAACTTAATTGAATCTTCGTTTTATCAATTATTACCAAATCATTTTAAACAACTTAAACAAGAAAATCAGCGCTTTATAAGTCAATAAAAGTAAATAAGTAATAGTATTAAAATAAATAAAACTTAATAAAAGTAAATACAATCTAAATAAAGTGGATAAGTAAATCAACAAAGACTTTAATTTAAGTGAAAGCTCCGTTTCTTTCGTTTTTCATTAAAACAAAATGGCGATCCTCAATACTCCAAACGAGATCTTCGGTGTCGTCCGGTTTTAAGAGGTTTAATTAAAGTTTCAGTCACAACATATATATATATATATATATATATATATATATATATATATATATATATATATATATATATATAATACAGCTAATTGTAATTAATCGTTTTTACCCAGATTTCGGAAATATTCCCGGGAAAATTCCCATCGAATTTTCCCGTTGTCCATCTCTAGTGCTGACGATGACGATATGTTATTTATTCCAATCTCTGAAAACCCTTTAAAAACGATTTTAGATAACAAGTTGTTCATCTTATGGTATTAACCCAGAATTAAAAAGGACAAGCCGAAAATTAAAAATTTTGTCTAAAACAAAATATAGGCAAACCCTTCAAGGTTCAAATTACTCTGTCGAAATTTTGATTGAAATATTTAGACAGTTTCTCCCATTCAAAATACTGCCCCGATACTGTAGCTATATACCGCGCCGATGATAATTGGTTTAATAAAGTACAAGAAATCTGTCACCAATACTTGTCTCATGGCAGACAATTCAAAATTATAAATTTAAAGAATTATTAGAAGATACTAACTGTTATCTGCAACTTCCCTGGCGTGAATTTCGTAATTTAGTAAAGGTAGTTTCTATTTCTCCTAGGTAGTTTGCTAATAAAATATTTTGCCCCTCTTTTCTTATCATAGGCAGAAATGACAGGCTTTATTTATTGATAAGCATACTCCCTAATCCTCTTTATTTTTAATTCTTTTCTTTGGCTAGTTATCTAGGAACAACTGGAAATTTCCAAAAACTAGTTGGTCATTTCTTCAAACATATATACTAAAAATCTAAATTAAGCCTATTAAGAAGGTGTCAACGAATTTGGTACAGAAGTAAAGAAAGATTTAAAATATACTGTATTTCAGTTACAATTGATCATCAAGTGATCTTATATTCGAAACAAATCGATCTTCCATTCTTTTCTAAAAACAAACAGCAGATTTAAAATGTACGCAATTGCAATAATGAAAGAGATAAAGCTAAGAAAGAATGTTCCAATGTATTTGTATAGGAGACGTCCGGAGACGTCAAAAACGTTTGCCAATTCTTACGTTTACGTTTTACACGTTTTACACATTTAAATCTACTGTTCAAAGCGTTGGCAGCTTTCAGCTTTTTAAAAAACTTCGATTTTTTTATTAATACCTCTTCTTATTAAAATTAAAAGGTAAATTGCATTATTTTTAAAAATAAATGACTTTGTTAATTGTAACTTTAAAATTTATTTAGCTGTATCGTTTTTTATTCGAACTTTTTTCTTTATTTCGTTAAGTTTGGCAACAATCAAAAAATTCAAAGAGATTATTTCTATTGTATGTACTTTTAATTGTTTGAAAGTTGGAATATATTTACGAAATAATGGCCGGCAAAGTGTCTTTATTTTTAAAATTCGTCTTATGTCTTTATTTATATTTTTTAAAAACTTACAATGTTACATTAAAATTGCCAAATAAGTAATCTATTCATTAATTATGTTCATTTCTTACTGTTAAGATTATTAGAAATTTTAGTAAATTGTGTATTCGTGTTCGATAATAATGTATAAATAGATACATTTTTGATTGTGTATGTTTGTGGTAAAATTTTGTGTGTTTTTCGAACTGATTAATAAACATTTTGTGTTCCAGTGAATTTTTTTTAGTTTTGTAACACAATCCTGTATAATTACATATTAGTGATTAATAAAAATTTATATTTTGTATTATTTCATATTGGTTTGTTTTTGTAACATAACTTCATATCAGTAAATTTTGTATTACTGTATTTAAAATAAAGTTAAAATAAAAAATATGTTTTGTTTCATTTAATTCTATATATAATTTGTCGAATATGATAAGTTTTATATTAATTTATTGAGAAAGTACGTAGGGTTTTACTAATTATTGACCACATTCTTGGTTTGTGCAGTACCTATTTTAGAAAATCGTTAACGTTTTATCATATAACTATATGTCTAAAACCTATACTTGTATTTTATAATTACAGTTTTTTTTGCTGAAAATTCACCTTATTTTACTAATTTTGAATTTTATCAGTGAATTAAAATTACTGTTATGACTGTTAAAATCACTCTTACCAAATGCATATGTATTATTACATTATGTTTAAAGTTTTAAGTATTTTAAAACCGTAGATTTCCAAAAATAATTTAAAATTAAAATGAACTCAGTAGTGATAAGAAAAAGATGCTATAAAAGGTAAAAAATTCACATCAAACGGCATCTACATCATCTACATAGCCAAAGTGGCCAAAAACATAAAGTTAAGAAAATTATGACTTAAATTAAGCTTTTTATTTCAGAAAAAACTATGTCACTCTAATTTTAAGTAACTATATTTAGTATATTTGAATGTAAAGAAATACATTTTGACTCAATAAGTTTTATGATTAATTTTATTAATTTAAATAGGTATGTATAATTTTTTTTTAAATTTTGAATTGTCCGCTTGTCAAATTCTATTTTCTAATTGGTTGTTGTAAAAAAATAACATTATCAAAAATATTTTTAGTATATTTTATCCATAGAAATTATGCTATTACCTAAGACAAATGTTTTCTTAAAGTTGTAGCACTGGAATTCCTTAAATTCCTAAGTAATGAGTCATGCTTAAATTTAACTGAAAGCGCCTCTACTAAAATATTATATGTTTTTAAAATACCTAATATTTTAAAATACCTCTAAATCAGTATGCTCCCTACTGATATTGGAAAATTTAAGTAAGTCCTTACACTCCCTAAGTCTGCTTACATTATACATATTTGAATATTTCCTGAATTAATTGACTCATTACTGAAGATACCAGAACAGCACACGTTAAAAATATAAACTTTGACTTCTTCCTCATTTTTTGCAGTTATTCCCTATTTTACTCTTTACAGGATTAATTTTTAAGAAGTGTTGAAACATGTACTTCTGACAACTGTGCCCTCCAGTTTCATACGTGTAAAATTATTTTAACTGTGAGTAAAGCTATTTTAAAGTAATTGTTCCGAAACAAATCGAACAAATTTAATTCCAGATCAGTTCTTTAAAATGCTTCGTTTCGCTCGTCAAATAGTGTAATATTCTATAAAAGGTTAAGTCCAAGTAATGCTTTGCTCCGCTTGCTGAACGACTCGAAAGTAACCATATTAATATATCTAATTTTCATACTTTGAAATCTTTCCATAGACTCCCATATTGATGGTTTTAGAATTAATTCAATTTTGGATCCTTTTCGGAATCCGAGGACTTTGGCAGATTTTTTAAATTATGTTCAGTCCCTCCGTAATTAGACTTCATTTACTATAGGACTATCTTTTTCTAAAGTGAAATTTTAGTAAAAAAGTTCTGAAGTTAACATTTAATTTTTTAAATATTATGACAAAAAACGAAGCCATTTTAACAATTTAAAGGAGAATGACATTGATAGGCGAATTATCTCAATTACTAGGGAATTGGAAAAGCATGATATTATTGAGCCAGTGTTAAAGTATACATCAAATGATGACGAAGACAGCGATGAAAAAACATCTGCTAGCGATAGCGAAGATACTGCGAGCGAAGGAGAAGCTGATGATGACGAGAATACAGTCGTCGACGATGGTGATGAAAAAATTGCGGGTAAACGGTTATACTTACGACACTATAGGAGGTTTTAAAATAAACCCTTAACATTTTATGAGTTGAAAACTAAAACAATAGTGTAACTTTTCTAACATCTGTATATCAAAGTTAATTATTTAATAAAATATTTTAAAATTATGTGAGTGTTATTATTTCTTACATACCAGTGTCCTTAAACAATTTTGGTAATTCGTTAAAAAAGATCACCGAAATGATTGTCCTTACAACGAACTATGTAATGTGTATTTTCTGAGCTGTTAAAATAGGTGATGTTTTTACTTGCTCCTGAATATAGGCAATTAAATTGCATTGTTCCATTGACGTTCTGACACAATAGAACATATGTGCAAACTATGTAATTCTTACCAATTAGTATTTACCCATATTATTAATGATTTGTTAAAAATAAAGTATCGTTGAACAATAATGATCTAAAACTGCTAAGCAGGAAAGGGTTAATTAATTAAATACAACTTAACTCCGAAAAAAAATTTCATACTCCAAATTAAAGTTATCCATTTTTGGAAACGATGAGAGTTATTTACTTTCTACCCTGTATACGTATTTATTCTTGTGGTATCAATTTACATAAAGGAATGTCACGTTTCTTTGCATTAACACATTATTTTCAATTCGCTGTTTAGAAATATTTATATATTAATAATATGTTTTAGTGTAGAATGCTCCAAAACCAAAGTTCCCAAATATTTGGTTTAAAACGTTCTACATTATTGAACTATACCAAAAAATGAAAAAAAAAAATTCTAATTTTTTAAGTTTTTTACAAAATTAAACTACAAATAGTTTAAAAGCAGACATGGATAATGCATAGAAAAGAGTTAAAAATTTCATAGTCCAAATTACAATTTTCATCATATGGGTATATATGGGTATTGTTTAAATTGTTTAAAACTATTGATTTTCTATTTTTTATTAAAAATGTTTTAAATTGTATGAATGCTTTTATTTAGGAGTAGAAAGGTTAACACAACATTAATTTTTCTAATCCTAAAAAGTGTTTCTTAAAATAATTATCTAGAAAACCAGAATTTTCATTTTCATATCAATTCCAGTGCTCAGTTTATAAAAAAATATGCTAGTTTTATCGATGGCCAAATATTTTACGTTAAATAAGTAGGTTCTTATATTTATCACGCGACATCGCGTGATTGATCATATAGTAAAATAGTAATATCATGCGATATCACGTTATCGGAAACGAAAGTGTTAAAACTACCGAGTTTGCATCGAATAAATGTGATTAGTAATGATTGGTTAAAAATAAAGTATCGTCGAACTGTAATGATCTAAAACTGTCGAGCGGGGGAAAGGGTTAATTAAAATTTCATAGTCCAAATTAAAGTTTTCATCATCATTTTTGGCAAACTTGTTAATATATACATAGACATGATTCTTAACTGCATGATTTAGTATTTAACCAGAAACGCCGTGTAGTCAGTTTGTGATTTTCTTAAATTTTTAATAAATAAACACATTTTATTTTATAAAGAGAATAGTACAAGGTACATATTGAAGTATGTAAAAAATAGCAAAACCTAATAAAACCTAATAGTAGGTACATATTGAAGTATGTAAAAAATGCTGATTCGATGTCTGATAAAAGAATTTCTTGTTTAAGATATTACAGTCGTTTACAGAAACTAGAGGTCATTTAAAACCTGTAGATATATTTAACTTATTTTTAATATTTAAACTAACAGGTAATAAATTTAACGAAAAAACACATACATTGTTTAAGTAAATATAAAATATGGGAAAAAAATTTTTCTTAAAATATATATGGAACATTGTGCTATTAATTTAAGACTAAAAAATATCTATGACGAGAAATTAATGTTTCAAAATTGTTTTAAATTATCAATACTACATATTCAGTTTTAAAAATATTAAGAAATATGATTGTTTAAAAATATATTGATATTATAAAAAAATATGATTTTAACAGTGTATAAACCCTTACTTTAACAGAGTACTGTATATATACTTACTTAAAGAGAAATAATACATTTTATAGGCATAGTAATATATTACTATATATTTTAAAAAATTCGTTTTTATTTAATTGTTGATGATCAAATATTTTACGTTAAATGAGTAAATACTTATATTTATCATACGGTATCTCGTGATAAGCCATATAGTAAAGTAGTCATAGATATTTAAAAATTAAATACTTAGTTATTTATAACGTAAGTAAGTAACGATTTTTAGCTGAGTAATATGTATTCTGATATTTAATGTCACCATCAAAAAGAATGTACTGATAAAAAAATGTACAGAGTGATACATTTTTGGAAAATTTGCGAGTATATATGGTGTACCATAATTGTAAATGGAATTTTTATATATAAATCAAGTTTAAAGTATAATATTAAAAATTAGTTTGATTTCTTTTTGAGGGATGGACCTTTCACTAATTGAAATTGACACTTAAAATTTCCAACTTTTAATATAATTGAAGGTTTTTGTAACATTAAGCAACATTTTTTTTACAACAGAAATTTACTTACATTTACTGCGAATGCAGAACGATTCATGTTTCACTAATTGAAATTAACACTTAAAATTTCTAACTTTTACTATAATGCACCCTTTTTATAACATTAAACAAAACTTGATTCCAGGGCAAACTCAATTGAATTTGTTGCATCACAAAATATTCTGAAAAATTTGTTGTCTCAGTCATTCAGCTGCTGGCGAAAGTTACGTAAAATCTCGTACGTGCAGCCACCAAAGTATTCTACATGTACTCTGTATGTACTAGCATGTACCATATATCACTACTCGAAGAGTTTTTATGTATCACTATATGTACGTATACACGAAGGGTATACTATACGTATCTTATTCCTTAAAGGAATGGCTTTGAACTGTATATACATATACAGTATATATATGAACTGTATATATATATATATAACTTATATATATATATACATATATATAATTATATATATATATATATACATATATATATATATACATATATACATATATATATATATATATATACATATATATATATATATATATATATATATATAATATATATATATATATATATATATATATATATATATATATATATATATATATATATATATATATATATATATATATATATAATATATATATATATATATATATATATATATATATATATATATATATATATATATATATATATATATATATATATATATATATATATATATATATATATATATATAGGAACCTCCCATATCGCACGCTCCCATTTAGCAATTTTGTCGCACACAGGATTTGTATAATGGCAAATTCCGTGTTTTAAAGCAAATATGTTTGAATGTGTTAATGTCTAAATAAAACATTGACACCCGTGATCTTTGACTTTCTCATTTAGCAATTTGGTCCCAGTGGATTGCGTGGACCTCATTATAAAAGTGAGGTCAAATTTTGGGCTAATTTTAGATCCGACCTAACTTTTAAGAGGGAGGTGGGGGCCGGAAAAACAATAAAACTTATCCAAACCAGTTGGAAATAATATTTCGACCAATTATCTACAACGTATTCAAAATTCAGCTTCCGGGCGATTTGCAGGGAGTAGAGGGGGAAAAATCTTTTTGGGATTAAATTTTGATAGAGTTCGTACGCAGGTTGGACCTAACACGGCCACAGGTCCCGAGAATTAACGCAAGGGGTTGAAATTTTGAATGTTGATAGAACCCCTACATAGGGTGTGCTTTTTGGAGGTTTTAATATTTTACCCCCACCCTTACCATTTTTCAGTTACGTTTTCATGCTTTTTCGACGTTTCCGAAGTTTGTGTCATGCCTACAGTTCCCCCAAATAAACCTAGAGGGCTGAAATTTTGTATTCGGATAGAGTTAGTATCAAGGGTGTGCCTTTTGGAGTGTCAACTTCTAACCCTTACTCCTACCATTTGCATACCAAAAAACATGACTTTTCTTGTTTTTAGCAGTTTTGTCAAGGTCAAAAACTCCCCAAATAAACCTAAAGGGCTGAAATTTTGTGGATAGGTTAAGATAATATCCAAGTACTGCTTTATGGAGGTTTCAACTTTTAACCCTTACCCCCACGATTTTTACGCCAATAAATCCTTGATTTTTGTGCTTTTTTTCTAACACGCCTAGAGATTCCTAGTAAACCTAGAGGGCTGAAATTTTGTACATGTATTGAGCTAGTATCCAATTAGTGCCTTTTAGGGATTTCACATTACCTTGCCCCTTACTTCTCCCATTTTTACATCAGAATTTAATGGAATTGTTCTGTGTGTTTAAAATGATTTATTTCATACTAATACAAGTAGGCATAGTGAAATTTTAAAAAAATTGTATGGATTTTGGACTTTTAGGAAAGAAGAAATGTCTTTATAAAGGCCTTCCAGTTCAATATTTAAGGTCCTTTTTTAATATTTAAAAATAAAACACAATCCTACCCAAGGGCATTCCTACCCAAGCTTATCCGCTATTGGCGGATAAGCTTGGGTAGGAATGCCCTTGTACGAATTGTGTTGACTCTTTTCTGTTAACTGCTATCGACATAAAATTGAAATTTACTGAGATTCAGCCCTTGAAAACTTAACACTTTTTTTAAAGCTTCGATTAGCCGGACACTACTTATCATAAGTTTTCAAACAACCAAAATTACAATCCGCCTGTACCTTTTCAAGTATATACCTTGAAAATACCGAAGATGTAGCGAAAAATTCGAATCCCGTGATGGGGCTTCGCTGCTCACGGCGTTTTTTTTTATTGCATTTTAGATGAAGAAGATATTGAAAATTATGTCATGATATATAACATATATAATATCTACATTAACAATAGAATTAGGAAAAATTTGTAAGATTTTGTGGACAGCACACAGCTAAGATTACTTAACGAATTTTAACTCTTTGCACTCAAGCAAAAAAAAAGTGAGTTGTTGTTGTAAATACGCTGGTAAGACATGTAGGACATGACAACGACCGACGTTCTTTTTTTGACGGATTCTTTTGACGTTCTAACCTTGTTTCCCCAAAATTGAATACTAAATGCGCTAAATACGTCCCCAGTGCTGTTTTTATTAGTTTTTAATTTTAAAAAGATAATTCAACGTGATTTTGTATTATTTTATTTACAATTTTCCTAATAAATGAATGTGTTTGCAGTTATTAAATAAAATATTCATGTAATGTGAAGTATGAGCAGTCATTACAGTTCAACATTCAGTGTGTCATGTGGTACATGTCTTATGATCCAACAGACAAAACACCTTTAAATATGGTAGAGTTAATGGACAAACCACCTTGTCATGCTGTACATGTCTTATAAGCGCAAAGAGTTAGTAAATGAGATGTCTATCAATAGAGGACTACCCCAATGAGGAAGCATAATTAAGTTACAGGTTTTCAAAGTTTTAAATTTTTGTTAGAGAAATTATAGGTTAAATTAAAATTGTTTATTCATTTCTATAGTTACGAATAAAAAACAGCTGACATCAGATAATTGTACTATTATTGTTTAAATGAAAATTGGATACTGATGTTGTACACAATTTATCTGATAAAAATAAAAGATATCTGATTTAAAAGACCGTCAGTTGGGACGAATCTGGACGATTTTTTCAGTTTTTTGGCAATAAATTGCTTAGAATTAATTGAAAAACTTCTAAAAATATGATTTAAATGCTTTAGCATCACAAGCATATAGGGTAGTAATAAAAATATCAAAATTGATACTGCAATTTTTTTTTTTTTTGTTTGTATAGTGTCCGCTTTTTTGCAATGTTAATCACATTCAGTCATGCATATGGATGAAATCGGACATAAAAAGGTAAAAATAGCTAAATTTCCAATCTGGAAATTCGCTAAGATAACTATTTGCATCAGCGAATGACTTTTGATGGGTGAAATAAAACATTTATGAATTAAATAAATTTTATTTCAATTTGTCTTTGAGTATATCATGCAAGGTCGATTTGGGAACATGGAAATATTCAGCGATTTTCTATTATTTTTAATATTGGAAAGCAGGGGCGCACATATCTTTAGGGGGTCCAATAAAAATTTAAGCAATGGAAAATGTTGCAATAAAATGTTGCCTCCAAAAATTTGATTTCCAAATAAAAAATATTAGTAAAACACTAAAAGCTTTACCTTTTAATACAAATAAAATAAATTGAAGGAAAATTTACGTAATTGAAGGTAATTTTAGGGGTTCCGGACCCCTTGGAACCCCCGGTTGTTGCGCCTCTGTCAAAAAGTGTCGATTTTATATTATCTAGACTAGGGGTGGCCAACCCAAATGATATTGCGGGCCACTTTGGAAGCATATCATAACTCCGCGGGCCGCATATAAAATTATGTGTTCCCATTTATTATGTATTTTTTTTAATACACTGGTTTTCACTAGCTTGGTAATTGTACAATAAATATATTTTGTATAAGTGTGATGAATTTCGCGGGCCAAAAAAAGTTCAAAGCGGGCCATATGCGGCGCCCCCTGATCTAGACTATAGTTCGTGTAGTTTATACCCACTTTTTAGCGAATTTCGAAATCTCGAAATTCAGCTAATACAGTAGGTCTCATGACGCAATTTGAGCCCGGGGCTATGGCAGAAATATGTTTTGAGGTCCCTAGAATACGAAAATGATATTCACTAAAATTTATATATATATATATATATATATATATATATATATATATATATATATATATATATATATATATATATATACATATATATGTGTGTGTGTGTGTGTCGCCACGATAACTTTCGAACGAAACGTTTAGTGCTTATGAAATTTTGTGTGCGGTGCGAACTAAAGTCCGGATTAGCCAGGCTAAGTTCGTCAGCCAGACACGTCGGATGCCCAGAAAGTAGGTTTTCTGGCCATTTTTTATCATTCGATCCTATCATTAGAGAATTCGATTTTTACATCGTTGAAAAGCCAGAAAAAAATTATGAAGAAAATATTCTTATAATTTTCTTTCTATTTTAAGTATTTTTCTAGGAAATGTAAATTTTCACATTTGTATTAATTTTTTTTTCTTTGTTAGTCTAATAAGTAATTTATATTTATGTCTCAGTTCCTTATGAAATATAAAAATATTTCATTTTTTTTTAAAGAATTTTGTGGAACAAGTGAAATCTATCCACATACTTGTATTATAAAACATATACATGTATATAGTTTTGTTTCTCATTTATTGCATTATAATTAGCATAGTTCTGTCTCAAGTTGAAAAATGAAAATTAAGCAGATTTTCTAAAAGCTTATGTAATGAAGATTTTTTTTTATTGAATTTTTAAATAAACAAGAAATTGAACATTATGTTAAACAATTTTAAATGGATTTAAGAGGTATTTTATGTGAGGTCAAGGTTTTCGGGACCTTTTTTTTTTGCGGAGGGAAAAAATCTTCAGTAAGACGTCTAGCCAGACTTGCCAGACGAGTTGGACTTATACCAACTAAAAAACCTCCGCCCACGCCCCTGTAGCGGTGATATCTGGAATTGTCAAGAAGACTTAGGCATCAGAACATCACCGGGCAAAGAAAATATACAAAAGCAATACATACATAACAGGAGAAATGCAACAATAGAAACAAAAACAACAAAAACAACAAAAAGCAACAACAACAGAAACCTCCCACAGCCTAACAAAAAATACAACAACGGCTGCATGGGGTACTCAGGTACTTGACTAAAATGAAAAGAATAAAAATCTTCAAAAAGTTTTAAGGAATTGTTCCACCTTTACTGAGCCTGAATTTCCTCCAGCTCCTTTAACATCATAAGCTTCTTTATTGCAGTAGGTTTTCGGGACCTAAAAAGGCCAAAAATTAATTACCCAATCGATTTTAAAAATTTTTTCACGGTTAGTAAGTTAAAGTATTTGAACTAATTAATTAAATGATGCCCGCAAGAACCTTACGGACTGCCATAAGTTATATGAGATCCCTAGAACCCTTTTTCTTACTGTTAGAGTACTAGAGTTGTATGAGTTTCGCCAGGGTTTACTGATGCCATAATTGTAAAAAATAAACTAAACGACCAATTTTGAAAATTTTTTCACTGTTACAGAGTTAAACTATTTTAGATAGATATAGAATACATTATGTAAGGTCCGCCAGGGTCCATAGGACCCAAAAGTGTCAAAAATAAACTAACTTACCGATTTTGAAAATTTTTTCACTGTTACAGAGCTAAACTATTTTAGATAAATATAGATTACGTTATGTAAAGTCTGCCAGGGTCCATAGGATCCAAAAGTGTCAAAAATAAACTAAATGACCGACTTTGAAAATTTTTTCACTGTCAGAGAGCTAAACTATTTTAGATAAATATAGATTACGTTATGTAAAGTCTGCCAGGGTCCATAGGATCCAAAAGTGTCAAAAATAAACTAATCGACCGATTTTGAAAATTTTTTCACTGTTGGGGAGCTAAGCTACTTTAGATAGATATACATTACATTATGGACCGCCAGGGTCCATGGGACCCAAAAGTGGCAAAAATAAACTAACCGACCGATTTTGAAAATTTTTTCACTGTCAGAGAGCTAAACTGTTTTAAATAGATATAGATTACGTTATGTAAGATCCGACAGCGTCAGTGGGACCTAAAAGTGTCAAAAATAAAATAACTGACCGATTTTGAAAATTTTTTCACTGTTACAGACCTAAACTATTTTAGATAGATATAGATTACATTATGTAAGGTCCGCCAGGGTTCATAAGACCCAAAAGTGTCAAAAATAAACTAACTGACCGATTATGAAAATTTTTTCACTGTTACAGAGTTGAACTATTTTAGATAAATATAGATTACGTTATGTAAAATCTGCCAGGGTCCATAGGAGCCAAAAGTGTCAAAAATAAACTAACCGACCGATTTTGAAAATTTTTTCACTGTTAGGGAGCTAAGCTATTTTAGATAGACATACATGACTGACCGATTTTGAAAATTTTTTCACTGTTACAGAGCTAAACTATTTTAGATAGATATAGATTACATTATGTAAGGTCCGCCAGGGTCCATAAGACCCAAAAGTGTCAAAAATAAACTATCTGACCGATTTTGAAAGATTTTTCACTGTTACAGAGCTAAACTATTTAATATAGATTACGTTATATAGATAAATATAGACTACGTTATATAAGGTCCGACAGCGTCAGTGGGACCTAAAAGTGTCAAAAATAAAATAACTGATCGATTTTGAAAATTTTTTTACTGTTACTGAGGTAAACTATTTTAGATAGGTACAGGTTGTGTTATCTGAGATCCACAACTGTCCTGCGGATGCAAATGCGGCGTAGAATGCTACACAACGGGTTTTGAATATATATATATATATATATATATATATATATATATATATATATATATATATATATATACATATATATACAATATATATATATATATATATATATACATATATATACAATATATATATATATATATATATATATATATATATATATATATATATAGTATATATATATATATATATATATATACGCCTAGAATATACGGTCGAGCTGATTTTTTAATGAGGTCCACCGGGATCTTGCAGATCCGAAAACGCCAGTAAAGAGCTACCGAATCGATTCTAAAAAATTTCTCACTGCTAGAGAACTAAATTATTTTAGATGGATACAACTATGCTGCACAAAATCCGTTCAGGTTCTTGGGTCCCCAAAAATACCAAAACTAATTACCCAGCCGATTTTAAAAATTCTTTTACTCTTAGAAAGCTAAACTATTTTAAATAGGTACAGGTCTTAGATGAGATCCGCCAGTGCCCAATATTTGGAAATTCTCTATGTTATGCAGATGCTGCGACAGGGGTATCTTTTTATATTGACGTACCATGCTGTATGGTTTCGCCTCACCTATAGACAATTTTTTTGTTAATTAATTTATCAAAAAAAAAAAAAATTAAATGCAGCTTCAATTTATTGTACATATATTGTCAACAAAACACCAAACATTTTGTTGCTACTCCCTACCTTATATACATAAACAATTTTTTTGTACAGCAGTTTCTTTATAAAATTTCAAAACGTGCGTTATATTTAAAAATTATAAAAGACGTGCTTATAAAATAACAAAATATAAAGATGTCATCTTCACCGCTTTTCTTAGACGACTAACTCATAACTGACAAAATTCAGTAGCATATATTTGTCTATGAGCTGGTGTGATTATAATACTGACGAAGAAATATGGAGATGCAGCTCTGTCCGGATTCGCCCCAACTGATGGTAAGATGTTCTCGACACAAAAATTGGATGTGCTATTAAAATATCAATATTGCTTACTTTTAGAGTTGTTCGGCGAGCGAAGTACTATTAGTAATTGTTTTTGTAGAGAATTTCAGAATATCAAATTAAAAAGTGGAGTTAATTCAAAATTGTCTCCAAGAATAATACTACAAATATCATCAAATAAGACTAAAATTAAAAAGTTACATAGCTCTTGATTTATTTTCCCTCAGACACTATTGGGATTCCGAAAAAAGATGATAGTTTGAATAAAATTGTTCGCTAGGGCCTCGGTTTCAGAAGAAAGGTTCAACATCAAAGTACAACTAAAATTACCGTTATAAGTATCTACAAGAAAGTCTCAAAGTGTGAATATTAGCTATTCCATTGAAATATGAATATAATTACTTTAGGGTAGAAATGTCGTTCGGGCGGGAAAATAATAGGTCAGGTTCGGGCCCGAAGGGTGTTATTTAGATACTTGAAGAACGGGTTGACTTTTGAAAACGGGCGGAAATAAAGAATTTTTTACGGAATTGGAAGCGGACGGAAGTGGGATTGAAGATAATTCTTCAACATCTTTACTTAAGAGTCGTTTGGTGAGCGAAGCTAGTCACCATAAATAACCTTCAAGACATCTGATCTAAAAATAATAGTTATAAAAATAAGAGCTATAAAATATACAAAATAAAATGAAAATAGAAGAGTCACCTGAGCGAAGCCAGGTCGGAATGTTAGTTATTAAATATTATAAAAAAGAACATATATGTTTGTACGTCAGAAAAAAGTTTTAAAAAACTGGATCAATTTTGAAAATCCCAGTTGTTTTGAGAAAACGGTAGTAGATATCAAGGAAATTATGAAAGAATACTTTAAGTAATACTCGCATACGAATCGAAAGTAAACTATCAGAGTTAAGTGAAAGCTATCCCACAGTAGTAAGTAGACGACTGGACGTATCATTATCAAATTTTTCGCAATTTGACCTTAACCTTTGTTTAAATATTATTAAGAATCCGAAAAAATTAACGCGAATTTGGAAATATTCTCCGGAGCCCTGGGAGCTCGAAATATCTCGCAAATTAAAGTACTCTTAAAATTATCAAAGTATCTCAAGGTATGAAAATTAGATACGCTATTGAAATATGAATATAGTAGAGAATTTCAGTATATCCGATTTAAAAGTAAGGCGAAGTCGCAATTTATCTACAGGATTATCGAATAGGACTCTAGTTAAACAGTTGGACTGATCTTGACAAAATTTTATCAAAATAAGTTATGTTATCGAAATATGAATAATGAATAGCGTTAAAAATTAACGATATATAGCATTAAAAATTAATGGTATATTGTTTATATATACCACTGGCCGTGGCCGGTGGTTTCATCCGCGTAAAATTTTCTAAATTATAGGTCCAACTACTTTAAATCAGATATGATATTCCGAAATTCTAAGCAAAATTTATAGCGCTTGGCTCTGCTCGCCCAGCGACTCTATCACAGAATATACATAGAGCTTGTGCTTGTATATGTGTGATATGTATATGTATGTGTCATCGCTTATTTTTCGCGTACATACATACATACATACTATGTACAGACCACGTAGGTATTGTAACAACAATCACACCATAATCACCAACAATCACTAACAATCCAGGTGTACCCGTTCACTGCTTATGAACGACTGATCACCTAAGATGTGACAAGGCCTCAAAAGGCCTAGTACGAACTACACAATTTTGTTTTTAGGCTCAATCTATATGATCTGTGGACTCTATAATAACTATATTCATATTATTTTTGCGTGAATAATTTCCGCACCGCAACAACTTCGTGTAGATAGGTCTTTCAGGACATCAAAGCCCTGGAAGAATGTTTTAATCCCACTTTCATCTTTTTCAGAGATCTCAATAGTATTTGAACAAAATTTTGTCAAAAATTCTTCAGCTGTTTAATTTGTAATCTACTTGGTGTCACTGATGGACAATTCTGACCACACGTCCATTTAAATGTGATGTTCTGAAATTTTATACAAAATTAGTTTCTTATAGTGCATCACTTGGCTCCCCCAACGACTCTAAAGCAGCTATATTCATTATTCATATTTCGATAACATAACTCATTTTGATAAAATTTTGTCAAGATCAGTCCAACTGTTTAACTAGAGTCCTATTCGATAATGCTGCAGATAAATTACGACTTCACCTTACTTTTAAATCGGATATACTGAAATTCTCTACTATGTTCATATTTCAATAGCGTACTTAGTTTTCATACCTTGAGATACTTTGATATTAGGCATGATGACGAATTTTTAAAAACTCTTCTACGAGATTCAGAAATATCTACTTAAACAAAAAAATCTTATTTCTAAAAAAAATCGATTTATTAGTATAAAATTGTCATTTTGATTATTAATTTCGAAATGCACGTCAAAACGCTCGAATATGTCATGGCGTCTGCTGTGACGTCACGTCTATGTAATCAATTGCTTGGATACACAAATATAATGCAACTGTATATTGTGTTGAGTTTGAGTTAGAAGAATTTAGTTGATTTTTGTTACAAATGTGAATTCTAAAATTTATAAGTGGTGTGCAGTCCCTCAGTGTGGAAATACATCAATAAAAAATTCTAGCAAGTTATTTGTTTACGTTCCACATAAAAAAATGCGCACTAAGTGTCTTAATCTTTCACGACGAGATCCAAAAGCTATTTGTCTAAATTCTCCAATTTATTTTTGTGAAGATCACTTTGACGTAAGTTTTTACTTCATTTCATACATTCTAAAATATTCTATGCACAATAATTTTGTTTGATGTCTAAATTCAATAATAAGTTTGATGCTTTTTAAAGTTATGTTCATCTTTTGATTATTCACAATTATTTATCTTAATGGGTACTTTATTAATAAATAATATAGCCTGTAATATTTGTACTTGTTATGAAGTACAAATAAGAGCAAACAAAAAGCATATTTTATGGATTTTGAACTTATAAGTCATTTTTTTAAAAGAATATTGATGTACTTACGTTGAAGTTTTGACATTTCTAAATTCTGCTAAGCAAAAGTCTTTATTTGATGCAAGAAACTCTCCCAGCATTAGCAAATCAATTTTTGGTAAATTGGAACTATTTGCCTTAGTAAATCCCTGTTCCATTACTAACTTTCTTAATAAATGCAATAAAAAGTGCAGAGCTTGTACACAAAATTGAATTCAACAAAATATTGTTTACATAGACGTGACGTAGTTTATTATGATTTGTGTTTAACCTAACATGGCGGACAGTTGTAATTTGTCGTTTTATTTTACTAAAAAAAAAAATTAATAATAAAATAAAAAATAAAAATTAATACGTTTTTTATTATTTATGTACCTTATTTCATTAGATAAATATATAATTTCAATAATTCTTTATTACTGTCATCATGCCTATTTTAAGAATACTTTAATTTGCGAGACGTTTCGAGCTCGCAGGGCTCCGGAGAATATTTCCGAATTCGCGTTAATTTTTTCGAATTCTTAATAATATTTAAACAAAGGTTAAGGTCAAACTGCGAAAAATTTGTTAATGATACGTCCAGTCATTTACTTACTACTGCAGGGTAACTTTCACTTAACTCTGATATTTCCCTTTCGATTTGTATGCCAATTTTATTTATAGTATTCTTTCATAATTTTCTTGATATCTACTACCGTTTTCTCGAAACAACTGGGATTTTCAAAATCGATCCAGTTTTTTACAATTTTTTTCTGACGTACAAACATATTATGTTCTTTCTTTATAATATTTAATAACTAGCATTCCGACCTGGCTTCGCTCAGGTGACTCTTCTGTTTTCATTTTCCTGTGTAGAGATGTTGAAGAATTATCTTCAATCCCACTTCCGTCCGCTTCCAATTTCGTAAAAAATTCTTCATTTCCGCCCGTTTTCAAAAGTCAACCTTTCTTCAAGTATCTAAATGGCGTCCTTCGGGTCCGAACCTGACTTATTATTTTCCCGCTCGAACGACATTTCTACCCTAAAGTAATCATATTCATATTTCAATGGAATACCTAATTTTCACGCTTTGAGACCTTCTTGTAGATACCTATAACGATAGTTTCAGTCTTATTTGATGACATTTTTAGTATTATTCTTCGAGACAATATTGAACTAACTCCACTTTTTAATTTGATGTTCTGAAATTCTCTACAAAATAAATTGCTAATAATGCTTCGCTCGCCGAACAACTCTAAAAGCTAACTCTAGAGCTAACGTTTGGTTAACAAAATTTTCTGGCGAATGCGAGTATAGTAAAACATATAATAATTATTGTATGAATACGAGCCGAATTTCCGTTTTTAAACCATTAGGATGGTTTAAAATCTGAAAGTTGGTTCTTGATTATACTATATTTATATGTTTTTAGTAACAAGTGAATAAGTAAACGTTATCATATTATTAATATGGATTTTTATGAGCGCACTAGGAAAGAATTACAGTAATTTTCACAGATATGTATAATTTTTATATAAAAGTATAAATAGGTAACGTAAAAGCTCCTATATCGGAACGCGATCCGATGCTGGAACAGTTTTGAAATTTATATATTATTGAAGTTATTTCTGAAAGAAACCTCTGATAACAAAAATTATTATAAAATATAACAATTTTTGTTGAATTTATCTATTTTGATTTCGATCGATGCTCATTATTAAAAACACATGCGTTATATTTATAAATTTCAACATTTCTGAGTGAATTTTCCAAGTTAACATAATAAAAATACACAAATAATTTTTATTAGTCCAATTAAGAAGTTAAAACAGGTAAATCACCTTTTTATATTGTTTAAATATTATTTAAATAAGTGTTCTATTACTCGTAACACATTTACACCTACATTTATAATGCTTAAATATGTTATTATAAATATTTTTAATTTCTTTTTGGGCCTAAAACACTTACCTACTGTTTTATAATTTTATGATCTTTAATATTCTTTTTATTCTGGAAAGTATAATCAATTGATAAATAAAAATATAAAAGCAGCCATATTAAATCGTCTAGTTTGCGCGATAACGCTTTTACGTATGTTAATTTCTGATGCATCTGTTTAACGTAAACACGAGAACGCGTAAATAAGGCGGTATTATTCATGAGCTTAGTTAGACGTAAATGCGAACATCAGTGCTGTCAGAC
This sequence comes from Brachynemurus nebulosus, assembly GCA_035578155.1. NCBI lineage: Eukaryota > Metazoa > Arthropoda > Insecta > Neuroptera > Myrmeleontidae > Brachynemurus > Brachynemurus nebulosus. The sequence goes on along the minus strand of JAPWDM010000033.1, from coordinate 2,217,880 downwards.
CTCCAGTTTTAGCAGGAGATCTGCTTTTTTAAAAAATCTCCTGTTCTGTATTCTACTTGAATCTCCCGCTTTTTTATTTTTTAGTTCCCAATTTTCTGTTTGAGGTTTTCTTCGTCCTCACCAAGGTCCATGGATGGAGAGTACTTGATCGCCATAACCTCCATCTACGGACCTTGGTTCCACCAGTTCACCACATGCTTATTATCTCTATGTACACACACTCTACACTATTGCAAGCGAATGTGACATATACTGTACATATACAAGTTATATGTTATTTTATATCAAGTTAGTAGAAATGGTCGAAGGAAAACATTTCATGAGTAACATTTATTCAAACAAGAAGCTATAATTTGACATACTTTTTTCTATTATTATTACTATTTTTGACATTTTTATTACTTTTTAAAGTAATATTTTTAAGTGTTCGTCTTTTTTCCTGAATTAATTATTGTTTAAATTACTTTGTCGGTCGTTTCTATAGAAATAATTATGAAATATTTATTAAATGAAAAATCAAGAGGCGGCTTTGCGTGTTTTGATTAAATTTTACGTGTTTTATTGTCAATTTGCGTGTGGAAAGTTACTTTCCGCACGCAAAAAAGTATGTGGGAAGAGTACAGTGGGCAAACAGCTATTTTGCGTAGAGAAATACGTGCGCCAAGTTAGTACTTCTCCCGCATGGGTAATAAAAAATACATTATTTATCCCTTGTTTAAGAATTTATTTCATAATGAGATATTTGTTCCAGGATAGGGGATTTGACTACCAATGTTAATACAATTTCTATGTTCCCGTACTCGCGCTGACATTTTGTAAAAGAAAAACATTAATAAATAAAAATTTTTGTGTTATATTTTCTTAAAAACATATTCATTGGCTTTAAAAAATACCTTTCATACTTATTAAAAAAAAATGGGTGTTTAATTTATTTATCATTTTTTATAAGCCAGTTTAATTGCATACCTACAAAAAGTGTTCCGGTATGGGAGCTTTTACGTTATAATTTATTCATAATTATTAATTATTATTGATCCTTTTTGTCTGAACGCTATTAATTTTTTAATTAATTTTTTAAAATTCCCATCTTACAATTTGAAAAAATTAATATATTTATTTAAGTAATCAATTTTTTTTTTTTAAATTTACTGATGACCTTTCAAAAAAAAAAAAAAAGAGAAGAAAGAAATGATTTATGTATATACGTATAATTTATATGAAAATTCGGATTTTAAAATTAAAATTTCAGTGAAAAACTATTTTTCTAAACATCTGTTTTAGTAAAAAAAATCAATTTGAATACCTGTTAATTAGTTTTTAAATCTAAAATTTAAAAAAAGCTTGTATTTCTTACTTGTGTCAAATTTAATATAATTTAATTTATTGATAAAAAATGACTACCTAATAAAATTATTAAGTTGTTTAAATTGTGTAGGCATCCACTAAAAATTTTCCTTATTGGATCAATTTGTAAATTGCCTCGGTTCTTAAACCATCTTTACGAATGCAAAGAATTAAGAAATAAGGAATTCGTAAATATATAACATAACTACTATTAATTAGTTTTGTCAAAAGTTTTCATAATTTCGATTTTTTAAATATTTTTATTTGATTTTTTTTTTTTAAATCTGGTCTGAATCGATCTAAAATCAATCTTTTTTGAGAATGGACATCTCTACTTTTAATAACAATTTTGAAGCTTAGCCAATGGATCTTAAACTTTTTGTTATACTACTTACAATTAGATTAATAATTTAGTTTCATTTTGATATATTATTCCAAGTCTAAAAAAATAGAGATTTCTCTGACTAATAAATGACAATAATACTAATGATACTAATTTTGCTATTACGTATTTGATATGAATTACAAGTAGAGAAGATAACATAGACATTGTCATATTATTTACATCATATTACGTATGATACTAATGTACTGTAGGTAGCTTATATGTAGAAAGTAGCTAGGTATTACTGAATATTTAAAAGTATTAAAAAAATGTTTTAATTTTGTGAGGTCACTGACTGCTTTGGTCTGATTATATTTATTTATTAACTGTTGAATTCAAAGGAACTGAAAAATTTTTAAAAGATATTTATTATTTTACTGATTGCAATCGATTAACTTTCAAATAAATACATATGTATCTATAACATTTTTTTTTTAGTTTGATAATGTCAGTTTGAAGATTAATTTTATAATAAAAAAGACGCACGATGAAGGTGATATTTTATTGCTGCCATGAGAATAAGTACTTCATCATTTTTAAATTAAAAATTACAAAAATATTTAAATAAAACAAACTAGTGGTTTCTTAAAAACAATAGAGAACAACATTAAGAACAATAGTAGGAAGTAAATATCCCTGTCGCAACATTCAGTCATTTTTTTTCCTTTTTCCGATGATGTATATATCAACGCCATTAACAGTTCTAGGTTATATGTTTTGGTTAATACTAAGTCTCTACAAAGTTTGAGGCGAATCGGTTTTTGACCGTTGCCGTTGGGTAGTATTACTTGTTAGTAATATGTAGCAACCTCATTCACTATTAAAAACATTACTGATGCATCACACATTTCTCTCGACTTAAATAAAATTGTTATTTATGTAAATCGTGATAGTAATACATATGTGTGAATATCCGTCTGGGTCGTCAAGATTAAACTTTTCTTATGCCATTCCGTTGTCCAGCTCTTATACTGACGTGCCAAATTCAAACGGTCGAGTTTATGTTGATAAACACAAACTTTTCGAAGTCGAAGAGAAATTGATGATGGATTAATAATGTTTTGGGAGCAATTTACTTCAATGAAGTTATCGATCTTGTTACTTTAAAAGGACGGCAGGATTCGAAAAAATACGCAGAAACTCTTTTTCAACGAGAAGTAAAAATACCCCTGTCGCAGCATCCTGCATAACATAGCGAATTTCCATTTACAAAAGTACGTTTTTCTCGGAAACTAGTTGATCTAGAGTAATTGTAAATAAAAAAACCTTTTTTATGTGATTTTTCCGCCTCATTCCGCCAAATTTTTTTCACGAAAAATGTCCAAAAAACCGTAAACGTTTTCACGAAATTTCTTAAAAATAAGATGTTTCGTTCTTGAGTTATCGTGCGGACACATATATATATGTTTACTAAGTGTCCGCACGATAACTCAAGAACGAAACATCTTATTTTTAAGAAATTTCGTGAAAACGTTTACGGTTTTTTGGACATTTTTCGTGAAAAAAATTTGGCGGAATGAGGCGGAAAAATCACATAAAAAAGGTTTTTTTATTTACAATTACTCTAGATCAACTAGTTTCCGAGAAAAACGTACTTTTGTAAATGGAAATTCGCTATGTTATGCAGGATGCTGCGACAGGGGTATTTTTACTTCTCGTTGAAAAAGAGTTTCTGCGTATTTTTTCGAATCCTGCCGTCCTTTTAAAGTAACAAGATCGATAACTTCATTGAAGTAAATTGCTCCCAAAACATTATTAATCCATCATCAATTTCTCTTCGACTTCGAAAAGTTTGTGTTTATCAACATAAACTCGACATAAATATCATCAACATAAATCTTTGTATATTATTAATAAAAAATACATAAAAATATAAAAAAAAAACACGTTAAAGGTACTTGTTTGAACAGAAATTTTTATCATTGTTGTGTACAATAAAACCAAACATGATTCATATACTTTCAATAGAGGATTTAAATTAAAGATAAAGCTTACAAAAATAAATGAGAGATGATAGTACACAACAGTATTTTCGCTTAAAAATGAATGTGTCATATTTAGGACAAAAGTTTTCAACGGGTGTAAAAATTTGTTTGACAGCTGGGACTCAAGAGGTTAAAAAACTTTTCTTCTCTGTCAACTAGTTTCCGAGAAAAACTAATTTTTATAAACGGAAATTCGCTATGTTATGCAGGATGCTGCGACAGGGGTATTTTTTCTTATTTTCTCAAAAACTAGCTAACCTAGAATAATAGTTCAAAAACCTTTTTTATGTGATTTTTTTTCGTCTTTGCAATGATTGTACCCTGTCAAATTGTACCCTTTATATGCAAATGTACATATAAATTCGTATGGGCATGTACCTATATTATGTGTGTACAAATGCAAATGTATATGTATTCACATAGATAGAGTGGGGACATTGATCCGTTCAAACCTGTTTCCAAGGGGGGACCAATTTTTTATTGTGGATTCTAGCACACACAACTTTATAAAAAGTACGGGGACACCTTAGTCCAGGGGTGCCCACATTTTTGACACGATAGTGTACCACAACATTAAGTACAGTGCCGCGTCAAAAGTGTGGGCACCCTCTGGGTCAAGGTGTCCCCATACTTTTGACGACGTAGTGTGTGCTAGAATCCACTATAAAAAATTGGTTACCCCTTTGGGAATGCGTTTGTGTGGACCAATGTCCTCACTCTACCATAGCAAATTCATAATATTCATATGAATGCGTATAGATGTGAAAAAGTACGTTTGTGTAGACATATGAATGGTATAATTATGCGTGTACATCAAGACCTCGATTTGCGTCGTGGTTACGTTCCAAAAAAACACGACGCAAATTGAAACAACGCAAAGTGAATTATGATTTTCTTAAAGAAAAAAAAAAAGATTTCAAAAAATTTCGAAAAAAAATTAAAGACTCGAACCCAAATCAACGCAACTTCGAAAATATAACGACGCACAGTGAAAATTAGTACTAATTTAGCAACGACGCAACTTCGAAAAAACGCAAAACGAAAAGACGCAAAGCGAGGTCTTGGTGTATAAGGGCGCATTCATATGTGCAAGACGTACGAATAAGTGTTTGTAATTGTTTGTAAGCACATGTGTATATAAAAGCGTAAACAAGTATATAATATGTACGCATATGTATGCAGAAATGCGTTTGTTTATGTATGGATGTAGCCAAGTGTGTATATGTACAGAGATGCATGCATATGCGTGGACTTGCACAAGGAAAAGTAATTAAGTGTATTTCATTAAAAGTTATTGAACCGCCACTGACTACCTGCTGGTGGGGATTACCATAAGGTGTTAAAATCTCCCCTCCAATCACTTCCCCTCAAGTGGCTACTAACGGACCCGCTACTAACGGAACCCTAAATGTATACACATTGTGTCGAATATGTGCTTAGAATGTGACTAACGTCACTTTATATAAGAAAAAAATCACAGTCTAAGTAAGATAGTTTTTCTCGGAAACTAGTTGACATAGAAAAAAAGTTTAAAGACCTTTTTTATGTAATTTTTTCTCTTCTTTTAAATGGTGTAAAAAAGTTTCGCAAAAATTTTTGAATAAGTGAAAATTTTGGCAAAAAACAAATTTTTTGCAAGAACAGAAACCATGTTCCTGGCATCCGACGTGTCTGGCTGACGAACTCATCCAAGGGTTTGGGACTTCCAATATATATATATATATATATATATATATATATATATATATATATATATTATATATGTATATATATATAAATTTGAGTGAATATTATTTTCGGTTCCTAGGGACCTCAAAACAAATTTCTGCCATGGTCCCGGGTTCAAGTCGCGTCATGACAGTGGCTGTAATAGCTGAATTCCATTCTGGAAATTTGCTATTAAATGAGCTTTTACAGGGCGGAGAGTGGATATTTCAGCAGGATAATGTCTCAAATCACAATGTTAAGTGTGTACAAGAGTGGTTTAAACAAATAAACTGATCTGTTTTATACGACCAGCAAGCTTACCTGATCTCAACATCTTTGAAAACGTATCGAGTTATTCGTCCTGTGACGTATACGATGGTGGGAAACAATATAATTTCAAAAAAATTTGAAAGAAAATATTAGACGTAATTGGCCCCACTAGAATATGTGAGGAACTTATATGAAAATATTCCAACAAAAATTTCACAAATAGTGGAAAATAAAGGAGGCTCAACCAGTGGTTAATATTAAAATTATACGTAATTTTTGTAAGGTGAGGCTATATTATGGGACAAAATTATAATTTTATATGTTTTTGATATAACTTTTGCGATTGGTTTATTTTATTAAAACAAATACTGTATATTTTTATTTACACAATAAAACATTTTCGAAATATACGACTAACGTATTACTGGCTAACCTGTTTCTCTAAAATATTGTAAGTGAAATATAAAAATTCTTAGTAAAGCTGTATTATCAGGCGGATTGTAATAGCTGAATTTTCCATTCAGAAATTTGCTAAAAGAAATATTTATAAGAAAAATACATATTTTTTTATAGATCCATAATATTTAAACTTTCTAAGATACTATTCATGGTACTATTATTTTGTTTTTTTCATTTTAAAATGTGATAATTTATCGCCAACAAAATTAAAAATTTTGAAAAGAGTAGACAAGTCGATGGATATATCGAAAGAACATTAGAAAAAATATATTTTTTTTCGGAAAAAAAATAACTTTTTTTTGAGGGGACAAAATATGTTTAGTATAAATAATTATTATACATCTAACTATTCAAGTTACTTCTATAAAAATGTCTGTTAAGCCAATTTAAAAGACAAAATTTTAGCTTGAAGTAAGTAGGTATATGGAGTAATGAAAATGTCATCCCTATAAATTGCCGATTGTGTTATACAAGTATTACTTAAAGTAAGCAATAAAAAGTGTAAAATTGTATTATACCTGACGATGAGTTAACTACTCGAAAGTTAGCTAGTTACCGAAAAATCTATTTTTAGTGAAAAGTACCATCAGTTGGGACGAATCCGGACAGAGCTGCCTCTCGATATTTCTTCGTCAGTATTATGATCATACAAGATCATAGATCAATCTATGCTACTGAATTTTATCAGCTATGGCTTAGTCGTCGAAGAAAAGCGGTGAACGTGGTATCTTTATATTTTGTTATTTTACAGGCACACCTTTTATAATTTTTAAATATAACGCAGGTTATGAAATCTTATAAAGAAATTGCTGTACAAAAAAAAAAAACGGTTATGTATATACGGTAGGCAGTGGCAACATTAAGTTTGGTGTTTTGTTGAAATATATGTATAATAAATGAGAACTGTATTGTACTTAATTTTTTTTTTTGATAAATTAATTAACAAAAAATTGTCTATAGGTGAGGCGAATCTATGACGACTCCTCGTTCCGGCTTTAATCGCTAATGAAAATTCCAGCGAAACAGCAGCTAAATAAAACATTTTTAAATCTTTTCAGTTGCCGTACTAGACTGCTTTTATTTTATTAATTTAGACGCTAGGAAAACGAAATCAATAGTAATAATTTTTAATTTTTATATTTTACATGGCAAACTAAATGCCGGCACAAAGATTGCCGTGAAAATGTAAATTTCCCAATTTTGGAAATTTTAATATTGGCATTTAGTTTGCTGGGTAAAATATAACAATTAAAAATTATTTTATTATTTTCGTTGCTAGGAAAACTAAATCAATAGTAATAATTTTTGATTTTTATATTTTACACGGCAAACTAAATGCCAATATTAAAATTTCCAAAATTAGGAAATTGACATTTTCACGGCAATCTTTGTGCCGGTACAAAGCCATACACCATGGTGCGTCAATAAACAAAGAAAGTGGGTATTAACTACAGGAACTATAATCTAGATAGTATAAAATCGGCACTTTTCAACAGAGGCGCAACAACCGGGAGGTTCCAAGGGATCCGGACCCCTTAAAATTACCTGGACTCCTCATAAAATTACGTAAATTTTCCTTCAATTTGTTTTATTTATACACCCGACTCTCGTTAATTCGAAACTCGAGGGACTCTTAAAATATTACGAATTATCGAGTGTTTGAAATATCGAATGGTTCAAAACAAAGGCTCGTGTATAAATTAAAGAAAATTTAAAAAATTGAACTTGGATAAAATTTTTTTTTTTTGCTCATTTATGTTGTTAATTAATGCATTAGATCAGTTTTATCGAAAAATTAATACATAATCTCATTTAAAAATCTATAAGTTTGTACCATAGCTCGAAAACCATAAGAGCTATAAAGCTCCTGACTATAGCAATCGGTTGCCCCCGTCGATATCTACAACTTTTATTTGAACAATTTTTCGATTAAATCAAGGGTTTGGCTGTAATAAAAATGGCAACTATCGAAAAACTCACACAGTATATAAATTTTAGTGAATATTATTTTCAGTTTCTAGGCACCTCGAAACAAATTTCTGCCATAGTCCCGGGCTCAAGTCGCGTCATGACAGTGGCTGTAATAGCTGAATTCCATTCTGGAAATTCGCTAAAACTGAAATATACTAAAACATAAAAATAATATTATAATAAAACAGGTATATGATTTATTTTTTTATTATCAAAATTTGGGTGCGCGTTATACGGCGAAAAATAGGTAAATAAAATAATAAAAAAAAAAAGAAAAACAAAAAAACGAGAGATTCTATTTCCCTTTTCCAAACCTTAAGTTTCTTAAATGTAAGAACTAATTCATTAACAATAAGGTCGGTGGTTTGTTTTAATCTCTCTTCAACTGATATTGTTACCAAGACTACTAGTGATGAGCAAAATTAGTCTTGGTCTTGCAGTCTTGTCTTGGTCTTGCATTTTTTGCAAGACCAAGACCAAGACCAAGACTGCATTTTGCAAGACCAAGACCAAGACCAAGACCAAGACTAGAAGTATGGCTGCAAGACCAATACCAAGACTCAAGTGAGCAAGACCAAGACTATAGCAAGAGAAAAGCAAGACTCTTGCTAAATTATTTAAATAGTTTAAAAGGATAATTAATACCGTAAAGAGAGAAAATTCTGATTTTAGAAGGAAAAAATTCGCTAATAAAAAAATGCAAGAAAGTGCAAGATTTTTAGCAAGACCAAGACCAATACCAAGACTGCATTTTGCAAGACCAAGACCAAGACCAAGACTCAAACTGCTCTAGCAAGACCAAGACCAAGATTCTTAATGCAAGAACAAGACCAAGACCAAGACTGCCAAGTCTTGGTCTTGGTCTTGCATTTGCTCATCACTAAAGACTACTAACCTTTTTTGCTCCGTAAAAAACATGAGATAAATCTTAATTTATCTTTAGAAAAGCTTCTCTCTAGTTTGTTATGCCATTTAATTGGCCGACGATATTTTTAGATAAAAATTGTAGAAAATCGTTTAATTATCGAGTTTTTTACAAAATTCTTTTGTTACATTATATTTTTTACAACCTTATGGTAGTTAATGGTAATAAAAAAATAATAAAAAAAATTGATGTATCCAGGTATCCTTTAAATTTTTTATTTTTATTTCTAAAAACAGGTACATTTTTAAGAAATTGTTAACATTAATTATATTTATGTAATCAATCTGTATATAGTCTATGTTAGACTAAACTTTTTTAATTTATATATTCTTTGTAAATTTTTACATGCAAAGTAATAATTTTATATTTTTGATTTTTACATATTCTTCAAATTTTATGCAATATAAGCAATCGGTAATAATTAATTATGGTGAAAATTACTGTTTTGTTGGAAACTGTTTAAACTATCAATCTGTAAGTCTTTAATTTTAAAAACTAAACTTGGACGTAATTTTAGTCCCATTTATAACATAAAATTTTAACAATCAATTAGATTTATTTTTTGATAAATAACAGATAAATCAATAAAACATCTAATAAAAAATATTAGACTAATTTTTCGATAAATAACACTGGATAATTTCAAATGTTTTTTAATTTCAAATGTTATCGAGTGCCTGTGAAACATTATTAATGTATGGCGGACTTTTGTCCGTATTTTAAACATACACCAATATTCATATGTTCACTTATAATAATTAACTAACAGTCGACGATTATGTAGTACAGTCTAGCATATCAAGTCCGATGCTCAAATGCAATATTTTATAAAAATAAAACTTTAAAAATTAGCTTAATATTTCTTAAATACAAAATAATTAATCCAGACAAAATAAAAATCAATCCATTCTTTGATATATTTTAATCTATAAGGAAAGTTGCTAGTTATCCAAATATTTCTACATACATATAGTCCCTTCAACAAATGATTGAATGAATAATTATATTATCATATAATTTGTTAATAATTATATTATATAACTTGTTTATAATTAATTGCAAAATTAGGCCTTTGCATGTAAAAATTTACAAAGAATTATATCAGTTAAAAAGTTTAGTCTGACACAGACTCTATATATTGTATATTTACATAAATTAATGTTAACAATTTCTTACAAATTTACCTGTTTTTATTAAATAAAAGTGGCTCAAGTTAAATTGGCTCAAATTAAATTTGGCTCAAGATTTTACTTAATAAACACAACAAACAAAAAATATTGAGCCAAGTACAACAAAAGTTTTTATTCCCGAAATTAGTATTAATTTTTTTTAGATTTTTTTTTTAAGTACCATCTGTACGTAAGCGTAGTTATTATATCTGTTTTTGGCATAGCAATGGATATCAATTATTTTTTTAAAACTTTATTTTTTTTCTTAAATACAAATACATAATATTTTTGGTGCCATATTTTACAGATATTTCCAAATATCTGTTTTTGTCGGATATAACTTATCTTAAGACAAAAAATTCGTTGAATGCACTTGTCCCATTTAGGAGCTTACCTCACTCATTTTAGAACATTTATTATATATATATATATATATATATATATATATATATATATATATATATATATATATATATATATATATATATATATATATTGTATAAAAGCCAAATACCACTCATTCACTATAATACCTATAAACTTGAAATTTGGCATGTAGTTAGGTCCCTATTGCGTTGTAAGTGCTCGCTAAGAAAGGGTTTTGCAAAATTCTTTGTCTAACAGTAGAAATTCACGAAAAACCGTAAAATAAAATATCAATTTTTTGTTATTGTATACAGCAATCTATGAATTTATTAAAAAAATCATACAAATTTTAAATAGTTGCTAAGTATTTGTGAAAAAATAATTTTGGAATTTTTGTAAGTATTAATAAATATTTCTATAGATACCACCAATAATAATATTACCCATGACTACTATAAAATTACTTATTTACTGTACAAAGTACTATTTGTATCCTTTAAAGAAAATAAACAAGTGGACTATTCAGTTATCATCAATTGACGTCTGTTGTTTTCAGAAAATTCCATACAAATGAAATTTTCACCGAGCCGGGCTCGGTCTTCTGATATTAAAAATGAAATATGGACTTTACTTATCTGTCCTTTGTAGTTTCGAGAAAACGATAGCAAGTATCAAAAAAATGATGAAACAAGACTATAGGTAAAATTGGTATACGAATCAGAAAAAAAAAGAAAAAACGATCAAAATTATCCTGTAGGACCTGCGACCCCCCCCCCCCCAAAAAAAGCGTAAACTAAAGGACTGGACGTATTTTTACCAAATTTTTGGTTCTCCAAAGAAACCCAAAATAAATGTCTGGGCGGATTCGAAATTTTTCTCGAATAGTACTGAGATTCTGATAAAAATGGGTATGAGGCTAAAATTGTCCCATAGGCATTTGCGGATCCAAAAAACCCTTCAAATAAACGATCAGACGGATCTGATCCAAATTTTTCTGAAATATTATTGAGATTCCGAAATAAATTAATATGAATTCAGAAATATTCTCCAGAGCCCTGGGATCTCAAAATGTCTCACAAATTACAGTGCTCTTAAAATTGTCAGTATGAATATCTACCTATCTACGGTAAGATCTCAAGGTATGAAAATGTCTCAAGACATGCTGTTGAAATACGAATATAGCGAAGAATTTCATAATATCTGATTTTAAATTAAGGTAAAGTTGGAATGAATCCTCCAGCGCTATCGAATTAAACAACTCTATACTCTAATTAAAAAACTTGACTGATTTTGATAAAATTTTATGAAAATTAGGTATCATCAGTTGGGGCGAATCTGGACAAGAGCTGCCTCTAAATATTTCTTTCGCCAATGTAATGACCGCACACGGTCATAGATCAATCTATGCTACTGAATTTTGTCAGTTATGAGTAAGTTATCAAAGAAAAGCCGTGAACGTGACATCTTTGTATTTTGTTATTTTGCAGGTGCATTACATGTGACAAGAGGCACACAAACACGTGGCAAAAGATTGAACTTGAGAATGACAAAAAGACAATAATACAGTGAATACAGTTTTAAACAGAAATTAAAATTTAAATAAGTTATAATATTGAAAATAAAGTTGAACTGTAAATATCGGTGTAATCATTTAAAAGGTGATCGAAGCTATGTTTATTTATTTCTATTGCTTCTAGGATTGTTAACTTCTGTCCTTTGCTTGCTTCGTGTAACACAGTAATTTCCCGTTCCGGTGTGTGTCCGGTGTCTATTAAGTGCCTCGCAAAAGCAGAGTCGGATTTCTTATTTCTATATGACCTAAAATGCTCTGCTCTCCGGGTTTTAAAGTTTCTGCCAGTTTGACCGATGTAAAAACCATTACAATCTTGGCAGTTTAATTTGTAGATGCCCGATTTTTTAAGTTTATCAATTTTTGTTTTATTGTTATATATTAAATTTCCTAGATTAAAGCGTGATTTAAATGCTATATTTATGTTTGATTTTGCTAGAACTCTTTTAATTTTATCTGATATTTTACTAAAATATGTTATAGTTTTAAAGTTAGTTTTTGGTTCTGGTTTAACGGAGGGGTAAATTTCTTTTAAGATTTGTTTAAATTCTTTCTTAGCTATTAATTTATCGATTAGATTTGAATTATATCCGTTATTATCCGTTATTATTCGCTATTATTTTAATATTATTTATTTATTTTTTAAAATTTCCTTCCGACAAAGGTATATTAAACGCGCGGTAGATCATTGAATTGTAGGCTGCGACTTTATGTTGATACGGACTTATTGAATCATTTGGAATTGTAATACTTGAGTAAGATGGTTTTCTATATATATTGAAATCAAGCTTATTGTTAATTTTGGTTATAGTCAAATCTAAAAAGTTTATACTATTATCTTTTTCTACCTCTAAGTCAAATTGAATTTTTGGATCTAATGAATTTAATGACTCTACAAATTTTTCTAACTGGCGGATCGATCCATCGAAGCCTATAATTATGTCATCCACGTATCTATATCAAAATTTTACATGTTGTTTGGTTAGTGTATTATTCACTACTATTTCTTCTAAGTTCGACATATAAATTTCTGCCAACAGAGGGCTCAGAGGTGACCCCATTGAAAGGCCACTTGTCTGTCGGAAGAATTTATTGCCGAACTCAAAGTAATTTTGTTTTAAAATTGTATTAAAGGTATTTATTAACTCGGATTGTTTTACTGAATTTTTTATCTTATTGTTTATTATTTCGCTAATCAAGTTTAGACACTCCTTGGTAGAAATATTGGTGAACATACTACGTACGTCCAGGAACGCCAATCTGTACCGACCGGGCAAGGATGTGTTATTTAACTGATTTACAAGTTGGAAGGAGTTTTTGATGCTATGTTTGGAGGTGAATTGGGTTTCGGTTTTAAAAAGGGAATCTAGGTGTTGTGATAATTTATGTGATGGACATCCAATGTGGGAAACTACTGGTCTTATTGGGTTGTCGGGTTTGTGCGTTTTCACCAATCCATACAATCTTGGAGCTCTCGAGTTCATCTACACCAAATAATGTCTATCCTTGTCAGTAAAAATACTTTTATTATTATTAATTAATTTTTTAATTACTTCGTTATATTTGTTAGTAGGGTCTGTTTTTAGGCGTATCATTTTTCTTTTTTAATAAAATCGCTTATTTTATTTGAATAATCTTGTTTGTTAAGGATTACGGTAGAATTACTTTTATCTGCTTTAGTAAGTATTAAATTGTTGTCATTAATTTTATTTTTTAAAGATTTAATAGTATTTTTGTTATTTATTTTAATTTTTATGTCTTCTTTTAATATATTTTTAATTGATTCTTTAGCTAAATTATCATCAGAATTTTTTAAAGCGAGTTCCGAGTTTACTATTAAAGTTTCTTCAAGATTTTTATGGTTTAAATTAGGTATATATTTAGCTCCTTTATTTAAGAGGTTTATTTCTGCTGCATTAAATTCCGTATTAGTCAAGTTTATTACACCTTGATTAGAAGTTATTGTATTAGTTGTTAATTTTTTTGGGTCCCGATTGACGTTTAAAGAAATTTGTTTAAAACATAACTTGTTTAATTTTTTTAATTGAATTAAATATTTTTTGTGAATTTTTTCGCTTACCCTTTCCCGGACTTGATCGTCAAACTGACAGAATTCTAGGTAATGGAGTTGAGACAGCAGTTCCGTATGCGCGGTCTTCATATATATGAACACGACGTCTCGTTATTGATACCACTTATGGGCTTCTTCTTTTAATCAGGTCTTCTTACCAGCCTCCACCGCTTTTTTGGAAACTTGGTTTTTCGTCCTGGTCTTCAAGCTGACAAATTTTGGGAATACTTTTCTCTTCAGACATTCTTGGATGAACCAAATATTCTGAGAGTATTGTCTTGATTTGGCATGTAATTTTGAATATAATTTCAAAAGCTCGTGCCTGCTCGCACTCTTTATAATATTAATAGATTTGAGCGTTACTTTATGGTATTCCATATTTGTAAATAATAAACAAATATTTTACTTCGCAAAAATACCACTTTTATTTTGAAACTGTGACTGGCAGAAACTTTGAAACCCGGAGAGCAAAGCACTTAATAGACACCGGACACACACCGGAACGGGAAATTACTGTGTTACACGAGGCAAGCCAAGGACAGAAGTTAACAATCCTAGAAGCAATAGAAATAAATAAACATAGCTCCGATCACCTTTTAAATGATTACACCGATATTTACAGTTCAACTTTATTTTCAATATTATAACTTATTTAAATTTTAATTTCTGTTTAAAACTGTATTCATTGTATTATTGTCTTTTTGTCATTTTCAAGTTCAATCTTTTGCCACGTGTTTGTTTGCCTCTTGTCACATGTAATGTAATTTTGTTTTTCTTGACTTTTGGATTCTCCTATCACTCCCACCCTTTCCACTTCCACATCACAGACCACTCCCCCTTAATAAGTATAGGTAGATAAAATTAGTATATAAGGCATGTAAAGAATGTAATATCTATTCTGTTTGAAAATGAACTGACGGTTCGAAACAATATTGTCACAGTTTCAAAATAAAAGTGGTATTTTTGAGAAGTAAAATATTTGTTTATTATTTACAAATATGGAATACCATAAAGTAACGCTCAAATCTATTAATATTATATTTCAGATATTTTTATGTGAGTGAAACCGCGGGTCGCAGCTAGTATAATGTATGCTTCAAGAAGAATATTTTTTAGCGTGTTAGCCCTTAATAAAATGATGTTCATTAAAAGAGATCATATCGAGTAACATGTTTTAATTCGTCTAATGTTGTTTCTCCACCAAACGCCGTCGAAAACTGTTGTATAGTGGCAGTGGAATCAGTTTCTTAAGTCATAATTTAACTGTAGTTGCTATTAGCCAATTGTTGGGCACACCAGATATGTAAAATAAGAAACCATTACGGCTGACTTACACAAACAATGAACAAATAAAATCAGCTCATGCCAGACCAGAATATCAAAATATTGTCTGGTAAAATATCGCTGGTTTTCAAGATATTGACACTTTTATGAATTTCGGGAAGATCGACAATTTTTATCAGATTTTCGAGTACCACAGCTGCAAAACCACATTTTTTGAATTAAAATTTTTATTACGCAACCCTGAAGAGTCCTTTTGTAGACCACAATCCAAAGTAAGGGTAACATACCTATAATCTTGGAAAAAATAAATCTTTTTTGCCGATTCATAAATAATTTTTTTTTATGAGCTAAGTTTGACTCTTCATGCTGTAAAAGAAATATACCACCTCACCCGGGCAAATTATGTTAAAAGATTGCTCATTTATTGTAGTTTTTTAAAAAGGTCTAAAATTTGTTTCGCTTTACTTTAGGAACAAAGATATTGCTATTTTACTGCAAAAAATGCCATTTTGAAATTATTTCAATAATTACTTTCAAATTATTTCAGTTACTTGCAGACACTTTTATGTCTCCGTAAACCGAAGATAGATGACCGAAGACAGAAAGTGGACAGGTAGTAGATTTACATTGGTGTGCAAATGTTGCTTCCTCATCCTCATGACTACGCTAATCATGTCAATGCCTGCATTATTCGAAATTTGTCTTACGTATAACGTATTATAATATATTTATGTTTAGTTTATCTCTATACTATCCATTTTTCGACTATTATTTAAATTTTATTGAATAATTACGAAATTGAAGAAAATAAATAAGCAATTACAAAATTAAGATAAATAATAAGGATACTGTGAGGGTTAATATGTCAACGAAAATTAATTATTCAGTTCATTAATCAATTTATTTGCTAAGTGTTATTACGTAATACATAATATATTTTAAAGTTTTAAGTTTTATATTACTTGAATATTGTATAAGTATAAACGCGTTTATATTTTTGAAATAATTCTTTGAAGGAAAATTTGGTAAGTGTGTATTGAGATTTCATAGAGTTTTTCGCAATTTTCGGGATTAAATATTTTTTGCTTTTATTTAATATAAAAATTAGCTTTCAGTTTGTAAATAATATGATAATGTAAACTTTTTATTTTCTATATGAATGTTAAAAATTTCAATACATAATAATTTAAAAAAAAAAAAAACGGCATTGTCATTTAAATTGCGTAAGGTCCGACACTGACTATTAGGCTGGTCGTCCATTGGATGCGGAAACGTGCGATATTTAATACGGACGAATACGTGCGTTTGTCATTTGTCCGAAATGATATGTCTACTGTCCGTCCACTAGCTCAATATTCGTCAGTATTTTTCTTTTTAGTTTTTTTTTTCTCAAGCTATAAATGCTATAAAAATACGTAAAAAACAATTTATGGCACGTAATATGCAAAAGTACACAGTTATAATTGTAATCTACCTTCAGTTTTATTTCAATAGAAATAAAAATGTCATGGAACGGACTTCGTCGCCCGACAAAATCCAAACAAAATTGGACCTGTTCGCACATCGCAATTATACGCACGAAAACGAACGAACGAGACGGTTTCAATGGACATGGATGTATAGCTTCACAGCTGTTTGGATCGTTCGTCCGTTTTCATGCGTATTCGTCCCAATTAAATATCGCACGTTTCTGCATCCAAAGGACGACCAGCCTTACAATGTTGTCAAGTGTAAGTAGACTACCCAACGCAATGACAGATATGACGAACCTATAAGGATTTTGTGGTTAACACTATGAAATCCTAAAGATACCGTAAGTGAATACTTTTTGTAGTAAAATTAATAAATAATAATTAACTACCTCTTTTTGTCAAAAAGTCAAATATTTTTAGAAATTTTTAAACCTCTTACAATTTAAAAAAATTGGTTATGGACTTGGGGCTGTTCAGACAGAAGGTGTTTTGAACATATTAAAAACATTATTATACCTACCTACAAAATTTAAGTGATACGAAGCACTGAAAAAAATTGTTCAGTCGGTTTCAAGCCTATAGATGGACAGATTGGTTGAAGTAACTCTCATTATGAGGGAGATTTCGATCTTATATTTGCCTAATAAAAATGTTGTAGGTTCACATACAAACTTTTTTAATTAACTAACGCTGACCAATATGATTATATGAGGAATATGTCTATAAAAGAAAGTGAAAAATGTCTAGGTATGTATATAAAATCGAATAGGTTAGCTTAATTCAATGCACACAGAATACTAACAAGTTTATATGCGGTTATATAATAAACTGTCAGTAGATCTTTATAGTATAATCCTATAATCTTTAATATCAAAATATTCAAACATTGATCTATTGATTTCTTGTATTTACGTATCTATTGTATTTTGTAATAATATTAAAGCTTTGTTTATTAGGCAAACAAATTATTTTTCGTTGTAGTTACCTATATTTGAGAAAAACACAGTGGATGACCTTGAGTGAAGGTGACATAATTACGTGAAAGTCACTGACCTGAAAATAACATTTAAATTTTTAAAAATACCATACATGTCCTATTTACATTTATGATGTAATTTACAAAAAATAATATTATGGTGGCAGTGCTGAGCAATTTTACGTGTACATGAGTGTAAAATGAGTAAGGAAATTTTTACTTGTTCCAGTTTAAATTTAACTTTTGTACGTTAAATATAAATTTACTATTATTTTATTTCTTCAGAGGTGCAAAAGTGCAATTTGCATAATGGTATTTGTTTAAATATGTAAAAAATTATAAACATACGTAGGTAACGATTTTTACATATTAACATATTATAAGTATTAAATTCTCGGATATACCGTAAAACAACCAACGTTGTCTAAATTTTTTATTTAGATTTGCATAAAATTAAGACGAAATTAATTTAGTTATATTTAACTGTTTAAATGAAATAATAGAAATCGAAGTGTCTAGTCGTCCGCTAAACGGACGAATAAAATAACTTAGTCGTCCACTAAACGGATAAATAAAATAACTTAGTCGTCCGTAAAGTATTGACTTTTCGAGTAAGTATTGATTTTTAATAATATTATTAGTTCTTAAATGAATGAAAGTAATTTAGAATCATATTTAAAAAATCGAATTGAAAAACTAGGTGATGAGGTTGGTTTTGGTCAGGTTAGTTTAGTTAGTTTTGACAATATACCCCGATTTTTGATATAAAAACTAGGTGGTGAGGTTGGTTTTGGTTACCCTTTGTCCGAAGGTTAGGTTAGTTTTGACAATATACTTCGATTTTTGATATAAAAACTAGGTAGTGAGGTTAGTTAAGGTTACCCTTTGCCCGAAGGTTAGGTTAGTTTTGACAATATACTTCGATTTTTGATATAAAAACTAGGTCGTTAGGTTAGTTAAGGTTATACTTTGCCCGAAGGTTAGGTTAGTGTTGACAATATACTTCGATTTTTGATATAAAAACTAGGTAGTGAGGTTAGTTAGGTTAGCTTCCCTTTGCCGGAAGGTTAGATTAGTTTTGACAATATACTTCGACTTTGATATAAAAACTAGGTGGTAAAGATAGTTAAGGTTAGGCGAGTTTAGTTATTTTTGACAATATACTTCGACTTTGCTGAAAAAAACTAGGTGGTGAGGTTAGTTAAGGTTACTCATTGCCCGAATACCTTAACCTAACCAAAAACAACCTCACCACCTAGTTTTATATCAAAAATCGAGGTATATTGTCAAATCTAACTAAACTAACCTAACCGAAACCAACCTCACCATCTAGTTTTTCAATTCGATTTTTTAAATATGATTAAATTACTTTCATTTATTTAAGAACTAATAACATTATTAAAAATCAATACTTACGCGAAAAGTCAATACTTTACGGACGTTATCTTATAATACGGACGAAGTTATTTTATTCATCCGTTTAGCGGACGAATAGCAACTTATTCATCCGTTTAGCGGACGGTTAGCAACAGCCAATAAAAATTTTTGATCTGAATCACAAATAAATTTTATAAATACTTAAATGACTAGTCAAAAAAAGCAAACAAACATTAATATGTTAAGATGTCAATGAATTAATGATTTTATCCATCTACGTTTTCTATTAAAATGTGAAAGATATTGTGAAATTCTTAAAAAATATACCGCTGTTCATATTTTGTTATTAATTTTAGGTAATATCTAATAATAAAACGTAATAAAATGGAAATTTCGAGCAATTAGTCTAGTAACTACATATCTGCATACACGGGCAGTGTTTCTTATTGTTGAAGGATTGTAATTTTACCAAACCAAGAGTAATCATTACTTCAACAAATTATTCGATTAGGCCTGAATAAATAAAAGTGAAAATTATATAATATACTTATGAGTTTATATATAATTTATTACCTATCTAAGTTTCATAGCTTCTGAAATACCAGTTATCTGTAATCAATTTTCTGAAATGTCACTAACAAGGAGATGTTCTCTGATCTACCACAGTGTTAATGAATGCTCTAGGAGAAGCAGTAATATCTTCGATAAGTTTTACAAAAAGATGTATCGTATCATATTTCCTAAATCGCAAGATCTATTACAAATCATCTGAACAGTAAAGCAGAAGATATTGGGTTGGCATTGTTGGCATGTAAGTAATGAGACATTCTAGCCAACTTCTTCGACTCACGGTCCGTTAAGTTCTGGACAACAGGCATTCAGTCCTTGCCTCTACGTTGGCAAGAAGTCATAAGATGCTCATGGCAAGGATTGAATATTTTTAAAATGAAAATGTTATAATTTAAAAAAAGGAAAATAAAGCGTCTCATTAGTTTTGTGCCAATCCTATTACTACTTCTTCTTGAGCGTTTATTAACATTGGCAGACCAGAGAACTTTGGCAGAAAATGGTGTAAAAAATATAGAATAGAAATATCTAAATATACACATGGTTAAATTACCGGGCATGGGACATTAGCGCACAATGGTTAGTCCTATCAGTAGGTGGTTTAAAAACATATAGGAAAAATGCGCACAAAAATTATTTTTATGATGGGACAAAAGCGCACAATGGTTACAGGAAGGATGGAATAATTTTATTTTATTAAATGACAACATTCTTGATATAATAGTATTTTACAATATAAGTTCGATAAGTTGCTTTTACTGATCGAGAAAATGTTGCGAAAACGAGACCCGCAGGGTCGAGTTTTTGCAATTTTCGAGATCAGTAAATGCACTTAACGTATCGTGTATTGTATAATATTTTTTGCACGATCGATTTAAAATAATTAAAGAATAACAATATGTTAAATAAAAAATAAAATTCGGATAATATAGGTGAAATTTATATTTTTATGTTATGACATAGAATGCCATGAATAAATATAAATATTCATAACAACTAATACGAATCTTTGTAGTGACAATTGACAACTATATTTGTAAATAAAAAATTAAGTGTCAATATTTCACTGGCGTGAATGTTTTTTTTGAATTTTCTATTAAAAAATTGAGGAAAATAGTTTGTTAAACTATAATATTAGTGAGAATAATGAAGCATTTTATTTTTTGTTGCAAATTTATTCTCGTAAAATGAAAGGAAGATTATGAAAACCACAGAAAATTTTCATGATTGAACGACCTTTTGAAATGTCAATAAAATAAGAAGATTAATGCCAATAATAATAATAATAATGTGCAAACTAGTGAAAATTTTAATATTAATCGATTTATTTTCCTAATTGTTCAAATTGTACTTTTAATTTCAATATAAATAAATAAATACAATCATTTTTGAGCTAATTTCACTTACCACACTCCTATTCACTTACCACGCATCTATTTCACTTACCGCACTGTTATTTTTTGGTTTCCATGGATATAAACAAACGTTCGGGAAATGTGACTTACCAGCATTGTCAACAGCATCGGTAAATGCATGAAAATACACGATCGTACAAAAAATCTATTACCTGATACATGTGTTATCTAATGTGATGGAAGTCAATTCATCCTAAAATTCACCCTAATTCAGCCAAAAAAAAAATTATAAAATCTTTGATATTTTTATTAAAGGTAAGGTATTTGTTATTTATTTGTATATTATTGATTTGTAACTAAGTTAAATTATAAGTAATAAGAAAATATGTACATTTATTTACACAATGTACATGTTACCTGTATATAAAGCATACGTAAAAATTATATAAAACTACCTAATTTTAAAAAATCTTAGTTTGGATAGGTAAAATTGTTATCGTGTAATAACCTATGAACATGTGATTTCGTATGTAATATGTTACAAGAGTAGATTTCAATTAATATGTAATAAAGAAAATTTTTTGAAATAAAGTGCTTACCCGTATTAGAAAGTGGCGATGTAATTTCTTTCAGATATCATATCTTGTAGAATATCATTAGAGAAAGCTTGAAAAATGAAGTTGAGGTTTATTTTACCATTTTCAACTCTTAAGCTTGGTTTATAAAAAATACTGAGTTTCAAACTGAGATTATTTTTACCCCCCCTTCTTCCCCAAAATTTTTCAGCAGTGCATTCAAGAAATTTGAAAAAATATAGATAAGAGCGTTTGATAAAAAGACCCAATTAAAATTATTCCGGTCAAATTGAGTCAGTAACTTTTAAAAACAGGCAGTCAAATTTCCAAAGATTCAGCAAAAAATTTAAATTAGATGAAACGGTCGCCAGTAAATGAATTTTTGTATCAAGAGTATGTTTCGACAGTAGAAAACATCCCTAAAAGATTAAAGTCCAAATCATTAAATGGAATATTAGAAAATGAGTAAATTCCAGCAATAATTCCATCTACTTCAATAAAGATATCGTTAGAAAGAACTTTTAAAATAAAGTTGACGTTCCTTTAACCGATTTTAATTTTCAAGTCTTATTTGTGAAATACTGAACTTTAAAATTTGTGTGTTTCTTCAAAAGATATAGGAAACGAAATTTTCACGTAACTGACTCTCCTCAAATAACACATGTGCAAGTAACCATCTAAGTAACCCGTTTGAAACACGCACCTGGTGAATTTTAATATAATTATTTAATTAAGTTTTAGTTACCTAGTTACATAATATCAAAGAAGATCAAAAATTATAAAACATAAAAATGATGAAAATAGATTTATTTTGTATGTACCTATTTTTGTAACTGTGCGCTTTTGTCCTATCATAAAACTACTTATTTAGGGATCGCAGTAGGGGTTAATTTGACCGTGTGCGCTTTTGTCCACGGCCCAAATTACCAACTGAGTAAGTACTGAAAAATACGTGAATCATTATCGGAAAGTAAAAATTTACATTTTCACGTTGAAATAAACATAAAAAAAACAAGGTATTTGCAATCAATAATAATAATACAATATAATTTATCTTATTTTTTCTTCCTTATATGATTTGAATATCACGCATATTTCGAAAAAACGTAAAACCGTATCTCCTAATATTTTTAGTATTCTTTCTTTTTATGATGATGAAAATTTGATACAGTGAACCATTTAGACTGTATAAGAAGTTTAGTTTTTCACTATCTCTTATAGTTTTCCAGATATCTTCATAAATACGATTTGAACTTTCAATTTTAGGGCCTGGCTGGTAAAAATTGAAGATGGCCGATAAAAAAATAAGGGTCCCTTATTTTTGCCTTTTTTATGCACCAAGTTTCATCAAAATTGTGAATTTCACTCTGGATGCATCTCCTTGTAAGTTGATAATCTCGTTAAAAACATATTTACTCTATGAACTAAAGAAAATTAATAATTTGAAGAAATCGGGTCAATATCAGGAAAGTTTATATAACATTAGCAGTTTGATAGAAGTATTCCTGTCATTAAAAAAATGCTATGAACATTATGAGCCATTAAATTCTAATTTTTTCAACATAAAGTATGGTATGGCAAAGATGTTTTCAATAGGCAAAGTTGGCTGACTTTACGGTACTTTTATCAGCAATCTTCTACTTACTGCCTATAATACAAAATGAAAATGAATACTATATGTGTAAGTAAGTCCCTCTAATTATTTTTGTAACAATAGATTTAAAAAAGCGAAACAACATTATTTTATTAAATAATGCGGTAAGTGGTTTTTATAGAGAGAGCAATATTGCAATAAGTGATGATTTTTTGCGACATTGAAAGTGAATATTATGTAGAATACATACATAATGCATATAGTAGACTTAGCAGACCATGTGTGCGTCATCAGTGACAGTGACCATACATCTCTTCATTTCTCTAGTATTGTAAATTGAAGAACTGGCCATTCTCTTTTTAATATGACTATCTTACTTACTTTTAAATTTTATAAATATATTCTGTTTTTGTTCCGCAATCAAAAACTTGCTTACCTACATAATGTGGTGTTTATAAATTTTATATGATTCGTGTGGCTTATACATTTATAGAGGGGAATTTGATATAAAATCAGATTTAATCCAAAATTGATGCTAGTTATTTGTTTTCCGTTCGCGTAAAAATATCAAAAACATGAATTTATTGGTAATTATTACACATACAAATATATATACACATATAAGTAATGTAGTAATTAATAAAATTTGTTTGCAGATACGTTTGGTTTGTGTGGCCCTATTGATGGGCGTATTAGCATCCGCCGAGAATATGGTTCATAAGCAAAGAACAAAATTGCGGCCGATTGTAAAAGAAAAACGTGGTGCCTTACAATCAGTTGGTTATAGCGGAGGTTTTGGAAATCTTGGACATGGTGGATTATTAGCTAATGGATACGGTGCAGCAATTCAAGGACTTGGATTAGTAGGACATGGAGGATTTGGAGGTTTTGCTCCAGCATATAGTTTCAATGGCGGAGGATATGGTGGGGGATTGGCAGGAGGTTTAGGAGGTGGATTCTCTCCTATACATGCTGGTTCCCTTGGTCAAGCAGGATACGGTTTACAGTTGGCAGGACTGGGTGGAGGTTACGGTTTTGGTGGTCTACAACAAGGCCTGCTGAATGGAGGCGGCTATGGCACGTTGTATAGTAAATCGCATGTACAACCTATTGCTGTACAACAGGCTGGAAAAGTTGGTCCAGTTACTTTTGGCCCGTCTCATTCTGCAGGAGCACAATCAAATTCATACGCAGGATTAGCTGCTTCATATGTTCCTAGTAAATTACAAGCAGCGTCACCTACTAATTATTTAAGTGCTTCCCCTGGTTTAAGTCAATATTCGCATGGTGGTGCCAGTTTAAGTTTACAATTACCAGCCACAACATATGGTATCCCTAGCCATAGTACTAAAGCTTTGTTCACTCCAAATCAAGCATCAACTCAAGAAAGTTCCAGTACTTCCAATACC
The DNA here is from genome assembly GCA_035578155.1 of Brachynemurus nebulosus. NCBI lineage: Eukaryota > Metazoa > Arthropoda > Insecta > Neuroptera > Myrmeleontidae > Brachynemurus > Brachynemurus nebulosus. The sequence goes on along the minus strand of JAPWDM010000033.1, from coordinate 2,193,049 downwards.
GGATATTCAATTCCTAGTACGTCATATGGTATTCCAACAAGTTCCTACAAAATTCCAAATTCTCAGTCTGCTGTAAATTATGATTCTCAAATACAATTAGGTGGATTTGACCAAGGTGCATTTTCATTTCCAAGCATTAATTTGGTTTCTTCAGGTGATAGTGACATTTCTAGTTTTGGTGGACATATCCAACAAGTAGCAACAAGTGCTAGTTATGGTGGCGGTCCCTCATATGAGGTAACTCCTGAGGAACAATCACAGAGTGTTGCTGGCTTGATTTCGTCATATGGAGAACCTATTAAACAAGAGGATCTTTCACAATATCAAAATCTTGTATATAATGCTCCTGAAGGTAGCTCTCACGCAGAATTAGAAGCTGGTCACCATCAATCTGGATCACTCCATTCCTCAACGTCTGGAATTTCATCTGAGTCAGAATCATCACCTCAAGTATCATATGGTTCAGTTCAATATAGTGGGGGGCATGCTGATATTGAAGACAGTCATTCATCGGGTTCGTTACACTCCTCAATTTCTGGTTCAGTCAGCCCATATTCTGAACAAAGTGATAAATCAACGTCATCTTTTAAAGCCAGTAATTATTATCTACCACCTAATTCACAGCAAGAAAATTCACAACAGTACGCAGCATCTTCTAATGTGTACAACACCATCAAATACAGTGTACCTAGTCAAACTAAAGGGTATTCCCCTAAATAAGTAACCTGTTGTAAATATCATTTCCATAATTTGTAATTTATTTTATATTGTTTTAAAATCGACCATTGTTCAAGATGCCCAAATGATATCTGGCAATATCAGAAAATATGATATAAGGCCAATATCAGAAACCATGTTTTTTTTTTTTTTTTTAAATTTACTGGATCATTTTTATAAAAAGGGCACTAACGCGGACGGATAGCAGGCAACTATGGTTATAGTTATTTATGTCATTGTAATGTAATATTTATGTATGTTGTTGATTAATTTTATAAGTCATTGTTGTTTTAATAAAAAGAAATTTTTATTTTGTTTTGTTTTAATTTTTTTTTTAAATTTTCCCTATATACAAACCGATTAAACTGAGATATTTTAAAATATTGAAGTAATTAAATTTAAATATTTACAGTATCGATATGCGTACTTCATCTTTCAAATAAACCGAACCATTTGAATAGTTTTTAAATTTCCTCAACGTTTTTTACATTACAAACCTTTTTAGTTGACAACAAATAATCAATTTTAGTCTGAAAAGTGATTCTGCCTTGATTCTATTCTATAGGGATTTGACAATTTTTAGAAATTTTCAAATTTTTAAGTACACGTTACAAAAACTGACAATTTTAGAGAAACCCAACAAAAATGTGAAATGTAAGTATTTCAAAAACAATACTTATTGTTAGCATTTGGTCCACAGACCAATGAACACTATTATTTATTATTATACTACCAGGGCCGGATCTAGAGATATTAGAAGGGGAGCAAAGTTTCCTGTTGGCGCCCCCGGAACAAAAAAAAAATTTTTCCTGGAAGTGATGACAAAAAAATGTCAACTGGACCCTATCATAAATGGTCTCTGTCGACCTTTTTTTTTGTGGTCATCAGTTCCTTAACGTTCTCATTAATACTCACTGTTGACCTTTTTTTTTGCTCGTCACTTCCAAAATTTTCTCAATTTTACTGTGCCAAACAAATTTTCACCGTTTTGGCGCCCCTAAAATCTTACAAGGGGGGCACGTGTCCCGGCTCCCCCCCTAGATCCGGCCCTATATACTACTAAACAAAGCGTAAAGCCAGTTTCTAGGCATTTTTCTTGAAGCAGATAACAGGGTGAGACGGCTGAAATGTAATGAAATAATATGTCAATTTTTGAGCAAATGCGACTATAATTATTGCAGGACATGATTTGTATACGTACGTATTTTGAAAATAAAGGGAATACCACTTTCCTTTTTCAAAATTTTGCAGTTTCTTCTCAAAAAAGTAAAATTTTATTATCAATATTATATTTTCACAATAATTATTTGAAAACGTTACTACCGATACCATCCATTACTATATTACAGAATACTACTAAGGTCGGAACTTGGTTGTAACTGGCTGCCTCAATTATACATTTATATAATTAGTCTATATAATATAATATATAATATGTTCATTGGTCTGTGATTTGATCATATTTTGATGCAGGTACGTTACTATCGTTTTTTAATTTAATTACTGCAATTGTATTATATGGGTGATTCTACTTTTTAGGTCCTTCAAAAAATTAAAGTTGTCTCCACATAATGAAGGTTAAACTATATACAGAATGAAGATACTGTCATTTATTTTATTTATATCAAGTTAATAACTCCTATTTAGATGACCTACCTACATTTACTTAGATTTTTTATTTAATTTTTTTTTTATAAAAATGGTGTCAAACTTTTATTGCAGTTCTAAAACGCATGTGTCTATTACGTATTGCTTGGAAATATAACGTTTCTTAAAAATAAGTTTACTGAAACTACACAATTTTATAAATAAGAAAGAGAGTTAAATTGTTACGCATGGTAACTAGAAAGTTAAATTTTATTTATCTGCAGAATTATTTATTTATTTATTTATTTTTTTTTTTGGCGTGACGAAAAATTGTCGCGAAAATTTTAGTATCCTTCGTCACAACTGCCAAATATTGTTATAAGTCTAAAAAAATAGGTGAAAGGGTTATGTTTTTTGGTGAAACGAAACGCCAAAGACCATAGACCATAAAGCGAAAGTCAAATCAAGTGATTAACATTGACAACTTGTCATTTTTTTTACATAAAGCAAGAAGACCGGCAGCGTGTGTTTATTGAGTGTATCCTTCGTCACAGCTTTTTCTGGTATCTATTTAAAGAATTTCAAATCGTTTTTACGTAAATATTATTTGTAATAATGTAAGCTTTACAATTAACTAAAGTTTTCGATCTAAATGATCGCCGTTCACGATTAGTAACGATTTTGCTCGAAAATTGTATCTTCCGTCACACACAGAGACCTTATTTCGTCTTAATCAAAATGGCGTGTCCTTTGTACACTTAAATGATATGTTACGAATATTAAAAAAAAAAAAAAAACTCTGATTATTAAAAGAGGCATACGACTTTTGTATTCCTTTAGTAAATCAGTTTTTGAAATGTGATTTATTTTCCTTAATTTAATTTTTTTAGTTCGTATTTACGTAGGTTTTTGGCAAATTTACTCATATTTTTAATTATTGATTTTAGTAATAAACAAGTTTTGTCTGTAGTTAATGATGAGATACTCATTAGTTTTTAAGTAAGATTGATTGTTGATTGTTAAATGTCTACTTCGTCACATTTGTGTCTCCTTCGTAACGATGAGTTTGATCTTGCCCCTTTATAAAAATTGCTATTATATAACGAAAATGCACGTATGAACTCTTTTCGTAATTCATGTAAAACTTGGATTTTAGTTGTGTAAAACTTGGATTTTAGTGGATAATATTGCTCTTTCAATAAATATTTATAAAGGTGAAAAAAAATTGATTTATGCAAAGTTCTAAAGGTGAAAATGTGACGAAGGGGACAAATTTTAATTTTTATACGAATATATAAAATTGTTATCTGATTATAAGACAGATTACAGTTGAGATTTTGTTATAATAAATGCAAATATCCATTTAAATTTCTTTTAACTTTGCAAGTTTTAAACAATTTAATTTCGTGACGAAGGATACATTTTTTTCTGTCTGGATCGTGCAATCGACAAAAAAATATTGGTTTTAATATGAAACTGCGCTACTGATCTGCAGATATCGAATCTATGATAATTTTCCTACATTTTAGTCGCATGAAATCTACTAAATGGCTTTCTCTATTTTTTTTTATGGTTAAGACCTTAAAAGTAGAACCACCCATATTTCTACGGGCATTCGTTCAGTGATGATAGTGTTAAAGAATAAATTATAATGTAACAAAATGTTTTTTAACATATGTAAAACGATTTTTTGACGCACACTCCATAAAAAAGCTAGACAATAAAAAATGCAATAATGGTATAAAATTAGTTGATTAACTAGCTGTACCCGCGACGTCGTTCGCGCATAAATCAATGAGAAAAAAGTTCGAGTACTTCTAATACGAGTATATAAGTATAGTAATTATAAAGCATTTGTATAGAACAATAGTTTTACGTAATGCTCAAAATGGTTTTTGTATTTTCCCGAGGGAAGATAACATTTTCCCGTAATAAAAAGTATCCTAAATGTTGACACAGGTAATAAGTTATTACCATATGAAACATAAAAATTCGTTCAATAGTTTTTGTGTAATGTGTGCACATCCTCAAAATGGTTTTTCTATTTTCCCGTGGGAATGACACATTTTACCGAACTAAAAAGTAATTAATAATTTATCATCACACCAAATTTCATAAAAATCCATCCAGTAGTTTTTGCGTGATGCGTGAACAGAGAGACAAAAATTTTAAAAATCGCTGTTTTGATATCTACATCGATAACTGTTTACAGTACCAGTACAATTTTCAAAAAATATTCCACGTACAGAAATGGTCTCGTTACAGTTTTATTATATGTATAGATAATGCATTTTACGTTTTAATGTATCCACGTCTGTTGATTATTTTAAGCCAGTATACTTAACTGAATTAATTCATAATATTATCTCAGCGATAATTAAGTTGAAAGATTTCCTAACACACTATATAAATATATTTATTTTGTATATCTTTTGGAACAAAAAAGTATTTAATTAAAAGACACTCGTTTTTTATCGATATACTTCTATTATACATTTGTGTTTTTTTGATTTATTTACTGTGTAAAGGTTAAGTTAAAATAAAAAATTTAAATAATAAAAAATTTAAATTCTATATTAATTAAAAATCCTTGTATACGTTCAGCTGAAAAATCCATAAAATTCATGAAACCAGTTATGATGACAAGAATTATAAATAAACAAAAAATTTACAAGTTTGTAATTGTATATTTTAGATTTGATTGTAGAGAATGGATAAAAGTGGTTAGGAAAGTGAAAGATAGAAAGAGCAAAGGTATTAATTAACATTCTGTATTTTGTTAATTTTTCATTTCATAGCACGGCTTTAAAAATTTAATTCAAGTGTCTATGTAAATATAATTTCCGATTCAAGATATTTAATTTCCAAATTGTAAGTTACGATCATAGATAAATATAGATAGCGACTTAGGCTAGTATATCGATGAACCTGTGTCGCCAAAATAAGACGCAAGAGGGTACTTCTACCATACAGTTATGGTATTCAATGAGTATACCACATTCACTACACAAATCTATCTATCTGTAGGATTAAAGAAATATTAAAAATATAACAAAATATGTAAATTATATAAGAGTTTATTCTATAAATAATAACAAAAATCTTACATAAATAGTGTTGACGTTCTTATAGTGTCAGATATAAAAAATAATGAAGAGATAAGTATACATATTTTATATGTTAAATTAATTTTAATATCGCTGCGAATATGATATATATCATTTATTACTAAATATAAAGTATAAATTACTTTAAGAAGCAGTTTCCGGAATCCTGTCTGTTTGTGTAAATAAATTCATCTTTAATAGGCTATTGACTATGTAGTTGAATAAGGAACTAATTCGTAACAGGTGTTTTATTTTGTTTCATATATTCAGTTGTACCCCAAAGATGATAAATTCACAAAGTGCTATTAAATTTAGGCGTGGAATTTTACGAACGAAGTAAATTTATCTACTCTTAAGTTTTTTAACTATAACTCAAAACTATGCATTTTCCGTAAATACACGTAGAGAATTAAATATCCTATCGAAATGGCACTTTATAAACTCAAAAAAATTTTTTCTCAACAAACAAGTCAAAAAAACTATTTAGAAAAGAGCGGAAATTTTTCAATTTTTTTTTTTTTTATTAAATTTTTGTGCAGCACTTTTTTCTGAGTGAATTTAGGTATAGGCATTGGTTCACAAAAAAGAAAGCTGATGCAATTCCCGTCAGAATGGTGACCGATAAAAATATATTCGATAAAAACTGCCTGAGATACAGTCGTTTAAAGTCACCTACTTTTTTACAATTTTATTACTTTTTACTTTTATACCAAGTTATTTGTAATTTTTACACGCAAAAATTATTTTTAATCAGTACAAAAATTATTTCTGCTTTATCAGAGATAATGATAAAAGTATTTGTTAAAAATTTTGATACTCATATGATCTTAGGTATAAAAAAAACTGTAATATTGTACTAATTTATAATTGTTCTAATTTTTTTTTTTTAAATTACATATCTATTATATTTTTCCCATAATGTTTTCGAATTCAGTATCAATATCTTCATCAACATCGTTTTGGACGTCTTCTTCCGTAACTAAAACATCCAAAAATTTACTACGAATCTGAATATGTAAATTAAATCAATAAAATTATCCCAGCATACTTGCTAAATAAAATTACATCTAACTCAACAAAAATTATAAGTTTTAGAAACTTTATTTAAATAAAGAAATTAATAATAACAATAATACGTCTTAAATGTTATATTGGTTATAATAATAAACATTAGTAAATTGCAACAAAGTACTTCAACAATATATAGTAATAACAACAGTCCGGCTAAAACCTGTTGTAGTTATAAAATTATGTAGGTAAATTACATGTACATATAACTAACTTGAAGATAAATGAACCGTTTATGGCAAGTAAATGATCTGAACACACATACATACTTAAGAAAATAGTGTACATGTGTACGCAAAATGTAGCTCGCCCCTCTCGCTTGATGTTTTTGTTGCACTTCTTGGAGAGTGCAGAAAGTGGATTTTTTCTGTAATATAATTATATACGTTCATAACTACGATAAACAAGTTTAGACAAAGAATAACGTCTAGCTTTATCTGCCGTTTGTGTACTTTTGTTAACACAATGACGGGTCTTGACGAATTATGACGAAATGACCAACTTGTATACTATTTTGACAGCTAATAAACTTTGTATGACATTGTTGACGTCATAAGACGTGGTGTATGAGCTAACAAAGTTTCATTTGACGTCTTACAAAGGAAAAAACTCTAACAAAAGAGAAATCAATGTCTATTTTGTTTTTTTTATTAATAAAAAAAAATCAAACGGCTGATAATGTTGAACATTTGTAAATTTAAACTAGTTTATCGTAGTTATGAACGTATGTAATTATATTATTTTAGAAATAGTGCAGATATTTTCTTTATGGTCCTTTCTATACATAACTAATATATGTAGTACCGAACATGGCATGCATTTGTATTTAAATATTATTATGTTCTACCAATTAAAATCTTTCCATAAAAATATATGTTATAGAGTACTAAAAGACATATTATTGAACAAAAAATGGTGTGTCGCTAACGCGTAAGTGGCCAAAAAAAATTTACTTAAATTAAAAAATTTAAAAAAATTAGTATAATAAAGGGATATTACGTTAATTTTTTTTATTACTTTGCCTAAGGTGGGTACACAATATATATTAAACTCAAATAAATCGGCTCAGTAATTTCGTAAAAAAAAAATTTTTTTTGAAAATTTTTGTCTTTTTGTGTATTCATAAACTATTAGCCTTGGAGAGTTGAAATTTGGCAGGAATGTATCTGAGGCTAAAAAGTATTATTTCTTATAAAAACAATCAATTTTGCGTCAAGGGCCGTTTTTCGGCTATACCCTTTTTAATTGTTTCGTGGCGAATACGTTTTATAATTTCAAACGGTGTAAAATTAGTGGATTTATTGACTGAGTTATTGTAGATCAGTATAGTCTGGTCAATTTTTTCATTGAAATCACATTTGGGATCTGTTTTATGGATAATACGGAACATTTCTAAAAAGGTGTTATGAAAGCGTTCGATTGGTGAATTACCGGTCGAATTTCGTGCTGAAGTGGTGTGGTCTTGTATGTTATACAACTTTAAAAATTCTTTTATATTTATGGAAGTGAATTCTAACCCACCGTCATGAATAATTTTAGTTGGAATACCGTGTCTAGAAGAATAGTTTTTAAAGATTTTGAGTACTTTTACCGATGTTTTGAATAGGATTACATGAGCTTCTGCATATCTCGAGAATTTAGGTTTAAATCAAATGTTTATAAGAATACTTGTCAAATTATTTATGTTACCAATTTTTAACACTGAGGCCGGTGTTTAATTGAAAAATAGTATTTGAATGGGGTATTTGACAGTAGTTGAAAAAATATTTATTTTGATTTTTAAATAATTACTGGAGTCATAATGATACTGAATATTGCTTTTTTATAAGTTATTTCATTCAAAAATATAAAAATTTTAATTAAATAAAATTACAAAATTTACGTTAAAAATGACGTAATCAAAATCATCAATCAAAAGCAGCTTACGTCACAAGCTCGTTCAAATATGTAGGTATTATATTGTAGTTAGGAAAAAAACTGTTTACTTTTTTGGTAACTATAAAAGAAATTTTTCATTATTAATTTTCATTACTAGACCTACTGCTGCTACTTGTTTTAGAGCTAATGACGTCATACGATTTGAAAGAGACAGAGAGCATCGTTTTGGCGATCTTTTTAAAAACTGAAATTTTATCGGTGATTTTTTATTAAAAATATAGTACAAAATAATTTAAAAATGTGTATTATGAGTTTAGTAAGAAGTAATAAACACACTAAAATGGGTTTTAAAAAATTGTCAAATACCGCATTTTATATTTTATTTTAAATTCTGCGTCGATTAAAAAAAACTAGCCACTAGAACATTCGTGATCACTTTTTCAATTTTTAAGCATCCTTTTAAGTCTGTATGCATAAAAATATGTGACAAACATTTCCAACATTTTCAGTTCAGGAGAGGGCGGGTCATGACCCCCGTGACCCCCCTTCTGGATGGGCCCCTGGTTAATATCAATATCAGGTTTCAGAGATTACAAAACAAATTTCTATCACCAAGGCTGGTGAAGTTTTACCGTGACAGTCGCTGTAATGGCTTCTCTATGATGATAATGTAAATTCGCTAAAATTAATAAATAAAATTAGATGTTAAATGAAATTTAAATTGATGCATACATACGCATTTAATACCAGTTTTTTCTTTCTTTTCAGATTATAAAAGAATTTCAAAAAAAGAATAAAATAACAGTAACTTGATTTTTTATATCAGTTAAATGAAAGTGTAATATCCTGAAGTTATATTAATTAACGAACAGTTTTACTTTTTAAAATATTTAAGTAGATAGAAATCAATATATGTATATGTGTATCAATAAAAACAGATATTAATTTATAAAAGTGTGAACTTTCTATATAACAGAAAATTTATAATTTTATAATTTTTATGATTTAGTAAAAAATTCTTTTTTGAAAGTGACCTCAACCTGTCTCTAGTACTTATGTGCATACTTTGAACCATTTTAGCAATTGTTGTAATATATATATATATATATATATATATATATATATATATATATATATATATATATATATATATATATATATATATATATATATATATATATATATACTGGGTGTCCCGGCCGGATGTATACATACGATTTACATGTTAATTTTTAACACTATGATTCCCATACGGAAAAAGTTATGTCACAAGAGTGCTTTTGATAAACGTATTCCTATTTTCGGTAATTTTCTTTTATAAAATAATTTTTATCCACCAAATTATCTGCACTATTTCTTCAACAGAATATTTTTTTTTTGGTACTTTTATTATTTTAATATTTATTTTCAAAAAAATAAAAAAATACCTTTTTGAATTTACAGCAGATGACACAAATATTTATTATGTAAAAAAATTGCGACATTCATTTCTTTATTTTACTGCATTATTATTGTTAAAGCTATAGTAACAGAAGTTATAATATTAAATTAGTATTATTAGTTTGTTCAAAGCACTCTTGTGACATAACTTTTTCTTTATGGGAATCCAATGTTAAAAATCAACATGTAAATCGTATGGATACATCCACATGGGACCCCGGCACTATTTCTTCAACAGAATATTTTTTTTTTTTGGTACTTTTATTATTTTAATATTTATTTTCAAAAAAATAAAAAAATACCTTTTTGAATTTACAGCAGATAACACAAATATTTATTATGTAAAAAAATTGCGACATTCATTTCTTTATTTTACTGCATTATTATTGTTAAAGCTATAGTAACAGAAGTTATAATATTAAATCAGTATTATTAGTTTGTTCAAAGCACTCTTGTGACATAACTTTTTCCTTATGGGAATTCAATGTTAAAAATCAACATGTAAATCGTATGGATACATCCACATGGGACCCCGGTATATATATATATATATATATATATATATATATATATATATATATATATATATATATATATATATATATATATAAATTTCAAATTTTTTCGAGTCCCGTACTTTTTGAATTTTGATTTTTTCTCTTTTTCTCAGTTGTGCTGCTTTGTGTTACGTTTGCGCTGCATTGTGTCGCAAACACAACTAAGAAAAACCAAGAACTTAAAAACATGAAGATAGTCTTCTAGTCTAAGAAGAAAGATTAATCTGATTGTGAACATAGAAGATATACAATAATACATATATATATATATATATATATATATATATATATATATATATATATATATATATATATATATATATATATATATATATATATGTTTGAAAGTCTCTGCTGGCTTTACATTTTAAAAGTGTAATAAAAAAATTACCTTTTTAGAGACCGTAATTAATTTCATGAGTTATTTTGGTAAAAATGCTTTTATCTTTTAAAATTTTTCAGTATTTTTAAATTGTGTTAAAAAAAAGTTTAAGTTCTAGTTATAGGGATTTATATGTAACTTAACTAAAAATTAATATCTTAATCTTAACATAATAAATGTGAAAGTTTGGATGTTTGGATGTTTAGGTGTTTAGATGTTTGTTGCTCAATCACGCTGGACCGATTTGAATAAAATTTTATATACACACACTTTATACACTGAATTAGCACATGAGTTAAATTTTATCCCGATTTTATGTTCCTGAAGGATACAAAAGCAATTATTCAAACAGGCCCTAAAAACTTAAACTCAATTCGATTAAATTTGGTACACAGGCACTATTTATTATTAACACAGAGGAAAATTATATATTAACATATAGGATAATTTTATCTCGATTAAAGGTTCCTCTGGGATGAACCGAATTCGATGAAATATAATACAGAGACACTCTTTACTATGGACACATGCAGCAATAATTTGAATAACACATAGGATAGTTTTATCCCGATTAAAGGTTCCCAGGGGATACAAAAGAAACCAGTTTTAATCACATCCAAATAATTAAACGGAATTCGATTAAATTTTGTACACAGACACGATTAATCCTGAGTTAAGGCATAGGCTAATTTTATCCTAATCAAAGGTTCCTGTGGGATGACTGAACTGAATTTGATGAAATTTAATATCCAGTCACTATTTACTATGAATACATATAGTAACAATTTTAGTAACATAAGATAGTTTTATTCCGATTGAAGGTTCCCGGGGGAAGAAGGGGGATACAGAACAAGGAGGGCTCATCGAATTCAATGCGGGTGAAGCCGCGGGTCAGAGCTAGTTATATTATAAAAATGTGTTGAAATGGTTATGAAAATTTATAGTGAATGCAATAGCAATAATAATACATAGGATAGTTTTATCCCGATTGAAGGTTCCCGGTGGAAACAAAATCAACTGCTAAATCACATTCAACTAACTAAACCGTAGTCGATGAAATTTAGTACACAGACAGACACTATTTACCCTGAGTTAACACATGGTGTAATCTTATCTCGGTTAAATGTTCCTGTGGGATTCAATATCAGCTAATTAATAACATTGTAGGTTTAGTTTATGTTAATTAAGTCCACACTGTAGGTAATTATTACAGACAATTGCAAATTCCCAAAAACTAAGTATATAATTTCTTCAAACATATGTATAGTTTCAGGTAATATTTTTCTGAAAATTTGAATATAGCGGAAAAATCCAATTTTAATCCAGTTATAGGACAGTAAATAATTACTACAAATAATTGAAAATTCCCAAAAACTCATTATCTAATTTCTTCAAACATACAGTTTTAGTATAACTAGCTCTGACCCGCGGCTTCGCCCACACTGAATTCAATCCCTTCCCCCGTTTTGTGTCTCCCCTTCTTCCTCCGAAAACCTTCATTCGGGATTAAACTATCCCGACTAAAACTATTTAAAAATAATTACTATATGTGTTCATAGTAAATAATGTTTGTATATTAAATTTTATCAAATTCGGTTCAGTGATCCCACAGGAACCTTTAATCAGGATAAGATTAGCCTATGCGTTAACTCAGGATTAATCATGTCTGTGTACCAAATTTAATCAAATTCGGTTTGTTTTTATTTGGACATAATTTAATAATTCTTTTCGTATCTCCCGGGAACGTTCAATCGCGATAAAACTTTTTTATATGTTATTATAATTCTTGCTACATGTGCTCACAGTAAATAGTGTCTCTATACTATATTTCATCGAATTCGGTTCAGTCATCCCACCGGAACCTTTAATCGGGATAAGATTATCCTATATGTTAACTCAGGGTAATAATGCCAGTGTACCAAATTTCATCGAATTGACTTTTTTTTTTTGGGGTGTGTTTGAATAATTGTTTTTGTATCCCTCAGGAACTTGCAACCGGGATAAAATTAAGTGTGTTAATTTAGTGTATAAGGAGTGTGTAAATAAAATTTTATCCAAATCGGTCCAGCCGTTTCAGCGTGATTGAGCAACAAACATCCAAACATCTAAACATACAAACATCCAAACTAGTTTGTATTTTGAGATTCCCAACTTTAATGCAAGCATTATCTTTTTACATATTATTTTTTGCTTTGTTACATTTAAATCCATATTGAACTTAAGGTACCATCACAGTGTGATTCTGCCGAAAAGTAGTCAATTTTCACAATTTTTTTTCGGATGGATTTTACGATTTTTTTTACGATTAATACCACCATTTGACAATACAAAAATATTTTTTTTATTTATTTTTTATAATTATTATAATTTTTTGAAAAAATTGTCTTTAAAAAAGGCCGAAATTCGGCAACCACGATTCCGGCCGCAGTTTCTATCCGAAAAAAAAAAATCAAATAGATTCTCAGCCTGTAGGTAAGCCGCTATGTACCTATGGGAGATTTTTTTCTTGAAATTTAAAAAAATGGTGTCGGTTTGAATAAAAAGTACAAAATTTTTTATAGTTTTTCGTATAGCAAAATCGGAAATTTCAAGAAAAAAAAGCTCCCATAGTTACATAGCGGCTTACCTACAGATTGATAATCTATTTGATTTATTTTTTCGGATAAAAACTGCGGCCGCAATCGGGCACCGAATTTCGGCGTTTTTTGGACACTTTTTTAAAAAAATTATAATAATATTATAAAAAATAAATAAAAATAAATAAAAAAAATATTTTTGTATTGTCAAATAGTGGTATTTATTAATCGTAAAAAAAATTGATCCCCATTCCCCCATCCTATCCATCCGAAAAAAATTGTGAAAATTGACTGCTTTTTGGTAGAATCACACTGTGATGGTACCTTAAACTTTTTTTTATTAAAGGCTTTTATTTAACTTGCTATGTTAGTATGTTGGTTTAGATAAAATCTTGGAATCAAAATTTAGGTGGATTCTAATTGAGCTAGAGGTTTCAAATTTTGCATACGTGTCTAACCTTGATGACAATGCAATATTGTATAATTAGTTTTTCCCTAATCCGCCCCCAAACCAAAATTGTTGATTTTTAGTCCTATGCAACTTTTTGACATTTCGGATTGTCAAATACAGTGCACATTCTGAATATTTCCGCTCTCAATAGTTCCGCTTCCCCAGTTTGAGACCCGAGCGTTACCACCACTCTACCACCTGTTATTCATTTATTTCATCAAAGCTAAAAATCAAAACGTTTGTTTTGTTTATATTAAGTGGAAGAAAAATTATCTAAATTAAATAAATATAGTAAGACAATTTAAATTTGTAACATCATTATTCGACTAACTAGTCAGCACTGCTTACATATATTGATCCACTGCATACGCTGCTAGTGTATTCACTGGTACACTCATTATGTAAACAATTAAACATAAATCTTAAGCAGGTATAAAAAATTGATTTGTTTATACAAAATAAAAATTAAGAAAAAACATTTAGAGAAGCGAGCGTATAGTTTTACAAAATTTTATGAGGAGATACACATTTTATTTTATCAGTAAACGAAAAATGTTACACAATAGTCAATACTTTTTAATTCGATTTTTAATAATAATAATTAATAAAGAAACAGAATTTTGTTAACACATGCATAAATAGGTGATTACAATAAAAATGATGTCATTTTCATTAGATTATAACCTAGATCCAATACTCTGTATGTACAGGTACATTATACTAAACGTACATACGTAATATGTGGTAATATGTATTTAGATTAAGTATGCGTATCTATTATGTATTGTATATGCATTTTATTAAACATAAACCACTAGAGTTTTATCGTATGGAATGGTTGTATAAAAAATATTAGTTTAAATTGAATTTTTAAATTATATTATTCAGACCCACCTACTTGTTTTGACGCTCATCATGGTCTCAGCGAACAGCTATCCTATATACTGCAAAAAGTTCAAAATTCTTGTCTATTATTTGCATGTAACTTACGGAGAAGCGAGCACATGCACCCATTTCTAATTGAACAAGGTATGTAATCCGATCAATTTAGCCTTAAAAGTAGTAGTAAAGATACAACAATTAGGGGAGAGCTGAAAATCGGTACGAAAGGCCAAAGGTGTCAAAAATGGGTTTTTCGCGTTTATCAGTAAAACGGTAAGTTTTATCATAAAATTAGATCAAACAAAAATTGTAAATCATATAATTATCTATAAAAAATATCTCAATACTTTTTTTCCTAAGAGCCACCGTTTCTGAGATATAACTATTATAAAAAATCTCCCACCTGCGCCGGAAAAATTCCTCAACGCATTTTTTTGTAATTGTAATGTTGAATCACCAACGGAAGAAGATTCGTATGATACCAACGAGGAGACATGTGATGCATCGCTATTGAGGCAATTTACTTGCACCGAACAAGAAGCAGAACAAGAACAAGAACAAGAAGGAGAAGAACAAGAAGAAGAGGAAACTGAAATATTAGACGATTATGAACTATTAATTAAACAATTATGAACCATCAATTAAACAATTATGAACTATCAATTAAACAGGATCACCATAGACCGTGGAATAGGCCTACCAGGGAAACACTTTAAAAAAACGCGCTAAGTACACTACCTCACAGGTGGCGTGGAAACGTGTGCATATTATGAAGATTACAACTTTTGTAATAGTTATATTTCAGAAACGGTGGCTCTTAGAAAAAGAGTATTCAGATATTTTTTATAGATAATTATATGGTCTATAATTTTTGTCTGACCTAATTTTATGATAAAACTTACCGTTTTGCTGAAAAACGCGAAAAATCCATTTTTGACACCTTTGACCTTGAATAAAATTTTTTCCACGTACAGGATCGATGAGGACTTTTCAACACTTATTTATAATGGTGTTTCGAACATTCATACCAATTTTCAGCTCTCCCCTAATTTTTGTACCCTTGCATGTTTAAACTGACCGGTGTAATACTGGATTGCAAGAAAACTCGAATACTTAATATTCTACGGCTAATCCATAAAATATGGCATATTAGTATGGGGCAGAAGTACGGAATCTAGCAGAGTATTTATAATACAGAAAACAATTATTCGACTAATATTTAGAATACCTTCAAGAGACAGTTGTAAAACGGCATTCAAAGACAACAAGATCCTAACATTTTGGGCTACATATGCATATGAATTACTTTCATACATGAAAGAAAATTCATATTTTGATCAATCGTGTACCAAGAAATATGAGTACAATACAAGAGTGAAGTCAAATTATGACTTTACACATAGGACAAGCTTTTATGAAAAAACACCTGTTTATACTGGGCAGAAGCTGTATTAGAAACTACCTGAATGGATCACAAGTAAAGACACGCAGCAATTTAAAAAGGCATTAAAGAAGTATTTAATCGAAATGGTACCTTATGATATAAGTGATATGTTGTAATATCAAATATAAACCTTTTGTATACCTATATTGGTCGATGCATATAAATATATTATTTTTTTTTTTTTTATTAAAATTGGGACACTACTGCCGGTGGATGGCGCGGTCAGCAGTGTCCGGCGGCATCGCCAACTAAGGGCATGCGCCGCCATACACAGTAAAAAAAAAACATACACAAAACAGACAGGAACACATAAATGCATTAGACAAAGGACAAACATACACAGATAAAAATCCAACGATGGGCCCTGCCATCCCAGGGCTTAAAAGGAGCGGACAGTCCTTGGTGACGGTATAAGTACTAGAAAGAGCGTCCAGTCACCAAGGCCTGAAGACCATCGCTGCGACTCCCCCCGAGGCGTAAAGGGCTTCGGGGTGGAGGAACCAGACTACAAACACACAAATATCACAGACAATTATCACAGTGGAAAATCACAGATAAAACTTATTACGTCACTGGGGAGCCACAGGCCCACCAGTGACGTAATAAGGAATTAAAACAATACCGCTGTGGAGCCATAACAACAGGGTCACAGCGACATAATAGAATATCACAGTTAAAAAACAACAAATGATGTACCACCTCGGGTGTAAAGAGCCCTCGGTGGTACATCGTTAAAAAGAAATAACAACAACAAAAAACATGTATAAATAACAACAGTACTACTAAGGGTGTAAAAGGCCCTTAGTGGCATAACAAGAGACTAAAAGTACCCTGCCAGACCAGCTGGAACAGGGTATTGTTAATAAATAAGACAACACAAAAAGCTTGAAAATACATAGATTAAAATAGCTGAAACATAAAATTCACTGTCGGGGGAGATAATGAGAGACGACTTTGTAAAATTCAGAGATGTAATGCCCCTAAAGTCTCTGAAGAAGATGCGAATTTCGGAGAAATTCAAGCATCTTTCTTTCAGAGACTGCATCATAAGCAAGTGCTTCGGCTACATTATTGGGGAGCTGCAACCTCTGGCGCAATGGCTCAAAGGTTACACATTCCTCAACTATATGCCTCACGGTCAGCGCCGTCCCGCAGGCGGCGCACCTTGGCTGATCCTCACCGGCGAGAAGATGACGATGTGTTAACGCCGTGTGGCCCAAGCGTAAACGCGTCAGGGCCACACTCTCTCGCCGGCTCAGATTTACAGGTGCCGGAGTTTTTCGGACCTCAGGTTTCACCTGTTTGAGCTTCGCCGTGAGGTTGTTCCACTCACGTTGCCATTTCTGATCGATCGCCGATCTAATGCACACTCTCAGATCCTCTGGGCGTATGGCAATGTCCTGTGGCTCACCGACTTCGGCTGCATGACGTGCTGCCTGGTCGGCGAGTTCATTGCCAGGTATCCCCACATGTCCGGGAAAAAATATATTATTATTATTATTATAGACTTTTACGCCAACCTGGCGCTCACTACTCAGTAGGACAGTACTGGGTAACATTCACCTATACCGGCATTATGCAAGGTACCAGGCTCTGTGGAAGGGTAATGTGCCAAACCAGTCCGTAAAAGTACCGTAGCACATTCACGGACGGGCCCGCCGCATCACTCCTTATATTGTTGTTGTTGTTGCTTGAAACGAGGTGTCATGCGTCTATTCGGGTGCACACTGGGTCGTACGACGAGACTTTCGTGGGAGCGCAGATGTTGGCTCAATGACAGACGGCTGTGATAGCCTGGTTCGTTTTCGTGTCCTCAGAGGATAGGTAGGATTAGGGACAGAGGGAAGGGAAAGGACTGTTTGTGTTTGTGTGTGTGTTCGTGTATGTGTGTGGATGTGTCGTTCTATTTTACGCCTCTTGGTGTAAATGTGTTCTGGTTCATCAAATTGCTCATTAAGATCGGGTGTTCCTGGAATTGCGCGTTTAGATGGTACAGAGGTTGACGGACCTTGTGTGTTATTGAGTTGGGGAGGATTGTGCACCAGAGCGGTAACAGTGACAGTGCGGGAGTTGGTCGATCCTCCCTCTCCATCAGACGAATCTCGCTCTGTATGTGTGTTAAGTGTTTGTGTTTCAGTGTTAGCGTATTGTGTGTTTATGTATGTGTGTTGTGTGTCTGTAAGATCAGTGTCAGTGTGTTCTTCACTCACTGTAGATGGCTCAGATGGAGTAGAAGCAGATCTTGTGCTTTCACATATCGCAGTCGGATTCGTATTACTGAGGAACTTCCGTACTATACGACACGTGTTTATGATCACTGCCTTTTGCATAGTGACATATGTGTACTTTGGGAGACCCAAGAGGCTCAAGCTATTGTGTAGTGTGTGTGGAATGACCCCGGTGGCACTGAGTACTATTGGAACAATGTGGACATGTTCCATTCGCCATTGTTGTTTTATTTCGGCTGCGAGGTCAGTGTATTTCTCCAATTTAACTGCGTGTGTTTTTTGTAAGTTATGTGTATTCGGAACCGCAATGTCGATCAGATAGGTGGTCTTAGTTTGTTTCATTACGAAGGTGATATCTGGTCGATTATGATTTATGGTCTTATCTGTAATAATCGACCGATCCCAGTAAAGTCTACAGGAGTCATTCTCCGCTACTACTTTTGGTGTGAGCTTGTAGTAAGGGGTTTTATCGGTTATAAGGTGGTGCTTAACCGCCAGTTTCTGGTATATGATTTTGCCAACCTGGTCGTGACGGTGTTTATATTCGGACTGAGCGAGCTGAGTACAGGCAGCTGTGATGTGTTGGATCGTTTCAGATTTGGAATGGCATCTCCGGCATGAGTCAGATGTTATTGACGAGTCCCGAAGTATGTATTTTGAGTAATTCTTTGTATGAATTACTTGATCTTGTATAGCCAGCATGAATCCTTCAGTCTCCGGGAAAAGACTTCCTTGACTCAACCAGGCGTGCGACCTTATTATTATTATTATTATTATTATTATTATTATTATTATTATTATTATTATTATTATTATTATTATTATTATTATTATTATTATTATTATTATTATTATTATTATTATTATTATTATTATTCGTGTGGTCAATAAACCAACATACATATTCAATAATTTTGTAGAATTGAGTAGTTTCCATTCATACAACACACGAACAACGAAATTATGTATCCCTAGAACAACTTTAGCGATTGGCGGTTCATTTTTTTTACGTAATTGGTGCTAAGCTATGGAACTCTACCTGGAAATTAGAGACACAGGGTTAACTCACTCTTTCATTGAACAGTGTTTTAACCTACTTATCAATGATATGCTACAGTTATGAGGCTTAATGGAAGAATATGAAAAACGAAAATTTATTATTTATTTATTTATTTATTTATTTTTTTATTTGTATAATTATGTACTTATTGTACTTATATTGTTTGTTCATTGTCATATTGTTTTTTTTTTTTATCATTTTATGTATTGTTACATTTATTAATTAGTCGAATTTTTCCTTGAAAAATTGACTTATACAGCCTATAAGATAAGAACGGCGAGTGGTGAGAGTAGGGGCGCTATTCGTTTTCGGACCCGTAGAACACAATTCTGTAGAAAAAAAAATGTCTGATATATATATATATATATATATATATATATATATATATATATATATATATATATATATATATATATATATATAATACATATATATATATATATATATATATATATATATATATATATATATATATATATATGTATATATATATATATACATATATATATATATGTAAAATGGTAGGGGTAGGGGTAAGGTAAGGTAATTTTGTAAGTGGGGCTCATTTCCGATGCACCTCGTACTATGTATATATATATACACATATATATATATATATATATATATATATATATATATATATATATATATATATATATATATATATGTATATATATATACATAGTACGAGGTGCATCGGAAATGAGCCCCACTTACAAAATTTCAGCTCTGAACTTCCATAGGGGGGCCCTACAAGTGTCAAAAGGTGGCAGGAAAAAAAAAATAAAATATATATATATATATATATATATATATATATATATATATATATATGTATATATATATATATAAAAAAAATAAATATATATAAATAAAAAAATAAAATATATATATATATATATATATATATATATATATATATATGTATATATATATATATATATATATATATATATATATATATATATATATATATATTATTTTTTTTTTCCTGCCACCTTTTGACACTTGTAGGGCCCCCCTATGGAAGTTCAGAGCTGAAATTTTGTAAGTGGGGCTCATTTCCGATGCACCTCGTACTATCAAAAGGGCAAGAAAACAATAAAACTTTTCCAAACCAGTTGGAAATAATGTTTCGGTCAATTACCTACACAATGTCCAAAATTCAGCTTCCTAGGATGGTTTGGAGGGAGTAGAGGGGGAAAAAAGGATTTTGGCTGGATCTAACACGCCACAGCCCCCTAGAATTAACATAGAGGGTTGAAATTTAGTGTGCTGATAAAGTTCGTACCTAGGTTGTGCTTTTTGAAGGTTTTAATATCTTACTCCGACCCCTACCATTTTTAAGCTACAATTTCATGCTTTTTCGACGTTTTCGAAGTTTGTACCACTCGCACAGGTCACTCAAATAAACCTAGAGGAATGAAATTCTGTATTCGGATTGAGTTAGTATCAAGGGAGTGCCTTTTGGGGGTCTCAACTTTTTACCCTAACTCCTACTATTTTTATACCAAAAAGAACATAATTTTTCTTGTTTTGTAACAGTTTCGTTCGGGTCAAAACTCCCCAAATAAACCTAGAGGGCTGAAATTTTGTGTAAAGATTAAGTTAATAGCCAGCCACTGCTTTTTGGAGGTTTCAACTTTTAACCCTTACCCCCACGATTTTTATGCCAATATTTCCTTGATTTTTTTGCCTTTTTTCTAACACGTCTAAAGACTCTTTGAGTAAACGTAGAGTAAACTTTGTACATGGATTGAGTTAGTATCCAGCTAGTGCTTTTTAGGGATTCCACATTACTTTTGCCCCTTTTTCTCCCATTTTTACATTGGAATTCAATGGTATTGTTAAATGTGTTTAAAATGCTTTATATTTATACTATAAGACAAGTTTGCGAATAAGTAAATTTAAAAATTTAAAAAAAATGAACTTTTATAAAAAATTCAATACATACATATTAAGTAATTTAAAAATGTTATTAAAGTCACTGTTTATTTATAAAGTAGAAATTTTGGATTTTTTTTGGAAAGAAAAAATATCTTCATAAAGGCCTTCCAGTTTACTATTTAAGGTTTTTTTTAAATAATTAAAAATTAAACACAAAGGAAATTGGCGGATAAGCATGGATAGGAATGCCTTCGTACGAATTGAGTTGGCTTTTTTCCTGCTAACTGCTATCGGCACAAAATTGAAATTTACTGAGATTCAGCCCTTAAAAACATAAAATAATAAAATACACAACATAGTATTGGTCGTGTAAACAATCTTTTTAAAATCGCTTTTTGGAATTGTCACGGAATCAATAATTTCCTACATATGGATTCAAATTCGAGATCGTATTTTAATAACTGCAGTGTAATAGGTTTGTGTGAAACCTTTTTATGCAAAGACATTAACAAAAATTTTGATTTACTAAAGGACTATTTTTGTGTTAACTCGCACGCTACCAAAATCAAATCCTTAGGAAGAGCCAGTGGAGGTTTACTACTCCTAGTGAAAAAATGTGTGAATTGTGAATTAATCGATTCATCCAATTTGTGGACAGCAATTAAATGTTCAACTCCGAACACATCATTTATTCTAATTTTAGTGTATTTCAAACCCAGTCAAGATTTAAATACAATTCTAGATTTATTTAGAGATTTGTTATTATTAATTGATGATCAGTTTTCCGATCTTCCAGTATTTATTGTGGGTGACATGAATTGTAGAATTGGTTCTCTAGATCACGGTATCACGGAAATTTTTGAAAATACTTCTCTCAATGACTCTCGTAAATCTATGGATAAGGTCACAAATGTGAGAGGTAAACAGTTCTCGGAATTCATGAATGATGTAGGTTACTTTATTATAAATGGTAGAAGTATTTCTGATTCCGATGGACAGTTTACTTATCTGTGTAAATTGGGCTGCAGTACTATAGATTTAACTTGGGTAAACGTTCATGCTTTGATGCATATTTACGATTTTGAGGTTTTAAATTTACCACTACTGTCAGATCATATGCCTTGTCTGCTATCAGTTAACGTTTTTTCAAACTCCAATAATCATTTTCCAAAATCTAATATTAACTCTGATGATATTACATCAAATATTCGTCACCTAAAATGGAACAACGAAAAACAACAAAGTTACATGAACTTGCTGTCCAAAACCGAGTGTATCTCGAATAGTATGTCCGTCTATCCAGTATACAATAGTTTCATTAAGAATATTTATTCAGTTTCTCAAAATTTAGACATGTATACGGATAAGAAAGTTTACAAAGGTCATAGTACCTGGAGTAAAAACAAAGTCTGGTTCGACGAAAGCTGCAAACAAGCCAAAAAATGTGTTCGAGATACACTCAAAGAAGCTAGAAAGAAATCTTTTATCGGGGTCGATCTACAATTTTATTTATTGGCTAAGAAATACTATAGGCTTACTATAAATCAGAAAAGAAAAAACTATTTTAACGACATTAAGGAAAAAATTGCAAATTCAAAGAATAGTCAAGAATTCTGGAAAACGGTCTGTCAGTTCAGGTTTAAAAATAGTAATAATTATGCAAATCAGATTAATCCACATACCTGGAAGGAACACTTTTGTTCACTGTACCCACCAAAACAAAATATAATAGAATTTTACATGGATGCTTCTCACCCGATTTTAGATAAAAAAATTTCTATAAATGAATTAGAATATGTTCTTAGCAAGCTAAAAAAAGAAAGATCTCCGGGTCCGGATTCAATCCCGAATGAGTTCTTTCAAAATTTACCTAATAATTATAAAGTTACATTGCTTGATATATTTAATACTGTGTTTGAATCTGAACTAGTTCCGAAAGAATGGCCCATTTGCAAACTGTTTTTACTTTATAAAAAAGGTAATCCTATGGATCCAAATAATTATCGCGGAATTGCACTGATGAACTCAATCACTAAAATATTCACGCGACTATTATCGGAACGGTTATCAAACTGGTCAGAGGAGGTCTCAATATTTACAGACAATCAGTCAGGCTTTCGCAAAGGTAGAAGCTGTCAGGACAATATATTTCTCTTGAATTCCTTAATTCATTCTACCCTTGCAAGAAAGAAAGGAAAACTTTACGTGGCATTTATTGACCTTAAAAAAGCTTTCGACACCATAGACCACAACTTATTATGGAGAAAGTTATTTTTCCTGGGGGTTAGTAGAAAAATTATAGCGGTCATCAGTAGTCTGTATTCTAATGCCAAAATTTTGGTAACTACAACGGAAACCTTTTCGGTTGAGGTAACGCGAGGCGTCTTGCAAGGCGACTCTCTTAGCCCATTGTTATTTATCTTGTTCATCAGTGATCTCGGTAAATATCTCTCTAACAACGATGTTAGCGGTGTACGTCTGTATCAAACAGAAGTATCTCATTTATTGTACGCAGATGATACTACCCTATTAGCAACATCTCCGCTATACCTACAACGTGCTCTGAATGTTTTTTATAATTATTGCCTTACTAATGCCTTGGACATCAATACCCAAAAAACAAAAGCTGTAATTTTTAGAAAAGGTGGCAGACCTTCCAAATATTTGAAACAGTTCTGTATTAATAATGAACCTATTGAAATAGTTAATAAATTTAACTACTTAGGAGTAGTTTTTTCTAGTTCTGGTTTGTATACTGAAGCCGCACAATATAATATTAAAAAGGCAGTAGTCGCTTCTTCAAGTCTTCGAGACTTGTTAATCAGAACTCAGTGTAACTCGTGGGAATCTAGAATGGCATTGTTTAATTCCATCGTTTCCTCTACGCTATTCTACGGAGCACAAACGTGGTGCCCAAGATATTTAAATTTAATTGACAAAGTCCAAAGCAATTTCTTTAAAATTATCTTATGTCTTCCTCGTCATACAGCTCACTATCTGATTAGAGCAGAAACAGGAGAACTACATTTAGGTGTTTCAGCATTTCGAATTTTATATAATTGGTGGATTAAACTATTACGAACCTCAGATGATAAGTTACTAAAACAGTGTTACTTAAACATGATTAATTTTGACAACTCCTCTGAAAATATTTACAAGTTTAATTGGGCAACCCAATTCAAAGATTTATTAATAAAGTTAGGTTTTGAATCAACTTGGAGTTCGCAAAACGTATCGGTAGCTTGTGAGATGCGTAACAGAATTATTGATATATACAACAAAACATTAATAGAAGAAGATCAGAGCCGAATCTTAGTATCTTCATATAATACTATTTATAAATATTTTACACCAGGCCTTGATCGCCAATATTTGAATCTTCCAATAAATATGAACAAAATTAGAGTTATTACACAATTACGTTTAATGGGTTGTCTACAAATAAGATTTTATATCAATAATACATTTTACAATTGGAATCCACTAGAATATTGTACAATTTGTAACCTTAACGAATTAGAAACGCTGGAACACTTTTTATTAAGATGTCCAATCCTTCAGCCAATAAGAAATGCTTTTCTCTTAAAATATATATCTAATGACAGTGAATTTGTCCTACCAAAACTCTTGTCAAATTTAAATGTTAAAAAAGTAACAGATTTATATAATTTTTGTTGCAATGCACTTAAAACACGGAGTTTTGCACTGGGTTGTTGAATACTTATGTTAGTTTTGTCGGCTACTGCTATTCTTTTTTTCCAGTAAATTTATTTATGTCATTTAACTAAGTATTTTTTTCACGAGAAGCATGTTTATCTGTGTTTACTTTTGTTACCACCATTAATATGCTACTATAAGTATAATAACAGTGTTTACTGGCCTTACAATTACAATTGTAACATTAATTTAACATTAATTCCGTTTTATTCATCAAATGTATACTGTATACTTTTAATGGCTATGCTACCTGTAACTGTAATTTGTACAATATTTATTCTATTACAAATAGGTACTACCCCTGTAATAACTTTTTTGTTAAATACAGATTTTTTATTTTTATTTTTATTATTTTTTTTTTTTTATTTTTAAATATCACAATGTCGACAGATGGAAATCACAGAAAACTATCACCTATTCGACTCACCCGAACACAATTCACAACTCCGGCAATCACACCCATACAAGTTACTAGGCTCCCTCAATGCTGAATTTCGGTCAAGGTACTTACAAACACATCTCAACTTTCGGTGGCACTTCTCTTATACGCGGGATATAACCTCGGTCGGTCATACGACGTTCATCGTCGTCGAAAATTTTATCAGAGCCTCGTTAGCCTGCCAGCCAGAAGCTAATTGTTGTCCGCCGAGCATGACGAGGACGAGAGGTTTGATTTATGCCCGGAATTATTACTATTACTATTATTATTATTATTATTATTATTATTATTATTATTATTATTATTATTATTATTTTTTTTTTTAGATTAAAATTGGGGTACTGCTGCCGGTGGATGGCGCGGTCAGCAGCACCCGGCGGCATTGCCAACGAAGGGCATGCGCCGCCAAACACGATAAATAAAAACAACACTTAAAGACAGGAACACATAAATGCAATAGACAACGGACAAACATACACAAATAAAATCAAGCGATGAGCCCTGCCATCCCGGGGCTTAAAAAGAGCGGACAGTCCTTGGTGACGGTACGATAAGTACTAGACAGACCGTCCGGTCATCAAGGCCTGGAGGCCATCGCTGGGACTCCCCCCGAGGTGTAAAGGGCCTCGGGGTGGAGGAACCTGACTAGACAAACACACAAGTACGACTAGAGAAATATTACAATATGTATCATAGAAAAAAAACTTATTACGTCACTGGGGAGCCACAGGCCATCAGTGACGCAATAAGGGGTTAAAACAATACCGCTGTAGGGCCATAACAACAGGCCTACCGCGGCATAACAAAATATCACAGATAGCAAAAAACAAATGATGTACCACCTCGGGTGTAAAGAGCCCTCGGTGGTACTTCGTTAAAAAGAAATAACAACAACAAAACAACATGTATAAATAACAACAGTACCACCAAGGGTGTAAAAGGCCCTTAGTGGCATAACGAAAGACTGAAAATACCCTGCCAGACCAGCTGGAACAGGGTATCGGCAATAAATAAGACAACAAAAATTCGCGAAAACATTAAAATAAAATCGTAACTGGAAATAAAATTTACTATCGGGGGAGATAAAAAGAGACAACTTGAATAAAATTAAGAGATGTAAAGCCCCTACAGTCTCTAAAGAAGATTCGAATTTCTGAGAAATTCAATCATCTTTCTTTCAGAGACAGTATCATAACTTAAAGCGTTGGCTACATTGTTCGGGAGCTGCAGCCTTTGCCGCAATGGCTCAAGGGCTACACATTCCTCAAATATATGTCTCACGGTCAGCACCGTCCCGCAGGCGGCGCACCTTGGCTGATCCTGACCGGCGAGAAGATGACGATGGGTTAACGCCGTGTGGCCCAAGCGTAGATGTGTCAGGGCCACACTCTCTCGCCGGCTCAGATTTACAGGTGCCGGAGCACACTAATGCACACTCAATACACTAATGCACACTAAACACTCTAATGCACACTCTCAGATCTTCTGGGCAAATGGCAATGTCCTGTGGCTCACCGACTTCGGCTGCATGACGTGCTGCCTGGTCGGCGAGTTCATTGACAGGTATCCCCACATGTCCGGGAATCCAAAAGAAGATGATAGACTTCTGGCGGAGCATGTAGAGATACGTTAAGATGTTTTGCACCAGGGATCGGTGGCACGAGAGCGGCAGATCGCTTGCAAAGCGCTCAATGAGTCAGAGCAAATGAGGAATGCCCTGTCTTCGGATGTTTGACAGAATCGCAGGGCTTGTAAAATCGCAAATAATTCCGCAGTATACACAGTGGCCTGGGGAGGACGTGACCAAGCGTGAGGATCGTCACGAATGACAATGGCACTTCCCACACCCGTAGCTGTTTTGGAACCATCTGTGTATATACAGAGAGAGTCGAGTTCGCTAATGATCTCATAAAAGCGGGATCGGTATCCAAATGAACTGGTTTGCTCCTTGTTGAGACCAGTCAGGTCGAAACGACACCTTACTTTAGGGATCAGCCAAGGGGGCACTTCCATAGGACGTTTGGGAAGTACCTTGGCGAACTGTAAGTGCAGACTCTTTAATAACTCCTGCGTTCAAACGGCCACTGGTCGATTTATGGTGGGACGTCGACCATAGAGCCCCTGTAAACGGTATCTGAATAGAGTCGGGTGATTAATATGCGTAGGTGTTGCATATACCCCCGCTGCATAATTGAGGAAGAGACGCTCACGTCTCAGTCGCAGCGGAGGCAGACCCGACTCTACGCAGAGGCTCATAGAAGGACTCGTTCGAGATGCTCCCGTAACCAGTCGTATGCCTGCATGGTGAACAGGATATAGGAGAAGAAGCGTAGACGCCCGGATGGAGGAGTAAGCAATGCTGCCGTAATGAATCCTAGTCAGAACTAGCGATTGATACAGGCGAAGTAACGACTCCCGGCCCGCACCCCACGATGCACCAGCCAAGCACTTAAGCATGTTTATTGTCCTACGATAACTCGCAGCTAAGGCTTGGAGGTGTGGGCGCCACGTAAGTTGTTTGTCAAAAGTAAGTCCTAGAAACCTGACGCTATCAACGCACTGAAGGTTGGAGCCTTTTAAAGTGAGGACAGGATCCGGATGTGCGTTGAGTTTTCTGCAGAAGTGAACCACCGATGTTTTTTGTGGAGAGAAGCAAAAATCAAGAGCTTCTGCAGAAGTCACCACTTTGTTGATGCCTTGTTGCAGCCGTTGTTGAATATCCTAGATGGAATCGGCTGAATAGAAGATTGTGAGGTCATCAACGTACAAGCAACGACGAATTGGGGCTGAAGCTGCAATATGACTGACTGCGATGGAAAACAAGGTGACACTAATGGTGGAGCTTTGAGGAACACCTTTCTCCTGGGAGTGGGCCTCAGACTCAATGTCACCTACCCGGACACGAAAAGAACCGTCAGTCAGGAAACTTTTTACGAACTAAGGGAGGTTACCTCTTAAACCCCAGTCATGCAGCTTCTTGAGAATGCCATACCTCCAGGTCATATCATAAGCTTTCTCCAAATCGAAAAACACAGCCACAAGGTGTTTCCGTTGGAGAAAGGTGTCGTGAATGGCATTCTCGAGGCGAACAAGATGGTCCGTAGTTGAATGGTATCGGCGGAACCCACATTGATGTTTAGGTATAAGGTTGTGGGATTCCAGCTACCAGACGAGACGGTTGTTCACCATTTTTCCCAATACCTTGCTGAAACAGCAAGTCAAGGATATTGGACGGTAGCTAGATAGTTGCGATGAATCTTTACCCTCTTTTAGCAGCGGAATGATGGTAGCTTCTCGCCACTGCGGAGGGTAAACGACTTGCCTAAAAATTTCGTTTTAAAGATCCAGTAACTTACACTTACCAGGATAAGGCAGGTTCCGGATCATGGCGTAGGGGATCTCATCAGGTCCAGGGGAGGTATCCCCAGATCCCCGAAACGCCTCCAGTAATTCTTGCATAGAAAACGGTTGGTTATACTGGAGGGATTTATCTGAGAAAAAATCAAGATCATTTTGTTCGTGTTCGATCTTGATACGCAGGAAGTCCGGGTCATAATTCTGGGAGCCACTGACGCGCTCAAAGTGCTTAGCTAAGCAGTTACCTATTTCTGCGCGTTCAGTGATGTTCTGACCGTCGACGACGAGAAGGGAGGGCATTGGTGGAACGGGAGGATTTCCCTGTAATGGCCCTCACTCTTTCCATACCTCCTAAGTTGTTGTAGAGGTATTAATGGCCGAAACATATTGCTCCCATGATAGCCTCTTCTGTTCTTTAATTGTGCGTTTACAGCGTGCTTGCGCACGCTTGTAGGCTATCACATTTTCCTGCGTGGGGCGACGTCTGAGTTCGTTGTACGCCCGCTTTTTCTCTGCAACTGCTACATTCACGACTTCATTCCACCATATTAGGCGACGTTTGGGTGGAATGCTGGACGACATTGGTATACTCTTATGTGCTGCTTCAATGACACTGGAGGAAATTTGTTCCACATCATCTTCTACGTCTCCAGTCTGCTCGGTTGTACGGAATGAATCAACGTACATGTCCCAATCAGCTTGACGGAGACGCCATCTCGGCGAAGACGATTGTGGAGTCATCGGCATGGTACTATTTAAAATAATAGGTATATGGTCACTTCCGTATGAGTGTGACGCCAGCGTCCACTCAAAACGGTGTGCCGTGACCGGTGAGCCAAGTGATAAGTCGATAGCCGACAACTCACCGGTTCTTCCATTAATAAAAGTACCTTTACCGGAATTCAACAAGACCGTTTCAGACTCATCTAGAAAACGTTCGATGAGTCTTCCACGGGCGTCTCTTGTGCTACAGCCCCACATAGATCTGTGAGCATTAAAAATACTGTGAATTGTGGCGCTTTTAGAAACTGTACTGGGTTAAACCCCCGGGCGAGGCGGGTGTTTAACTGGTGGTCCCGGAATGGGACGCCATCTTTAATTAGGGTGGCAACACCCCCCCCCCCTCGCCCGGATGTCTGGCTGTATATTGTGCCGGCGGATATGGTAATTTTTTATTGAAAATTGTTCCGCCGGCCTTAGGTGTGTCTCTTGAAGGCACACGCACATAGGCGTGTGCTCAGCCAGAAGCGTCTGCAATTCACAGTAATGATGTTTTACACCATTACAGTTCCATTGTATGAGAACCATTTTTGCTACTACTTGGGTTGCTCTAGGAAGTGTGGCTACTTCCCAGGTTTCCCCTTTGGCCAGCCTTTCTTTCTTTTTGTAACTTTCACCTCGGCGTCCGAATTGTCAGATTCGGTGGCCGAGGTGTTGGTATAAGCGTCGGACGTCGGGCGCTTTGTACTCGTACGTACCGACGCGGTCGTACTTTCGGTGTTTGGATAGAGCGACTCGGGAGGGGGGAAACCGAGCGTTCGTGTGTGCCCGGTCGGGACAGTGCCGTTAGTCGTTGTGGTAATGGCACCGTCGATTGTGGAGGCAGCATTGTTTCTGCCTCCGAGGTGGTAGTGGAGGGTCCCTTTTTGGGGGACCTTGGTTGACCACCTCCTTCTGCCCCTCACTGTGGCGCCTTCTCGGAGACGAAGCCTTCTTCAGTGATGTCTTCTTTTTGGGAGAAGACATCACAGTACGTACGACGGACGCTTGAGGGGTGGTTGTTAGCAACCACTTGGCCTCAGGGACCTTGGCTGACACAACAGCGGCTGTACTCGGTGTAGATACAGCTACACCCGTAGAGCGCATGAGACACTCTTGCATTTTCTGCATATTCACTTGCATTTGTCTCATGGCTTCCTTTATTTCTTTAATTTCACTTGTCTTATCAGCCGCTGTAGGGGCGGGGGCCGTAACAGCGCGTGCATAACCTTCAAGAGCTGAGTGACGAGGCGTACTGCCTAAAAGCTTCCGTCTTGCCTCTGGATAGGTTAACCTCTCCAGGGCTCTCAACTCTTGAATCGCAGATTCTTGTTTAAAAATCGGGCAATTCCTCGACTTGGCCGAGTGATTACCCCCACAGTTGATACATTTGATTGGCTCGTCACATGGTCGTCCTTCATGTAACGGCCTTTCGCACACGCAAATCTGTTGCTGTATATTACATCTTTGTGAGACGTGGCCGTACCTTTGGCATTTGTAACACCTCATGGGTGCTGGGATGTACGGGCGCACGTCCACTTTATTGAAAAAGCCAAGGATCACTTCTTTAGGTAGCGTGACCCTGTTAAATGTTAAAAGAATTAAGGGGGACTCAGGATGTTTGTTCCCCCTGTTGCACTTTAGCCTTTTTGCTTCTACAAACCCCTGTGAAGACATCTCCGACACTATCTCTTCCAGGGTACAGTACATTAGAGACGGATGCATAATGACGCTCCTGGAGTAATTTAATACACCGTGGGGCATCACGTCTACCGCGTACTGACCTAATACTTTCAGATTCTGTATTTTTTCTGATTGTGCCGGTGAGAATGCCTCTATGGGCAACCCATT
The DNA here is from genome assembly GCA_035578155.1 of Brachynemurus nebulosus. NCBI lineage: Eukaryota > Metazoa > Arthropoda > Insecta > Neuroptera > Myrmeleontidae > Brachynemurus > Brachynemurus nebulosus. The sequence continues at coordinate 2,161,662 of JAPWDM010000033.1, read as the reverse complement.
GTCCGATAGTTTGGCATCTTTAACCTGCTCAATTCCATCCTTCACTAACTTTGCTAACAAGAGGAAGGGACTGATCTTACTAAAGTCACCTTCCTTTGGCTTGATAACAAGAAACTTCGTGTAACTGACACCTTGCAATCTTGGGGATTCCAACTATAATGGAGTCCCACGATGTTTCCCTTTTTTGGATTGGGTAGGGTTACCCCTTCTCGTTTGGGTACTCACTCCACTGAATTGTGGAGCAGGTACCGTAGACGCAGTAGCGGGACCAGCCACGCTACTTTGGCTCACGCCAGATGACGATGACGGAGCTCGGTTCACGTCCGGTTTGGGGGGCCCGGACTCGCCCGAAAGAGAAATATTTTTAGTATCCATAAACAGTAGTACAAAAAAACCCCCACCCTGCTCCCCACCCTCCACGGAGCCTCATAAGGGTCGTGGGACTCCCACGCCAGGGATACGGGAATGAGGGGCCCCTAACCCTTATTTCTACTGACGACTACTGTGAAATTACTTATTTACTGTTCAAAATATTATTTGTATCCTATAAGGAAATAAATAACCGGTAATTATCCAGTTATCGTCAGTTGGCATATCTACTATTCTTAACAAATTCCATACAGATGAAATTTCCACCGGGCCAGTGTCGGTCACCCTGATATTTAAATTATAACAATGGACAATTGATTAGCATATTATTAGCAGAAAGAGCAATATGATACACCCATAAACATAGGTTACTTTCGACCCCGGGAAAATACCTAGATCCTGTGGGAAGTCTTATTCCCGTGGAAAAATATATTTAAAATGATATAAAAAAAGAATGTTATAGTCCATTTTTATCCGGGAAAAATATTTTATTTCTGTGGGAAAACTCCCAAGAAAAAAGTAACAGTTCTCAATAGCAACGCGATGAAAATACACTTTATACTATTTGACTAGATATCATAAATTTAAAAGCTACGCGAGCGAAGCCGCGGGTAAAATCTAGTACTTAATAGAATAATTAGGAAAAGATTTATAAGATTTTGTGACAAGCACACAGCCAAGATTACATGGCGGATTTTAATAAATAAGGTGTCTATCAATAGAGGGGCAATATATGGAGGGGTCAGTGTAAAAGTGAACCAAGTCCATAAAAATTTTTTTTTAAAATACGTTTAAAGTTTAAGAAATTACTACTCTTTAACGAAAACGGCATTTAAAAAAAAAAATTTATGGACTTGGTTCACTTTTACACTGATCCCTCCATATATGCCCAAGGGTGGCGTAACGGAGCCCGAATTTTGAAATTTTGTTTCATTTTTAAGTTACAGGTCTTCAAAGTTTTAAATTTTTGTTAGAGAAATTATAGGTTAAATTAAAATTGTTTATTCATTTCTAGAGTTACGAATAAAAAACAACTGACATCAGATAATTGTACTATTATTGTTTAAATGAAAATTAGATAGTGATCTTGTACACAATTTTGCTATATTTGATATAAAAGCAACGTGAGAAGTACAATTATCGCCCAGGATCCTAGTACCCCAAAAGAACCAAAATTGAACAGCTAGACGGGTCTCGACACAATGTTGCAAAAATTGGATATGGTATTAAAATATCAGTATTCCTTACTTTTAGAGTCGTTGGACGAGCGAAACGAAGCACTATAAGTAATTGATTTTTTAGAGGATTTCAGAATATCAGATTAAAAGTTAGTTCAAAATTGTTCCCAAGAATGAGACTAAAATTGTGATCAAATAGGTCTAAAATTAAAAAGCTACATGGTTCTTGACAAATTTTCCCTCAGACACTATTGGGATTCCGAAAAAAGATGATAGTGTGAATAAAGTTGTTCGCCAGAGCCTCGATTGCCCAAGATAGGCTCAAAATCAAAGTACTACTAATACTACTGTTACCGGTATCTGCAGGAAGGTCTCAAAACGTGAAAATTAGCTATTCTATTGAAATATGAATATGATATATTACTTTAGGGTAGGAATGTCGTTCGTGCGGGAAGAATGGATTGACTTTTGAAAACGGGCGGAAATGAAAAATTTTTTACAGAATTGGAAGTGGGGCTGAAGATAACTTGGACTAAGAACTGGGAACGGGATTAAAATTGATAAATCGGACGGAAGTGGGGCTGAGCGAGATTTGACAATTTTTTTGCGGGATTGCGAACGGGCAGAAATTTTTAGGAATGAAACAAAAATTATTCCCGACAACATATCTACTTAAGAGTTATTTGGTCCAATATTTCAGAACTATTGACATAAAAATAATTAGACCTATAATTCTGATAATTTTACGCATGTGAAACCGCGGGTCAGAAACATAAAATATACAAAGCAAAATGAAAACAAAAAAATCACCCGAGCGGAGTCAGGTCGAGATGCTAGTCTAAAAATAATATTAATCACTGTGTGTAACTAATCACCGTTGCAAATTTCATTCCAGCCAAAGCATTTCCGTTTTCACTCTTGGCCATTACATATTTCATTACATTTTCATATTGCAGATTTCATTATACTTTTACATTATAGATATCATTGCATTTTCACACAGAATCACGTTCACAAGTTTTCATTTCAAAAATAAAAAATAAAAAATCACAACTTTTTCCAAAAGTTTTTTTCTCAGTAATTGTTTAATATAGGAAAATGCTTCCCAAGTGGCATGAAAGTAAACACCCTCGAGAATATTAAACATATTTATCATTGAGCCTTGTTTTTAATACTAATAACAAGGGTAAATTCAAATTTCTGTGTCATTTTTTTATTATAGGGTTACTATCGAACGATTATTTAGGAAAAACATATACATTTATTATTACTACATAAAATTTAAATTCAAGGGGGACAGCATAATAAAAAAAATATTTATCATCTTCAGTGTGTCGAACTGTCCCTCTAGCAGGTCTGACATTGAAAACCTTTTAAAATCAAAATGACATGAAAGTAAACACTTTGGGGAACATTAGACATAATTGTTATCGTACCTATCTTTGTCAATAACAAAGATAAAATTCAACTCAATTCAGTACAGTCAAGTCAGATAAAAAATTGTCTACATGTGGTAGCACTTATTCGATGTGTTAAATTTTCGAAGTGCTTCTGAAATCGGTCTATCGTAAAATGTACTTGTTTTTTGTTGTTTGTTTATAAATGATACTTTTCATTATCGAAAATTTTGATCCTAATTATCTCCTAAACTGTGTATCGTAGCGAAAAAATAACGAAATGTTTGAAGGCTTAAGCGAAGCAAGTTGTCGGTATTCTAAACATATTAGGACTATTAAAATGCGGTTTTCGTTATCGAAAATTAGCGATATCAAAAATAACGATATATTGTGACCGATAATGGATGATATGTAACGACAATGGATGATATGAGGGAAGAAAGCATTTCATGAAAAATAGATGAACTATGTGCCGCTTGTAACGAATAGTGATACGAACTTTCTTCAATTTTGACAGGATGACCTATTACCCCAGCTGTAAATTTCAAACATTAGTCATGAACCATTATAACAAAATGCCCAAATAATACACTGTTTTAACAACCAAAACAACCGTAGCTCTATGGAGGGTAGATATCAGGAGCACCATCTCTGTATCAAAAAGTGTCCATAGAAAGGCGTAAATAGTGGCGGCGCAACTGTAGCAAAAGGGTAAATTTAGAGAAGTAAACAAGGAAAGAAAAACATCCGCGTTGTTATGTAATTATTGTTTTTTTTATTATAATTGTTACATATAATAGTTTTATTATTTTAAAAATTTTTATAAAACAACACAAAAAAAATCACTATACTCTTTTGCTACTCTAGCGCTATTCTGGCGAGATTTTGAATTGTTATTTAGTAATTAAAACGGGACACTTTTTGAACTATTTTTCTATTGTTTTCCGGCCAAGATAGTCCTTCTGATATCTACCCTCCATACGTAGCTCGCTCTCTATTTAGGCAAATAGGTACAATAGTTCCAGTAGCTATCAAAGATCTGCTGTACCATACGTAATGTATTATAGAAGACATAGAAACCGATCCGTGACCTGCTATGTTTAAGCCGGTTCTACACGATGCTACGAACTCCTTCCAACATTGGACGTTTGATGATTCGTGGCATCGTGTGGCCGTTGTTCGAATCCACGAGCGTCCAATGTCGAGCGTTGAACGTTCGCATTTGGTCATGTTCCAGCCGATGTCGGTATTCTTGCACCGAGTCAAAGGGATGCTTCCAACGTTTGAAGGACCATGTTCCTTGGCTCGACTCAACGGCTACACGACTCGTTCATATGAAGAGAGACAATATCAGTGTACAACATTAGAGATAACATTAGACAGATGACATCAAACATTCGATTCACCGTGTAGCAGAAACATTCGCAGCACTAACTATCGAACTTACTTGCATCAAACGTTCGTTCGAACGTTGGAAGAAACGTTCGTAGCATCGTGTAGAACCGGTTTTAGAGAAAGACCGAGCCATGTTTGAGCTACCGGGCTATCTCAGTACATCACTGCATACCTTCATTGGAGTACGATTCATATGGAATTGTTGACGCGGTACAGCGTTGCGTCGCAATTACTCAGGTTTTACTTGATCTCATATGGTGTCAGTCCACGTGTTAATTCAAGTTTGTCAAATAAGTATTACTTAATTAACATTATTGGAATTCTAAAACATTAGCGAACATTTACAATTTTTTTTTACCCGACTGCATCAGAAGGAGGGTAATGTTTTTCGAAAGTTTGTATGTATCCTCTAATTATATTTCTTTGGCGCAGCCTGCAGCCTAAACGGCTTGACGGATTTTGGTAAAGAAGGTGTCGCTGGATTCGTCTTAATCTGCGGATTGCTATAGGCTACATGAAATTTCAAAATTCATCACCTAAATAGGGGATGAAAAATTTATATAGTAAACCATTGGGTCTAGAAACGTGAAATTTTGTAGACGAGTTCTTTATGTCACGTAGGGGAATACTAAGAAAAGATCTTTGGAAATTCATGCCCTAAGGGTATAAATTTGGGGATGCAAATTTATGAAAGGCAAAATTTTGCATAGGGCCACAGGGGTCCTTTAATAGTGTAAATAAGTATTAAGAGGAAGAATTTTTGTAAAAATTTATCCATTAAGGGTGTAAAATAGGGGATGAAAATTTATATAGAAAACCGCTGGGTTTAGAAACGTAAAATTTTGTACAAAGGTTCCTTTAGTAACGCAAGCAAGCATCAAGAGTGGATTTTTAGAATTTCGTTTCCTAAGGGGTTAAAATAGGGGATGAAAATTTATGTAGAAATTGTTGAGTCTAGAAACGTAAAATTCTACAAAGGGGTTCTTTATATAATGTAGGCGAGCACCAATAAGGGGTTTTGGAAATCCATCCCCTAACAGGATAAAATAGGGAGTTAAAATTTATTTAAAAATCCTACTGGGCCCAGAAACGTGACATTTTGTACAGGATTTCGTTATGTATCGTAGGTGAGCTCTAAGATGGGATTTTTGGAATTTTATTCCGTAAGGATATACTTAGGGGATGAAAATTTATATAGAAAACCATTGAGTCTAGAAACGTGAAATTCTGCACAGGGTTTTTTTAGTAATGTAAGCGAGTACCAAGTGCAGATTTTTAAAATTTCATAGCCTAAAGTGGTAGGAAAATGGTTGAAAATTTATATGGAAACTAGTTTTTGTTGATGAAATCATCCGTGTGGAGTCGATGACGACATAGTAAGTGTACAAAATCATTTACTCAACTTCCAGTGACTCTATGCGGATGAAGTCGTAGACAAAACCTATTATATTAGAGCTAGTATAAAAAAAAATTAATATTAAATTCGTGGTAATTTAGGCTGTCAGCCGCTGTAATCTCTTATATGCAAACCTATACATTTTTTCTTCTAAATAATTAAACAACGCTAAAAATACCTAAATAAAAAGTTAATTAAAAAAATCAAAAAACCCGACTGCGTTTAAAGTAAACTGAAATGGTGTAAACAAGATGAAATAGAGAAAAAGAAGGATGAATAAAAAGTAAAGCAATCGGAGGCATACCTGTTGTACCAAGTTAAACAGAAAAGTTTGATGCCTTCGACTGCTTTATTTTTTATTCATCCTTCTTTTTCTCTATTTCATCTTGTTTACACCATTTCAGTTTACTTTAAACGCAGTCCAGTAAACACCATTTCAGTTTACTTTAAATACTGTATATCCAAAAAGATACCTGTGTGTGGAAATCTTATCAAAGAGAAAGCCCTTAAAATCTGTGAGCATTTGAAAGAGACTGACCGTCCATCTGCTGAAGCTGTTAGCGAATTTAAGTATGCATCAGATCAGATTTTTAATGCTGACGAGACAGCTTTATACTGGAAAAAACTTCCATCTTGAACTTACACTTCAACAAATGAAAGGCGGGATCCGGGTTTTAAAGCTTCTAAACAACGTATCACTCTCCATATGTGCAGCAATCTATCAGGAAGTTTGTTAATAAAACCTTTTATACTAAATTGTTCTTTAAGTTCCCGAGCTTTCAAAAATATCAAGATATCTGAATTGTCTGTATTTTGGAAAGTTAACAAAAAAGCGTGGATGACTCAAGAATTATTTAAGGATTTTAAAGTTTTGTTGATTCTTGATAACGTTAGTAGTCACAGTGAGGAATTGAATCACTCAAATGTGAAAATTCTTTATTTTTCTCCTAAATACACTTCACTTATACAGCCGGTAAGGTATCATCTTCACTTATACAGCAGGTAAGGTATCATCTGAACTTTCAAAATGTACTACATACACTAACTAGTACTAGCTTTTTCAAGCTATTTTCAACAAATTAGGAAATGAGGAAGGTAAAATTGTTTTCCAAGTTTGGAAAGAATTTTTTATTTTAGATTATATTTGAATTTTTTTATTAGCTTGTACAAAAATTAAATCATTCAACACTTATTGCATCATTTGGGATATCTTTTACCTCAAATGGTTCAAAAGAGAAATTAATAAATGATATTTTAGTTCTACCTAAGTAGTATATAGAAATAGCAAACAATGCTTCTGCTTTAAGCAATGAGGGATTTGAAAATATAAATAATGAAGATATAGGAAAAGTACTTCGGGAAAAGAGTCTAAATGAGGAAAAATTGGCGGAATTAATTGATGAGTCTACATTAAATACATTGCTGGAAGAAACCATGGAAAACGAATTTGTTTCAGACTTCATAATGCAAAAAAAGGACTGGACTTGGGCGAGGAGCTCGTATAACGTAAACTACTATATATCCATTAAAAAATGTTCTAAGAACTTTCTAAGAGAGCAAAAATTTCAAGTTCAAAATTCGGTCCAATATAGTTTCCAATTTTTTTCTAAGCATACAAACAAATACAATTTTATATATATATATATATATATATATATATATATATATATATATATATATATATATATATATATATATATATATCTATATTATATATATATATCTATATCTATATATATATCTATATATATATATATATATATATATATATATATATATATATATATATATATATATATATATATATATATATATATATGTATTAATCATAATGATGGCATTCTACTAGAAACCTTTTTGCTTTTAAAATGCAATATTTGAAAAAAATATATCATTTACGTTCTTAAAAATTCTTTTTAATTTGTATTTTGAAAATTGAGACATTTTACATTTATTAGCGTATGAAAACATTGTTTTTACTATTGAAACGAAAAAAATATTTTAGGATAACTTAATAGATTTGCAAACGAAATTATTTTTTGCCGTCACATTATAAAATAATATTAAAAAGAGATTTTTATTTTTATGTAGTTATTTTAATGAGCGAATGACATTCACATTGGCGTTAATAATATTATAATATGCTATGTATATGTAATTTCACTTGAACTTGAGCGCGAGCGGCGAACAAGTTAAATGACCTGTTCTGTTCAACTTGTTCAGCAAGAAAATTAAATGATCCACTTTCACATTCACTTACACTTACTGTAAAATAAATCAGCAAAACATTCCGTATATGAATCGACCTCACCCGTTCACACAAATACATGATTAAATAATACATATCTATTTGTTATGACTGCAAGTGACTTGATACATGCAGGTATAAGAATTAGATTAATTTTTTTTTTTTATTGCATTTCATCTAAACGCGTTTACTTTCTTTAATTTGAAAATTTTTTTCTATTTTTTTCTTTTTTTGTTAACTCAATGTAATAGGCGTAATAGCTATTATTTTTTTTTCTTTTTGTATAAGATTCATTTGTTAGTGAGATATAAATACATAATATATATAATACCGTAGAGCAGCATTATTCCGCAGTCCGCACAACACTAGTGTCCCGCAAACAGTTGCTAACAGTAAGTGTGTGGACAGATCGTGACGGGCGCCCGTTCCATTCCCGTGCGGCCTACCGCACGAACAATTCCATACATGTATTTAAATGTACGTATTCAGGCACCTTACGAACTGTTCAAGTGGGTAGGTAATAAAATACTTAACAAAAAAAAAATTTCAAGTTGTCAAAACCTTGAAAAGTGATTTAATAATTTTACAATCTATTTTGTCACGTATTTGAGTATCGAATTTTATATTTTTTTGTATGTTTATATACCTGCGTGTTTTTGAATATTATATTTTAAGAAAAAAATTTTTAAAATAATTTTTGGTTTATATTGTTACATTTGCATACTAAGTATGTTTATAAAAATATGCAGATGTTAACCAGTGTATTCAAAAATTTGGAAAACCCGAGTTGATACCTACAAACAAATTAACAAGAAAATGTTATATTAAGTCAATAATAATGCAATAAAATCCATCTTATTTTTTTCTTCCTTTATATATATCTTTATTTTTACGTGTCCTTCGCTATTCAGAAAAGAAGTAATAAAATTTTTTGGGAATTCAAGATTTTGCATTTAACTGTAAATAGACACAAAGTATGTTTACTTAAAATATACATAATTTTATGGCCCTGTATACCTACAATTTCAAAGCTTTTTATGTTTGACACGTTTGTCTACTTGTTGGTTCTATTGTATTTTCCAGAAATAGTTTTTATGAGGTGCCCGTATTAGTGTGAATGCCGAATTTGACCGTATTGTGCCACGTGCCATTTTGCGGGCAAGTTGCGGTCACGTTCCGAACGCCCGGACCGGTCCTTAAGAGTTCTGCGAAAAAATTATAATACTAAGGCTGGAGAACAACACTGTGTGCTTTTATGGGTTAACACCATTTAAAACAACTCCTAAAATAATTTTATGAAAATAAATGGTATCTTTTTAGTCTTTTTAGGTAAATCGTTGATTTTTTATCGGTAATCTGATAAATTAAAAATAATATATTTGGAAATTTTTATAAGTTCATTTTATTTCGTAGAAGAATGATCAAGTTTATTGAACGTAAATATACACAATCAAATTACCCCTTACTGTGTATTCATAATAAACTATTCTATGATACAATAAAATCGCACAATGCAATGGTCAGTTTTAAAATGCATATTATATATGCAATAAAACGTCTGTTTTGTATTTACTTACATATTATTCAAATCAACTTTCCAAAATAATTAAACATTACCTTAAATAATTTCATTGTAAGAAGCGGTAAGTAAATTTTTATTACAGGTAGGTATATATAATTGATTCATATTTTATGATTTAAAAAGTGAAATAAAAGATCTGAAGCAAATTTGTTTGGATAATCAACAAAAATATAATGCACTTGAAAAGAGAATACAAGAACAAAATTCAGTAATAGTAAATTTACAAAAAATAGTTAACTCTAATAATTTAATTATTTATGGGTTTGAAGAAAGTGAAAGAAATGTGGTTGAACTCGAGGACAATTTACTTGCGCTGTTTAACAATAAAATGGAACTCAACATATCAAGAAGCGAGATTGAATTCGCATATAGAATTGGGAAAACACAATAATAAAAAACCGAAACTGATAAAAATACGATTTTTTAGTAATGTAACTAAAAGGGAAGTATATAATAGAAGATTAAAACTAAAAGTGACCAATATTTATACTGCACACGATTTACCAAAAGAAACAAGGGAATTACATAAAGAAAATCGTCTGAAGAAGATTAATAACGAAATTATAAATACAAGTGCAAAGAAGAGACCTTTAAGATCCCAATCATCTGATGAAGACCGTTTTCAAAGTCCTATCAAACCGGAATCAAAAAAATTGAATTGCAATATACCTATGAATCAGGAGCTGGAGACTTGTGAATCAAAAAACGTAATAATGAAATAGTATCTGTCGTTAAACCTTTAGTGAATACAAATATCTCCTCTGTGACAAATAGCGGAACAAATGACTTTAACTTTTTAGACTTTTCAATTATTTTCTGGAATAGCAGAGGGCTCAAAAATTTTTTTGATATAAGTTCGTATTTTAAGAATAAAGTTGATATAATTTGTTTGATCGAAAAGTGGCAGATCTGTTACCCGGACTGTATAGATAACATTTTTCCTGAATATGTATGTATATTTAACCCCGCTAAAAAGTCCAAAATTAAAGATGAATGGATTGTACTCAGCATTCAGCAAGCTAATAAAATACTGACTGTCGGAGCAACTTATATGAAAGATAGTAGAAATACAGAGATAGCTAAAAAATTAAATCAAATGTTAATTGAATTAAAAGATCTTAAAAGTTATATAGGTAATACTTGGGTGGAGGTGATTATAATGCTCATATAGGTAATCTAAATTCTTTTGAATCTAATAATGTTATGTTAGGACCTTATTTGTATCCAGATAGGAAGACGTTAGTAGATAAAATCGATAAACCTGGACAGGATCTAGTCTTCGCTATGGAACCGAATGGATTTTTTGTATTAAATGGCAGGATAATTGGTGATCGACCTGCTAGGCACACATTTGTGAGTGGGCTGAGTACAAGCATTATTGACTTTGTCTGGGTAAACTATCCAGTTATAGAAATTTTAAATAATATGCTTGTGTTACAAGATATATTTAACTGTGATCACTTCCCATGTAATCTTATATTACAAGACATTTTTCACATCAATTATAAACTGAATAATAACAAAATTAAACTTGGTGAATTTGTTACTAAAAAATTTAAGTGGATAAATGGTACTGAAGAGGCATACGCACAGTATTTAGATAATTGTATACAGCGGGAAATATCAAATCATAGCCTTACATTTGAACAGTTGAAAAATGAAATCATGGTCTCCCAAAAATTTAAAATGGTGTTTGATGTGAGAATACCCAAAAATTTGTCATTTAGAAAAAGTGAGCCCTGGTTTGATAAGACTTGTTCTAAATTGAAATTTAAAATTAAACAATGTTTAAAGCAATGTAGAAAGAACAACTTTTGTAATAATGAAGTTGTTAAATTTATAGAAATTAAAAAATATTATTATGAAGCTTTAAAACAAGCAAAGCAAACTTACATGAGAATTTGCAAATAAAACTGTACAATTGTAAAAATTCATTTGAATTTTGGACTGCTATAAACTACTCCAAAAGAAAAGATGCGTCTTATGTAAATTCAGTTACTGTACAAGAATGGTATACATATTTAAAATGTACTTACAGTAATAGTTACCCATACCATGAGCGACTCTTTTACGACTGTACACACCCATATCTTGATAAAAACATTGAATTTTCTGAACTTGAACTATCGTTAAAAAGATTTAAGAATAATAAAAGCCCTGGTTCTGATCAAATACCTTATGAATGTTATAAATACATGTCTGGTAATACTAAATCACATTTATTAGACCTATTTAACTCTATTATACAAAATGAAGCCTTACCACCAGATTGGGGAAAAATTGTACTAACAATGATTTTCAAAAAGGGAGATCCTGAAGACCCAGCAAATTATCGTGGAATTGCGTTAGTAAACACGATCGTAAAAATTTTCACTCAAATTCTTGCTGAACGGATACATATATGGTGTGAAAGCTGTCGTATACTACCTGAAAATCAAAATGGCTTTAGGAAAAACCGCAGTTGTGTCGATAATATATTTTTGCTCAGCACACTTGCAAATCTGCAGCTTAGATTACCAAAAAAAAACTTTTCTCAGTTTTTGTTGACTTTAGACGCGCCTTTGACACTGTCCGGCATGATCTTCTCTAGTGTAAGTTACATTCGCTCGGAATTAGTGCTAAACTTATTAGAATTATTCAAAGTTTATATAACCAAGCATATGTTTGTATAAAAAAAGAAAATGAATTCACTGATTACGTAAAACTGACAGAGGGGGTTTTGCAAGGGGGGTGTCTTAGTAGCCTGCTTTTTATACATTTTTTTATTTGACTTGGCGCAATTTCTCATTAAATATGATTGTAAAGGGGTTTCATTGAATGCACGTATCGATGTCATGATCCTGGAATATGCGGATGACATGACGCTTCCGTCAGACATATCTTTTGAAACATCAAAGCAATTAAGAGCATTTGAAATCTACTGCCAGCAAAATTTTTTAACAGTTAATACAAACAAAACCAAGGTAATGATTTTTCATAAAGGAAAAATTAATAAAGAAAAGTATAATTTTATGGGGAACAGTTAGAAATAGTTACAAAATTTATATACCTTGGTGTGTTATTTTCAACATCTGGGCTTTACACTCAAACTGCTGATGATACGGTTGTCAAGGGCGTCAGAGCGTCTACAAATGTTAGAAATATTATTGCTAAGTCTAAAATTGGTACGTAGGACGGGAGGATAATGTTATATAAATCCATGGTAACTTCAGTAGTCCTTTACGGGGCAGAAATTTGGGCTCTCCGTAATTATGATATTGTGGAGAAAGTACAAACTTTTTTAAAGGCTTATTCATTTGGCTTTTACGTACTCTTGGTTATATCGTCAGAATTGAAACTGGTCTCATTAAACTAAAAATAGATATATATATATATATATATATATATATATATATATATATATATATATATATATATATATATATATATATATATATGTATATATATATATATATATATATATATATATATATATATATATATATATATATATATATATATATATATATATTTGAGGGCTTATAGATGGTGGCTTAAAGTGTTGCAAATGAAAGAGAATCGATTGACTAAAATAGCGTATAATAGGTTATTAGAATTTGATTCTAATCCTGAAGCTTCTGAACTGCGATATAACTGGTGAACGTTATTTAAGAAGAAGTTTTTTGAAATGACTAGGTATTCTGATATCTGGAAACAACAAGATTTTAATGTAGCCAAAAATAACTTACATAAAGTTGTACAAAGTTTGCAGGATATTTTGATTAAAAAGGACTGGGAGCATGTTTGCACTTCCTCTCACAGTATATATAGTTCAATTAAATTGAATATAAAATCAGAAGAATATTTAAAATATAATGTTAATTTTACAAAAATTAGAGTTATAAGTCAATTAAGGGTTGCATGTAATGAACAGATAATAATTTATGATTCTGGAAACAAATATTTTATAAATACTACTGAAATATCTAAATGCTGTGGATCTAATGCTAAAGAATCTTTTGAACATATCTTCTATGAATGTTCTATATATGATGAAATTAGAAAAACAGACACACCATGTTAATTTGGAATATTTGTGGAATCTCTTAACTTGAATTGTTTAATTTAATTTTATGAATACTGTAAATTTTTTTAATGAAAAATTTTAATATAACTAATACGTAAATAATTAGTTTTTTTTTTAATTATTGCAATTTCACATTTACTATTTCTTTACTTTTTAAAAAAGGCATGGCATTGTTTAAAATTAACAGTAAGAAACAAGCGGAACTGACATTCTTTTAATTCGAAGCATAGGTGTGGAACAAACAAATTGACAAACTGATATTATTGTAACGAACGGGTCTTTATTATCAATATTTATGTTCTAGTATTGTGTTGTTGTAATATTTCAATATTTTTATTTACGTTGTTTATTTACGAACTTTTGTTGAAGTATGCACATAAATAACATAAACTTGTATTATTATTATTATTTCTGTAAAATGCATATTTCAGCAAAATATTTTACTATAAAAAGATTCGTTCGTTCGGTCCAAGGGCAGTCAAGGCAGGCCAGTCAACACCGCTAGATAGCCTTGGCTCCCAAGGGGTCCAGTCCGAAGTCAGGTTCAGATACACACGTAAGAAGGGTACGCATCTTTCTCTAAAAGTAAATTCTTTATATTTTACTTATTATTTTTTTTTTATTTAGTTGTAATGCTATAAATAAACTGTGATATTTTGTTTCTTTTTATCTATATATAATGTTTGTCTCACTCCCCCTCAGCACCTCAACATCCTCGAATTGGGCGTAATTAACGAGTTCGGACCTCAACGCCTCTTGCCAAGGATAATATCCTTTAGGCACTCGGCTAACGTTCACAATGGTGGCAGCACTGGAATTAAAATATTACGCCTTAAATCAGGATTTTGAGAGTGCTAATTAAGGGATTTGGATGGGTAATCGGGACAAGTATAGCCGTATAGGTAAATATTTACGTTTTAAATAGCTTTATCACAATTTTTAGAATAATAATTAAGGATATGGGTATAGAATCGGGAAAAATAATATAAAAATAATTTTTTTTTTTATCACGTTTCCCTTAAAGAAAAAATAGATGAATCGTAAAATGATAACCATTGCACGCGACACAAATTTGTAAATATTAATTAAATCGCCTCACAATGTACATATGTATGTGTGTGATACCTACTAGTATATCACATTACATTCATTCATAATTATAATAAATAATTTAATTGTTTTACACGGGTATTGTAATCTGCTGTCGCAGCTAAACTGGCTTTTATTATTAATATACAAATAATGTTATTATTATTACTTTAACAAATCGTGTAATTTTAAAAATATAATTAGAGAATTTATTTATGTATTTTTCGTTTTGGGTAAAATTTTAACTATTAAAAAAAAAAAAAAAAAAAAAAAAAATTTACTAATTATTAATTGGGAACTCATTCAGAGAATGATTGACAGTTTAACAATCAAGGTTTATATGAATTTATAGTACACAAACGGTGACATTCAAAAATATTGTTGTATCATTAATTTCTATCGTTTTTTTTTTTTCTCGCAGAATTGCATTTTTATTTTTAATCTCGGTAATTAAAATAACTGTTGTTTATTAACCCAAGTGAGAATATTTGTCACAGCTGTTCTTCAGCTTATTTTTTTTCCTTTAAAAAAAAAAAAAAAAAAATTTTTCAAGATGCCTAATCAAGAGCCAGCAACCAGTCAAGAGTCCAAAAAGGTCATTACAGTAGAAGTACCCAGACCTAGTTTGGGAACTATCGCTAACAGTATTGACACATTTTCGGGAAAAGACATAAATGTTAGGGAATACTTTGATAGACTAGAACAGCGGGCGGCGCTAGACACACTAACAGAAAATCAAATTCTAGCAATAGTCAAGTGTAAATTAACAGGGGAAGCATACAAATTTTATAAAAGCGAGGCATCATTACAATCCGGAACTATTTCTTATTCCGACTTTAAAGCAAAATTTATTTCAAAATTTACTCCATTACGGGTACCGGGTGCGGCACAATATAAACTGTCGCAAATTTTTCAACGAGCAAACGAAAATGTGAGTCAATTTGTAACTCGCCTTAAATTAGCTGGCCAGGAAGTGCTAGAAGAAGATTTAGCGACCGCAACAAGAACTCAGGTCGCAGGGATCGTAAGAAAACATAACGATATGTTGCTGTCACAATTCAAACTGGGACTACGCCGAGAAATTATGAAAGTTATTGGGATCTTGTTAATTCGGGAGAAGGAGCTCAGCATTGAAAGGGCTATCGAATTCGCAGAACAAGAAGAATTAAACCAGGTTATGCTCAATACGTCTAAACATTTCGCTGGTATACTACAACTTCAAGAGAACGGGGAAACTGCCAGAAAAAATGAATCACCACGAAGTGTACCGAATTCTCGAAGAGGGAATTTGTTAAGGAATCAGCAATCAGCGAATCGAGGCCAGCAGCTGTATTGCTTTAACTGCTACAAGCAAGGACATCGAGCCCAAGAATGTCGTAGTGCAACAGTATGCAGAAATTGCAAGATACCGGGTCATAGAGAATTTTACTGTAGAAAAAAAATGCAGCGAACGACTGTTCCGCCATCAAACGGGAGAAATGATAGTACATTGAGACAACCTCAAGATTTAAACGGGCATATTGTTCCGGGCGCGCCCCAGGCCGGGACAAGTCGGAGCAACAATCAGTAATAACTCACATTAATGGAAACCAACCCTGTGAAGTACCTTGTTACATACAAGTAAAAATTAATAATATCGATTGCTTCTTAATTGTAGATACAGGATCAGTGGTTTCTATTCTCAAAAGGGACATCATAGAGGGGCATAACATTGACTGGAATAGGGACATATGTAATTTAATGGGTATCACTGGACATAACTTAGAAGTATATGGAAAGACTAACGTAACACTACAAATGGGTCAAACTAAATTTTACACTGACTTCTTGGTATGTGAAGACCTACCCCTAGCTGTCGCAGGGCTGTTGGGTCGGGATTTTTTATTTAAACACGGAGCTGTTATTAACTTTGGTTCGGGACAACTTTTTATACCCGAATATGGGGTAAATACAAAATTACTAGTAGAAACTAGTAAATACGAGGACGGCGTCTTCTACGATGCAATCAAAACAGAAAGAGAAGATAAAGAGGTGTTCGTGAGTTCAAGAGGTCCTAATCCTGAAGATAATTTTGGTCCTACAGTCCAAATCAAAACGAATCAACGAAAAAACATAAAAATGGATTCGAGGGCGAATCAATCGGGCGAATTAAAAATAGATTCGAGGGCGAATCAATCGGGTAAATCAAAAATGGATTCGAGGGCGAGTCAATCGGGCGAATTAAAAATAGATTCGAGGGCGAATCAATCGGGTAAATCAAAAATGGATTCGAGGGCGAATCAATCGGGCGAATTAAAAACAGATTCGAGGGTGAATCAATCGGGTAAACAAAAAATGGATTCGAGGGCGAATCAATCGGGTAAACAAAAAATGGATTCGAGGGCGAATCAATCGGGCAAATTAAGGAAAAATTCCAAAGCGGATTCAATGGTGAATGATAAGGAAGAATTGCCGCAAGATATGGCTACCTTCAATAATTCCATAATCAACAGCAAAATGGATGACAGAACGCATAGTAGTCAAGTAGGAGGACAATCGCTTTCAGTACGGTCAATACTGAATAGTTCCCAGAAACAGGAAGTTGACCGCTTCCTAGTTTCGCTAAAGGAACGTATTGAACTACCTGCACGACATGAATGCACATGCGAAGCGCAGACTGCATCCGAGTTGTGTGGAAAGACAATCATCATTGAACCAAAGGAAATCCTAATTCAAGGGGTGATGTCAGCGAGGATTTTAACTAACTGCAAGGACAAGGGATTAGTCCAAGTACGAGTTATAAATATGAGCGAACAAGACATCGAAATACCCAAGGGGACTGCTATAGGGATAGCAGAAGAAGCACCTGATTTCTCGGGACACAATGGGATAAAGGACCAACGAACTACAAATCAATGTCTATTAACTACAAATGGAACATCAGTGAAACCTTTTGAAGAACATTTTGATTTAGGACACCTACCTGACGGCCAACGCCAGAGGTTATTAGAATTTTTAGCGGGTTATCGGGATATTTTCTTATTAGAAGGAGATAAATTGGGAGAAGCAGTCGGAGTCCAACACCGTATCATTACGGAAGACGTACCGCCAATAGCTAAACGTCCGTATCGAGTCCCATTTGCACAACGGGATACTTTGAAGCAACACATTCAAGAGATGCTCGACGATGGAGTCATTCAACCTTCTCAATCGCCATGGTCAGCACCGGTCGTAATGGTTCCAAAGAAATCGGAGGATGGAACACCGAAGATTCGCATTTGTATCGACTTTCGAGGTCTCAATGAAGTAACCAAGCGAGATTTTTATCCACTTCCGAACATCCACGAGACCATTGACCTTATTGGACATGCAAATCTATTTTCAACGTTGGATTTGGCTTCCGGATATTGGCAAGTAGCAATTGCGCCACAAGATCGGGAGAAGACTGGGTTTAGTACCCCCGACGGCCATTTCGAATGCTGTCGAATGGCCTTCGGATTAATCAACGCCCCTAGTACATTTCAACGACTCATGGACACTGTACTATCGGGTCTCAAGGGAATAAAATGCTTCATTTACTTGGACGATGTTATAGTTTTTAATGCAACGGGTATAGAAGAACACATTCAAAGATTAAAAGAAGTTTTCGATTGTATGAAGAAAGCCAACCTGAAACTCAAGCCTTCAAAATGTCATTTCCTGAAGCCGGAAATACGATACCTAGGGCACATAGTCGGCGGAAACGGGATTAAGCCCGAACCGGAGAAAATTGAAGCGGTTAAAAACTATCCACATCCACGTTCGGCAAAAGACGTAAGGGCGTTCCTGGGATTAGCAGGATTCTATAGAAGATTCATCCCACGTTTTGCACACATAGCTAAACCATTAACCGAACTAACAAAGAAGAATCAAGTATTCAAGTGGAATTCCGAAGCTCAGCAAGCTTTTGAAGCTTTAAAGGGATCATTGTGTCAAGAACCAGTACTTCAATATCCAAACTTCGAAAAAACGTTCTATTTAAGTACAGATGCGTCGGGAACGGCGATTGGAGCGATTTTGAGCCAGATGTATGAAGGACAGGAGAAACCAATCGCGTATGCGAGTAGACAGCTTTCAAGGTCGGAACAAAATTACAGTGCAACTGAGCGGGAGTGCTTATCGGTTGTTTGGGCAGTTAAAAACTTCCGTTGTTATTTATATGGACGAGAATTCGTAGTAATTACCGATCATCGTCCACTCAAATGGTTACTGGGAATAAAGGATCCGAGTTCAAGACTAGCCAGGTGGGCACTTACTTTGAGCGAGTATACGTTCGAAATCAGGCATAGACCGGGACGAAAACACGGGAATGTGGATGCGTTATCGAGAATTCAAGTTAATATTGTGCAAGAAAATGCAACATACGAACCTTTCTGGGACAGAAACTGGATAAAAATGGAACAACGGGCTGATAGCACTTTACAAGTCATCTTCGAGAAAATCCAACAGGATCCGGAGTATGACGCCTATTTTTTGGATGACGATGGACTATTGTATAAAGCAAGAACGGCGACCGAGCGACACGATAAACTAGTTATCCCCAAAAGCATGGTTACCAAGGTTATACATGATTATCATGACACTCCATACAGTGCACATATGGGATACGCTAAAACGCTGGACCGGATACGAAGCAAACTTTTCTGGGTTAATATGGCAAGTGATGTCAAAAAGTACTGTGATGGATGTATTTCATGTACTCAACGAAAAACACCTCCGAATTTAAAGCCAGCACCTTTACACAAACTACCTACCATCAACGAACCATTCGAAAGAATAGCCTTAGATGTGGTAGGGCCGCTGGTTACGTCTCTAGCAGGCAATAAATTCCTTCTGACGGTACAGGATTACTTTACACGATATTTGGAAGCTATTCCACTGCCAGACCAAAAGGCTGAGACTATTGCAAGAGCTTTCACGGAACATATTATTACGCGTCACGGTACTCCAAGAATATTGGTCACCGACAAAGGTACGAGCTTCTTATCGAAATTGTTTGAAGAACTTTGCCGCCAATTGGGTATTACTAAGATACATACGACCGCATATCATCCCCAATCCAATGGGATGGTGGAACGGAGCCATAGAGTATTAAAGGATATGTTGTCACACTTCGTCAACGAAAAGCAAACAGATTGGGATCGCTGGATTCCGTACATCCTTATGGCATATCGGAGTACAATACACAGTTCAACGGGGGAGACACCGTTCTTCCTATTACATGGCAGAGATATGATGCTGCCATTTGAGGATGTTTTACAACCAAGAAAAGTACCGTATGATTGCAACGAAAATTATGTGGCCGAAATGCTTCAACGACTCTCGGGAGCATATGCACAAGTTCGAAAATTCAATGCTGAAGCCGTCGAAAGACAGAGCCACCAGTACAATAAGAAAACTAAACCAGTAAACTACGAAGTAGGGGAGATTGTATATCTTCATGATCCGAGTGCGAAACTTCATAAATCTAAAAAGTTAACACGACCATGGGAGGGTCCGTACCGAATTATGGAGAGAAAGGGGCCAGTTACTATAAAAATCAAACAAGTGTACGGGTCTAAATCTGAAGTAGTGCACGTAAATCGAATAAAACGTTATCGAGGGGAAATAAACTCGTTAGACGATGGAGCCGCAGATGAAGAATACGAGGACACCATAGATAGAGAAGGGGAAAATGAGGATACTCAAGGAGTAGGAAGAGACGAAGGTGAATCTTTACCTCCATTACGAATCGACATAGATCTGGAAGAGGCACGAGAAGAAGCAGATCGTGCTGAGGTGAGAAGGGACGTCGACGACGAAGATTTAGGCGAAAATGAAATTAATCAACAAAGGGATATGGGAGAAAATGGAAATCGAGGAGCACAAGGTGCAACACCTCCATATACAACCAGACGCCACGGGCCAGTACCCGATCATCCATGGGTACTGCCCAGAAGAATTTAAGTGAGAAGGACACTAATTTTTTTTAGTTACCGCTAACTGTGCATTGAACTTTTTAAGACAGGGATTTACATTTTTACCTTTTTTTTCTTTGAATTACTAATTTGGGCTTTATCGGGATATTTCGTTAAGTAGTTTTTTTTATAAATATCAGTATACTTAAACACATAAATTGTAAAGTATTTAATTCTAGTTGTAGTATATAATTTGTTGAAGGAAAAGAGTGCTTACTAAAATAAAGTTTTGTTGTTGTTTTGTTTCGGAAAAGTTGACCGCTTCGTAAAGCGATCATCTTTTTTTAAGGGGGGAGCATTGTAACGAACGGGTCTTTATTATCAATATTTATGTTCTAGTATTGTGTTGTTGTAATATTTCAATATTTTTATTTACGTTGTTTATTTACGAACTTTTGTTGAAGTATGCACATAAATAACATAAACTTGTATTATTATTATTATTTCTGTAAAATGCATATTTCAGCAAAATATTTTACTATAAAAAGATTCGTTCGTTCGGTCCAAGGGCAGTCAAGGCAGGCCAGTCAACACCGCTAGATAGCCTTGGCTCCCAAGGGGTCCAGTCCGAAGTCAGGTTCAGATACACACGTAAGAAGGGTACGCATCTTTCTCTAAAAGTAAATTCTTTATATTTTACTTATTATTTTTTTTTTATTTAGTTGTAATGCTATAAATAAACTGTGATATTTTGTTTCTTTTTATCTATATATAATGTTTGTCTCACTCCCCCTCAGCACCTCAACATCCTCGAATTGGGCGTAATTAACGAGTTCGGACCTCAACGCCTCTTGCCAAGGATAATATCCTTTAGGCACTCGGCTAACGTTCACATTATTTTATCCATGTAAAATATTGTATATTATGTAGATTTTAATTACATATATGTAATATACTGAATATCCCGTTTGGATGTATACATACGGTTCACATGTTAATTGGTAACACTGACTTCCCATAAGGGAAAAGTTATGTCACAAGAGTGCTTTGAACAAAATAATAATACCAAGTCTATATGTTATTATCGTTTTAACAATAATAATGCAGTAAAATAAAAAATGAATGTCGTAATATTCATGCAACTCATATTTTTACATATGAATATTTGTGTCATTTTTTGTAAATTCAAAAGCCATTTTTTCTAATTTTTTTGAAAATATATATTAAAATAATAAAAAAATACCGAAAGAATATTATGTCGAAGAAATAAGTATTACAGATAAAATGGTGGAGAATTGAAGGAAATCGTTTGCGTCGTACCAAGGATTCATTCAGTGTTATAAGTATCCTAATCGTCCGCTACCGTACCTTAAGACAATTTAATGCATTTTAGAAAAAAATATGATTGTGTACAGAATGACCATAAAAAGACACCAGCTACAGTTGTAGGATTAATTGAATATACAGTTAATGTGCTAGCCGCCGTAGAAAACAACTGAGATATTAGTTTAAGAAAAGTGGAAAAACTAATTCCTGTCATTTATATTCAAATTTTTATTGAAATTATCAATTTCTTACGTTATTTATTTATTTCTTATAGTAAAATAAAGCAAAAAAATTATTTTATAAAAGAAAATTATCTAAAATATAAATATGTTTATCCAAAGCGCTCTTGTGACATAACTTTTTCCTTATGGGAATCCAATGTTATGCATTAACATGTAAATCGTATGTATACATCCGGACGGGACGCCTGGAATACTAGCTTATGAGTACAATGTCATTCAAAAAAAATTAATTAAAAAAATCAAAAAACCCGACTGCGTTTAAAGTAAACTAAAATGGTGTAAACAAGATAAAATAGAGAAAAAGAAGAATGAATAAAAAGTAAAGCAGTCGGAGGCATCAAACTTTTCTGTTTAACTTGGTACAACAGGTATGTCTCCGACTGCTTTACTTTTTATTCATTCTTCTTTTTCTCTATTTCCTCTTGTTTACACCATTTTAGTTTACTTTAAACGCAGTTGGGTTTTTTGATTTTTTTAATTAATTTTTATTTAGGCATTTTTAGCGTTGTTTAATTATTTAAAAGAAAAAATATATAGGTTTGCATACAAGAGATTACAGCGACTGACAGCCTAAATTACCACGAATTTAATATTAATTTTTTTTATACTAGCTCTAATATAATAGGTTTTGTCTACGACTTCATCCGCTAGAGTCACTGAAAGTTGAGTAAATGATTTCGTACACTTACTATGTCCTCATCGACTCCACACGGATGATTTCATCAACAAAAACTAGTTTCCATATAAATTTTCAACCATTGTCCTACCGCTTTAGGCTATGAAATTTTAAAAATCTGCACTTGGTACTCGCCTACGTTACTAAAAAACCCTGTGCAGAATTTCGCGTTTCTAGACTTAATGGTTTTCTATATAAATTTTCATCCCCTATTTTATATCCTTACGGAATAAAATTCCAAAAATCTCATCTTAGAGCTCACCTACGATACATAAGGAAATCCTATACAAAATTTCACGTTTCTGGGCCCAGTAGGATTTTTAAATAAATTTTAACCCCCTATTTTATCCTGTTAGGGGGTGAATTTCCAAAACCCCTTATTGGTGCTCGCCTACATTATATAAAGAACCCCTTTGTAGAATTTCACGTTTCTAGACTCAACAATTTCTATGTAAATTTTCATCCCCTACTTTAACCCCTTAGGAAACGAAATTCTAAAAATCCACTCTTGATGCTTGCTTACGTTACTAAAGGAACCTTTGTACAAAATTTCACGTTTCTAGACCCAATGGTTTACTATGTAAATTTTTCATCCCCTATTTAGGGGATGAATTTTGAAATTTCATGTAGCCTATATTAGCAATCCGCAGATTAAGACGAATCCAGCGACACCTTCTTTACCAAAATCCGTCAAGCCGTTTAGGCTGCAGGCTGCGCCAAAGAAACATAATTAGGGGATACATACAAACTTTCGAAAAACATTACCCTCCTTCTGATGCAGTTGGATAAGAATACATATAATATAATATACTGTATATTACTTATAAGTTTATGGATTTGAGCAATAATAATTTAAAAAATCGTAATTAAGGCTGCGAAAAGTAACTAAAAATACACGTTGTTATTCCAGAAGTGATTTCCTTTCAAATACAACGTAACATAACGTCCAATGAATGTATGTGTTGTGATTTAGGTTTGTATATTACGCTCATAAAAATTAGTTTGGCTCAGTTAGCGTCCCTACTGCCTATGCTAATGTATACTATACGTTTAGGTGTCCACAAGAATTTATTAAAAATTAAAACGACTTTATAAAAACGTCGTAATGATAGAATAGAAAGGTTGTACGGCAAGAAGTAATTCACACGGACTAAATAAAGTGTAAGGCTGCGTTGCCACGTGCAGGAACACTCCCAGAATTCTTGCATGAGTTTATTGCAATACCATTTACATATCGTATAAATTCTTGAAATTTTTGTCTGCAATAAATATATTGCGAGAAGTTCGCAGATCATACTATCGCAACTTATCCCAGAGGTATTCACAAACGAAAGCTAGATATCGCGAAAGCTATGGCAATTTAGTTCATACCGATAAGACCTTAAGGATGTTTGGGAGGTACAATCGGAGACAAAAGTACATAAAATTAGAAATTCGTAAATAATTGCGTTGTATAACAGACTATGAGGTAAATAAATTGTATCGACACTAACAAAATATATGTATAGTTCAAGAGAAAATCGTAAATTTCATCAAAAATTTTGAAAAAAACGAGAAAAAACGAATAATGTAAAAAAAATTTAACTAACCTTTGGCAGTGAGTATACCTTGATTTTTAAATTATCAAGTAAAAGCCGGTTTTTTGAATTGTTAATACTTTTTTTCTCGACAACCATTTAGTGAATTTCAATAAATCTATGCAAAATTGATTCTGTACACGGACTATAGAAAGAAATTCTGTAGAATTCAAGTTATATTATTATTATGAAAGTTTGGAATGCTTGGTACCCTTTTTTTTTTGTTAATCAAAATGAATTTAATCTGTTCTGTCCTCGAATTTCCATAAGATTACGTGTAAAATTACAGCTTTTTTTTATTGCAATAACTTTTTAACGGCTAAGTGAATCGGTTTGAAATTTTCACAGGGGCTTCAGTATTTAATGAGGAACATTAATCTATCTTATAGGTCTTATAGGATTTTGAGATACCTCCTAAATATCCTTAACTGTTTTTCAAATAAATGATACGCTGCCAGTGGGGTGTGGCACACAGCTTCCTTATACTCGTAACAAGTTTTTATACAATCTTTAAAGTGCTTTTATGCTTAAACTGCTTCTTGTCTTAAATTTCGTGCCTTATCAAATTATTAAAGTAATGTTTGAAATAAGAAATACTTTAAGATAAATTCCAAGCTTTCCATAAAAGTGTACTCTGAAATTATATTTCCGTCGTACAGTCATGAAAACTTGCAACTCAAGGTATTTATTATACCCGTAGCAATAATGTTAGAAGCATTTCTATTTTAGGACCTTCTTGAAGCACCAAGGCCCTGGGAAACTATTTTAACGTTACTTTCATCTTTTTCAGAACTTTCAAGAGTATTTAAACAGAATTTTGTTATAAGTCCTACAACTTTTTAATTTGAACCCTATTTGATGGCACCTATTTGATGGATAATTTTGACTACACAATCATTTAAATTTGGTATTTTGAATTTTTGTACATCAGTTCCTTCTAAGTGTATCACTCTGCTCGCCCAACGACTAGTTATACTCATATTTTAATTGTATATTTAATTTTCGTACTATGAGACCTTTTCGTAGATTCTTATATTGCTAATTTTAGACGTACTTTAGGTCCTCAATTCTCTATTTCACGTTTTTGCATGCACGGTAACTATTATGACTCTGATTATATTGAAATTTATAGGGGACTATATATGCACTAACTCTCAAATACTCTTAAAATTTCAGATAAATGGTATTAGAAGTAAGTAAGATATCCATATTTAATGGGATTTCATGATAGCGCCGTGGCTACTATTACTCCGATTACAATGATATTCGTAGGAGACCATCTAGGAGCCAAACTGCATAATTTATGAAAATTTCATCAAAAAGAAACAGAATAGTTCAGAAGTTGTGCCACTTAGTGCGATTTTGACGACACACAGACGGACGCACAGATAGACACGAAACCAAAATTGTTCAAGAAGCTCTAAAATTCAAAAACAAATGCTTCCGCTACTTTAGTAGTCTTGAAAGCAAAAGGTTAGCTCTCAGATTATTCATCATATATGAAATATTGTTTTAAAAAGTAATAACCTCTATTCCAGAATATATTTTTTTATCCCGCCACATTATATAATAAAATTTTTTTAAAAAAATATATAAAATTAAAAAATTCTAAATAATTTTCAATTTTTATTGCAATCTAATATTTATCAGAATAAATAACCCACAATGAAAGTACAAAAAGTCTCAGCTACTTCCACTCTTATTGATCTTTAATTTTTTGAATTAATTCTGCCATTACCTTCTTAAATTATGCAGTCTTCGGCACACTTCATTCTCAGTTGTAGAGAATTCTTGTGCGACGTGATTAAGTGTACAGTTTTTTTTTTTTTTTTTTTTTTTTTTTTAATTCTGTTTTTTATAATCCACATACTGATTGTCCCACAAACAAGCGTTGCATTCATAACACCCTATTAATTTAATGGTATTTTCTGCAGACCATTCACGTGTCTGTCGTTGATTCATTTTATATTATCAACAAAAATAAAACAAAACCGACTAGGCGCGAGTGTGAGATATACGAAACTAGGCCAATAAGCAACGAGATCTGTCGCATGTCGATGTGGACACGTTTAGACTTGCAATTTGTTATACTCGCAACTACTTGAAGGAAACGCTTAACAAACTATTGCGAGTGCACTTGCTACGCAGTTTGCACCTGCAAGCTACTGTCTGACACTTTTTGCAAAAGTTTTCTTGCACGAGGAAACACAGCCTAACAATGAAATGAACTACATGCATCCCTCGAATAATACAGTCAATTTGTTCTGTTATTCGAAACCGTATTATTCGAAACTCGAGATCATACATATATACTCGAAGAAGACACTGCAGACAGTCAGTTTTCCTTGTAAGCTGCCGATATGTATACAGGATTAGTCAAAAGTATGGAAACGGTGAAAAATCTCAGCGGTAAAGCATTTTTGGGATAAATGATGGTGACAAAAGTTTCAGCATTTTTTACGGCGCATCCGATGGTGACTTTGACTTTGACCTCAAGGTCAAGGATCAAGGTCATATCAAGGTCAACTCCGTTTTCTTAAGTGGTAACCCCCCTTTTCGACCTCGGAAATGGAAAGAGCGAAAAATTCTGTATCCGAATATGGCCTTGATGTCAGTGATCAAGGTCAAATTAAGGTCAAAATCTGATTTTTACTGTAATTTTTAATTGAAAATTCTACTGTAATTTTTTTAATTTTTACGTTTGGCAGTAGGTGCAGACAAGATGTAGACCTGTGCAGTAGGTGTAGTCAGAATGTAGGCTTGCGCAATAGGTGTAGCCAGCATGTAAACGTGCGCACTAGGTGCAGGTAGGATGTAGACATGCGCAGTAAGTGAAGTAAGTAGGAATGAAGTTGTAGGAAGAATAAAAAACTGAAATATTTTAAAGTTACCACATAAAATTGTAACCTAACAACATATTAGACGAACAAGTTAGCCTATACAGTCAAATATTTTAAAGTTACAATTTTATGGAGTAATTTTTGAAATATTTCATTTTTTTATTCTTCCTTCAACCTTATTCCTATCTATTTCACTTACTGCGCACATCTACATCTTAACTGCACCAAGTGCGCACGTCTACATTCTGGCTACACCTACTGCGCAGATCTACATCCTATCTACACTTACTATGGAACGTCAAAATTAAAAAAAATTACAGTAGAATTTTCAATTAAAATTATAGCAAAAATCAGCATTTGACCTTAATTTGACCTTCATCACTGACTTCAAGGTCATATTCGGATGCAGAATTTTTCGCTCTTTCCTTTCTTTTTTTCTTTTTATCGTGGAGGGGAAAATATCCAGTGATACACTCAGGGTGTTGGCTGAGCGAGTTGGACTTTTACCAACTAAAAAGCCTTCCACTTACTTTACCCCCCCCCCATGTCGCGGTACCGCCATAGATGATATATCATCGCGACATAAGGTAAATCGCACACGGCATCCAAAAACACGGAAAGTACTTAATCGCCGTAAGAAATAAACAAGTCATGCGGGGGTAAAGTTACCCGGGAACAAGAAATCAGTAACACAAAACAACAAGATACCCAGTTCATGTCCGCCCGGAAGAAAAGCAAAAAAGCAAAACTCCTGTGTATTAAGACGATGTGTAATACAACAGCAAAACAAAACAGCAACAGCCTCAACGAATCATAATCACAGTAACCAACAACAAAATTAAAAAAAAAAACTTTTTTAAAAACAAAACGAGCAGAAGGCTCGCTGTTAACAAAAACAACAACAACAACCAACAACAAAACTTAATAACAAGACGAGCAAAAGGCTCGCCATTAACAAATAACAATAACCAATAACGAAATTGATAACAAGACGAGCAAAAGGCTCGCCACTAGCAAAAGAAAAAACCAAAACAATAAGATAATCCAAAAGAGAGATCAAATAAAACAATAAAACGAGGTGAGAAGAAGTAGAAAAAACAGGAAAAACAAGATAAAAAATATAATAGAAAAGAATAAAACAAGAGAGAAGATAAAATGAGAGAAAGTAAGCTAAAATACTATCGTTGTTGGTGTACTCTTTCCTCCTCCTCCTTCGTTGACATTATCCCCCCCAGTATCTCCTCAATCGCCTGCCAGCTTTTTTATCCACTACCATGGTACCTGTCATATTTTCAGCCGTGATGACATGTTCCACCATCCTGTTTGCCCTTATTCTGAAACCCTCCTACCTTTCACACTCAAACAAAGTGTGTTCCGGTGAATCCTCTTTATAACAATAGATGCACAACTTATTCTCCGCTTTCCCAATTTTATATGTAAATGTTCTGAAGGACCCATGTCCCGAAAAGGCCTGCGTGAGGTAATAATTTAATTTCTTAAATTTGCAGCCATACCATCTTCTAACGTCTGGGATCAATCTTTTAGTCCATTGACCACATCCCCTTTCACCATTCCATCTTTTCTGCCATCTATTCAGGGTAATCGCTCTTCTCTCTGCCTTCGTCCGCTCTCCCTTGTCGCGATATGCCTCCCACCTTTCTAATATTAAGAGATCAATGGGGACAGTCAGCGTCTGCAAAGTAACTGCGGATACTGTCCTGTAGGAGCTCGCTACTCTTATTAGGAACTTCCTCAGCGTTTTGACTAGCATATCCCTGTACTTCTTCAAGTACAGGACCGATGCCCATACTGGTGCTCCATATAATATTATCGACTGCACTACGCCGCCCAATGCTCTGCGCTTCTCGCTCGTCGGTCCTCCTACGTTCGGCATTAAGCGAGATATTGAGGCCGCCGCCCTTTCCGCCCTGGTCGTTGTGTTCTTTATATGCTCAGAGAAAGTCATCTAGTTGTCCACCATTATCCTTAAAAACTTAATTGCCTTCGATGGCCTCACGCTCTTATTTCTGACGTTAAAAGTGATATTATTTCTATTTCTCGGGCCCTTCAATATCACGGCTTCAGTTTTTTCCGGAGCCAACTCTAAATTGTTTATACCCATCCATACATCGATTCTTCTCACTGCTTCATCTACCGCCCACTCTAGAGTTTCCTGACTCTCGGCACATGCCACCACGGCCAAGTCGTCAGCATAGCCTACACTAGTGACTCCCTCCCCCAACTCCATCTCTAAAACATCATTATACCCAATGTTCCATAGGACAGGTCCTGACACCTGCCGTCACTTCGATTTCATTTTCTTTGTCGACTATGAGGCTTCTATTCTGTAGGTATGTACTAATTATTCTTATCAAATATTCCGAGATACCATTCCTTCTTAGTTTATTAATTATCGCGCTATGCGTAATTGTATTAAATGCGTTCTTAATGTCTAGCGTAATCAATGCGCACCACTTATACCTCGTCTCTCTCACAATATTTAGGATTCGTTTCACCGCATCTATCGTAGATCGCCCCTTCCTGAATCCATACTGATTCACCTGTAACACTTCCGTTTCGTTTAATTCCTTCTCTAGCCTAATCCGTATCATTTCTTCATAAAACTTGCCTAGAGTGTTCAACATGCACAGAGGCCTGTGTGCTGATGCCTCTTCTATAGGCTTGCCCGGTTTTGGTACTAGTACCAATTTCGCACGTTTCCACACCTTGGGAAAGGTCTGTTCGCTTAGCAGATTATTCATTATTTTTAGCATCCATTCCGGAACGACCTCGACTGCTTTCTTCACTGCTTCGTAGGGGATTGCGCCCGGTCCCGGTGATCTCCCGTTTTTGATTTGCCTTGCCACTTGTACCAATTCCTCCTTATCGAAGAGCTCAATGTTTTCCTGAACTGGTGGAGTAACCTAACAAGACCTCCCCGTTGGGAATAATTCTACCGCGATTTCGAGTCTTCTTTCAGCGTCAAGTTTGTATGGTGCTTTTTCAAATTTACTTCTGACAATTTTGTATCCTTCGCCCCATATGTCTTCCTCCAACTGCTCGGACAGCCTTCGCCAATGCTCTTTTATAGATATAAAAATCAATTTTTTCAGTTTGCTTTTCTCTTCTTTATGCTCTCGATATAATCGCTCTATGTCTTCTGTGTCTATTACATTAACTTTTCGTCTCCGGGTTATTTCTCTTCTTTTCTTATTGCATTCTTTTCTTGCTTGCTCTATATCCTCATTCCACCAATATGGTTTAGTTATTACATTTCCTTTCCTATTTGTAACAAATTCAACCATTTCCTTTATAATTTGCGCACATTTTTCCAGTGTTCTGAGTTCCAGTCCATTTTTGTATACTTCCCAATCTATCTGCTCCCCCTCCCTGTCTTTAGGTCTCTTAGCACCCGCGTTATCAACTTCAAACCATATGTACGCGTGGTCAATAAGCGTCTCTTCATTTAAAACAGTCCAGCCCTTCACCCTTGGTGCAGATCGTCCGTTACAAATACTTATATCTATGTGGGATGTAGCCCCCCTTCTCTGGAACGTTGGAGTGTCTCCCTCATTTAAAATCACTATGTCGAGCTCAGCACACCACTCTTCCCAATATTCCCCCTTCGCATCCTTCATCGGTGACCCCCATTGAGGGGACTTTGCATTCATATCCCCCAGCACAATGCAGTCCTCCCTTAGGACCCTAACTTCCTCCATGATCTCATTTACAGGTTCTTGATACTCAGTTAAGCTTATATTGGGCGAGAGATAGTATCCGATGATACATAGGTCCTTCAGGTGCAGGCATGTATACCCCCTTCTAGCTCTAACCCTTTTAACCTCTAATTGTCTGTTTAGAATAATCATCGCTACATCTACTCGTTGATCCTTAAACTATTTATTACTTTGTACCAAATTCTTGTTTGGCTCGCTGATTATTATCATGTCGGCACCTTTCACCCTTGCAGTTGCTAGCGCTTTATCTACTGCAGCTCTCGCCCTCATTGCGTTAACCTGTAGGATTTTTAACTACGCCATGCTTAGCTGTTAATTTTAGTTTAAGTTTAGTTTAATTTAATCGCCTCCTCTCCCTCTCTGTACCTCCACCAACCTTCTATAAATCGGGCACTTCATCACGTCTGCTCTCTGCCCAAGCACATTGCACTTACTACAAAAAGGCTCCTTTTCACACCCTTTTGCTTTGTGGCCCTGCTCACCGCACCTTAGGGATTTGTCGCTCCGGCTTTCTTTGACAGCGCACTTAGATGTCCTGTGGCCGAAGTCTAGGCACTTAAAGCACCTTTGCAGGGTTAGGCGCTCCTTTACATCCGCGTCCGACCACCCTATCCTCAGTGTTCCCTCGCACAGTATACCCTTTGCTGCCTCCTTAGGAAGCTCAACGGAGGCTGTTCTAGTTTCGTTCCTATTTTTCACTATATTTTTGGGCCTCACAAGTCTTTCTGGTATATTACATTTGTTGCTAACAACCTTCACTATTTCTTGATCAGTGGCATCTGCATTTATACCCATAATAAGTATCCCAGTCATGGGTCCACGAATCGCCACCTCTGATGCCATCGACAATTTCTTGCCTGAGTTTGCCCGCCATCTCCGAACTAGAAACTGTCACTACCAGGTCCCCGACTCTAGTTTTCTTAACATTTTAGACCTTGACACCGATGTCATCTATGTTAATCGAGTCTTTTATTTTTTTAAGCAAATCAGCATAATACTTACACAATCAAAACCAACTGCGGGAAAATTACAATCAATAATACAAAAGACGACAAACCCGCAAATAAAGTGATAACAATCACTACATCAACATTATCAAAAAATCAAAAAGAAAATGAAAATTGAAATTAAAAAGAAGAAATAAAAGGTCACGTTTAACTAGTTTCGACATATTTTAATAGTCATTCTCAAAAACAGCAGACCTAAAAATCGCAGTCATCAAACTCCACATTTCAGAAAACGTTTAGAAATTGTCAAGAATAAAAAATTAATTTTTGTATCTAGTGTAAAAAACAACAAATTTTGATATACCATAATGAAACTGTCTGGATAAAAAACCAGCTTACAATTAATTGAATTAAACTTTAGATTTTAAAAAAATTTTGTACATCTTAGTGGGATGTGGACACAAAGAAATACGAAAATACCACGCCCAAAGAAAAACAAAGAAAGTATCTAAAAGTCAAAAAAATTTTTCCAGGAATTACATTTTAAATAAAATGCAAAAAACCGTTAGAACGATAAAAGAAAGTTATAATTTATAAGAAAAACACTGATAAAACACATTTTAAACTCAAATATCACTGATTACTAAAATATATAATTCAGAAACAAAAAGATTGTGATAAAAAATTTTTAGCATTACGACAGTATATGTTACACAACGTAAATTAAATGTACTGCAAATTAACAAAAGCCAGTTTGTGATTAAACTAAGAAAATCGATGGAACATTAAAATCGTTCGCGCATGAGCCATACTATCTCCAATGACGTGTTGAAATCGAATAGCTGATTCGTTTCATTCAAACTAGGGTTGTCCAAGCTTACTTCTTGTGCTATTCTAAGAGTTTATAGATAATTCATGAAGTTACTTTTTGTACAAATGTGCAAGGCCTCGAAATCAGAATCAACATTAAAAACGTGATCTGTATCTATGATATGTTGTGCTATGGCAGAATAATTTCTGGTGTTCGCTGATTTTATGGCTGCCAAATGTTCGTTAAACCTTGTCATGAATTTTCTCCCGGTTTGCCCTGTGTAAGAAATTTTACAAACGGGACAGACATATTTGTAGACACCAGATTTGTTAAATTTGGGAATCGAATCCTTAGATTTCACTAACAAAGATACTAAAGTGGTGGAAGAAGAAAAACAGTTTTAACTGCATCTAGCAGCACTTTTGTACGTGTCATCACCGTCTCCCGTAGTCTCTTCAGTTTCTCAGTTTCTTCGGTTGACATCGCTTCCTTTGTCGGACTTGTAGCCGGTGATGCCTGTCTGGCTCTTTTAGCCGATGGCCGGACTTCCTCATCTAGCACAATGACATACCCTTCTACTACTGTTCTGCTTCCTCTGTCAGCTGCTTTAGGAGTCATCATTGCCTCTGCGGGTCTGCTGATTATTTTCGTTAGTCAGTCCCCATATTCGTCGTACCTACTTTCTCTTTTGCTAGTCACTGATAGAGATCGAGCTCTGGGCGGTGTTCTTTTCATCCTGTGACTTTTTCCAAAAGGATCGATTTTTTCGTTAGATATAGTCACGCAGCTTGCGTCTTTAGTAGTACTGCTTTCAGTATGCAAAGGGCTGGGAAACCAAGGTGTAGTATTTGTTGGCACTTTTGAAACGTTATCTTTACTATCCGACATATTCATAATATATAGTTATATAAAAAATTTTTAGTAATTTAGCGTGAGACAATAAAATATAATAATAAATTCAACTTTAAAATTAGCAAAATTTTTAATTAATAGTGTATAATAATTAATTTTGAATTAATTCCAAATAGCCCCTTTTTGTATTCCAAATAGCCCCACTTCCGAAAAAGGGCTTTAAAATATTAAGGCGTCAATATAAACAAATTTTAATGACTTTTAAGTAAAAAGGGAAAAACTAATAATTAGTGAACAACTTACCATTCAAATAAATACCTTAACTTAAATTCTCCAGTCGAAAGTTTGCACTGCAATAATATTCTGTAATTTTTATGTTGTTATCAACTGACACTCCACAAATGAAATGGAACAACTGAACAAGTTTGTACTGGTCAAAATACTACTACATTAACATCCCCTATTAAAAACGCATTAACGATATGAATACGTTCAGAAATCAAACAGATATAAGGGTTTAAATCTTTTTTTTTTGTTTTTTTCAAATAGTCCCGTTTGACGGTACCGTACTTTCTGAGAGATACCTCTATATGGGCTTATTAATTTAAAAGTAGCAAACATACAAAAGTCAAGGTTTCAGATTTGCTTCATATTCACGTTGTTTTATCTATCAAATAACAGATATAGAAAAAATAGCAAATAACATAACTTTTTGTACCTTTTTTGAAAAATTGTAATAACATTATAACGGCTAGCTCAAATTTCATGAAAATTGGTACGCGAAATGGAAAAATCTCGTAGTATAGGTTGAAACTGAAAAAAACTTTTTTTGCATAGTTTCACCCTTTCAAACCTTCAAAATAGTCCAATTTTAGACAGCCCTGGACAAAAAATTCCTTAACGTATTTGAGTGATTTTGATCTTATTTTATGTGACAATCCATGCTCTTCCGATTTGTAAAAAGAAAGGGCCTTTAATGGCGCCATGTGTACTTCAAGTCTGTTTAACCGTACTATAGGTGAAATTAGCTAAAAATGGTCATTAACAAATGAAACAAAACTAGGCGTACAATTTTATATTACTATAGTTACTCTAATATAAAAAAAACAAAAAGGAAAAGTGATGGAAAATTTTGGTAGGTCTAATTTTTATTAAATTGTTGCATTTTGTTAATGACGTCAGGCCAAGTTTAGATAATTTTATCTGTATATAATACTAGCATTTACCCACAATTTTGTCCGCGTCACATCAACAAAACCGAAACTCAACAATGAAATAAAATAAAATAAAGTAAAATAATTAAATAAATAAAACAAAATAAAAGCGTGTTGCTAGGGACCGTCTAAACAATCAATATAACAATGACCAAAATCTGCGTAAAAAGACATCGTAAACACTATAAATTGTCTAATTCGCTGGTCGCTGAGCTTGTTGGAATCTAATTTTCTCACATTCTTTACAGCGCATGATGCGTGTCCATGTCGCACTAATGGCTTTCCCTTCATCACAATTTTCTGTCATAATTGATCCCACGTTCTCCGATATCGGAGGCCCGCCTAATTCCAAATATAGCGTAACTCTCCACTCTTCCCACTTCGCACAATGAAAAATAGTATGTTCGGGTGTATCCTTGGACCCCCAATATATATACATGTACATGCTCGGTCTTGCCAATTCTCTTGGTGTATTTTTTAAAGGACCCATGTCCAGTGAATACTTGGACTAAGAAATAATTCAAACTGCGGTGTCAGCACTTTTTCCAAGCAGTGACGTTTGGAATCAATCTCAGTTCATTGTGTGATTTCTGCCCATTCTTCCCACCCATTCTGCCATTTCTGCATGGTCACTACTCTTTCTATTTGCTCATCATGCCCCGGGTCAATGAAAATCCTCCGACGCTCTTCGATCATTAAGTCAATCGAGACTGTACCAGTGATGGCCTGCAATGCCTTTGCCGATACTGTCTTATATGCCATGGCCACCCTTAACAGAACTGTCCTCTGTGTCCCCTTCATCATGTTCACGATCCTCTTGATCTGAGTAGCGATACCCCCTACAGATGCGGTATACAGCAGAATAAAGTGCACGACTTCACACAACAGCAGTCTCTTTGTTCCAGAAGGTTCTCCAATATTCGGCATGATGCGGCTGAGTTGAACAATTTTTTATCGGCTTTATTAACAGTCTTTACGACATGGTTCCTAAAAGTGCCCCGTTCATCCCATCAGACTCCTAAGTAATTAATACATTTTTAAGGAGCAATCTCGTTCTCCATAACCTGGAATACAATGTTATTCCTTTTCCTCCTCCCTCTTAATAAAATAGCTTCTGTTTTGTGCGGCACAAGCTCCAGGTTGTGTCTAGCCAGCTATACTTTAATCGATCTCATATTCTTGTTAGCATATTTGGCAAGCATATCCTTGTTCTCGGCTTCTACCAGAAGCGCAATATAATTTGCTTATCCTATTATAGTGGTTTTCCCTGTCATGTCCAAATGTCGAACGCCATCATACAGGATATTCCGCAGAGTAGGTCCAAGAACCAATATCTGTGATACATCCGCGTTCACGCTTCTTAACCCTTTAATTACAATATATCTACCTTCCAGATAATTACCAATAACGATTATTAGATATGGAGAAATTTTTTTTTCTTTCAGCTGTCTTATGATTATTCTATGTGCGGCCGTGTTGAAGGCATCTCTCACATCTAATGTAATTACGTACCTTTTCCCCACCGCTTCATCCCTAACTTTATTGACTAAATCCAGTGCTTGTGTGGTCGACTTTCCTCTCGTGAATCCGAATTTGTATTTGTGAAGACCACCTCTCTCTTCCAATTCAGCTACCATTCGATATCTGATAAGCCTTTCGTACAATTTACCAAGAATGCTCAGTAAGCATATCGGTCTATATGAGCTAGGAAGCTTCAAAGGCTTATCCGGTTTTGTGATAAGGACCACCTTAACTACTTTTCCATGCCTGTTTGGTAGATTCCGGTGGTATACCATCTTTCCCTGGTACCGTCCTCACTTTAATTGCACTGACCGCAAATTTAATTTCGGTTATGATTCTTTTAATGGCATCCGAGGATAACTCGTACTGGCTGTCCTTAAGGCTACTCATAACAATTTTGTAGCCTTGCCACACGTCTCTATCGAGCTCATCGCAGATCAATTTGCAGTGCTCTTTTTTGGCTATGCTTCGGCATGCCTATGCTCTTTTGTTCTTTCTGTCCTCGCTAGTTTTGCGACCCTTCTTCTCCATTTACTGCATTCCTTTCGCAGGTCTCTGATTTCGTTATTCCACCAGCAAGGGAACTTGGCTTCGTTGCTTTCATTAAAAAGTAAGCACTAGGCACGGTAGGATGATACATCGTGAATTCATTTATGTTTTTCCATGAGTCTTTTATTTGGTTCACCGATCATTTCGAGTTCAAATCCGACTGCATCTCGTTTTCTCTCAGAAGAACATTCTGTTCGACATTTGTTAATCCCGAACTCCATGCAGAGGTTTCGCGAAACTTCCGTGGAAAGTTCCAGTAGCTGCTGTAATTGATGTTCAGTTGCTGCATAGATCTTTATACCATCCATATAATATATTAGATGTGAAATCGCATGGCCCGAATTTGTTTATGTCCCTACATTGTAACCGTATTTGGTTTCATTTAACAAAACTGAAACTTTCAAAAATTTTGTCAATCTGAAATATCACTCATATGATTTTTAACACACGTGCAGGCAAAACATCTTTTTGTATGTTGTTTGAAGAATCAAATTATATGAAGAGGTCGTAGAATCCTTATACTAATTCTGATTATATGAATTTCCGTTGTACAAAGGTTTGCCATATAAAATTCCTTGAAAAAAAAAACAATAAAAGAAACTGTTGTGTAGGAAACTGCTGTGCGCAGTCCTACATGACTGGCTATTATCAAAAAAATTATCTTGTGGGAAATATCCATCCGTACTGACCCGAATTAAAGTGATTAAGGCTAGGTCGTGATTAACTTTACTAGCCACAGGAATATTTATAACTTTTGACTTGCTTCGAAATAAAACGTGGCAACACATTCAAATTTGAGAAAAACAATATTAAATCGTGCTAAAAATTTAACAGGCGAGGAAGTGGATTCATTGCGAGACAAAACCAGCGTGGACGCAATAAATCTCCCTGGAACCTGCCGCGTCTTACTTGAATAAAATCGCTTGCTGGTTTTTCGTTACCAATACCCAGATGTAAGGTCGCCAGCCGAACATGATTGTTTCAAGGAAATTCATGATACTGGGGTGTATTTTTTACAGCTACAATACTCTCCGCAATCAGGAGTGCGGTACCGAATCTAATGTCTTTTTGTAATCAATAAACGTCGTGTACAGGTTACGTTGTCTCCCTTTCACTTGCTCCAGTACTACGGAGTCAATCAGAACCTGCTCTTTGCAACAATGTGATCTCTTTCGACACCCTTTTTGTTCTTCTGTCAGTATGGTGTTAATCTGACAATGCTCATTGATCTTTTCTACCAGACAGGACGTCAAAATTTTATATACTGTAGGCAAGCAGATAGTAGACCTATAATTAGCCGGATTATTTGTATCATAATTTTTAGATTTCATATATGTGATACTCTGCGTTAGGAACTTCGGTGTCAGGTTTGATCTTGTTATAAATAGTGTGAATCGTTCAGCGAGATACTTGTGTGTCGATGTAAAGTGTTTGAGCCAGTAGTTTTATATGTTGTCGATGCCGGGTGCCTTCCAGTTATGTGATCTTTGTAAAGTCCTGGAGACGTCCTCTGTCTTAATGACCGTATGGAGCATAGGTTCCCAACGGGGACGATATCGCCCCCCCCCATTGGGCGCTGGAGCCTTCTATGGGGGGCGGTAGCGGACAAGGTAATCAGGAGGGGTCGTCAAATAAATCAATTAATATAATAAACATATTTTTATATATAATAAACAGATAAATTAGGTATAGATAATATGCAACAATATTTTAATATTTTATATAAAATTAATTATTATGGGCTAGAGTTAGGGACTAGGGGGCGTTGAAATTTCTGTTCTATACTAAAGAGGGCAGTGGTCTAGAAAAGATTGGGAATCTATGGTATAGGGCATCTCCGGAAGATGTTCGTTATCTCTGTACCGATCCAGCTGACTTTACCATTATGGTGAGTGGTGTTGAACTATATTATTGGGTCAGACTTCGTTGGGTCTCTCGTTTCTGCTGAACGCTTGGTTTTGTCGTCTGGGTCCAGTACTGACCTTATACCTTAGTAAGCGCTTCGCTAGTGCTGTTAATTTTTGGTGAAACGTATCTTTGGTCTCTGTGAGTGTTTTATTGGGTTCCTCGTATTGTGTGTGTACTGTCTGTTTGTATTATATTTCGTGTATGTTTTTGTTGAGCCGTCTGGATCCCGACCCTGTTGGTATTGGGTGATCCTACCGAGGTTTCATCGGATGTTGTTGATGCGTTTATTCAATCGTGTTTCCCAGGCAGAAGTAATGTGCTCCTTCGAGTTGTGCGCTACAGGTGGTGTTACATCGGAACCGTTACAACGTTCGGTACAATAGCTTCAACGGCTTCACAGTAGATAGCTGTGTGTAACTCCATAAAATTATCACAAGTTTCCAGGTGTTTAGGCAGTATTATATTATTTAATATCTCAACAATCTCAGCCAGTCTACATGAGGTGTGTTGTTTAGGTAACAAGTACCAATGTGTTGGGTCCGTCCCTTCAAATTCAGTAAGCGCTGTGTTAAATTCCAGCTCGATCTCTTGTAGTAAGGTGTCATTTACTGCTGTCTCATGGTGGTTAGGCTCATTATCGACAAGTTGTTGAGTGTCGTTTTATGTGGAGCCTCCCCATTTCTGGTGGAACGTCGGCCTGACTTTCTTCATTTTGAGCAAATTTATGTATAACTTGTGTTTTAATTGTATTTATATGGAAAGAAGGGATGACATTATTGGTACAAATGACACGTTTTTGATCTGCCAGTCTCTGTTCAGTGAGACGACTTAGGTGAGGGTAGGTGCGTGTGAAATCTTGATGTAATTTCGTACGGTAACCAGTTTTGTCTGTTTCAAGTCTAGTAACTTTGAAGTATGTGCGTACGATGAATTCATTCAGTTCATCTGTCCATTGTATACACACATGCTTCTTACCAGCTTTAGTGGTCCCCAAAGAATGATCCGAGGAAACACTTAACCCTCAAGCTCATGATTGGGATTACAACGGACCCCAGGCAAACTTTGCACTAAACTCCTGAACTAGCGAGTAATAGTACCGACTCCCGGTGTGAACCATAATTTAGTTCGAAGGTCTCTGAGCATTGTCAGATCGGTCGCACTTCTAGTTGTTGATTAGTTGTTACGCAGTGTGTTTACAAATATTGTGTGTGGGGCGTGTATGAATCCCAGTAGTGAGATTACGTTCAATTTTTGTGACAGTAAGCTTATTTTATATTTTATATGTAATCACCAATTCATGTATACTTTTCAAATAAATTATTTACGTATTGCCAGGTTGATAAGAGGCAGGCAAGGTGCGGCTTGTGTCTACGATCAAAAGATGGCAAAAGCCATTTTCATTGTGTTAAGTATCTTCGAGCCATATGCGAAGAGCACAAACTCCTGTTTTACACCTATTGTGCGGTAATTGACAAAATTCTTGTATAATAGCTTATCCTGTTGAGTTACTTCAATGTTTTGTATCAATTTATAATAAAAAATCCTTTAAAATATAATTTTTAATTTACTAATTTTCGTCTTTTTGAAGTGTCTAAATAAATACACTTTTGTCATAGAATAAAGTGACCGTAATTTTTTTCCATAGCTTGAAGTCTTCTCTTCAAAACGCCGTTAAAAATTTTAAAATTGGTTGAGCACTTAAAAAGTTACAAATTTTTATTTGAAAAATGAGCTTTTTGCTGATTTTTTCCGGTTTTTAGAGTTGTAATACCCATAGTCATATAGCTATAGCCATAGAACCAGTCATAATTTTTTTTAAAGCCAATAATATTTTCTGAGATACACTATAGAGGTATCTGAAACATACCAAATTCTGGCAAATCTGTTAAGCCATTCAAAAGTTAAAAATTTTTTCGATTTTCAAAAAATAATTTTTTACTCCCAAGGGGTGAGTTTTTAAGGACTGAAACTGAGTAAATTTTATGTGCAATCTTATATCGATAGCAGTTAGCAGAAAAAAAGCCAACACAGTTCGTGCGGGGGCATTTCTACCTATATTTATCAGCCAATAACCTTTGTATATATACTAGCGTACTTTTCTAGCAAATGCGCGAATAATATTAGCTGCGTTTGATGAAAATTAATTTAAGCTCTCACTACAGTTTGAGTATGAATTTCAGTTGCTATTACAGATAGAAACTTCGAGTTTGTGTCCAAAAACATTTTTCTACGAGCAGACTTGGTGATGACGAGAACAATAATATTTGTATCTTAGTCTATCTTTTGAAAAGTTTTTTTTTTGTTGTCTAGCTTCATAAATTTTTCAAATTTGTAAGTAAGGCGATAAAAAACATAGTGCTTCTTCAAATTTTCATCTCATTTTTCGATTTTCTTTTACTTTATACAAAAACAAAGTCAGCAATAAGGAAGCAAGAGATCTAATAAAAATTTAAGCCAAAGATATTATCTTCAGTTTTAAATTATACCTTTAGATTATTATAGATTCCAGAACGCATAATATATATTTTTAATTCACATAGTAGGGTAGGTCGTGTAAAACTTAACATTTAGGTGACTATAAAAAAATAACAGAAGATGTTATAGAAGTAATAATAATAATAATAATGATAATAATAATGTGTTTAACGTCCGTTTTTGAGACTATTTAGTCTATGACAGACGCCACCCACATCGTTATTTGTATACTTTATTTATTCGTTACATTATACATTTATGATGTGGGTGGAGGACAAGGAAAGTGGTGTGAGAGCTAGGATTTGGTAGGTATGCGTCTGCAGCCGTCTCCTTAAGGCACTATGCCGATATTCATCTGCAATTGTGAAGTGAAACTGCAGAAAGCCTTCACAAGCATAGCCGGCCGCGGCATTCGAACCCCCGACCTACCAGGCGGTAAGCGCTAGGGCACAAGCACGCTCGGCCACTCCGCTGGTATGTTATAGAAGTAAATTGTATTTATTTCTACCTTAATGTTTAGTTAACGATATGGTAAAGGATTTTTATGACAAATTCAATACCAGCTGACTTATTAAAGAAAATTCACAAAATGGTAAATGCACAGTCTTACACGACCGATAGTGTAAGAGTGCGATCTTATTAAAAACCCTAGAACTTAACAAAAATTACATTTAACAATCCGGCACCCAGGTGAATTTGTCATGTCATCAGTCCTCCTTTGTTATTCTAAACGGTAGATTTCATAAACGGTTTGTCGTAGCAAAAAAATTCGATTTGAAAAGCTTAATCAAAGTCAGTTGCAGATATTACGAACATATTATGCCTACTAAAATGTAGTTTTCGTTATCGAAAGTTATCAATGACAAATATTTAACGATATTTTCGTTGAAATAGCGTTATTCAGTTCAAAATTGTTATTTTTTCTTTAGAACACACGCTATTCAAAAGTTATTCGCGATTAACAATTTTCGACGAAAAGTAGGTTTTGACAGTATACACAAACATCGCAATATGTTTGGAATACATGAAACTTGTTCTTTCAAAAATGGAATACGTGAAACTGAAACTTTCCAAAATTTTGTCAATCTGAAATTTCACTCATATGATTTTTAACCCACGTGCAGGCAAAACATCTTTTTGTATGTTGTTTGAAGAATCACATTATATGAAGAGGTCGTAGAATTCTTGTACGAAGGTTTGCCATATAGAATTCCTTGAAAAAAAAAAAATAAATAAATAAACAATAAAAGAAACCGTTGTGGCGGAAACTGCTGTGCGCAGTCCTACATGACTGCCTATTATCAAAAAAATTATCTTGTGGGAACTATCCATCCGTACTGACCCGAATTAAAGTCATTAAGGCTAGGTCGTGACTAACTTTACTAGCCACAGGAATATTTATAACTTTTGACTTGCTTCGAAATAAAACGTAGCAACACATTCAAATTTGAGAAAAATAATATTAAATAGTTCTAAAAATTTTAAACTAGCATAGAATATCAGAATTATGTTGTAAACCAATATTTTTGTGGGAAACTACTACATATGGAGGGGTCAGTGTAAAAGTGAACCAAGTCTATAAAAATTTTTTTTTCTAAAAATGTGTTTAAAGTTTAAGAAATTACAACTCTTCAACGAAAAAGGCATTTTTAGAAAAAATTTTTTTTATGGATTTGGTTCACTTTTACACTGATCCCTCCATATATCCTAACACTTC
The DNA here is from genome assembly GCA_035578155.1 of Brachynemurus nebulosus. NCBI lineage: Eukaryota > Metazoa > Arthropoda > Insecta > Neuroptera > Myrmeleontidae > Brachynemurus > Brachynemurus nebulosus. The sequence continues at coordinate 2,118,635 of JAPWDM010000033.1, read as the reverse complement.
AAAACATGGTTGAAGTTAGGTATTTACGAAATTTGTTCCTGTTTCGAGAAAACAAGATTGCGCAGTCTTACCGACCGTGGAATTTTACACGACCCTACCCTACAGATAATTAGAACCGATAATAATATATAGTAGATTTGTATATAAATATTCAATTTTGTAGGTTGGATGCACTTAAAAAATAACAGTAAATAAACAGCATATTTATAATATATAACGTAATAATTTGCCTACGCAGAATTAAAACAAATAATTAGAGTGTTCATTGTTGATTATAGAGAGACTTACTATTATTTCCACCTAAATGACTTTTAATTTATACACATGTATTTCCGTTATAATCAATATTTAATAATATAATGCTACAACAATTATTTAGGATTTCTAGAAAGTTTCTCTAATAAGAGTCCTAGCTTCTTTTCTTCATTCTTTTCTTTTTTATCATACAGGTTGATTAAAAAATAACCGAAATGACATATTTATAATGCGTAGGTTTTGTTTTGGCAACATAAGGTAAATATCCATATCGATTAAAAGAGTAAATATCCATATCCATTAAGGTTTTAACCTACTATGTTAGGGCATTTATGGTTATCATAAATTTTTTAAAAAATTGGACTGTTTTTCTTTTTTGTTTTTATTAAAATAATACCCCTGTCGCAGCATCTGCATAACATAGCGAATTTCCAAATATTGAGCACTGGCGGATCTCATCTAGCACCCATCTCATCTGTACCCATTTAAAATAGTTTAGCATTCTAAGAGTAAAAGAATTTTAAAAATCGGTTGGGTAATTAGTTTTGGTATTTTTGGGACCCAAGAACCCGAACGGACTTTGTGCAGCATAGTTGTATCCATCTAAAATAATTTAGTTCTCTAGGAGTGAGAAAATTTTCAGAATCGGAAACCTTTTTAACAGTAAAAGTATTTTCAGAAGTAGCATTTTACGCCGCATTTGCATCCGCAGGACAGTTTTGGATTTCAGATAATACAACCAGGGCCGTGGAGAGAAATCAAGGGCCCCAGGGACAAACTATCCCGAGCCCCCTGTCAAATATTAAATTTGCTACTAACATCCAACCTTGTCCTTTAAAATCTATGTAACAAAAACATAAAAGATACTAGCTGGCGCGGCAGAAGTTATTTTGCCCTTCCCGGTAGAGTGATGTAATAAGTTTAATTTGGTTAGAGTGAATGTCTCAAATGCTATCTCTAAACTTTCCAATAGTTTAGGAACTATCGACATAATTCCAAATTTCTTTTTCTTCCCTAACTTCTTACTGATAAGAATTAAGTTATTTTCATCTGCAAATTCTAATACCAACTTTTTACGTAGAATTTGAATATTTTCTTAGAATTTTTCAGTAACTATCCATTTTTGAGGTATGACCCCGAGCCTTGTTTTTCTTACTAAACATGAAATACATTTTGGAACAGATAATGGAATTTTTTCTCCTCTTTCTATTGATGTATAAAGTGGTATGTCTATCTTGAAAAATAATCTCGAAAATTTAAAAAAAATATTTTGTAATGTTATTTAAATTTAGGTTGAGAAATGAATAAATTACGCAATAAATATTTAATTAAATATTAGTTCTAATGTCAGACAATAATTTACTATGAAATAAGCGGACAAAATATTTTCTTTGAGTTTTTCTATAACTACTCATTTTTGAGTTATAAGCCCGAACTTTTGTTTTCTTATAGAATGTAAAGTAGGTTTTGACATAATTAAATGGCTTTATTTTTTCCCATTCTATCGATATAAATTTATTTTGCACCATCGAAAAGAGGGGCAAAAATCACATAAGATAGGTTTTAATTTATTATTATATGTAAAATGGTTTCCGAGAAAAAATAATTTTTGTAATCGGAAATTCGCTATGCGCAGGATGCTGTGATAAGAGTATTTTTTTAAATTCATTGTTATGAATTTATGTCTTAGAAATATAAACAAAGACGAAAAATATGCAGGCGTTGATAATATGTTGATAATATCTTTAATTGCGGAGCTAGCAGAGGATATATATTATCTTTTATCTTATCTTTTTATTAAATGAAGAAAAAAGGTAACATGACTAAAATAAATTTCTTTTTTCAAAAAGTCATCAAAATAATTTTCCTATATTTAATAGCTTTGTAATAAAAAGATGCTTCGTTCAATGCACCATTAGTAGGTTTTTCGGTTTTATGAACCTATACGATCATTTAAACTTACAGAATTAAATTTATATAGAAAACTTGGTGGCATTGTAATAATTCTAAAAATATAAATAATAATAAGGAATTTTAGATGTTATTTTTTACTTTATTTTGAAATAATATCTATTGCTTTTAATTTAAATCCAGCTAATTTTGTTTTTACATGAGCTTTTCTTAGATAAATTTGATCTAACACGAAATTTTGTTCTCTTTTTACAAGATTCAATTCAATTTTATACTAACTACCCAAAAATAAAAACAAAATTTTCTTATATTTCTTGGAACTCAATAATTGGATTTCAAAACAAAAAACACACGTGTTATTTTGATTTTGTTTTAAATAACTGAAAATCAGAGATGACATTCTTTTCAGTGCTTAATAATTCATAAAACTTCTAACACAAATGTTTTGATTTCATAATTAATTAAAAAAGTTAACTAATGGAACTTTATTTAAATATGCTTTTGTTACATAGTGGTTTTATAATTTTATAAATGAGAAACTCCTTTTAAAATGATTTTTTTCATATAAATTTTACTGAAATGTAATAACTGGTAATTAATATTTTTGTGTTTTGTTAATTAGAAATCAGAAATATTTTTTGGTTGCTTTTATAAAATAATGTACCTAACATAATTGCAGTCATAATTGGGCTTTTAATGAGTTCTTTTGTTTTTTGTGTTGTTCAAATCAATTATTTTTCTGTTTAATGTTTTCAAGTTTTTTTTTTTTTTTTTTTTTTCAAGCACAACTTACCTTATCTACTAAATTACTAAATTTCCATTGTTTGTGGAATAAAATGTGCAAGCATAACTATAAAAATGGTAAGACTAATGAAATTCTTATTTAATCTACAATTTTTTCCATAAATATTCTTTCGGAAACCAATCTATCAGATGAAAACAGAATTAGGCGTATGTATGTATGTATGTATGAAAAAAAATCGACTTAAGTACAAGGTTTTGTACTTTTAACGTCACGATATTTACTGGCTAAAAATCAATTTATATGAGTTAAAATTTGGTAAAAAATAAGACCTATTTGGCCGGCTCGGACCCCCTTTGAACCCGCCCCGCCCCGGGACTACAGCTGTCCCCCCCCTCTCGTCGGGCCTGAACACAACCTGTATTTATCTAAATTTACCTCTGTAATAGTGAAAAAATTTTCAAAATCGGTCAGTTATTTTATTTTTGATACTTTTGGGTCCCACTGACGCTGTCGGACCTTACATAACGTAATCTATATCTATCTAAACTAATTTAGCTCTCTAACAGTGAAAAAATTTTCAAAATCGGTCGGTTAGTTTATTTTTGGCGCTTTTAAGATCCCAGGATTCTGACCGACCTCATACAATATATAAGCTAAATCCATCTAAAATTGTTTACCTCTGTAACAGTGAAAAAATTTTCAAAATCGGTCGGTTAATTTATTTTTGGCGCTTTTAAGATCCCAGGATCCTGACCGACCTCATACAACATATAAGCTATATCCATCTAAAATTGTTTACCTCTGTAACAGTGAAAAAATTTTCAAAATCGGTGACTTATTTCATTTTTGACACATTTGGGTCCCATGGACTCCGGCGGATCTTACATAACGTAATCTATATCTATCTAAAATAGCTTACTTCTCTAACAGTAAAAAAATTTTCAAAATCGGTCGGTTATTCTATTTTTGACACTTTTAGATCCCACGGACCCTGGCCGACCTTTCATAACGTAATTTATATCCATCTAAAATAGTTTAGCTCTCTAATAGCGAAAAAATTTCTATATGTAACGTAATCTATATCTATCTAAAATAGCTTAGGTTCGTAACAGTGAAAAAATTTTCAAAATCGGCCGGTTAGTTTATTTTTGATACTTCTGGGTTCTATGGACCCTGGCGGACCTTACATAACGTAATCTATATCTATCTAAAATAGATTAGCTCTGTATCAGTGACAAAATTTTCAAAATTGGTCGGTTAGTTTATTTTTTACATTTATGGGATCAGTAAACTCTGGCGGAACTCATACAACATAATATTTATTCATCTAAAATAATTTTAGTAAAAATTTTATCTCTCTAACAGTAAAAAAAGGGTCCTATGGATCTCATATAACTTATGGCAGTCCGTGAGGTTCTTGCGGACATCATTTAATTACTTAACTAATTCAAATACTTTAACTTACTAACTGTGAAAAAATTTTCAAAATCGATTGGGTAATTAATTTTCCGCGTTTTTAGGTCCCCAATACCCTGACGGATCTCACGTAAGATATCTTAAATCCATTTAAATTTGTTTAATTTTCTAACATTAATGATTATTAGTGAAAAAATTTTCAAAATCGATCCATTTAAATTTTTTTTCCGTGCGTACAAACATATTACCTATGTTATTTTTTTATAATATAATACTCGTAATATTATATCATAACGTAAATTCCAATATCTTGTTCATTTAAAATTCAGTACAAAAAACTAAAATATCTTCATTACATAAGCTTAAAAAATCTGGTTAATTTTAATTTTTCAATTTAAGACAGAGCTACGTTAATTATAATACAATTAACATGAGACAGAATATGTTTATTATAATACAATTAATACATACATGTTGAATAGCGATCACTTATTTTAACTCGAGAATTCCCAGTGTCACCTCTAGGTGACAGTGATTTGTGATTTTTTTTTTACAGACAATATAACAAACTTTAAAAATAAATGTGTTACGACTAAAATGTTAATACTTAGTAGTATTCATGGTTTTAATTTCGCAACACTGAAGTTATGTTAACGGTCAAATTAATTCTGTTGTTTCAAACGATTTGCTGTTTTATTGCGTGTGAGTGTATCTTGTAGTATTTTCGCTGTTACAAAAATGTCTAAAAAGTAGGTACTGCTATTATTGTTATAACAAATTATCATTTAAGAATCAAGCTTATAATGAAAGTGATTTTTTGCCGGTAATTTCGTACCGTTTTATCAGTTCATATTACAAATAACGGCCCGTATGACCTATAATTGACACGCCATTTAACAAAAAATTAAAGGGTATTTATTTTTCAATTATTTATTTTTTATATGTTGAGTACCTAAAGATAAAAACTAGCACGAAATAAGAATATTTTGTCGATAGATCGCGGCATGGGAATTGCCGAGTTAAGTAAAAATTCGTAAAAAAAAGCTACCTTTCTATATTTTATAATGAATTGATACAAAAGTATAAATTACTTATTACACTGACAAAGAGAGCAAAATGACCCAAGCGACCCAAAAGTGAAAAATTACAATTTTCTCGAAAACTACTTAACATAGAAAGAAAATTATAAAAACATTTTCTTCATAATTTTTTTTCTCCGTTTCAACGATATAAAAAAATATATATATATATATATATATATATATATATATATATATATATATATATATATATACATATATTTTTATAATGAATGAAAGAATGTAACTATATATATGAAGAAAGAATGTAACTATATATATGAATGAAAGAATGTAACTATATATATAAGAATGTAACTATATATATATATATATATATATATATATATATATATATATATATATATATATATATATATATATATATATATAGTTACATTCTTGAACAAATTTTTTAAAAAGAAAAAAAAAGAAAATTTAATTTATAAATTTTATAAAAAAAAAACATTGTGATTTACATAATGTAAATGAAATTTGTACATTGTGTAAGTTGGAACGCACAGTACGCGTTGTAGTTGCAAAGCGAGTCTATTGCCTTTTGATTAATTTTTTTTGCGGTTGGTACCTATGTTTGGCAGCTGATTTTACGCGCTAATCATTGCTATTTAACCAGTTCGGCTGGAAATTTGTTCCTTTTAAAATTTCATCTTTACCAGGTTCAGTTCGTTTTGGTATAGGTATGAAAATAATTTTTATTTTATTTATTGTTGCACTGGCTCGTTGATTCTATAATTTGATCATTGAACAATTTTAATTGTATAGCTTTCGAGCAGTTTTGTAATTAATTATTCTATTGTATATTTGAATTATTTTTTTATTTTTTTTGATTAAAATTGGGACACTGCTGCCGGTGGATGGCGCGGTCAGCAGTGCCCGGCGGCATCGCCATCTATGGGCATGCGCCGCCAGAACACGACAAAATTATTAAACACACACAAAGACAGGGACACATAAATGCAATAGACAAAGGACAGTTACACATTAAAAGAAAAGCCAACGAGGGGCCCTGCCATCCCAGGGCCCATAAATATGCTCAGTGTGGACAAGACATTGCAAATCAGTGAATACCCTGTCCTCAGGTACAACCGGACACTCATGCAACAATAGAGGCTAAAACAACTCCAATGTTGCGGGACGAATTATGATTGCTGTCTGTGGAAATACTGCTGCTTGTTAGGGTTCATTTAGCTATATTGGTATTCCATTGAGAGTTTAAAACCACTCGGTGGATACCATGCACAAGATCAGCACTGATATGACCAACGGCGCAAAACTGCCGATGGCATACCCTGAGCATATGTACTCCGTCTCATAAAGAGTAGCTAATCGGAACGAGTTGCTTGGATATATACGAGCTTTCCAGATGAAATCAAAATAAAAAGTTGTAAGACGAGACAGCTCCCGCTGGGGTTCGTTGGCGTCCACCCAGCGGGTACAGTAAACAATTGAAAAGGAGAAAATAATACCACCCTTGATAAACAAAAGACATCCGGTAGTATAACAAAAAACAGTTCAAAACATAACAAGACAAAAAAAAAATATCACAGATGGTTATCACAGTAACCCACTGCACTCGTGGGGGCCTAGAACCACCCACTGGTGCAATGGGGATCCTAACAACACTACTGGAGGCTTCAAGAGCCTCCGTTAGCAAAAAACAAATCAAACAAAAATTCAACAAAATACAACAACAAGAAAACAACAACAAAATATCACAGCCAACCCACTACGTCTCCGAGGGCCTAGAACCACCCAGGGGTACAGTGGGGATTACAACAACACCGTTGGAGGCCCCAAGGACCTCCAGTGGCAAGAAACACAAACGTGGGACAAAGACAATAACAATAAATAAAAAACAATTTATGTGTTAAAAGATCTTGTGTTCGTCTTATTTATTAACCAACCAGAGCCCCGTTAGCCTGCTAGCCAGCTAGCAGTTACCGCCGAGCACGACGAGGGCGAGGGGTTGGATTTATGCCCGACATTTGAATTATTAATTTTTCATATAGGTTTTTATTTCTCTACTTTGTATTGTAATTTCATTATTAATTACGTAACCCAAATGTGTCGGACAGTGATTTGTACATGTTGAATTTTCATCGAAATTTTGGATGGAATACACTTAACCCCATTCTATACCTAAGGCATCTGTGACCATGCTACAATTCGATTCATCTGCAATTCTGCCCTCTGGCTCGTTCCTGAACAGTTTTATGGAATTCTGTCGCCCTGAATTTCATGGATGTTTGCTGACCAAATTTTCTCCAAAAATAATTGAGTTAAGTAATTCTAACCTCACTTTCGCCACGTGCTATACTAACTTTAAAGCTATCTTATAGTGCAAATCAACACGTTGAATTCTGTGATTTTAGAACTAACTTTCACTTTTACTAAAATTTTCTTGGAACATTTAGCAACAGTGTTTATACTCATTTGTATTAACGTAGTTAATATTATTTTTCTTTTTGTTTGTTTTTGTATCGGCCTCGTTATATCAATTTACTTAATTTAATTCATTTTCTAGCAAGAAGTCGTTCATTACGCTCTTGTTTAAATAATATTATTTTTTTACCTTTAAATCTAACTTCTCTTATCTCTATCTTTGTGTGAAGGACTTCTGGCTGCTACCTGTTCACTTAACTTTTAAATGCTGTATTCCTTCTATGTTAGACAGTAAATGTTTGTGTAATTACCTTTTTTTACCTATTTCTCTTAAATTTACGTATTTCTCTTAAAATTTACTGACTGACTTGCTTATTTTTGTAGTTCACTTTAACTTGCCTTCTTGTAAAATTACGCTTTATCTATTCTTTTTGTAAAAGTTTCGCTTATGTAACATTTGTCTGAAAATTTTCTTCTTCCAAAAAAACCAACCTTGAGATTAAATAAAATTTACACATTGTTTCTTATAAAGTTAGCCGCCCCACCAAAAATATAAAATAAATAATTTATATTCGACTAATCACCAATTTGTAAAAATCTTAAACATTTGTTAAATAAAATTTGTTAACACGATTTTATGTCTTTTGATTTTCAGTTTCCTAAACCTTTTTATTTTTCAGATGTCTAATTTTAAATTAAAATTTTAAAATACCTAATAATATATATATATATATATATATATATATATATATATATATATATATATATATATATATATATATATTTAGTATCATTTTCGTATTCTAGGGACCTCAAAACATATTTCTGTTATAGTCTCAGCCTCAGGTTCTGCCATGAGACCGGCCGTAATAGCTGATTTTCGAGTTTTCGAAATTCGCTAATAAAAATAAGTAAATACCTAACAAAAACCAAATAAGGTAATAGTATGTTATACCCCTAGGGACTAAAGTGTGATTTTTAACCCTGAGTGTGAAGTTTGTTTTATAGGCCTATAAAAACCCGGACACTTCATATGAGAGATAAAAAAAAGAAAAAACCATTTTAGCCCTTTGGTAGGTATATATATATATATATATATATATATATATATATATATATATATATATATATATATATATATATATATATATTATTTTTTGCAATTCCAGATAATTTAAAATTATAAATACCCCTGTCGCAGCATCTGCATAACATAGCGAATTTCCTCCCATTAACTTAGTTCAAAAAATAATTTTTCAAAAGACTACAAGACATAATAGTTAATAACAGTGAAATTCTACGTCCGTTTTTCAGACTTTTGTCTAATACGGACGCCACTTAGAATTATTTTTTTTACCTACAAAATCATCAATCTACAGAATTCAATTTATTAGTTAGATAAACAATTCAAATAGGGTAGTGTCGTGTAAGATGGCGCACTGAACGTTTAGGTGGCTATAAAAAAATAACGGAAAATGTTATAGAAGTAAATTGTATTTATTCTAGTATCTTAATGATTAGTTATGATAAAGGATTTTTATTATAAACTCAATGCCGATCGAGTTATCAAAAAAAATTCCCAAATGGGAAATTACACGACCGGTCGTGTAAGAGTGCGCATTGAGGTGTGTAAGACGGCGCACTTATTAAAAAGCTTGGAACTTTAAACAATGCTGCACTTACGTAACAGTAGAATTTCTTATGTTAGCACTTCATATTTTTCGTTATTCTAAACTTTGATCGTAAGTAACGGTTGGTCATAGTCAAAAATAACGAAAATTTTGAACGTTTAATTTATGGGTATTCCAAACGAATAGAAGAGCTACGACAGTACGGCGGCACACTACGCCGTCAAAAGTATGGGAACCCCTTGACCAAAGGTGTGCCTACACTTTTAACGCCGTACTAAATGCTCTAGTACACTACCGTGTCAAAAATGTGGGTACACCTTGGGCCAGGGTGTCCCCATACTTTTGACGATGTAGTGTGCCGCCGTACTGTCATAACTCTCCTACTCAAACGTATTACGATTCTTAAAACCTACTTTTCGTTATCGAAACTTATCGATACCGAATTACTTATCATAAATTGATTATAACTGGTTAATTTAGTCTCTGTTAGTTCAGTTAATTGAGTCAGCAATAACACATTTTAAAAAAAATTAATTTTCGTAACTTTTCGTAATGGAAAAGTTTTGATCGTAAATATGTCGTAAACGATGCATCACAGCGAAAAATAACGAAATTTTTGAAAGCTTAAGCGAAGCAAGTTGTGGGTATTCCAAACATTTTGCGACTATTAAAATGTAGTTTTCGTTATCGAGAATTATCGATATCGAATTACTTCTTATAAATTAGTTATAATTGGTAAATTTTAGGTTCCACTAACTAATTCTATTGTTAATAATATTCCACTGATTTTATTAGCAATAGAATATTTAAAAAAAAAAACTACATTTCGTTATCGCTAGTTTTCGTAATCGTAAACTTTTGAACTTGAGTTACACGAATTTACGTTGTACGAAAGTTTGCTGTATAGAATTCCTTAGAAAAGTTAAAGAAAAACATTATAAAAGAAACTATCGTGTAAGAATGAGTGCGCCGTTTTACACGGCTTTGTACTGCGCCATCTTACACGCCTGTCTATTATCAACAAAATCATCCTGTGGGAACCATCCACGCGTACTGACGCGAATTAAGGTGATCAAAGCTAGTTCGTGACTAACTTTACTAGCCTCACGAACGTATATAACTCTTAACTTGTTTCGACATAAACCGTAGTAACACATTCAAATTCGAGAAAAATAATATCAAATCGTAGTAAAAATTTTAAACTTATCTAGAATATTGGGATTATCTCGTAACCAAATATTTTTTAGTGAGCAATTACGGATACTTCAAAACACAATTAAAGTTTATTAAATTAAAGTTTATTACAAATTTCGTTCCTGTTTCGAGAAAACAGGAGTGCGCACTCTTACCGACCGCGCCATCTTACACGAACGTACCCTCTCACTAACAATAAATATCTTAAATGAACTTAAAAAAATCAAAACGATACTGTTTATTAAATTGCGTAAGACTGACACTGGCTTTAAAAGTGGTCAAGTGGGAGTAAGCTAGTAAATGCAATGACAGATATAATGAATTTATAATATTATTATTTCTTGTACTACAAAATCTTAAAAATATGGGAACGCGTACTTTTGTTTAGTTAATTGTGTTTTATTCTTTTGCACAAAATTTTAAAAATACTTTATTTTCTTAAAAAACGGTGGTAACCCTCGTCACAGATATACCTATAAAAAGTTATCCTACTAAAAAAAAACCACCCATAAAACCTATAAGTCTACCAAGTATTATGAGTGCGAGCTCAAAAGACCTCGAGAAACTGAGGTGAGGGAACACAAATTGTATTATTTACATAGCTACCAACCAAATAAAGTAATTATGTTTTTAAAGGAGCGAGTTTTCTTGTATATGTTGCGAAAGCTATAAAATATGTTATTTGTTTGTATTTATATATGTTCTCATTATTATGATTATTATTATTATTATTATTATTATTATTATTATTATTATTATTTTTTTTAATTAAAATTGGGACACTGCTGCCGGTGGATGGCGCGGTCAGCAGTATCCGGCGGCATCGCCATCGAAGGGCATGCGCCGCCAAAACGGAAAAATGATAAAAACGACACATATAGACAGGAACACATAAATGCATTAGACAACGGACAAACATACACATGATAAAATTCACCGATGAGCCCTGCCATCCCAGGGCTTCATAACGAGCGGACAGTCCTTGGTGGCGGTACGCTAAGTACTAGCCAGAACGTCCGGTCACCAAGGACTGAAAACCAACGATGAAACTCCGAGGTGTAAAGGGCCTCGAAGTGGAGAATACTGAGTAAAAATATCACAGATAACAACATCACAATAATATCACAAGGAAAGAAAAAAAAATATAAGAGGAAAATCTTATTACGTCACTGGGGAGCCACAGGCCGACCAGTGCCGCAATAAGTAGTTAAAAACAAAACCGCTGAAGGGCTACAACAGCAAGCCCACAGCGGCACAATAAAATATCACAGATAAGAATAAAAAAAAAAATGATGTACCACCTCGGGTGGAAAAGGCCCTCAGTGGTACATCGTTAAAACAAAACGGATTAAACACAATCTTATTAAAAAATAAAAACAACAATATCACAGATTTCAAAAATTTCTTGCTCTGTGACACGATTCCGCTCCCCATAGTCTCGACAGTTCCGAAATGGCTTCGTCAACACCTAGGAACTCACATGTGTAGGGACAGTGACATCTGATTACTGAGCAACATGTACTGTTCTGTCAGATAACTGATTACTGGGTACATGTGCCGTTCTGTCAGATATCGGGGTCAACCTACACGGGAGACCGGTACGATGACTAGGCCACGTTCGTCCGAGTCGAGGCTACAGAGAACGGGACAATGCCACAGAGTATCACAGAGCCAACATCTGACCTGTGTCCGTATCACTTCGACGGGGCGGAAGCCGCCATTTCAACGCCCACGAACGCATCCGTACGAGGGACGACGACGTCTCCTTACTGGGCGAGCTCGCTCAAGCTGTTCGGGAAGACGTCGACTCGTACGTGTGGCCGATGAGAACTAGTGCGTCGGGAGCCGCATTCTTACCCATCGAAATGACAAGAACAAGGCCAGGGAAACATCACAGTAACAATTAAAAAGTACCACCGCAGGCATGAGAACCCAAGGTGGCATAACAACCATCACAGACACAGATCACAATTTTTACATAAATCACAGACGCAATATCACCTTTTCGACGCATCCGAACGGTATCGTCGGACTCCGAAGATCACGCCCACTGGAGTATGCAGCACTGGAGACGCGTTGAATTCCGGTCAAGGTACTATTAATGAAACTCAAGCTGACGCAGGCATAACACTCACTCGGGGGATACGACATCGTCCCCTCCACACGATCATCCTTGTCGAAACACGGTACCAGAGCCTCGTCAGCCTGCTAGCCGAAGCTAACAGTTGCCCGCCGGGCACGAACGGGGACGTGAAGGTTGGATTTTAGCCCAGCATTATTATTATTATTATTATTATTATGTTTTAATCGTGTTTATGAGGGAGGAAGGGATAAGGTTATTGGTAAAAATGACACGTTTTTGGTCTGCCAGTCTCTGTTCAGTGACGCGACTAAGGTGAGGGTAGGTGCGCGCGAACTCTTGATGTAATTTCGTACGGTAACCAGTTTTGTCCGTTTCAAGTCTAGTAACTTGGAAGTATGTGCGTACGATGAATTCATTCAGTTCATTTGTCCATTGCATACGCACACGCTTCTTACCAGCTTTAGTGGTCCCCAAAGGATGCTCTGAGGAAACACTTAAAGTCGGCTGAGCCAAAGGTGTTGGGGGCTCCGTAAGTAGGGCAGTAGCATTTTGGCTGAAGGTGTTGTTACAGCTGACAGGTGGCTGCCTAGAACCCAACCTGTCGTCACCGTGATCTGAGCTGTCACATTCAGTGGTGACCCTGATGCGCCCGGTCGCTCCACCGGCAGCGGCAGTTTTCCGAGGCCTTTTTCTTATTTTCTCCATCCTAATGGGTTGTCCTTTTAGTCGCCTTTTACGACAAGCAGGACTTACTGTGGGCAAATTCTGCAAAGTGAAGCCCCCACCCACAGGGCGTTTATTATTATTATTATTATTATTATTATTTAGATTTATTATTGTTATTTAGGTGATTATTAGAAATAACCATTTTATCTTTCTTGTGTTTGTGTAGATAATAATTGTAATACCAACCCTCCTGTAATGAACTATTGATTCAAATACAGTATTATTATTATTATTATTATTTTTTATTAAAATTGGGGCACTGCTGCCGGTGGATGGCGCGGTCAGCAGTGCCCGGCGGCATCGCCATCTATAGGCATGCGCCACCACAACGAAAAGAACGATAAAAACAACAAAGACAGGAACACATAAATGCAATAGACAAGGGACAAGACATACACATAATAAAATCCATCGATGGGCCCTGCCATCCCAGGGCATCATACAGAGCGGACAGTCCTTGGTGGCGGTACGCTAAGTGCTAGCCAGAGCATCCGCTTATTATTATTATTATTATTATTATTATTATTATTATTATTATTATTTATTTTATTTTTTTTTAAATTAAAATTGAAGCACTGCTGCCGGTGAATGGCGCGGTCAGCAGTGTCCGGCGGCATCGCCAGCGGAGGGCATGCGCCGCCATACAAACGATAGTAAATAAAAAACATACATAAAACAGACAGGGACACATAAATGCACTAGACAACGGATAAACAAATACAATAAAAATAGAATAACAAGCAGACCCTGCCATCCCAGGGTCTAGGGAAATGCTCTGTAAGGACAGGGCATAGCGTATAACGCCGAAACCAACGAAGTGCCCTGCCTCAAATGGGTATTATGAGATCTTTGCAACGCTGAATGGATGAACCACCCAGCGATGCAGAGCAATTCCACATTCATATATATATATATATATATATATATATATATATATATATATATATATATATATATATATATATATATATAATTCTACTCATTTATTTCAAAATTTTTAATTTTTTTTCTTTTATATACAAGTGGCCTGAAGTCATCCAGTGGCATAACAAATACAGGCTTAAAAAGGAGATAACAAATACCAGTCAGACCAGCTGACTAGGTGCATTCTGCCTGAAAGTATAAAAAAAAAAACGAATTAAAACAATAACACCAGGGGTGTAAAGAGCCTCTGGTGCCATAACAAAGTTAAAAGGGATGAACACAAAAACAAGAATGGTTAAAAAAGAAGCAACAACGCAAGACTTAGTTAAAAAAGACAAAACAAGAAATATCACAGCTCTGGTTACATAACTATCACAGCACAAAAAAACACAAATAACTGCCCCGTGGCAAGATCCTGCTCTCCATACTCTCGACAATTCCGAAACGGCTCCGTCAACTCATAGGAACTCGTCCGTGTAAGGAACAAATGACGTCTGCTTACTAAGTGAATAACTTACAACCGTTCAGTCAGACGTCGGGGTTCAACTTACACGGGAGACCGGTACTTAACTAGGCCACATTCGTCCGAGTCGAGGCTACAGAGAACAGGACAGTCCCACGGAGTATCACAGAAATTCCCATTTTGTTCCCATCACACCGAGGGGGCGGAAGCGGCCACATCGACCCCATAGAATGCATCCATGTGAGGAACGACCGACGTTTCTGCTTACTAGGTGAGCATGCTCGAACCGTTCAGACAGACGTCGCTCACAAAGGAGAACCAGTGCGTCGAGGGCCGCGCTCCTACCCATCGATATGATGAGAACAAAACACGGCTCTCTATCACAGAAATGCAACACCGGTGTGCACCAACCAGTGGATGCAGAGTAAAAGATAAAATAAAAACACAGGTACAAGGCTATCACAGACGAGAATTCCACAAATCACAGACGATATCACTTTTCGACTCCTCCGAATTCGAGTCACGATTTCGGTATTCACACACATGTGGATACTAAACACATTCGACGCTACAGCCAGACATCAGGGCGAGAATTACAAGCATTTAGCAGACGATGGTATTTCTCACATACGGTGGAAACCTCTGTCGATCCTACGACGGTCGTCCTCGTCGAAAATTTTGATCCGGCATCTTTTGTGGAAACAGTGGTACCTCGAGAAGGAACGGTGCCGATCTTGAGTAGTCAGAGGCTAATGGAATCCGAAGATTACTGTATTGCGCATAAACTACCCCGGGAACCCTTAGCCTCCTTGACACCAATGGGGGATAAATATCCCTCACGGGTGCCAAGGGCAGCTGCTATAGGTGTCCTCACCACCATTATTATTATTATTATTATTATTATAGACTTTTACGCCAACCTGGCGCTCACTACTCAGTAGAACAGTACTGGGTAACATTCACCTATACCGGCATTATGCAAGGTATTAGGCTCTGTGGAAGGGTAATGTGCCAAACCAATCCGTAAAAGTACCGTAGTACATTCACGGACGGGTTTGTCACATCACTCCTTATATTGTTGTTGTTGTTGCTTGAAACGAGGTGTTATGCGTCTATTTTGGTGTACACTGGTTCGTACGACGAGACTTTTGTGGGAGCGTTATTATTATTATTATTATTATTATTATTATTATTTTTTTTTTTTTTTTTTTTTGATTAAAATTGGGGTACTGCTGCCGGTGGATGGCGCGGTCAGCAGCACCCGGCGGCATCGCCAACTAAGGGCATGCGCCGCCAAACACGATAAAGATAAAAAACATACACAAAACAGACAGGAACACATAAATGCGATAGACAAGGGACAAAACATACACATAATAAAATCCATCGATGAGCCCTGCCATCCCAGGGCTTAAAAAGAGCGGACAGTCCTTGGTGACGGTACGATAAGTACTAGACAGAGCGTCCGGTCACCAAGGCCTGGAAGCCATCGCTAGAACTCCCTCCGAGGTGTAAAGGACCCCGGAGTGGAGAGAACCGACTAGAAACACTCAAAAAACAAGACTAGAAAAAATCACAGTGTTATCACAGAAAAAACTTATTACGTCGCTGGGAGGCCACAGGCCGACCAGCGACGCAATAAGGAGTTAAAACAATATCAAATGACTCAATGGAAATATCAGAACTTAGAACTTACTATAAAGAATTGTGTAATCATATTAAGACATTAGTTAAAGCCGCTAAGCAGTCGTATTATGATAATAAAATTCAATCATCAGATAATAAAATGAAAGCATGTTGGAATGTTATAAACAACTTAGTTAAACCAAATCAGGTTAAACAAAAAATTATAGAAATCAAGAATCAATCTGGACAAATAATAACCGACCAAAAAGAAATTGCTGAAATTTTTAATGATTTTTTCACAAATATTGCAAAAAACTTAAATTTAAACAGTGCAAACTTCGATCTTCATATAAATAAATTAGACCAATGTATTTTCCTTTATCCTTGTGATGAACTGGAAATATTTGGAATAATACAAGAATTAAAAAACAAAAACTCATGTGGTTGGGATGACATTCCCAGTCCAGTTATAAAGCAAAGCGCAGATTTTATTATTGTGCCGTTGGCGTACATTATCAATGAGAGCTTACAACAAGGAATCTTTCCTGAAATGCTCAAGAAAGCTGTAGTTGTTCCAGTATTTAAAAAAGACAATCCTTGTGAAATAAAAAATTACAGACCTATATCCCTACTAACAGTATTTTCCAAAATTTTTGAAAAAGTAATATATAATAGGTTAGTAAATTTTTTTACTAAATACGACATTATTAAACAAGAACAACACGGTTTTGTGCGTAAACGATCCATTGACCAAGCTGTTTTTAAGAGTTACATTGAAATTTTCGACGCGCTTAACAATAATGAAATAACAGCCGCTGCTTTTTTAGACTTAAGCAAAGCATTTGACTGCATAGATATAGATTTGCTCATTCATAAACTTAACTGCTACGGTATCAGAGGTACAGCACTGAAACTCATTGCATCATACGTTAGCCAGCGTGAACAGTGTGTCAAAATAACATATCAAAAGAACGATGTGATTAACTATCTGTATTCAGACTACAAGCCAATAACCAGGGGGGTCCCACAAGGGTCCATTTAAGGGCCGTTGCTTTTTATTTTATATATTAATGAACTACCTAGCATAATCCAAAATAAGGTTATCCTCTTTGCTGATGATACAACTGTTTTTTTCCGTAACAGTAATATACATCTACTTAGAGAAAACATTGTGCAAACTCTTTGTGATTTGCAAAACTGGTTTGAAAATAATACATTGAAACTAAACATTGACAAAACACAGTTGGTCTGTTTCAGGAACAATATAGGCAACATTCAGATTAAGGATCAAAAAATTGAATCATTTGACTATGCAAAGTTTCTTGGCATTTATCTTGATAACAAATTGGATGGGAAAAAACATATTGGATTTTTAACCAATAAGTTAGCTAAACTTAGTTTTGCGCTATATAAATTAAGAGATCTTGTGTCATTTGATATTTTGATACAAACCTATTATGCACAGATTCATTCGAATATAAAATATGGGATTTTATTTTGGGGAAATTCAGTGTTAGTAGAAAAAGTGTTAGTTGCACAAAAGAGATGTCTAAGAATCATGGTAAATGCCAAATCTACGGAACACGCTCGTCCAATTTTCAGGGATTTAAAGATACTTACAGTGATTGATACTTATATTATGGAGTGTGCAATATTTGTGAAAAATAACTATCAATTATTTGAGAAATATCAGTACGATCATTCATACAATACACGAGGCGCGGATAAACTTGTAACTATTCAGTCAACAAAGACGTATATAAATATTGGAGTGCTAAACATGTGTATTAAAATTTTTAATAACATTCCAACACATTTAAAAAATTTAAATAATAGGCAATTTAAGAATGAATTAAAAAGTTTTTTGTTGACAAAGAATTTTTATAATATTAAGGAATTTATGGAATGACTTATTCTATGTACTCTGTACTTTATTGAATAAAGATTATTATTATTATTATTATTATAATACCGCTGTGGAGCCATAACAACAGGCCCACAGCGGCATAACAAAATATAACAGATAAATTAAAACAAGTGATGTACCACCTCGAGTGTAAAAGGCCTTCGGTGGTACATCGATAAAAAACAATAACAAAACAAGACAACAAGTATAAATAACAAACAGTACCACCAAGGGTGTAAAAGGCCCTTAGTGGCATAACGATAAGACTAAAAGTACCCTGCCAGACCAGCTGGAACAGGATATCGTTAATAAATAAATAAATTAGGACACTCACAAAATCATTTTAACACATAGATTAAAAACGTAACTGGAATAAAATTCTGAACTATCGGGGGAGAATCAAGAGACGACTTGTAAAATCAGAGATGGTATGCCCCTAAAGCCGGCGAGAAGATGACGATGTGCTAACGCCGTGTGGCCCAAGTGTAAACGCGTCAGGGCCACACTCTCTCGCCGGCTCAGATTTACAGGTGCCGGAGTTCTTCGGACCTCAGGTTTCACCTGTCTGAGCTTTGCCGTGAGGTTGTTCCACTCACGTTGCCATTTATGTTCGATCGCGGATCGTATGCTCACTCTCAGATCCTCTGGGCGTATGGCAATGTCCTGTCGCTCACCGACTTCGGCTATATGGTATGAGAGTGGCAGATCGCTTGCAACGCGCTCAAAGAGTCGGAACAAATGAGGAATGCGCTGTCTTCGGATGTTTGACAGAATCGCAGGGCTTGCAAAATAGCAAATAATTCTGCACTATACACAATGGCCTGGGGAGGAAGTGACCAAGCGTGAGGATCGTCACGAATGACGATGGCACTTCCAACACCCGTAGCTGTTTTGGAACCATCTGTGTATATGCAGAGAGAGTCAAGTTCGCTAATGATCTCATAAAAGCGGGATCGATATTCGAATGAACTGGTCTCCTCCTTGTTGAGACCAGTCAGGTCGAAACGACACCTTACGTTAGGGATCAGCCAAGGAGGTACTTCCATAGGACATTTGGGAAGTACCCTGGCGAACTGTAAGTTGAGACTCTCTAATAACTCCTGCGTTTGAACGGCCACTGGTCGACTGATGGTGGGACGTCGACCATAGAGCCCCTGTAAACGGTATCTGAATAGAGTCGGGTGGTTTATATGTGAAGGTGTTGCATATATCCCCGGTGCATAATTGAGCAAGAGACGTTCACGTCTCAGTCGCAGCGGAGGAAGACTCGACTCTACGCAGAGGCTCATAGAAGGGCTCGTTCGAAATGCTCCCGTAGCCAGTCGTATGCCTGCATGGTGAACAGGATCTAGGAGTAGAAGCGCAGACGCCCGGGCGGAGGAGTAAGCAATGCTGCCGTAATCAATCCTAGTCAGAACTAGCGACTGATACAGGCGAAGCAACGACTCCCGGCCCGCACCCCACGATGCACCTGCCAAGCATTTAAGCATGTTTATTGTCCTGCGACAACTCGCAGCTAAGGCTTGGAGGTGTGGGCGCCACGTAAGTTGTTTATCGAATATGAGTCCTAGAAACCTGACGCTATCAACGCACTGGAGATTGGATCCTTTTAAAGTGAGGACAGGATCCGGATGTGCGTTGCGCTTTCTGCAGAAGTGTACCACCGATGTCTTTTGGGGTGAAAATCGAAAACCAAGAGCTTCTGCAGAAGTCACCACTTCGTTGATGCCTAGTTGCAGCCGTTGTTGAATATCCTCGATGGAATCGGCTGCATAGAATATAGTGAGGTCATCAACGTACAAGCAACGACGAATTGGCGCTGAAGCTGCAATATGACTGACTGCGATGGAAAAGAAGGTGACACTAATGGTGGAGCCTTGAGGAACACCATTCTCCTGGGAGTGGGCCTCAGACTCAGTGTCACCTACCCGGACACGAAACGTGCGGTCAGTCAGAAAACTTTTTACGAACTGAGGGAGGTTACCTCTTAAACCCCAGTCGTGCAGCTTCTTGAGAATGCCATACCTCCAGGTCATATCATAAGCTTTCTCCAAATCGAAAAACACGGCCACAAGGTGTTTTCGTTGGAGAAAGGCGTCTTGAATAGCATTCTCGAGGCGAACAAGATGGTCCGTAGTCGAATGGTATCGGCGGAACCCACATTGATGTTTAGGAATGAGATTGTGGGATTCCAGCCACCAGACGAGACAGTTGTTCACCATTTTTTCCAACACCTTGCTGAAACAGCAAGTCAAGGATATTGGACGGTAGCTCGTTAGTTGCGATGAATCTTTCCCTCTTTAAGCAGCGGAATGATGGTAGCTTCTCGCCACTGCGGAGGGTAAACGCCTTGCCTAAATATTTCGTTGTAAAAATCCAGTAACCTACACTTACCAGGATAAGGCAGGTTCCGGATCATGGCGTAGGGGATCTCATCAGGTCCAGGGGAAGTGTCCCCAGATCCCCGAAGCGCCTCCAGTAATTCTTGCATAGAAAACGGTTGGTTATACTGGAGGGATTCATCTGAGAAAAAATCAAGATCATTTTGTTCATGTTCGATCTTGATCCGCAGGAAGTCCGGGTCATAATTCTGGGAGCCACTGACGCGCTCAAAGTGCTTAGCTAAGCAATTAGCTATTTCTGCGCGTTCAGTGATGTTCCGACCGTCGACGATGAGAAGGGAGGGCATTGGTGAACGGGAGGATTTCCCTGTAATGGCCCTCACTCTTCTCCATACCTCCGAAGTTGTAGTGGAGGTATTAATGGCCGAAACATATTGCTCCCAGGACAGCCTCTTTTGTTCTTTTATAGTGCGTTTACAGCGTGCTTGCGCACGTTTGTAGGCTATCACATTTTCCTGCGTGGGGCGACGTCTGAGTTCGTGGTACGCCCGCGTTTTCTCGGCAACTGCTACTCTCACGACTTCATTCCACCATGGCAAGCGACGTTTAGGTGGAATGTTGGACGACATAGGTATACTCTTATGTGCTGTTTCAATGACACTGGAGGACATTTGCTCCACATCATCTTCTACGTCTCCAGTCAGCTCGGGTGTACGGAATGAATCGACGTACATGTCCCAGTCAGCTTGACGGAGACGCCATCTCGGCGAAGACGATTGTGGAGTCATCGGCATGGTACTATTCAAAATAATGGGTATATGGTCGCTACCGTATGAGTCTGACGCCAGCGTCCACTCATAACGGTGCGCCATGACCGGTGAGCCAAGTGATAAGTCGATAGCCGACAACTCACCGGTTCTTGCATTGATGTAAGTACCTTCACCGGAATTTAACAAAACCGCTTCAGACTCGTCTAGAAACCGTTCTATGAGTCTTCCACGGGCGTCTCTTGTGCTACAGCCCCACATGGGGCTGTAAGCATTAAAATCTCCTAGTAACAAAAATGGACGTGGTAACTGCAATGTAAGCTCGGTCAGGGATTCGACATTCCAGTCGAAGTCTGGTAAGTAGACCGAGCATACTGTGAACTGCGGCGGTTTTAAAAATTGTACTGCTATAGCTTGTAGGGCTTGTAGGAAAAATACAGAGAATACTAATAAATTTTGTTTTAATATTTTTCTAGAAAAAATAAGATTTAAAAATGTAATTTAATACGAAATTGTTGATTAAGTATTTTTATATTGTAAAGTGTACGAGGTACAGTACACGACACTCCTCCCTTGGAAGAAGGGTTTCCATGGTTATGGGAATCCTTGATGTGGATCCTTAAAGTTGAACTGGACAGATTGATCTTCGCCCGGTGACGCTTGATGAAGTTGAATATGATTTCTTTCGTTCACGTAGTACAATTGTTTCATGATTGGCTGGTTCGATGACCGTTTGTGCGTTGTAGGGTTGAACTTGATTTTTTCTGTTGTCCCCAAATAGACAGTTGTAGAAGTTGAAGGTATCACCACCATTCTTCTTACATGGCATTAGACAATTGAATATTTTTGAAAAAATCGTTAGTATTGTTTTGAAGACTCCATATTTATATAGGTAGTAGAGTGCGAGCGTTGATAGAGCGGTAACTCCAATGTAACACAACCAATTATAAATTGTGCTTTCGTATTTGATGATGAACGGTTTGTTGATTTGACTTTGTAAGTTTTCATCCATCTTCAGTAGCTGGTGTTGCGTGTATTTTACTTCATTTAAGTCCAAATTTGTCAGCTTGATGGGTTTCATGTAATTTGGTGTTAATTTTTCTTCCCGATGTAGGTATTTGCAACAGTCGTCTTCTAATATATTGATGCTTGATATGTGCAGGTAAGTGGAAATGTTCTTCAGTGAAACTTCGGGTTGGAGTAAAATGTTATTTGTCATGAATCGACATTCGTTTGTAATTTTTAGTAAACCAATTCCTTGAAGTAATTTTTCTTCATCTTCTCCATTGGTGCATAGTGAGCTTCCTCTTGTGGGTTTGGATAGAATGAAAAGCCATTGGTTTGTTGAAATTTTCTGCCATATTTCAGGCTGCGCGTAAATCGTCGTTGTTTTACATGATTTTGGAATTGACGTTTCTTGTAGATCGAATAGTTCCAATTCACAAATGTCGTCCGTATGTCTTTGCATCGTATCGATGTTTTGGCATATGTAAAGATTATTTATTGATTTACAGTTATCGAGTTGTTTCAGTAAAGCGAATTGAGATTTACCTCTGCTGGATATGATATAAGGGTAGTCAGTAGTAATGTAAGAAACTTGATTAGAATTATTTAATGGTGTAGGAAGAGGAAAAGCTTGGTATAAGCTGTAATCGGTTATTTGTGCAATGGGCACCTTTAATAAAATTACTAGTACGTTTTCTTTCATGAAAGCTTTAACTTGCATTATTTTATAATAACTTTCTATATCTTCAGCATCTACTTTGATTGGCAGTTCTAAAGAAGAAACTTGCTTCAATTCGTTTAATAAATTGGTTGGATTAACTACATTATAATATGATACCATGATACCATATGATACTACATTATAATATGATACTATGATACCATGTCTAATTAAAGTTAAGGTTGTGCTATACGATTGTAATTGTCTAAAGTTTAAATCATTTAATTGTTTAATGAGTAAGAGGTGATCTAAAAGATTTATTTCAAATGAATTATCATTAATTATTTTAGAAGAATTATTAATGTAACGATTAAATAATTTAATATTTGCATTTAGTTCTTGTTCAGCGTCTTGTATTGTTGTTAGTATTTTGTTTAAGGTGTTCATGGTCTCAGAAAGGATTTTGATTTGGTCTTTCATCATAAGGTGGGTGGTTTTTCGGTCTTCGATGAGGGAATTAATGGAATTTTCATAAAAGGTAGCGTCATTTGAATCCGGTGTACCGATAAGCCATTTAATTATTTTTGAACCTGCATTGATGAGTCCTCTGCGTCTTCTTATATGGTGTGCTTGAACATTTTTTAATAATGATTTAATTTCTTCCATTTGTTGAACTAAGAGTTTTTGTTGAAGTTTACATGTTGAATAACTGGAGTGATCGTTTGGTAATGTTTTACAAAATACATACGATTTATGGTAGTAGTTAGTGGCGATGTTTAAAGTTTCTTCAAATGTTGTAGTGTTTATGTAATGTATGAGGGTCAGTTCTTGATTGCAAATTTTTGTATTCCCGAGTTTATGGAAAAATATTCCCGGAGATTTATTGATGTGTTCCACCAGTAGTTCGGCTATCGTGTGGTGTAACATCAGTGTAATGAAGAACGTCTTCAGCATCTGAAAGATAATGCTTTAAGTTATTTTCGTGGTACGTTTTGATAGATCGTTGCATTTTTATTTTAACGGTGTGTGTTATGGGGTTTACAGAAATTATTTTGTAGGGACCTTTGTACCTATTGGCTAATTTGCCGGGTGCTGATTGTCCTTCTTTAACTAGCACTAAGTCTCCTATTTTAAAATTTCTTGTTTTTGTTTTTCTATCGTATTGTTCTTTATTTTTTGTTTTACTCTTCTTTAAATTTTCTCGTGCTGCGACTCTTAAATTTTTTAATTTTTCTTGTACTTCTGTTGAAAGTTCTTGATACGTGCGTCCTGGTACATTTTTATCGAATGATGATGGAATATTTGGTTCAATCCCGAATACTAATTTATACGGTGTCTCACATGTAGAACGATTTTCGTGTGTATTAAATGAAAATGTTGCCAAATAGAGCATTTCGTCCCAATCATCCAAATCGTTGTTTATGTACGCTCGGAGATAATTTTCAATGTATGAGTGGGTTCTTTCCAATGAACCATTAGTTTGTGGATGGTACGGGGATGTTAATTTCTGTTTAATATTGAATAATTTATTAACTTCTTTTATTACAGCACTTGTAAAAACGTGATCTTGATCTGTCAAGATAAATTTTGGAAATCCAAATGTACTTGCGTATTTGAGAAAGTAGATGGCCGTTGTTTCAGCTTTCCTATCTTGCATAGGGTACGCTTGCAGATGTTTGGTAAGATTATCTTGAATAGTTAAAATAAATTTGTTTCCATTTTTTGTTACTGGTAACGGGCCCACGAAATCCATGGAAATCCATGGAACTGCGTAGGTGTTAATTGCTTTGATGGTTTTTTTTCCATCAAGGTGGGTGTTCAGTAATTTCTGTACACGCGCTAGGTATTGCTGCATTAGGTGTTGTTTTACAGCGCTGTGATCTATACGTTCATCCTGGTTGAATCCGAGATACCGATACGACTCTCCCGCGTCCATTGGCTGCATAACAGACTCCGGTTCGAGTTCAAATGCGACCGCATCTCGTTTTCCCCCAGAACGACACTGTGTCCGACATTTGTCAATCCCGAACTCCATGCAGAGGTCTCGCGAAACTTCCCTGGAAAGTCCCAGCAGCTTCTGTAATTGATGTTTAGTTGCTGCGTAGATCTTTATATCATCCATGTACATTAGATGTGAAATAGTATGGCGCGAATTCATTTTTGTCCCCACATTATAACCGTATTTGGTTTCATTCAACAGGCGTGAAAGTGGATTCATTGCGAGACAAAACCATAATGGACTCAATGAGTCGCCTTGGAATATGTCGCGTCTTACTTGAATAAGATCGCTTGTTGTTTTTTCGTTACCAATACTCAAATGTAAGCTCGTTCGCCATTCGGACATGATCGTTCCAAGGAAGTTCACGATACTTGGGTGTATTTTATACAACTCCAATACTCTCCGTAACCAGGAGTGCCGCACCGAATCAAATGCCTTTTTGTAATCAATAAACGCTGTGTACAGGTTACGTTGTCTTCCTTTCGCTTGTTCCAGTACTACGGAGTCAATCAGAAGCTGCTCTTTGCAACCTTCTGACCTCTTTCGACATCCCTTTTGTTCTTCTGTCAGTATGGTGTTAATCTGACAATGTTCATTGATCTTTTCTGCCAGACAGGACGTCAAAGTCTTATACACAGTAGGTAAGCAGGTGATAGGCCTATAATTAGCAGGATTTTTTGTATCACTGTTTTTTGATTTCATATATGTGATACCCTGCGTTAGGAACTTCGGTGTCAGGTTTTGTGTTCTTATAAATAGTGTAAATTGTTCAGCGAGATACTTGTGTGTTGATGTAAAGTGTTTGAGCCAGTAGTTTTGTATGTTGTCGATGCCAGGTGCCTTCCAGTTATGCGATCTCTGTAAAGCTCTGGAGACGTCCTCTGTAGTAATGTCCGTATAGGACATCTCCGGAAGATGTTCGTTATTCCTGTACTCTGTATCGATCCAGCTGGCTTTGTCATTATGGTCAATGGTGTTGGACCATATATTCGCCCAAAAACTATGGAGTGCGTTCTTCTCCAGTAGACCATTACTGTCAGTTACCGTGTTCGTTAGAGACTGATAAAATCGTCTCTCGTTTCTGCTGAACGCTTGGTTTTGTCGTTTGCGTTCAGTACTGGTCTTATACCTTCGTAAGCGCTTCGCTAATGCTGTTAATTTTTGATGAAGCGTATCTCTGATCTCTGTGAGTGTTTTATTGGGTTCGTCGTATTGTGTGTGTACTGTGTGTTTGTGTAATATGTCGTGTATGTATTTGTTGAGCCGTTTGGACCTCGTACCCTGTTGGTATTGGGTGATCCTGCCGAGGTTGCATCGGATGTTCTTGATGCGTTTATTCAATTCAGTAAGCGCTGTGTTAAATTCCAGTTCGATCTCTTGCAGTAGGGTGTCATTTACTGCTGTCTCATAGTGGCTAGGCTCATTCTCGACAAGTTGTTGAATGTCGTTTGGTGTGGGGCTTCTCATTTCTGGTGGGCCGTCAGCCTGAGTTTCTTCATTTTGAGCAAATTGATGTGCGACTTTAATGGTGTTTATGAGGGAGGAAGGGATAAGGTTATTGGTAAAAATGACACGTTTTTGGTCTGCCAGTCTCTGTTCAGTAACGCGACTTAGGTGAGGGTAGCTGCGCGCGAACTCTTGATGTAATTTTGTACGGTAACCAGTTTTGTCCGTTTCAAGTCTAGTAACTTTGAAGTATGTGCGTACGATGAATTCATTCAGTTCATCTGTCCATTGCATACGCACACGCTTCTAACCAGCTTTAGTGGTCCCCAAAGGATGCTCCGAGGAAACTCTTAAAGTCGGCTGAGCCAAAGGTGTTGGGGGCTCCGTAAGTAGGGCAGTAGAATTTTGGCTGAAGGTGTTGTTACAGCTGACAGGTGGCTGTCTAGAACCCACCCTATCTTCACCGCGATCTAAGCTGTCACATTCAGTGGTGACCCTGATGCGCCCGGTCGCTCCACCGGCAGCGGCATTTTTCCGAGGCTTTTCTTTTCTTAAATTCTCCATCCTAATGGGTTGTCCTTTTAGTCGCCTTTTACGACAAGCAGGACTTACTGTGGGGAAATTCTGCAAAGTGAAGCACCCACCCACAGGGCTTTTATTATTATTATTATTATTATTATTATTATTATTATTATTATGAAAGATTAACGAAAAACGCGACTGCACTTCAAAAACCCCCAGGCGGAGGAAAAAGTGTCCGTGCAGCGTACCAGGTCAGGTACTTCTAGGTCAGGTACGTAATGTCCGTCATACAGCATCCCCTTCCTGGTCTTCCCTACCTAATAAATCCCCGAACCTCGCTGCAAAACCATGGCAGTGGGAGATTCGAGGGCAGGTCCAATGGATGTTCGAGGACCCGCTCTAAACGGGGCATGGGCGTTCAAAGGTGTTCATGAACTCCCGGAGAAAGTCGTCTCGTGCGACCGGAGCGTGCGGAGCGTCCCGATAATAACTGCTTTTTGCATTGACGCCGCTAACATGTTGGCGTGAGATCTACAAGCCGGAATGATGTTAAGATTGCGCACAAAGGAGTTATGCATACCCCCCAGACATCCGATTATAAGTACGACCAAGCGGATAGTATAGCCCGGGTACAGTTGTCGCAGTTCATGTATTAGATCTTGATATTTAATCCTTTTTTGCTCCTCCTTTTCGACTATGTTAGTTTCCGCCGGAGCAGAGAACTCGATAACATACATAGTCTGAGATGTTAAATCTTGGAGCACAACATCAGGCTTATTGGCGTTCAATTGCCTGGTAGTTGCAACCGGCATATTCCAAAAGATCTTGCACTTTTGGTTGGCAACAAAGGATTCTACTTCCCCAGGATCGTAGGGCAAGACTGGTGTTTTGTCAACTTCGTAATGATGACGAAGATAAAAGTAGAGCACACGCAACGCTGCATTATGGCGATGGATATAGGTGGATTTAGCATAATAAGAACAACCTGAAGTCAGGTGCATTAAGGTTTCCGGGTATGCTTTGCATGCCCGACACGAGGTACTCGAAACCCCTTTATTACCCATCACATATTTTTGGTGTGTTAAAGTGTTCCACACTCCATCTTGAGCTGCCATGATAAAGCCCTCCGTTTCCGATTTAAGTCCATTAGCTCTCAAGAAAGCCCAAGTGAGTTCGCTCGAAAGGCCAAGGTTGTCAAGATGACGGTAGAACATACCCTGGTGAACTTTGTCGCGATGTTTATTGAGCAGATGTTGTTGCTCGGCTCTCTTGATTGCCGACTTTTGGCGCGACTGTGATAGTGAAAGAATGTTATCATCACCGTCGCGATTACGCGGATCGAAGGCTTAACCCAAGATATCGGCGGCACGTTGCGCTGCTGTGAATAAAAATGCGCCTACGCCAGCAATCTCGTGATCCCTGACGAGTTGCAATAGCGGGTCTGAACTGTTAAGTACACGACAAGCTGTACCTAAGACTATACGATCATGTAAACGTTCGACTGACAGGAGCCCCCTCCCCCCCTGGTCTCGTGTGAGGTAAAGTCGTTGTGTCGATGCGCGTGAGTGCAAACTACGGTTGATATTCATTATTTTTCGCGTGTCTCGGTCTAGTGCCTCCAATTCATTCACATTCCACTTAATTGAGCCAAAAGTATATAAAAGGATGGGTATGGCTAACATATTTGTAGCGCTGGTCTTGTTCTTCGCCGACAATTCGGAACTCCAAATCTGTCGGAGAAGGCGCTTATATCTATTACTTAAGGCGGCCTTCATGTTCTTCACGTCCTGGATGTGACTTTCGCCAACACCAAGGTACGTATAGGTCGCTCCTTCATCAAGATGTTCTATGATGCTTCCATCCACTAATTGGGCGTGTGAATCAAAATTCGGAACTACACCATGCTTACAGTGCACCACCGCGCATTTGTCCAGTCCGAACTCCATACCGATCGCGTGCGTGTATTTGTGTGTTAATTTTAGAGCGCAGTTGAGATCACTCTCCGACGAGGCATACAGTTTTAAGTCATCCATATAAAATAAATGTGTGACTTTATGCTCGCGATTTCCTACCGGGCCACACAAATACCCGGGTTCCTCTCTCAGGCTGATTGACAGGGGCAACAACGAGATGCAAAACAAAAGTGGGCTGAGGCTGTCTTCTTGGTATACGCCTCGTTTGTATGTCACCAACTCCGTTGACACAACGTGTTCACCGGATGTTATTGTGAACCTTGTTTTCCAGAGCGGCAACAGGTGTTCAATACATTTAATAATCTCGGGGTGGACTCGCAGACAATGGAGCAAATAGATAATGAGCTCATGCGACGTTGTGTCAAATGCTTTCCGATAGTCCACCCAGGCCATGCTCAGGTTGCGTTTGTGCTGTCTAGCGTCCTGACAGATACATCTGTCGACCAGCAAGTTGTCTTTGCAACCCGACATTCCTCTTTTTGAACCTCGTTGTTCATAGATCGAACTCCACACTGGTTCAATCGCCTTCAAGATGCGTTCATATAGAATGGAAGTGAACGCTTTATACACAGTGTTCAGGCACGTTATCGGTCTGTAGTTCTGTGGTTGTGATAGGTCTCCTTTTTTCGGTATTAGGACCGTTCTTCCCTCAGCGAGCCACGATGGTATTGGCTCACAGTTAAATAACCAATTTGAAAATATACGGGCAAGGTGGCGGTGGATACTAGCGAGCTTCTTCCACCAAAAATTCGTTATTCCATCAATGCCCGGAGCCGAATAGTTCTTCTTGCCTTTGAAAGCAAGTTCGACTTCCTCTTTATCAACAGATGTTATATTGGTGTGAGATGGCACTTTGCCAAGCTGTTGTTTGCAGTACCATCTAAACTGGCTGATGGGAATACAGTCCAAGTCAGTCTCTTTAGTCGTCTCATATATCCCCCGCCAATAATCTTCTATTGCGTCGACCCTCGGTGGTTGCTCCACGACAGGGCTTTTAGATGCGAACAGGCGTGAAGGGTTCGAGTTAAAGATCTTATTTTCCCGAATACACCGTTCACGCCGGGCTACTTTCTTCTTGGCCAGGGCCAATGCGCGTATCTTATCCAAATGTGTCTGTTTGATGGTCAACAGATTGCCCAAATTTATCGTGTGATAGCGGTACCTTAGTTCTCTGGCAAAAGCCCGTACCTTTCGCGTAAAGCGCCTATTGGTCTGAATATATTCTATCACACATTGGATACGCGATACCAGCTGTCGTAGTGTCCTCACCTTGGTGTCAATTTGTTTAATACGAATACGTGCCTTCTCCTCTGCAGTCTTTTGCTGCTTAGTACAAGGGGTCAGGACACGCATCGCTGCATATACTGCGTTGTCGACGTCGGTGAGATCACTGGATGGGGATAGATGATCGTCCAAAATTTCGTTTAGTAGGGTCAGTTGTTCGCCCTTTATATACGTCCGTCGGTATTTGGGACGTGGTCGTTTGTCAAAGTCTAAATCGGTATCGAGAAGATCGCGAAATTGTTTTCTTAAATTGTCTGAGACAGAAAGGGATTTATTTAGATCGGCATCATTCTGTGTGGGAGCTGAACTTGTTCTGGTGTTAGACTCTAGCACAGTATCTGTGTTGGCTTGATTTAACAAGTCCGTCTGTGCCTCAGTAACTACGCTGCCACCGCAAGTTACCGGTTGATCTCGCTCTATGATGTTATTGGTCGAGCTCTCACCGTTGACCGCAGAATCCTGTTCAGCTTCCACCACTGTAGTTTCTGCAACCCTAGCTTCTTCGCGAGCTTCTCGATTATCGTCATGTCCGGTAGGTATGTTTAATTTTATAATTCGGGCTACATGGTCACGCAGATTTTGTGGCGTTAAATTAGAGTGTTCGGGATGCATCTGGCACCATATGGCATGCATCCTTGCCATGTACCCTCTCTTATTTGGCTCACTTTGTGTGCGGCACGTGAGCAAATCTCTCCTCAAGCTGTCCGTCCACTCCAGGCGCACGAGACGAGAAGATGAATTTTGACTGGTTCCGCCTTTTTGTGCGGGCCCATCCGAGAGACCCGCGGCACGACCAGCCTTCCTAGTTCTATTACCGTTGGGAACTAGTTAAAACCTGTTAGGGGTAGTTAGCCCGTTAACAGAGACCACCATTTAGCGCTGGTTGACTCCACGCACCAGGTACCAGAAAGTACCTGGTCTTAGCTCGGGAACCCCGGGAGCGCTACTTCCCGTGTTGTTGTAGCAACCGACCACCTAAGCAACCAGGTGTTACAACAAGCCCCTGAGGGTTTATTATTATTATTATTATTATTATTTATTTATTTTTTTTTTTTTTGATTAAAATTGGGGTACTGCTGCCGGTGGAGGGCGCGGTCAGCAGCACCCGGCGGCATCGCCTACTAAGGGCATGCGCCGCCAAACACGGTAGAAAAAAAATAAAAACAACACGTAAAGACAAGGACACATAAATGCACTAGACAACGGACAGACATACACATAATAAAAACCAACGATGGGCCCTGCCATCCCAGGGCTTAAGAAGAGCGGACAGTCCTTGGTGACGGTACGGTAAGTACTAGACAGAGCGTCCGGTCACCAAGGCCTGAAGACCATCGCTGCGACTCCCTCCGAGGTGTAAGAGGCCTTGGAGTGGAGAGAACCGACTAGAAATACACAAATAAATATCACAGATCAATATCACGGTAAGAATCACAGATAAAACTTATTGCGTCACTGGGAGGCCGCAGGCCAACCAGTGAAACAATAAGGAGTTAAAACAATACTGCTGTAGAGCCATAACAACAGGCCTACAGCGGCATAACAAAATATCACAGATAAAAACAATTGATGTGCCACCTAGGGTGTAAAAGGCCTTCGGTGGCACATCATTAAAAAACAATAACGAAAACAGATAACAAAGTATAAATAACAACAGTACCACTAAGGGTGTAAAAGGCCCTTAGTGGCATAACGAAACACTAAAAGTACCCTGCCAGACCAGCTGCCAGACATTAAATCCTGAATATTTAATTTTTGTTAAAAATTTCGTTCTTATATACAGCTCCCCATAACCCCCCATTTCCGCCACACCGTTACAGTGGATAACACGCATTATTTACTGATTAAAAACTTGTAGCATTTGTACAGAATTTTAAAGAATTTCAGCTAAGATCTCCCTAAAATATTTTTAATAAACCCATTCTTACGGGTGTTTAACCCCTTAGAAATTAAGTGACCCCAATTAAAAAAGTTTTATAGTAATGTAACCTCGGTCTAACTCTTTTGATCACTTTTCATCAAAATTGCTTAAGGACTAGTAGGAGAAAAATTCCAACATATTATTTTTCAGCAAATTTTTGAAGGGGTGTTTTATCCCCTAAATGTGGGATTGGACACGTACAATTAAAATATGTTTGTTACTTTGTCAAGTACTACAATATATCTTAAAATGAACGAAATCACAGGGTAACACTTCCGTAACATTTCTTGTTAGACTAATGAATAGCTCCAAGGTTAGAATCTGTATAGCTGGAGGTATACACTAATGTCATACGGGAAGCACTTGTTTAATGTGTAATTTAATGGAATTAGAAACACTATACTACTTCTTTCTACGGTGTCCAATTTTATCCGCTTTTAGAAATAACTATATTAAAAAATATACAAATACTGGAAATGCTCTTCTGGACTTATTCTCAAAGTTAAATTAAAAGCAAATAAAGGATATCTTCGAATATACTCTAAATTTATTAAAATTTCAAAAAGAGCATAGCCAGGTAAGATAGAGAAAACGGTCCTTGACGCAAAATTGATTGTTTTTATAGGAAATAATACTTCTTAGCCCTAGATAAATTCCTGTCAAATTATGTACCCACCTTAGGCAAAGTAATAAAAATTAACGTTGTATCCCTTTATTATACTAATTTTTTTAAAATTTTAATTTTAATAAATTCTTTTTAGCACTTGCGCGTTAGCGACACTCACCATTTTTTGTTCAATGATATGTCTCTTAGCACTCTATAACATATGGATGTGGCTATTTATACATACAGTATGTATAATCAATTGGCTATTTATACATACAGTATGTATACGCAATTGGCTATTTATACATACAGTATGTATACAAAATTGGCTATTTATACATATATAGTATGTATATGAAGTTGGCTGTTTATACATAGTTATGATAATTATGATATGTATACTGAATTGGCTATTTAAACATGAAGCATGTATACGCAGTTATGGCTGCTTATACATACTGACTATTATTACAATTAATATTTTTATAATAACTACACCATTATAATAATCCAATACCTCCGATTGAGCTGATTTTTGCTTTTTTTACATAATCATTTTGGCTTAAGAAGTTATCCCCTAAACGGATTTTTGCCGACGCGGACCGGTAGCGTATTTTTCAATCCTTCGAATGTCTAAGTTTAGGGGTTACTAAAAGTTTTCCGTTACCGTAGCAACAAAAATTAAAAACAGATTCCTATGGAACATGGTGAGTAGCACAAAAAAGAAAGGATGAATTTTTTCGATATTTTCCTTAGTGATATTACGTGTCAAATTTGTAAAACTTACTATATTGAGTAGACAATTACGGTAGGTATATTACGGCATTTATTGATAGAAGTAAGTGGAAAATGGACCGGACGGCATCGTTGACACTTCATTTTCAGGCAAAGGATAATTAAATAATTTTGAAGCGATTACACGCCGAGGCTTATTTGTAAATAATTACCCTTTGCCTAAGAATGAGGCTTCATTGGTGACATCCCGTTCATTTTTCACTTATTTCTGTGAATAAAAATCAAAATATTTTAATTAAATTCATAAAAATTGATACTATGTATATGTGTATGTGTATAATTTACAATCCATTATCTCATTATAGTAAGTTTTAGAAATAAGACACGTATTATCTTGAAAACTAAACAGGGTATCGAAAAACTTTGTTCTTCCTTTTTTGTTCCACTGATCAAATTCTGTTCTTCCTTTTTTGTTCCACTGATCAAATTCTATAAGAATCTGCCTCTAGTTTTATCACCATAATAACGGAAACTTTTTTTTAGGTGTGTCTGTATTCAAAGGATTAAAAAATACACTTAGAAAATAATTTTTTATTTAGAAAATAATAAATTTAGAAAATAATTTCTTATTTTAAATCGAAAAGAGTATATAAGAAAAACATTTAGTTAAGTCGGAGGATATCCGAAAGTACATTTGCCTATTTATATCTCTTATATACTAATTCTTGTTAATTTAAACCCTCAGATTATGCAACTTCCGGTTCGCGTCGCAAAAATCCGTTTAAGGGATAACTTCTTAAGCTAAAAAGATTATGCAAAATTCAATCGGTGGTACGCGAGAAATTCGTTATTATTAGAATTGATAAATTCGTTATTGTAAGTTATTTTACTGTCACCAATGGAAAAGTTCATTTTAGTACGCGCACCACGAAATTTGTATGATATTTTTGGTGCTCAAGGTGCGCGTTATACGCCGGAAAATACGGCAATTATGTGTAAGTAGCCAACTGCGTATACATATTGCATGTTTAAACAGAATATTTCATATACATACTGTATGTATAAATAGCCAATTTCGTATACATACTGTATGTATAAATAGCCAATTCCGTATACATACTGTATGTATAAATAGCCAATTGCGTATACATACTGTATGTATAAATAGCCACATCCATAACATATAGTCACAGAATAGATAACAACCAGAAGAGTAACAGAATGAGAGGTCCGATATTGTCTGCTATGACCCCAATGATTGCCTGTGTTTTGTGAAAAGCAAGGGGTGGTCTCGGGTATATTACTTATATCTAACAGAGCCGGTATAGGATTTGAATTATGAAAAAAAGTAATACAATATATTAGATGATTTGTTATTGTTAGCTAGCATTTATTTATTAAAAGTCTTCACTAAATAAACATTGTGTGATTTAGATATATTCTCTATGTTAATATAATATAATTTGCAAAATTTACAATTTAAATTTGTAACGAAATTTTATTTTAAAATACACTACTGCCCTGGAACTACGACACTGATCGGTTTGAATTATCATATTCTTCTAATTTCTTCCAAACCTCGAGCATCAAAATTTACCTGACTATCGTTTCTTCTCTTTCTGTTACTCTTCTGGTTGTTATTTATTCTTGTGATATAGTTTTATGGAAAGATTTTAGTTGGTACACGGAGAGAAAATTCCTATAAAAATTACTGTGCTCATACTACAATCGACGTGTAACAGGCGAACATATCCAATTTTTGTACGGTAAAATTATAAAAATTACAATAATATAATTATAATTTTTATATTATAAAAATTACAATAATATAATTATAATTTTTATAATTTTACGGTACAAAAATTGGATATATTCGCCTGTTACACGTCGATTGTAGTATGAGCACAGTAATTTTTATAGGAATTTTCTCTCCGTGTAGAACATAATAATATTTAAATATAAATGCATGTCATGTTCGGTACTACATATTATATTACTTCTACATATATAAAAAGTACCATAAAGCATAAAGTATCTGCATTATTTCTAAAACACATATATATATATATATATATATATATATATATATATATATATATATATATATATATATATATATATATATATATGGACTTTTTCATTTAAAAGCAGCAAACATGAAAAAGTCAAGGTTTCAGATTTGTTTCATATTCACGTTATTTTATCTATCAAGAGCCCTGAGTCAAAATATGACGCCAGTTGTGTCAAATTAATACTCGCTCCCGAGATATTTAGGTCAGAAAATTAAAACAAATTACACAGTTTTTTGTGCCTTTTTTGAAAAAATTATTGTAACTTTGTAACGGATGGCTCAAATTTTATGAAAATTGGTACGCGAAATGGGAAAATGTCGTAGTATAGGTTGAAACTAAAAAAAAAATTTTTTATTGTATAGTTTCACCCTCCCGCCCCCTCAAAATAATCCAACTTTGGACAGCCCTGGAAAAAAAGCTCCTTAACGTATTTGAGTGATTTTGATCTTATTTTATGCAAAAATTTATGCTCTTTCGATTTATGAAAAGAAACGCGTGGCCTTTTGATGGCATCATTGTGAAAATCAAGAAAAATTGACAGCATGTGTTAACAAAGTACTATATTATATAATGAATAATGCACTTACTACAAAAATGTGCTAAGAGAACTTAAGTTTTATTAATTTTCAGATATTAAGCCTTTAGTACAATTTAAATAACAATTGCCGTTTTTATTTGTCGGGAAATTATTCAAAGGGGCTTAATCATCACCCAAAAAATTAAAGTAATAACAAAATTTCTCAAATTTTTTTCTAAATTAGTTAAAAATTTAGAATCGCTTTATAGTTAATTTTAGAAAATTATCAGTCTTACCATTGTATCAACAGTGGTAGTGCAGGGGGTTAAATTTCAAGGGTAAAAATTATAGCAATGATAAAAAAAAATTTAAATTTTTTTCTAATTATTATTGTAGTTTATTAACAATAAATATGATTATATAAAATTATATGTAGGTATATACCGTTATGTTACTGCAATTTCTTAAGGGCAAGGTAAGGTATTAAAATAATTTTTTTTGCATTTTTTTTTTTTATTTTTTTAACTGAATGCATAATATCTCGAGAATATTGTCTCAAAATTTCAAGTTGATTGGGGCAAAATTGTCGAAGTTACAAGCATTTTTGTTGTTACCTGGCAGATGTTTCGCTCTCTATATATCTCTCTCTGTCAGTTATATTATAGAAATTTCAATGGAAGTACTAACATGTTTATACCTGTACTGTGTATTTTGTCAGTGTAGGGTAAAAATTTAGTTTAGCAGTAAGTATTCTATATCAGTTTTATACAAGAATTTTTAAGTGTTCAAAACTTTAAAACGTTTTTCCGACAGCTCACGTTTTCAAAGTCGGTGCCCCTCATAACTTCAAAACTACAGCCCCGATCCATTTGAAATTTTGAACACTATTTCTGTACATAATTTACGAGGTAATGCTGGAAAGTTTTTTTTTTTTTTTAAATTTGTTAATAATTTTTATTTTACTATAACAAATTAGCCGATTTTTTTCGCCAAAATCGTGTTTTTCCTTTCTAGGTGTTCTAAAAAAGTGAAAAATTGAAATTTCGAAAGACCCTCCCAGCGTTACCTGAGGAAAACTATTATCTAACGAATGAACTTTAATTTTTTTATTTCGGATGATCCAGCACCAAGTTATGAGGGGCACCGCAATTCTAATTTTTTCCGAGACACGTTCGAATAATTGCTGCCATTACTGTATTTTTAAATATTTCTTCGTGAAAATTTTATACAATATTCTTCGAGTGTTATACTTTAATGTACCACTGGTTTTAATAAAGAGATTTTAACTGTGTCGTCACAAAAAAATAACAAAAACATGCCTTTTTTTGTACGAATTAACCTTACTCTCTCCTTAAATGATAACGATGAAGAGTACTGTGACACAATTAACTCCGTATTTGACACTGGTTTAAAAAAATGGAAATTTCTTGTACCAACAATCGTTTTTGTGGATTTCCATCGATTTTGTAAAAAATTTCTGTTATTTTCTACTGTAGTCATTTCAACAAAATCAAAATTTACATTTTTTATACTCTTTGAAAATTCGTAGAGTGATTTGGGCGAATTTATAAGCTTATTTTGTAGGCTTGCCCTATAAGCACTTCTTTTTACAGTTCCACCAAGTCCATCACATGGGCTTTGCCATGTGATGTGGCAAAAAAATACCATTCGGCCTTAACACCAAAATCTGTTTCGTGGTTGCACAAGTTGTGAAAATTACTTTTATTTTTGTAGCGACTAGATGCACCGTCCGAAAAATAAAAAATTTTTTAAATATTATTAATTTTACTTTTAATAAAGTTTATAAAACTTTTTTGAAAAGTATAAAAACATACAGTATCATGTTTTAAACAATCACTTAAAATTACATAATTAAAGAAACTTAGGGAATTGTCTTCGTTTTTGTAATAACACACAAACGGATGAATTGTACATTGATTGTTGGTCCAATGAAATCCTTGAATTGACTCTTGAATTACAAAGCCATAATTTTCTGAAAAATCAGCTATCACTATTATTTCCTTATCTTTTAAATCCATCTTTTCAAATTTTAAAAATGCTGACTGTGCTTTAGAAATAAAATCGTGAAACCGTAATTTATCTAGCTGTGCTACAAAATATTCAATAAACTCTGGGATACATTTTATGATAATTTCTAAATTACAACGATCTACAGTAACCCACTGTTTCACTTCAATTAAATCGTCTCCGTAATCTTCGTAAATTATTTCCAATTCATTTTTAAAATTCAGTGTCTCGGCACAAACTTCACATTTTTTTAAAAAACAGTCTTCGTTAGGAGGGTTACACATTAACGCACTTAAGCAATGTTTATAAGTTTCAAAACGACTTTTTTCTTTTAATTTTGAAGCTATAAAAGAAAGTTTTACATTCTGATGGATAGTACATACACATACAGTATGAGTACCTTTAGTCCCAACAGACACACAATTTAATGGGCGTAGAGAACAAAATTTTGTAAAACCTATCTTTAAATCGGGATTTTCATTTACAAAATTTAAATATAATACTTTTAAACTGCCAAGCAACAGTCGCTTTTGTACTCTAGTTTTCTTATTATCAATCTTTACTACTTTGTAATCTTTGAAGCCGGGCATGGGGCGAGACGCTTCGTCAGAATTATAGTATTCAGAAACCTTTTGAAGAGTTTCGTCTGACAAATGTTTTCCTGTTTTCTTAGGTTTTGATTCAAAAAGTATTTCATTTTCTTTAACATAATTCTTCACTTTTTTGCGGTATGGACTGTAACATCAAACTCTTCCTGAATCTTGGCAACACTCCAACTCTTGGGTAAAATTGATAATATAATTAACTTTTGATTTTCAGTAGTTGAAGGGTCGTTATATTTTTCCTTCAGCTGTTGTAAAATTTCTTTAAAATAAGAAGAACTATCACCATCAGAAGAGTCTTCTTCTGATTTTAAAAGTTTCTTTTTTATACTCTTTTTTATCGTTTTATATTTGCCTATTTTATAGCTTAAAGGTTTACTGGATTTTACAGGAGACAAACCTAACGGCATCAAGGCTATATTGATTTTATTTATGTCCTTCTCGTCCTCAGTATAATCTTCGTCAGGAAGTATTGACGTGCTAGGCTCTGGAAAATCTTCTTGTGTATCTTGCTTATTCTTGTTTAAAATATAAATTTTATTACGACACCTATAGCAAAGTTTATTTCCCGGAATAAGTTTGATAATATGTCCATATTTAATAGCAAAATCTAAGGAAATTTCACGTACACCATGTTTAATTTTGGTTTTATGAATAGTAAACGGATCCGCACAAAAAATTTTCTTTTTAGAAAAACATGTTAAATATTTTTCATAATGGTTTTTGCAAATTGTTCTCAAATCGTCAAAATCGTCTATATCTAGTCTTAAACGCAGTAATTTACGATCACTAGAACACAATCCACTTATTGTTAAAAGTTTTGGTCTGCTGAACAAGCTGAAAATGCTTCTTTGAAATACAATCCGACTGAACACATTATTTGCCGACAAAAATATAAATATATTTAAAAAAATTTCAGCAGGAATACGAATAACTATTTTGTATTTTTTTAATACCGTATGAGACTGTTTTAACAATTAACTGCAACAATTACTTTAAAAATTTTAAAACAACTATATAAAGAACAGCTATTTATAAACTGAAAAAATTAATCTTTGGGAGACCAAAATATTTCTTTGTAACTGGAAATAACTTTGTAAGATAAAGGACATTTATAAGTGGATAATATTTTTTGTACACATTTTGAAAATCATAAAGGGTCAACGTACACCATCCTGTTAAAATAATTGTCACACAGTGTTTTATTTATTACCACTTACGTTATTATTATTTCGACACATCTAAAATTGCAGGAGATAGATATATGAAACTAAAAATATCCGATTACATAACTATTCCCAGAAATTGGAAATTTTTTTAATCACCGTTATAATTTTTACCCTTGAAATTTAACCCCCTGCACTACCACTGTTGATACAATGGTAAGACTGATAATTTTCTAAAATTAACTATAAAGCCAATCTAAATTTTTAACTAATTTAGAAAAAAATTTGAGAAATTTTGTTATTACTTTAATTTTTTGAGTGATGATTAAACCCCTTTGAATAATTTCCCGACAAATAAAAACAGCAATTGTTATTTAAATTGTACTAAAGGCTTAATATCTGAAAATTAATAAAACTTAAATAAGTTCTCTTAGCACATTTTTGTAGTAAGTGCATTATTCGTTATATAATATAGTACTCTGTTAACACATGCTGTCAGTTTTTCTTGATTTTCACAATGATGTCATCAAACGGCCACGCGTTTCTTTTCATAAATCGAAAGAGCATAAATTTTTGCATAAAATAAGATCAAAATCACTCAAATACGTTAAGGAGCTTTTTTTCCAGGGCTGTCCAAAGTTGGACTATTTTGAGGGGGTGGGAGGGTGAAACTATACAATAAAAAAATTTTTTTAGTTTCAACCTATACTACGACATTTCTCCATTTCGCGTACCAATTTTCATAAAATTTAAGCCATCCGTTACAAAGTTACAATAATTTTTTCAAAAAAGGTACAAAAAACTGTGTAATTTGTTTCAATTTTCTGACCTAAATATCTCGGGAGCGAGTATTAATTTGACACAACTGGTGTCATATTCCGACTCAGGGCTCTTGATAGATAAAATAACGTGAATATGAAACAAATCTGAAACCTTGACTTTCTCATGTTTGCTGCTTTTAAAAGAAAAAGTCCATATATACATATATATATATATATATATATATATATATATATATATATATATATATATATATATATATATATATATATATATATATATATATAGGGTGGGCCATTTTAATCTATGCATCTAAATATCTCGCCAGAGGTGCCACCTATAAAAAAATGACCTTTGCAAAAGTTTTTAGGTACGAAGGGGGACATTAAATGGTGACCTTAAATTTGATTCTGAAAGAGCGTGAAATTTCACGTCGCAAATGCTATAAACGAATTTTTTAATTATTGGCCTTAAGAGGTGTAAAGCCCACCAAAGAACAATAAAATATTAGATTTTAAAGGAAAAACCTAACTTTAAAGGATTGGCATCTTTTGGAGACGTAAAATAGAAGCTTCTGTTCGCTTTTAACGACCTTTGAAAGTCATTCTAAGGTCAAAATCCAGAAAAAATGACACTAAAAAGTTATGGAAAATTAATTTTTCATAACTAAAAAGTAAAAAATTAAATGTCAATAAAAAAATTCGTTTATAGCATTTTCGACGTGAAATTTCACGCTCTTTCAGAATCCGAAATAAAAAATAGGTCATTCCATTTGAAAAATACGATTTGACCTCAAAATGACCATGAGAATGAAGGTCACGGTTAAATTTAAGGTCACCATTGAATGTCGCCCTTCGTACCTAGCAACTTTTGTAACGGTCATTTTTTGATAGGTGGCACCTCTGGCGAGATATTTAGATGCATAGATTAAAAAGACCCACCTGTATATAATTATATATATATATATATATATATATATATATATATATATATATATATATATATATATATATATATATATATATATATACCATTTGAGTTTTTCGAGAGTTGCCATTCGATTTATTCCTAAAATATGCATCTAATCAAAAAAAAGTTTATACAAAAAATATTCAAAATAGAGGGGGTCATTCATGAAAAATTGTTCCAGACTTCTAGGACCTACGGTTTTTTTGGAATAGGAAAAAAATTTTTTTTCAAATGGAAACATATGTTGAGATGTTTTAAAAAAATTAGTTTATTACTTCAAATTAATTATGCTAAAATTTTCATTATTTTATTTCATATTTTTGAGCAATTGCATTTTTAACTTTTAATTTTCAAAATCCATGGTAAGGTTTGTCTAAACGAACGCAAAATATACGATTTATTTTCAATTTATTTCAAAATGGGCTAAAAAAAAATAACTTTTGTGTGAAGTTTGAAGCAATATGCAACATAATTTATAAAAACTTGAGGGGTTTAATTAAATTTGGTAACTATTGAAAAGTAAAATAGCTACACTTATATCCAAAACGTCCAAAACAGAAATAATTAATGATAACGCCTCAAGCTTTTATAAATTATGTTGCATATTGCTTCAAACTTCACTCAAAAGTTATTTTTTTAGCCCATTTTTAAATAAAAGCTTTTTCTTAAAAAACATTTTTTTTACTTTAATTTATTTGCTGATCAATTTGTATTTATTTTGCTGCTCAATTAAACCTAAGCCTTAAGTTAATATCAAGGGTGTATCTTTTGGGAGTCTCAAGTTTCAATCCTTACCCGCACCACTTTTATAGTAAAAAAAAACTTGATTTTTCTTGTTTTTTAAAAGTTTTGTTCGGGTCAAAATCTCCCCAAATAAACCTAGAGGGCTAAAATTTTGTGTACCTATAGGTTATGTTAATAGCCAGCCACTGCGTTTTGGAGGTTTCAACTTTCAACCCTTACCCCCACGATTTTTACACCAATATTTCCTTGATTTTTTTGTTTTTTTTTCTAACACGCCTAGAGACTCTCTCAGTAAACCTAGAGGGCTGCAATTTTGTATCTGTGTTCAGTTAATATCGAGAGTGTGCCCTTTAGGGATTCCACAATACCTTGCCCCCCGCTTTTCCCATTTTTACATCGGAATTCAATAGCGTTGTTATATGTGTTTAAATGTGATTTATTTTCATAATAATACAGTAGGCGTACTAAATTTAAAAAAACAAATGAATTAAATACTATAATTTATCACAAATGCAATACATAATATGTAAGTAATTTAAAAAATGTTATTGATGTCATTTTTTATTTTATTTATAAAGTAGGAATTTTTGATTTTTTTGGAAAGAAAAAATGTCCTCAAAATATCCTTCCAATTCACAAGGTTGTTTTTTTTTAATATTTAACAATAAAACAGAGAGGCTACTGGCGGATAAGCATGGGTAGGAATCCTCCCAAACTAACTGTGTCAGTTTTTAGTCGAATTTTCTCCGAAAAATTAGACTTATACAGTCTATACGATAAGAGCTGCGAGAGGCGAG
Source organism: Brachynemurus nebulosus (assembly GCA_035578155.1). Classification (NCBI taxonomy): domain Eukaryota; kingdom Metazoa; phylum Arthropoda; class Insecta; order Neuroptera; family Myrmeleontidae; genus Brachynemurus; species Brachynemurus nebulosus. The sequence goes on along the minus strand of JAPWDM010000033.1, from coordinate 2,075,336 downwards.
AGTAGGGGCGCTATCCGTTTTCGGACCCGTAGAACACGAATATGTAGAAAAAAAAATGTCTGATATATATATATATATATATATATATATATATATATATATATATATATATATATATATATATTTTCCCGCCACCTTTTAATTTGTGTAGGGCCCCCCTATGGAAGTTAAGAGATGAAATTTGGTAAATGGGGCTCATTTTCGAGGCACCTCATACTATCAAAGTGGGGTCAAATTTTGGGCAAATTTTTTTTCTGACCCGACCTTTAAGGGGGTGGTGGGGGGCGGAAAAGCAATAAAACTTTTTCAAACCGGTTTTAAATAATGTTTCGGTCAATTATCTACAACATATCCAAAATTCAGCTTCCTAGGATGATATGGTAGGAGTAGAGGGGGGAAAAACGATTTTCGCTGGATCTAACAGGCCCCCAGCCCCCCAGAATTAACGTAGAGGGTTGAAATTTGGTGTGTTGATAAAGTTCGTACCTAGGTTGTGCTTTTTGGAGGTTTTAATATTTTACCCCCACCCCCCTCATTTTTAAGCTACAATTTCATGCATTTTCGACGTTTTCGAAGTTTGTACCACTCGCACAGGTCACCCGAATAAACCTAGAGGGCTGAAATTTTGTATTCGGATTGAGTTAGTATCAAGGGGGTGCCTTTTGGGGGTCTCGACTTTTAACCCCTACCCCCACCATTTTTATACCCAAAAGAACATGATTTTTCTTGTTTTTTAACAGTTTCGTTCGGGTCAAAATCTCCCCAAATAAACCTAGAGGGCTGAAATTTGGTGTACAGGTTAAGCTAATAGCCAGACACTGTTTTTTGGAGGTTTCAACTTTTAACCCTTACCCCCACGATTTTGACGCCAATATTTCCTTAATTTTTTTGCTTGTTTTCTAACACGTCTAGAGACTCCATAAGGAAACCTAGAGGGCTGAAATTTTGTACGTGTATTCAGTTAGTATCCAGCTAGTACCTTGTAGGGAGTCCGCATCACTTTTCCCCCCACTTCTCCCATTTTTACATCGGAATTGAATGCTATTGTTAAATGTGTTTTAAAAGCATTATGTTTATTCTAAATACAAGTAGGCGAATAGTAATTTTAAAAAATTTAAAAAAAAGTGAACTTACTTTTATGACAAATGAAATACATACATATTAAGTAATTTAAAAATGTTATTAAAGTCACTGTTTATTTATAAATTAGGAATTTTGGATTTTTAGTATTTATAAAACAGAAATTTTGGATTTTTTTGGAAAGAAAAAATATCTTTATAAAGGCCTTCCAGTTTACTATTGAAGGTCCTTTTTTAATATTTAAAACTAAAACATAAAGGCAATTAGCGGATAAACATGGGCAGGAATGTCCTCGTACGAATTGTGTTGGCTTTTTTTCTGCTACCTGTTTTCGGCACAAAATTGAAATTTACTGAGATACAGCCCTTAAATACTTAAAACCTTTTTTTAAAGCCTCGATCAGCCGAACACTCATCACCAGTTTTGAAACCAACAAAATGACAATTCGGTTGTAGACTTTCAATCACATTTCGCTTGTAGACATTCAATACCGAAGATGAAGGGGAAAATTCGACTACCGTGATGGGGCCCCGCTGCTCACGGCGTTTTTTTCCTTGTAACTGCTACCGACATAAAATTGAAATTTACTGAGATTCAGCTCTTAAAAACTTAAACCCTTTTTTTAAAGTCCCCATCAGTCGAACACTCATCATCAGTTTTAAAACAACAAAAATGGCAATTCGTCTGCAGCCTTTCAATCAAATTTAGATATCTTGAAAATACCGAAGATGTAGCGAAAAATTCGACTGCCGTGATGGGGCCCCGCTGCTCACGGCGTTCTTTTTTTTTTCATTTTACTTACAATGCTTCCGTAATTATCAGTCACAATATTTACTTCCTTTCTTATTGTTAGTCACGGTTTTGCCGATAATAAAAAAAATACCATTTCTTTCATGTAACAAGACTAAAGTAACACAAATTTATGAATTTTAATTAGAAGCTAATTAGAATAATATATATAAATTATTGTTTTTTATTTTACATGTTAAATTGTATGATGACACGGGAAATTAAACATTTGTACATAAATTGTCAAATAAGTACTAAAAAGGCAATACTAAAGTAAAAAAAAAATTATCATAAGACATAACTAAATATGAAATGTAGTAAGTGAAATTTTTGTTTATATTAAATCTTGCAATACCTTTTATAATTCTGAAATAAATTTATACCTATCATATTACTGATTGGTGGGGTAAAGATATTACTTATTCAATAGAATAGAAAAATTAGAGCGAGAGATTTTCATCTTTATAGTTATTTGAATTTAATGCTTGAATTGCCGTATATAAATATATTGTAATTGATAACTGGCTGGTCATTTTTACATTGGTGCTACAATCATTTACAAGAAACAATAATAATAAAAATAATTGTGTTTAAACTTTTATAGCAACGATGCGAATTTTGGTGTGTACAATAAAATAATTTATTATAATATTATAAATAATTTGTAATAGTTTTTGAAAAATTTTAGTGCGTTTTTCGAACACTCCGAGATTCATTTAAAAATTAATAGAATGAAAATTGTGCGAAATTGTTTTAAAAAGTTTAAAATGAAATACATTTTGTTTAAATACAGCCGTGATTTTAATTTTTAAAATTTTGAATCACAGAGTGCAAATTTAAGTTGTTTCTTAAAATGTATTCATTATTTTTAAATTTTACTTCATGTGATTTTTTAGCAAAAAGAGTAAATTGTTTTATTTGTTACTTTAATTTATTGGGCAACTTTAAATATTTTTATCCAAAAAAAAAAAAAAAATGATAAAATCATAGGGAATAGTAACAAATTTATAAAGGATAAAAATGAGTTTTTTTTAGTTATATATACGGAACAAGCAGATATATAGCATCGAATTGGCCATCCACGTTTGTGTGGCAACTACCACCCTATGATTAAAATTTAAAATAGGATTTGAAGTCTACAAAAATACGTGCCTAAAAAATTATTGAAGGTACGAAATCTAGGGTGGTCGATGAAAATTAAGTAAGACTGATTTTAGGATTATGACCCTAATTATAGGCAGTTCCATCAGTAAAATTATCTACGCAATAATATATTCAAATGAGCTAATCAGCATTATTGCATTTATTTACATTTTGTCTTAGCTTGTAGGATAAAAATAGTGAGATACTAAATTATCTTTCAAGATATATGTCAAAAAAAATTACTAGAGTCTAAAATGACTAAAAATATTGACTAAAGATTCATTGCTTAAATGCGTTTAATTCATCCTAATTCATATAGTATTTAGTAAAATTTTTAATTCTATTAATGATTAATTTTTTGTCAATTTTTAATTTTTAATAAAAATTTGTTACAGGTTACAACAATAGCTTTAGCAGTGATAGCTTTAGCAGAAGATATAAATGACACTAAATCGAAAAGGACACCAGTGCAGTCGTCCAAAACAAATAATGCGAATTTAAACTCCTTACAAGAATTTCAAAATAGTGGAAAACAGCCATCGTCTGATGGATCCACTTACACATTAAATGACATTGAATCACAAAATCCAAATGCAAATTTACAGCCTCAGATATCTCAAATTTCCCAACAGCAACCACAACCTCAGTTTGCAATTCCTGCTCAGTATACACCCCAAACTCTTCATCAACCATCTAATTTGAGACCAAATATTCCCTATCAGATTCCTCAGCAATACCATCAACAACCAGTACAAATGATTCTAGTCCCTCATCCTATGGCGCATCATGGTGGTAGTCCTTCAATAGTGCCCATTTCATATAGTAGTAACCCAACTCCATTAATCTTAACACCACACGCAAATATGTTATTTAATCAAGCGGCACAACAGTTACTGCATTATTATCAAACGCATCCTCAGGCCAGACTTCAGTTGTTGCAAGGCTATCAACCACAATATCAAATTGTACCAAGTGCAGCACAACCTGCTGGAATCGGAGCAACGACACATTTAGCACCAAGTGCAACATTATATCATCAACAAACCCAGCCGTTAAATATAGCTGCTAATCCGGCTAATTTCCAAGCTTCAATTCAATATCAACCACCACAATCATCACCACAACAATCACAATCACCTTCAACTTCTGCATCTACGCCATCCTTAAATGCGTTAGAATATTTACCACAACCAGAAAAATTGATAGCAGCTAGTCCCCAATTTTTAGCTCCATTTCCACTACGTACTCCTTACAAACCTAGGTTTTAACTAATATTTGAAATGAATGAGACTGATCAAAAATTTTGTTGATATGAGAAAGCCAGAGTTTACTTTTTTAATGGTTATTCAAAACGGTGCTAAAATATTTAAAACTACTTGTCACAACATCCAAAGATTGGCTTTTTTGAAAGTTTTTGTACTGATATTTTATACGTATATTATATTGTTATTAAATGATATTATAGTACCTGTTATTATTATTTGTTGAATATTTACTGAAGTTGTTAGTTTTCTTTGTTAATTAAAGTATTATTTTTTTAATACACGTTTTCGTAAAATATTGGCTTTTTCTTTCTTCTTGGCAATTTAATTTTATCTTTTTATACTAATTTTAGGTACAATCACCGTTAAAAAGAAATTGGAGCTGAGCAAAATGGTTTATAAAGTCCATTAAAATAGAAGATGGAAAATGGTTTTCAGAAATGGATTTAAAATATAAAATGGAAATTGATTTTACTAAACATATTTAAAATAGAAAATGGAAAATAGCTATTTAAAATGAATGGAGAAGTATCGTAGTGTAGATAATATAATATGTAGTTACATTTAACTAAAATATAGATCAAAACTAATAAACTGGTGAAACATTTTTTGGAATCCATTAACAAATAATAGAGAAATAGAAGATCAAAGTTTAAGGCACAATGATAGATTTTCAATTCGCCTGTGACGTCAAACATCCGCACAGCGGACACCGAGTGTCTTTTATACAATATTTTTTTAATTAATTATATTAAATTACCATGGATTTAATATTTTTTTTAAAATCATCTTTCTATTATATATTTATAAATCTTCAAAAGTTCAAAAAATGACATTTCAAAATTCAAAATATTGAATTTGTAAAAGATAAAAGATTTAAAATGGTCGAATCCATATAGTATCCGTAGTAATTAACGTATTGACCGGCTTTATAAAAATTATATAAAAAAGACTCTTCGTTCTATTTGCAATGCCGTAGAATAAATAACGTCACACATCTGTCCCAAATGAAATTGAAAAGTGAAATTTCAAAGTCCCATAACTTTGTTAGTTGTTGAGATATCTTAATTTTTCTTTTACACTTTTCTTTAATTTTGCCTTAATTTTTATTTTCATTCATAAAAAAAAAAAATTGGTAAACTTCTCCATTATAAAATGTAAATATTTTTTTAGTTATTTATTTTTTATTTTATTATTTATAGTTAATACATTGTTTATAGATATATCGATAAAAAAAAAAAAGTATTAAAATATCAAATTTACTGAAACTAAATAAATTTCATAAAATTAATTTCATTTTATATTTGATAGATTTGAGCGTTACTTTATGGTATTTCATTTTAAAATAAAAAGACAATTTTTATTTTACTAATACCATTTTATTTAGAGTTCTAATTGCATCTTGATATGAAATGCGTCAATACATAAAAATAAGAGAAAGAAAAAGAGAAATAAAAAAGATATTAAATCTATATTACATTTAGCTAATATTAGCTAAATTAAATTTAGTCTGTACAAACTATTTCCAAAAAAATGAAGGGTATAGTATATTTCTCATATGTCGAGAAAGTAAATTGAAACAACACAAGTTCTCTTTTTCTTTCTTTAATTTAATCTGATGTAAAAGGTCAGAGCGAAATTAATAGTTTAAATATGTTAAAAATATATAACTAAAAAATTTGGGGGACAGGTCTACCCACACTGTCAACTTCCCATTGGATGCCCTTAAAGACTATTGCAAATGAATAACTTTTTTTTTAATTCAGAGGACTCCTCCTCTGGACCCCTGATAGAGGCTTTGCCCCTTGCACCACACCGGGGGCTTCGCCTTCTGTACCTAAGGGTGGGGGCTACACCCTTATCAAACAGATGATAACATCATTTGTTCTCAAGATACGCGAGACAAAAAATATTTCACAAAAAATTTCTTATTTCGTTTTTCCGTGTAGTTTTCTTTCTGCTTTTTTTCTGTTTTTTCTGTTCGGTCTTCATTTTTTGATTACGCATCTAATGAAATTAGTCCGGAGTTGATATCATCATTTGTTCTCGAGATATGCGAGACGAAAAAAAATTCACGAACGAACGAACGAACAAACGAACGAACGAACAAACGAACGAACTAACGAACGCACACACAGACATCACGCTAAAAACGATGGATTCGGATTCTAGTGACCTTGAAACGTGGAGATATGTCAAAATTAGCGATTCGTAAAATCGGACCCATTACAATAACTTCCAATGGGGAGTTAATAAAATAAAAAATAAAAACACTTATTTATATCAATTCAAAATTGACAAATTGTGTTGAAGCATAAAATAAAAAAACATAAGTAATCTATAATGGCGATAGGTATTATTAGCCAAGTGCGTTTTGCCAATTACCAAACCGTACTGTCTGTCTTTCTTCAGTCATCAAACCTACTGGCTTATTATATACTCTTCCAATTTGGATTCTAACCTCACTAATTATTTTATGTTAAATTAACTTTCAAAATCGGAAAATCTAAACAGTAATATGATTACATACCTTATTTTTTGGCTTTTAGCTCTACTTTGTAAAAAAAAAATAAACTTTCATTCATCTTTAAACAAAAAATTTAATACTTAGAATAACTTCCGCCCTAATCATCCGTTTTTGGTATTTTTTTTAGTTTAATTTTTTACACCATACGCGTTTCGTATTTTTGTTATAATACTGCTAATTAATACGTATAACAAAGAACAGCCGTTCTTTGTCCGTTTAATTGACCTTATATCCCTTAAATAAATAGACTTGCTATATTGTACACGTTGTGCACGTGTTTGTACAACGTGTGTACACATTGCGCCACTGAGGAAAAAGCAAAAAGAATTGTCGTCTTTGTTCCTATTCTCCTTCATAAACTGGTTCGGAATTATTAGTGTTCGGAATTTATAGTTTGGGTAATAAATCATAATGACAAAACGCCCAAATAGTATACTGTTTTGACAGTTAACACACTTTATATTGAATTATTCACGCGATACAGCATGGTGTCGCAGTTAGCCAAGTTTCACTTGACGTCGTACAGCGTCGCAATGACCGTCAATATGTTAACAAGTTTTACAGCCGTTTCATATTATATGCAATTGGAATGTCACAACTTATAAGTAATTCCTAGGTTAAATAATGTAAAAAGTTAAATTTTAAAATTGTTACCTACATCAAATTTTTGTAAAAATATTCATTTCTTGAACTATAAATTCCGAACCCTAGTTTGTTTTCCTACTTAAATATAATATTGTACATACAGCGACGATTCTTTTTATAATAAACCCGGATCAGATAGAAATGCAATTATCTTTCTATCTCTTTTTTAAATACAAATTCAGAATATACAGGTTAATAACTATGACTTGTGATTTCGATGTGTATAGAATACAAATGTATGTGATAATTGTTTGCAATACATTTTAGTGCAAAATATTTAATAATTAATTAAAAATTTATACTATTATAAGAAATGAATGTATTTCGTATTAAAAATGCATTTCATATTTAATACATGAAACATCCTGTATACAAATTATATATTTGTACTACATGTTTAAAAGGAATAAAAAATATATTTCGTTCTTTCTTAAAAAGATTACGAAATATGTTTCTTTCTTTCTCGCACGCGTATTATAAAAAGAATCCTTGGTGTACATAAAAGCCGGTCCAGACGCAACGTCTTATCTAAAGCGGGTTCTACACGATGCTACGAACATTCCTTCCAACGTTCGATCGAACGTTTGAGGCAATTAAGTTCGATAGTTGGTGCGACGAATGTATCTGCTACACGGTGAATCGAATGTTTGATCCAATACGAATGATGATGTGTTGGTACTCAGTGGACGACGCTGTTATCTGTCTGATGTTATCTCTAATGTTATACACTGATGTTGTCTCTCTTCACATGAACGAGTCGTGCAGCTGCTGAGTCGAACCAACCAACGCAACCAACATTGACCTTCAAACGTTCGAAGCATCCCTTTGACTCGGTGCAAAAATACCGACATCGAACGGGACACGACCAAATGCGAACGTTTGACGCTCGACATTGGACACTCGTAGGTTCGAACAACGGCTACACGATGCTATGAACCATCAAACGTCGAATGTTGGAAGGTGTTCGTAGCATCGTGTAGCAGCGGCTTAAACGACTTGTCTGAATCGACAAGTCGTTCAGATAAGAAGTAGCGTGTGGATCGCAAAACGTACGTCTTGCATGACGGAAATGAGGTTGTACGATAAGTCGAAAGTTTGAGCTGCGAGGCATCATTTTATGAAAATTGGTTCGACAAGTTTGTGCGTCTGGACAGACTTTCATTTTATCGAAACGATTTGTAGTATTTTTATACATAATATCGTAGTATTCTATTGCTTCGTGTCCGTTAATTTAAAAATTTAAAATTTTACAAAATAAAAATTTATACATTTTTTGTATAAATTTTGTTTTTTATTTTATAATTTTCATTTTATTTTATAATGTTTGATCTTCGTCAATGCTCCCGTCAATTTTTGTGTGAATTTATTGACCTTTATAGGAGTTTTACTTGCTTGTGGCAAGTTAAAAGCCCAGAGTACAGTGACCGGAATAAAAAGTCACAAGCATACGAAGCCCTTATTGAAAAATACAGAGCCATTGACGACACGGATAACAAGGAGACAGTAAAAAAGAATTAATTCTTTACGAATCGTTTACAAAAAAGAACGGGGTAAAATATTTAAATCTACTAAAAGAGTTTAATAAATGGCTGTAAGTTTCAGTGTCCATCCTTAGGTAATTACGCCAATCAACTGTTTAATTATGAGGCTCACGTAATAGTCTGACATAAGAAAATTCATGTCTTTTTAAGAGCCATTCCCTAGACCATCTTAATCTTCTATTTTTTATTTTTCATTAAAATGCGAACACTATAGAGTGCCCAAAGAAGTGTTTCCTCCATGACAAACGTCGTGAAACTGAAATTTGAACGATAAGTTGGAGACGTGTGGACACACTAATTTTTGTACGTTTTGTCGAACGACTTGCATAAACGTTTTATCGTTCAGAAAAAGACGTTGCGTCTGGACCGGCTTTAACGTTCATAATCTCTTCTCTCTCTTTTCCTGATATTTGATTGGTTACAATTTGAAACTTTTTTTAAAGGAAAGAATATAATTTTACCGTATTCGTAATTCGTTTACAAAATATAAACTTAATTATTTTAAGGTTAAATTTTTTAAAATAAATTATTGAAGTAAGTATTTAATGCTTTATATTAATGACTATTTTAAATTATATTTAAATGAAATTGATATATTGTTGCAGAAATAGACAGAATTTAAATTAAACAAAACCCATACCCCTTCACGAATCAGTATTAATAAAACATTTCACTTGTCACTTTTGTGAAATGTTTTGTTACCATATTAATTTTAAATGTATCAATTCGCGAGGAATTATCAATTTAAAGATTCCTGCAGTTTTTTTTTCAATCTATCCCCTGTTGGCGTCTGATGTAACTAAATTTCATCCATCCATTTTTGTATAAGTCGATTTATGTTATTTGTGATATGGGTTATGGGGTTAACCATATAACAAATAACAAATCAACTTATACAAAAATCATAGAGATACATAGAGAGACAACTTAAAAAATCGTTTAAAAAGTTAAATAGTCATCAAAGAAAAAGATGACAGCAGTCATTTGTATTTCTCAACTATATTTTGTCTTTAGCTAATGAATGACAAAATACATTTGTTAAAGAAATGCTAATTTTGAGTCAGAAATAAACAAAGATACACTAACCTTTAATGTCTTGTTGTCACACTCTCATCAATTGTTTATATTGGGGTTTTCGTTGTCATAGATCCCAGTTGTGTACAACATACTTGCTTCAAAAATAGGTACATAGTTGGCCATCCATGTATATCACTGACAAAAATGGATGGATGAAATAGATGGAAGAATGTTTTATTAATACTGAGACGTCACAAAAACATAACAAAAGAGTTATGATTGTGACATTTCATTAAAACAACGTTAATATGTCGTTAAAACAACATTAATTTTGTTATTAATTTCAAAATGAAACTGTTCTGAAAATTCTTGTAAGGCTTCATTTATTTATAATTTTGTGATATATATTAATATATAACGATGAGAATAAATAAGTGAGTTTGGTCTAGTGGTTAAGACTGTCGATAATTTAAAAGATGCTTCATCTTGGAATTGGATATGGATCGAATCCTGCAACAGTCAACAAAAAAATAATAAATAAATAAATAAGAAATAATAATTTAAGTGTATGTACCGTAGAGTGGGGATAGTTTGGCCCTTGGCGGGTAACATTGGCCCACCCTGTGCAAAAAAGTTATTATTTATAGATACATAAAAATTATCACTATATAATTTTTTATTGTTGTCCTAATGAAAGTGTACATCCTGTTATACCAGGAATTCAGGTATTCATTTTTTTAAGATTTTTAGGTTGGCACCCTGCTTGTGGAAAATTACTCTTGGATGTTTTGCACCATTTTTGTACCTGTGAAACTTTCATTCTTGTGGCAAAAACCTGAAGTGCTAAAATTAAAGTAAGTAGCCTAAAAGTACCTCACATTAGTTGTTAACATAATGTAATAATGTCATTTTATTGTTATTTGTATATTTTTTATAATCATTTTTTTATAATAACAACCTAAAAAGTTATTTTTTGGGGGTAACATTGGCCCAAGCAAAGTTTGGGCCAATCTTACCCCAAGCCAGTGGCTGGCTCATTTTTTTGCCACGAAGCATCTTCTTGATTAGTAGGATTAGTAGTAATAGTATAAGTTATGTTTTAAATATATCTTTCATACATTGAATTGTTTCAGGTATATTCGGTGACAAAGATGCCTCGAAATCATCAGAGACAACTAGGTACCAGAAAGTACTCCGACTACTCTTCCGAAACTTTACAAAAGTGTTTAGATGATATTCGTAATGGTTTCCTAACCCAGAGAAGTGCATCACAACTCTATGATATACCAAGAAGCACCATAAAAAATAAACTGAAAGGGAATTTGAAAGAGAAAATTGGACGGCCTACAATATTTACAGAAGAAGAAGAGAAATGTTTTGAAAGCCACATAAATAAGTTAGCGGAATTCGGGTTTCCAGTAACCGAAATTGACATCCGTTTTACTGTCAAAAGCTACTTGGACAGACAAGGTCGTCAAGTGAAACAGTTTACCAATAACTTACCTGATAAGGACTGGTTCATGTCGTTCCGAAAACGTCACAAACAACTGACTGTGCGTAGATGTAGCAACATCAAGAGGGCTCGAGCTGCAGTTGGTGCAGACGTGGTCAACGATTACTTTAACCATTTGGAGGTTTCATTACGAAATGTACCCCCTGAAAATATTTGGAATTTTGATGAGACGAACCTGCGAGATGACCCTGGATCAGCCAAAGTAATTTGTAAGCGAGGTTCCAAATATGTTGAGCGCATAATGGATTCAACTAAATCCTGCATTTCATTGATGTTTTGTGGAAATGCTGTTGGGGAAATGTTACCTCCTTACGTAGTATTCAAGTCGGAACATTTATGGAACACTTGGGCTGAGGGTGGACCTGAGAACTGCCGGTACAATCGCTAAAAAAATGGGTGGTTCGATACTGCCTGTTTTGAAGACTGGTTTCCAACCTTGCTATTGCCACGTCTAAAAAAGTCAAGCGGACCTAAGGTTATCATTGGAGATTACTTGAGTTCACATATCAGTATGGAAATTTTGAAAATGTGTGAAAAAAACGATGTTCGATTTGTATGCCTACCTGCTAATTCGACACACATCACACAGCCTTTGGATGTAGCCTACTATGGCCCAATGAAACAAGAATGGCGCAAAATTCTTACTGATTGAAAACAATCAAAAAGAGGGAGAAATTTGACTAATTGCCTAAAGATGAGTTCTCAAAGCTCTTGAAGACCTTGGTAGAGCACTTGTTTGTCAATAAGAAAGAAAACATGATTGCAGGCTTTTTAAAGACTGGAATCCACCCACTTGATAGAAACAAAGTTCTGGAGCGATTGCCTCAAAGGAATGTTAATATTGAGCTAGTTGGTGACTCATTCATTGAACAGCTTGTGCAAAGGAGGGATGATGTTATTGGTATTGCTGGTTCTTCAGAAACTCCAAAGAGGAAGCGAAAGAAACTCAACGTTCCTCCAGGTAAAAGTATTGGTGTGGAAGATGTGCAACAACATGAAGTACCTTCCACTTCCAATCCTTCATTGTCCAAAAATAAGCGAGGGAGACCTAAAACTGTCTTAGAACGTGTTGTAGATCAATCCGACTCTAGTGACTGTGATGACCCATACAGTGTCCACGACGATAGTTTTTCTGAAGAGAGTTTGGGGTGGAATGAACAGTTTAGCGAAGTCGAAAGAGAGGAGGAGGAGCAAGGTTTGGAAAGTTCTTCTGTCAGTAAGCCTACCGTTACCATAGATAAAGACAGTCTCGAAGAAGGTTATTTTGTCGTGGTGAAATATAATGAAGAATTTTATCCTGGGGTTATTGTTAAGATGCCTACTAGTGAGGAAGAACATGGGCCAACAGTAGAATGTATAACAAAAAAGAAAAAATCTTGGGCTTGGCCCGAAAAAAAGACACTTTAGTTTATGAGTGGTGTGATGTTATAATGAAGATAAACCCTCCAAGATTAGTTAATAAGAGGGGACAATTTTTAGTTCCTGAACTAATGTAAAATTACTAGTAAACTGTGTGCTATTGTGTCATTTTAGGATCTTTCTAACATGTTTTGTACAATTTATGCAAGGCTTATATTAGTTATATGGCAGTAAAGTGTTTTTTTCAACGTTAAAAATATATATTTTCTCATTTTATAGCTTGGTTATTTTTTATTTGCCTTAGAATCCATAGCCATAAGGGTTACATTAGTACAAATGGTGAAACACATTAATTCCTTATGCAAATGTAGTGCTGGGGCAAAGTTCCCCCATTGGTGGGTAACACTGGCCCACCTTTTATAAAATATTAAAAAAAAAATATTGAATAAAATGTAAATTGTGATATGTTTGTACCATCCATAACTCATAAGGAAACATAAAAATATATATGCACAATTGTTTTGCATAACTTTAATTATTTAATAATGTATAATTGTGATAAAACCTGAAAATCTGGGCCAAACTATCCCCACTCTACGGTATATGACAATAAGTTGGTGATATGTGTATGTAATGTTAATAAGAAACAAAAAAGGGAATTTTGAATTTGCTTTTTGCAAAAGAAGGCGTAAGGCGTATTTTTATCTATAATGTTACATCAAAGTTATATTTTCCTGAAACGTAACAAGAACATAATGTTACGTCACACTGTTACGTTTATAAGTGGGAAATTGTAAGTTACATGTGAGTCATATGTGACTCACATTTTACGTAACACGTGACTTTCAGTTCTGTCACTGTGACATAAAATTTACAGAAAAATGTTCACTGGGCTGTGAGAGTCATGGGGCATTTTCTCAGTGTCGGTTGGCAACGCTGCCGGGACTAATCTGTCAGTTTCGTCTGTCACCCAATCATAGGTTATAGATGTTAGTACTGGCTACTGGCTGATCGCTGTTAAGCATTTGTACGCTGTGAACGTTGTGGATTTATTTTGTTATTTTGAATTTCTAGTTAGTGAATTAGTTATGTAATTAGCAAAGTGCATTGTCGATCAGTGGAAGTTTTTTAACAACTCTCTACTTATACACCAGTGGATACACAAGATGTCCAAACAACTTCAACTGTCCAGTTTTTTCAATCGGAATAAGAAGACCAGCAACCGCTGTAGTTCAGACGAACCCCCAATAAAAGCAAGGAGAGTAGATAATGATGACGCTGAAGTAGGTCATACAACCTCAATCTCTTCTAAAAATAAAGAGGATCGATCACATTCATGTGGACCAGGTGGGACAACGTCTATTATAAATCTAACAATAAGTCAGTCAGTCTCTGACGGGCCAACTCAGTCCACTAATGTCGTCTTTAAAAAGACATTCTTTGGGAATTTTCCCAGATCATTTAGTACAGTTTGGTACCAGAAATTCAATTGGATTGAGTACTGCAAAGAAAATGATTCAGTCTTTTGCTTTCCATGCCGCCATTTTCCTAGTCCATGTGGAAACGGCGAGGCCACGTTTATCAAAACAAGATATCGTAATTGGAAAAATATGGGTGAAAAATGTAAGAAACATGAATTATCTGAGTCTCACAAGGATTCGGTTACAAAATATAGTAATTATTTATCCTCGAAAGAGCAAGGAACAGTTACAGCCCAATTAGGACAACAAGTCGCTGAAAATATTATCAATAACAGAAAAGTAGTAGGTATTCTCAGCAAAGTAGCACTTTTTTGTGCACGTCAGGAAATCGGTTTGCGAGGACATAGAGAAACTATAAATGATAAATTTGAATACAAAAATAATGGAAATTTTATAGAGCTGGTACAGTTACTGAAAGGGGTTTCAAACGATGTTCAGTCAGTTTTTGATAATCTTCCCAAAAATGCTACTTATATGTCTAAAGATTCTCAAAATGAGTTTTTAAAAATTTCAGCAGGAATAGTTCTGAAAAAGATTGTAGACGAGGTCAATGAAGAGAATGATGGTTTTTTTTTCTTTAATTGTTGATGAAGCCAGAGACGTTAGTGCAAAGGAACAAATGAGTGTTTGCATCAGATACACAAACAAAACAAAAATTTTTGAACGGTTTTTGGGATTTGTTGTGCTAACTAAACTGATTGCAAAAGCTCTCTGTACGAAAATATTAACCTTTTTGGAAGAGAATGGTTTGAATATAAAGAAATGTATTGGCCAAGCCTACGATGGTGCATCGGTAATGAGAGGACACTTAAGTGAAGTAAATGTTTTGGTAAGGGAAGTGGCAGAAAATCCATGCCTTTATGTACATTTCTACGCACATCGCCTAAATTTAGTTTTAGTAGACACAGCCAAAAAGGTACCATAGTTGATGACACGCTAAGATTGCTTGAAGCTATTTATTCTTTCCAGTCAGCATCTACTCTCAGACATAAAAAATTTAAGGACGCTCAAGAAAAGGAAGATAACAACAAAAAAACATACGAAATGCCACAACAGAGCGATACTCGGTGGGTTTGTAAATACAAAGAAATTACGTATTTCAAAACTAATTTCTTGGCTGTAATATCAGCGTTAGAGGAATTCAATAGTTCCACAAATAAAATGGAAGCTGCTACCGCCAAAGGATTTCTGCTGCAGCTCAAGCAGTTTGATTCGCTCTACAGTTTTTAGGAGAGATTTTAGAATACTCACAAACGACCTCAATAACGTTGCAAAAGGAAGACTTGCTTATGGGCTCAGCAATGAAAGTGATAAATGGATTGAAAAGAACACTGCAAAACAAAAGGTCAGATCTTTTTTTCAGTGAATGTTGGACAAAAACCTGTTGTTTGGCTAACAAAGCGGGAATACCGCTACCAAGTATTGAGGAAGCTTCACACTTGCCATTAAAACGTACACAACAGGTATCCTCAAAGTATACTGACTCAATTCTCATGTCAACAACAGGGGAAAGGACAAATCTCTCACAAAAATCCTCATACAAACAGATGTTGTTTGAGGTCATCGATCGAATGACAACTGAACTTGAACGGAGGTTTACAAACAATTCATCCGTTTTTGACGCATTTGAAGGATTGAGCCCAACAAGTAATGAATTTATGTCTGTAGATGCGGTAAACAGTTTTGCAGACCAATACAACATGTTTGTAGACTCAACAAACTTGAAGTTTGAAGTAAAATTTGCTAAAGAAGTTTTTGGTCAATTTCAAGGAAATATGAAAGAATTGTACTTCACTTTGATCGAACAAAGATCTTTGTATCCCAATCTTACAAAGATTTCACAAATTCTTTTCACTCTTCCTGTCACCAGTGCTGTGGCTGAAAGGAGCTTTTCAACCATGAAAAGAGTTAAAACGTATGTCAGGTCCACAATGACTACACGACGCTTAACAAATCTGTCAATTTCATCAATTGAAAGAGAAGAAAGTGAAGAGCTCATAAAGAAGCCTGACAAGATCCTGGAATTGTTTAGCAATGTTGGCTAGAGAAGACTGCAGCTGCAAATGTAAATAATTATTTTTCAAGAACAGCAAATACCGTTATCTAAAATTTGTATCAAATAAAGTAATTTTTAAGTGATTTGAGCTTTGTTTTGTGACCGATTCCAAAAAGGAAAACGATTTTAAAGGTCCACAGATTCCTTGTTTATTTAAAATCCATATAACTTAATTGTATTTCAATAGTCGTCTATAAGATTTATCAAAACCCAGATTTTCAAAATCATTTTTCAAAAAATCTTGGGGTAACCAGAATCTATAGTAAACCTTGCCCCCGCCCCAGATTATGCAGTCTAAAACCACCACTGTGTATGCGGCGTGTATCGTGCTTTTATTTTTAATATAACCAAACTGATTTTTATCTAAAATTCTACAGGCTGTTAGAAAATTTTCTAATAATTAATAATATATTATGTATGTATATGTAGTATATATTATTTTGGGCACCCATTACTTTTTCAAAGAACACGTTATTCAAACGTTAAATCCTTAAATCATTGTTAAACATGGACTTAGAACAATTAATATTACTTGTTAGAAATTATCCAGAAATTTATAGTCTTAACCTCCGCATTATTATTATTATTATTGTATTTAATACAACATCCATTTTCAAATATCAAGTAATAACTAATTTAAACTGACTGATTTGACTTGACTTAGTCTATCTGAAATTCCCAGACTAGCTTGACTTGACGCATCTGGACTTGACGTGACTTGACTGGACTTGAAATGACTTGACTGGCTTGGTCTGAAATGAGCCTAATAAAACAAAATTTGACATAAAATACATATTGATAATCTAAAATCATAACTGAGATACAATGGCCAAAAAAAAGAAAATTTGGGTATTTTCCCGTATTGAGAGATGGAGATGGAGAGTTTGCGTCTCATCGTGTGGGATATCGTTAGAAGGTCCCCCTTACCAATTTTTATTTTTATGTTTCGTTTGCAAAATATTAAGCTTTAAAGTGGTGTGCAATGTATTGCACTCTCTAATTCTTCGACCGTAAATGCAAAAAAAAAAAAAAAATAGATCAATAGAATCGTAGATCAACGGAAATTTTTTTGGTTAACTTGCTAACATTAAGAGATTTATAGGAACGCTATAATTTATCAGCTTGCGGAACCCTATTGTGGTCGTGTTCAACACACTTTTGGTCTGTTTTTTCAGACTGAAGTTACATATATAATCGTAACTACGGTTAACAAATTCGTAGATAAAAGGCTACTGTAATTACAAAAATCAAAATCCTTAAAGGCCTGTTCTCTTAAGGGAGGAGGGTCCTTCAGAACTTTCAAATTTTTCATTTTTTGTTTTGCTTTAAAAGTTCATTTGAACCTTAAGGAATATATTTATAATGTTTTAATCCCAACAGAAAAATTATCTTAGATAACGATAAACTGTTTTTAACTCTACTTTTCAAAAACGAAAATTTTTTAATAGCGTTTTTCTCCAAACAGGTATTTTTCCGCGCCCTGGAACATAACTTAAAAAGTTATTAAGATATTAACTTGAAATTTTGTACAGTGTGAGATCCTGACCACACACAGAATTCAGAAGAAATTATCTAATCTTTTATTCTCTAATATTAAATATTTATATTTCATTTCCTTTATTTAAAATTTACATCCTATATCTAAAATGTTCTTAAATATCTAAATGTTTATAATTCGTATCCTTTATTTAAAATTTACATATTGTATCTAAAATTCATATCCTGAACATCATGTGTGTCCATTTGTTAAAATATCACAAGTCCTTGTAAATTGTTTATCTTTCGCATCCTGCTACACCATATGCATCCATTTCATTCCTTTGTTTCAAACTAGTATATAAGTCCTTGCTGAACAACTCAAATCATGATTCGTGATTCGTCGTCAAACAAATGTAACTCGAAACTCTGTTAAACTTAAATTGTAACAATTAAATGATCAAATAAATATAACTTAAAGTACTCGCGACTTATTTTAATTGTAATCAAATATATATTAAATAAATAAATGTTTGAAAAGTGACTTCAAGTGTTATTATTCAGAAAACTTTGAAAATATTTCAGATAAACTTAAGTGACAATTTAAAGTGAATAAAAACATTCATATTTATATTAATCGCGGGATAAACGGACGAATAATATAAGTAAAATATAAAAGTAACATCTAAAGTTAACTCCAAGGAAGAAGAAAAGACTTGGGTTCTACTTCTCAAGAGAAATAATTAAGTGGATGGTGACAGCACATGCCTATTTAAATTGTCTACCTAGCCAGGGGTACGACAACAGATATTCTTTAAGATATTGGCCTTTGCATATACCTAAAATTTTGCATAAATTATTACTATAAATTGTAATAACAATTTGTTTATAAAAAAAAAGTGACATTTTTTTCTTTTTGATTTTAAATTGTGAAAACAAAATTTCTCATCAGAAATAGGTATATGCAAAGCGTAGTGACTTATTTTAATAAAAATTTTTTGCCCGATTGAATTCAGCTGATTACAAGAGGCTGGGCATTCCACGGCGCAAATTAAAAAAGTCAACTTGGAACAGCTGTAGCGCCGCCATTTTTGCTTCTTTTTTTTGCATCAAAATTTATGAGTGAATACACCATAACATGTACTATAGATTGTTTATTCTCTTTGTAATACACGTCATGAATTTTCTTTCTCTGTTTAGGACAACTTTTCTTATCTTCTCTAATTTTTTTGATTTATGGCAATAATAGCCTTTTTGTAATAAGTAAATTTGGTCTATATTGTTAAATATATCTATCTGTTTTCGTATGACGTCATAAATACTTTACAATGTAGTTATTCACGACAAACGATTTTTAACTACTTTTAAATTAGTTAGAAAGAAATGCATAAAATTTTTATTGCGATAACTACAAAAAAAGCTTAATGAACAATACGCCCATTTTTATGCTAATTTTATAAGAATGGCAGCTAGATGTGAGCTAGAACCATAAACAAGTTTAATTTATAAAAAAAGGATGTACGTATATAATTTCTGTTAACAATTATAGTATTTACTCTCTCACTAATATAAAATTCAATTGTTCTATTTGTAATGACAGTATTATATATATTGTCCCCCATTTTAGAATGATTTATTACATTTATTTTGTATAGAACAAAATATAAAAGAAGGGTACAAGAAAGAACTATACAAATTTTATATAAGAGTAAAAACAAAGTTTGAAAAGTTATACTGAATTGTATTAATAAGTATTTGTAGGAAACCTGTTAAAAACCTTTAATAGGAATAAGTTTCTTTTACTACATCTGTACATGAATTTCTTATATAGTACTGATATAAGTAAAAATATCATTATTTAAAACTGTAACACTTGTTAACTATAGGTATTATAAGGAGGTTCTTTTCAAAGGAGTTTTAAACTATTTCTTCCGGAATTATGGAAAATAAAAGGAAAAGAAATTTGTTTGCATCAAAATAAAATTTGTTGAAGTAGCAATGACAGAAGCTAGAATTTTTTTTCTGATAATAAAACCGTCTATCTGTACGAAATGTTTTTAAACTTCGATAACTATTTTGAAAAAATAATTTGGTGAAATAACTTTATATGGATTCCGTTGCCCAAATGTCGTTGTGTCTAGCTAAAAATCTGCTAAATTGTGAATTGTTATTATTAATGGGTAGAGATGAGCTAAACGGTTATTTTCTAATAACTGTTATTACAATAACAGTTACTGAAAAATAACTGTTATTTATAACAGTTATTATAATAACTGGTATGGTATTTGGATATTTTAACATATTGTAAGATATCCGATATGCGTATAAACGGTTCTGTCAGTGAAATATGCACAGATCTATAATACTGACGGATACTGAATAATCTGTAATATCTGCGATAACTACAAAAAAAGCTTAATGAACAATACGGCCATTTTCAAATACTTGTCTATACAAGGATTTGAATATACACAATTTATATACACAATTTTAACAATTTTATGGATACAAAATTACAAATACAAATAGATAACTGTACAATAGACAATAGTTCATTTTTAATGGTTTTTTAAATGTGCTACAATAGAGAATGTGTAACTTGTCTGAGGCGTTATTATTTTGAAATTCTCCGTAGGTGGTTAAAATAAATTACTGTGATCCTTGCTTTCAAATATATATATATTGACCTATGTTATCGATATTTCCAACGGATCATCTCTATTAATGGGTAGATGTGCATTTTTTATTATAAAAGAAAATTTTTTTTTTAAAGTAGCCTGCTAAAAGTATTTCGGACCATCACCTCCATAATATAGTTTTATCGAAACTTCAATTAGATGCATTTTAATGTTAACGTAATATTTTATAATACTTAATTACCCTTTTAATTGGACCACGTGATTCATTCAAGCCCTAAACTGTGCAACCACTGTTGCATCATCTATTTCATTTATGGAATTTTGCATAACTCAAGTAGTGACAAAAAAAATTTAAATAGAATTACTAAAAAACAAAATGACTTTGATAAAATCCACTATATTTTTGTTTAATGTGTGAAGGCGTTTTCAACCATTACGGCCATTAACGAGTATTCGTTATGTAAATTTAATATGTAATTGTCACAATTATAAAATTGTGCGAGTTTAAAATAACAATTTGTTCAAGAACTTGTCCTAAAATTCGTAAACTGAATCTACCACCAGAATGGAACAATCAATAGAAAATAACTAGATTTTGAGATAAAGATTAATAAGAAGTAATATTTTTTGGAGTAACTTTTAGAAAATATTATATCTGCAGTCCTTAAATATACTAAATTAATAAAAGGAATTATATTTGTTTAACATAGATAAACATAGAATGCCGGGCTCCGTTTTTACCTACACCCTATTTTAATTGTCTATTACATACCAGTTACAAGTTACCTATTAATGGTAATAATAGTTGGTAGTCCCAGAACCCAGTATAAAAAATTTGGATCATTTTCTTGTGAATGAAACTCAAAAAATATAATATTAACTATAACAAAAGTGAGTTCTCAGAAATGTCTTGCTCAGGGAAATTTCATTTCCGCTCCAAGCAGGTTACCTTCGGTTTGGATAAATATGAGTGATGCCAACCTATAATGTTTCAATTGTAAAAAATTTTACGTTTCACTGTAATTTTTTTTTTTAAATTTTGGTCCAACTTACAATTAGTGGGAACTTAATTTGGAAAAAATTATTTCTTTGTCTACCACTTCGATATCGGACATTTAATTAACACGAAACTAAAGACAGTGTCCTTCACAAACAATAAATTGGTTTATTTTATGACAATCTATTGCGTTTACTGTCGTGTCTTTGCTAGTTAATAGCTTTTCCAGTTAAATTGCTTTTAAGAAACAAATTTAAGTTGATGAAAACACAAATTTGCCCAGGAAAATAGAATGTAATACGGTAAACAATTTCATGAATAAAATAAGTTAGTATAATTTATATTATTATTTAATATCCTGTTATTATAGTTTTAAAACCAGTTAAATTTAGCAATCAAAGCTTTTGTATTATATACTAGCTGTACCCGCAACGTTGTACGCGTGACGCATTGTTATAAACTCAACGAGAAGTATATACACGTAAGTGTATTATACAGAACTTGCATATAACAATAATTTTTGGAAACGAGACATTTTCCCGGAGTAAAGAATATCTTGGATGTTGACCCAGGCAACAACTTACAACCATACCAAATTTGATCAAAATCCGTCCAATAGTTTTTGCGTAATGTGTGCACATGCTCAGAATCGGTTTTCTGTTTTCCCGTGGGAATGACACATTTTCCCGGAATAAAAAGTATCCTAGATGTTGACCCAGGTAATAAGTTATCACCACACCAAATTTCATTAAAATCCGTTCAATAGTTTTTGCGTGATGCGTGAACAGACAGACATACAGACAGACAGACAAAAATTTTAAAAATCACTGTTTTGATATCTATATCGATAACTATTTACAGTATCAGTACAATTTTCAAAAAATATTCCACGTACAGAAATGGTCTGGTTAGAGTTTTATTATATGTATAGATTTTTTTTTTGCTATAAAATACTATTCAGGAATTTCAGGAAGGGTGAGGTCTCCATCTATAATTCAAAAATAAATCAAATGAAGGTGAAGATTTCATTATTTACCTAAACATCTGCCTATAATTAGCAGCTGTGTTTGATACGATATGTTTACCCTTGCACTCACATATAAAAAATTTACAGAATGGAATTCAGCTATTACAGCCACTGTCATAACGCGACTTGAGAGTCCGGGACTACGGCAAAAATTTGTTTTGGGGTCCCCAGAAACCGAAAATAATGGTCACTAAAATTTATATATATATATATATATATATATATATATATATATATATATATATATATATATATATATATATATATATATATATATCAGGATATAATTATCCTGATGTTCATACGCACCCCTAAAATATGAATCCGTTATACAAAAGCCCTTAAAAAATTTTTAAATAAAGAAGTAAGTTTCGTTCCCTCCTTCTACATTTCACCTCGCCACTTTATCTCCCTGATTATTTAATTTTGGAGAAAAGTGTAGATGAAAAGGTACCCATTATTTTTGAACGTACTATCAGCTCTAGTAATCACGGTACATAATTCTGGACCACCTTGTATATATATATATATATATATATATATATATATATATATATATATATATATATATATATATATATATATATATATATATATATAATATATATATATGTATATATATATATGTATATATATATATATATGTATATATATATATGCATATATATATATATATATATATATATATATATATATATATATATGCGTAAAAACGGTGCTTTGTAGTGGCAGCACTGTTAACATCGAATAATTGATGAATCAGTTATCGTCATTTTCTCACTGAATTTAGCGAGTTTAGCGTCAAGATGGCGACAATTCTATACATATTTGTATATTATAATTTATTAATCATTCTATTATTAATGGTAATGTTGTAATATTAATCGATAAATATATTGATATTTTTATGTTTTCTTTTTTCATAGAAATATTAACAAAAAAGTATCTGTATATTTCTATTCTGTATATTTCTGTTTCTGTATCTGTTCAAAATGGCTATGTGAAAAAAAAAATTAAACGTATTACAAAATTTAAAAATGAATGGCTGTCGATAAAAAGTTGGGTTAGGAAAATACAAAATGTTTCTGTACATTATGCAGAGCTGAAATGTAATAAATAAAGGAATACGAGCACTTAATGATCACCAGTTAACTTAAAAACAGAACTTTTAATGTCAATTAATAATACAAAACTTGATTTATATTCATTTTTTTAATAAAATTAAAAATAATAAAAGTTTACTGAATTGTACAAAAATTACTCAGATACTCATTAATCTACTGTATTATAAAATATACATATGTTTATATTTCAAAATAAAATGTTGCTAAAAATTAATTTTTTTTTTGTCCTCGTCGGGAATTTTTAAAAACTGGCAACCCTAATATGTATATACATATATATATATATATATATATATATATATATATATATATATATATTTATATATATATTTATATATTTATATATATATATATATATATATATATATATATATATATATATATATATATATATATATATGTATGTATGTGTCCGCACGATAACTCTCGAACGAAATGCCCTAGGTTTACGAAATTTGGTGAAAATGTTGCAAATCCCAAACCCTTGGATGAATTCTGCAGCCAGACACATCGGATGCCAGGAACATGGTTTTTGTTCTTGCAAAAACTAGTTTTTTGCCAAAATTTCCACTTATTCAAAAATTTTGCGAAATTTTTTTACACCATTTAAAAGAGGGAAAAAAATTACATAAAAAGGGCTTTAAACTATTATTCTATGTCAACTAGTTTCCGAGAAAACTAATTTTTATAAACGGAAATTCGCTATGTTATGCAGGATGCTGCGACAGGGATATTTATTAATGAGATATTTGGATGTTTTAGAATTTATTTAGGGGCGTGTCATTAACAGTATATTAGGAAAAACACTAGGCGTTCACTTTAATAAATACTTTTTTTAGCTACTTCATTAAAAATATTAGATATCTCTTTTCAACTAACTACAAAGTAATTACTTAAACGTCTCTTTTCAACTAACTACAAAGTAATTACTTAAACGTATGTCGTAGATAATAAAAATATACGGGGATTATGATGTAATATAAAAAATAATATAAATATTTAGCTGCAGAGATCTTATGTTTTTTTGTTTAAGGGGCATGATTGCAAAAATGTTCAGAAAGTAGAGGAAGACGAAAAATAGACAAGGAAAGTTATGACGTATATTCCATCCAGAATAAACAAGTTTTATACTATGTAACTTCATTTGATGAAATAAATGTATCCAGTTTCTTAAAAACAATTATTAAACAACCTGTTGTCTGGAGGACCCTCTCCCCTTAAGGGGAGAATCCACATTAGGAGGATCATTTTCACTGATTTTTTAGGATTTTTTTTGAGTAGGAAGATTTAATTAGAATTCATTCTAATTTTAACATAATTTTACTCATGTTTCCAACAATTTTTTTTTAATAATTTCAGGCAAAAATTACAAAGTTACGCATTGATA
The DNA here is from genome assembly GCA_035578155.1 of Brachynemurus nebulosus. Taxonomy (NCBI): domain Eukaryota; kingdom Metazoa; phylum Arthropoda; class Insecta; order Neuroptera; family Myrmeleontidae; genus Brachynemurus; species Brachynemurus nebulosus. The sequence goes on along the minus strand of JAPWDM010000033.1, from coordinate 2,050,273 downwards.
TCTGCTGAAGGTCGTAAGTAGAGTTCTCCAATTGCGGGACGTGTAAGCCATTCTAATTTTCATCTAAAATCAAAAAAGTTTTCATTTTACATTAATAACTGAAAATGAAGAAAATTAAAAATTTTGCAGGCGTTGAAGAAATTTATATCAATTTTCGTCATCTTTCTTCACTAATTATGTAAAAAAAACACCCTTAAAATCATGATATCATCTCAAAAGTTGGTTCATATATTTTGTAATTTCATAAGAAATAATGCTATTAATTTTCATAATGGACGTTTCATTACTTCTTGAGTTAGACATCCCGCAAATGTGAAAAAGTCATTTTGAAAAAACCCGTTTGTAAAGAAAATTCTCAAAAACTAGAGATTTAAAGAAGTTAACAACAATGTAAAGTGCTCACCGATTAATCTGCGATTCCAGCACCATACATTTATATTAATCCTTCTTCTTCCTCTATAGGCTTTATAAGTAAGGCCCGATTTACATTAACGCTCCGCTCTCACTCCGATATCACTATGCTCCCGATTCGATATAATCTTTACAGTTCACATTACAGTGCTGATATCATGCTGGTACCTATTAGTTCTCTATTCACATTATAATGCTGCTCTGGATACACTCCTAGTTCGGTCTTAGTTCGATACAAATATCTTTTCATAACAACTGAATGCAAGCGGAGTGGTGTGGAATCAAAAAAATGTTTACACTATAGGTACAAGCCATAACAAGTCTGATATCGCTCCGATAAAATATTACCTGAGTGGTATTGATATTGGAGTGACATTGGAGCGAGAGCCAACCGTGACTGATATCGGACCGATATCAGAGCGATGATGTGAATACACTCATTGTTTATTGTGTAAGAATATTTTATCGAACCTGAAGCGGAGTGATATCGGAGTGAGAGCAGAGCGTTAATGTAAATCAGGCCTAAAGCGACTACTTGGAATAATGCTCCGCCCTACCTACTGTTTGCTCAAGCCTCTAGACTGTACCCGATGAGCGCTCGGTTCTATACTCATAAAATCTAATCACAAATGCAAATTTCGCTTTGAAATTTTGACAGCGTATTCTTGGCGTAGTTGAGCTAGAGATTTATGCAATAAAAAAAAATCGATTTTTTTGAACCCCCTAATGTGGTTTCTCCCCTTAATTTGTTGTCAAGAACAAATGGGAAATGAATCGAAAGGAAACGAATATTTTTACGCATTATTTTTTCTTTCTATATAATTTTACAAATAAATATACCGCCGTATGGCTTATTTAGTTAATAATTTATAAAAAAATATTAAGCTATTACTTGTTATTACTTACCTCTACACTACAAAATACGTACTTTTTTTATTGAATACAATACTGGTTTTGACGAACTTTGTTTATTTTTTATATTTTCTACTTTACATTTATGTACACCTATTTATATATCTGCATACATATTTGTATTGATCATATATGTAATACTACTATATAGCTAATCGTATAAAGAAATAGGCGAAAATACTACAGTACCGACAATCTGTTTGTTTCACTTCAGCAGTAAGTACATAGTACCGTATGCGCATACGTAAGATTCAAATTATTAAATATATGGATATTCATTGGATACATGCAATTTGACAGAACCGTCGCACTTGCGCACAATAGGCTACGTCCCTTATCCTGTTTCACTCTTACCGTGACCCTGCCACTTGTAGGCGTTAGCCATATAGAAGTATTACATATATGGTATTGATAAAACTGTAACTGGGGTAACATATTACGGTAAAATATCTAATTTTTTATTTTGAAGCAGCTGTTACAAAAGAATTGTTTCTTATTTTTATTTTCTTTAACTAATTTTTTCTTGATTTTAATTAGAAACAAAAAGTATTTAAAATGCCACCAAAAGAGAAGAAAAAAGAATCGGATAAAAAGGTATATTTTATTTAACAGTAAAATGTTTCTTTTGTTAATGTTAATCAGTAAAATATTTTTTTTTAAGGCAAAGATTAAAAATGTTGTGAAAACGGCAATAGCATCAGACTCGGAAATTGACAAAGACAAGCCGCAAAAACCTGAGAATCAACTTGTTCTTACAGTAAAAGTATGTAAATTCCTATATGCTGTATATATTATGTATAGACAAGCTGCGTAGCTCAAGTAGTGCGCTCTAGTGGCATTTTTGTCAAAACTGGCGGCAAGACTACGATAAGTACGGCGCCAAAATTTGATGACACTTCCTTATAGAACTTGACAAAATAAAACGAAAAACAAGAATAAAATTTTTCGAGACCTCGCTTCGTTTTCGAGTTAAACTTGTTTTTGAATTCCAATATATTGTATGTATGGGATGTGAGCACAAGTACGATATCCGAGGCGACAAAATTTGACAAATTCTAAGCAAAAAATAAAAAGTAAAAGATTTTGAAATTCGTTTTAGTTTTCGAGATATCGATCGTTAAACTTGTATTTAAGTTTTCATGAAATTCGGATATATTGTATTTGGCGAAATATTGGTGAAATATATTTATATCAAAAGGCTGGAGTTCCAAAAACCGCATACCTCCGATTGAGCTGAAATTTGGTATACACACTCGATTTGGCTTAAGAAGTTACCTCCTAGACAGATTTTTGGCGACGCGGACCGGAAGTTATACTTTTGAGGATCTAAAGTAGCAAAAAGTAGTATAATCGCATATCTCTGATTGAGCTCAAATTTGGTATACGTACTCTTTTTGGCTCAAGAAGACGGATTTTTGATGACTCGGACCGGAAGTTATACTTTTGAGGGTCTAAAATAGCAAAAGGTAGTATAATCGCTTACCTCCGATTGAGCTGAAATTCGGTATACATACTCTTTTTGGCTTAAGAAGTTACCCCCTAAGCGAATTCTTGGTGACGTGAACCGGAAGTTGTACTTTTAAGGATCTAAATTAGCAAGAAGTAGTATAGTAGATGTAAATAAATATACTATTGGATACCTCCAATTGAACAAAATTTTTTTAAACATATTTTTCATAACTTAAAAAGTATTCTCTGAATGAATTTTTGGCAACTCGGAAATGAATTTTTTACGGAAAACTAGGTGGTGAGGTTAGTTAAGGTTAGGTTAGTTTAGTTGATTTTGACAATATACTTCGACTTTGATATAAAAACTAGGTGGTGAGGTTAGTTAAGGTTTGGCTAGTTTAGTTAGTTCTGACAAAATACTAGGACTTTGATATAAAAACTAGGTGGTGACGTTAATTAAGGTTAGGTTAGGTTAGTTTTAGTTAGTTTATTACTGAAACGTCGGGCAAAGGGTAATTATTTACAAATGGGGCTCCTGCCTTGTAATTACCTAAATATTATTTAATTACCCTTAGCCTGGAAATGAGATTTAAATGGTAAACTAACCGAAACTAACCTAACCTAACCTTAACTAACCTCACCATCTGGTTTTTATATCAAAGTCGAAGTATATTGTCAACACTAACTAAACTAACCTAACCTTTGAGCAAAGGGTTTTTTTAACTAACCTCACCACCTAATTTTTATATCAAAGTCGAAGTATATTGTCAAAGCTAACTAAACTAACCCAACTTAATCTAACCTGGCCATCTAGTTTTTATATTAAAGATGATTAAAGTCAGAGTATATTGTCACAAATAAATTAACTAACCTAACCTTCCGGCAAAGGGTAACCTTAACTAACCTCACCACCTAGTTTTTATATCAAAGTCGAAGTATATTGTCAAAACTAACTAAACTAACCTAACCTTAACTAACCTCACCACCTAGTTTTTATATCGTATCCTATTTATAGCGTATATTGGACGTAATTTTTAAACTATTTAAAAAGTTGAACCTGAGAAACATATTATTTTTTACGATTAAATAGTAGATGACCTAAAAACTAGGTGGTGACGTTAGTTTAGTTAGTTTTGACAATATACTTCGACTTTTATATAAAAATTAGGTAGTGAGGTTAGTTAAGGTTAGGTTAGTTTAGTTAGTTTTGACCATATACTTCGACTTTGATATAAAAATTAGGTAGTGACATTAGTTAAGGTTACCCTTTGCCCGAAGGTTAGGTTAATTTAGTTAGTGTTGGCAATATACTTCGAATATGATATAAAAACCAGATGGTTAGGATAGTTAAGGTTAGGTTAGGTTAGTTCCGGTTAGTTTACAATTAAAATCTCATTTCCGGGCAAAGGGTAATTATTAACAAATGAAGGTGAGGTTTCAATGTTCTCCCATTCATTTTCCACTTACTTCTATCGGTAAAAACCGTGATATACCATTAAGAATATTATATTTAAAATAAGCTAACATACATATAAAAATTTATACTAAATGTGTATACATTATACAATACGACAATACATAGTATGTATAAGATGTATAATACATTATCTATCTATTCAGTATCGTAAGTTTTAGAACTTTAACACGTCATATCTCGAAAACGAAGCAAGATATCAAAAAATTTTATTCTTCCTTTTTTGCTCTACTCACCAAGTTCTATAAGAATCTATCTTTAATTTTTGTTACCATGGTAACGGAAACCATCTTTTAGTAACCCCTAAATTTAGACATTCGGAGTGTTGAAAAATACACTACCGGTCCGTGTCGCCAAAAATCCATCTAGAGGATAAATTCTTAAGCCAAAGAGAGTGTGTATACCAAATTTCAGCTCAATCGGAGGTATGCGGTTTTCGGAACTCCAGCCGTTTAACGATCGATATCTCGAGAACGAAGCGAGATCTCGAAAAATTTTATTCTTGTTTTTCGTTTTATTTTGCCAAGTTCTATAAGGAAGTGTCATCAAATCTTGGCGCCGTACTAACCGTAGTATCCCCAAACTGGCGTTTGACATTTAAAAATACTAATGTAAAAAGTTTGTCAAAATGGAATTACGAGGCGAAACAAAATAGTAAAAAATGCTTAATGACAATTAAAATGAATAAATTCAAGACTTTTATTTTACTGAAAACACTCTTTTTAAGTTTATATTATATTTTAATCTACGGACGAGAATGAATTTCTTCAATTTGATATTTTCATTTAGAAGGATTTTTTTTCTATAGTAGGTATTTATTTACATCAATTGTAACGAAAAAGTGTTGTTAATACTCACAGTTTATGGCAATATTCTTCAAAATAATAAAATTGTATTTTACTACTGCATTTTACTTTACGTAGATCAACGTAGATATCCCATATTATACAGGGTTACTGGTAACTCGACGTATTCCTTGCAGGACGTTATAGTAGGGTTAAAATCAAACCAAGGGGACAAACTAGATTGGCTTTGCCTCTGTTCCACTTGTAATGAGTTTGTGACGTAGTCTGTTTGTGTACATACACACTGTTTGCAGTGTATTAGTTTGGTTTTTTGTAGTAGTATGTGTATACACACATACACTCACATCACATGTATTACCAGAGAGAGCTGTTCAACGTGCTCAACTAACAATGGGTGTATTGTTAATATAATGGTGTGTTGACTCGACGACGACTACTGACGGACTAATGCCTTAAGCTGTGACTGACTAACAAATGACTCCAAGCGAATTTCACTTTTTTTATGTTAGTTGGCTTCTAGTGTTCTATGAATCAAACAAATCGAGTTAGTAAATGGTGTACCGAAATTTAGTATTTTTTGAGATATTTTAGTTTTTAGTTTTTTTTTCGTTAAACATCAAAAATTTGACAGTTAGGTTGAAATAAAAAAAAATACGCAATTAGTGGATTTCATTTCAATTTGTTTTCGTAGCTGACACTGTAATTGAGCTAATGCAGTCATAAAAAGTTCCACACCTCCTTCACAATTGAATATTACGGAGCATGAGAATTTTGAAATTAATTTATTTTACAAGTTACGTTGAAAAAAGTGCTATCTAACTCAAAAAATTAGTATGACACTGAGAGTACAAATTGCTAGAAAAACTTGCCCACTTAATCAGCTATCCGAAAACGTATTAAAATTTATGTAAAAACATGTAACCGCCAACAAAATAGAGACTAGAGCAATTGACGTAATTTCTAATTTTTGGGAAATAAAATTAAACAAAAAATTTACTCACTAAATTTTATTTAAATTGTTAAATATCTTGCTCGAAATGATCCCCTCAGTTTCGAATGCAAGCCCGAATCCTCTTCCTCACTTCAGTCTTTGTCACTCTTGACGTAAAAGCGGCCCTCATTTGTTCTACTGCGTTAATTATTCGCTGTCGAAGTTCTACAACTGTATTGACTGACGTTACATAAACTAACTGCTTCAAGTGACCCCAGACGTGAAAATCTAAAGGCGTCAAATCAGGACTTCGTGCAGGCCACAGAATTGGCCCCCCTCTACCAATCCATCGGTTTGGATATGTTTCATCCAGCCATTGTCGTATAGAGATCCGGAAGTAAGCTGGACATCCGTCGTGTTGGAATATTAAATTGTTTCTTATTTCTTCGGGAACATCTACCAACAACCCGTCTAATTCATTGTGCAAAAAATATTCATAATTTTCCCCGTTTAAGTCCAGAGGCATAAAGTGTGGTCCAGTTAAATGGTTGTCAATAACACCCATCCAAACATTTAGAGAAAATCTCCGTTGTGAGGCAGCTTGCTTTATTTTTTTGAATTGTTTTCCACTTTTGGTGCCCAGTAATGCGAATTATGGTAGTCTGTAATTCCATCCTTGTCAAATTTTGATTCATCTGTACATAAAATGCTCTTTAAAAAAATTTCATCGTCAGCATCGGCATTCAACATGAAGCGACAAAATTCAAGTCGCCTAACAGGATGTCCTTCCTCCAGGGTTTGTAGAGGCTGATAATGGTAGGGATGTCGGCCTGATAACGTTAGTTGATATGGTCGGGTCGTCGATAAAATACTGAAGAATTCTTTCCTCGTCCTCAGCCGTGTACCGAAGAGATCTACCAGTGTCAATTTGTATCCTCTGAACACCGAGGGGCTGGGGCTCATTTCGAGCAAGATATTTAACAATTTCAATAAAATTTAGTGAGTAAATTTTTTGTTTAATTTTATTTCTCAAAAATTAGAAATGACCACAATTGCTCTAGACTCTATTTTGTTGGCGGTTACATGTTTTTACATAAATTTTAATACGTTTTCGGATAGCTGATTAAGTGGGCAAGTTTTTCTAGCAATTTGTACTCTTACAAGGGGAGTATCAAACATGGGAATCACGGATTTGGGAGAAATTAATATATATCGTGGAATATATTTCTCTGAGTATTGTAGTGATAATAATTTAGGCCAATGCGACTTTATTTAGAAATTAAACGCACGAAAAATTTCGAATAACATATCGTGTTTGATATGTATCAGTTAGTTGGTATTGTCTGCAACAAGGGCCGCTGGTGGTGTGGTTAGTGAATTCTCTCATGTATATAACATTTTTAATATACAGACGGACAGGTTCTATGTTCGAATCTATGCCTTTCCAACATAAATAATTCTCTTTTCAATTTTTTTTTTAACTTTTTCAATATTGTACAATGGGTCAATTAATTACATTGAGGATGCTATATTTTTTTTTTTTTTTTTAAATGGAGATAGATATGGTATTCTTTTCTATGTCATTATTATGTTATAATTATTTTCTGAAAAAGGAGATATAATATTTTTTGTACATGTTGTCATTATATGTAACAGTAATTTTATCGTAAATTTTAAATTACTGAATTTTTTTTACATAAAATTAAAGCGATTTTTATTATAAATTATTTATACTATTTTTAGACATTCTTCATTTTATCCTTATTTAAAGTAGTGGCAATTGTAAAACTTTTTATACTAATGAAATAAAAAAGAATACCATATCTGCTTTAAAAAAAAAATTATAGCATCCTCAATGTAATTAATTGACCCATTGTACAATATTGAAAAAGTTAAAAAAAATTGAAAAGAGAATTATTTATGTTGAAAAGGCATAGATTCGAACATAGAACCTTTCCGTCTGTATATTAAAAATGTTACATAAATGAGAGAACTCACTAACCACACCACCAGCGGCTGTTGTTGTAGGCAATACCAACTAACTGATACATATCAAACACGATATGTAATTCGAAATTTTTCGTGCGTTTAATTTTTAAATAAAGTCGCATTGGCCTAAATTATTATCACTACAATACTCAGAGAAATATATTCCACAACATATATTAATTTCTTCCAAATCCGTGATTCCCATGTTTGATACTCCCCTTGTTAGTGTCATACTAATTTTTTGAGTTAGATAGCACTTTTTCCAACGTAACTTGTAAAATAAATTAATATCAAAATTCTCCCCGTAATATTCAACTGTGAAGGAGGTTTGGAACTTTTTATGACTGCATTAGCTCAATTACAGTGTGAGCTACGAAAACAAATTGAAATGAAATCCACTAATTGCGTAGTTTTTTTTTTTTTTTTTTATTTCAACTTAACTGTCAAATTTTTGGTGTTTAGCGAAAAAACCTAAAAACTATAATATCTCAAAAACTATTAAATTTCGGTACATCATTTACCAGCTCGATCTGTTTGATTTTAAAACCATATTATAACGTCCTGCAACGAATACGTCGAGTTACCAGTAGGGATGTTGACATTTATAAAAAATATCGATATATATTGTATCGACGTTTTTCAAATATATCAATATCGCATAGTGATATATCAATTAAAAATATCGATACTTCGATATATCGTTCATTTTAGCGAATTTCGAAAACTCGAAATTCAGCTATTACAGTAGGTCTCATGACGCAATCTGAGTCCGGGACTATGGCAGAAATCTGTTTTGAGGTCCCTAGAATACGAAAATGATATTCACTAAAATTATATATATATATATATATATATATATATATATATATATATATATATATATATATATATATATATATATATATATATATATTTATGTGTTCCCACGATAACTCTCGAACGAAACGTCTAACGCTTATGAAATTTTGTGTGCGGACTGGATTCTGAATTGGCTTGGCTAAGTTCGTTAGCCAGACACGTCGGATGCCCAGAAGTAGGTTTTCTGGCCATTTTTTATCATTCGATCCTATCATAAGACAGTTCGATTTTTACATCGTTGAAAAGGAAAAAAAAATTATGAAGAAAATGTTCTTATAATTTTCTTTCTATGTTAAGTAGTTTTCGAGAAAATCGTAATTTTCACTATTGGCTTATTTTGCTCTCTTTGTCATTTGTCAAGTAATTTATATTTCTATCTCAGTTCTTTATGAAGTATAAAAATATTTCACTTTTTTATTAAAGAATTTTGTGAGAACAAGTGAAGTATATTCACATATATGTGTTATAACACACATACATGTATAGAGTTTTGTTTCTCATTTATTGCATTATAATTAGCATGGTTCTATCTCATGTTAAAAAATGTAAATTAAACAGATTTTCTAAGCTAATGTAATGAAGAATTTTTTTTTTTTTTTATTGAATTTTTAAGTAAACAAGAAATTGAAGATTATGTTATGATATAATATTATTAAATATATGAAACAAAACAAAATATGTATAATGTACATATGTATGCACGGAAAAATATTTTGAATCGATTTTGAAAATTTTTTCACTAATAATTAATAATGTTAAAAAATTAAACCATTTCAAATGGATTTAAGGTATTTTATGTGAGGTCAAGGGTTTTCAGGACCTAAAAAGGCCAGAAATTAATTAACCAATCGATTTTAAAAATTTTTTCACTGTTAGTAAGTTAAAGTATTTGAATTAATTAATTAAATGATGTCCGCAAGAAGCTTACGGACTGCCATAAGTTATATGAGATCCTTAGAACCCTTTTCTTACTGTTAGAGTACTAGACTTGTATGAGTTTCGCCAGGATTTACTGATCCCATAATTGTAAAAAATAAACTAAACGACCAATTTTAAAAAAATCTTCACTGTTACAGAGCTAAACTATTTTAGATAGATTTAGAATACATTATGTAAGGTCCGCCAGGGTCCACAGGACCCAAAAGTGTCAAAAATAAACTAACTGACCGATTTTGAAAATTTTTTCACTGTTACAGAGCTAAACTATTTTAGATAAATATCGATTACGTTATGTAAGGTCCGCCTGGGTCCATAGGACCCAAAAGTGTCAAAAATAAACTGCCTGATCGATTTTGAAAATTTTTTCACTGTTACAGAGCTAAACTGTTTTAGATAAATATAGATTCCGTTATGTAAGGTCTGCCAGGGTCCATAGGATCCAGAAGTGTCAAAAATAAACTAACTGACCGATTTTGAAAATTTTTTCACTGTTACAGAGCTAAACTATTTTAGATAAATATAAATTACGTTATGTAAGGTCCACCAAGGTCCATAGAACCCAAAAGTGTCAAAAATAAACTAACTGACCGATTTTGAAAATTTTTTCACTGTTACAGAGCTAAAATATTTTAGATAAATATAGATTACGTTATGTAAGGTCTGCCAGGGTCCATGGGATCCAAAAGTGTCAAAAATAAACTAACCGACCGATTTTGAAAATTTTTTCACTGTTGGGGAACTAAGCTCTTTTAGATAGACATACATTACGTTATTTAGGGTCCGCCAGGGTCCATGGGACCCAAAAGTGGTAAAAATAAACTAACCGACCGATTTTGAAAATTTTTTCACTGTTACAGAGCTAAACTATTTTAGATAAATATAGATTACGTTATGTAAAGTCTGCCAGGGTCCATCGGATCCAAAAGTGTCAAAAATAAACTAACCGACCGATTTTGAAAATTTTTTCACTGTTGGGGAGCTAAGCTATTTTAGATACATATAGATTACGTTATGTAAGGTCTGACAGTGTCAGTAGGACCTAAAAGTGTCAAAAATAAAATAACTGACCGATTTTGAAACTTTTTTACTATTACCGAGGTAAACTATTTTAGATAGGTACAGGTTGTGTTATCTGAGATCCACAACTGTCCTGCGGATGCAAATGCGGCATAGAATGCTACACAACGGGTTTTGAATATATATATATATATGTATATATATATATATATATATATATATATATATATATATATATATATATATATATATATATATATATTACATAAAGTCCGCCTAGAATATACGGTCGAGCTGATTTTTTAATGAGGTCCACCGGGATCTTGCAGATCCGAAAACGCCAGTAATAAGCTATCGAACCGATGCTAAAAAATTTCTCACTGCTAGAGAACTAAATTATTTAAGATGGATACAACTATGCTGCACAAAATTCGTTCGGGTTCTTGGGTCCCCAAAAATACCAAAACTAATTACCCAGCCGATTTTAAAAATTCTTTTACTCTTAGAAAGCTAAACTATTTTAAATAGGTACAGGTCTTAGATGAGATCCGCCAGTGCCCAAGATTTGGAAATTCGCTGTTATGCAGATGCTGCGACAGGGGTATTTTAGATTACTGCGGTACAGTAAAAGTAAATGATACATCTTTTTAAAAAAATTAAGTTTATTTGTCAAAAAATAATATTTATGTATTTACAGAAAATAATTGTCAATATACTTTTGAATATTCATTAATAAATTTCTTTATTTTTGATAAATTTTGTGAAAATATTAAAAAATAAACTAATCTATTTGATGGTCTTACACAAATACACAATATGTATGATATGTATATAACGTATATAATACAAAAATATAATCTATGGTTATAATCACCAATAATACATCTAATTCATGATTTATTTTTGGAAAATATATCGCTGCCGATAGTGACATTTTTATATCGAACTATCGATATATCGAGTTGAAAAATATCATTCAAAAATATTAATATTTTGCAAAAAAAATATGTATCGAATATTCGATATATCGATATAATATTAACAACCCTAGTTACCAGCGTTGCCAGTAACCCTGTATATACCGTATATACATATATGTATTATAACTATATGGCCAATCCCTATAAGAGGCAGTGGTTCCGATGAAGTGAGACGGATAGACATCGGGTAGAGGCACTTCAGTCCTTCAGTTGTTTTGCGCAGATGCATCAATTAGTGTTTACCGTGTTTACTGTTCAGATTGGTTCATATTACCACCAAAAAAGTCGCGTTTGCCCAAAACGAACAAAGTACTTCCAAATCTGCACCGTGATGTTGGGACGTTTTTTTCATATCCATTTGGCTATATATGTATATTACATATATGGGTATATACCATATATATTTTGCGAACTTCAATGCTGTTTATTATTATAATAAATTACAAAAAATTGCTTACAAATTTTAAAATACGGTGTACCATGAATGAATTAAATAATTATACAAATCTAAGTTTTATCAATAATAAAGAAATTTGTTTTATATTTTAAAATCAAAATAACTAGATGATTGATATTTTTTAAGTTTATCTGTCAAAAGGGTTCCATTTAATTAAGTTATTTATAAATGAGTCGTAAATTTGACATTTGGGTATTGATTTAGAGTAGAAAAATCAATTTTATGAACTGAAAACTAGAATAAATAATAATTGACATTTTTATTCATTTAATAAAACATTTTTTAAAAATTTACATATACCGTGTGAGTTTTCCGGGAGTTGCCATTCAATTTATTCCTAAAATATGTATCTAATCGAAAAAAAGTTTATACAAAAAATATTCAAAATAGAAGGGGCCATTCACAAAAGATTGTTTGAGACTTCTAGGACCTACGGTTTTTTCGGAACAGAAAAAAATTATTTTTCAAATGGAAACATATATTGAGATGTTTTTTTTAAAAATTAGTTTATTACTTCAAATTACCAATTATGCTAAAATTTTCATTATTTTATTTCATACTTTTGAGAAATTGCATATTTAAGTTTTAATTTTCAAAACCCGTGGTCAAGTTTATTTAATCGAACGCAAAAAATACGGATAATTTGCAATTTACATTCAAAACACCCAAAATAACTAGTGATGGTATGTTCGCATTAAGCTGTTACAATAAAACAAAATTTATTAATTAAATATATTAATTATCAAAATAATTTGCAGTTTTTCCTCAAATAGTCAACTTAATATTTAATAAACAGGTTATTAAATTACAACTGCGGTTGTAATATTTAATATTACACCATATTAAAGAAGTCAAAATTGCTTACGTGTGAAACTGGCATTTTCTATTACCTTTTCAAAACTAAATGATGGCGAACATAGATTAGGCACAGATGTCATTTGTCAAATTATTAAACGATTTTTTTTTTTAAAAAGTAAACTAATTGTCCAAAAAATATTTTAATACAACATTTTTCAAGGTTGCAGTATGTATTTTAACTATATATCTAAGACATGTATTTTAAACATATCCTTATATAACCTTAATTTCTTTTCCAGTAATTTTTTTTCTTTTGTCAAGAATCAATAAAAATTTGCACAATTAATTTTATGGAATGTTTAAAATTAAAGCATTTATTATTACTGCGTGAATTAGTTAAACACGCCATTAGAGAAGGTTGTTCAAAGTTCAAAATAATCGCCGATTTTATTACAATTTTATCATCTTTAAAACGTGTTCCGTGTTAAAACGGTTCTCCATATTATGAAAACGACAATATTTAATAAAGTTTTTAATAAAATGATACAAATTTTATTTAATTACAACCACTTCCTATATAAAATATAATAAATTCTAATAAAATATAATTAATTCTAATTACTTTATGGCCGATTGCACCAACATTAATTTAATCAGAACTTATAGGCCAGTAACCAGAGCAAAAAATATTTGTTAACCTCTCGATTTTGAGAAACAGCACCGATTTTGATGAAACTTGCCAAATAAGCTCTTTATACCCTATCCTTTAAAAGTTATATAGCCTTGATGGGCGCTTCAAATTTTTAAGGGGTGAAAACAGCCTCTTTTGCAAGAATAATGTAAAACCATTTTTGGAAACGCTACCGATATTAAAATCGTGTATATTTACGTTGAAGAGATATTGTTGAATGGTTAAAAATATAATCTTGAAATTACAGTGATATTCCAACACCTAAAAACCACCCCTAATATTACATCGTTCCAATAATACCTAATAACTTTTTTGCAATTTAAAAATAAAAATGTTGCATACATTTCCCATCCCAAAAGCAGATCTATAAATCTAATCGGTGGGAGAGCCATCGTCGCTATCGGCTTCTACCTCCTGCTCCTGATCAACAATGAGTAGACAATTGGTGCAGTTGGAGCCCCAGCAGGCTCCACACGTAGCGTTGCAAAATAACCCAACTTTTCGACACGTGTACGTAATGCCGCAACCTTTCTTACAGTTGCAAAAAATCATTCGCAACAAATCTTCCGGAGTAGGTGGATTTCTTATTTTCGTTGTTATTAAGCAACCGCTAAGAGAATACCATCTTCATTCATGCGGGCGAATATTAGTACAATCGAGCCATAATTGGATTTGTAAATAAACTCTCTTTATGCGCTCGTTCAGAGCATCAATTTTCGAGATGATAGATAATAATTTAGCTGCGCTCTTTTTAGAGGTCACTTAGATGAAGTTCTCGTAGCGCATCTGCTCGAGAAAAACTGCTTTTGTGACACTATTCAATTGTTTTAATGTGTGCGCAGCTCCACCGTACAGTACAATTGTGCAATACCAGTCGGTTTCCAGAATTTGCTGTAACTTAAAAATTGCATGGAAATTCGTCATTTTTGAAGTTAGAGCTATGAAAGTTGGTGATTAGAATTCTATGTCCCAGTAAAAGCAAATGGTAAAAGCGTTTTTGGTAATTCATTCCCTAAGGAGGTAAAATGAGGAATGAAATGTTTGTTTTGGTTTGTAGTCCTACTTAGTGACACGCCCGACCTTCATCACGCAAAATCCGAATATAGTGTTACGATCCGTAATGCATATGTGTGGTTTGGATGGACGTAGAAAGGCGTCAAAGCGGTCGAGAGGGACGCTGTATGCGTGCTTCGAAAAATTGAAGGCAAAATACAATTTGTTTTATAACGATAACTTTGTCAGTTTTGAAGATATCCAATCGCACAAATACTCAATTTGTAAGGAATTTCAAAGACTAGAAGGTCTGTAAAGCTCAACTGTTTTGAACCCTTATTTTTTAAGATTTTTAAGTTTCATTGTCTCGGGAAACGTAGGCGTTGCACATACCTGTGAACTTATATCGACGATATCTCAAATAACTATTATCTTAGAAAAACCAAAAAAGAACCAAAATGTCGGGCAATTAAAGACTTGTAATTTGATACAGATGCATTTTTTTCGTATTATTACATAGTTTTTTAGTTATCGGAGAAAAAAAGGAAATTTTTTCTGAAATTTCAAAATCTGTGGCTAACGTAAATGAAACCTATTTTCAAAAATAAGCATTCTAAAGCACTCAAACTCCCAGAATATATGGTTAGTAACTAAATGAAAGTAACTGTACTTGGATTTCGTTGACTATCAATTCTTGTCGCGAAGCCATTAGTTTTGTTGTTTCTTTTTGCTCTGGAAAAATGCGATAGCCGCATTCTTCTCACCATAACTCCGTCATTTTTGACGCAAATAACTTCTACCAGAGCTCATTTTGAAGGTCTTTTCACGTTCTGTAAATAATGTGAGATAAGTCTTTTGACCAAACAAGCATTTTTTACGACTCATAACTCGAGTATTGTTTCATCTACGGAAAGGAAGAAAAAACCAATCGATTCGTTATTTTAAAAGCTTCATTTTTACTTCAGTAACTTTCTTTTTAAAAACGAACGGTTTTTAAGTTATTCATGAAAAACCGCTTCAAAACATGCATTTTTTAGATGAAAAATCAACAATTTCAATGGCAGATAACTCGGAAAATATTGATTTATAGAAAAACATGTACAGAACATTCTATTCATCCCTCTATCGATTTCTGCATTTAGTTTACGGGTGTCAATTTCCACCCCCTAGAAAGGGTGGTATCCACCCCCGGGGTAAAAGCGCACATCAGCACTATATAACTTTTGTTTCTTAAGTTATTCCCTATCTACTGTTACATGACAATCGGAGCTGTTTCTTAAAATCGACAGCCAAAACGGTCTGGTTACTGGCCTATTAATGGCCATTAGTAAATCAGAGATTAACTAACCCCGATTTGTCTGTTGCACCATTTACATTTTACAATATACCAACGGTTAACTAATGTCCGTTAACGGTCAATTTTGACTAGCAACGGTGTCTGATTTGTTTTTATAGGACATGAAATGAGACACAAAAGAAGCAAATACTATTAAGTTAATAATATCACATGGTTAAAAAATTTAAATCTGCATATTTTGAAATAGGTAGCGCCAACTTGATTTATATAATATTAGAAAATATATAATTTATGTTTATGTATAATAAAACATTTTGAAACTGTGATTTCACGATTGTGAAGATATTTTTCAATTTAAAAATGGAAAAATGAAATAGATACCAAAATTTTACAGAAAAAGAAAAATCTAATTGAAATTGCACAAAAGTATATTTTAATAGAAAAAAAATTAAATATCAATTTTAATAAATATCAATACTATGGAAACTAGCATCAAAATATGGACTAAACGCTGATTAAATATTTAATTGCTTACGGACGATTTAATCATCAGTTAACAAAAATTAACTATGGTGCAACAGATAATCAGAGATTTTAACTACAATTAAAGTTAATCATTGATTAAGGTCTTAACGGTCGATTAAAAATGTTGGTGCAATCGGCCATTAGTGTGTAATCAAATTACCTAATTGTTTTATTGCTTCCGAGACTACCTACTAAAGCAGCGGAAGCATTGTGATCAGTTTTGAAAAATAATAAATTTTTCCCCTCCAAAATAAATTTTTTTACGCACATTTTACGTTTTAGAGCTTTCTGAATAATTTTGGTTTGGTGTCTGTCCGTCTGTGTGTCACCAGTTTGCACCAAGTAACATAACTTCTGAACTATTCGATTGTTTGTAATGAAATTTTTAGAAATTATGCAGTTTGGTTCCTTGATGGTCCCCTATGAATTTAATCGAAATCGCAGTAACGGTAGGTACGTCGCTACCATGTCATTCCATTAATATACTAAATTGCACCAAGTGGCATAACTTCTGAACTATTCAATTCATTTTTATGAAATTATCAGAAATTATGCTGTCTGCTTCCTAGATGGTCCCCTACAAATTTCATTGCATTCGGAGTAATAGTATCCACGGCACTACCATGAAATCCCATTAAATGTCAATATCTTATTTACTGCTAGTCCCATTTCGCTCAATTTTTTATGAATCGTTTTGCTTATTTATTTTTATTAATTTATATACCTATATTAAATTACACAAAGATATAATGGGCATTAAATTACCAAGGTGCTTTTACGAGTACAAGAAAGCTGTGTTCCACACTCCATTGGCAGCGTACAGTGGACTTTCGGAGATTGTCCAATCGCAAATTGTCCATATTTCAGTGTTAGGAATTTAAACATCGTATGTTGACGTCACACGAACATTGTATTCACAAAAACTGTGTGTTTGCAGTATTCGTGTGACGTTTAAATACCTATCACTGCAATATTGACAATTTTTGATTGGACAATCTCCGAAAGTCCACTGTATTTTAGTATCTTACAAAACTGCGAAATTTTTTTATTTTAGTTTGTAACCAAATGATTATAGATCATTTTCTTGGTATACTTTATTTGTCGGATGACCACTTATTATTTTATCGTTAATTATTTCGTTTTGATCATTATTTAGAATTTTTCAGGATATAAAATAAAATACATTTTTCATAGAATAAGATAATTTTTTCCGGCAAACATCGAAATTACAGTATGTCGACGTGCTCTACAATTTTCCCTCGGTGCCAATGCCGGATTTCATAGATTTTTCAATTTTTCTTCTTTCCTGATAATAAGTTGAACGTAAGTTTCGCATTTTAGATTTGACTTCTGGTACACCTGGAGGCCAAGTTCTGAAAATGTGATAAATATATCACAATTTCACTGTTGTTATTTTTATCACATTTGTAATTTCACATACCACATGTGAAATCAAAGAAAAGCAAGTCTTGAAATTATTGTGTAATATTGTGAAAATGTGCTTAACACATACAATGCACGTAGCACATGTGTTAAGTATAACCACATATAACTATGGAAATTACAAATTGCATAAAATTGTTTGTTATGTCAAATCAGAAAAACAATATTTGACATTTCAAACTGTCAAAAAATGCACAATTTTATTAATCAAAAATTTCTTTTCTTACAAGGAAAGGGCAAGAAGTCGAAAATTCAAAAAAATCTGAAACTTTGTTAGTATGTAGAGGGTGGCTACGTAATAACATAAAAAATATCAGTTGCTGCTAAAAAACGTTTTTAAGGGGTGAAACACCCCCTCAAAGTTGGAACTCAAAAATTCAAAAATCGATGAAATTTTGTTTATACGTACCTTAAAAAGTTCTAGTAACAAATATAACATTATTTTTTGCGCCCACACATTTTTAAGGGTTGAAACCACCCCTCAACTGTGTACAAAAAAATTTAAAAATTGATGACATTTTGTTTATATATACTATACAGAGCTTTAATAATAAATATAACATTATTTTTTGCATCCACAAATCTTTAGGGGTTGAAACCACCCCTTTATGTGTGTACTTAAAAATTTATAAATTTATATTATTTTGTTTATATATACTATACAAAGCTTTAATAATAAATATAACATTATTTTTTGCATCCACAAATTTTCAAGGGTTGAAACCACCCCTTCAAGTGCGTACCTAAAAAATTAAAAATTGTCGATATTTGGTTTTTACACATTATACTAAATTCTAATAATAAATATAACATTATGTTTTGAGTCCACACATTTTTAAGGGGTGAAACCACCCCTTCAAGTGTATGCTTAGAAAATTTAAAATTGACGAAATTTTATTTATATACTTTTACTATAAAAAATTTTAGTAATAAATATATTATTTTTTATACCAACACATTTTTAAGGGGGAGAAACCACCCCTTCAGCTGTCGACTTGAAAATTTAAAAATTCCGAGATTTTATTCACATAATATATCACATAAGAATAGATCAATTTTTTTTGCTTCTATACATTTATAGGGGTGAAATATCCTTTCCAAATTGGAAACTAGAAAAAAAATTGACGAAATTTTGTTTACATGTAGTCTAGTACACTATTTAAAAGCTATCTGTATTACAAAAAAATATACGTTAATAGTTTATTAACTGATTATGGCTCAAATTTATCCCAGTAATGAAATTTATGAAAAAAATGTTTAAAGCACAAATATATTTTACACCACGCACATCGTATAAATTAAATAATGTTATATTTCTTAAGAACTAATTTTATATTTATTACTAGAGCTCTGTACCTATAGTATAAATGTGTAAACCAAATATCATAAATTTATAGATTTTTAAATACACGTATGAAGGGGTAGTTTCAACCCCTAAAAATTTATAGATGCAAAAAATAATGTTATATTTATTACTAGAGCTCTATATAGCATATATAAACAAAATAATATAAATTTATAAATTTTTAAGTACACACATAAAGGGGTAGTTTCAACCCCCAAAGATTTGTAGATGCAAAAAATAATGTTATATTTATTATTAGAGCTCTGTATAGTATATATAAACAAAATGTCATCAATTTTTAATATTTTTGTACACAGTTGAGGGGTGGTTTCAACCCTTAAAAATGTGTGGACGCAAAAAATAATGTTGTATTTGTTACTAGAACTTTTTAAGGTACATATAAACAAAATTTCATCGATTTTTAAATTTTTGAGTTCCAACTTTGAGGGGGTGATTCACCCCTTAAAAACGTTTTTTTGCAGCAACTGATATTTTTTATGTTATTAGGTAGCCACCCTCTACATACTGACAAAGTTTCAGATTTTTTTGAATTTTCGACTTCTTGCCCTTTCCTTGTTAGTTACCTATAAAAAAATGAATATTATTTTTTCTTATTCTTACAAAACAGCTACTGAGATACATAAAATTATTAATTTAAACTTTGAAAAGTTTTGTTTATTCATTAAACATTCTAGTAAATGTAAATTTCGCTAATTATTATAAAGATTCTTTTAAAATTAGTCTCATTTAATCATTTTAAATATATGTGTACGAAATTTCGCAACTATTCCCTTGAAGTTCCAAATTTAGGGGTTAATATTACCTCTTAGAAGCATTTTACGCAGATAAATGAAAACATCTTAAATATTTCTAGATTTTTATGAAGAAACATATAAGGCTCGTATTCAAAGCGCAAATCGAAAAGAACTCCCAGAAAAAATTTCTATGTAGATATAGCCCTATTTTCATTTCTTTTGTTTTATTTTATTTAGAAAAACTGAAGTCAGTTCAAAAGTAAAATATGGTCAAATACCTAAATTTTAAAGAATTGATAAAATAGGAGGGTTAAAAATCTAAACCTACATTCACCACCAATACACTAATGATAAGTGTTAAATAAATGTTCAAAATGTTCAAATTTTTAATATTGAAAATATTTAAAGTTTTAATTACTTTGTCAATTTCACGAAAAATAATATTCTTTTTACTTAACGTTTCAACCCTTTCGGTCATCATCAGAGTCAAATTTTAAAAAAATATTTGGTTAAAATTCAGTAAAATTTTAATAAATTTAATAATAAAGTTGTAATAACTTAAAATTTACGAAAAGACGTGAGTTTTCCAAAAATCTGCTGATATTATTTGCATTTTACTTAAAAAATTAATTGGTATCACATGTGAAAACAAAATAGCACAACCTATATAGCTGTGGTTATATTTCTGTTAATAATTATATCACTGTGAAATTAAAAACCACTAAATTTTGTGATAAAATATTCAAGACTTGTAACTGGAAAAAAATGTGTTAATTTCTCACATGACGTCATTTTTCCACATGTGTTATGTGATATCTAAATTCAAGACTTGGCCCCCATATGATCATTGCTTCTACAACTTTTTTATAAGACGTTTCCCGCATGGCTCTATTTTTAAATAAAGGAGATTTTGTATTCCACAGGCATTCAAAATTTTTAAATTCCTAAATAAATTTTATTCTCGTTTCAAATTGGACTTTTCTGTCATTTTTATTTAACCTATAAAATAATTTCAATTTAAAATTAAAAATTATACTTATTTTTAATAATTACATAATATGAAGTACTTACTTGATTTAATTATATTCCAGGAAGATACATTTTAGTTATAAATCCATATGAACACCAAAAATTGAATAAAAATTAATAAAATTTGCCTAGTTAAATAGCTGAAATTCTAAATTTCTAATTTGGCCATTTTCATTTATACTAAAATAGAGTCCCTATAATAAATAGAGTCATGACTTGTGTGGTGAACATTGATTGGTTCCGGCATTTTCTGTCTAACGTTGGATAAAATAAATCGAAAATAAGTTAAAAAATATTTAACAAAACCATTTTTTAGTTTAACCTAGAAAGAATAATTAAATTAAATTTTTTTAATTGTTCATAAATTCATAACCTGTTAACAATAATTATGTACTCAAAACTATTTACACAAACATGTGATAATTAATTTCGAAGCTTCCCGCTCTGTTTTGGAAAGAAAATGGATGACATGTCACGACTCTATTTATTATAGGGACTCTAGGAAAGCCTATACGGTAAAGCCACCTATGTAGCATAAATACAATTACCGCTTAGCTACTTTCCGTAATTATAAGGCTTGTTTGACCTAGACGCTCTTAAACTCACCAAAATTCACTTAAATAAATCACTTTTAAGCGCGAAAGTTGCAAAATTTGAAAAAAAAAACTTTAGATAAAAATTTTTATTTTTTAATTTTTTGTTTCTGTTGCTTTATTGAATAATTTTTATCAACAAATAAGTATACTATTCCATTTAAAAGAAGGTAAGTTTGTATCATAGCTCGAAAACCATAAGAGCTATAAAGCTCCTGATTATAGCAATTGGTTGCCCCCGTCGATATCTACAACTCTTATTTGAACAATTTTTCGATTAAATCAACGGTTTGGCTGTAATTAAAATGGCAACTTTCAAAAAACTCACACGGTATATTTGAGGTAATAGCGAACGCCAGGGTTGACTTGGTTTCCCGATAGGCAGCAAAACAGTCGAATTTTAAAAGTACGCAACTTGTCTATATAAATACAAAGTTTTTCAAGGCTATGCAAAATAGGAGAACTATTTTTAATGCTACAAATTACAACGAATAGAATTTAAAATTTGTATATTTTCGTCTGTGACTTATTATTAAACTTAATTACTTATTATATTTAATAATTTGACTTCAGGTAATCAGTAATAATATGAGAGTATTTGCTAAAATTTACTGCTTCTTTAGGAATGACACTGGTTATTTTTAACTTGTCTGAAATTATCTTTCAGCAGGAATATGTAGGTATTAAATACCTTCATTATAAATATACGCGGGCCCGAATTTACCCGCTAAGTGCCGCACAGAGCATTGTGAAAAATACCACCCCTGAAAAAATAAAAATAAAAATTCTTATTAACTTTTCCACTTTTTAGCGAATTTCCAGAATGGAATTCAGCCACTGTCATGACGCGACTTGAGGCCGGCACCATGGCAGAAATTTGTTTTGAGGTCCCTAGAAACCGAAAATAATATTCACTTATATATATATATATATATATATATATATATATATATATATATATATATATATATATATATATATATATATATATATATATATATATGTATATGTATATATATATAAATTTTAAAATGTGTGTGTATATATATATGTATATATATACATATATATATATATATACATATATATATATATATATATATATATATATATATATATATATATATATATATATATATATATATATTTATATATGTGTCCGCACGATAACTCTCGAACGAAATGTCCTAGGTTTACAAAATTTGGTAGAAATGTTGGAAGCCCCAAACCGTTGGACAAGTTCGTTAGCCAGACACGTCCGATGCCAGAAACATGGTTTTTGTTCGTGAAAAAAATTAGTTTTTTGCCAAAATTTCCACTTATTCAAAAATTTTTTATACCATTGGAAAGAGAAGAAAAAATCACATAAAATAGGTCTTCAGACTATTATTGTATGTCAACTAGTTTCCAAGAAAAACTAATTTTTATAAACGGAAATTCGCTATGTTATGCAGGATGCTGCGACAGGAGTATTTACCTTTTCCTATCAAAAATTAGTGACGAGAAAAGATAAAAAAAATATCACGAGTGTCCTAAATTTTGCCGGCTTTAAAAATTTGCCCCGCGTGCCCCTAGTGTAATCCGGCACTGAACATACGAATATATTAGGTACACTTACTTTCCTATTTTTTTTTTTTACAATTAATCCAAATTATATTCTATCACTTACCCCACCCTAGATACGCCTCTGATTCTATACAATAAATTTCGTAATAATTTCTTAATTTCTATAGAACTTTTCTTGGGGGAGAGACTGCGAGAGGGCAGTCTATAATTATTGTATATTGAATATACCAATTTATTAAATAAAATTGTCCCGTAAATCCTTACCACTTTCAGTTTTTCAAGAAACTTTTTCATATTTGAATTTAAGCGAGCATTAAGATACAAAGGTACCTAACAGTTCGTGCCAGTACACACGAAGATCTTTTATGGCGAAGATACATTTAAGCTCGACTCATCAGTTTCAACGAAGAGGTTTTGTGCTACAAAGTTTAGTAGCAGTCAGACCACAGCACGCACGATTTTGAAAAGACGCTTCAACAAGTCCGATGAGAGGGTGGGGTAGCCGGGGTTGCAGCCCCGGGGCCCAGACGTGAAGAAGGGCCCCGTAGCTGTCGGCAGGGGGGGGGGCAGAAAAAAGTAGAGAGACTTTTTTGCTCATCACTTATATTTTCGGAGTAAAATTTTTGAAAATGTAGTGTATTCTTGGGGCCCGTCATTTCTCTTCACGGGCCTGCGCTTCTATTATACCGTGTGATTCTTAACCTGACCTTAACTCAATAAGATATCACAGAGTCATGCCACGATGAACGTTTCATATATAAATTGACGACAACGGGGTCACTCATGCTACCGTTCATCACAGTTTATTGTTTCCCTTGCACAGGGAAGATTGGACACATTATGAAAATGATACACGCCATGCCTTATTCGAGGTAAAAACCTGCTAACTTAGCGTAAACCCAATTAATTTAGTTGTAAATTGGAATTCGCAAGTTATGATTTTCTGAAAAATTTATGAGCCTAAGTAAACATGAATATCAGTAGAGTACATGGAGTAGTTCCGCAAACTAACTGATGCTATACAAACAAAATTAAATTAACAGATTAGAGTCCAGTCTCTGTTTAACAATACGTATCCTCATAGCGCGAAGTTAACTCATAAGCAGACCCGGGTATAAGGCGATTGGAGCGATTGGGCCCAATCGGGCCCCGCGCTTGAAGGGGCCTCGCATCAGCACCAAAATTAACAGAAAGTTATTTTTCGAAACGGTCTAGCAGGTTAAGATAGGGTTTGCAGCCCCAGAGAGGCATATTAGAAATAAGTTATGTTGCGACATCGGTGAGTAATAAGTATACCATTGGCACCTATTTTAGCCTCTGATCTCTCTGCGTTCTTGAGATAATTGACCATATATATGCTAGAGCGGGTATTTTTGGAAATTTTTTTATTCCGAAACTATTACATCCAGACTTATTAAACCAAGACTGTTTTTAGGTAGTACGTTGTGCTATATTCTGTATTTTTTACAGAATTTTCTAACAATTTCTACCACCTAAAAAAATTAAAAATAAAAAATTCCTATTTTTTCCATAATTCTCGGAGAGATGCAATCACAGAAAAATTATATAATGTAGCTTAGTATGTCTACTATTATCACTAAAAAGTGCATTCAGATCAGATGGATGCAACACTTCGAAAAAAATAATATATCCTTATGACCGCTCTAGAGTACTGACCACTTCATATCTGTCTTTCATATAAACTTGCTTATAAATATATAATCAAGTAGTAGTTACAGTTGATTTCCATCTAAAACGAAACGATTTTTATGAGTGACGAGTGTATGAGGTAAGGGGGTATATATGTTATAGTCAAACACCGAAGCGCCGGCACTCCTAGGTTTGCCTAGTCAAACCTCAGGTTTGAGATAACGTCTTAGTCTAAGTCCAAACGAATAGGGCTTTTCTACCTTTGACTAACGAATTTTTGGTTAATCCTAGGAGAGACTATTTTGGACAGTCAAACGCCGAAACTCAATTTGATGAAATCGAGGTTTGACCAGTTAAACCTAAATTATTTAATTATTAGCTATAATAAAAGAATATTTGTAATTTTAATGTTTATTGTTCCTATATTTTAGGAATGAATTGACAAATGATCACAACAAGAAATAAAATTGGTTATTGTTATTTTGTATCATGACAATAGGTATATAATTAGCGTGTGTTCCGAAATATAATCCAGCATACTGGCCAGTGTGAATGACGTCATAAATCGACGCCATGCTGGTGAATCGTTCCGAAATTCACTGGCCAGCCTGGCCATGCGTTGTCGTAACTTTGACACTTATAGGCTGGTCGTCCATTGAATGCGTAGTCGTGCGTAATTTAATTCAGACGAATACGTATGAAACGGACGAACGATCCAAACAGCTGTGACGCAATACATCCTCGTCCATTGAGAGAGACGCTTTCAATGGACGAGGATGTATTGCTTCACAGCTGCTTGGAACGTTCGTCCGTTTCATGCGTATTCGTCCGCATTAAATTTCATACGCCTACGCAACCAATGGACGAGCAGCCTTAGTTGTGAATCATAGATATGATAGATATAGATGCTACCAGTACAATATGGCGTCGAAGTCATGATGTCATTAACACTGGCCAGTATACTGGATTATATTTCGGAATAAGCCCTTAATGAAATAATGAAAAAAATTATCTACTCTTTATTTTGACAAGGTGATGCGTTATGACAGTTTGAGTTGCACAATAAGTTCGATCTTTTACATTTATGATTAGAACATGTTTGGATGTCTATGAGGTCCACTTGTCCCGGTGCGCGAATCTCTTTGAATAATAACAGTTTAACTACTAGCCCCTTTTTCGAGTGACTTTTTTTCTTTTGACATATTTGACATAAATCTAAATACAAGTTAACGCACTCTTTTGTGACATTTGCATACTTTTTTTGCGTTTTTTTTAGTTTGATTCGTGTAAGCTTAGTCTTTATAAGCTTACACTCCCGCACGTTCAATGCACAAATACCGAATGATAAATAAATTTATTAGAATACCGCAAAGAGTTAGGCTCGCATGCAAAAACCTGTTTAAACATGCAACAAGTGCAGTACAAATTGACGTTTGACCGAGTTGCCTTAGTTGCGTCTAGGATAGCCTAGGAAAACCCCGAAACAGATTATTTTACTTTCGACGTTTTACTAAAAAGTTAGGTATTTCTAGGTTTGACTAAAAATACATCAGTCAAAGGCCGAAACAGGAACCTATTTCGGGGTTTGCCGAAAAGCGTTGGTGAAACCTAGGATAAACGAGTCATTCCGCGAAGAGGCTGCATATCGACTTTTGACTACACTGTACCGTACATATACTCTATATAATCTATATATCAATCGTGCATATGGTATGTATATAAGCAAGTTTATATGAAAGACAAATATGAAGTGGTGAGTACTCTAGAGCGGTCATAAAGATATTTTATTTTGTTCGAAGTGTTGCACCCATCTGATCCGAATGCACTTTTTAGTGATAATAATAGACATACTAAGCTACATTATATATTTTTTCTGTGATTGTACCTCTCTCGAGAACTATGGAAAAAAAATAGGAATATTTTATTTTTAATTTTTTTAGGTGGTAGAAATTGTTAGAAAATTCTGCAAAAAATACAGAATATAACACAACGTACTACCTAATAAACAGTCTTGATTTTATCAGTCTGGATGTAATAGTTCGGAATAAAAAAATTCCAAAAATACCCGCTCTAGCATATATATGGTCAAATACCTCCAGAACGCAGAGAGATGAGAGGCTAAAATAAGTGCCAGTGGTATATTTATTACTCACCGATATCGCAAGATAACATATTTTTAATAGGCCTCTCTGGGGCTGCAAACCCTATCTTAACCTGCTAGACCCTTTAAAGCGTAAAAGGATCAATTATAAATTATTCAAATAATTAAAAATATACAGGAAGAATTCTTTTTATAATACACGTGCGAGAAAGAAAGAAACATATTTCGTAATCTTTTTAAGAAGGATGTTTCATGTATGAAATATGAAATGCATCGGATAGTACTGTCTTCTCCCTCAGTTACTCATATTCTATTTTATATGCGTTTTACTCGGTGCACTCGCACTCAGATTCGTTTTTTGACATTAGTCATTGTTGTGCTGCACTAGCCATTAAATAGAATTAGCCACGGCCAGATTAGCCAATAGGCCAATCTAGGCCATGGCCTAGCGGCGGCAGATGTTGAAAAACAGAGCGGCAAAAGTTGTAATTGACGTCTTTTTTTTTGCTCGTCAGTTAGTTTTAAGGAAAATTTCAGAAAAAAAAAAATTAAGATTTTTTTCTTTTTAAGCAAAAGGTAGGAGCGGCATTTTTCACGGTGCCCAGCGCGGCACTCAGGGTTAATCCGGTCCTGGATGTAGCTAGTATCAAATGGTAATAATTGTTTATTGCATTTACAGTTCTCTATTCTTCTAGCCGTTTTAATTATTAGGGTGTCTCATAAGTAGGCATCGGACATTTTTCGGATCAAACAGCATTCGTGTTTTGTAAATGCAGGTATATCGCACTTAATGTGATTAATGTGAATACAAACGAATAGATATTATAATAAAACATAAATATATATACAATTCACACATATTATCTGTCTATCTGCCTGCATATAAAAAAACGATATTGTTTGATCCGAAAAATGTGCGATACCTACTCATAAGTAATGTTGGTTTCATGACTAACGACTTACTACGCTTTATTTTATACAGTTCGTAAGGCCTCAAAAAGTTAGCTGAACGTTGGGTCAGAACTATAGAATACGATGGACTATACTTTGAATATTAAGATTTTCTTTTTGTATGACCATTAAATAAACAAAGTGAACATTGAGAACCGACATTATTTATGAGACATCCTAATATTATGGTGCTATTTTAGAAGAATTTTCATTTTGTATAAATATTTAATATACATAGGGCCCCACAAAAAAAATCCAATCGGGCCCCGCACTTATTGGATCCGGGCCTGCTCATAAACAGCTGAAGGAGCTAGGATGGATTAGTGTTTCTCACTCACTATATAGTCCGGACCTTATGGTATCAGATTTTCATTTATTCCCAGTCCTCAAGCGCTACTACTGGACAAAAAGTTTCAAAATTCTGCGATTATCAAAACTGGAATTAAAACTTTTTGAGTCTCTTCTCTCCCAGCCTCTCCCCTTTCAAGAGAAGGAACAAACATTAAATTACTTTTGATTGGTAAAGAACTATGGGATTGATAACCTAATATTCAATCTACGATGATACAATACTGATACTATACTGATACTATACACAGCGTATAATCTTAAACAAGTTATTCAGTTAATACTTTTCGTAACTCTTCTTATTCTTGGTATCTTCAAAATATTTAAACCAGTATTGAATCAACATTAAGAGCAGATACATTATAGAGAATTTACAAAAATACCATAAAAACGTGATAACATGTAATTATATTTTAGGAAATCGAAGAAGAAATTACAAAAGTACTTACTGTGAAAAATCCTATCAAGCCCGATAATCCTGTTCTATATAACTATAAAACTGGTTACTATGAACTCCTACCAGACCCCGGTGACACCGTTGTGCTGTTTAATTTTGAAGGCACTATATTAGAACGCGGTACTCAAGAATATAAAAATTATCTTATTTTTAAAGGAGAAAATCGTAAGTGTAGCAAGTAACTAATTTAACAGTATTATACCACAAAATTAGAATCATCAAAGTTTCTGTATAAGATTCTTTATAATTGATTATTTTTTCTCTACTAATTATCTAAAAAATAAAAATAATAATTAAAATAATAATTAGCTGCAGACATTGAAGAAGAAGCTGAAAATGCTCTTGAAGAAGAAGAAGAAGAAGTTGAAAAAGAGATAAAAAAACCTGTAGCTGATGAAGGAATAGTTTCTGATGATGTAGGCAAAGAAGGTGAGGAAGAAGAGGAAGAAGAAGGTGAGGAAGGAGAGGCACGTGAAGACATGCGTGCTGAAGAAGAGGAAGAACAAGAACAAAGTGGTCCCAAAAAAGTGTTAAATATGTTTAACTACAGTGAACGTGCTGCTTTGACTTATCTAGTTTATTATCGGGTAAAATTAGCACAGTAAAAATTAATTTAATTATTTACATCTAAAACATTTATAAATAAACAAAAATTTAGATGATAAACAATAATTTTACATATATGTCATTTAGACTGGGGAAGCACAAACCTTTCCACCTCCTCGAGCAACATATTCAAATCAAGTTCATCAATGGATGATTTACGATGCGTTAAATGAAGATCATGAAAAGCAAGAAAAGCTGAAAGAAGGAAAAAAGAAAAAACCGACGAAGAAGAAAGGACCTACAGTAAAAAAATTAAGCCAGCAAGAAGTAATAAATAAAAAATTAGCTATTGCAGCTAACGTATTAGAGCGAATGATTAATCAAAATACCTATAATGATATTGCACAAGGTAAACATATTTCTTTAAAATACATGTACTTTTATTATAAATTATTCGTTTTTTTATATCTGCATTGTTAATAAAGATTATAGATTTTGGGATGACCCAGCAGATGAGTTTAAGGAAGGTGTGGGAACTTTATTACCACTATGGAAATTTAGTTATGATAAAGCGAAAAAAATGACTGTTACGGATATCCGATGTAATCCTTGGTATTATGACTTATTTGCTGTAACATTCGGATCCTGTAATTACTTTTATTCAGTATTCATAGCTGATTGTTTTTGTAATAAATTGACTAGTTGACATAAATTAAATACCTGTAAAAATTCTAGTTGATTTTACAAATCGTTTGGATGAAGGTTACATGTGCTTATTTACGGTAAAAAACCCGTCATATCCAGAAAGTATTTGTAAAACAAATACCGGGGTTATGTGTGTTGACATTCATCCAACAAATCCTTATTTTGTGGTTGTGGGATTATATGATGGAAATGTATATGTCTATAATGTGCAACAAACGACGCAAATGCCTCAGTTTCGTAGTGATCCTATTAATCAAAAACATACCGATATTGTTTGGGAGGTAAAATTATTTTGATATTCTCGAATAATTCAACTTCTAGTCTGTGAATTTTTAAAAAACAAAACTCATTTCCTAGGTACAATGGGCTAAAGATTTACCCGACGGGGATCTTAATTTCTTCTCAATTTCCGGTGATGGGAAGGTAAATCAATGGGTGTTGCTACTAAATTCATTTTCAGTGACCACGGTAATGAGTTTGTACATGGATTCATCACCAATACCGGGACCAGATGGGACATTAGTAAGGTTATTAGGTCTGTATTTTTTTAATTGTCATTAAAATAAATAAATATGACGTAAAGCTAACCTTGCAAATTTATAACTAAAGCGAACTTAAATTTCTTTATACTATTATACAAATTCATAGATGAGTTTCTATGCAGATATTTTTTAAAAATCTACTGAAGAGTATTATTAGGGTCAAATAGAAGCCAAACAAGTCGAAGTCTTTTTGTTCGTTAGACTTTATAGATTTTAATAACATCAGTAAAAGTCTTGTCGGATTTTGATATGCATTTGAGAATCTATAATTTCTATGAGTTCATTTTCTCAAGGATTTCGATGAGGATTTTACCGACATAGTTCTTAGGGTCTAAATTACAATAGTAATCAATTATAATAAAGCTATCCGTCAGGAGAACTAGAGATATACCTACTTAACTCATCAAGTTTATGGTTAATCATATTTATGACAAGGCTATAGGGCTGGAAAAGGAGGCCCGTAGCGATCGATCGGGGCTCGGGAAAAGAAAACGAGCTTTTTTTGCTCGTCACTTATTTTTGGAGGAGAAATTTTTAAGAAATGTGTTTTTTCCCCGGTCCCGCTATTCCTTTCCACGTCCCTGCAAAAATGTAAAACAGTTAAGTCAAGTTCAAGGCGGACGAAGTCAGACACCAAACATGTAAACAAGAATTCAGGAAGGTTTTTTCATTATGTAAGTTTATGGAAAAGTTAAACTCTGTGTTGTTGGATGATTGACAGATTAATAATGAAATGCTTTGAATTCTTTTAATTATTAAAAATTTATTTTGCGATGGATTTAAACTAGAAAAAGTTTAAATATTTTATTATTAGGATGTGGAAGTTGTTTAAGATTGCATCCAGATGATCCACAATTATATATGGTAGGAACAGAGGAAGGTTCCATTTACAAATGCAGTACAGAATATTCATTCCTACATATTGTAACTTACCCAGCTCATGATATGCCGGTATATCGTATTGATTTCAATCACTATAATAATAATATATTTATATCATGCAGTGGAGACTGGCGAATTAAGATATGGGAAGATGGTAGAACGTAAGTATAGTTCTAATGCAAATCAATTGTTTTTTCTACAATCTTAGTGGAAAGTAGGCTTTTGCGCCCTCTGAAGAGAACGCAAAACGTATATTTGCGGAGGCTCTAGTTGCCAAGCAACAAAGTACTACTTTTCGCTTTAAAGCGGAAAAGTAATACTTTGTCGCTCGCTCAACGTATATTTAATTACAAATCGGGTAGGCGTTGTTTATATTTTCAAGTATCTTTTAAATAAAAAATACATTTTATAAGATTGTAGAAAAACTTTTGTGTGTAATTCGAGCACAAAATAACATTGCCGCTCTCATGAGAATAACGCGCTCCGCCTAGCGGCGTCAACATTCTCAATCGAGCGGCAATATACCATTTTGCGCTCTTAATACACAAATAACTATTATGTCGTATTGGTTACTTATTTATGGCGATATTTTAGTGAACCATTATTCGTATTTGATTTGGGAACATGTGTTGGAGATGTTAGATGGGCGCCGTATTCAAGCACTGTTTTTGCGGCTGTTACCAATGATGGAAAAGTTCATATATATGATATAAATGTTAATAAATACAAACCAATGTGTGTACAAAGCGTAGTAAACCATCGGAAAAATAAGTTAACGCGCCTTGCTTTCAACAATGAAATTCCGATTATTCTTGTTGGAGATGACAAGTAAGTAAACGAAGTTTAACTATAATTCGTAATAATTTTTTTCACTACCAATAACGTAATATAATTGTAGTCTGTTCACATTGGTTTGAGCTCTAATAACAGATTGGAGGGAAGAGGGGAATAGACTGATTATAATGGTAAACAATACACAACATAGTACAAATTATAGTATACAGCAGTGATTCTGAAAGTGGGGGACGCAGAAACAACTGATTACAGATTACATACCCATTTTAAACACATTTCTTATCCATTTTCATAATTTCGGGGGTCTTTGAAATTTGTAAGTGCAAAGGGGGTCGCGGACCAAACAGTTTGAGACCTACTGGTATACTGTATGACTTAACTCTTTCCAATCTTTTTTTTGGCTAAAGTGTTGCCTACAAGTCTGAATTAAATCTAATCTGACATACATCCATCTCATTTCGACAATAACATAAAAGTCCCATAAATGGGCCACAAAAATCTAGGTGTAT
The DNA here is from genome assembly GCA_035578155.1 of Brachynemurus nebulosus. Classification (NCBI taxonomy): domain Eukaryota; kingdom Metazoa; phylum Arthropoda; class Insecta; order Neuroptera; family Myrmeleontidae; genus Brachynemurus; species Brachynemurus nebulosus. The sequence goes on along the minus strand of JAPWDM010000033.1, from coordinate 2,017,529 downwards.
CCTCTGCCATGTACTTGTTGGGTACTCCCAGAAGTCTGTTTTAGCCTTATTTGATTCCTTTGAGATTATTAAGCAGTTTTCACAATTCTTACATATCGTTTCAATATCTTTATCGATATTGGGCCAATAAACATGTGAGCGAGCTAAAGCCTTTTTTTACCATTCTTATATGCCCATAATGTAGTTCATTTGAAACCTGCCTTTGGTATTTTTCAGGTATATATGTATACTCGCATTCCCTTAAAGATACAATTATTTTGGACAAAGTAATCGTAAGAACTGCATCCTAGAGAATGACCTAATCGTAATTTTTCATGTAACTCTCTTAATTTCGGATCGGGTTGAGTAGCCTTTTCCAATTTATTAAACGTAATAGGTAATTTATTGATTTGTTCAAGATGAAACACAGTGGCTTCATCCACTTGACTTTCACTACTTAAGTCGTTCGAATTTAAGGGTAATCGCAAGAAACAATCCGCATTACCGTGGGCTTCTGTATTACGGTACTTAATGTTGAAATTGAATTCTTGTAAAAATAAGGCGTATCGTAGAAGCCTAGTTACTCATAAAACCGGCAGCTTGTTACTTCTTATAAAAATATGTACTAAAGGCTGATGGTCAGTGTATAAAGTAAAGGTTCTCCCATCTAAATAGTTGTAAAATTTTGTGACTCCCCAATATATTGCGAGGGCCTCCTTATCTAACTGTGAGTAATTTTTCTCACTGTTTTGTAACGTGCGGGAGACAAAAATAATCGGTCTTTCCTGACCTTCGACCACAATACAGCTCCCAATTCGACTGGAGATGCGTCTACGGAAAGTATTACAGGTAAGTTAGGGTTGTAATTGAACTAATAGCCTATCTGAGGTAGGTTCTTGTTTAATTTTTTGGAAACTGTCTTCTTGTAATTTTGACCAATGAAATTTGGTATGTGATTTTGTAAGATCATATAAGGGGCTTACCAAGGTGGCTAAATGCGGACAAAATCTAGAATAGAATGTTACCATTTCCATGAATGCCTTGACATCGTGTACATTAGACGGACGTCTACATTTTAAAATTGCGTCTATCATTTCTGTGGTTTTTTGATACCTTCGTTGTTAATGACAAACCCTAAGTATTTTACCTGATCTTTCATATATTTACATTTATCTGCATTTAACTTTATGCCATTTTGTGACAATCGCGTAAAAAGGGTTTTTAAATTTTCTAAATGTTCGCTCTCATTGCGACCTGTAACGATGATGTCGTCATGTACGACGCATGTGTAAGGTACATCTTTAATAACGCTTTCAATGTATTTTTGCCATATAGCTGGCGCGGAGCTAATTCCGTACATAAGCCGATTTACCCTATATAGCCCTAAATGAGTATTAATTGTAAGAATTTTTGAAGTATCTTCGGTAACTGAAATATGTAAAAAAGCTGTGCGTACATCTAATGTAGTGAACTTTTCTCCCCCTTGTAATTTTAGGAGTAATTTCTCAAATCCTGGAAAAGGATGGTGAGGAACTATAAGCTGTTGATTGACTGTGGTGCTGTAGTCAGCACATAAGCGAATCGAATTATTTGGCTTCACAACTGGAACAATCGGGGTAACCCAATCGTATGTATAAGTTTTTGTGACAATTCTTTCCTTTTCTAATTGTATTATTTCATTTTCTACGCATTTTTGTAATGCAAAAGGCACGGGTCTGGCTCGTTTAAAAATTGGACTTGTATTTTTTTTAATTGGACTTGGATTCAGATGCTCTTTAAGTAATGATTTTAATTATTCGAAGGTTTTCTTTTCATACGTATGAGGATACAGCAAATTCTTTAATAACTAAAACATTGTATACTTCAGCAGATTAATTTTTGCCCACCAAGAGTTGGACTTTGAACGGTCAGAATCAATATGTGAATCTATCTATACCTGTTTGTCCACCGGCATATTCTGAATTGTGAAAAAAGCTGACAATCTGTCCGTATATGCATCGAAATCTTCAATTGTTTCATCATAATTCATAACGGTCGAACACCACTCCTGAAATATCACGTGCGTTTTGTCCCCGTTGGCTAATTGTTGAATTGTTCGGTTGTACACCCGTGTTTTGTTGATCCATTGAAATTATTAGTCTTTGCATTGTTTCCACCAATATCCTGTCTTGTTCAATTAATTCTTCCATTTTATGATTTTGAAAATTAATTTTCAAAAAAAGGTTAGACTGGCAGTAACATATGTATCAACGTGTCGTTTCGTAAAATTTTTTGGTTATATTCGTAATTATATTTCATCAACCAATAATAATTGGTTAACATTCTCTAACCGACTGCGTCATTTGTTATATGTTTTATAGCTTTAGAATAATACACATTTACAGGCCCGACGAGAGGGTGAGGTAGCTGAGGTTCTAGCCCCGGGGCCCGGGCTTGAGGAGGGGGCCCGTAACTGTCGGTAGAGGGCCCAGGGAAAAAGGTTTTTTTGCTCATAACATTTAAGAAGAGGAATTTTTTAAAAAAATGTAGTTTATTCCCGGGGCCCACTATTTTTTTCCACGGCCCTGCACATTTATTATTCACTAATTGCATTTTATTAAACAAAACATAGAAAATTAATAAGATGTAATAAATTATATTGCGTCCGTACGAAAGCGCGTGTCCCCTCTTTTTTTTTGTGTGTGTGTGTGTGATCTATATCGCATCTATATTAGATGTATGTAACCAGGGCCAGCTTAGCCAATAGGCCACCTTAGGCCATGGCCTAGGGGCGAGAGATTTTTAGGGGCAGTAAATTTTTAAAATAGGGCGGAAAAATGAGTAATAATTAACGGTTTTTTTTTTTTTTGCTCGTTACTTATTTTTTTTAAGAGAAAGTTTGTAAAAAAAGTAGGAAAAGGGGCGGCAAATTTTTAAAACAGTGCAGAAAAATTTGTGATTGACGTTTTTCTTTAAGATTTCCTTTTTTTTAATAAAAGGTATGGGCGGCATTTTTCAAGATGCCTAGGGGCGGACTCAGGGTTAATCCGGCCCTGTATGTAACTAATTATTCTCTATGAATATATGTATTACACTTAGTAAAAAATTTTCTATCGCTGACCAATTAATCAAACCAGTTCGCTTTTTATGAACAATTTCTGACCTTTTGAATGATCTAATTGGTCATTCGAAATTTCACATTTGGGGTGCTAAGATCGTGGAGCTTCTTATTGATGACTTTTTATTTTTTACTTCTTTATTATATAAATAATTACATTTCAAACCGAAATATGTATAAATTATATATTTTCATATTTTATAGCTATTTAAAGTTTTAAACCCCAAATAACCTAATGAAAAACTATATACATGTGTATCTTTATTGTGAATTAATGAATATTCAGAAATTTTTAGTCAAAATATGACAACAGTGTTTTTAACGTTGTTATACAGGGTGTCGCAAAACTCCGGGGACATAGAGCTACCACGTATTCTAGAGGTCAAAAAACGACGATTGGATCCAACTTACTTATGTACCAAAATGCACCGTTTACGCGTGAGAGGAATTCAAAGTTTACTTAAAAAATTAAATTTTTGTTCGCTGTTCCGAAATGCGTGAACCAATTTTAATGAAATTTGGTACCTACGCATTTCCGAAAATGCCACTACTTTCAGTAACCAAAGAAACCCAAACAAAATTAGAGAAGGGTTAAAACTACCCCCACTCCTAGATAAATTTGTTCAGAATTTTTTCAAGGCTGATGATAGGGCTTTGAGATTCTTTTAAAAGGAAGATTTATTAATTACCTTTATTTTTTGGCTCTTGAAAAAACTTTTATTCAAACACTGATAACTGATATAGCTTAGAGCTAGTTTAGTTTTATTACAGAATTTATGGTAGCTCTATGTCCCCGGAGTTTTGGGACACCCTGTATTATAGCAATTATAGCAAACTCATAAAGGAGGGGTATCGATAAGGCCTTATTTCGGCCCCAAAATGACGAAAAAAAATGTCTACGATTTAATGTTTTCTTTATAGGGTGGGAGTGCTAAAAGTCGGCCACTTAAACAATTAACGACGTGCAGAATTCTGAATTTTGAATTTACGCGTATTTCGATTATCTAATTAAGTACTTTTAAGTATCGCCTTTCTAACTAAATGGAGATTAAATTTCCAAATTAATAAACAATTAAAATCTTTTAACTTTTATCTTTAAAAATGTATTTGCCTTAAGTCGGCCACCTATGCCCTAAAGCCGGCCAAAAATGTTCCTAAGGTCGGCCACCTGGATTTTTCATAATATAAATGAATTACCCGATTGTAGTTTATTGTGACGTTAAGGAAAACTATTCTAACATTATAATATATTATTAATTTAAATTTAAATCAAAACAGAATTATAAAAGAAAATTTTTAAATATTTTTTAACAAATATCAATAATTGGTAATCATGATTACAAACTACATTTAGAAAATGTAACTTGTAATATAATGTAATTTTCGATTAAATTACATATTGTAATCGTAATTTGTAATCGTTGTTTAATTACAAAATATATTATTTAATTACTTAATTACGATTAATTTTGCTTAAGTTACCTATAAATATGAATAAAACTGCAATCTAAATTAAAGCAATTTCGATAGTGAAACAGTTAGGTCAAAGGGTAAATTAAGGTAGGGTTGGCAAATAGATTGTTTATTTTATTAATTTGAGGCCTGACAGAGCCTAAATTAATCAACTGTAATCAATTTATGATAAGTAATTCGATATCGATAATTTTCGATAACGAAAAGTAGGTTTTGATAGTCCCAATATGTTCGGAATACCCACAACTTGCTTCGCTTAAGCGTTCAAAAATTTCGTTATTTTTTCGCTACGACGCATCATTTACGAGATATTTACGATCGAAAGTTTGCGTTTACGAAAAGTATCGAAAACAAATTTTTTCGAAAATATTCTAATTGTGACTAAATCAATGAGACTAACAGAGCCTAAATTAACCAGTTATAGCCAATCTATGATAAGTTACGCGGTATCGATAATTTTCGATAACAAAAAGTAGGTTTTGACAGTCCCAATATGCTCGGAACACCCACAACTTGCTATGCTTAAGCCTTCAAAAATTTCGTTATTTTTTCGCTACGACGCACCGTTTACGAGATATTTACGATCAAAAGTTTACGTTTACAAAAAGTAACGAAAAGTAATTTTTTTAAAAATGTGTTACGGCTGACCAACTCAATCGGACTAATAGAGTCTAAATTAACCAGTTATAATCAATTTATAATAACTAATTCAATATCGATAATTTTCGATAACGAAAAGTCGGAAAAGTAGGTTTCAGCAGTCGCAGTAGGATTAGAATAACAATAACTCGCTTCGCTTAAGCCATCAAAAATTTTGTTCTTTTTTCGCTATGATGTATCGCTTATGAAGTATTTACGATCAAAGTTTTCGATTACGAAAAATATCATTTAAATACAAACAATAAAAAAACATTTAGGTTTTTTAAGAATTGCGTAACTTTAGAAACACTTTTTATAACTACTACTTACAGCCAGTGTGTTAATAATAACATAATACAGTGGACTTTCGGAGATTGTCCAATCAAAAATTGTCAATATTGCAGTGGTAGGGATTTAAACATCGCATGTTTACGTCACACGAATACTGCAAACACACAATTTTTGTGAATACAATGTTCGTGTGACGTAAACATACGATGTTTAAATCTCTAACACTGAAATATGGACAATTTGCGATTGGACAATCTCCGAAAGTCCACTGTAAGTACAAAAAAACTAGTTTGTTGACGGCCTGGCCGACCTTAGGATTTCTCTACAAATTTTATCCCTAATGTCGGCCGTACGTTTTTTTTTTTTTAAGATATTTCAAACGATAAACATTTTAAATAATTTCTAACTTCTTGAGAGGTGTATAATGTTATCAAATTTCGTAAATTTAATCGTTATTGTCAAAAACTTATAAAGTAATAGCTTATTTCCCGCACTGACTAAACTTACAAATTATAGAATGGCCGATCTATTTTCAACACAAGTTGTCATTTATCAATCGATTAAGTGTAATAAAACATTAACTACTTGATAAAAATTATTGATTTTAAAAATCGTAAATCCAGAATAGATGAGCCTTTTGTTTCTATATGATTATCAAGCATTTTCGATGTTTTAAAAGCTTGTTTTTTAAAAAAAGCAACTAGTGGCTAACCTTAGGGCACCGGCCGACATTAGGCAATCCCACCCTATATCTTGAAAGTAGACTATATGCCTGACAAGAAAATATGTATATATGTAAAAGAAAAAAAACTTCAATTGGTATTACCTGCCGGACGCCAAACTTTGGTCTAATTGTAATTTTCGTTCAAAATAACACATTTTCAATAACATTTCAATTTTTTTTATATAGAGCGCATGGAGGAAGCAGTTTCTTTTTTATGTTATTTTAATGGTCTCATGTTACTGTACAATTTATTTAAAAATTACGTTGCTTTCACTTTACGCTCGTAGGTAAACACAAATAAAATGATTTTACAATTATAAAATTGGTCATTATATTAATGTATAAAATAAATTTATTGATGTGCCACCACGGCACAAACTTGTTGGAACATATCACTTCGTCGTTTTGACGGCGTATACCTAGGAGTGGCAAGAATGGAAATTTCCCACTTTTACATAGATGACCAAGGTCTTGATAAAATATTTTTACATAAAAAATCGAGTGATATTTTAAGAATAAAAATTCAGTCTAGATACACAGCTTCCAAAATATAGAGTACAATCCCACCACTGTACTAACCTGGTACTGTCAGTGCAAAGTAGGGCCAAGACTTGTTGGTTGTTGCGCTCATATTGCCTTCGTAATCTGGTACTTAAGTTACAACAGATATCAGGATCATACTACTATTCGAAGAGTTGCGTGCGACTTCAAAAATTTTTAATGGATGCAAATGTTGAAGGATATTGGAGTGACAAGAATGAAGACTAGATAAGGAGTGTAAAGTTTAAAAATGTTGAAACTTTTAAAATTATCCAAATAAAGTTGATTAATTTCATAATTTTGCCATTTCATAAAACCGTCCTATAATAATGATATAAACTGATAAATAAATGATAAATGAGAATATTCCGGTATAATATCTATTCCATCTTACTAGGTATTTACCTTCATGTAAATCAAGGGGCCAAACTACTATATGATAGTTAGTCTTCCGATTGTAGCAGAAAAATGACGTAAAATCCCCTCCACTTCGAACCACTATGTTGTGTAGGTACACACTAGTTGTAGTGGTGTAGGTTTGATGTTTGCTTCTGTGTTAGTATTTACACACACAACGACAAAACACGTATTATCGGACAGAGCAACGTGCGGGTCAAGTAACAATGGTCTTACAATACATAACAATCGTAGTGGATTCGGTGACCGACACCGACTGACTAAATGCCTTAAGCTGTAACAGACCAACAAATGACACCAAGCGAGCTACACTTTTTTGATATTAGTTTGCTTCTAGTGTTCTATGATGTGCACACCTAATGCACATACATATAAGAATTTATGGAGGGGATCAAAATCACATAAAAAAGGTTCTTGAACCATTGTACTATGTGAACTAGTTTTTGAGAAAACTAATTTTTATAAATTTTTATCAGTTTTCTGCTAAAATTTCCCCAAGTTCAAAAGTTCTTGCGGCGTTTTTACATCATAAAAAACACGAGAAAAAGTCGAATAAGGAAGGTTTTTGAACCATTATTCTACGTCCACTGGTTTCCGAGAAAAATTAATTTTTATAAATGATTTTTATCATATTTACTACGTTTGTATTATAACTGAACGTATAGGTATGTAATGGGTACTTATAGATACTGAAGGATACATAATTATGTATATACATTTCGTTGATTTTGTATCAGGTTTGTATGTTATTACAATGATGCCATTTTTTTAGGGTTCCAAAGAAAGTCCTTTTTTAGCGAATTTCCAGAATATTCACTAAAACTTATATATATATATATATATATATATATATATATATATATATATATATATATATATATATATATATATATATATATATATAAGTTTTAATTTAAAGGCAAAAACTTTTAATTTGTAGCAAATTTTGGCAAAAACCTAATTTTTTTCACGAAAAATGCCCAAAAAACCATGTTTTCGGCATCGGACGTGTCTGGCTAACGAACTTGTCCAACGGTTTGGGACTTCCAACATTTTCACCAAATTTCGTAAACCTAGGACATTTCGTTCGAGAGTTATCGTGCGGACACATATACAATGTGGTCCAGAATTATATACCGTAATTGCAAGAGCTGATAGTACGTTCAAAAATAATGGTACCTTTTCATGTACACTTTTTTCCAAAACTCAGAAATAAGGAAGATACAACCCTGTAAAGGGGTGAAACGAAAACCATTTTTTCCTAAATATTTGCCAAACGCTTTTGAATAACGGATTGATATTTTTGGTTTACGCATTTTGCGTTTGGAGGATTAAATTTATGTTACCATTTATTCCACCACTTATGACCAAGGGGTAGTTTTGGGTGGTAGGTGTGAGTTACCACATCTTTTCTTTTCTAATTTGCAATTATTGAAACAAAATTCTTAAAAATATGATTCCTCAGATAATTCCACGCAAAAAAGGTATACTTGTTACATTTCGAAAAATAATACCGTTTTCGAGTAATTTAAAGTAGAAGTATCTATTTTCAAATTATCCCCTAAATATCATAAATTTAATTATACTAATGTTCATCGTACGCCTAAACTATGAATTCATTATTCAAAAGCGCCTAAAAAATTAAGAAAAAGTCAGTTTTGTTCCGCCCGTCTACATTTTACCCGTCTATTTTTTTCTCCCTGATTATTGAGTTTTCGAAAAAAGTTTATATGAAAAAGTACCATTATTTTTGAACGTACTATCAGCTCCAGCAATTACGGTACATAATTCTGGACCACCTTGTATATGTGTCCGCACGATAACTCTCGAACGAAATGTCCTAGGTTTACGAAATTTGGTGAAAATGTTGGAAGTCCCAAACCGTTGGACAAGTTCGTTAGCCAGACACGTCCGATGCCGGAAACATGGTTTTTTGGGCATTTTTCGTGAAAAAAATTAGGTTTTTGCCAAAATTTGCCACAAATTAAAAGTTTTTGCCAAATTTTTTTTACACCATTGGAAAGAGGAGAAAAAATCACATAAAAAAGTCTTTAAACTATTACTCTATGTCAACTAGTTTCCGAGAAAAACGAATTTTTATAAACGGAAATTCGCTATGTTATGCAGGATGCTGCGACAGGGGTATTTAGATGTGTGCCAGCATCATGGAACTCTTGTTATACATATATTAATAAATATGTATGCCAGATAGGCCAGAGACTAACTACTGTCACAGTTTAAATAACAGTGTGTACTACGTATACACCCAGTTTACTCACTCAATTTGCGCTCTCTGTCCAAATATATTTAAATCGTATAAACCCATCTCTTTTCCTTACCATTTGCCCTTGAATGCTTCCATCACACAAATATATACTATGTAACTCTGAAACTCAAGCTTATGTGTAGGGTTATCCAAAAATAATTCAGTGTGATCGATTTTATTTTAATAAATAAATTGTAAATAAGTAAACTTAAGAATTTAAAAAAAATATATATTTAAAGAAATATAATACAATTTGGTTTTATGCTATATGACATTATGTTGAAAATTATCTCAAATGTTAAATTATGTTGACGTTGTTATTATATTGAAAATTATTTTTTACTCATCAATTGAAAATTATTTTTCACCCATTTAAACCAGAATTATAATATTAGTTTATTAAAAATAAGACACGAATTTATTGAAAGAAATTTTCATATTAAAAAAAATATATCAGTTACAAGCAAACGTTCTGTTCGTTAGTACATTTCAAACTGTTCTAATCGTTCTCATTACACATCGCTGGACTTGCACTTTTTCACTTCGCTGCTACATTCTATGCGTCCCGAAACTGTTAATGCATTCAAAATGTTTCAACATTATAAAATAATCAAGTGGATACTTGAATTGAATATATGCAGCATATGGAGGGTAGAGTTAAAGGAGAAGTATCTTCTCATAATGGGACTTGAATCGAAAAAGTGGTCCCTGAATTTGATGAAATAATAGTTCAATAATTACCCAGAACGGCGCTGATAAGCAATCAGGGTTCGATCTGAACTTAGCGATTATAATAAGTGAAGTGAAGTATGCCAAAGGGAAATACTAACTGTTAAAAACTGTTAAAAACAATAAAAATTGAATTAAATATAAAAACAATAAAAACGCCGTGAGCAGCGGAGCTCCATCACGGAAGTCGAATTTTTCCTTTCCTCTTCGGTATTGAGTGTCTACAAGCGAAATGTAATTGAAAGCCTACAAGCGATTTATCATTTTGGTGGTTTCAAAACTGATGATGAGTGTCCGGTTGATCGGGGCTTTAAAAAAAGGTTTTAAGTTTTTAAAGGCTGAATCTCAGTAAATTTCAATTTTGTGCCGATAGCAGTTAACAGGGAAAAAGCCAACACAATTCGTACGAGGGAATTCCTACCCATGCTTATCCGCCAATTGCCTTTATCTTTTATTTTTAAATATTAAAAAAGGAACTTAAATAGTAAACTGGAAGGCTTTTATGAAGATATTTTTTCTTTCCAAAAAAATCCAAAATTTCTATTTTATAAATAATAATACCCCTGACGCAGCATCTGCATAACATAGCGAATTTCCAAATATTGGGCACTGGCGGATCTCATCTAAGACCTGTACCTATTTAAAATAGTTTAGCTTTCTAAGAGTAAAAGAATTTTTAAAATCGGCTGGGTAATTAGTTTTGGTATTTTTGGGGACCCAAGAACCCGAACGGATTTTGTGCAGCATAGTTGTATCCATCTAAAATAATTTAGTTCTCTAGCAGTGAGAAATTTTTTAGAATCGGTTCGGTAGCTTATTACTGGCGCTTTCGGATCTGCAAGATCCCGGTGTACCTCATTAAAAAATCAGCTCGACCGTATATTCTAGGCGGACTTTATGTAACATATATACATATATATCCATATATATATATATATATATATATATATATATATATATATATATATATATATATATATATACTTATATATAAAAATAAGCTCGACCGTTAAAAAATCAGCTCGACTTTATGTAACATATATACATATATATCCACATATATATATATATATATATATATATATATATATATATATATATATATATATATATATTAAAATATATATATGTATATGTATATATATATATATATATATATATATATATATATTTATATTTATATATATATATATAAATATAAATATATATATATATATATATATATATATATATATATATATATATATATATATATATATATATATATATATATATGTGTGGATATATATGTATATATGTTACATAAAGTCGAGCTGATTTTTTAATGAGGTACACCGGGATCTTGCAGATCCGAAAGCGCCAGTAATAAGCTACCGAACCGATTCTAAAAAATTTCTCACTGCTAGAGAACTAAATTATTTTAGATGGATACAACTATGCTGCACAAAATCCGTTCGGGTTCTTGGGTCCCCAAAAATACCAAAACTAATTACCCAGCCGATTTTAAAAATTCTTTTACTCTTAGAAAGCTAAACTATTTTAAATAGGTACAGGTCTTAGATGAGATCCGCCAGTGCCCAATATTTGGAAATTCGCTATGTTATGCAGATGCTGCGACAGGGGTCGCAGCATCTAAATTAAACCATTTCAAATGGATTTAAGGTATTTTATGTGAGGTCAAGATTTTCGGGACCTAAAAAGGCCAGAAATTAATTAACCAATCGATTTTAAAAATTTTTTCACAGTTAGTAAGTTAAAGTATTTGAATTAATTAATTAAATGATGTCCGCAAGAAGCTTACGGACAGCCATAAGTTATATGAGATCCTTAGAACCCTTTTCTTACTGTTAGAGTACTAGACTTGTATGAGTTTCGCCAGGATTTACTGATCCCATAATTGTAAAAAATAAACTAAACGACCAAATTTAAAAATTTCTTCACTGTTACAGAGCTAAACTATTTTAGATAGATTTAGAATACATTATGTAAGGTCCGCCAGGGTCCACAGGACCCAAAAGTGTCAAAAATAAACTAACTGACCGATTTTGAAAATTTTTTCACTGTTGCAGAGCTAAACTATTTTAGATAAATATAGATTACGTTATGTAATGTCTGCCTGGGTCCATAGGATACAGAAGTGTCAAAAATAAAATAACTAACCGATTTTGAAAATTTTTTCACTGTTACAGAGCTAAACTATTTTAGATAAATATAAATTACGTTATGTAAGGTCCACCAGGGTCCATAGAACCCAAAAGTGTCAAAAATAAACTAACTGACCGATTTTAAAAATTTTTTCACTGTTACAGAGCTAAACTATTTTAGATAAATATAGATTACGTTATGTAAGGTCTGCCAGGGTCCATGGGATCCAAAAGTGTCAAAAATAAACTAACTGACCGATTTTGAAAATTTTTTCACTGTTGGGGAACTAAGCTATTTTAGATAGACATACATTACGTTATTTAGGGTCCGCCAGGGTCCATGGGACCCAAAAGTGGTAAAAATAAACTAACCGACCGATTTTGAAAATTTTTTCACTGTTACAGAGCTAAACTATTTTAGATAAATATAGATTACGTTATGTAAAGTCTGCCAGGGTCCATCGGATTCAAAAGTGTCAAAAATAAACTAACCGACCGATTTTGAAAATTTTTTCACTGTTGGGGAGTTAAGCTATTTTAGACACATATAGATTACGTTATGTAAGGTCTGACAGTGTCAGTGGGACCTAAAAGTCTCAAAAATAAAATAACTGACCGATTTTGAAACTTTTTTACTATTACCGAGGTAAACTATTTTAGATAGGTACAGGTTTTGTTATCTGAGATCCACAACTGTCCTGCGGATACAAATGCGGCGTAGAATGCTACACAACGGGTTTTGAATATATATATATATATATATATATATATATATATATATATATATATATATATATATATATATATATATATATATTACATAAAGTCCGCCTAGAATATACGGTCGAGCTGATTTTTTAATGAGGTCCACCGGGATCTTGCAGATCCGAAAACGCCAGTAATAAGCTATCGAACCGATTCTAAAAAATTTCTCTTTTAAGTAACTTTTTAATCTCCCAAAAACCCTGATAGAAGAACTACCCCTTATAAAAAATCCTACCCTTTATGGAAAAATTGCATAAAAATTATATGTATGGAAAAATAGCATGTGAATTATACATTACATGTTGATATAATTAAATTTATTTTTTCATTCTATTGAATTTATTTTTAAAATTTTTAACTAAATTATTAAAAAAATACAAAAAATACACAATGATAATGGTAATTTACCTGCTCCAAAAATTTTACCGAAAAATGCAGTTGGTTTTCTTACTATAACTTTTTTAATTTTTAAGTTATCAATTCGCTTAAAAAACCATTTGGTAGGAAATTTTAAGCACTATAAGTCTTATGATTTACAATTTTTTTGAGTCCTTCAATTTTTAGATTTGTAAGTTTAAAGGGCTTAGGAAAGGTAGTCTTCGCGTTCTGTTTTGAGCTTCTAACGATCATAACTCAGTCAAATTTGGACGTACAAAAATGAACAACAAAGCAAATTTTTCAGCAAGAAAGGACCTACAATTTTCATTCTATAATTTTTTTTCATAAATTTGTTAGTTTTTTAAATATTTTGAAGAAAACTATGATTTTTTTAAAAATTAAATTTTTTTTTTCAAGAGTATATCAGTCATTTTTTCGAATTTAAACTTCTAAATCCGTTCAAACTCCCAGAACCCATTGTTTATATATGAATAAAGTAAACTGGCGACGGATTACGCTTAGTTTCAATGTTTGCCGTCAAGTAATTAATTTTGATACCAATTTTTTTTCTCAAAAATCGAGACAACCATTTTGCTTTGAATGTAACTCCGTTAATTTTTATACTAATGGCTTTTACCACAGCTCAAAATAAAGGTCTATTCAAGTACTTTAAAAGGTGTAATATGAGTTTTTTTCGAAAAACCTCTCATCTTTCCTCCAAATGACATTGAAAGTTTCGATTTTAGCTATCGTCAAAATCGATTTTAACTTCAAGGAGTCATAACTTAGGTTATATTCTACCTACAAAAATAAAAAAGAATGCAATCTCTTTGTTACTTGATTTTCTTTATTTTTGCTCATAACCATTTTTTATGTAAAACTTGTAGTTTTTGAGATATTTGCGAAATATCCCTCAAAAACATGCATTTTTTGGGCTAAAAACGACCACATTTAGGCGCCAATATCTCAAAAAGTATTGATTGTACAAAAAATTCTTATAGAATATTTTTTGCTTAGAATTTGTCCCTCTATCGAACGGTGAGGTTATTTTTTTATAAAAAAATTTCCAACCCCTAGAAGGGGTGCCTTCCACCCCTAGGGTGAAAGCACACATCGGCATTATATAACTTTTGTTTCTTGGGCTATTCTCTAGCTACAGTTCAAATTTCAAGCCAATCCATCCCATCCGAAAAAATTGGTAGCCAAATGCTTCAGTTACTGTACTATATAGACATTCAATACCGAAGATGAAGGGGAAAATTCGACTACCGTGATGGGGCCCCGCTGCTCACGGCGTTTTTATTTATAAATTATAAATTTTAGATTTTTAGAGAAAAAAATATCTTGATAAAGGCCTTCCAGTTCACTATTTACGGTCCTTTTTTAATATTTAAAAATAAAACACAAAGACAATTGGCAGATAAGCATGAGTAGGAATACCCTCGTACAAATTCTGTTGGATTTTTTCCTGCTAACTGCTATCGGCATAAAATTGAAATTTACTGAGATTCAGCTCTGAAAAACTTAAAACCTTTTTTTAAAGCCCCGATCAGCTGGACCCTTATCATCAGTTTTGAAAACACCAAAATGACAATCCGCCTCTACCCTTTCAATCACATTTAGATATCTCGAAAATACCGAAGATGTAGCGAAAATTTCGACTTCCGTGATGGGGCCCCGTTGCTCATGACGTTTTATATTAGCTATATAGTTATTAGTCCAGTAAAACCGTCGGGATCGGTTGAACTATGACGGTTAATTGAATTGGACGGATAACAGCACGATACCAGCTTAATAAATTGATTTTGATACTATGGTCCATTTCACTTAAATTTAACCATGCTTCATCACTTTGAAATTAAATAATTTCCGCTTTCTTAGCTTTATCTCTTTCATTATTGTATTTACGTAAATAAATCTGTAGTTTGTTTTTAGAAAAGAATAGAAGATTGATTTGTTTCGAATATAAGAATTATTTAATTTTTTAACGATGACTCATGATTAATTGTATTTGAAATAGGGTATATCTTTCGAGCAAAAATGTGTATACAGGGGTCGCAGCATCTAAATTAAACCATTTCAAATGGATTTAAGGTATTTTATGTGAGGTCAAGATTTTCGGGACCTAAAAAGGCCAGAAATTAATTAACCAATCGATTTTAAAAATTTTTTCACAGTTAGTAAGTTAAAGTATTTGAATTAATTAATTAAATGATGTCCGCAAGAAGCTTACGGACAGCCATAAGTTATATGAGATCCTTAGAACCCTTTTCTTACTGTTAGAGTACTAGACTTGTATGAGTTTCGCCAGGATTTACTGATCCCATAATTGTAAAAAATAAACTAAACGACCAAATTTAAAAATTTCTTCACTGTTACAGAGCTAAACTATTTTAGATAGATTTAGAATACATTATGTAAGGTCCGCCAGGGTCCACAGGACCCAAAAGTGTCAAAAATAAACTAACTGACCGATTTTGAAAATTTTTTCACTGTTGCAGAGCTAAACTATTTTAGATAAATATAGATTACGTTATGTAATGTCTGCCTGGGTCCATAGGATACAGAAGTGTCAAAAATAAAATAACTAACCGATTTTGAAAATTTTTTCACTGTTACAGAGCTAAACTATTTTAGATAAATATAAATTACGTTATGTAAGGTCCACCAGGGTCCATAGAACCCAAAAGTGTCAAAAATAAACTAACTGACCGATTTTAAAAATTTTTTCACTGTTACAGAGCTAAACTATTTTAGATAAATATAGATTACGTTATGTAAGGTCTGCCAGGGTCCATGGGATCCAAAAGTGTCAAAAATAAACTAACTGACCGATTTTGAAAATTTTTTCACTGTTGGGGAACTAAGCTATTTTAGATAGACATACATTACGTTATTTAGGGTCCGCCAGGGTCCATGGGACCCAAAAGTGGTAAAAATAAACTAACCGACCGATTTTGAAAATTTTTTCACTGTTACAGAGCTAAACTATTTTAGATAAATATAGATTACGTTATGTAAAGTCTGCCAGGGTCCATCGGATTCAAAAGTGTCAAAAATAAACTAACCGACCGATTTTGAAAATTTTTTCACTGTTGGGGAGTTAAGCTATTTTAGACACATATAGATTACGTTATGTAAGGTCTGACAGTGTCAGTGGGACCTAAAAGTCTCAAAAATAAAATAACTGACCGATTTTGAAACTTTTTTACTATTACCGAGGTAAACTATTTTAGATAGGTACAGGTTTTGTTATCTGAGATCCACAACTGTCCTGCGGATACAAATGCGGCGTAGAATGCTACACAACGGGTTTTGAATATATATATATATATATATATATATATATATATATATATATATATATATATATATATATATATATATATATATTACATAAAGTCCGCCTAGAATATACGGTCGAGCTGATTTTTTAATGAGGTCCACCGGGATCTTGCAGATCCGAAAACGCCAGTAATAAGCTATCGAACCGATTCTAAAAAATTTCTCACTACTAGAGAACTAAATTATTTTAGATGGATACAACTATGCTGCACAAAATCCGTTCGGGTTCTTGGGTCCCCAAAAATACCAAAACTAATTACCCAGCCGATTTTAAAAATTCTTTTACTCTTAGAAAGCTAAACTATTTTAAATAGGTACAGGTCTTAGATGAGATCCGCCAGTGCCCAAGATTTGGAAATTCGCTATGTTATGCAGATGCTGCGACAGGGGTATTTATAATTTTACAATAAAAGTGTTTGAAAGTTTTTATTTACATACATATACTTCTCATGCAATAGCACGTGTTTATTATTAAATTTCTGCAAAACTATTGGACGTAATCAAACCAAATTTTAATATAACATGATACTTAACATTAAATTTAGCCAATTATTTAGGATATTTAAAAATTTTACAAAATATGAATTTTGTAAAAAAATTACATAACACCCTCATTCACTCACGTCTTCAATTGTCTAATAAAAAATCGGCAGCAGAATAAAACGACTGATTAGTGGAAAATTGGCAAGTATAATGGTAAGAAATTGCAAGTATAATGGTAGAATGATGAATTTGTTCAGTATTATATATATGACAAACTGTCGATACGAAATATTTCGGTATTTCGAGTAGAGGATTTTCGTAATTTAGAAGTCGCAGTCGTAGCGTAGTCAAGATTTGAATACGTTAAGGCTCAATTAAATTTTACAATATTTTTGAGTAGCAGTATTTCAAGAATTAAATTTAGTTTTCATATCATGAAAACTTTATAAAATTTTCTCAAAAAGCTGCCTTTATTAAATTTCAGTACATTTGACATCTAGACTTTTATTTTAAATTAATATAAATAATGATAAAAAATTTACTGAATTTTGAATTAAAAAAAAAGAAAGCATTTTGCATTTTATAATCCATTTTAAATAGCTCTATCTATTTTAAATATGTTCAGCAAAACTATTTTACATTTTGTATTTTAAATGCAATTTTGAAAAGCATTTTGCATTTTCTATTTTAAATGGTTTCTATGAACCATTTTTCCCAGCCCTGGTAAATACGCACTCTTATAAAAAGATGTTTTAAATATTCTATGGGGAAGCATGGGCAAAGAGTTTCAAATTTAATTAAATTAATTTGTTTTAAAATCTCCTTGCACACGTTTCCCACTAATTTTTTTTTCAAAATTATTTCTAAAAATTGCTTCTATTTCCTCGACATATTCATAAAAACTTTTTGGAGGAGCTGTAAGTCCAACAAATATATTATTTGTTTTGGAATAAGCTTTAAAATGGGTTAATATATTTTCCATACAAATATCTTTCGGCTTTTCCAAAATTTCTTGCAATTTATCACAGGAATGCAAATTTATACATTTTGATAGGAGGTACCCACTTACATAAGCAAGACCGTTTTTTCCCGGCAAATCAAAATTGTATTCTTTCGAACTTATTTTGAAGTTAGAAACTGGCGTGTATATTACCCTTTCTTGATTAAACCAAGAGTGTTCTGTAATTTTGTTCAGAGTCCTCGGTACAATTCATTCCTCTAGAATGGTTCAAAAAGTTGCTTATGGGAAATTGCAAAAAATTTTACGAATGGTCTTTCAAGTCGACATTTGGTTATTTTAGGATATAATATCCTGCTGAGCTGTATTACCCACTAGTCACCGTATACATAACAATTTAAAATATCCTTTTTTCATAATTACATTATAATTTTTTTTTAAATTTCCCATTTAAGTGGTTATTTATTTACATATTTTAATAAGAATAACAGAATAATCCCTTTACCACAATATTCTAAGTCACTATAAATACACATTTTTGCTCGAAAGATATACCCTATTTCAAATACAATTAATCATGAGTCATCGTTAAAAAATTAAATAATTCTTATATTCGAAACAAATCAATCTTCTATTCTTTTCTAAAAACAAACTACAGATTTATTTACGTAAATACAATAATGAAAGAGATAAAGCTAAGAAAGCGGAAATTATTTAATTTCAAAGTGATGAAGCATGGTTAAATTTAAGTGAAATGGACCATAGTATCAAAATCAATTTATTAAGCTGGTATCGTGCTGTTATCCGTCCAATTCAATTAACCGTCATAGTTCAACCGATCCCGACGGTTTTACTGGACTAATAACTATATAGCTAATATAAAACGTCATGAGCAACGGGGCCCCATCACGGAAGTCGAAATTTTCGCTACATCTTCGGTATTTTCGAGATATCTAAATGTGATTGAAAGGGTAGAGGCGGATTGTCATTTTGGTGTTTTCAAAACTGATGATAAGGGTCCAGCTGATCGGGGCTTTAAAAAAAGGTTTTAAGTTTTTCAGAGCTGAATCTCAGTAAATTTCAATTTTATGCCGATAGCAGTTAGCAGGAAAAAATCCAACAGAATTTGTACGAGGGTATTCCTACTCATGCTTATCTGCCAATTGTCTTTGTGTTTTATTTTTAAATATTAAAAAAGGACCGTAAATAGTGAACTGGAAGGCCTTTATCAAGATATTTTTTTCTCTAAAAATCTAAAATTTATAATTTATAAATAAAAACGCCGTGAGCAGCGGGGCCCCATCACGGTAGTCGAATTTTCCCCTTCATCTTCGGTATTGAATGTCTATATAGTACAGTAACTGAAGCATTTGGCTACCAATTTTTTCGGATGGGATGGATTGGCTTGAAATTTGAACTGTAGCTAGAGAATAGCCCAAGAAACAAAAGTTATATAATGCCGATGTGTGCTTTCACCCTAGGGGTGGAAGGCACCCCTTCTAGGGGTTGGAAATTTTTTTATAAAAAAATAACCTCACCGTTCGATAGAGGGACAAATTCTAAGCAAAAAATATTCTATAAGAATTTTTTGTACAATCAATACTTTTTGAGATATTGGCGCCTAAATGTGGTCGTTTTTAGCCCAAAAAATGCATGTTTTTGAGGGATATTTCGCAAATATCTCAAAAACTACAAGTTTTACATAAAAAATGGTTATGAGCAAAAATAAAGAAAATCAAGTAACAAAGAGATTGCATTCTTTTTTATTTTTGTAGGTAGAATATAACCTAAGTTATGACTCCTTGAAGTTAAAATCGATTTTGACGATAGCTAAAATCGAAACTTTCAATGTCATTTGGAGGAAAGATGAGAGGTTTTTCGAAAAAAACTCATATTACACCTTTTAAAGTACTTGAATAGACCTTTATTTTGAGCTGTGGTAAAAGCCATTAGTATAAAAATTAACGGAGTTACATTCAAAGCAAAATGGTTGTCTCGATTTTTGAGAAAAAAAATTGGTATCAAAATTAATTACTTGACGGCAAACATTGAAACTAAGCGTAATCCGTCGCCAGTTTACTTTATTCATATATAAACAATGGGTTCTGGGAGTTTGAACGGATTTAGAAGTTTAAATTCGAAAAAATGACTGATATACTCTTGAAAAAAAAAATTTAATTTTTAAAAAAATCATAGTTTTCTTCAAAATATTTAAAAAACTAACAAATTTATGAAAAAAAATTATAGAATGAAAATTGTAGGTCCTTTCTTGCTGAAAAATTTGCTTTGTTGTTCATTTTTGTACGTCCAAATTTGACTGAGTTATGATCGTTAGAAGCTCAAAACAGAACGCGAAGACTACCTTTCCTAAGCCCTTTAAACTTACAAATCTAAAAATTGAAGGACTCAAAAAAATTGTAAATCATAAGACTTATAGTGCTTAAAATTTCCTACCAAATGGTTTTTTAAGCGAATTGATAACTTAAAAATTAAAAAAGTTATAGTAAGAAAACCAACTGCATTTTTCGGTAAAATTTTTGGAGCAGGTAAATTACCATTATCATTGTGTATTTTTTGTATTTTTTTAATAATTTAGTTAAAAATTTTAAAAATAAATTCAATAGAATGAAAAAATAAATTTAATTATATCAACATGTAATGTATAATTCACATGCTATTTTTCCATACATATAATTTTTATGCAATTTTTCCATAAAGGGTAGGATTTTTTATAAGGGGTAGTTCTTCTATCAGGGTTTTTGGGAGATTAAAAAGTTACAATATAATCATACATTTGAAAACTTTTAAAAAGTTACAATTCATCATATGTACACCAGTATATAATATCTCAAGCTGTTAATAATCGTTTTCTTCTTTATTTTATTATAAGGGGTGGTTTATTTTTTAACGGTTGCAGCTTTTTAATGAGTGATAAGTTTTCTAATGAAAAATAAAAGAGATATAATACATTGTGAATGCACCAAAAGGTTACTTTAGGCTGCTAAAACTTTTTTCCTATTTTTTCGGAAACAAAGGGGTAGTTTTTAAGAATTTGTTGGGTAGAAAAGTAACTGAATTTCATAAATTATATTAAAAAACTTGAAAGGAATTTTATCCAACATATTTGAACATAAATTGAATCTTTAAAATACGTAAATCTGGACTTTTCGTATTTTTGTCATACAAGGGTAGTTTTTACCCCTAATTATCAAAAAGCACACATCAAGACAATATAACTTTTGAAGTGTAGGGTCAGATGAGCTCGTATACAAATTTTCAGGAAAATCCCTTCAATCCGAAAAAATTGGGAGCTTTTACATTATTTTGTCTTTCAGTGACTGTACTAATAAGCGAAATGTGATTGAAAGTCTACAACCGAATTGTCATTTTGTTGGTTTCAAAACTGGTGATGAGTGTTCGGCTGATCGAGGCTTTAAAAAAAGGTTTTAAGTATTTAAGGGCTGTATCTCAGTAAATTTCAATTTTGTGCCGAAAACAGGTAGCAGAAAAAAAACCAACACAAATCGTACGAGGACATTCCTGCCCATGTTTATCCGCTAATTGCCTTTATGTTTTAGTTTTAAATATTAAAAAAGGACCTTAAATAGTAAACTGGAAGGCCTTTATAAAGATATTTTTTCTTTCAAAAAAAAAAAATAAAAATAAAAAATAAAAAATTTTTGGTGGTTTCAAAACTGATGATGAGTGTCCGGTTGATCGGGGCTTTAAAAAAAGGTTTTAAGTTTTTAAGGGCTGAATCTCAGTAAATTTCAATTTTGTGCCGATAGCAGTTAACAGGGAAAAAGCCACCACAATTCGTACGAGGGCATTTCTATCCATGCTTATCCGCCAATTGCCTTTGTGTTTTATTTTTAAATATTAAAAAAGGAACTTAAATAGTAAACTGGAAGGCTTTTATGAAGATATTTTTTCTTTCCAAAAAAATCCAAAATTTCTATTTTATAAATAATAAAAATCCAAAATTCCTAATTTATAAATAAACAGTGACTTTAATAACAATTTCAAATTACTTAATATGTATGTATTTCATTTGTTAAAAAATTGTATTCACTTTTTTTAAATTTTTTAAAATTACTATTCGCCTACTTGTATTTAGAATAAAAGTATAATGCATTTAAAACACATTTAACAATAGCATTCAATTCCGATGTAAAAATGGAAAAAGTGGGGGGAAAAGTAATGTGGACTCCCTAAAAGGTACTAGCTGGATACTAACTGAATACACGTACAAAATTTCAGTCCTGTAGGTTTCCTTAGAGAGTCTCTAGACGTGTTAGAAAACAAGCAAAAAAATTAAGGAAATATTGGCGTAAAAATCGTGGGGGTAAGGGTTAAAAGTTGAAACCTCCAAAAAACAGTGTCTGGCTATTAGCTTAACCTGTACACAAAATTTCAGCCCTCTAGGTTTATTTGGGGAGATTTTGACCCGAACGAAACTGTTAAAAACAAGAAAAATCATGTTCTTTTTGGTATAAAAATGGTGGGGGTAGGGGTTAAAAGTCGGGACCCCCAAAAGGCACCCCCTTGATACTAGCTCAATCCGAATACAAAATTTCAGCCCTCTAGGTTTATTTGGGTGACCTGTGCGAGTGGTACAAACTTCGAAAACGTCGAAAATGCATGAAATTGTAGCTTAAAAATGAGGGGGGTGGAGGTAAAATATTAAAACCTCCAAAAAGCACAACCTAGGTACGAACTTTATCAACACACCAAATTTCAACCTTCTACGTTAATTCTGGGGGGCTGGGGGCCTGTTAGATCCAGCGAAAATCGTTTTTCCCCCCTCTACTCCCACCAAATCATCCTAGGAAGCTGAATTTTGGATATGTTGTAGATAATTGACCGAAACATTATTTAAAACCGGTTTGGAAAAGTTTTATTGCTTTTCCGCCCCCCCACCACCCCCTTAATGGTCAGGTCAGAAAAAAAATTTGCCCAAAATTTGACCCCACTTTGATAGTATGAGGTGCCTCGAAAATGAGCCCCATTTACAAAATTTCATCTCTTAACTTCCATAGGGGGGCCCTACACAAATTAAAAGGTGGCGGGAATATATATATATATATATATATATATATATATATATATATATATATATATATATATATATATATCAGACATTTTTTTTTCTACATATTCGTGTTCTACGGGTCCGAAAACGGATAGCGCCCCTACTCTCGCCTCTCGCAGCTATTATCGTATAGACTGTATAAATCTAATTTTTCGGAGAAAATTCGACTAAAAATTGACATTTATAATACTTTTTTTTTAAAAATTACAATATTTATTACGATTAGTACACTTTTTTTTCTAAATTTATCTTGCCTGCTTACATTGGTATTAAAATAAATCATTTTAACCAGGTATAACAATACCATTGAATTACGATGTAAAAATGGAAGAAGTGAGGAAAAGACTAATGTGGAATAACTAAAAGGCACTAACTGGATACTAACTCAATACACGTACAAAATTTCACCCGTCTAGTTTTACTCAGAGAGTCTAGGCGTATTAGAAAAAAAAGAAAAAATCAAGGAAATATTGGCGTAATAATCGGAGGGGTAAGGGTTAAATGTTGAAACCTCCAAAAAGCAGTGGCTGGCTATTAACTTAACCTATACTCTAAGCAGCATACCAAATTTCAACTCTCCACGTTAATTCTGGGGTGGTGTGGACGTGTTAGATCCAGCCAAAAGACTTTTTTCCCCCTCTACTCCCTCCAAATCATCCTAGGAAGCTGAATTTGGGCTATGTTGTAGATAATTAACCGAAACATTATTTCCAACCAGCAGTTTGGGAAAGTTTTATTGTTTTGTTTCCCCCACCACCCCATTAAAGGTTGGGTCGTATCCAAAATTTGACCCCACTTTTATAGTATTTTTTCAGCCCCACTTACAAAATTTCGGCTCATTCCGTTCATAAGGCGGCCCTACACATGGAAAAAGGAGCCAGGAATCTTCAGAATCCGGATCCGAAAACGGAGAGCGCCCCTACTCTCGCCTCGTCCCGTTCTTATCGTATAGGCTGTATAAGTGTAATTTTTTCAGTTGAAAAATTCAATAATAAAAAAAAAAAAATACTTGCTAATTGACCTTACTTGGGTTTAAAAATTTTGAATACCTATATAATATTCAGTTAATTTATTAATAAATTCTGAACGCTTTTATGTACCTAAGTAATTTTAACAGTATATATAATTTTTAGGGGAACAATTTCAAGTTTAAAATTGTCTCCAAATCTGAGACTTCAAGTTATTCCAACGAAAAAACAAATAGGAATCAGTCAATCTGATCTCCAAAAAATGAAATTAGATAAAATTTTATCTTTAATGAGAGAACCTAAAGTTTTGGAACGACCACCTGATGTCATTGAAGAAGAAACTTAAATAGATCACATTAAATTCCTATATATAATTTTTTTTTTTAGAAATATTTTTAGAATAAATACTTAGGTTTGTTTAAATGTTATTATAAAAAAATTATGTATGTTTGTTAATTGTTGTAAAATAAATATGAAAAATTTTTTGTTAACTGAAATATTTATGTGATATAATAAAATAATAGATATGTAATAAAAAATGTTTCTTTCTGTAAAAATGTCAAAAATTGAGATTTTGTTTAATATTTTCATTCTCATAAAAATAAAATATCCATAATTATTGATTTATTATTTTTAAACATTGAATAACTATGCATTTATATACATTATTATGTTTAGTTATTAACAATATATTAAATCAAACAATTCCTATTCTTATTTTAATTACTTGAAGATAAAAATAATTATTTAACAGACTTTTTAATTCCAATATACCTAAACAGTTTAAATTTACCGCTTATTATTTTTTTATGTTATTTGACAATTTTCGTTTGAAATCGTACACTTCGTCAACGTTCGTAATAATGTGGTGGTTGTCTAAACGCTATAGTGCTCTGTCAAATCTCTTTTCTAATTAAAAAATACTTATTAAAAATTATAAAATTAGGATACTATATTTATTTAAAAAATTTCGGGGCAATTCTAAATTTTGGATAGAATCTTCGAACCATTCATATATGTGAAGAAATCAGTGAAGGTTTTTATTTTACATTGAACCTCGCCATTTTTTACCATAAAAAAGTGAGTAACAATAAAATCATTTTTTTAAATTCCATTTCGTTATAAATAATTTTTAAGTGGCAGTATTTTTATTATAAAGATTTTTTGTTGTGTGGTATATTACGTTTTATTTGATATTTTGATTTTTTCATTTTTAGATAAGCAATGGTTTATTAAATAACCATTGCAATTATTCCTTATGGTGGCTGTAGAAAAAGCTATGGATGACCGCACACCGTAAGTTTAATTTTTATTATTATAAATGTTATATTTTTAATCAAATTATTATGATCTTTCGTATAAATTATTTTCTTGTAAACCAATGTATAAATGTACACTGAACATTTATACAAGTTTTGACGTTTATGGTTATATGTTGAGGTTTATGTACTGGTTTTGATGTATTTCATTTCAGAAATTCCAAAACAATTTACAGTATTCACGTTATTTATTTAAGTTCTCATGAAACATGTTCACATGATTCAAATTTATGATTCATTGATTTTCTTAAAGTCACTTCAATGTTATGACTTCAATCAAGTAAGAAATTAATAAAATTAGAAAGCAGAATTATACTTGTTAAATAATTAAATAAATTTTAAGAAGTAGGTATATCTTATAAAGTATAAAATAATTATTTTTATGTGGATTCAAACCATTAGTTTTGCTTTTTTTTTTAATTATATGATTGATATCGTCCCACGCTGAAGAATGCAAAATGTGATGTTAACCTCAATTTATATCTTTTGAATTAAAACTATTTACCTAAACCTAACCAATGTGTACTTACAGTTTTTGACAGAATTTTATATATTTGTAAGGTTATTTTATTTTATTGGTTATGTAAAGATTTATAGTTATGTGTGCTGTACTGTCTGTTTAAAAAAGTAAAGCTACTTTCCTAAAAAATGTGATTTATTATTAACGCTGTAATACACATTAACGCCTTAAAATTGCCTGAATGCCAAGAAACAATATTACATTTATCACCAGGACTCTATGTTATACACAAGAAGGTGTAATTTCGCAAGTGACGCTTAAATTTTATTTTAATAGAATTTATCGATTAAAATTTCAGTATATTCACATTTAAACTTCCAGATGATACCATAATCTCAATTTTAACAATTTGGCTTTTGGTCTGTTGTTGGATAACAGAGTCCAATTGGGTATTTGACTGATGTTGCAATTGATAGTAAAATATAGTGAATAACAGGGCATGATTCAGTGATAATGATTAACCATTTATATTAATTTAAAAAAAAAAATATATATAAATATTTTATTTTTCTAAATAAAAATTACGAATTTGGAATTAGCGGGCGAAATGGTTAAAAAGATTTATTTGGGCATGTGACGTCACAGCACGGAGGTATTTAATATTGCAAAAAGATACTCACATTTTAGTTTTTGGATATGGATATAATTATGTCATTAATGAAGTTGGAGCTTATTTTCAAAAAACAATTTCTAGCAAAATGTAATTTTCGAGTATAATGAGATCTTCTATCACCAGCATCATTTTTACGGATTTTTTACCAGTGAATAACATTGTTGTCACAATTTCAAAAGTAAAAATCGTACTTTGTGAAGTAAAGTACCTATTTGTTTTTAATATTTACAAATATGGAATACCATGAAGTAACGCTCAAATCTATTAACTTACTTTATTTGAAAATGGGCTTTTAAGCTTGAAACAATTGTCACAATTAAAAAATAAACGTGATTTTTTTGCTAAGTAAAATCTTTGATTTATTATTTAAGATATGGAATAGCATCAAGTAATTTAGATTTATCTGTTTTTCTTTTTCCCTTTGGCTTGCAGCACTTTTTGTTTCCGGTATTTTTTTTTCAGACACTAGTAGTTGTAACACGCTACTCATATTATCCGTGATGCTATTGTGAGATTGTGACCGTGCAACAAAAAATAAGTCAAAAGCTTTAAAACGTAATATTTTCTGTTGGGTTTTCAGTTCCAGTTTTATTTTTTCTTTGCTGAGGTACATTTTTGTCCGTTAAAAATTTCAAATTAACGATCATTATTAATTCAAGGAATTAAAGATATTTCAGTTTAAAAAATTGTTTTCAAAAGGCAATTTCTAAAATTAATTTTTATTCAGATTTTTTTTTTTTTTTTGAAAATAAAATTTGGTGTCCTTTTTCAGTACTCTGTAATTAGTTTCGGAAAAAAATTTCCGTTTAGAATAATGACTTTCTAAATCAGGTTTATAATTCTAAATTAATCTCAAATTCAGCTTTTTCTTAGAAATTGGTTTTGAAAATAAACTCCTCATGCTTACTATACCTACTACATAATTATAAATATAAAAAGCTAACTGGTTCGTGATGTTACGTCACTGACACGTGACCAAGTGTTTTCGCACCAAAATTCAGTTGAATAAAAAAAAAAACTTTCTTTTCCCTTAAATCGCTTTTATTAAAAAAAAAATCAATTACTGGGATTATATTTGTCATTTTGAATATTTTAAAACCGTCTTTCGAAATTTGTCAAATACCCAATTATTTACATTCCGTTTTAACGAGTATCCAAATTCAGCAATTAAATCATATTACCATGGATACACAATATTTTAATATTTGTCAAAATAATTATGAAATTTACCACAACTTTAAACGTTAAGTATGATTCAACCCGGCCGAATAGGCTTGCCAGAACTGAATTTTTGTGTAGAGTAAGTATCCAAGATCGTATACTCTCAATTTAACGCGTGTTGAAATGATCATCGCAAATCGGCTAGTAGCTCTCCTACTATAAGTGAATTTCCAAAAAGGAAATTCGTTTAAAATGTAAAAATTTTTAGATTTTTGAGTTCTAACTTGGAAAGAGAAAATAATTTTTTTGCACTAACCGAAAATTTTTATGTTATTAGAGGTACTCATTCTCTATGTACTAACAAAATTCCTAATTTTTTTTTTTTAATTTTCGGAGTTATGGTTCCCCTTGTCAGTGTACTAAATTGTTTAATATTCACAGAGTTCTGTTATAATGCCGTCTGAATGTAAATTCATAGAAGTGATGGTTACACAGACTTGTCGAGCAGCAGTTTTGGATAGTACCAAGCTGTCAGAATTATGCGCAAAGCAATTTTAGTATGCGCAGAGCGGTCTTAATGACTAAAAACGTTTTGCACACAATCCTGACAGTTTGGTACTATCCAAAACTGCTACTCGAACAAGCCTTTTTATTACATTCTTTTAGTCTACAATATTTCATATACTAAAATAAATTGAAATACCTACTAACTTTGCAAAATGTCGTCTCTATTAAAATTATATGATTGTTCATTTTCAAATAAATTTTGTTTTCAAGTGATAACCATAAAAAGCAGTAGACATTAAAAAATTATCCCACGGAATACCGCGGCATCTTCGTAGTATCTGATGATTTAATGCAACATAATTTCTCCAGTTTTAATTTGATTTAAGATATGTAAGGAATGACATCATATTTCTATTAAAACTGGGTCATTATTTTACATAATACTAAAAACAGTCACAAGTATTAGGACTAGCTGTACTCAAGATGCGTTGTCGAATTGATTTGGTATTTTCTCATGGCACTGAGACATTTTTCTGCAGTAAACAGTATTCTAAATGTTGATTTAGGTAATAAGTAGACCAAATTTCGTCAAAATCCGTTCAGTAGTTTTTGCGTGATGGGTGCACATGCTACAAATTGTTTTTGTATTATCCCACAGTAATCCCATACTGTAAAAAGTATCCTGAGTCTTGACCCACGTGGTAATAAAAAATAATTAACCAAGTATTTGCGTGAATTTTGAGATGAGGATGTTTTATTTGTACTTAAATTTTCTTCCATATCTAGTAAATTTTTTAAGAATGGTTGATTATTTTCTCCAAAAGAAATGATTTGAGATATACCATCTTTTTCTTTTGATCAAAACATCTCTTCATCACTATTAAACAATTGTGTACAATAATAACGGGTTTACATTTGCAGTGATTTGCTGGCGCCACTTTTAAGTTTGCATGTCTGTAAAGTTTATACTACTTGCACGTTCGTTTACGCATGATTTGCATGGTGTATAATTTGGTAAGTACTGCGCAGATCACAAATGGCTGAATTGGATAAATAACTGTCATATATAGCTTTCATTTATATCTAAATGTAAAGCAAATAATGAATTAGAAGAGAAAAAAACATAACAGATACCTAAGGGTCCGTCCACACGACACAAGCTTTACCACCGACTTACTTGCGCAAACCAGTTTGTGCAAGTAAACATGTACGTATGGACGGGAAAAAACGTAGCGACTTACTTGCACAAACCTGGTTTGCGCAGGTAAGTCGGTGGTAAAGCTTGAGCGTGTGGACGGGCCCTAAAAAAGATATTCAAACCTGAATAAACGCATAAAAATGACATCCAGTTATTTTTAAAATAATACTGGCGCCAATACAAGTTTACATTTAAACTTGTATTAAAAAAAAAAGTTAGAAGGTTGCTAACTTTTTTTATCCGTGCATGCACTGATCTACTTTGCACGCCAGTAGATGTTTATACGTTCATTTTGTTTTTACTGGCGTGCCACTTTGTGCTGGCGCCAGCAAATCATGGTATATATAAACCCCGTACTATATAATTGCAATACGGTTATAATAGGGAATATGTATATAACTCAAATAAATATTAAATATTTTTTTTTGTATTCTAGTAGTATATGGAAACTTAATTGTAACAGTAAAAAACCTTTCAATTTGTAAATTTTAATAAAAAAAAAAAATTTTAAAATATAAAATTTTAAATGGAATTTAAATAAAACTAAATTTGCTGATGTAACTCGGCATGGAAGCACATTCCAAAAGAAACAACGGAAATAGGTAAACAAACTTCGTTTCTTTTCATTATTTACTAATAAACGTCATAAAGATATGTCTTGTGCAGGTTGGTTGTTTTTATTTTGCTTAAATTTCCTTTATTTCTTTTTTATTTTATTTTCTTTGTATATTTAATTATATTTATCTATTAGCAACTCTAGTGTCAAGATTAAATACTAGTTACGTCAGGATACGTCATTTCTGGCGCGCGCAATGCAATCTTGTTTAAACTACATTAGATTAACACAATAAAAAAAATATTTTTTAAAATTACATGAGGGTACTGATATTTTTTTAAAATATTTTTTTAGAGATAATATTAGTTCCTCTAACGATTTAAGTAATAAAAAAATACATGCATATTCTCTATTGTACGCTTGGGAATCGTTTCGTGTGTAGATCTTCAAGCGTACGAGAATCGTTGCTACATGACGAATCTAGTATGCGCTTATGACGGATATGCTTTGTGTGCACATTTTTTGCGTGAAATTGTCTAAGTAATCATATTGTCAAGAATTTTGATTAAATAATTGCAAATTAAATAAAAAAGAAAAGACGTGATAACTCACAGCTGCCACCCAAAACCACCCCTTAGTGATAGGGTGAAATAAGTGTTAATATAAATTTAATCCTCCGAACGCAAAATACGTTTCTCTAAAATATCAATCCGTTATTCAAAAACGTTTGGAAAATATTTAGGAAAAAATGGTTTTCGTTCCACCCTTTTACAGGGTTGTATCTCCCTTACTATTGAGTTTTGGAAAAAAGTATACATGAAAAGGTACCATTTACCAATACCTCTAGCAATTACAGTACATAATTCTGGACCACGTGTATATATATATATATATATATATATATATATATATATATATATATATATATATATATATATATATATATATATATTTATGTGTGTCTGCGCGATAACTCTAGGAAGCTTCCAATTGTTACGAAATTTGGTGTGTCGGTCAAAAGTCTCAATAGCTTGGATAAGTTCGTCAGCTAGACACATCCGATTTTTGGAAGTCAAAATTTTGGCCAATTTTAGTGGTTTTTTGCAAAATTTTGCCAGAATTCAAAAATTTTTTGATTTTTTTTACACCATCGAAAGAGCGTAAAAAGTTACATAAGACAAACTTTTAAAACATTGTTCTAAATGAACTAGATTTTGAGAAAAATTAAGAAATTTGCTGAATTTCTTTACAATAAATGCTTCATTGTTTTTATCATTACAATAACAATATTTATATCTGTTTCATTTTTCAAAATAAAAATTAACTAACTTTTCAAGAACGTGTCATCATCGGTTTTGAAAATTTGTTTACTGTTAGAGAGATAAACTATTTTAAATGGATATAAGTTATGCTGTATGAGGTCTGCCATGGTCCGGGGGTCCCAAAGTGCCAAAAATAAAACTATCCAACCGATTTTGAAAATTTTTTCACCTTTAAAAATTTAATTTCATTTAAATACATATGTATATGCTATACTATATGAAATCCGCCATCGTCCTGGAGGCCCAAAAAGTGTCAAAAATTAACTACTCAACTAATTCTGAAAATTTTTTCACTGTTAGAGGGCTAAACTATTTTAAATAAATACAAATAAAATTGTTATATGAGATCCGCCAGTGTCCAGTCTTTGGAAGTTCACTATGTTATGCAGATGCTGCAACAGGGGTATTTATAATTACAATAACAATGTTTACACTTGTTACATTTTTCAAAATAAAAATTAACTAATTTTTCAAAAACATGTCATCACCGATTTTAAAAATTTGTACACTCTTAGAGAGCTAAACTATTATAAATGGATATAAGTTATATTGTATGAGCTCTGCCAGGGTCCGGGGATCCCAAAGCGCCAAAAATAAAACAACCCAACCGATTTTGAAAATTTTGTCACCTTTAAAAATTTAATTTCTTTTAAATATATATATATATATATATATATATATATATATATATATATATATATATATATATATATATATACAGTGGTGGCCACATAAATAGCACACTTGTTAAAAATTCTAAAATCTCTTCTAGACTAGACTAGACGTGTCGTTTTGGAAAAGAGTGTTGTGGAGCGATGAATCTAAAATAAATTGATTCGGTTCTGATGGGAAAGTGTATGTGCGACGTTCTCCAAACCAGTCTCACAATCCATTGTACACAGTAAAAACTATTAAGCATGATGGTGGAAGTGTCATGGTTTGGGGAGCCATGTCTTGGCATGGTGTAGACCCCATTGTAAAAATTGATAGAAAAATGGACCACAAAGTATATATACATATATTAAAAAACGATATGGAACCTTTTGCAGACAAACATTTGCTCGTTAATTGGATATTTATGTAGGACAATGATCGAAAGCATACAACAGGGGAAATAAAACAATGGCTAAGAAATAAATTAATATAAGTTTTGGACTGGCCAACGCAAAGTCCAGATTTAAATCCATTAGAAAATCTTTGGAAATATCTTAAAAACAAATTATCAAAGAAAAATCCAAGGAATTTAGAAGATTTGTGGAAGATTGTGCAGGAAATTTGGTATAGCATTCCTATTGAACGTTACCGTTCATTAGTGGAAAGTTAGCCTATGAGATGTGCAAAAGTAATTGAATGTAAAAGTTTTCCAACGAAATATTAAACAATTAAACTTTATATAAACAGCATAGTTCATGTTAGAGTGCTATATCGCTTTTGAAAAGTCTTTTAATATTAAATTTATTAAAGTGTGCTATTTTAATGTCCAGATATATTTCCTGCTTTTTCTGTTTTTCTTTTTAAAACTGTAAGTAATATAGTAATATAATATTTAATTTTAATATATTTTTTTACTAAATAATTATAGTAATTTATTTATGCTAGTTTTCGTTTATTATATTTATTTGTATCCCAAAAATTTTATATTATCCTTATTTTCTACAAGGTGTGCTATTTTTGTGGCCACCACTGTATATATATATATATATATATATATATATATATATATATATATATATATATATATATATATATATATATGCTATATTATATGAGATTCGCCAGAGTCCTGGGAACCCAGAAGCACCAAAAATTAACTACTTAGTCGATTTTGAAAATTTTTTCACTATGAGAGAGCTAAACTATTTTAGATGGTGATCAGTGTTGGGCAAGATATTGAATTTTATTATCTAGATAACAGATAATAGATAACATAATTTAAAATATCTAGATAAAGATAACAGATAATTTAACCGTTATCTAGATAAAATTTTAGATAACAGATAATATAATATTTACAGAAATAATGCACGAGTTCAATGTTGATCAAAAACCGATTCGCGGACCGGTGCCGGACCACGAAGGTATCTCCCTGGCGCGCAGAAAGATGTGTGAATTACAACAAATTACAAAAATGTTTAAATGAATCTTTTTGGCGATAAAAATCATATGTTTTGGAATTTAATTTTTTTTACTTACGGCACATGTCATGCCACACGTCTAGCACAACAGAAAACAACATTTTTGTTTTAAAAAAAGAAAACAGTGGAGCTAATTTTATGCCCAAAAAATAGTTTTTTAATATAAGATTTCGGAATTTAGCTTGTATTATTTACGGCACATGATAGTACACGACTAGCAGAATATGACAACCATTTTGTTTAAAAAAGAAAATGGCGGTGTTAACTTGGTGGGAACATATTTATGGCCGACCTTGCATATACTATGACCTATAATATAATGTTATATTCTATCTAATGGCGGGAATCATCCCAAACTAAATGAATTCTATTAGTACCGTAGTCCCTCAACTTATTGACAATTTAACTTATTGACAATGATCGTAGTTTACCTCAAGTTATAGACAAACCATCTATATGTACGCACTGCCACACTACGACACAGCACGTATGACCTTGGGTACATACATATGATTTGTCTATAACTTAAGGTAAACTACGATCATCGTCAATAACTTAAATTGTCAATAAGTTGAGGCACGACTGTATTTAAAATTAAAGAACTGGTTAAGTGTACGACATTTCATATTACATGACTAAATGTTATTCCAACAAATGAACGAAATGATTCCGGGCTACAATAATTTTATTTAAAATTATAGAATTGCTTTTAAATATTTTTCTAATGCTTAAAAAGGTGTCGATATTTTTTTGATTTACGTGGTCGACCAAGTGGTCGGACAACGACATTTCATATTACACGACTTAGTATTATTCTAATTAATGGCGAAAATAATTCCAGTTCTATCATATCAGTTATTGAATATGGTGAAAGTGGTGAACTTATTTTCAATTTTCTTTTTTTTTTTTCAGAAAAATTCAAGATATATTGTCGTTGTCTTATCTTTTTCCTTCGCTAAATAAAAAGATAAGATAAAAGATAACTTATTTTAAAAATATCTAGATAAAAGATAATAGATAACGAAAATATTATCTAGATAAAATTTCAGATAACGTTATCTAGATAAGCACAACACTGAATTGGTGACAAGTTGTTATGTGAGATTCGCCAGTGTCCAGTTTTTGGAAATTCACTATGTTATGCAGATGCTGCGACAGGGGTATTTTAAGTTTAAGCCGAGAAATGAATAAATAATGCAATAAATATTTAATTAAATATTAACTCTAATTTAATATGATAATTTACTATGTTCGAAAAAAGAAACTGAGATAACATGACATTGGTTTAAATTTTATTGACAAAATTTAAAAAAATTTAGGAAATAATAAAATCAATCATTATAACGTAAGTTCTGTTTAGTAAATACTTGTATGACATTAGATTTATTAGATATAGTATTTTATTAGTTACTTGCTCCGTAATTTATTTATTTCCTAACTGAAACAGAAGAAAAGGTTTCAAAATACAATTTTCTTAAGTCTTTAAGGCCTTATTCGACAATAGATATGAGAATATGACATATGGTATATCAATAGAAAGAGGAGAAAGAAGCGATTTAACTGTGCCAAAATCTATTCCACGTTTCATAAGAAAAATTAAAGTTCGGGATCATAACTCAGAAACGGATAGTCATAGAAAAATTCTAAGAAGACATTTAAATTTTGAGTAAAAAAAAAAATTGGAATCATGTTTTTTTTGGGCTATAGCTCCTCAACTACGTGAAACTTGGGAAGTTTGGCAATAGTATTCGACGCGCTTAATATTTCTGCATAATTCATCAAATTTAACCGAAATTGTATTTTTTACCGTTTACTAGATCTCCATGATGGCAGTTTTATTAGGGATACCCTGGATAAATTACAAAGATTTAGGTATAATTAAGAATACTCAAAATAAGTGAGGTTGGAAGTAGTAGGGATTAATTCAAGAACGAAGTGCTAGACTTTACAATGATGCTCTTGGTGCCGATGCACACATGCGTGTTTTTACCGCTGCGTGCAAGCTGCGGCGCCGCACGGCACCGCAAGTATGTATGCATTACACAATTTAACTCAATGTACTTTATAACCGCTGCGGCGCCGCATCGTGCACGCAACGTGCAAAACCCGTATGTGTGCATCACATTTTGCGGTGCCGCTGCGTGCACGCAGCGGTAAAAAAACGCATGTGTGCATCGGCACTTATGTGTTATTACGTAAATATCATAGGCTGGTTTCTTGCAGTTTGGATTAAAAGTTTTGAAAAATGAATTTTTTGAAATGTTTCCTTAAATGAATCCTAAAAAGAAGAGATAAAAAAAGTTTTCTAAATATGATTCACATCGTCTCATTCTTATCTACTAATTTTAACAATAACGGTTTTTCGGAAAAAGTATTTTTCCCCGTTATAAAAAATAGAGCTCTAATTCTATTATTATTTGTATGGTGAGTTTCTAACAAGAAACACTACCTAAGTGTCAATCCTCAATCTTCTTGAAACTCTGCTGGTGTGTATAGTAGGCAACAATAAAGGACCCGTATTTTTTTTTTATCGGCCGCCATCCACTTTTAGGGGGTGAATCCAGCTATTAAATTTGGAGGTTCAAATCGTATTTATTAAGATATCTCGAAAATTATAATAAATAAAGGAAAACCTTTAATTGACGAAATGTTTCTTTTTAAAAGACCTATTCACCTGTATAGGTTAAACCAGGGTCGGATTTATAAGAGAGGCTGGAGAGGTGAAAATGGGGGTAAATTTTCTTGGACAATTTGAGTAATTCAGTATATCAAATTTTTACCATCATAAATGGAAAGAACGTGTGGTATTCAAGACATATAAGAAAGAAAAAAATAGGATAGATTATATTGCAGATACCTTCTTCTATATTTTTTTATTTTTATGTTTATTTCATCAGGAAAATGTAAATTTTTACTTTCCGATAATGATTCATGTATTTTTCAATACTTACTTAACTGGTAACTTAGCCATGTGTATATTTGGATACTCCTTTTCTAAATTTTTTACACCTATTTCTGTGATAGTTTTCTTTCTGTCTGTCTGTGTTAAGGAATGCTGGACAAGAAGCAGTAATCTCTTCCGTTCAACAAATCAGTTACCTTTGTCTTCTTACAAATTCTTTTTTAACCTCTATCTCTTATAGTTTTCGAGACGTCTCACAGTGGGGCCAAATACCATTAAAGGTGGCAAAAATACAAAAAATTAAATTATAAGCTACAATTTATATGACCCCTTAAGTCAATAGCTAAAATATTCTAGCAACGACTTCTGTAATTAACTTATGTAAAATAGCGCGGGGGGTGCAAATATATCGACTGTTATTTGTTTTCTCCATAAACTTATTGCTCCTTAAACAATATCATTGTTTGTAAAGTAGTGATTTGCGGGATGGTTATTTAAGTTATAAAAAAAATAAATTACAATCGGTTATAATGGGCGATATTCCACATGGTATGTTATTTTTTTATGTATCTTGTTTGTTAAAATCATTACCCGTATTGATACTAACAAGCTTTAATGAAACATGGTTGAATTATCTAGAAAAATTCTGTAAAAATTAATTTCTCAAAGAATTTTAGTTACGTATCCAATCGAATCCAACAGATATATTTGTGGCATTTGATAAAGCAATTAGTCTATTTTGGTATTATGATTGCAGATTTTGCACCAAATTGCACCTTTTTTCAAAATTTGCTGATTTTATTTTCATTTTGTTTGAGCAAAAATCATCAATAAGAAGCTTAGAAAGTTCATATAACCTCTTAGTTGTGTATAAAAATATCAAATAATTAAATAAAACACTCAAATTTATTAGATTTATATAGGTATCGAATATTCCAGTTAAGTTAAGGCTAAAATTAAGCGTATCATCGAAATTCGTTGTCAAAAATTCCATATTCCATTTAAAATTTATAAGTTGATACCACGTGGCTAGATACCAGTAACCGGAAATGAAATCGAGTTGTATGAAAAAAGTCTCAACCTAGGGTCAAACAAGAACTGCAAATTTCAAATTCATCGAACGAATGGTTTTTGATATACCATTTGACTAACCGTTATGGGACACCCTGTATAGTGGGACACCCAGTATTTTATTAATAAATATCAAGTAAAAGTAAAATATATTGTTATATAACTATTCTGTAGTCAACAAAAGGACTAAATAATTTTTGCCATCTTTTACCTACTTTGGCCCCACTGTGCGTCTTAATAAATACGATTTGAACCCCCAAATTTAAGGGCTTGTTTCACCCCGTAAAAATGGATGGCGGCCGATAAAAAACAATACGGGTCGCTATTTTTACCTATTATACACACCAGCAAAGTTTCATGAAGATTGGCGATTGACACTTAGGTAGTGTTACTTATATGTATGGCGAACTTTTGTTCATATTTAAACATACATTAATATTCATTATATAACTGCTGCTCGCATTAAAAGAGAGTAATATAAGTGATTGCATAGTTGTGTCAAACTAGAGTGGCTCTTGAACAAGGAGTCTAGTGTAGTCCTCGTGTAGCCTAGGAGGATTTCGTGGACTGCATTGAAATTTTTTTACTTTTTTCATCACGTAGGAAAAAGTTGATCTTAGGAATTATTAAATTTTATGTTTATTTGAAATGAAGGTACATACCGACGTAAATATATATCTGCAACAAATAAAAATATTATCTCTTAGGATGTACGAACACGAATGTGATGTTGACATGTTGATACAAATTGCATGCATAACATTTTTCTAGAATAACTTTTTTTAAAACTATTTTAATTGAATTTTTTAACTTATACAGAACTATGATAGAAATTTGTTTTGAGGTCGCTCGAAACCGAAAATGACATTCACTAAAAGGCTATAAACGGATAAGCATGGGTAGAATGCCCCCACACAAATTGTGTTGGTTTTTTCCTGCTAACTGCTATTGATATAAGATTGAAATTTACTAAGTTTCAACTCTTAAAAATTTACTCTTTAGGAATAAGATTTTTTTGAAAATCGAAGAAAAATTTAAAACTTTTGAATGACTTGATGAGTTTGACTGAAATTTTTATGTTTTAGGTATTTCTATAGTGTATCTTAGAAAAAATTATCAGCTCCAAAAAAATTTAACCCCCCCCCCCCCCCCAAAAAAAAAAAAAACTTCTAATTTTTCAACATTTTTTTCATCAACTTGTAGCTATATGGTACAATCACCAAATTTTTTTTGCAGGTTTCTTACTATAATTGATACAACATGATTATTTCGGAATTTTTGCCGGGTGCGTCATAGTTAAAAAGAAATTAAATATCCGAAAATATCTTTTTAGAGATAGGTATATAAATAAGTTTCTGGATAATTATTCGATCATAAACCGTTTGCGAATTTCTAATATGTTCATAAAAACGTTTGTCACCGCATAGTCTTCAAAAAAATGAAAATAGTCGAGTCAAATTACTCAGCCGAACACTTATGTATCATCAGTTTTTACCCGACTGCATCACAAGGAGGGTAATGTGTTTAGGAAGTATGTGTGTATCCTCTGACTATGTCTGTTTCTGTGGCGCAGCGTTCAGCCTAAACGGCTTGACGGATTTTAGTAAAGAAGGTGTCGCTGGATTCGTCTTAATCTCGGGAGTTTTATAGGCTACATCAAATTTCAAAATTCATCCCCTAAATAGGGGATGAAAAATTTATATAACAAACCATTGAGTCTAGAAACGTGAAATTTTGCAGACGAGTTCTTTATGTAACATAGGGGAGCAGCAAGAAAATATTTTTGGAAATTCATCCCCTAAGGGTATAAAATAGCGGATATAAATTTATGAAAGGTAAAATTTTGCACACGGCCACAGGGATCCCTTAGTAATGCAGATGAGTATTAAGAGGGAAAGTTTTTGAAAAATGTATCCACTAAGGGTGTAAAACCGGGGATGAAAATTTATATAGGAAACCGTTGGGTTTAGAAACGTAAAATTTTATACAAAGATTCCTTTATTAACGCAAACAAGCACCAAAAGTAGATTTTTGGAATTGCGCTTTCTAAGGGGTTAAAATTGGGGATGAAAATTTATATAGAAAATCATTGGATCTAGAAACGTGAATTTCTGCACGGGGGTTCTTTAGTAAGGTAAGCGAGTACCAAGCGTAGATTTTTAAAAATGCATCCCCTAAGGCGGTAGAACAAGGGTTGAAAATTTATATGAAGACTAGTTTTTGTCGATGAATTTATCCGTGTGGTGTCAATGACGACATAGTAATTGTACAAAATCATTTAATCAACCTTTAATGACTCCACGCGGACGAAGTCGTAGATAAAAGCTAGTATACAGTAGAATTTTAACTAAAAGAAAGAGCATAAATTCCTCTTAGTTACAATTTATCTTTTTCTATTGAATATAAAAGATATATAATTATCTCTCTTTCATTTATTTGTACAATTTATCTCTTTTTATTGAATATAAAAGATATATAATTATCTCTCTTTCATTTATTTGTCAGTGTTGCCTTGGTTAACATTTAAAATATTTGTAATCCCTTTACCTCAGAATTCCCCTTAAAAAACTTTCTTTTAGTTAAAATACTAAAAATTTTTTTTAATATCAAATTCTTGGTAATTTATGCTGCCAGCCACTGTAATCTCGTATGCGTACTTAGATATTTTTCTTTTATATGATTCAACAACGCTAAAAAGACCTAAATAAAAAAATTAATTAAAAAATCAAAAAACCCAACTGCGTAAAAAGCAATCTAAAACGGTGGAAACAAGATGAAAATATAGAGAAAAAAAAAATGAATAAAAAAGTAAAGCAGTCGGAGGCATCAAACATTTCTGTTTAACTTGATAGAACATGTTTGCCTCCGACTGATTTACTTTTTTATTCATTTTTATTTTTCTCTATATTTGCTTCTTGTTTCCACCGTTTTAGATTGCTTTTTGGGTTTAGATTACTTTAGTTGGGTTTTTTGATTTTTTAATTAATTTTTTTATTGAAAACACTAAAATGACGATTATTGCAAAATGGAGTCTGAAAGGGACGATAATTGCAAGTAGGATGTCCAGAACATGGTTTTTTAGGCTTTTTTGCGAAAAAATAAGTTTTTCGCTTTTAAGAGGGGAAAAAAATCACATAAAATAGGTTTTTGAATCATTATTGTATGTACACTGGTTTCCGAGAAAAATTAATTTTTGTATATGGAAATTCGCTGTGTTTCGCAGGATACTTTTAAATATTAAAAAAAGATTATAATAATACATATTATGTAGATACATGTAAAAAACAATGATGCAGAGTTTTATTTTAAGACGCGCAATTTACTTATTCACTATTACTAATTGTTGGAATTTATTAATTCAAACAGATACTCACTCACTCAATATTATGTACAATAAATATGTAGATGTGTGTATGTATGGACAACATTTGCAAACTAGATTTTATGTTTAATATGGTGGTTATATGAATCATTCACGGTGATGTAATTTTTATTTGCAGTTAAATATCATTGTTACAAGTGATTAGATATAAGATACACATACATAATATTATTGGGTACATACAATTGATGGTGTCTTTGAGAAGTGATGTCGATTCTAAATCGATTTACATAATATATAATATATTGAAGATCGATTATTTGAGGCTTAAAAAGATTTTTTCCGATTACGTGAACTATGTATTCGTGTTTTTAATCCTTTTGAATCATTGTTTTGATCCCTTTCCCCCTTTCCCGTATAGACTACCGGTGGCTTTTCCCTTGGCTCTCCCCCCTAGACGGAACATAGTTTTTGCTCTATTTTTATTATAGAATATGAAAATTAAGGCGCTTCTTTATAGTTTAGCAAAATATTTTCTCATAAAATACGTCTCCTTACTGTAAAAATTCAACTGTAAAAACTATATGACCAAATGGTAACGTAATTCGTTTGAGGAAGTTCTGTGAAATTTCAAAATGTCACGTAAGTAACTGATCTGATTATTCATGAAAAGAGGATCCTCATTTCACATAGAAAATCGATCGGTCTTAAAAAATCATTTTTTTTTAAATATCTTTTAGACCTATAAAATATTTAAAAAGAAACTCATGAGAACTGGGCTTTTGTAGGTGTATTCATTTTATACGACTTCTAACATGTTGATGGTCATGAGCACTGTACAGCGTCAAGTTCAACATAACTACCTGCAACAGAGCGTTGTACCGCGTTTGTAATTTCATATAAGGTGTATGTCAGTGACGTAAATGCTTATGAAACAAAATCTGTTTATTGAATTTTAACGGAACCAAACAGGAAAAAGTAGAGACTACGTCTTTTGGGAGTGAACATCCTTTAAACATATCTACAGTGAACATCATGAAAACATCAATATTTTTAGTTCTCGTTTTAATTCATGAAAACCCTAACATTATGCCAAATTTCAAATTCCTACCTTACATAATTTCCAAGAACTCGGGAACACTCTCGTATCTGTCCGTCCACCCATATGTTATAAACGAATGGACGGACACGAGTATGATCTTACGAGTTCCGCTTTTTTTCTTTTTAGGTACGAAACATTAAAAATTATCAAAGATCCACAAAAAAGCAATAGAAAGTGAAAGAATTCCTTAGCAAAATTTTTTTTATTGAAAGAATTTCTCACATTATTAAAATATCCCCTGTCGTAGCATCTGCATGACATAGCGAATTTTTCAAGATTGGACACAGACTGCTCTTGAACATTGGCGGGGGGGGGGGGTGTTCAACAGGTTGGCGGTGACAAATATTATTATGTTGCACCCCTTGAATTTAGATGAAACTTTGTATGGTGTTAAAGACACAGTTACTGTATTTTTTTGAAAGCGGTAACTCAGTATAAAAATAAACTATAAAAATAAAATTGGATCGGATTTTATCTTTGTTATTATCTTGATTAATAAAGACTGGGACGTTAATAAGTATGCCTAATATTCTCCAGAGTATTTGCCTTCATATGAATTTAGAGTTACTTTTCTGTGTTGAGTAGTAGTTACAAAGAAATTTTTTTTTAAAAAACAGTTTTGTTAAAGTGCTCCAAAAAAGTAGGTGTTATAAGAAAATTATGAAATTATGATTTCGCCTTGGAAATGGGTTCTAGGGAGTTTTTTGGGTTAGTTGTCACGAATCCAAGGTCCAACTTGGCGAATTCCATATTTTTGTATAGAATTCGTGCCATTTTTGGATGAAAATTCTCACTTTTGAGGACGGAAACTTAAATATGAATATTTCGTTGTGGAGAAATGTGCTCTTAGAGGTTTTTGGATCGCCGATCACGATTTTAAGGTCCAAATTTAACAATTCTATATGCTGTCCTAGAATTTGTGCCAATTTTGTGTCGAATTTTACTTTGAAGAAAAAAAATTATGTACGAATTTTCTGGTTCATTCTAGGAGGCTACGGGAGT
Organism: Brachynemurus nebulosus; assembly: GCA_035578155.1. Lineage (NCBI taxonomy): Eukaryota > Metazoa > Arthropoda > Insecta > Neuroptera > Myrmeleontidae > Brachynemurus > Brachynemurus nebulosus. Next base: position 1,974,511 of record JAPWDM010000033.1, on the reverse strand, counting down.
GTTAGATCCCCCCAAAACAATTTTTTTCTCTCTACTCTCTCCAAACCACCTAAGGAAACTGCGTTTAGAAAAGTTTTATATTTTTGATGCACCCGACGACCCCTTTGAAAGTTGGGTCAGATTGTAATTTGGGAATTACTTGAATTAGACCACGAATTCGTATTTAGTGACCCAAACGATACCGTAGAGCACATTTTCAGGGAAAAATGGTAATATTTAAAATTTTTCGGAGGAAATGGAATTTTTCATGACATATTTTCTATTCAAGAATTGAATTGCTCAATTCGAACTTCAAAAAATCCAAAAAAACCTCTAAAGTACATTTCCGTAGCAAAATATTTATATTTAAATTTCCGCCCGTAAAAGTCGAATTTTCATCCAAAAATGGCATGCATTCCGTAAATGAATGTGGAATTCCCTAAGTTGAACCTCGGATGCGTGCGACCCAACGACCCAAAACACTCTCTAGAGCTCATTGCTAAAGTGAAATAATAACTATAATTTTTTTGTAACATTTTGTACTTTGGGGGGATCAAACCTTCTTAACTTTCTCATTTTCGGCGATAATGCAGAGGTCAATGCCGATGAATATTCCTGAAGGTCTAGAAAACAAGTGAAAAAATAAATTTTCGAAATTGGTGCTCTTCCACTACTTTTCAGCAATTTAGAATTTTTTCCGGTTTATTTACTGGACTAAACTACTCGGTTTTGGCCCGGAAGGTTGTAGATATCAATTACTTATAACCTCACCATACCGTTAGTACAGTTATTAATATGAGTTACTACTGGGGGCTAATTGTTCACAGAAACCCGGCTAACGGAGATGCGCAGAAATGCATTTTAAACTGGATCGGTCTATCTCATATGCTTAGCGAGCGAAGCGAAGCACTTTATTCTCGCGCCTATTCTCAATCCCATATGATTTAAAATTGGCTAAACTATTTGCCGCTTTATTAGTAAATATTGATTTGATTGTATAAAAATGATAAGAAAAAATTAATTCAATCAATTATAACTACTGAGCCACAGCAACGCGTGGCCGGGTCAGCTAGTTATTACTAAATGAAATAATTTTTTGGCCGCTAATTGCCAAAAAAGAGTATGTACACACAATCTCATTTAAAATTCTCTTGTTTATTAAATATTTAATGGCCAATAAAATGACACAGTAGCTAAAACCACATGACTAGTCGTTTTCCCGAAATTGTCATCGAAACAAATATAAATCCAGGTAAATATGTTTATTACAAAGAAAACAACTTTTTGGTTGTGATTGCCAAAAAACTACAAACACCATAATTAGTCGATATTACTGTGAATTATTAACTATGTAGTGTACAATAAAATAACATAACAATCAAAAATTCATTACAAGCCACTTTCCCGAAATTGCCACCAAAATATAACATCTCATGCAGATAAATGTCTAATACTACAGAAAAAATAATTTTTCTGTTCATTTCCAAAAACTGTACTTAGAATTTAGTTCAAACTAGTATGACTTACTACCTATTTGACAAACAATAAAATGGTAAAGTAGTAAAGTAGTAAAGTATATCGGTCAATTCGTTTCCCCAAAATTTCCATTTAAACTTATTTGTTTTATATATTTAATGCAATAAGTCGATATGTTATATTTGTTCTACTGTTCAAATGTTGCTGTATTGATTAGAAAGAGCTTCCATTGGCTTATCGGGCCGATTTATTTCAATTATCTCAGAAAGTATCAAAGTTAATATGAAAGTGAATAGGACCGTTTTTATAGAAAACTAGCTGACCCAGCCACGCGTTGCTGTGACTCAGTAGTTATAATTGATTGAATTAACTTTTTCTTATGATTTTGTTACAATGAAATCAATATTTACTAATAAAGCTGAAAATAGTTTAGCCATTTTTAAATCATATGGGATTGAGAATAGGCGCGAGAATAAAGTGCTTCGCTTCGCTCGCTAAAGAGTTCAAAATTCTATAAAAGGTTAATTCCATGTAATGCTTCGCTCCGCTCGCCATACGATTTACTAATAAAGCTGAAAATAGTTTAGCCAATTTTAAATCATTAAGAATGTAGTGCTTCGCTTCGCTCGCTAAACAATTCAAAATTCTATAAAAGGTTAATTCCATGTAATGCTTCGCTCCGCTCGCCATACGATTTACTAATAAAGCTGAAAATAGTTTAGCCAATTTTAAATCATTAAGAATGTAGTGCTTCGCTTCGCTCGCTAAACAATTCAAAATTCTATAAAAGGTTAATTCCATGTAATGCTTCGCTCCGCTCGCCATACGATTTACTAATAAAGCTGAAAATAGTTTAGCCAATTTTAAATCATGTGGGATTGAGAATAGGCGCGAGAATAAAGTGCTTCGCTTCGCTCGCTAAACAGTTCAAAATTCTATAAAAGGTTAATTCCATGTAATGCTTTGCTCCGCGCGCTATACGAAAATAGGGGTTGATAGTAGAAGGATGAAAATTTAGGGTTGTATGTATTTTTTTATGCCACATCATAAAAAAATAAAAAAAAATTGTCTAAAAAATATAAAAATAAAATTTGGGGTGGACCACCGTTATCACTTAGGGGTATAAAAAATAGATAACAACCTATTCTCAGACCTACTGAATGTATATATATATATATAAAATTTCATCAAAATCGGTCGAGCCGTTTCGGATTTTGACTTGATATTTATTAATAAAATACTGGGTGTCCCACTATACAGGGTGTCCCATAACGGTTAGTCAAATGATATATCAAAAACCATTCGTCGCATGAATTTGAAATTTTCAGATTTTGTTTGACCCTAGGTTCAGACTTTTTTCATACAACTCGATTTGATTTCCGGTTACTGGTTTCTAGCCACGTGGTATCAACCTATAAATTTTAAATGGAATATGGAATTTTTGACAACGAATTTCGATGATACGCTTAATTTTAGCTTTAATTTAACTGGAATATTCGGTACCTATATAAGTCTAATAAATTCGAGTGTTTTATTTAATTATTTGATATTTTTATGCTCCACTGAGAGCTTATATGAACTAAGCTTCTTATTGATGATTTTTGTTCATACAAAATGAAAATAAAATCAGCAAATTTTGAAAAAAGGTGCAATTTGGTGCAAACTCTGCAATTATAATATCAAAATAGACTAATTGCTTTATCAAATGCCACAAATATATCCGTTGGATTCGATTGGATACGTAACTAAAATTCTTTGAGAAATTAATTTTTACAGAATTTTTCTAGATAATTCAACCATGTTTCATTAAAGCTTGATAGTATTAATACAAGTACTGATTTTAACAAACAAGATACATAAAAAAAAAAAAATAACATACCATGGGGAACATCGCCCATTATAATCGATTTTAATTTTTTTTTTTTATAACTTAAATAACCGTCCCGCAAATCACTACTTTGCATACAATGATATCGTTTAAATAGCAATCAATTTATAGAAATAACAAATAATAGTCGATATATTTGCACCCCCCGCGCTATTTTACATAAGTTAATTACAGAGGTCGTTGCTAAAATATTTTAGCTATTGATTTAAGGGGTCATATCCATCGAAATCCATCGAAAAGTTTTTCGAGGAAAGGTATTTTGTTCCAAATTTAATTTTCTAAAATATTAATTCTCACCATTTTCTTTGCTAGATGTACTGTTATTGAGATATTTAACAAAAACTAAGATCCAAGATGGCGTCTAAAGCACAACCCCCACTATCCCGCCAATTTGGATTTACACACATGGAATATTCCTAAACGTCTTCTGAAAAAAGAATTTCAGGAGAAAATTTTACAACCCAAATTATTAGTGCTGCATATCTCATAAGTGTGTTTACAATACAGACTCTTACTGTCAATTGCAGGTGATTGTGACGTTTACATGTCTATAGCTTCTGAATTATTAGTTTTACGTAAAAAAGCTTTAAATAAAATTTATAGAGAATTTTATGCTCAACAAGTTTTATAATAACTATTTTCAGAATACTTTTCACATCTGGGGAGATATGAGACAAAAACAACCACAACGAATTTTCACAAAGATTTAGTGTTCGATGTCTTGAAAAATATTAATTTCACGGAAAAATGCTTTAAACAAAAATTGTAGGAAATTTAATTTCTGATAAAAAAGGTTCTTACCATTTTTCTTGTAAGACTGATTGTTTGTGAGATATTGACGATTATGTGAAAAAGACATTTTCCAATATGGCGGCTGAAGCACAACCTCCACCATCCCGCCAATGTATATTTATACTCACAATACATCCCTGAACAACTTCCAAAAGAAAAATCTTGTATGTAAATTTTTGCATTTTGACAGGCTTTTTCTTGGTAAATTTACTGGCCTATAATAAAATTAACACTACGGTCCACGTTTTCTGCATCTACAAATAGCGACAACATCTGTAGAGGCCGATCGCAATTAGTTATCACACATGTGTGCAATCTTACCGGAAACAGGTACTTTGTGTGATGATATTTGTAAACGTTTATAGATGGGTAACACATAAAAATAAAATTTTATGTTATCATTTATTTTTTTCTTTCTTTTTTTTTTGTAATTGCATTGAAATGCGTACATGTAATAAAAGTTGTTTGTGTTTTTTTGTATTTTTTTATCATTGTGTTTGTCTGTACTTGTTTTTATTAAAAATGTGTATATTTGCAGTTACACAGTTACAGTTATTAAAATTAAAATGGGTCAGTTAAAAATCTTGAAATAAGTGATTTTATAAATACTAAACATGTTCAGCCAAACATTTGCGTTTTGCTTTCGAATTGGTTTTAAAATTTTTCTGATTCACTATTTCGCTGTAAAAATTGCACTTCAAAAACTGTAAATTTGTTAATTAGCTGATCCAGTGTAAATGATTTGTTTGGATTGAGTGGACCAAGTTTGTATTACGCATTAAAATTTTGTTAGTAAACAAATGGAAATGACGTTAGAGGTTACGTAAATTTGTAATAGAGCTTTAATCATTCCAAAATATAAATTTTCATTTGAATGCAAATATTATTTTAATTGAATTCAAGTACCAATATATTTTTTTAATTATTTTAATGATCAGAAAACCATTATTGTTTTAATAATAAATCCTGGTAGGTCATTATATCAATTAGAAATTTAATTAAAAAGAATATTATCTTACTATTAAAATTCTATTACGTGTCACCACCATAGTACTTCCTTTATATTATATTAGTTGCACAGAGTTGTTCAATATGTTGCGCATGTAACGTTAAGGATGGGGGCGCCATCAAAGCGTCGCGGCGCGTGTGCTTGTCATGGCGCCGCTGGTGATAGCGTCCTTGTTGATGATATAGTTATGTATGTTGACGAAACAGTCTGCACCAAGCTAGACGCTGATGTGTAGGACCTTTGCGTCATACATTATTATTCATTTTATATTTTTTATTTTATAAAAAAAATAAAATTAAAAAAAATATAATTGTAGAAAATCAGATTTAGAAACTGAGTAAATGTAGCCTTTCAATTTTTTTTTTATTTAATGCTCACAATTACAAATGTTAAAGACAATCAGTAACTATTAAGCTTGAATATACATTTTTTTACTGTACATTTTTGTAGCTTATTACAATCAATAAAATTACATTAGCTTATATTTTTTTACTAAAACAAAGAAACTTTATAACACATATTTTTGCTAATATATTTTTTCAAATAACAGTGTGCTAATTAATCAAAACTCAAAAAAAATAAAAATAATAATAAAAACAATACTTTCGGAAACTTTGTGGCTTTGTTAATACGCTTTGTTAGCTAATTGTTGTTTGTTGGTATGTTCAAATGAGGAAAAAGGAAATTATATTTTTTTTGGACAAAGAAAATATTGTGTAGTGTGGAATTACTTAGTTGTTGCTGACCTGATTGGTGTGTTATGCATCAAACATTTAATGAAAAACTGTTTACTAACCTAATGAAATTTGTGGATTATCGTTTATACAACTATTGCGTTCTAACACAATGTCGAAAACAATTAACGCCTACCGTGTGTAAGTATACCCACTAACAATGTGTTTATGGTAAAATATTTTATCAAATCTATTTGTATTGTTTGGCTTTATTCACTATTAAGATTCGATTATTTTTGTGAATTTTATCGCTTTCTTTGTAATAATAATATATATAAATTAATATTGATAATATAGCCATTATTACAGTACAAAAAATTTACTAGAAATTTTGTGTTTTTGCCTCTTTTTTTAAGTAATATCACACACCTTTCTTTATAAATCAGTTTAGTAGTGAAGTCTTAATATTTTTCAATAAAATCAATGTATATTGTAGGGTTAATGATTAAAAATTTTAGTTAGTTTAAACTAATTGCACATATTGATTCACTTTATTGTCCATCAGTTTTGTAAAAATGAACGCTTCCTTAGTGTTGCATTATTTTCGTTTTAAATTGAACTTTATAAAAAAAAATTAAATTTTGATGAGTATAGGAGTTATAAATAAGTGCTCATTTAAGTATGCCTATAATTTTCTCCGCATAGTTTTATTTTGAATTAATTAAGTATTTATTTAACGTTTTTTGGCTTATTAGATTATCCATGTTTTATAATTTTTCAAACTGTTTCGCATGAATAATTTAAAGCTTTGTGTGGGTGAACAAAATTAATTAAATAAATAAAATGTTTCGACTGGTCTTTTTATTTACAAATTACAATAGAGATAATATTATGTATACATAAATACATACACACACACACTCTACGTACTCGTAATATGCGTACTTTTTAGAAATTTCCAAATTAGAAAGAATTTCTAAAAAACTGTTAACTGCTTTAATTCATTATTGAATTTAAAAGAATATTTTAAAATTACGTACCTGATATTTTTTAAATATAGTGGGTGTCCCAAAGTTCCTGGGACACAGAGCTACCATGTATTCTAGAGTTCAAAAAAAGACGATTTGTCCCAACTATGTACCAAAATGTACAACACGGCCAATTAAATTCGGTAATAAAATTAAATTACCTCTAACAATATCGGCTATTTGTGTTTGAGTAAACATATTTTTCCTCTGAAACTATGCGAAATACGAAGTTTTGACAAGAGCCAAAAAATGAAGACAATGAATGAATCTTCCCCTTAAAAAAATCTCAGAACTATCATCATCCTTAAAGAAATTTTAAACAAATTTATCTGGAAGTGAGGGTGGTTTCAACCCTTCTTCAATTTTGTTTGGGTTTGTTTGATTACTGAAAGTAGTGACATCCTCTGAAGTGCACAGGTGTCAAATTTCATTGAAATTAGTTCACACGTTTCTAAACATGTACAAAAATGTAATTTTTTAAACTTGAACTCCTCTCATGTGTAAACGATACATTTTGGTTCTTATATAAATAAGTCTATTGTCTTTTTTTGACATGTATTTTATGTATTATTGCTATATTTTACTTTTTTATGGCTGCCTTGTAAGGAAAACAAAAAAAGATAATACAATATACCGGATAATCTGTGTTAAATATTTGGCTATTCGCTCAGAGTTCCGGCAGAATATTCGGTATTTTGCTAATGGCCGAATAGTAGGGTATTCGTTGCAAGCTTGTATTCGTCTTACACTGAACTTAATTTATATCTCCAATATGATGGCTTATACAAAAAGTATATGGGTAGTTATACAAACGAAAAAAGAAAATGAACTTAATTCCGGCCCGACATTTTTTTCATGCATAAGCTTTGACAAGTAGTTTTATTTCAAGTTGATGACATTTTTCACACTATTTCAAAGTGGCCAGTTAAAAAATTAAAAATTATAAATTTTATGGCCATTATAAAAAAAGAGACATCCAAGAAAGTGAAAAAATGAGTAAAAAACTAAAATTAACACAAGAGAATTTCTTATATTCATTTTTATTATTAAGCACAATTTATTAAACTATTAAACAATTTATTAATTTTTATTATTAAACAATTTTATTATTTTTATTATTAAATTTTTAATTATTAAACAATTTATTATTTATTTAATATATATTAGGTATATATTATATTAGTAGTATATATATATATATATATATATATATATATATATATATATATATATATATATATATATATATATATATATATATACTACTACTAATATAATATATACCTAATATATATTAAATAGTTATATAGTGTATATATGTATTAAAAAAAATTAAAAGAAAAAAATAAAAAAAAACTAAATAAATAAAAAAAAATTGCGAATTTATTATTTATTAAAAAATATTCGAAGTCATTTACGACAGTTTAATACATATTATATATTATATTAGTAGTGTATGTATCAGTAGTTATATTAATTATATAGTATATATTATACAGAAAAAAAAATGGGAATTTATTTTTTGTTAAAAAATATACGGAGTCATTTATTACAGTATTCTAATGACATTTACTTATAATTTATTTATTTAAGTTTAATCCCGTTTTTGGAGCTGCCAGGAGACTGAGAATTCTTCTATATTCTTTAAAAATCAGCTAAATAACGTTTTTTAAAAGAAAAAAAAAAACAGGTCCGCTATTCCAATACAACATATTTACAACTTATACAATTGAAGAATTTCTTATATCCACAGTATTTTTCACGAAAATGCTGACCAGGATACTGAGAAATTGACTGGACTGAGTACGATCTCACTTACAATGTTAACTGAATTAATTGATACAACCTCATTTTTAAGTAAAACATGTATTTTATTTTATTTATTTATATTTCAGTTAATTATTATGACAAACGATGATTTAATCGGAATATAAATTTTTTATATTTTTTAAGTGTTTTGGTTTGATAGGAGAATGATGCAAAGTTCGGGAGACAAAATTCGATAGAATATTTCTTAAAGAAAATATAAAAAAATTCAAAAATTATTTATACAATAAAAAAGTACCAATATTATAAATTACTACTGCAGTGTAAATTTTTTTTATACATTCAGAAAAAATAATTACTTAGTCTGCTGTGTTTTACTTTGGAGAGGAGACATACCAGGAGACTGAGAATTTTACATTTTAAGTGTCATTTTTTATAAAAAATATATTTCGAAACCGGGTTATTTTGAGTGACCAGTTAGATGCAGTAATGGTTTACCGTTTCCATTTAGAAAAAATGTATTTTTCAAAATATTAATATACAAAATGAGTTGGGGCGTCCAAAATTCTTTATAGAACTACCCATATAATTGAATTTCTTCTGTAGAATAACAAAATATCTTTTGAAATACCTGTAAAAAACGAATTGCTTTTGGAATAATTTTTTATGGCCTATAATTGGATATTTAACAAATTTGGAAAAGGGATTTTAAAATATCCCCAATGATTTAAATATAACCCCAGTAATATATTCCCCCAGTATAAAAAAGACGATTTAAAGAAAAATTTTTTTTTTCATTTATTCATTTAAATTTGGTGCGAAAATGCTTGGTCATATATCAGTGACGTAACAGTCTCATAACAGTTCATTAGATACTTGGCGAGAGAAGATATGCCGCTCTCCTCGCTTTCAATGTAGAATACATGGCATGGGGTGAATGCACCAAAAGTGCGACAGTTAAGCATTTTTGTACCTTCGACGTACAGTACCAATGTAAATAATTATATATGAATTAACAAAGGATTTATGGGTTGCTTTTAAATTGTAGAATCGTGTCGTAGTTCAATTCAGGTGAAATGTTTAAACACGAATTATGAGACCAGTTAGTAAATCTCTTTACTTTTTTCCTAAATCTTTCGTAGTAATAAACAATGAGTAATAAACATGCGATAATTAATTTTGAAGCTTCCCGCTCTGTTTTGGACAGAAAATGGATGACATGTCACGACTCTGTTTATTACAGGGACTCTAGTATTGTATAAAGTCACTATAATAAATAGAGTCGTGACATGTCATCCATTTTCTGTCCAAAACAGAGCGGGAAGCTTCAAAATTAATTATCGCATGTTTGAGTAAATATTTTTGAGTACATAATTATTGTTAGTAACTATGAATTAATTATCCTTTCTAGGTTAAATTAAATGATTTTTGTTAATGTTTAATTTATTTTTAATGTATTTTACGCAAATTTTGGACAGAAAATGCCGGAAGCAATCAGCGTTCAGCACGCATGTCACGACTCTATTTATTATAGGGACTCTAGTATTGTATACTCCGCTACGACACCTATACGAATAAGTGGTCTGATGGAGATAAGTTAAAATAATTACATAACACTTAATACAGCTCCCTTTAATTTTAAATGTGTTATTGTTATATATTATTCCGTAGTACATAGTGACAAATTTTATTTAACTAAACTTTAATTCTATAAAATTAATCTTTTTATTGCTTCTAAAAGCAATTAAAAGGTTAGTTTTGTAATAAAATTTAAAACATTTTTTTTTGTGAAAAACATTAAAGAAGCACGCTATCACACAGTGCTGTCTGTGTTTTCTAAATGGAATATGGCCATTTTAAATATGGCTACGCTATGGGTACATTTAGACCAGTGGTTCCCAAACTCTTTTGGCCCACGGACCCCTTTTCATAGTCAAAACTTGCCCACGGACCCCTTTTCATAGTCAAAACTTGCTCAGGGACCCTAGGTGAAAAACTATATAAATGCATAATAAATAAAAAACACAAATTTAACTTTGATGTTTTGCATGGTAAATTGTGGCGTAAAAATAAAATATAAATAAAACATTTTGTTGAAGAAGTATTTATTGAAATTATCTTTTTTTCAAAATACAAAAAAAATAATGACTTGGATAAACCTGATGGGATGTTATGACCGTATTTATGTCCGGCTCAATGTTTGTGAGTAGCAACAGCAAATCCCCACGAGTACTAATTTCTGGTCGGTTTTTTTTGTGATCAGGCTTATAACGGCACTGAATCCACGTTCTACCAAATAGGAAGACGGAAAAGTAATCAACAGCTTCTGTACAATAACCCATAATGATACATTACAAGATACAAAAGATACAAGATGAAAATATGTATTTCAAATACTTGTATCTTAAATAAACCTCATCTCTGATCATTAATAATATGTATATTCTTTAGAAACACATCTGTGTTAGAAAAACTTACAATCCCTTCTTCGGTTTTTAATAAAAAAAGAAATCTTTAATGACTGTTAAGGGCTTACTGTATTGATAACTGTGATATATAATTTTTTTAATCCACTTAAACAAGAGTATAACTTTTCTTTTATACTTTACTTAGGACGTAAAAATCGCTAATAATTATTTCATTGTTATTTAGCTTCCGTATTAATAAAAATTTGTCATAATGTTTTTATTTTATAATAAACCTTGCACGGACCCCCTGACGTTGTTCAGGGACCCCCAAAATCAATTTTAATTTTCCACGGGCCCCCTGAATGATCCCGGGGACCCCTGGGGGTCTATAGGGACCACTTTGGGAACCACTGGACTGATTTAGACTATAATACTATACACCATAGAACACTAGAAGCAGCTAATATCAAAAAAGTGTAGCTCGCTTGGAGTCATTCGTTGGTCCGTCACAGCTTAAGGCATTTAGTCAGTCGGTGTCGGTCACCGAATGCACAACGCATTATAATGTATTGTAAGACCATTGTTTTACTTGACCTCCACGTTGCTCTATCCGGTAGTACGTGTATTGTAGTTGTGTGTGTGAATACTCACACAGAAGCAAACATCAATCGTACACCACTACAAACAGTGTGTACCTACACAGCATAGTGATGCGAAGTGGAGGGAATTTTACGTCACTTTTCTGCTACAGTCAGAATACTAACTATCATAAAGTAGTTTGGTCCCTTGGTTTACACGTTCAAGTAAATTTGTAGCCTAGCTCAGGCTAGAACAGTTGTATACACTCGAGTTGCTAGACTTCTCTAGAAAATATTTAGGTTGTTTACACAATAGTGTCACACACGGCAAATAGAGCAGTGTCAGACATTTCACACGACACCACCACTGTCCCAATTCGATAACCATTTCCAGAAACATTGTAAAATTATGTAATTTGCAGTTTATTTCAGCTGTAGTGACATCAAAATGGTTTGCTATTCTTAAATTAGCCGATTATTATTTAATTCTATCTCTGTAAATTTTTTTGGATGTGTCTCAATGTCTCTAATTTCGATATTTGCGAATATCTCTAATTGCGATATTCATTGCGGACACCACAGAATACACGAACGAAGTTACTATCTCTGTACTACTGATACATAGCGTAGCGACATATAGCGTAGCCAAAAAATCCCTTCCACTTGTCCCCACTATGTTGTGAAAGTAGACACTGTAGCTTTGTGGGTTTGATGTTTGCACGTGTGTGAATGGTCACACACACAACTACATAACACGCATATGCGAATAGAGCAACGCGCAGTTTAAGTAACAATGGTCTTAACAATCAATAACAATTCTGTGACCACCACCGAACGACTAAATGCCTTAAGCTGAGACAGACCAACAAATGATTCCAAACGATCCACACATTTTTCATTTTACATTGTTTCTAGTGTTCTATGGCGGACACCATAATTTGTATAGATATTTTTCAAATTGAAATGAATACATACATAACGTAATATTACCAAACATTATACGCCGCTTAAAGTTTTTATGACGAATCTTTATAAAACTAACCTTTAATTCCTTTTTCCTGAAGTTCTATCAAATTCTCTATGTACATATGTACGTAAGTAACCAATTAAAAAAAAAAATTAAATTAAATTAAAAAAAAAAAGGAAAAACTGAAATATGTTTCGTTTTAACGAAATTCATTTATTTATAGATTTATATTGATATTATATGATGTGTTTTTTTTTTTTTGAAAATGAAGAGTTTTAGAATTCTGTTCTTATAGGTAAAAATTCTTTTTTTCTCGTTTCTACGTTATTCATTTTTTTTAATTGCGGTCGTTAACGATTATCTATAAAAAGAAAAGTACTTTTTAATACCATTCGATAACTCAGCCACAAATGCGGAACGACAAATGGTCATATATAAAAACTAGAATTCTGTAAAAATAAATTATTTGGCAATTGGTATAGCAGTTGCTATACCAGCATATGGATTAAGACCAAAATTAAATACCACAATGTCCATTATTATTGCTACTGCTGTATTGTAAAATAAAGCATGGCAGATTATATTGCAGCCGAAAACCTGGAAATTTAAATAGAAAATGTTAATAAATAATTACTTTGAACAAATGTAATTTTTCATTTATTTATGATAAATATAAAATGCAATTTTTTTAACTACAATACAACTTGCTCTTTTAGCGAATTTCGAAAACTCGAAATTCAGCTATTACAGTAGGTGTCATGACGCAATCTGAGTCCGGGACTATGGCAGAAATCTGTTTTGAGGTCCCTAGAGTACGAAAATGATATTCACTAAAATTTATATATATATATATATATATATATATATATATATATATATATATATATATATATATATATATATATATATATATATATAGGGTAAAAGCCCCGATTGTGGAACACTATTTTTAGGTATTTCATCAAACTTGCTTACAAAAATTAATAAATGAATTAAACACCCATTTTTTTTTCTTAATAAGCATGAAACCAAGTTTTTTTAATCCAATGAATATGTTTTTAAGAAAATATAACCCAAAAATTTTGATTTATTAATGTTTTGTTTTATAATTTGTTGACATCTATAAAAAAACGGACAGAAAATATTAACACCCTTTAAAAAATCAGCACATTGACACCTAAAAAAGAACACGTATGTACGAACATGAGATACATCAGATACATCTTTTGCCATCTTTTCACTCTATGACATAGAGTGACATCTAGTAGTAAATAGAATGTCAAATTAAAAAATATGGAATGGTTTAAATATTCGATAAAATAAACGACCAAAACCACAGAATATACCAAAATACCACAGAAAAATACTATATTTTGTTTCGCCATCTATGTATTTTGGTAAAGTTCTAATCAATTCTAAACCTTCTAAACTAACTTATCAAAATGGCGACAATTTTTCATTATTAATAAAATTTTGCAACTTTAAATCAATATTTTTTTATTTATCAATTGACGATACGCTCCGAAATAAAAAAAATATTAAAAATTTTACGATTTTAAAGCAGTAAGTAAATATTTTAGACTCAAAAAGAAATTAAAACTATTTATAATATAAATTTTTAGTTATTTTACGTACATGATTTTAGTTAAATACACAGGTTATATGTGTACTCAAAGAAATACACATATATATAAATTACATTTAAACCGAATAAAAAGATGATTTAGCTCTTATAATCTCTTAACTGGACTAATAAAAATTATTTGTATAGTTTTATTGCGCTAACTTCGAAAATTAACTGGAAAATGTTGAAATTTATAAGGCATGTGTTTCTATAAATAAGCATTGATCAAACGCAAAAGAGACACATTTAGCAAAAACTGTTTAATTTATATATGTATTTCTTTAATTAAGTAAAGAAACATTAAATGTGAGATGAATTTAAATTGAAAAACAATCATTCTATTAATAATAATTTTTGTTATCAGACGTTTCTTTCAGAAATAACTTCATTAAGATATAAATGTCAAAACTGTTTTTCTATTGGATCGCGTTCCACAAACGGGGCTTTTACCCTATATATATATATATATATATATATATATATATATATATATATATATATATATATATATATATATATATATATATATATATATATATTTATGTGTTCCCACGATAACTCTCGAACGAAACGTCTAACGCTTATGAAATTTTGTGTGCGGACTGGATTCTGAATTGGCTTGGCTAAGTTCGTTAGCCAGACACGTCGGATGCCCAGAAGTAGGTTTTCTGGCCATTTTTTATCATTCGATCCTATCATAAGGCAGTTCAATTTTTACATCGTTGAAAAGGAAAAAAAAAATTATGAAGAAAATATTCTTATAATTTTCTTTCTATTTTAAGTATTTTTCGAGAAAATGTAAATTTTCACTTTTATTCTTTCTTTGTTAGTCTAATAAGTAATTTATATTTATATCTCAGTTCTTTATTAAGTATAAAAATATTTCACTTTTTTATTAAAGAATTTTGTGAGAACAAGTGAAAACTATTCACATATATGTGATATAACACACATACATGTATAGAGTTTTGTTTCTCATTTATTGCATTATAATTAGCATGGTTCTATCCCATGTTAAAAAATGTAAATTAAACAGATTTTCTAAGCTAATGTAATGAAGAATTTTTTTTTTTTTTTTTTATTGAATTTTTAAGTAAACAAGAAATTGAAGATTTTGTTATGATATAAATATTATTAAATATGAAACAAAACAAAATCTGTACAATGTACATATGTATGTACGGAAAAATATTTTGAATCGATTTTGAAAATTTTTCCACTAATAATTAATAATGTTAAAAAATTAAACCATTTCAAATGGATTTAAGGTATTTTATGTAAAGTCAAGGTTTTCGGGACCTAAAAAGGCCAGAAATTAATTAACCAATCGATTTTAAAAATTTTTTCACAGTTAGTAAGTTAAAGTATTTGAATTAATTAATTAAATGATGTCCGCAAGAAGCTTACGGACTGCCATAAGTTATATGAGATCCTTAGAACCCTTTTCTTACTGTTAGAGTACTAGACTTGTATGAGTTTCGCCAGGATTTACTGATCCCATAATTGTAAAAAATAAACTAAACGACCAATTTTAAAAATTTCTTCACTGTTACAGAGCTAAACTATTTTAGATAGATTTAGAATACATTATGTAAGGTCCGCCAGGGTCCACAGGACCCAAAAGTGTCAAAAATAAACTAACTGACCGATTTTGAAAATTTTTTCACTGTTACAGAGCTAAACTATTTTAGATAAATATCGATTACGTTATGTAAGGTCCGCCTTGGTCCATAGGACCCAAAAGTGTCAAAAATAAACTGCCTGATCGATTTTGAAAATTTTTTCACTGTTACAGAGCTAAACTGTTTTAGATAAATATAGATTCCGTTATGTAAGGTCTGCCAGAGTCCATAGGATCCAGAAGTGTCAAAAATAAACTAACTGACCGATTTTGAAAATTTTTTCACTGTTACAGAGCTAAACTATTTTAGATAAATATAAATTACGTTATGTAAGGTCCACCAAGGTCCATAGAACCCAAAAGTGTCAAAAATAAACTAACTGACCGATTTTGAAAATTTTTTCACTGTTACAGAGCTAAACTATTTTAGATAAATATAGATTACGTTATGTAAGGTCTGCCAGGGTCCATGGGATCCAAAAGTGTCAAAAATAAACTAACCGACCGATTTTGAAAATTTTTTCACTGTTACAGAGCTAAACTATTTTAGATAAATATAGATTACGTTATGTAAGGTCTGCCAGGGTCCATGGGTCCAAAAGTGTCAAAAATAAACTACCGACCGATTTTGAAAATTTTTTCACTGTTGGGGAACTAACTATTTTAGATAGACATACATTACGTTATTTAGGGTCCGCCAGGGTCCATGGGACCCAAAAGTGGTAAAAATAAACTAACCGACCGATTTTGAAAATTTTTTCACTCTTACAGAGCTAAACTATTTTAGATAAATATAGATTACGTTATGTAAAGTCTGCCAGGGTCCATCGGATCCAAAAGCGTCAAAAATAAACTAGCCGACCGATTTTGAAAATTTTTTCACTGTTGGGGAGCTAAGCTATTTTAGATACATATAGATTACGTTATGTAAGGTCTGAAGTGTCAGTAGGACCTAAAAGTGTCAAAAATAAAATAACTGACCGATTTTGAAACCTTTTTACTATTACCAAGGTAAACTATTTTAGATAGGTACAGGTTGTGTTGTCTGAGATCCACAACTGTCCTGCGGATGCAAATGCGGCGTAGAATGCTACACAACGGGTTTTGAATATATATATATATATATATATATATATATATATATATATATATATATATATATATATATATATATATATATATATATATATATATTACATAAAGTCCGCCTAGAATATACGGTCGAGCTGATTTTTTAATGAGGTCCACCGGGATCTTGCAGATCCGAAAACGCCAGTAATAAGCTATCGAACCGATGCTAAAAAATTTCTCACTGCTAGAGAACTAAATTATTTTAGATGGATACAACTATGCTGCACAAAATTCGTTCGGGTTCTTGGGTCCCCAAAAATACCAAAACTAATTACCCAACCGATTTTAAAAATTCTTTTACTCTTAGAAAGCTAAACTATTTTAAATAGGTACAGGTCTTAGATGAGATCCGCCAGTGCCCAAGATTTGTAAATTCGCTATGTTATGCAGATGCTGCGACAGGGGTATTTATTATATAAAAGTGAATCATTAAAGTAACAAAATTATTTGAAAAAATAAGCCAGGGCTTCTTAAACTATGGGTCGCGACCCCATTTGGAGTCGCTTAGCGAAATCTTGGCGTCATAGCGGAAATTTTTTTTTGTATATATATATATATATATATATATATATATATATATATATATATATATATATATATATATATATATATATATATATATATATTGTTACCTAATCAATAAATCCTTACAAAATACTTATATATCTCTCTTTGGGGTCGGAAATGAAAATACGCTGCCAATGGAGTGTTCCTCGTACTCGTAAAAGACTTTCAACAGTATTCTACGAAATATATATACCGTGAAATTATATTTCCGCCTTAAAGTTCATAAAAAATTGTTGTAACTCAAAATAATTAAAGGTTAAATTATAAAATAATAGCAAAACTATTGTAGAAACTAACCCCCAAAAATACTTTAAAAATTTGAGCGAAGTGGGACTAGCAGTAAATAAGATATTGACATTTAATGGGATTTCATGGTAGCGTCGTGGATACTATTACTCCGAATGTAATGAAATTTGTAGGGGACCATCTAGGAACCAGACCGCATAATTTTTGACAATTTCATAAAATAGAATTGAATAGTTCAGAAGTGATGCCACTTGGTGCAGTTTAGTATATTAATGGAATGGCATGGTAGCGGCATCGCGACCGTTACTCCGATTTCGATTAAATTCATAGGGGACCATCTAGGATCCAAACTGCATAATTTCTGAAAATTTCATTAAAGACAATGGAATAGGTCAGAAGTAATGCTACTTGGTGCAAACTGGCGATACATAGACGGACGGATGACAGACACAAAACTAAAATTGTTTAGAAAGCTCTAAAACGTAAAATGTGCGTAAAAAATTTTATTTTAAACGGAAAAAATTTTTTATTTTTCAAATGTGATCACAATGCTTTCGCTACTTTAGTAGTTTTGGAAGCAGATGTTTAAGAAGCCCTGAATTAAGCAATTAATAGTATATTATACGTCACAAAAATACCAAAAATACCGGATTTCTTCAATTGTACTGCAATGTATAATTTTTGGTGCATTGAAGCCAAAATTTCTGTACATTTTCTAACAGTGGGACTGAAAAGGAAGCTATTTTAGCAAGCGTAAAGTAAATTTTCAAATCCAATTTAGACTTACCTATAAATATTTGCAGTGGGATTTGGATTAATTACGGTTAGTGTGGAAAAATTCGCCTCATCCAATTCGAATCCATTGTCTTTCAACTTGTTTCCGTTTTATGATATTATGAATACGTATTATGATATAATACCATATGATATTTTCAAACATACTGGCAGACTTGTTAAATGTCTGATTGCATGAGGTTTACCATATTTGCCAATGGCTACTACAGGTAACTTTAGCAATGCAGAATGTTGCATTGCTAGATTCAAACACCACTTTGTTAATTTTTTATGAGGTTAACTTCTATATTATGGGTAATTCACCATTTTTTAACTGTTTTAACGCATTGCATTTAGTATACACAGGCACAAATGTCGATTTTTTTATTTTTTTAAATTATTGCACTAATATTAATGTCCTAAAAAGTATGAATATGAAAAATATAGTTTGACGAATATGTTTATATTTCATTTATATGTAATATTTTAAAAAAAAGATACCAAAAAATAACTCTTGTACATTTGGTAAGAAGACCACTATCATATAATAAAGAATGTACTCTAATTATGTCAGCTGGTCAAATATTAATTAAAAAATAAATAAAAGAAGATTCTAGTTTACAATTTATTAGAAATTAAGTTTGAAATTAATAGCAACTTAACCTAGAGATAACTTGCTGTCCGATGCTGCTCTCTGCAATGGCTATTGTAAACCATATTTAGTTATTTTTTTTTTTTTATATATTGGCTTCCATGACTGAATATTATGTTTATTTATATTATAGTTCATGCAAAACAATCACATTGTTATATAACTTGAATTTCTACAATTGTTTAAATTTCAAAAATACATTTTAAATATGAGAAAAACTAATTGCGACCGATTGCGACCTTTTTTTTATTAATTGTATATATTATAATTTACGTTTACGAAAAAATCGAAATTTATTAAGAAGTAATCTAAAATATTTTTACGGTGTCTGAATTAACAGAAGTATACTATTATATTATTTGATGTCTAAGGGTGACGTGGATCTTTTTTTAGTATTTAGGGGGTTCGTTATTACCAGTTTATTTTTCCGTATTTTTGGGTTTAATAAAAAAATTAGCCCCTAATATGACCAAATGAACTATAAAATGTCTACTTGAGATAATAAATTTTATTAATAGTTTTTTTTTTATTTTTGTTAATATTTCGGCTTCTTTAAAAAAAAAAAAAAATTGCGACGTTCATGAACTTTCAAGTAAGGAAATTTAGAACCTTGGTAACAAGGAAAAATCAACACGATCTTATGAGTATTCCAGTTTACAGCTGTGCTGTACGGAACACTAAAAAAGGCATGAGCCTAACCGAGTCGAATAGATACTACTAGAGCTTCTACTGATCAACCCATTGAAATATTATATTTCGTTATAAAATGATTGAAATAAAAATCCTAATTATTATTATTTTTTTTTTTTTTTTCTAATAACGATAATTAAATATTGCATGTAATAACTTGGTATAACGTGCCTTTAATTTATTCGTTTATTTTCGTTTTTTTAATGTTGGACCAATTTTAAATTCTGCTGAGTATATTTACATTTTGGTTCAGAAGAGAGACGATTATTTACGTTAATTAGGTCGTTATATTGGTTTGGTTAATATTTTTTGCTTATAATATAACCTACGGTTCATTGAATATCATGAGTAATACTATCTTGATTAAGATTATACACAGGTACGTGAACTATGACATAGTTTTAATATTGTTTTATTTTGTTGTATCCTCTACGACATTATAATTTATTGTAGTTTGTGCTGCGGAATTTTTTATTTCAGTTGTCAAATCAAGAAGTTTCAAAATAATTAATGATAATGAAAACAAAATAAATATAAATTTATAAAGATAATAATCAACAAAATTTTTGTATAGCACCACTATTTGACTTTTTCTCCAAGGAGCGAGCAATCTACTGATGAAGTTGCTTGCTCAATATTTTTGTTAGTTTCTGAATAGAATATTCGAGAACATTTCTTAAATTCCGTTATTTAGCATTTTCTTTGATCACCTATCTGATGGTAAAGTTTATTTTTTGCACAATCGTGTATTTTCATGCATTTACCGATACTGTTGACAATACTGGTTAAGCTACATTTCCCGAACGTTTGTTTATATCCATGGAAACCAAATAATATAAATGCGGTAAGTAAAATAGGTGCCCGGTAATTAAATAGGAGTGCGGTAAGTGAAATTAGCTCAAAAATGATTGTAATTATTTATTTATATTGAAATTAAAAGTACAGTTTGGACAATTAGGAAAATTAATCGATTAACATGAAAATTTTTACTAGTTTGCACATTATTATTATTATTATTGCCATTAGTCTTCATATTTTATTGGCATTTCAAAAGGTTGTTCAGTCATTAAAATTTTCTGTGGTTTTCGTAATCTTCCTTTCATTTTACGAGAATAAATTTGCAGCCAAAATTAAAATGCTTCATCAATTTCATTATTGTCACTAATATTATAGTTTAACAAACTATTTTCCTTAATTTTTTAATCGAAAATTCAAAAAAGTATTCACGCCAATTAAATATTGACATTCAGTTTTTTATTTACAAATATAGTTGTCAATTGTCACTACAAATTTCGTATTATAGTTGCTATCAAAATTTATAATATTTATTCATGGCATTCTATGTATATTCATTCACCTATATTATCCGAATTTTATTTTTTATTTACTATATTTTTATTCTTTAATTATTTTAAATCGATCGTGCAAGAAATATTATACAATACACGATGCCTTAAGTGCATTTACTGATCTCGAAAATTGCAAAAGACCCTGTGGGTCTTGTTTTCGCAACATTTTCTCGATCAGTAAAAACAACTTACCGAACTTATATTGTAAAATACTATTTTGATATCTGTTCTAGATTTCGAATAGAATGATGTAGAACTTTTGTCAAATTCGGCTATTCGACGATTTCTTTAATAGCAAATCCCATAGTAAAGCTAGTTTTCCGATATTTTTCCTAGTTTCCGAATAGAATATTCTAAAACTTTTGTTAAATTCCACTGTTTGGTCTATTTTTCAATTGCTAACCAATAGTGAAGTTTGTTTTAGCGAATTTCCAAAACTGGAAATTCAGCTTTTACGCCAGGTGTCATGGTGCGACCTAAGCCCGAGACCATATCAGAAATATGTTTTGAGGTCCCTAGAATACGAAAATGATATTCACTAAAATTTATATATATATATATATATATATATATATATATATATATATATATATATATATATATGTATCCGCGCGATAACTCTCGAACGAAACGTTTAATGCTTATGAAATTTTGTGTGCGAATTCGATTTTCCAAATCGTTGGATGAGTTCGTTAGCCAGACACGTCGGATGCCCAGAAGTAGGTTTTCCGGGCGTTTTTTGTCAACAAAATGAGTTTTTTGCCAGAATTAAGCAATTTTTCAAATTTTTTTTTACACTAAGCCATTGTAAAAGGTAAAATGCATAAAAAATGTTTTTATACCGTTGCTCTAAATTACTTACTTTTCGAGAAAAACTAGGAAATATGTCGTTCTCCATTTCACTCGCACTCGCATTCTTTTTTTTTCTGTCTCATTTTTTGCGAGCTAAATTCGAAAAAAACCGCTTTATAAGTAGCGTGTCATGATTTTTTTAATCCAATTTAACGATTCGGCTATATTCTATTTCTCTGTCAGTTAAATGTTTTTATAATGTATCTCTGTTCCGTTTTTTTTTTACAAAAAAAATCCCGACGATATCTGTTATGTGATATGATCAGAATTTAGATTATATTTACACCTTCCTAAAATTAATAAGAGTTTGCTTCAATCGTATAAAAATTACGTTAAATCATATTCAAACAATAATATTTTTACGTAATTTTTTATCCAATTGACAATACAGTTATGATTAGAATTGTATAATCAGAGCATTCTAATATTAAATAATTTTGCACATTCAATTTTTTTTTTTTAACAAAGAAAAATTTTTTTAAATTTTGACACATTCTTTTATGAAATTTCGATTAAGAAATATTAAAAAATTTTAAAGTGAATCATTTAAAAAGAGTTAAAAATAAATTAAAAAGGAAACATTTCTCTATTTTAACATATTTGTAAAGAAAATTTTACAGTTTACTTACAGTTTTTTGAAAAAATGTAATAACATTTTTACATACAATAAAGATTATATTTGAACGGTAGGAAATCCACAAATTTTTTTTTATTTCTTTAATTAATTATTAAATTTGGTTTTAGAAGAAAATCTTCGTCTAATTCGCTCCAAGCCGAAAGTATAGCCACTAATAAGGACATTCCACTGTTAAAATAAATGGAAAATATATTGAAATTTATTTAATGAAAGCCATTCATATACATTTTTAAAATATCCTTTTGAATTATATAACAAATAAAATCTGTGTAAAAAAATCTAATTGACGTGTTTTTTCTCAATTTGCTAATATTAAGTAAGGCTCGTTAATTAGGGAGTGATTGTGTTAAAATTTTAATATAAAATATGGTAATTTTAACCCTCTTTAAAAGAACATTTCGATTTTAACAATAAAAAAATTTTAAAAAGTGTTTTCGTTTTTCCCGGATTACCAAAAACTGTTCATAGGCATATCTGTGACTAAAGTTGCCTCCCTTTCTTAAGAAAATAAAGTATTTTTAAAATTTTGTGCAAAAGAATAAAACAGAATTAACGAAAAAAAAGTACGCGTTTCCATATTTTTAAGATTTTGTAGTACAAGAAAATCCTTATAAATTCATCATATCTGTTATTGCATTTACTAGCTTTTACGCAATTTAATAAACAAAAGTCTGAAAATGGACGTAGAATCTCACTGTTATTAATTATTATGTCTTAGTCTTTTGAAAAATTATTTTTTGAACTAAAATAAGAATAGGAGGAATATAAACTTAGGGGTAAACGACAGGAGTATATAAACTTTATTTTAGATTCTACGTTTATTTTTACAGAAAATCATCAAGTACCTATTATTTCTTTTTTGAATGTATAAATACAAAAAGTTCGAAATTATTTTATATTAGAATTTCAATTTTGGTCCACCCTACGGGTTGTCCCCATTTACTCTTTTCTCGTCTCTTTTGACCCCAATTTTTCATAGAGAAGAAATTATACGATTTTTGTTAATTTTTCAAAAACCACCGATATTTTTAAATTTTTTTGGATACTGCTGATAAAGTGACCATCTTCGCGTAAATTTTTAATATATTAAAGATTAGGTACTCATAAAATAAATACAAAAAAATACGGTGTGAAGTCTGAATGCGTACCTATTCATCCTTGTCTACGGTAGCACATTTTCTATTGACATAAATATTAGAAACGCAGGAAAAGAGACCAGGAATCAACATAGAAGTGGATTATGGTACGATATATTTTCTGAAAAAAGTGCTTAGGACCAAAGTTATAGAGTTCAAAGTGATGCACTTGATGATGACTTTGAAGTTGACCTTGAGGTCAATTTCCAAAGTCATTTGAAAATCATTTAATATTTTTCAAAAGGAGTAGTTTACTTTTCATCCCTAAATGGTTCAAAGTATATTCGAACGAATTTCACATGCAAGATAGAAAATAAGTGATCAAGAAGTAATTTTGAAAAATACTTGCTCAACCGCAATCGGAAAAATAATAGTTAATCATATGTTCAATTGAATTCCTAATATGATAACTATAGAGTAGCAATAAAAATTTTAAAAAATTTTGAAAATTTCTAATATAACATAAAGTTAATGTTTAACTTACAATTGGAGTGATATTAAATCTTTTCTTAACTTTACTTCTAAAATTACTTACAAAAATGTTTTCTTCTAATTTTTTCTATAAATTTGCGCCTATTTTTTCATTTCGTCAGGTTTTTATTTTTTTTATTTTAGAAAAATAACGCAACAAATCAATTTTGAAGATAGATTGAGTCAATACATGAAATTACTGCTTATAGGTACAGGATATGGTCAAAGTTCGGCAATGGCTAATCATTTTCAACTGACCTTGAAAATCGATTTCAGGGTCACTATCAAGTGCATCGCTTTAAATTCTACAAATTTGGTACTCAGCCCTTTTTTCAAAAAATATGTCGTTTCAAAAATATTTAGCTATAACTGTTTTCATCTACAGAGGTTGAATGGTGTTTTCTACCCCTAAAAAGCGTATTTAGCCGAAATAAAAAAACACGTATTTAATATTTTTCGCTGTTTAATAAGTATATTAAGTTTCATTCAAATTGGCAAGTATTAGTTGGGTAGTGTTATTTGTCAGAATGTTTTGCCGATCTAGTTTTTTCAATATTTCTTTGCTCGTTTTCAGAATTTGTATTTTAATTTCTACGGACAAATAACTCATTCTTTTCTTCGATTTTAGTAACTTTTATTTGCTGATGTTGACCATTAATTGATCGAAACATATCAAATATTTTTCAATGATTTTTTTAGCGAATGTCGAAAATTTTGAAAATTTTTTCACCGTTAGTAAGTTAAAGTATTTGAATTCATTAAGTAATTAAATGATGTCCACAAGAACCTTACGAACTACCATAAGTTATATGAGATCCCTAGGACCCGTTTTTTACTGTTAGGATAAACTTTTTACTAAAATTATTTTAGATGAATAAAGGTTATGTTGTATGATTTCCGCCAGGGTTTACTGTTCCCATTATTGTAAAAAATAAACTAACCGACCGATTTTGAAAATTTTTTCACTGTTAGAGAACTAAATTATTTTAGATGGATACAACTATGCTGCACAAAGTCCGTTCGGGTTCTTGGGTCCCAAAAATATCAAAACTAATTACCCAGCCGATTTTAAAAAATCTTTTACTCTTAGAAAGCTAAACTATTTTAAATAGGTACAGTTCTTAGATGAGATCCGCCAGTCCCCAAAATTTGGAAATTCGCTATGTTATGCAGATGCTGCGACAGGGGTATTTTAATATTTTGACTGGTTTTTAAAAAGAGTATTCTAAAATTGTTGTCAAATTTTGCAGCTAATATACTTACAATTTTTTAATATACTTACAACAGTTGTGTATATATTTTTAGTCGAATTTTCTCCGAAAAATTAGACTTATACAGTCTATACGATAAGAGCTGCGAGAGGCGAGAGTAGGGGCGCTATCCGTTTTCGGACCCGTAGAACACGAATATGTAGAAAAAAAAATGTCTGATATATATATATATATATATATATATATATATATATATATATATATATATATATATATATATATATATATATATATATATATATATATTCCCGCCACCATTTAATTTGTGTAGGGCCCCCCTATGGAAGCTAAGAGATGAAATTTGGTAAATGGGGCTCATTTTCGAGGCACCTCATACTATCAAAGTGGGGTCAAATTTTGGGCAAATTTTTTTTCTGACCCGACCTTTAAGGGGGTGGTGGGGGGCGGAAAAGCAATAAAACTTTTCCAAACCGGTTTTAAATAATGTTTCGGTCAATTATCTACAACATATCCAAAATGCAGCTTCCTAGGATGATATGGTGGGAGTAGAGGGGGGAAAAACGATTTTCGCTGGATCTAACAGGCCCCCAGCCCCCCAGAATTAACGTAGAGGGTTGAAATTTGGTGTGTTGATAAAGTTCGTACCTAGGTTGTGCTTTTTGGAGGTTTTAATATTTTACCCCCCCCCCCCTCATTTTTAAGCTACAATTTCATGCATTTTCGACGTTTTCGAAGTTTGTACCACTCGCACAGGTCACCCGAATAAACCTAGAGGGCTGAAATTTTGTATTCGGATTGAGTTAGTATCAAGGGGGTGCCTTTTAGGGGTCTCGACTTTTAACCCCTACCCCCACCATTTTTATACCCAAAAGAACATGATTTTTCTTGTTTTTTAACAGTTTCGTTCGGGTCAAAACCTCCCCAAATAAACCTAGAGGGCTGAAATTTGGTGTACAGGTTAAGCTAATAGCCAGACACTGTTTTTTGGAGGTTTCAACTTTTAACCCTTACCCCCACGATTTTTACGCCAATATTTCCTTAATTTTTTTGGTTGTTTTCTAACACGTCTACACTCCATAAGGAAACCTAGAGGGCTGAAATTTTGTACGTGTATTCAGTTAGTATCCAGCTAGTACCTTGTAGGGAGTCCACATCACTTTTCCCCCCACTTCTCCCATTTTTACATCGGAATTGAATGCTATTGTTAAATGTGTTTTAAAAGCATTATGTTTATTCTAAATACAAGTAGGCGAATAGTAATTTTAAAAAATTTAAAAAAAGTGAACTTACTTTTATGACAAATGAAATACATACATATTAAGTAATTTAAAAATGTTATTAAAGTCACTGTTTATTTATAAATTAGGAATTTTGAATTTTTAGTATTTATAAAATAGAAATTTTGGATTTTTTTGGAAAGAAAAAATATCTTTATAAAGGCCTTCCAGTTTACTATTTAAGGTCCTTTTTTAATATTTAAAACTAAAACATAAAGGCAATTAGCGGATAAACATGGGCAGGATTGTCCTCGTACGAATTGTGTTGGCTTTTTTTCTGCTACCTGTTTTCGGCACAAAATTGAAATTTACTGAGATACAGCCCTTAAATACTTAAAACCTTTTTTTAAAGCCTCGATCAGCCGAACACTCATCACCAGTTTTGAAACCAACAAAATGACAATTCGGTTGTAGACTTTCAATCACATTTCGCTTGTAGACATTCAATACCGAAGATGAAGGGGAAAATTCGACTACCGTGATGGGGCCCCGCTGCTCACGGCGTTTTTTGTATTTAGATGAAGACGTGTGTTCTTGTAAACATGCATTTAGATATCTGCGTATGTACGCGTGTGTATATCAATAATGAAATGCGTATGTATTCGCATATTATGTTTCTGTACCCCCTTAAAAAATATTTTACTGACGACCCTGGTGATCGGATATAACGTACTTCCCCTTATTTTGTACCGGCCACTACGTTATATTGGAGCTCCTATGTATGTGAAAAAAGTCGAAGTGGTCCGAAACCGTCCGCAAATTGATGGTCCGGAACCGACCCCCCACTTTTTTTTCACCGTGTGATTAAATCTGATTTTTGATGATACCCCAAACGCAAAACTGCGAAAAGAGATCCGGCGATTCTACGTCAAGCAGTTGCAGCGCCGAACCTGGGATTGTCACTTTGGGATGGGCTTATTCAAAACTACGCGTGCGAAGACTATTCGCAATTATTAGGAGATAGAAGGTAGCTCAGACTATAGCGATTGAAATTTATATTCATTATTTAGTTCATCTATATGTATTTTCTAAAAGAGGCCTTGAAATGGATTTGTAAACGTTTAAGTCTGTTATTTCAATAACTAGCCGTATGTATACCCACCCGATGGATTTACCATCGGCAACATTTCAGAATGTTAGTTAAGCTGACCAGTCACATTAGAACGGTCGCACGAACTGCCGATCGAACCGTCGCTACGACAGTTCAATTGCAACACAAACATTGCGACTCAGTCGAACGGACGGTCCGATAAAATTGTGATCAGTTGTTGAATATCTTTAGCTAGAAGTGGTGTGTTCTTGCCTTCCGTCTTGACAAAAGAAATACAAATAACAATATAGGTACATACAATAATTAAAACATGTGTGTCCTAAAACATGTAGTTTTTGATATACGAGGTTGGGACAGAGAAGTCGCGATACGCGGCGAGATGCGCGCAATTGTTTACAATTTAGAATGGAACTAAAAACCAATACGGACAAACGGCTTTTTCTCTTTATAATACTGACGAAAAATATTGTAAGTGTGTAATACATAATTGCTTTGAGTGAAAACTGATACTAACGCTCGTGTGTTGCTATTTCTTACTTCAGCAATTCGGCATGAATAGAACAAAATTAATCGACATGAATCGTCGATTCGATGAAAAATTAAATGAGTTAGTATCACTGAAACTACTGAAATATCCGATTACTCAGTTTTTCACTAACATAAGTTATACATAGATGATTCAAAAAGTAAAATCTTCTAAGTGTAAAGTGTCGAATGAAAAACCAGAAGATTATCTCTCAAAGTCAAATTTAACCCCCTATAATCTTAGATGTTCAACAGGACGAAACAACTGATAAAGTTTTATCTCCATCTGAGAAACCAAATCCAGAAATAAGCGAAAATATACAGGGCAAAGAATCGGGAACAACCTCAGATCCGAATTCAGTGCCAACAAATGAAACAGATTTATCAGATCCAAATGTGATGAGTAGGAAAGAAAATCTGATGCTTATTAGGAAATTTGCTTTAAGTAATTTACAGAAACAAGCTAATAATAAAATACTGTATAGGTCTAATCACCATTGTAATTAGCAAACTTCGTAACTCCAATTTATTCAATATTTGACTTGATTTACCAATTTATAATATAAATTGACAAAGCAAATCAAATATTGGATAAATTGATCAAATATTTAAAAGACTGCTTAAGGTAGTTACCTTGTGACATGCTAGTACAAAAAATTGCAAACCAAAATTACTTTATGTCATTATTGTCTGTATTAGTGGATAGATGTTGATGATGTACTTTTCATACCAACAAGTATATGCATACTTTCAAACAGCCTGTGTATACACACTTATACTATCAAAGTTTTTTTTTTTATAATAAATGCTCTGGCATCATTGTTATTTACCCAACAAACATATTAAGTGGTATGCATATGCGTTTGGAGCGCTCTATTTTTTCACCTGTACAAGATAGACAGGTGCTCTCGGGGACTTTTTTTGTAGAGAATTCGATTCTCTACAAAAAGGTCTTAACACTTTTTAATGTATCTATCACCGTTTTCGCTACGTAAGCGGTGAAAGGTCAAAAAACACTATTCATGAATTTTCAGTATTGTTTAAGCAATATAAAAAAACATTTCCGGGAGTTAATATTTTGCACAAATGTTCTCCTCAGCAATCCGTACAAGAATCTCTTTTTAAAAAAAAATTATATCTATTCTAAAATTAATGTTTAGTGAGATAGGGCTTAAAGTTAGTTCTACTGGAGCATTAATACGTCTATAATTTTCAATACATGATAATATTCTGTGTGACATACATATATACTGTATACAAGTAAATACGAATAAACCAGTTATTTAATATACAGTGTTGCCAGATTGCTTCGATTCAGTTACTTGAAATTGGTGTATCTATTAAAATACTATAATTTCACTGATGATATCTTCAATTCAAAACGATCAACAAATAATTCAATTTTTTCTTTACATTCAGGACTTATTAATCTTTCTTTTACTAGTTTTTTATTGAATTCTGTCGAGTTATTATATTGTTAAATACAAAATAAGGGTACGTAGTCAGAATTTTGAGATCTAATTCATAGAGTAGATACAAACTTTAACCCTAATTATCTTAACTCAGAAGCGATCAATCTTTCTCAAATTACAAGGACAATCAGATATAGCATTCTTCTTTATACTATTAAAATTTGAAACTATTCTGTCGAAAAGTTGAATGTCGAGGTAACTACCTTAAATATTTATTTTTCTTATAAAAATATATCAATCAGTCATTAAAATCTAAAACTATACGTTTTTAGGTGTTTTACCTTTGCCAGAGAATTATTATCTTACGTAAGTGATGAAATTGTATATTTTGTGACCTCGACCTGAATGTTTTGTCCTAGGATTCTACATTGATTCGTAACCTAGTTTCAGTTTTACTATACGCCGCACAGTGGGGCCAGAGTAGGTAAAAGATGGCAAAAATTATTTAGTCCTTTTATTGACTACAGAATAAGTATATAACAATATATTTTACTTTTACTTGATATTTATTAATAAAATACTGGGTGTCCCACTATACAGGGTGTCTCATAACGATTAGTCAAATGATATATCAAAAACCATTCGTCGGATGAATTTGGAATTTGCAGATTTTGTTTGACCTTAGGTTGAGACTTTTCATACAACTCGCTTTCATTTCCGGTTACTGGTTTCTAGCCACGTGATATCAACTTATAAATTTTAAATGAAATATGGAATTTTTGACAACGAATTTCGATGATACGCTTAATTTTAGCTTTAACTTAACTGGAATATTCGATACTTACATAAATATAATAAATTTGAGTGTTTTATTTATTTGTTTGATATTTTTATGCACCACTGAGAGCTTATATGAACTTTCTAAGCTTCTTATTGATGATTTTTTCTCAAACAAAATTAAAATAAAATCAGCAAATTTTGAAAAAAGGTGCAATTTGATGCAAACTCTGCAATCATAATACCAAAATAGACTAATTGCTTTATCAAATGCCACAAATATATCCGTTGGATTCGATTGGATGCGTAACTAAAATTCTTTGAGAAATTAATTTTTACAGAATTTTTCTAGATAATTCAACCATGTTTCATTAAAGTTTGATAGTATTAATACGAGTACTGATTTTAACAAACAAGATACATAAAAAAAATAACATACCATGGGGAACATCGCCTATTATAACCGATTTTAATTTTTTTTTTTATAACTTAAATAACCGTCCCGCAAATCACTACTTTACATACAATGATATCGTTAAAAAGCAATCAGTTTATAGAAATAAATAATAATCGATACACTTGCACCCCCCGCGCTATTTTACATAAGTTAATTACAGAGGTCGTTGCTAGAATATTTTAGCTATTTATTTAAGGGGTCGTACAAATTGTAGCTTATAATTTAATTTTTTGTATTTTTGCCACCTTTAATGGTATTTGGTTCCACTGTGCGCCGTTTCAAATACAATTGAGCATGAGTCATCGTTAAAAAATTAAATAATTCTTATATTCAAAACAAATCAATCTTCTATTCTTTTCTAAAAACAAACTGCAAATTTAAAATTTACGCATTTGCAACAATGAAGGTGATGAAGCTAAGAAAATGGGAATTTCTTAATTACGTAAGTGATAAATCATGCTTAAATTTAAGTAAAATAGATAATAATTGATACCTAGTAAAAAAAAAGTTGAAAAACCTTCGATAAAAAAAGCTCTAACGCTCCTTTCACATTGTACGGTTTTCGCTGTAGGATAAAAAACCGTAGACTTTTTGCCGTGATATTGTTACTTTCACATTGCATGGTTTTTTGCCGTTGTAAACTGAATATCTTCATTTGATTTATAAACTTCATACAAGTAACAAGTATGATTAAAGTAAATTCTATAAATCAGAGGAAACAGAAAGTAGGATTATTTATTAACAGACTTTTGAAGACCTTAAGAATGACGAAAATAAATTTGCTGGCTTTTTTGGTTAATTACTTGGCGAACTTAAGGACTCGTCAAAACGTCCAAACAAAGTGATGAGCAAAATTAGTCTTGGTCTTGCAGTCTTGTCTTGGTCTTACATTTTTTGCAAGACCAAGACCAAGACTATGTATACCAAGACCAAGACTATAAGTATGATTGCAAGACCAATACCAAGACTCGCGTGAGCAAGACCAAGACAAAAGCAAGAAAAAAGCAAGACTCTTGCTAAACTATTTAAATAATTTGAAAGTATAATTAATACTGAAACTTTTTAAAGCAATATTAAAAATGTTTCTTTAAAAATTCGAAGTTAATTAAAAATGTGTGAGGCTGTCATAAATCAATATAATGCTTTCAACTACCTTTAAAATCTTTTGGTCGAATAATAAGTAAAATATCGGCGTTTAATAGGTTTTACAACTTTTAATAATAATAATAGATTTTACTACGTTTAATAGAAATTCATGTGGGACTAACTAAAGCCCTGAAAATTTTATCGAAATTACTCGAATAGTTCCGAAGTTACGCGTTGGAAGGTTTTACGAATACTCAGGTGGACAAAGAGGCAGCCACAAGACAGCATTTTTTTTAGGAACTGTAAAGAGTAAAAATTCTGATTTTTGAAAGAAAAAATTTTTACCTCACAAAGATGATTTCAATGTTTTCATTATGTTGGTAGATTCGGAAACATGGAATCGAAGTTTATGTGTATAGTCAGTAAAAAACCAGAAAACTAATTTATAATGGGTTGTTGACACCCTAAAATTTGAAACATAAACAGTTTAAATACAATATGTAGATAGATAGAAGATAAAAACGGTCAAGCGAGAAAGCGTTAACAAAAAAGTATTTTTTTTTTTTTTAAATATCTACACATTAAGAGAATTTCGCATATATGTTAAACATTCCAAGCAAACCAGCACAAATGTGAAGAACGACACTTTATTATTTTATCATTATTTTTTCAAGTGACTCTTTACAATTGTTCAATTTCTTTTTGTCACATAATATTAATTTTTTATTACTGTAGGTCAATTTCAGTTTTTAATATAATTTGTGGAGACTTTTCATCGAAAAAAACTAGATTTATGGCCAATCTCTTTTTTAGCGAATTTCGAAAACTCGAAATTCAGCTATTACAGTAGGTGTCATGACGCAATCTGAGTCCGGGACTATGGCAGAAATCTGTTTTGAGGTCCCTAGAATACGAAAATGATATTCACTAAAATTTATATATATATATATATATATATATATATATATATATATATATATATATATATATGTGTCGCCACGATAACTCTCGAACGAAACGTCTAATGCTTATGAAATTTTGTGTGCGGACTGGATTCTGAATTCGCTCGGCTAAGTTCGTTAGCCAGACACGTCGGATGCCCAGAAGTAGGTTTTCTGGCCATTTTTTATCATTCGATCCTATCATAAGGCAGTTCAATTTTTACATCGTTGAAAAGGAAAAAAAAAATTATGAAGAAAATATTCTTATAATTTTCTTTCTATTTTAAGTATTTTTCGAGAAAATGTAAATTTTCACTTTTATTCTTTCTTTGTTAGTCTAATAAGTAATTTATATTTATATCTCAGTTCTTTATTAAGTATAAAAATATTTCACTTTTTTATTAAAGAATTTTGTGAGAACAAGTGAAAACTATTCACATATATTTGATATAACACACATACATGTATAGAGTTTTGTTTCTCATTTATTGCATTATAATTAGCATGGTTCTATCCCATGTTAAAAAATGTAAATTAAACAGATTTTCTAAGCTAATGTAATGAAGAATTTTTTTTTTTTTTATTGAATTTTTAAGTAAACAAGAAATTGAAGATTATGTTATGATATAATATTATTAAATATATGAAACAAAACAAAGTATGTATAATGTACATATGTATGCACGGAAAAATATTTTGAATCGATTTTGAAAATTTTTTCACTAATAATTAATAATGTTAAAGAATTAAACCATTTCAAATGTATTTAAGGTATTTTATGTGAGGTCAAGGTTTTCGGGACCTAAAACGGCCAGAAATTAATTAACCAATCGATTTTAAAAATTTTTTCACAGTTAGTAAGTTAAAGTATTTGAATTAATTAATTAAATGATGTCCGCAAGAAGCGTACGGACTGCCATAGATTATATGAGATCCTTAGAACCCTTTTCTTACTGTTAGAGTACTAGACTTGTATGAGTTTCGCCAGGATTTACTGATCCCATAATTGTAAAAAATAAACTAAACGACCAATTTTAAAAATTTCTTCACTGTTACAGAGCTAAACTATTTTAGATAGATTTAGAATACATTATGTAAGGTCCGCCAGGGTCCACAGGACCCAAAAGTGTCAAAAATAAACTAACTGACCGATTTTGAAAATTTTTTCACTGTTACAGAGCTAAACTATTTTAGATAAATATCGATTACGTTATGTAAGGTCCGCCTCGGTCCATAGGACCCAAAAGTGTCAAAAATAAACTGCCTGATCGATTTTGAAAATTTTTTCACTGTTACAGAGCTAAACTGTTTTAGATAAATATAGATTCCGTTATGTAAGGTCTGCCAAGGTCCATAGGATCCAGAAGTGTCAAAAATAAACTAACTGACCGATTTTGAAAATTTTTTCACTGTTACAGAGCTAAACTATTTTAGATAAATATAAATTACGTTATGTAAGGTCCACCAAGGTCCATAGAACCCAAAAGTGTCAAAAATAAACTAACTGACCGATTTTGAAAATTTTTTCACTGTCACAGAGCTAAACTATTTTAGCTAATATAGATTACGTTATATAAGGTCTGCCAGGGTCCATGGGATCCAAAAGTGTCAAAAATAAACTAACCGACCGATTTTGAAAATTTTTTCACTGTTACAGAGCTAAACTATTTTAGATAAATATAGATTACGTTATGTAAGGTCTGCCAAGGTCCATGGATCCAAAAGTGTCAAAAATAAACTAACCGACCGATTTTGAAAATTTTTTCACTGTTGGGGAACTAACTATTTTAGATAGACATACATTACGTTATTTAGGGTCCGCCAGGGTCCATGGGACCCAAAAGTGGTAAAAATAAACTAACCGACCGATTTTGAAAATTTTTTCACTCTTACAGAGCTAAACTATTTTAGATAAATATAGATTACGTTATGTAAAGTCTGCCAGGGTCCATCGGATCCAAAAGCGTCAAAAATAAACTAGCCGACCGATTTTTAAAATTTTTTCACTGTTGGGGAGCTAAGCTATTTTAGATACATATAGATTACGTTATGTAAGGTCTGAAATGTCAGTAGGACCTAAAAGTGTCAAAAATAAAATAACTGACCGATTTTGAAACCCTTTTACTATTACCAAGGTAAACTATTTTAGATAGGTACAGGTTGTGTTATCTGAGATCCACAACTGTCCTGCGGATGCAAATGCGGCGTAGAATGCTACACAACGGGTTTTGAATATATATATATATATATATATATATATATATATATATATATATATATATATATATATATATATATATATATATATATATATTACATAAAGTCCGCCTAGAATATACGGTCGAGCTGATTTTTTAATGAGGTCCACCGGGATCTTGCAGATCCGAAAACGCCAGTAATAAGCTATCGAACCGATGCTAAAAAATTTCTCACTGCTAGAGAATTAAATTATTTTAGATGGATACAACTATGCTGCACAAAATTCGTTCGGGTTCTTGGGTCCCCAAAACTACCAAAACTAATTACCCAGCTGATTTTAAAAATTCTTTTACTCTTAGAAAGCTAAACTATTTTAAATAGGTACAGGTCTTAGATGAGATCCGCCAGTGCCCAAGATTTGGAAATTCGCTATGTTATGCAGATGCTGCGACAGGGGTATTTTTTTTTTAAATAAAAAAGAAAAATAACTGAAGCACATATACAATTTAACCTAACACTGTTTTTGAAATTAACTAGGTGCAGGAGGGGTGCAGTGTATTTTTTTTTCTTAATTATGTATCTTAAAGTATATCGTAAGTTTGTAACAATTCATTACTAAAATACGAGATTCTTTGACCATATTTTTCCTCATTATTAAATCAAAAAGTTAAAATTTTTCCCAAGTTAATATTAGCAAAGCGTGTATTTGTGCAACAAAAAATAAACTGATGTGATGTAAAATATATTAATTAAAAATTCTTTTAGTTACACATAACAGTCTCCTCTTTTACCAAAAAATACCTGATAAAATTAGGATTTGGGGGTGGGGGATGAAACCCCAATGATTTTATAAGTTTAATTTTGGTATCATAATAAAGATTTTAAAGTGCCATTTACAAATATATATAGTTTCCCTACCAAAGCTCTTATTATTTCCAAGATATTTAAGAAAATTAAAAAAAAAAACACTCAAATTTTCAGGGGTGAGTTTCACCCCCTTAAGCCGCTTATGGGCACAAACGAAATATGGCTCGTGATTAGTTTTAATGAGATGTACAGTCCACCAAAGTTTCAAAAATTTTTGAGAGATACAGTTGGATACCTTTCCTTATAAGTGTCGCTCTAGACACCGGAAAAATTGCCGCCCCTGCCCTTTCCTAAAAAAATGTCTTAATTACTTTTTCACTTTTTTCCTGAATGATTTTAATTTTAAGAGCGAAATTGTGAGTTATTATTGCTCTTTTTTCCTACCAAAAAATTAATGACAGCAAAAAAAGAAAAAATTTCAAATTCCAAATTTTGTCACCCTCTGGCCCCAAATTTGCTGCCCCTAAAATCTGCCGCTCTAAGCTCCAGGCTACTCGTCCTGCTGGTAAATTCACGACTGCATTGTTGGGTTCTAGAGACCTCAAAACAAACTTCTAGCATAGAGCCGAGCTTGACACTGTGATGCGGTAAATTATCAAAACGCACCATGACAGTGGCTGTGACAGCTGAATTTTCGATTCGAAAATTCGCTAATAAAAAAAAATGCAAGAAAGTGCAAGATTTTTTAGCAATACCAAGACCAAGACTGCATTTTGCAAGACCAAGACTAAGACTCAATCCGCTCTAGCAAGACCAAAACCAAGATTCTTAATGCAAGAACAAAACCAAGACCAAGATTTGGTAGTCTTGGTCTTGGTCTTGCATTTGCTCATCACTAATCACATTTAACATTAATTTCATCCATTTCACAATTAAAATTAGTAATTAACATTAAATTCAACAAAATAATGTTAATGCCGTACGCACAGTATTCGATTTGACCCATTTAACGGGACAAAAGGTATATTTACGAAGTATAACAGATGTTTAAACCAATATGTTATTTGGGTAGCTGAATGTCAGGTACATTTATTCTGACAACAATAAACACCACCCGTACATGTCCTTACATGTTACCAATAGTACAAAGTTAACGTTGGTTTTGACGCAGCCATCAGTGTGATTGCAACTCTTAACGTATGAGGTGTTGTTACTCTGTTCAGAAACGTATTTTTTTTAATGTTAAAATGTAATCAACTTCTATAGGTATGTCTTTACGTACGTGACTATATTATTATTTATATTATTGTATAGTTAACTAATTAGCTCCTTTAAACTAAAGTATGTTAAATTACTGTTAAAATACCAGTTTGTAATTAAAAAAAGTTATACTGCAAAATATCGCAAGATTTTCAAAGCTATTTTAAACGTTACTTTAGTTATTGTACTGTACAATTAATATGTATTTAAAGTGCGGAGTCGTGCGGAGTTCGATAACTAATGTATTTGTTTTTACAGATCGTCAAATAATCAGAAAAGGGTTTTTTAACATATGGCGATCAACAAAGCCCATAGATCATTTATCGTGTTTGATTAAATAAGTAAAAAACCGTCTAATGTGAAAGCATCAATTTAATTACATATACTACTGAGTTAAAAACGCCATACGGCAACCGTCAAGTCCAGTGGCAAGAGAAGGCTGCTACACGGCACGGCAACGGCATTTTGTCGTGACCGTCTAATGTGAAAGGTCCAATGCTCTTCTTCACTCCACTAAAAAAATGCAACCGGAACCCGGCTACAGTTGCTGTGTGACTGACACACTTAAGCGGTATCAAGCATACCCGAGCACACTACTATCCACAATTTTTTACAAACACGCTTAGGACTTGGTTTTACTAATATCCTATTTAAAAAAAAGTTAAATTTTTTTCGTTAAACGCATTTCTCCCCTTAACCGTTATTGACTGTTTCAAACAAATTAGCTAAGTATCAATATGTTACAAACAAATAAAGTTGTAACTAATTTTCCAAATCACTACATTTGATTTTTGTTTTTCCATAGGGTCGATAAGATTGCTACGTGAGACAGCATTTGTTTACCCAAAAATAATTTTAAGCCGTTTAAAATAACGATAAAATAAGTTTAATCCATCATCATCTCTCTTACTATACATTTTGAGTCATTATTCCTCAAGTGGTTACAGAACCATCTCTATACTTTTAAACATAAGTATTTAAATCTTTTAGAGTTCTGAAGGAATAAATTTTGGAACTTTTATAATTTTGTGAAATCTGTAGTAACCATTATGTTTACTGTCATTTGCTAATTCAACATTGTTTGAGCTGGAAAAATTAGTTTGACATTAACAATTAGAGTATCTATATTTTTTCAATTTTTAATAGGCTGTTGGAAAATTTCTTAAAATAGTTGAAAAAAAACGGTAATTAGTTTTTTTTTCTGTTAAAACATAAACGAATAGTAACGTTCCCAATTTCAAGCGAGTTACTACCCGCTTCGCAGTAGACCGGGTTTTTCCTTGCTTTCTTCTAGCTGTTTTAATAATTTGTATAAGTAATATGTATAAAAATTTGGCCCAAATTTGAAAGATTAAGGCCCGATTTACATTAACGCTCTGCTTTCACTCCGATATCACTACGCTCCCGATTCGATATAATCTTGTTGTGTTCACATTACAGTGCTGATATCATGCTGGTACCCATTCGTTCTCTATTCACATTATAATGTCACTCTGGGTACACTCCCAGTTCGGTCTCAGTTCGATACAAATATCTTTTCATAACAACTGAATGCAAGCGGAGTGGAGTGGAATCAAAAAAGTGTTTACACTATAGGTACAAGCCTATAACAAGTCTGATATCGCTCCAATAAAATATCAGAGCGATAATGTGAATACACTCATTGTTTATTGTGTAAGAATATTTTATCGAACCTGGAGCGGAGTGATATCGGAGTGAGAATAGAGCGTTAATGTAAATCGGACCTAAGACGTATGATTGAATGTGTGCATTGGGTCTTAATGGGTAAATGATGTAATAGGAGTTAAGATAAAGGAGTTTTAAAAAAAACTTTAGTTCTAAATAATGATATATTAATATGCATAAAACATTATGCCAACTATTGATCGATTCATGTAAAACTTAATACGGCAACATTTCCTTTGCCGTCAAAACAATATTAATAACGGTCTCACATCCTTTCCAATCAACAACGACAGTTATTTATATCTAGGTATCTCTTTGAATGCCTGAATATTGATTATTGTTTTTTCTACGTCTGCGATGTATGTATATCTACCTATACAATATGTAAATTCAAATGTACGGGTTTAGAGAATTTCTTATACGTATGGCTCGTATTTAATTGAAACATGTGCAAGTAGTATTTTATAAAATATTCGCAGTATGTACACTGTCTACCATTTCGACATGTTTAGTCATTCTACATAATTTACTTTAATCACTATAAATATCTCACTAGGAATCTGTTTTTGAAAAAAAGAAAACCAACTGTGTAATAGAAGGATCATTGGTTAAAATAATTTTTAAAGTCATTTTAAAAATAAAAATATCGTATTTTCCAGCGTATAACGCGCACTCCAAAATTTTGAATAATTTTTTAGTTTCTTTGTATATGTTCGCCGTATAACGCGCACCCAAACTTTGATAATAAAATACTGAATCATATACCTATTATTTTTTTTGTAACTCCTGCTTCTAAATTTCAATATTCGAGCGTTGTGTGGCGGGCGTAGAGTCGTATTCACATCATGGTATAACAAACTATAGTAAGCGTGCGTGAAAGTAGCTGACCGTGCGAGAAAATAATGATATTCATTTGTTAATGATAATCATATTCAAATAATTAAACATGGAATCGAAAATAACAGTTATGTTTTTGTATATTTTATTTTTTTTTATTTTATCTTATGAAATTTGTATTATTGTTAAATTTTCTTTTATTTTTTTATTTATTTGATAATCTACTTACTATTGACAGAAGAATATATTAAAATAAAAATCGTCATAATTTTTACTCAGTTTTATATCCGGCGTATAACACGCATCACGAAATTTCGACAGTATTTTAGGTGCTCAAGGTGCGCGTTATACGCCAGAAAATACGGTACATTTGACTACAGTGTTTAAAATAATACATT
Source organism: Brachynemurus nebulosus (assembly GCA_035578155.1). Lineage (NCBI taxonomy): Eukaryota > Metazoa > Arthropoda > Insecta > Neuroptera > Myrmeleontidae > Brachynemurus > Brachynemurus nebulosus. The sequence goes on along the minus strand of JAPWDM010000033.1, from coordinate 1,934,250 downwards.
AAAAAGTGTATATTCAAATTCGTGGTACCTAAATAAGATTTTAATTTTTTTATGAACGTGTAAAATTTTAAGAGAGAATATTTACTGAAAAAATTGCTGTTATCTTGATTTGATTTTAATTGTTATTATCGACGTGCTTGTGAGTATTGTCAAGTATAGCGAACTTTTGCTCGTAATTAAGTATACATGAATATTTATATATGCACTCATTTCAATGTTCAGCTAAGCTAAAACTTAAACAACCAATTTGCTTTGATATGTATAACTAAACCATTATATTAATTATGTAAACAAGTCTCACCATAACAGTCGCTGTAATAGCTTAATTTTCGTAATGGAAATTCGCTAAATAAAATAATATTATAATAATAATAATAAAATATACTTATTAAGACTGCTTTGAGTATAATAGTGTCATGAGACTCATGAGTTACAATGTAGTTACAATATAATTTGTATTTTACAAAATAATATTAATTGAAATTAAAATCATACCGGCACTTGGCTATCAAAATTGTTTTAATTCTCTTTTAAAATTCTTGAGATTTGCTATATTTTTAATCGAATTTTTCCTTGTAAAAATTAGACTTATACAGCCTATACGATAAGAACGGCGATAGGCGAGAGTAGGGGCGCTATCCGTTTTCGGACACGTAGAACACGATTCTGAGAAAAAATAAAACAATAAAACTTTTCCAACCGGTTGGAAATAACGTTTCGGTAAATTATCTTCGGTAATTCGGTAAATTTCGGTAACATATCCAAAATTCAGCTTCCTAGGATGACTTGGAGGGAGTAGAGAGGGAAAAAAGTATTTTGGCTGGATCTAACACGCCCACAGCCCCTAAGTATTAACGTAGAGGGTTAAAATTTGGTGTGTTGATAAAGTTCGTACCTAGGTTGTGCTTTTTGGGGGTTTTAATATTTTACCCCTACCCCCTCATTTTTAAGCTACAATTTCATGCTTTTTTGATGTTTTCGAAGTTTGTACCACTCGCACAGGTCACCCAAATAAACCTAGAGGGCTGAAATTTTGTATTCGGATTGAGTTAATGTCAAGGGGGTGCCTTTTGGGGGTCTCAACTTTTAACCCTTACCCCCACCCAGTTTGATACCAAAAAGAACTTGATTTTTCTTGTTTTTTAACAGTTTCGTTCGGGTCAAAATCTCCCCAAATAAACCTAGAAGGCTGACATTTTGTGTACGGGTTAAGCTAATAACCAGACACTGCTTTTTAGAGGTTTCAACTTTTAATCCTTATCCCCACGATTTTTACGCCAATATTTCCTTGATTTTTTTGTTTTTTTTCTAACACGTCTAGAGACTCTAAGGAGACCTGGAGGGCTGAAATTTTGTACGTGTATTGAGTTAGTATCCAGTTAGTGCCTTTTAGGGATTCCACAGTACTTTCCCCCCACGTCTCCATTTTTACATCAGAATCCAATGGTATTGTTAAATGTGTTTTAAATGCATTATTTTTATTCTAATACAAGTAGGCGAAGAGTAAAAATTAAAAAAATTTTTTTTAAAAAAATATGAACTTTTATAACAAATGCAATACATGCATGTTAAGTAATTTAAAAATGTTATTAAAGTTAATATTTATTTATAAAGTAGGAATTTTGGATTTTTATTATTTATAAAATAGAAATTTTGGATTTTTTTGGAAAGAAAAAATATCTTCATAAAGGCCTTCCAGTTTACTATTTAAGTTCTTTTTTTAATATTTAAAAATAAAACAAAAAGGCAATTGGCGGATAAGCATGAATAGGAATGCCCTCGTACGAATTGTGTTGGCTTTTTTCCTGCTAACTGCTGTCGGCACAGAATTGAAATTTACTGAGATTCAGTCCTTAAAAACAAGACGTTTTTTAAAGCCTCGATTAACCGGACACTCATCATCAGTTTTGAAACCACCAAAATGACAAATCGCTTGTAGACTTTCAATTACATTTCACCTACAAACAAATTTCATCTAATTTTCTTCAATAGTTTTGAATAAAAAAAAATCTTGTAAATAAAAAACAAATATTTTACTTCGCAAAAATACCACTTTTATTTTGAAACTGTTTCACTATAAAAGTGGTATTTTTGCGAAGTAAAATATTTGTTTATTATTTACAAATATGGAATACCATAAAGTAACGCTCAAATCTATTAATATTAAAAAGAAATCTTAAAGTTAAGGGTTGTTACCCCTATATCTCTGACAATATAGGGGGTAGAGTTCAAATGGCCATATTTTCGTACATTACTCAACATAAGCGACGTTCATGAAAAAGAATAACCGAAAAAGCCGTTGCGTTGGGCCGCAATCTCATATGCTTATCCGGCAAGACTCTTTGATAACAATTCTCCAAGCATTTTAGTACTTTATTTTTTATTGTGAAAAAACCCTTCCAAAATTTTGTGTATCTTACTTCCACCAATCCTCAAAGAAAATTTTTTTAATACGTTTTCTTTTTTCAAAAGGTAAGAAATGGTTAAAAGTACTTCTGAAGAAGTGGTCTAATTCCTGAAGGGGTTCCTTATTAATTGTTGAAGAAATTGAACAATTTATTAGCAATTCACAATTACCCCATGATTTTAAAATTGTGGGGTAATTGTGAACGTCATTCACAATTGCTCCCATTCGGTTTAAAATTTCAGTAGTTTTCTTTTCAGAGTTGAAAATGCTGATGAAGATGATGGCAACATTACTGTACAAGTTTCCGTTGTATAAACAATACAAAAACAGAATTTGTGTGCAAAGAGGATGATATGTTTTGTGTATCAACCTACGAAATCATTGCTGTGCTCCCTTACCCAATAACAACTTACAAAACAGAAAAATTATAACAGTTTCTCTGTGGGGTCCAAGAGCAGTAGGATTAACACAAAACCATTTTTTTTTTTCACTTACAGTATTAGGCCTAATACATTGTTTTTTATTCCTGTAAGTTAAACGTATTTCCTTGAAAAAGTCTCATTTTCCTTGTTTTTGTGTGAAAATCATGTAATTTTTTGATTTCTTATACGATAAAATGACAAAATATCAAAATATCATTTTTAGCTTGTAATAAAATTGTTTACAATTTTTGTTATTTTTATTTAATCTTCATTTTTTGTACAAATTTGAGGTATGGGTAACTTGCTTTAAACAAAGGGCAATTGTGAACGCTAAAGTATGATGAAAAATTTTTAAAGTGGATTAAATGTGTAGAATTTGAGTTGGACTTTATTCTGATGGCATTTACTTTTAACCCAAAGTTCATAAGATTTGCAAAACCGTGCCGGGGAAATGTGAATGGCGTATAAAATTTTTGTTTTTCATATAAATTTTTACTCAAAATGTATGTGGTGCATCCTGAATAGTATAGAACTAATATATATATATATATATATATATATATATATATATATATATATATATATATATATATATATATATATATATATATATATATATATATATATGGGGTAATTGTGAATTCCGTCAGTTTTTGTAAATATTTCGAAAACTATGCAGCTTAGCGCAAAAAGTGCCTATGCATAAATAATCTACATTAAATTGCGAACAAAAATAGTCCTGTGCATAATCTTGCTGAAGTGAAGAGTTCCAGAGTTATGGAGGGTGTAAAAGTAGCAATTTTTTATTTTTTGGAAAAAATATGATACATTATCCCTAAGGAAACTATTTTTTTTTTATACAGGATTGTGTTTTGTAAAAGGAAATTGCGATTAGTCCTCTTCAAACATAGCATCCTCCTCTTCTAAATCTTCGTCTATGATGTTCGTATCCCTGTTATCACATCCTAGGCCTGAGCAATTACCGTATATGCATGAGCAGTTTAGACCACTCTTTCTGTATTCGCAGTTACGGACGCATACGTCTTTACAAGCGCACACTATGAGGGAAAGTAATTCCTTGGAAGTTGCAGGACGCGCTGTTGTAATTGGTTTCAGGTGTTCGTCAATCTTCTTCCACCCCCACTCGAGCGGATTCTTCTTATTCAGCCACTGCTGCACCTGGTGATAGGTGCAGCAGTGGCTAAAAATACTAAAAATTGATACTTTTACGCCCTTCGTAACTCTGAAACTATTCACTTTAGTAAGATTATGCACAGGATCATTTTCACACATTCTCTATTTTTTTTTTTTTGTACCTATTTTAGCCTAAAAAAGATGAGTTACAGAAGCCAGTATGCTAAAAAAAGTATTTTGTATTTTCAAAATAGAAAATATGTTTATAAAACTATTTTAAATAAAATACAAAATACTTTTTATTTGAGTATTTAACCCTTTGCACTCGAACCATTTTTTAGTATGGGTACTCAGCTACTCGACAGTAGTTTTAATAAAAAATTGTAATACATCACAGATAAGTATTTTAAACAAAAGTAGTTTACTTACATATTTTATTTTTATTTGCATATTACAAACATTGTATTTTAACACTTTCAGTCCCATGGCTTCGGCATCCGAAACCAAACAAAACATCCCCAGAGGCCGACCGCGATCAATGATTAATTGATTAGTTGGTTACGCATTATGTGTGCGATGTTTATCATCATTCATCACACGGATGTGTTCCTATTCACACAAATACGTACCAACACACACTACTCTTTTGGTTTCTATGTATAAAAAATTTTAAGATAAACAAAAAATACATAAAAAATATAATTAATATTTTAAAAAAAAATTGATTTGAATGTCAGTGTATATGTAAGGTTTGTTCGAGCAGATAGTACCAAACCGTCAGGATTATGCGCAAAGCAATTTTAGTATGCGTAGAGCGGTCTTAATAATGACTAAACACGTTTTGCGCACAATTCTGACAGTTTGGTACTATCCAAAACTGCTGCTCGAACGTAGTATGTACGTATCACGTACGTATGTTTACAGTTTTACACATACATGTTGAACTGTGTTGAATCTATACAATGTTTGAATCATTTTACATATTTTATGTATTTGTTTATATAAAGTTTTTTTTTTTTTAAATATTGCCGGCTTCCGGGCAAGTTTACTATGAAAGCGCTCGGGCCTCATAGTGTTAATATTAAATTTTATAATTTTCCTTAGTGTGATATTTGAAGTAAATAATAGAATGGCGCCTGAGAGGCGCCGTTCGAGTGCAAAGGGTTAAATATAAAATGGGTATTTTGCATTTTGTATCTGCATTTTAAATACATGTATTTCAAATAAGTTACATCTCTGGAATGAACCTTGATTTTCAAGTACTCCCTAAGCTTTTAGAAAATTTTATTTTCATTTTATTTTATTTTATTTTTTTTTTTTTGCTGAGGCTTTTCGTTTCTTCAATTGTTAATTTCCCTCCCTATATAATTTATATCTAAACTAATTCTTTCATATTCATCTGTGTATTTTATTTTATTTTTCTTTTCCCTTCTCATTTGTTTATTTATTTATTTATTTATTTATTTTGACATTTCCGCAATTGTCCCTGAATCATTAATTGTAAAAAAAAAAAAACAAACATGTATACTGTTACAACTGTTACTATAAGTTAATAACTTTACTTAATGGCAAGTGCATTAAATATGTAAAATTCTTATACTTTTTTATTAATTGCTCTTGTATTTTGTATTGTCAGCCTTTGTAATAAGCTTAGTCTTTAAATACAGAATATATATTCATTCATTCATTCATGTTCAAAAATTTTTAAAGGAAATTTTAAAAACTTACAAATCGAAAAGTTGGACAAGAATCTTACTGTGAGAATAATGCCTGAGATAAAAAAAAAAAAGAGTTATAAGAAGTCTAAGCGAAAAGCTTTTTATAGTACAGCTAAACCCTTTTTTTGTGCAACATAATGTGAATCAATACCAAGAGAAAGTAAGAAACTTAAACATTAACTATAATAACTTTCTTTGATAAAATTACCTTTTAATGGTTTTTACGCATTTAATCAGTACATTGCATAAGTTATTGCATCATTAAGTTTTGTTACAGATGTATTTTCCACAATTTTCATAATATAAAAATAAAGTGTTCTCATGTGTAAATTAATGCTTTGTCTTATTTAGAAAAGCAACTTTTAAGGAAATCGTGAGATTTTGAGCGTTTTGAGTTACGTATTTTCGATGAAACATTTTTTCTGCGGTCCCGATCCACCGCATAGAAAAGTTTTTTTTTACGATCTGCACTGAACTAAACTTTTTATAGCTATTTATGATGTTTTTGAATATATTTTTTTTGTGAGATTCTTTTATGCGGGCGGTCCCTATCCACCGCATAAAAAAAGTTCAGCTGTGTAGAAACAAGATGTAAAAAAGTACCTATTGAGAAAAAAGGTAAACTTTTGTAAAATGAATTTATTTAAGAATTTCGTACGTATTATACATTATTTTTATTCACTAATACTTACGTATATTAAGATATATTATTAGCAAATTACGAACAGCAATTTGAGGATACTTTTACTGTAGTTTAATAAACTTTTAGGTATATTATAGTTTATGTAAAATATATATTGGTTAAAATATATTAGTATATTTGTATTCTGATTTTTATACAAATTGTTTGTGGCCTTGTCATATAAATAATTGAATAAATTAGTTCCATTCCAATAATTAAATTTCTAGTATAAAATGAAAATTATTACTAACAAGGAAGTCAAAAGAGAGACAAACACTATTAGTATTCAGGTATATATGAAGATAAGATAGATAAAACTTGCGATAAATTAATCACTTTCATGTAAATTATAAAAAAGTTAAAGACCTCGAAAAAGAAGAGATACAAAAACATATCAAACGTAACTGTTGCAAGGTAAAGTTTCTCTTGTGTGTGGATTTTCTTTTGTAAAAGGAAAAATAGTGACATGCTTAAATAGAGGTGTTTTGTAGTATTTACTAACACATACTTGGGTTCGGAAAAGACTTCTCCCACCCACCATCTCCGACTGGATATCAGGTGTAATACCCTCGTAAATTTTTAATAAGCTATGCATTATGAACATAAAACTTAATATAGACAAAGGTGGTTAAAATTTATATACATATTGTTGTTGTCAAATAAATAGATATGTTCAGTATAATTGTAAAATGGTTGATAATGTTTTGCAAACGCATATAAAATACCCCTGTCGCAGCATCCTGCATAACATAGCGAATTTCCGTTTATAAAAGTTAGTTTTGCTTGGAAACTAGTTGACATAAAATAATAGTTTAAAAGACCTTTTTTATGTGATTTTTTCTCCTCTTTCCAATGGTGTAAAAAAATTTCACAAAAATTTTTTAATAAGAGGAAATTTTGACAAAAAACTAATTTTTCCACGAAAAATGCCCCAAAAACCATGTTCCGGGCATCGGACATGTCTGGCTAACTTGCCCAACGGTTTGGGACTTCCAACATTTTCACCAAATTTTGTAAAAGTAGGACATTTTGTTCGAGAGTTATCGTGCGGATATATATATATATATGTATATATATATATATATATATATATATATATATATATATATATATATATATATATATATATATATATATATAAAATCTTAATCTTAATATCTTAATCTTAATAATATAATAAATGTGAAAGTTTGGATGTTTGGATGTTTGTTGCTCAATCACGCAAAAACGGCTGAACCGATTTTGATAAAATTTTACGTACCCGTTCCTTATACACTGACTTAACACATAGACTAAATTTTATGCCGGTTGCAAGTTCCTGAGGGATACAAAAGCAATTATTCAAATACACCCCAAAAAATTAAATGCAATTCAATGAAATTTGGTACACAGGCACCATTTATCTTGAGTTAACACATAGGTAAGTCTTATCCAGATTAAAGGCTCCTGTGGGATGACTGAACCGAATTCGATGAAGTATTATATAAAGACATTATTTACTATGGGCACATATAGCAAGAATTTTAATAAGACATAGAATAATTTTATCCCGATCAAACATTCCCAAGGGATACAGAAACAAATTATTTCATCCCGTCCAAATAATTAAACCGAATTCGATTAAATTTGGTACACAGACACGATTAACCCTGAATTAACGCATAGGCTAATTTTATCCTGATTAAAGGTTCCTGTGGGATGACTGAACCTATTTTTTCGGTTTCAAGTTCCTAAGGGATACAAAACCAATCAATCAATCTCGCTCAAATAATTGAACCGAATCCGATGGAATTTGATGTACAGGCACTATTTACCCTGAATTGACACACAGGGTAATCTTATCCCGATTTAAGGTTCCTGTAGGATACAAAACCAGGTACTTAATCATAGCAAAATGACTGAACTGAATTCGATGAAATTGGTATACAGAAACTATTTACTATGAATGGATTTAAAATAATTTTAATAACACATAGAATAGTTTCATCCGTATTATAGGTTCCTGGGGGATTAAAAACCAATTACTCAATCACGTCCAAATAACAACAGAATTTTATGAAATTTTGTACACAGACACTATTTATGCTGACAATGGGTTAACACAGAGGATAATGTTATCCCAATTGAAAGTTCCTGTGGGATACAAAATCAGTTACTTAGTCACGGCGAAATAACAGTCGAATACGATTTTTGGTACAGAAGTACCATTTACCATGAACTAACACATAGGATAGATTTATCCCGACTGAAGACTACTGTGGGAAAAAAAACACCAAATTAACGTATTATCCCGTTACTGAAATGATTGATCCAAATTGGAAAAAAAAATTTTTATCGACAAAATTTATCTTAGATTGATATAGGTATAAAATAATTTTATCCCGATTGAAAGTTCTGTGAGATACTAAATTAGTTTTTCCATTACACTGAAATGACTGAACTAAATGTGATGAAATTTGGTATACAAACGCTATTTACTTTAAATTCGCACATAGGATGATTTTGTTTCGATAGAAGGTGTTCATGGAAAACAAAATCAATCATTAAAACACACAAAATGGCTGAAACGAACTCGGTGGGATTTGGTACAGAGACTTTAACCATAAATTAATACAGAATTATTTATTACCTGTTTGGAGGCTATAAAAAAAATTTTTTGATAGCCTTATAGGAATCCACTAATTAAATCAAAATCAACCCAAAATTATATATTTAAAAAAATAAAAAATAAATAAATAAATATATATATATATATATATATATATATATATATATATATATATATATATATATATATATATATATATATATATAATGTTTTTAGAATTTATATTCATATTAAAGATTAAAGACTAGAGTCGAATAAAGAGCGGGCGAAGCCGCGGGTCACAGCTAGTATATAAATAAATTTTAGTGGGTATTATTTCCGGTTTCTAGGGACCTCAAAACAAATTTCTGTCATAGTCCCGGGTTCAAGTCGTGTCATGACAGTGGCTACTATAGCTGAATTCCATTCTGGAAATTCGCTAGAAGCTAAGCTAGACAGTTTTAGCGAATTTTCCAATTGAAAATTCAGCTATTACAGCCGCTGTCATGAGTCATGATGCGACTTGAGTCGACACATTCAGCGAAAACAAAACATACTTAAATATAATCGAGTACAGCGAAAGTAATTATGGTGCTTTTTGAGAGAAAAAGTCAGAAAACTATACACAATAAAAGTAATCGGACCAGATGTGTATTGCTACCTGTATCATCCACACGGGCGCAGGACAACTGCACTCGGGACCCAAAAATAATCCTGCAATAAATTTTTGTGATTTAAATTTCATGGACAACTGCACTCGTTTTAGAAAATCAGAATAGGGGAAATGTGTACCCCCTCTTAAATACATTAAATATGTATGTATTAACAAATACAACGCGTGTAATTCGATTTAATATGAGTTTAATATAATTTTTTCATGAATAATAAGTTACCTATGGTTATTGGTTACTTATGTAATAAGTTACTTATGGTTACATAATAAGTTACTTATGGTTACATAATAAGTTACTTATGGTTACATATGGCTATTGTATTATGTAATAAGTTACTTATGGTTATATAATAAGTTACTTATGGTTACATATGGCTATTGTAGAACTTTTGGTTAAAATGATTGTGGAACGATTCATACACATTTGTAGATCTGTGACCATCTGCAGTCATAGGAGCCCAAATATATGGTGGAAAATCTGCTTCTTCATCTCCATATGTTTCTACCAAGTAGTCTAAGAATCAATCCTCTCATCGTTCGGTTTCATTTCCATCAATTCCATAGTTAAAAAATTTCCAACTTCTTCTGGATTTAAAAACGTTAACTCGTTAACTGGACTTAAAACCGATTAAATTAACCCTAGAATCATACGTTGGTCTACGAGAAACGTTAATCGTACATCGACGTCGTTTTGACGGATGGACTTTTTACGAAGAGTTTTAGAGTTTATTTGCAAAAAACATTTTTTTTACATAACAATACTACAAAAGCGAACAAAATATTCAAAAAATAGGATTTGGAAAAATTTCTTAATGTAAATAGGGTAAAAGCCCCGTTTGTGGAACGCGATCCAATAGAAAAACAGTTTTGACATTTATATCTTAATGAAATTATTTCTGACAGAAACCTCTGATAACAAAACTTATTATTAATAGAATGATTATTTTTCAATTTAAATTCACCTCGCATTTAATGTTTCCTCACTTAATTTAAGAAATACATATATATATATATATATATATATATATATATATATATATATATATATATAGATATAGATATATATCGAACAATTTTTGTTGAATTCGTGAATTTTTATAATGGTGGATGATCATTATTCAAAACACATGAGTTATAAATTGTAACATTTTTCACCGAATTTTTAAAGTTATTAGCATAATAAAAGTATACAAATAATTTTTATTAGTCCATTTAAGAGATTAAGATAGCTAAATTATCTTTTTATACGGGTTAAATATTATTTGTAGAAGTGTTTTTAAATGAGATCGAAGTTTTAGGGTATGTATTCCATTTTGAGAATGACCTATTATTTACCTATTTTATAAACATTTTTAATTTATTTTTGGGCCTAAAACACTTAACTAACTGTTTTTATAATTTCACTTTAATATTTTCTTTATTTCAGAACGTAAAATCAATTGAAAAATAATTAATATTGAATTAAAACTTCGAAATTTTTATTATTAAATAAAAACGTCAGACATATTAGATTTGAAACGACAGTATAACATAACTAATTAAAATTAACAATGATAGATAGATAAGTTAGAAAGTACACGATGTTTTTTAAAACATCCTAGATGACACTAGGTGGCGAAAGTCGTATACTGTAAGTACTACGAAAGCTATATTAATTTTTTAAACGTACTTCACAGACCGAACGCTTTGTGGCATTGCTAGCAATTTATGTTGGACACTATTTATGTTATGACACACATGGGCGCCATATTGCATAAAAGTTTGATGATGGAAAAACCTTAATAATCTGTTCCAGTAATTTTAAAAATGATTTCCTGCAAAATCACGTTTTCTGACTTGTGTCAGTTTTCTAGAAAACCATCAATAAATACTTACATAGATACATCAAAAGATGTCGCAACTAGTCATATCAGTATGTCAAAAGATGGCACTGTATGCCACGTATGTTAAATACGTGTTTTTTTTTAGGTGCCTATGCTGATTTTTTAAAGGGTGTTAATATATTCTGCCCGTTTTTTATACGTGTCAACAAATTATAAAACAAAACATTAATAAATCAAAATACTTGGGTTATATTTTCTTAAAAACATATTCATTGGATTAAAAAAACTTGGTTTCATGCTTATTAAGAAAAAAAAATGGGTGTTTAATTCATTTATTAATTTTTATAAGCAAGTATGATGAAATACCTAAAAATAGTGTTCCACAATCGGGGCTTTTACCCTATTTATTAATTTTTTTAATCTTTTTATCAAAGCATATTTTCATTATAAAAATTAAAAAATAGATAAATACATCAATTGTAATAATTAATTTATGAACTATTATGAGTCAGTGGACATGTGTGACTTTACAGAATGTGAAATTTCTCAGTCATAAATATTCCTATAGATATGTAGTTATTTCCCCATTAGGCACATTTGTCAATTTTCTAAAATTTATTAGTAATTTTTCGAATAAGATCTCAAAAAATAATAAAAATTAAAATATTTTCCACAAAATAAATTGTTAATCTTTTATTAAGTCATTCGAAATGCATTCTTTAGTTTTCGATTCAATATATTAAAACTTCAGTATTATATCGTCTCTATAAGTCAAACAGCTGTAATCATCTTTCACATTATCATAATCATTGAATAAATTAATTATAACATCCATATCTTTAATAAATTGCAAATTTAAAATTTACATAAATGCAATAATAAAAGAGATAAAGCCAAGAAAACGGAAATTATTTAAATTCAAAGTGACGAAGCATGGTTAAATTTAACTGAAATGAACCATATTAACATTACATCAGAGTAAATAGTACCATAGTACATACGTAGCTATTTAATTTATGTAGAGAAAATTCGACTACAATTTACAATATCTGTAAAAAAGAAAAAAGACGAAACCACCTTGGATAATTTACAGACTCGGATAACCGGGATTGTACTGTATATGTGCCTCGTATATAGTATACACACACGGTTCAGACTGTTCATGTATGGTCATTGGTCGTATATTTAATGCGGCAAAATTCATTACGTGGAAAGTGCATTACAGTTACATTGATTATTTTATTCGTTAAACTACACTTATGCTAGTGAATAGTGTCGTCGAGCTCACACATTCATGCACATAGGTACGTACATATGTGGCTGTGTTTTCCGTGTATGCTATTGATCGTTCATCAGCATACTTTGATTATGCTTTAGAAGTTTAGAGGTATCGTAATATGCTTTGTGTAAATTTTATTATGTACTGGCGCATTCTACTACGATTTTTCCAAAATATTTGTTAAGATTCAAGTGCCCGTTTTACCCCTTTATATCGAATTTCTTTCATTAACTGGAGTAACATCCCAGTCACTAAAACTACATTTACCATATTAATTATTCTATATTTATTTATATATGCTTTTGTTAGTATATTCACTTTTACAATAAACCAGGGGCGCAACAACTACCAGTCTGCAGGGGCGTTCAAATAAAATTTAAATAACCCAACTTTTTGATAACGCAAAATCCGATAACATTGAAAAATGTTATCGAAAATGTCGTCTCAAAAAATTCAATTTTCAAATAAAAAATATTTGTAGACTACTAAAAATTTTACTTTTTAATATAAATTAAATGAAGGAAAATTTACGTAATGTTATGAGCGGTCCACGTAATTTTAGGGGGTCCGGACACCTTGGGCCTCCTCGGTTTTTGCGCTCCTGCAATAAACCCCTTTTGAAAACTAAATTTCATTAGTTGATTTCTTACACCATAACCAAATCTAATACGTATTTAAAAAATTTCAGTTGTAATTAATTTTTCACGTCTGCGCATCATTGTTTGACCACTGTGCGACACTGTCTATTAAATTGCATAAAATTTAGTACTGACTATTTAAAAGTGATCAAATGGGAGTCAGCTAGTAAATGTGATGACACATACGACGAATTTATAAGGATTTTCTTGTATTACAAAATCCAAAAAACTGGGAACGCGTACTTTTTTTTTAGTTAATTGTACTTAATTTTTTTGCACAATATTTTAAAAATACTTTATTTTATCAAAAAAATTAGCAACCCTAGTCATAGATATCCCTATAAAAAGTACTTTTACTAAAAAAAAAAAGACACCCATAGGACCTATGCCCGTATTCACCATTGTCAGTTAAATATTTATTCTACAGAATTTATCTTAACCATAGAATATTTAAACAAATTGTTATTCACCATTTTCAGATACTTTTATCAATAGAATAAAACAAGAGAATAACTATTCGTTCGATTTTGGACAGATAAATTTTAACAGTAGAATAATTTGACAGATTATACCTAAATATTATTTTACATTTTAAAAAAATATAATTGTTATTTTGAGGTGATTTTAGTTATATTTTTTTAGAATTAGCTTAAATAAAATGTTGAATAACTGGTCGTACCTAATGTTTTATGTCGATTTTTTTTTTTTTTTTTTGATGCTACAAAAATACCTTCTATTTATTTGGAATTCTCCCCTCATCATCAGAATCGACTTCAGTGATAAGTGGGGCTCGCGACCTCCTGGAGATCACAAAAACTATTTGAGAGAGTAACAGAGACAATTGGTTGCAGATTACATACTCATTTCCTATACATTTCCTACCTATTTCTACATATTTCCGAGGTCTTTTGAAATTTTTAAGTACAAACGGGAGTCGCGGACCAAGAAGTTTGAGAACCATAGATCTACTTCATCATCTTCATCTGATGAAGAAAGTCAAAGATAACGCTTAAAAATTTATTTCGAAAGGATTCATCCATTCGAAAAATGCGATGAAATCAGCTATTTTCTTATTTTCCACAATGTTTTTATATTTTTCAACTAAATTTGTTAGCTCCTGTTTTTCTCTTTCGTTCAACATTTTTTGAATTTATTTATTTCTTTGTTATTTTATTTACTGGATTTACCTCTGTGGATGCCCCGGGGCACTTCCCGAAGTTCCCAAAAAATAGGATTGGAGAGCAAAAAAAAAAAAAAAACGTAAACGGAAAAGCCGTTATCCTTTGTTCTATTCCTTAATTTTGAGATTTTATTCGATTTTGTGGAGGCCACTATTGTGTGCAGGGCTTGGGGCACGTGCCTCAAGTGCCTTTATGTAAATCCAGCTCTGTATCTATATCTATATTATATTTATTTATTATTATATTATATTATTTATTTTTCAACAAAAATAAAACGTATAAATTTTGAATTTGTCAAGAAAAAGATATTTTTTTATTTTTATTTAACCTTTGGTTTACTACCTAAGAGATAAGTCAATCTTGGTGAATTAGTCGCGTCAATAAAGGTTTTTCCTTGGAAGTCCTCAGAAACAGCTCCGATTTTGATGATTTTTTTTTTAAATTTTTGTTTTTTTATATTATTCAAAATCAGAAACCTTTTAGAGGGGAAAAATAATTATTTATATTGTTTAAGGGGGACCACTAGTGTATGACCGCCTGAAAATGGCGGTTAAAGGAAACTACTGTACTGTATGGAATGTTTTAATATTTTAAGGATATATTCGCTGATATATAATAAATTCATGATAAAATTTTTGGACCAAAAAATTGAAAATTCAGTGAGTTATTCGCGATCTCCCAAGGCTCCAAAAAAAAAAAAGTTCCGCTACTGCTGCAGTGATAGCGATAGTCGCGTCAATAAAGGTTTTTCCTCAGAAGTCCTCGGAAACAGCTCCGATTTTGATGATTTTTTTTTAAATTTTTTTTTTTTTTTTTATATTAAAATCAGAAACCTTTCAGAGGGTGGAAATAATTATTTATATTGTTTAAAAAATATATATTCTTTTTATGTAGGAAATTTTAGAAATCAGCGCATATATCCTTAAAATATTAAAACATTCCATACAGTAGTTTCCCTTAAAAAAATTCCCAAAAATTACCTTTTTTTCAGGCGGTCATACACTAGTGGTCCCCCTTAAACAAATAAATAATTATTTCCCCCCTCTGAAAGGTTTCTGATTTTAAATAATATAGAAAAACAATAAAAAAAAAATCAAAATCGGAGCTGTTTCTGAGGACTTCCGAAGATTGCCTTTTTTATGTATTCACTGACGCGACTAAATACCAGCATAAAAAAAAATATCAGTATCCTTATATAATTTAAAAAAAAATTATTTCTTTTATTGTTATAACCTAATACAGTTTAAACGAAATCGCGCCGGGTATGACGTATTTTGACATAATTATACATATGGTTAATACGAAGATTATTATTTATTTATTTTTATATTACATTTAACCATTTATTTTAGGAATTTTTGAAAATAAAATTCCTATTTCAAACAGACAAATTAGGATAGGGGGAATTCATTAGAATCGTGCACTATGTGCCAAGTTTTTGAAATTTGGTATAGTCTTAGGTATGGTCTTAAGGTTTTAGGGAACCATCGCAAGCAACTTGTGCGCGTCCGCTGGTGGCCTGTTTGATATAAATTAAGTATGGCCGCCATCGAGTAATACCACTTCTTATATGTTCTAGGATACGAATCAATTTCAAGCAAGGGCGGATTTACTATTTTGCCGCCCCCAGGCATGGCAGAAAATGCCGCCTCTGCACCCTCACCTATCTCACTCATTCTTTCTTCCCCTTCCCCTCTTTGATTTCCCCAATTTGATTGTCTGCCCCGTTTCCATTAACGGTCATTTCATGTAAAAATAAATAAACATTAATAATATAAATAATCAGAAACTGAGGCAATCTTAAATAAAACGATTTTTAAGGTTTTGCTTAAAACAAAGTTCTCTTTAGCTTCCTTTTCTTTTCTTAATTTCTTGTATTGTATGCCACTTAAATGTTTTCTCCCATCTGCCATTTTCTTGATGTACAGTAGAAAATATGACACTTGGTAAATACAAAACGCGTTAATAAATGTACCATGCACGTTAATAAATGCGATATCATTTTATTATGTAGGTATAAACATAAACAACCCGATTTCCAAGAAATTGATCCAAATTTATTGTTGCAAAAACTGTACATTTGAATGTTACAGTTACATTTTTTTTATATTTGCCTGCGCTTAAATAGAACTAGTTTTTTATATTATAAATTTGTCTGAATCTAAAAATATCATTTCTTAACACAAATTTTGCCGCCCCAGGCAAGTGCCTGGTCTGCCTGTGCGTAAATCCGCTACTGATTTCAAGGTCATTAGGTATTTTGATATCAGATATGACAGATTAGACCAGGGGTGTCAAACTCAATTTTGCAGAGGGCCATATATTAGATTTAGAATGTGTAGGCGGGCCAGGTTAAAATAAAAAATTGAAACTTACTGCAAAAAGACTACAACCGGCGGGGAGGGGCGCAGTGTGCGCTACGTGCACAGACGAAATAGAAGCCGCTTTCGCGCGCGCGACAGAGATAAAAGCATAACTAACACTCTCGCTCGTCTATAGGCACGCGCTACTCTTGAAGTTACTTATAATTAAAGCGCGCACATTTTTGAACTTCCGTACACGCATCGAGTGCTGTCTAAAATCTCTAAAAACAAGATTCTTCTTTCTGTGATATAATGTGATCGCGGGCCATATTGATATGGTCTGAGGGCCGGATGCAGCCCGCGGGCCGTATCTTTGACATGACTGGATTAGACCATAAAATGCAACGTAAAAAAACAATTTCTTTTATTAATTGTATGTAATTTATTAATAAAATTAGAAAATATAAAGAAACATGAATGGTTGACACAAATATGACAGCATTTGACGTAAATTACAGCTTTGCAACATGACATGATACTTGTTGCTTCATGTGTTATGTGAATTGTTTGTACAACCTTCTTGAGACTTGCACAACGGGCTGCACCCATTTACGGCTCGATAACATTTTTACATTGGCCTGTGCATACAACAACAATTAAGTAGCAGTAAACATCCATGACTTGCATCTGGAAGATCAATTCAGTAGGGTACCTATTCTTTGGGTCTGTCATTCCATTCTGAATCCCATTTACTGTAATCAGGGATTTCCGTAAATGGGAAATTCCGTCCGTCATCATAATTTACGATAAATAAATTATAAATAAATGTTTAAAGAAAATAATAAAAAGAAAAAATAAAGAAACTAGAGAAAATTC
The DNA here is from genome assembly GCA_035578155.1 of Brachynemurus nebulosus. NCBI lineage: Eukaryota > Metazoa > Arthropoda > Insecta > Neuroptera > Myrmeleontidae > Brachynemurus > Brachynemurus nebulosus. The sequence continues at coordinate 1,916,527 of JAPWDM010000033.1, read as the reverse complement.
AAGCACAGTTAAAACAATCAGTATGCACAATTAATTAATTTGACATTTACAAGTAAACAACGAAACGAAATCTTTTTTCTATTTCCGTGGTTACTCTTAAATGGGCATTTCCATGCCGAATTACGTCATGGCGGGCTTAGTTTCGTTTAAAATTCATTTAAAATATTATGTTTTAAAGTATTTTTTTTATTATAATTTACAAATTAAAAGATTTTTTACTGTCACCGTTAAATTACTATATTCTACTAGAATATAAAAAAATAGTATATTGTGCAATAAGTGCGGGCAATCGACAATCCCGCACGAGTTGCACATACTATTTTTTATTACGAATTTCACATACTTTTTTCTATTATTATTACTATTTTTGACATTTTTATTACTTTTTAAAATAATATTTTTGAGTGTTCGTCTTTTTTCTGAATTAAATATTGTTTAAATAACTTTGTTGGTGGTTTCTATAGAAATAATTATGAAATATTTGCGTGTTTTGATTAAATTTTGCGTGTTTTATTGTCAATTTGCGTGTGGAAAGTTTACTTTCCGCACGCAAAAAAGTATGTGGAAAGAGTACAATGGGCAAACAGATATTTTGCGTACAGAAATGTGTGCGCCAAGTTAGTACTTCTCCCGCATGAGTAATAAAAAATATTTAAAATTTATTTAGACTATATGCATATTCCCTATTTGAACAAGTTGCGTATCAATAGATTGCTCTTTAAAGGAAGAGTAATATCGCCAATTTAAACTTTGCTCTATCTTTTACCGTTTTCCAGATATTTTAAAAATTAAATTTTTATTCCAAGTTTTGAAGATAGATTTCACCCCTTCATATCGCTTTTCCGCAGATAAAAAAAAAGTACGTGTCGTTTAGTTTTTAGTGTTCTACAACATATTCAAATTTTGTAAATTGGCAATTGTTACAAATTTAAATTCAAATCCAAATTTCAGAAAAGCAACAATTCAAACAGTTAACATACGACACAACTGCATAGTGCACTGATTAATTCTTGTTATTTTTGTAATAATTAAAATACAGTCGTATAAAATAGAATGCTTTATTTAAGCGGGTTCTACACGATGCTACGAACGTTCCTTCCAACGTTCGATCGAACGTTTGAGGCAATTAAGTTCGATAGTTGGTGCGACGAATGTATCTGCTACACGGTGAATCGAATGTTTGATCCAATACGAATGATGATGTGTTGGTACTCAGTGGCGAGGCTGTTATCTGTCTGATGTTATCTCTAATGTTATACACTGATGTTGTCTCTCTTGTATAATGTGTTGGGACAAACGTTTATTCAGTGGACGACGATGTCATCTGTCTGATGTTATCTCTAACGTTATACACTGATGTTGTCTCTCTTCACATGAACGAGTCGTGCAGCTGCTGAGTCGAACCAACCAACGCAACCAACATTGACCTTCAAACGTTCGAAGCATCCCTTTGACTCGGTGCAAGAATACCGACATCGAACGGGACACGACCAAATGCGAACGTTTGACGCTCGACATTGGACACTCGTAGGTTCGAACAACGGCTACACGATGCTATGAACCATCCAACGTCGAATGTTGGAAGGTGTTCGTAGCATCGTGTAGCAGCGGCTTTATCTAAGTATTAATTTTATTCAAATAAAGCTTTGTAATATAAAATTTAATAATAATTAAATAAAATGTAACTCAGAATAAATTAAAACTAATTGTAAGTTAAACGAAAAAGTATTTTTTGTGCTAAAAAAAAATTTTACAGTTGATTTATAACTTGTAAATTTGTACAGTTTGAAAGTATGGTTCATTTCAGTTAAATTTAACCATGCTTCGTCACTTTGAATTTAAATAATTTCCGTTTTCTTGGATTTATCTCTTTCATTATTGCATTTACGTAAATTTTAAATTTGCAGTTTGTTTTTAGAAAAGAATAGAAGTGATTTTTTTCGAATATAAGAATTATTTAATTTTTTAACGAAAACTCATGATCAATTGTAGCTGAAATGACGTGTAAAAATTATTTTTGAATTTAACAAATTTCGTGTATTCTTAATTAAATTGTGGTAAAAATGTTCCAGGCCCTTCCAAAAATTTTTTACATGGCCTTATAGTTGTTTTATTTGTTATTATTTAGTTACAAAATTCAAAAGGATATTTTGAAAATGTATATTAGACGACTAAAATTTTCTTTCGTGGAAATTAAAATTCGAAAAGAAAATGTAATATTTAATTAGTTATAAAAAAAATTTACTGGTGGATTACCTGTCAAATACAGTTTCTGTAAGTACCTATGTAAAAATTATGTTACATTTTTTCAGAAAGCTGTAAAATTTTCAGGGCACATGTACTAAAATATATAAATTTTGGCCTTTTATTTACTAATTTAACTATTTTTTAAATGATTTATCTTAAAATTTTTTAATGTTTGTAAAACGGAATGTTTGAAAGAATGTGTCAAAATTTTTAAAATTGTTTTTTTGTTGACAAGAAAAATTGAATGGGCAAAATTATTTACTAACTAGAATGCTTTGTTTATACGTTTTAATTATTAATAGTATTCTCAAACATACAGAAATTTACGTTAAAATATTATTGTTTCAATGTGGTTGGACGTAATTTTTACCCAGCTGTAGCCAACTATTAATAATTTTAATTAGGTGTAAACATAATCTAATAAATATTCTGAACTCTGACACAAAGCAAATATTCTTGATAATTTTTCTCAAAAAAAAAGAAAGAAAAAAATGGTACAAATATATACAAAACCTTATTCAATTGTGAGAAATAAAATACAGCCTAATCGATAAGTTGGATTAAAAAAATCATGACAAGACACTTATGAAGCTTTTTTTTAAATATAGAATTGATATAGAAATATAGAATAAACATGAAACAAACATAATTTGGCTGCGAGTGCAAGTGTGATAAAATATAATTTTTTTCCAGCATATTTCTTAATTTTTCTCAAAAGGTAATTTACTTAGAGCAATGTTTCAAAGACATTTTTTATGTGATTCGCTTCGTTTTATCGATTGGTGTAATAAAAATTTTGAAAAATTACTTAATTCTGGCAAAAAACTCATTTTGTTGACAAAAAATACCTGAAAAACCTACTTCTAGGCATTAGACATGTCTGGCTAACGAACTCGTCCAACCGTTTAAAGTTTCCAACATTCTCACCAAATTTCATAACTTTGTTTAGTTTAGTTTAAACAAAGGTCCTGCTAAGTATAAGTCGAGCCATTACCATCATTTTAGCGTAACCGACAAATATCAAATTTTACAGAAGGATTTTTTTTTTTTAATATTTGTATGGCGTTTGCGATATTTCTGCTGTCTTAATTTTATTACGCCTGAGCGTATTATTCCTATTATTTTATTAACCTTACGATAAAGATGGTTATTGTCGGTTACGCTAAAATGTGAAAATGTGACGAATTTTGGAGAAAAACGTTAACATTGCTTGGTCCGTTACAGTTTAAAATGTTGCTTGCAATAAAAATCTCAATTTCGATAAAAATGTCGCTTACGATAAATCGGCGGTAATGGCTCGAAGTATTAAGCTAACAAATTGAGCTATTTTTCAAAAATTTCTAAAAAATTATTCACCAATCAAATCACTTAATTAGTTTTTAATTTTAACATTTTGACAAATTTCTAGTGGAAATGTAAAATGACATAAATTATAAATTCTTCAGTGTATAATTTTCCAATATTTGTTATTAACATAAAGCAAAAAATTGTTCTTTGCATGATATATGTTCTTGAAAATGACACTATGTCGAAATATATTGAACAAAACTAAATAAAACTTATTCATCTATTGGATTCTGGTGAATTTTGAATTTTTCCATTAATCCTGTAGTTCTGATTACTTTGGGTATTAGTCAAACTTTAATATTATAATAGTTCCTATAATATAATATTTTAAATATTACGTAGTATTTTGTATTAAAATAGAAAAAAATTTAAAACAATTTAAATTGCTTCAAAAATGTTAAGTAAAAAATTACTGATAAATTCATTAATCGTTAGTCATTATGTTGATTACTACAAAAGTTAACTGTTTCACGTATTATTATAATCGTTCATTTCAAAAGCATTTGAATTATTTTAAAATTCCGTAACAATTGTATCCACACATAGTCTTTAGTATTTGCTAAAACATAATTTTTATTGTTATTAAAGATGTTCACTTTTTTTACAGGAAGAAAATAGAACATATCGGCAAAATGACGCAAATGACACAAGAGGAAATAATAACCAATACAAAAACTGTGATGCAGGGGCTAGAAGCTCTGAAAAATGAGCACAACAGCATATTGCATGGATTGGCGAATAGTTTGGAAGCCGCAATGACAGCCATGGAACGCGCTGCACAGACCGGCGATACGAACGTGATTGAAGAGAAACAAGGGCTCATTCAGAAATCTTTAGACATGATCGAACTTGGTTTAGGAGAAGCACAGGTAAAATGTAATATTTATTTATTTCGTGGTAGTTTTAATAATGAAAGTAGTCATGCAATTTTCTAATAATAGATTTTCGTATAAAATATTTGATTTATGATTTTCTTTTTTCATTTTGTGTAAGTACGATCTTACTACGTTATTAAATTTTGCTATTATATGTTTTAAATTAAAAATATTTTTATATAATACGTATTTAGAATGTAGCATTTATTTATTTATTGTTATTTTTTGTATTATGCTTTCTGAAAATTTTTATTTTGCGATCAGAGCTAATTAGTCTTAATTGAGGTATAATTACCATACATTTTATTTTCTTTGGCTGACATTGTAAGAATATGGAAATATCGCATATCTAAATTGTATTTGCCAATCTTAAGTCGTATTTTCGACAAATGTATTAGAAAAAACTCTAATCTTCAACTTTGCGTAGACTAAGTTAGCAGATGCACCTTTCTAATAGTAAGTTATCAAAATATTGCACGCTTAGACATATATAGACCTGAACCTTAAAAAATTTAAGTTACCAGAAACATCTCTTTTGCAATTCCAGGACTAAAAGACATGATTTAGTCCCTCATAATAGGGAGTATTATATTTAGTCCCTCATAATAATAATTCGATTGATTTATCCAAAGTATACTTGATAAAATATTATTACATACAATTTGAATGACATTTAAGTAATATTTTTATAATTTTAAATTATCCGGAATTGCAAAAAATAATATATACACTAGTGGTGGAGAACTATCGATAGCACTATCGATAACTATCGATAGTTTTGACTATCGAAAACTATCGATATTTTTTTTTTTACTATCGATAGTTTTCGATACTTTTTTTCAGTCATTTCGTTTACTTTTAAATACTAAAGATAATAAAAATTTCGTATAAATTATAGCCAGAGATATAAAAACAAACATTTTAAGGTAATTTCCGGGCAAAAAGGAATAATTCTGCTCTAGCGTAAAACCGCCGACCTTTTTCCTTTTTTTTTTTGCTCGCCGGCTATCTAAATGCCGCCCAACTTGGGTATCAAAAACTATCGATAAACTATCGATAACTATCGATAGTTTCACGACTATCGCAACTATCGATAGTCGGGACTATCGATAGTCAGAACTATCGATAGTCGGGACTATCGATAGTCAGAACTATCGATAGTCGGGACTATCGATAGTTCTCCATCACTAATATACACCATAGGACTAAAGTGTTTTTTTTTCATCCCTCGTGTGATTTGTTGCCCTCGGGCCTTTACAGGCCCTCTGGCAACAAACTTCACACTCGGGGATTAAAACTCATATTTTAGCCCCTTGGTGTATAACGTAATCTTAATACCATCTAAATATCTAACATAATATGAGAACTCAATCGATAATTTTAATTTATTTATGTAATTTCTTTTGGGTATTTAACGAATATTATATTAATTTCAATTCTCAACCATTATTTCAACCATTAAACCCCAAATTTTAACCCCTAACCACCCCTGTTAATGTAATTTGAACAGATTGTATATCGATAGATAGCTCTTCAAAAAAGAGCATCATTACCAATTTTAGCTTTTGCTCTATCTCTTACCATTTTCGAGATATTTACAAAATTAAATTTTTACTTCAATTTTTTGGGGGACGTTTTTACCCCTTCCGACCGGTTTTCCACAGATAAAAAAATACGTGTCTCTTAGATTTTGACGAAGTATAACATATCACGGTATCATCGAAATTGGAAAGGGACGCCTCGAAATGTTTCTTTGTAAGTATGAGATATACACGCGACAGTCTGCATATATATAACCCTTAACTAGTCTACTCAGTACTCACTTTTTAAAACTAGTAGTCTACTGAGGTACAAAAGTTATTTTCTTTAATTATTAGTTAATTTTTTTTGAAAATAGTAAAATATTATTCAAAAAATACTAAAATATTTTCCTGAGGTTATAACACATATTTCATCGTTTTCACAAATATTTTTCGCAAAGTATTTAATTTGGTTAATTATTTTAAATAAGACTATCAGTCTATTGACGTCCAAAAAAGTAAATCGTTAATAATCGAAATGAAAAGTTTGTAAAGAGAAGATAATCACACATCAAATGATCTTAGTTGTGAATACTTGGTGGTTACAGTTTAGTAGTAACAATTATAAGAAAATAAATTTGACAATTTAACTCATGTGTATCAAGTTCCATAAAAATATTGTAGTTTTTTTTTTTACTTTTACTATGGGAAAAAAGTTAGGACACATTTTTACAGCGAAAAAAATGGTACAAAACATTTCATTGGTCATTTCACTGTAGATAAACACGCTAAAATTGAAACAAAAATTCGTATTGGCAAAGTTAACTGATTTCAGAACCATCGTAACAATGTATTAATTAGTAATATGAATTATACTAATTTATTTTATTCGTTAAATTGTCTTACCGTATTACACTCGTGTTATGTATTTTTTCTAAATAAATTTGTGTTTTCTACAACTCAAATTTGGAGGAGAAATAATAATTAAATTCTGAGCCCGGAGATAACTCACTCCGGAGAAATCCAGAGGCTTCGGGTCAAAACCCGAAGAGGTGGCGAACCTATTCCGGGCTCAAGTCTCACCATACCACCTGCTGTAATAGCTCAGTTTTGTTTTGAAAATTCGTTACGTTAATAAATATATGTATAAGTACAATTTTCAAATAGTATGGTTTCTTCTCATATATTTGAAACTGAAATGTATACGGTTGCTAAAGTGTAGTTACATAATATAATATCACAGTTGCTATCGGTGAAATGATGGTATAGTAGTAGTTTAAGGTGGGAATCGATCCATACAACAGTGGATGAGTCATCACATCATATTGCGTCAAGACGCTCGCGTTGTTCGTTCTATACGGCGGCAGTTCTATGACCGTGGCCTTACGGTGTGATAGCCAACAACTTTGTATTTTCTTCAAGCATGAAATAAAAATCAAATTGTAGATATTTTATTACTGTTGTTATCATTTTTAATAAAAAATTTATTAATTTTTACGATTTTTATTCCATTACTATTTATTTTCAAATATTCTTGTTATTTTAATTTCAAATATTAGGTCGTCCGGAGCAAAGGTGCGCGTCTTTATGAACATGTCGTAGCATGGCAAACGAAAGCAGTAAGTGTCTGGCAGTCAGAAAACAGCCAGAATGGTGGTAGCGTGTTTATAGAAGTAAATGGCATAGGTACTTGTAGTACATGTATTAAATAAACAAATAAAACACAATTAATATATTTATTTTTATTTAACTGTCGCGCAACTTTGCTCCGGACGACCTAGTATTACCGAATGCCTGTGAATATATGCCCTTATATATAAGTTCTGTTTAGGCCAAATTTAGCGCCAAAAGAGAGCGGAATTATATGCACAAAAATATTGAAAAATATGCAATGTAATATGCGCGATTTTATGTAAAATATGCACCAATTTTTTCAAAATATGCAAAAATATGTAAAAATAGAGTTCAATAATTTTGATGTAAGCAATAATTTTGATGTAAAATAACAAAAACAGAACTTTTTCTAAAATTTAAAACAAAAATAAGAGTATAAAGTATTTACAACCAGGGCCAAATTAACCCTAAGTGCCGCCCTAGGCACCATGAAAAATGCGGCCCCTGCCTTTTGTACAAAGCAAAAAAAGAAAAAACGATACGCCTAGTGGGTAATCCGGCCCGGTTTACAAGTTTTCCACAAACTTTACAGAAAGCAGTGTTATTTCTCGTATCAGAATTGAAGTTCTGGGATAGATTTTATCCTAGACTGAACTAATAACGTCTTTATTTTTTGGATTTTGAATAAATTTTTTGCAAGCACAAACAGTATTTCAAGTTAGCCAGAAGATAAAGAAATTGAAAACTTTGTACGTTGTTCATTTAGATATGGATTAAAAAATAATCCATTAATAAAGTAGACGGTAAAAAGTGCATATAAAAAGCAAGAATGAATAACCTACTTCTTTCTTATTGGTTAATTTAAAAATGAAAGTTGAACTAGTGCTTGTGTTCCTGAGAAAAATCTGCTACAAAACGTTTTGTAAAGGAGCTTGCACCATTACGAAGCAGAAGGTTCTGATTCAACAAAATTAACCCATGTTAAATATTTTTTCATGGCTTTTCTCTGGTTTTTCACGGCATAAATTCTTAACTTTTGAGGTACATTCACATTCGCATATTAAGTTAGAAACCCTTAGTCGAACGCGTATTAATTATTTTGAATCATAGTCCTGAGGCCGTAACGCTGCAAGCTCAGTTACAAAACGTTTTGTAACAAAATTTTCTTCACGAACAAAAGCAATATTAACGCTTTTGTTTCCAAATTTTTTTAATTTTAAATGTTTTTTGCATTAACACGTTCATTGTCAAGCTAAAAATATAGACTTTGTGAGATGGCCAAATATTTTATGTTAAATAAGTAGGTCACATAAATATTTTATGTTAAATATTTGTCACGCGATATCGCGGGATTAGCCATATTGTAAAGTAGCTGTGTCACGCGATATCACGTGATCGGCAGTGAAAGTGACAATGAGTTTAATAAAATTTTTAAATATAAAATTGTTACATTTCTTTTTTGCTCGCCAAAACTTTAGGAGTACTAAATATTCAGCTTTCAAGAATTATTCTGCTGATTTCAGTATAAAATAGGAGAGCATAATTCTGTGTTTTGTAAAGGAAATTTGTATCTCTTTTATAAACATAACTTTTCTAAAACTACGTATTTCTAAGAATTAAGCAATTACCTAGTTATCTTTCCTTTGTAGGTATTATGTTTTGCGTATAGAATTTTTGTATTGGATTCATTGCTTAGTTTCAAATATCTTGTTAGCCCGTTATATACATATTTTAAAATTCTTAAAAGTGTAACAATATACTTTTGAAGTTCTTGAAATTACATCTAATAGAATTTGTAAACCTGTAATTTAAAATATATTTTCTAAAAAGTGCTAAATTTGGTGAAAATATGCATATTTATGCAAAAAACTCGAAAATATGCAGAATTTAGTCATAAAATAGTCTTAATCAATTCGAAAAGTGGAGATTCGGATACATTCGAAGTTTTATTGATATTTTATGAGAACTTATCGATATGCAAAATACGCAAATTCCGCTCTCTAACCATATATGTTAATATAATAATGACACAGCATAATGAACCATTTTCTCAAAATATGTAACAGTCTGATACCAGGGTGGCGACACAGGTAAATTGGAACTACACCTCTATGACTGAAATTTTAATTTAAAAATTGCTATGTAACCGTATAAGAAAATTGTTTAACATCAGGGCGGCCGGCGACACGGATTATTCGAAACTATATCTCTATAGTTGGAATGTTAATTTCTAAGAAACAAACAATATTCCTAGGTAACCGAATTGGAAAATTTCGTTGCTAAAATGGAGTTAACAGATTGGTGATTTTTGGTTGATTAAATTAATATGTCGATTATAGAGGTGTAATGAATCTCACCTATCTGTGTCGCCGCCCTGGTGACAGATTGCTACCAGGATTTTGAAAAAATGGTTCATTATATTATATATGTATATTTAAAACACAAGTTTTAAAAGACAATTCATATTTTAAAAAAATAATATTAAAATAGTCACATAATATCACTTTTTTCATAAAATTTTAAATATATTTGCCAGAGCGTCATGTTGTGATTTTAAACAAACAGTTCATACTTACGTACTGACATTCTAAAAGTTTAAATATTTTACAACAAAGAAATTTAAATTTTCAATAAACAGATTTTTCCGTTAATATTTGTTATTTATTATAAATTAAATTAAAATGTATAATTATGTACCTATACTTTTATATTATTTTATTAATTACGGCAAAAATATTAAAAATTTTAATTATTTACTGATAGAATTTTCATTAATTTAAATATTTCGCGCTACTACTGTTCAAATATTTTTCGTTTTCCTGATTGCTTTTAGTTGGTGAATTAATTGTAAAGCTTGTATACACCTCACAATGTATCATTATAACTAGCTTCAAGCTTTTTTTACTAGACAATTTTAAAATCTGTCTATGAATTGTAATGTTAAGTCTTAGCGTTAACTTTACTAAGTTCAAACTTAGAGTTATCTTAACTTGTCTTTATGAATAGCGCTAATTGAAATATACCTTGTTTTAAGTAACTACGATTATTCATTCAAAATTTGCTCGGAATATGGCGAGTTTGCTTCCAAGGGCCACACTGTTGTCAAGAATATTATAAAGTCAATGCGGATTAAAGTATAGATACCATGGTATCAGATTCTTTTAATCATTACAGATCTGTACATATTTTATAATAAACAGTGTCGCTAATAATTTATTGAAAGAAAAACAGACGTTGATACATTCAGTAGATATCTCTGTTTCTTTTGGTGAGCGTAAGTAGGCAATATAATGATACGATCGTTTTGGAATCGAGAATTATAGTTTATTTCAGAAATCAAATTTATTCGTCAGAAAAAAAATATTTTGTCTGTCCTTATATGCTATTAGAGTTAAGTCTCTTGTAACGCGGTATCGTTATAACGCGAATTCTCCTATAACGCGGTTTCCATAGTACACAAATTTCCGAAGTGCTCCTGAAGTCGGTCTCTCATAAAATGCAGTTGTTTTTCATTATGTTTGTTTATAAATGATACCTTTTGTTATTGAAATTTTTGATCGTAAATATCTCCTAAACTGTGTTTAGTAGATTAGTGTTAAAAATAACGAAAGTTTTGAGAAGGCTTAAACGAAGCAAGTTGTAGGTGTTCCAAACATATTAGAACTATTAAAATGTAGTTTTTATTCTCGAAAATTATCGATATCGAAAATAACGATATTTTCAAAATTTTAATATGTAAAATTCTGCATATTCGTTATCATTTCTATTATAAAGTTCGATTAATTAAAACCGTATCAATCACAACTTGATTATTTGACAATGCAGTTTTTCTACAATCAGTAGATCTGATTTATGTACAATTTATTATTTTATTTCTGAGATTCCATATAACGCCGTACGATTCACTTAATTTGTATTACATAATTCTGAATTTCCATAAAACGCGGTATAATTTTTTGTTTATTTTTCTTATTTTTGTGATTCTCATAACGCAGTTCTCATAGAACGCATTACTCGTATCAATTAATTCTGAGTCTCCTGTAACGCGGTTTCCTTATAACGCGGCACAAATTAATCGTATTATAGGAGACTTGACTGTACATCAAATTCATAATAGGCTTGTTCGAGCAGCAGTTTTGGATAGTACCAAACTGTCAGGATTATGCGCAAAGCAATTTTAGTATGCGCAGAGCGGCCTTAATAATGACTAAAAACGTTTTGCGCACAATTCTGACAGTTTGGTACTATCCAAAACTGCTGCTCGAACAAGCCTAACAACAACTGATAGTACGGAACACTATTTGCGCACGTGGAACTTGAATCTGACAACTTGTTTTTATAATAAGCCGTAAAAAATGTACGTAAATACTCTATATTTTATCCCGAAAGCCATGAAAAACTAGCCACTAAGCAACCTTGATTTAAAACGTATCCAACACGCACTTGACAGACTTTTCGACTGCCTTAAACCAGGCTCCGTCACTTTAAATATGGAATTTTGATTGGAATAAAAACAATTTAATTATAGTTGAAAAAATATTCCCAGACACTTTTGTAGGTTTCCTTCTTTTTTGTCCTTGTCGTACATTTTTCAACACTACACCAGTGTCCTTAATCAGTGGTTTTTATTTAGTTTTTTAAATATTTGACATAATAATATTTCATCTTCACAAAGTTAAAAAAATGATGCAATACTGTAAAGAAAAGTGAAATATGTTATTTTCAATTAGAATAAACTATTTTCGTTTGATTTTAACTGATTTGAAAATTCTAAGCAGTACATATTGACATTCACTGATTTTTGTTTTTCAAAATTATATTTTTAATAGTATTAAATATTTTTTATTACTCATGCGGGAGAAGTACTAACTTGGCGCACACATTTCTGTACGCAAAATAGCTGTTTGCCCACTGTACTCTTCCCGCATACTTTTTTGCGTGTGGAAAGTAACTTTCCACACGCAAATTGACAATAAAACACGCAAAATTTAATCAAAACACGCAAAGCCGCCTCTTAATTTTTCATTTAATAAATATTTCATAATTATTTCTATAGAAACCACCAACAAAGTAATTTAAACGATAGTTAATTCAGAAAAAAAAGACGAACACTTAAAAATATTTTTTAAAAAGTAATAAAATTGTCAAAAATGGTGATAATAATAGAAAAAAGTATGTGAAATTCGTAATAAAAAATAGTATGTGCAACTCGTGCGGGATTGTCGATTGCCCCACTCAAGCGAATGAGCGCACGAACGTAGTGAGTGCGCTCAACTTCGCTTTCGTGGGCAATCGACAATTTCCCGCACTTATTGCACAATATACTATTGCAATGAATCCAGTCATTCAGTTATTTTATGTATATGTTTACAGTTAAGTTATAATATATCATTAATGTCATTTGTTTTCGGTTTCATTAAGAAATATTCTTCTGTAATCAAATTATTATTGAATAAACAGAATTTACATAAAAATATAAAATAGTGTTATTAACTTATTATTTATTATTATTTCGTAACCTAATGTTCAATTAGTACCCTATGCACTGTTTATTTATTTGACTGGAATTAGAAAAAGATGTTAACAAAGAAACTATCAAAAGTGTCTGGGAATATTTTTTAACTATAATTCAGAGCATTTATTTCTTATTCATATATATTTATTATAGAGTAGCAACTTAACCCTAATTTTTAACAAAAAGCCACCACGAGCGTTCTAGTGGCTGATTTTCCTTTTAATCGATTCAAAATTTAAAAAGGAATAAAAGATTCCAATACTATTTTTTTACCAAATGCCGGCGTCACTGTGAAAAGTTGAAATTAATGAAAGTAATAGGTAAGATACATGTATAAATTTTGTATTTGTAGTATTCTCTAAGCACAATTGATATATAAAAAAAAATTAACATTTTTTTAGAGAGAGAAAAAACTATTGACAAATATGATATTTTAGAATGAATACGTAGACTAAAATCAAACATTTATAAAAATACTTGTCAAATTATTTATTTTTATCAATTTTTAGCATTGAAGCCGTGGTTTAGTCAAAAAATAGTATTTGAATTTTATGTTTTATTTTAAATTCTGCATCGATTAAAAAAAAAAAACCAGCCACTAGAACGCTCGTGATCACTTTTTCTATTTCTAAGCATATTTTTAAGGGTGGTAAGTTGCTAGCCTATTAAAATTGTATGCATGAAAATCTCAAAAATCTATAATACTCTAATTTCTATAGTGACCATAACAAAATGTAATTTTGTCATATATTATTCAATTTATTTTCTCATATATTTAGACATTATAAAATGAAAATAGTACATACGAAAGGATACATTAATGGATACAAAACCGTTGTTTTTTGGTTATCTGGTATTTCAAGTAATATTTCACAGTTTTAACTTACCAACAATTAAACCATTCAATTATATGTCTACAAATGGTTGGGCTTTCTTTTTCGAAACGCTATGGATTTTCTTTATTTTTATTACTAGCATGGAATGGTATGAAAGAAGTTGTCCTACGAATTGTAATTGCCAAGAGACTAGAACTGTACCGCCATTGATACCAAATACAGGATATTAACTTAAATTTTATTTATTACTTTTTTAAATTTTATAAAAAAAATTGGTAATGTAATTTTAAAAAAAAAAATAATAATAATAATAATAAGTTATTGCTGTAGTAACTTTTTTGCTGTATTAGCTATTAGCTATTGCTGTTTATTTTTATTATAAAGTTCTAGAAAAAATATCGAATTCTGGGAGGACTGTGGGCGTACCATACCAAACCCTCCGGAAACACTTATTTTTCCCCTTTCTGAATTTTAGATATGTTGTGGACAAAAGACCTAAACATTATATCCAACTGGTTGGAAAACTTTTATCGTCTTGGCGCCCTCCACAACCCCCTTGTAAATTTGGGAGTGGATCCAAATCTTGCCCAATATTTACCTCAGCTTTTATAGTATAAATACCCAGAATTATGTTCTAGGGGTTTTAGAACGCATTTAGAATCCACCTCCACCTCGATTCGATGACTCTGAATATGATGCAATAATAAAGTAAGCCCCACACTTCGCGCTTGATTTAAAAAATGTTTCATTGTATAACATTTTGCTAAGATTCCATTTGTAGAGAATTTTATCTTTTACAACTTTTCTAATAACTTCAAAAGTCGTTTAGAACATAGAAAACAAGATATTTTAAAAAGACTCGTTTTTGTGAGTTTTGATCTTGAATATCTTGACTCGCGTTCACGAGATTCTATGAGACTTTTCTGACACCACATAAAATGTCAGAACAAAAATTTATGGAAGTTTGCAGCTTATTATTTTTCATTCCAAGGTTAAATTCTTATATGACTGGGTTAACGTAGTAGTCTGGTAACTCGCGCTGTTTTTCATGCCTATTTTTAGGGGCTTTTTTGAGAAAGAACAAATGAAAAGTTTTGAATTTTTAATGTGTTTAATTTACATCTTAAGGTAAAACAATTTTTTTTTTTGTTTTATTATTATTATCACTTGAAGTTAGCGTCTCAAAAGATACACACTTGGCTGGCCCGGGTGATTTTGACTCTTGGGGACATCTGAAATCAAAAATTCTTAATTAGTCTAAATCTGTAGATATGTCATTCTGGTCGGAACTAGAATTATGAAATTTTATCGAAAAATAATAAAATGGCGGACTTAGAAAAAAATGACTTCTTTTTCATTATTCTAGTTCCGACCAGAATGACATATCTATAGATTAAGACTAATTAAGAATTTTTGATTTCAGATGTCCCCAAAAGTCAAAATCACCCGGGCCAGCCAAGTGTGTTTTTTTTAGGGCGCTAACTTCAAGTGATAATAATTTAATTTATTCAAAAAAATTTTTTTTACCTTAAGATGTAAATAAAAACATTAAAAATTCAAAACTTTTCATTTGTTCTTTCTCAAAAAAATGCCCCTATAAAATAGGCATGAATAACAGCGCGAGTTACCAGACTACTACCTTAATTGACTTTATTTGTGAAATGGATGAAGTGATAGCCAGCATTTCAATAGGTTGTATGCAATTTCGTAATTGTATGTTTTGATGTGTTAACATATTCTTAAATTTGTCATCTAATTAATTAAAGGGGTGCCGGTAAAGAAATGTTGTTAAGTAAACATCCGAAAATAAATAAAAAATTTATTTTCGTCGTTCCTTAGGTCTTCAGAGAGTGTGTAAAACAATTCCCTTTCTCTTTCCTTTATTAACAGTTTTTTTTTTTTTTTGGGGGGGGGGGGTGAATAATTTTTTTTTGTTGTATTTCAACTTGTAAAAATAAAAGCTTAGATATGACGGAGAAAAATTTTTTTAGTACAAAAGTCCGCCATATGCAAATAAGACGAACAACTTTCTAGGCGTGAGTAGTACTACCATAGACCTAAAGAGAGTCACCATTTACTTAAACTAATTTTGCCCGTGTCGCGGAATATAATATTTACTTAAGTTACGGAGTATCTGGATAAAAATTACTCCAAAATATAGGTTTAAACGCATACAGTAGGATTATAGTAGAGTGCCAGGATTAATTAATCTCCAACTGCACGGGTTAATTAATCGAGTGATCGAGTGTGCCACTAGGTTGCGAGTTAATAAGTATTTCATTTGTTGGTAAATTAAATAAATCGTTAAATTTGTTTACGTCCAATTTCATATGACGATTGTAAGCCAGAAGGAAATTTTTCCCGGTATTTCAGTCATTAAAATCTCACAAAATAATCCTTTTTTATACAATTTTTTGTCAATAAATTGCTCCTAGTTTGCTCTATTTAATTCAAAAGTTAAAGACTATTTTTTTTTTTAATTTATTAAAACATTTTGTTTTTTTATAACAATATTCATCTGCCAAAATTCAATTATCTTTAAATTTATGCAAACGACAACGTGTATGTCTGATTGCCTATATGTTTTAATAATACATAATCTAACTGTAAATATTATTTTATACCTACTTCAACTAGCCGTATGCCCAATGGGATTTCCCATCGGCAACATCTTTTCATTAAGTGCTCATTTTCAATGTTTTTCAAATACCTAAATACCAATTTACACGATTCTAATTTCAAAAATCACGTTCTAAACCCAACAGTTTCGACTGTGGGTTGTCTGTCAGTCAGTGTTAAAGATTTATTTTAAATAAGATATTGTTTACTTTAATAGCCACAGTAACATAATTTTATATATCACTAACTTTAAAAATGACGAATTTCTATACAAATTTTCATCCCCTATTTAACCCACTTAGGGGATAAATTTTGAAAAATCCTTTCTTAGTTCTCACCTACATTATATAAGGAACTCCTGTGCAAAATTTCATCCTTCTAAACCCAACGGTTTGGGCTGTACGTTGCCTGTCAGTCAGTGTTAGAAATTTATTAAGTACATTATTATTCAAAAAAATTAATATTTAACTTCTAAATTAATGCCGCTACACACGATCAGTTTTAACTGACAGTTTTCACTGTCAGTTAAAAATGACGTCCCTGTGCCTATACAGGTACATTTTAAAGTTGTCAGTTTTTAGCCTACACACGATCAGTTTTCTCTGTCTGTTTTAACTGTTCAGTGAAAACTGTCAGTTAAAACTGATCGTGTGTAGCGGCCATTAGATAAAACAATTTGGGAGTAATCTAGTGGTGTAAGGAAATTATATAAAAAAGCATTACATATTTAATTAGATTATGATAATTCAAATACTGAAATAGTATATTGTACAATAAGTGGGAAAAGAGGCTATTTCTCACGAATATGAGTTTGATATGAAACTCGCCTTGCGGGATAGCGCAACTATTCATATGAGGGAGAAATAAGCTTTTCCCACATATTTTCCATTTTACACTATACTTTTTTTACGAGCATATTTTTTTTTCGTCAAATTTAACATAAATAATTAAAATTAAATTTTAGTAAAAATTTTTTTCTACTCCTACTATTAAAAGTAACATTTTGTGCACGGCTAACTATATGTAAAAATTAAAAATTGTCCACACTGTGCGGAAATAGCAGTGGGAAATTATTTCGCACGGCTTAATATAATAAAAAAGTTGGCTATGTCTGATTTAATATATAGTCATATGTAATTTTAAAAATATACATATGTATGTTGATTATTTATTATTATTTCAATAGTTTCAAAGTATCCTTTGGCAAAAATTTGAACATCTTACCACTGACATTATAAATTTAAAAAAATTTTACTACTTATTTAAATTTTATTTTAATTATTTATGTTAAATTTTACGAAAAAAATGTGCTTGTAGAAAAAGTATAGTGTAAAGTACGTAGGAAAAGCTTATTTCTCACTCATATGAATTATTGCACTTGCCCTGCGGGCTCGTGCAACAAACTCATATTCGTGAAAAATAAGCCTCTTTTCCCACTTATTGTACAATATACTATTATCGCATTATTTAGTCATAATGTACAAGTTACCTTATGATTTTATTTTTGTTTTCTTATAGGTAATGATGGCTCTAGCTTCACATTTACAAATGGTTGAAGCAGAAAAACAAAAATTGCGCACACAAGTTCGAAGACTTTGTCAAGAAAATGCATGGTTACGTGATGAATTAGCAAATACACAACAGAAATTACAAGCGTCTGAGCAAGCTGTTGCGCAACTTGAAGAGGAAAAAAAACATTTAGATTTTCTTTCGTCAATACGTCAGTACGATCAGGATATTCAAGAGGAACAGTCAGATAATAAACAAGATAATAAAAAAGATGATCCAGTTGTTGATCTCTTCCCAGATGATGAGACTGAAGAAAGAAATAGTGAGTATTTATATACTAACTACATAAATTGTAGTAAATAAGATGTTGGTTCTAAATTAATCTCGTATTTTTATCTTTTTTAGCCATGTCTCCGACTCCTCCCAGCCAATTTGCACAACAAGTAAATGCTGGATATGAAATTCCTGCTAGATTACGGACATTACATAATCTGGTTATACAGTACGCATCGCAAGGCCGATATGAAGTGGCCGTGCCGTTATGTAAACAAGCTTTAGAAGATTTAGAGAAAACTAGCGGTCACGATCATCCAGATGTAGCAACTATGCTTAATATTTTAGCTCTTGTTTATAGGTAAGCTCAAATAATTAATAAATTAATGAGTTAGTTTTCGAATTGAGAATCTTCGATCTCAAATTCTTAAAAATTTTAGTTATTTTTCATTAAAGTGTAATTCATTATTTAACCCCTTTTATCCGGAGGCTAAAATTAATGTCCAAAAAAATTTTTTCGTCCTTGGCCACAGAATACGGAGCACAAATAAAGACGGTTCTACACGATGCTACGAACACCTTCCAACATTGGACGTTCGATGGTTCATCGCATCGTGTGGCCGTTGTTCGAACCTACGAGTGTCCAATGTCGAGCGTCAAACATTCGTATTTGGCCATGTCCCGCTCGATGTCGATATTCTTGCACCGAGTCAAAGGGATGCTTCGAACGTTTGAAGGTCAATGTTGGTTGCGTTGGTTGGTTCGACTCAGCAGCTGCACGACTCGTTCATGTGAAGAGAGACAACATCAGTGTAAAACATTAGAGATCACATAAGACAGATGACATCGTCGTCCACTGAATAAACGTTTGTCCCAACACATTATACAAGAGAGACAACATCAGTGTATAACATTAGAGATAACATCAGACAGATAACAGCCTCGTCCACTGAGTACCAACACATCATCATTCGTATTGGATCAAACATTCGATTCACCGTGTAGCAGATAGATTCGTCGCACCAACTATCGAACTTAATTGCCTCAAACGTTCGATCGAACGTTGGAAGGAACGTTCGTAGCATCGTATAGAACCCGCTTTACACTAATATCGAAATATATATCATGATAGTAATAATATACAAACGTAAACATTCGGCGGACGGTGGATCGTCCGCCCGGCTTTTTGGCGAAGACGTCGGCAGACGATATATCGTCCGCCCGTACACTGTCTTCGCATATTATTTGACGGACGATTCATCGTCCGCTTGGGTTAAAAGGATTAAGGCGTTACATCACTTTGGAAAAAAAAATTTTCCGTTTCTTCTTTTTTTTTTTTTATTGCCCTAAATGATATATTAATATCTCTAGAATAACATTTAAGAGGAATTATGATTGCAAAAATATTTTAAAAGTTATTTAGAATTCGATTTCTGAAACGACTTGGAGCAGCTGAAGACGTTTAAAAACGCCACTCCACTGCGCGTAACATTTTAGAATCTTTCAGCTTGATTAGTAATGTTTTTCCATTACTTTATTCCATTACCTTATTGTCTTCTTTTGTTATATTCCGGTAAATACGTTTTAAAACTTTATATGGGTTTTTCTCAAAACTATGTTTTATTAACTATTTTAAAAACTATTTTATTAACAATGGTATATGTATTATTCAACGAGCTGGTAATGATAACTGTTACTCACGAAGATGAAATTGACACGAGCCGAGTTTATGAGGCGAGTGTCGTAACGCATCTGAGTGAGTAATAACCATTGCAAGTAATTAGAATACTATATTTTTTCTACGACTTTTTTCCTTTTTGATTTAATTAAAATTGAATATAAATTTTAAATCAAAAGAATAAAATTTTTAATCTATCTCTAATTTCATTACGTGTTTGTATATGTATCTATGGAGAAGATTAAAATAAAATTCAAACTGTTTTGTTTACTTACACGTTGCTACGCAACATATATGAAATTAAAACTTATAGATATAATAGTTGTGTTCTAGCATCGCATGTTTGACAGTCCGCAAACTGTTTGCACATGCGTAACCGTTCCAGTAAAACAAAATCAAACATTTTGTACAAACTACAACGTTCCAGCATCATTTTTGACATGTTTTCAACTTGTTCCTAACTGTCAGAATTGTCAGCGGACTTTTGAATGGACAAATTGTCCAACGTGCTATCTATCTATATCTATCTATGCTATCTATCTCAATTAGTTATGGTTGTTATGCTTTGTTATGCGTTATTATGTATTCCTCCATATTTACTTTTTGAATTTAATGTATTAGTGTTACCAAGGCACTGACGTGAAAGTCATTAGAATGTCAGAAACGAATTTAAACCGTTCTGGCACACTGTACATTAGAAACAAATTCGTTACTTGTTTGTATTGGAGCATGCGCACAAACAAATTCGTAACTTGTTTTGTACTTGTCCAAAAATAGATGCTGGAACACAACTATTAATCACAAAACAATCGCAAACCCATTGAATAATGGTTAATACGGTGATTACATTTGTCGAAAGGTATTGAGTAATGATCATTACTCCACACCCTTGAATAATGTCGAACTTTTTCAACAATTGACAGATATGTAACGAGTGTGTTCTTCACAGGAATAGAAATAGTATATTGTGCAATAAGGGCGGGCAATCGACAATCCTTTTTTCTAATTAAATATTGTTTAAATTACTTTGTTGGTGGTTTCTATAAAAATAATTATAAAATATTTATTAAATGAAAAATCAAGAGGCGGCTTTGTGTGTTTTATTGTCAATTTGCGTGCGGAAAGTAAACTTTCCGCACGCAAAAAAGTATGTGGGAAGAGTAAAGTGGGCAAATAACTATTTTGCGTACAAAAATGTGTGTGCCAAGTTAATACTTCTCCCGCAAGAGTAATAAAAAATATTTTTTGTTATTCATGCGGGAGAAGTACTAACTTGGCGCACACATTTCTATACGCAAAATAGCTGTTTGCCCACTTTACTCTTCTCACATACTTTTTTGCGTGCGGAAAGTATATTTTCCACACGCAAATTAGAGTATAAAATAAGCAAAATTTAATAAAAACACGCAAAGCCGCCTCTTGATTTTTCATTTAATAAATATTTCATAATTATTTCTATAGAAACCACCAACAAAGTAATTTATACAATATTTAATTCAGGAAAAAAAGACGAACACTCAAAAATATTATTTTAAAAAGTAATAGAAATGTCAAAAAGAGTAATAATAATAGAAAAAAGTATGTGAAATTCGTAATAAAAAATAGTATGTGCAACTCGTGCGAGATTGTCGATTGCCCACGAAAGCGAAATTGAGCGCACGAACGTAGTATACTATTTTCTACTCCTACTATTAAAAGTAATATTTTGCGCACGGGTTATATGTAAAAATTAACAATTGCCCACACCGTGCGGAAATAGCGTGCGAAATAATTTCTCACGGCTTAACATAAGAAAAAAGTAGGCTGTTTCCTTAATTTAATAACAATATACTATTTTGTACTTTAAATCTATATAAATAATTCTGAAAATATACATACATATTATGTCTAGTGTATAATGTAGATACAATGATAGGTTTATGTAGTAATGTGTTGCGTGTACCCACAGTCGTTTGGTGGGGGCGTCACTCTTACGTCATATTTTGGCAACAGTGGATCGCCAGTACAGAGATAGCTAAGTTTGCGACTATATATATATATATATATATATATATATATATATATATATATATATATATATATATATATATATATATATATTTGCTGCCCACCATGAAGCTCTTCGAAAAAAAATAACCGCCTGTTTTTGACCTGCGCTCGCAACACCATTTTGTTTGGTAAATTGAGGAAAAAAATTTTTTTATGTGCCTCAAATCACGTATAATACACTTTAAAAATGTTCATACTGATTGCGTTATTCGTTACAGAGAAAAAAAATTCTCGAATAAAACGTTCTTTCCTGACATTTCAAAGTGATATAACACCGTAATATTGATAAATAGTTTTACAAATAAAAATTTAATGTTATCTAAAATTATATTTTTATTTATTTCAGAGATCAAAATAAATATAAAGAAGCAGCTAATTTATTAAATGACGCTTTAACTATTAGAGAAAAAACATTAGGTGAAAATCATCCGGCTGTTGCTGCTACCTTAAATAATTTAGCCGTTTTGTATGGTAAACGAGGAAAATATAAGGAAGCAGAACCATTATGTAAACGTGCTTTAGAAATTCGTGAAAAGGTTCTAGGAAAAGATCATCCAGATGTTGCAAAACAATTAAATAATTTAGCTTTACTATGCCAAAACCAAGTAAGTATAATAAATTAAAATTACATTTTTTAAGAATATTTCCAAATTTTCACTGATTTGAGCGTTACTTTAATTTATTCCATATTTGTAAATAATTAAATAAATATTTTGCTTACAAGGAAAGAGCAAGAAGTCGAAAATTCAAAATAATCTGAAACTTTGTCAGTATATAGAGCATGGCTACCTAATAACATAAAAAATATCAGTTGCTGCTAAAAAACATTTTTACGGGGTGAAACATCCCCTCAAAGTTGGAACTCAAAAATTTAAAAATCGATGAAATTTTGTTTATAGGTACCTTAAAAGGTTCTAGTAACAAATATAACATTATTTTTTGCATTTACACATTTTTAAGGGTTGAAACCACCCTTCAACTGTGTACTTAAGAATTTAAAAACTAGTGATATTTTGTTTATATATACTATACAGAGCTCTAATAAATATAACATTATTTTTTGCATCTACAAATTTTTAAGGGTTGAAACCACTCTTGTGGTACCACTCAAATGTGTACTTAAAAATTTATAAATTGATGATATTTTGTATATACTATATAGCGCTCTAGTAATAAATATAACATTATTTTTTGCATCTATAAATTTTTAGGGGTTGAAACTACCCCTTAATATGTGTACTTAAAAATTTATAAATTTATGATATTTTGTTTACATATACTATACAGAACTCTAGTAATAAATATAACATTATTTTTTGCATCCACAAATTTTCAAACCACCCCTTCAAGTGCGTAACTAATAATTTGAAAATTGGCGATATTGTGTTTACATATATTACATAGAGACCTAACGATAAATATATTATAAATATATTCTTTCACACAGTTCTTGGACGTGAAACACCCCCTCCAAGTTGTAAACTAAAAATTTCAAGACTGATAAAATTTTGTTTACATATACAACAAACACAACAATTTTACAATAAATATAATGTGTAAAATTAGCAATACAGATAGCTTTTAAATAGTGTATTAAACTACAGTGTAGTACATGTAAACAAAATTTCGTCAATTTTTGTTTCTAATTTCCACTTTGGAAAGGATATTTAACCACTATAAATGTATGGAAGCAAAAAAAAATTATTAATCCATTTTTATGTGATGATATTATGTGAATAAAATCTCGGAATTTTTAAATTTTCGACAGCTGAAGGGGTGTTTTCAACCCCTTAGAAATGTGTAGGTATAAAATATTATATTTATTACTAAAATTCTTTATAGTATATATAAATAAAATTTTGTCAATTTTAAATTTTCTAAGCACACACTTGAAGGCGTGGTTTCATCCCTTAAAAATATGTGGATGTAAAAAATAATGTTATATTTATTATTAGAATTTCGTATAAAGTGTAAAAACAAAATATCATAAATTTTTAAACTTTTAAGTACACATATGAAGGGGTGGTTTCAACCCCTAAAAGTTTGTAGATGCAAAAAATACTGTTATATTTATTATTAGAGCTCTGTATAGTATCTATAAACGAAATATTATCAATTTTTAAGTACACGTATGAAGCGGTGTTTTCAACCTCTAAAAATTTGTTGATGCAAAAAATAATGTTATGTTTGTTACTAGAACTTCTTAAGGGGTTATACCTAGTTGCCAGCCCAAAAAAACGCGTGTTTTTAAAAATTTTTTCTGAAGGAACCTTTTATTCAATAAATATATGGAAAACATATATAGGTAATATATTTCTTATATTTTGAAATCACATAGTCTTTTTTTTAAAATACAGTATTTTACTGCTCCTGTAGCTGATCTCCTGGAGGTCCTTCAAAAAAAAGTGTTCGGCGGTGAGCAACATATCTATGGTTTGGATTATCCGAAATGAAAAATCCAAAGAAAATACTTTAGTGGAGACATGAATGAATCCAGGTATTAATCGAAGGAATAGTCAAAATTTTGATTTTTGACAAAATGGCGGCTTCCCCAAAAAAAGTTCCGATTTTCAAGAAAAATTTCCAATTTCAAGTGGTCTAAAAAATCGAAATAATTGTTAGAAATTTTATTCCTTCGATTAATACGTGGGGAATATGTTGACAAAGATTGTGTCAAAATTTGAACCCAATCGGTTAAGCCGTTTTGGAGAAATCGTGCTCACCGACTTTGAAAAGATCATTTTGAGAAAAACGCATTTAAAGTTCCTTTCGCCTACTTTCAACCATACGGAGACGGTCTACGAATACACATATATTTTCACGAATATTTGTCGGATCGATTTGAAATTTTCAGAGAATACACTCATATATAAGTATATTCTGAAAATGTAAAAAAAAAACGATTTTTTGAAAATTCTAAGTAGGTATAACCCCTTAAGTTACGTATAAACAAAATTTCATCGATTTTTAAATTTTTGAGTTCGAACTTTAAAGTGAATGTTTCACCCCTTAAAAACGTTTTTTAACAGCAACTAATATTTTTTATGTTATTAGGTAGCCACTCTTTACATACTGACAAAGTTTCAGATTTTTTTGAATTTCCGACTTCTTGCCCTTTCCTTGTTAGCAAAAATACCACGTTTATTTTTCAAGCTTAAACGCCCATTTTCAGCATTTTTATAAAAACACAGCCAGGTCATAATGGGTTAAATTAGCACCTTCATAGAGTAAATTTTGCACATTGCAAACAACTGTCAAATCTGTTATCAACAAATAAATTAAAGTTCACAAAATTATTACACAATTTCATATTCTTTCATATTTGTTTTAGGGAAAATATGAGGAAGTTGAACGTTATTATCAGCGTGCTTTAGAAATTTACGAATTAAAATTAGGTCCTGATGATCCGAACGTTGGAAAGACTAAAAATAATCTTGCATCATGTTATTTGAAGCAAGGCAAATACAAGGAGGCTGAAATACTGTACAAACAAATATTAACGAGGGCACATGAACGAGAATTTGGAACAATTGATGGTAAGTTCGAACGTCACGGATATTCAAAACCAACTGTCGTTTAACGTTAACTAATTTTCTCGTCGGTGGGACAAGTATTGAATTTTCCTTAAAAGATTACCAAATTTGTAGTAAGAATCAAAATGTACGTCATTCCTTTCATGGCTTCTTTGTTAACAAAATTAATTTCTTAAATACATCAAGTTTCAAATTCTAATATGCATGTTTTTTTTTGTTTTTTTTTTTTTTGGTGTTGTCATTTATTATTTAGTTAATTAGATGGCTGTAAAAATAAATATAAACAAAGTAAATTTAAAATTTGCTTAATACTTCATGTTGAAAAGGCGATAACATTTTCTTCATTGAAAAAACAAAACCTAAGGAAACAGTAAAGATTATTAAAAAATATTTTTGAATTTTTCTGTATCAGTTCGATTATTTTATAACTGAAAATTATATGAATTAAGCAATATATTTTATGAAGGCATATTGACTAATAATAAAATTAACAAAGTCACAAAACATTTAATTAAAATCTTTTAGGATAATCTTTGTTTGAATTTTTCAAGATTTATGGACAAAGTGATATAAAAAAGAAACTTATTCGCATTAGTTTTTAAACCTTTGTCTGGAACTGTTATCTTTTTAAATCTTTGAATGGACTTTATATCTGCAGTGAATTTTGTTTAATAATTACCTGCTATTTGTTACGTTTTATGAAATTAATTTTTTACCAGTTAGAAAATATTTTATTTTTACGAAAACCATTGATATTTATGGATAAAAAAATCAAATCAATCAAATTTGATAATTTTTTGTATTATTATTTACGGGTACATTTGTAGATTACAAAAATGTAGTTGGATATTTTATTATTAATATCAACTAGTTGTATTAACTACAGACGTCACAGTGAGATAGTTTTCAGAAACCTCTATAGTTCATGCAGGGTGCCTATTGTATAATATTTCATTTTATAAATTGTTATATTGCATGTTGTTTCGTTTCTAATTTGACTTTAAATATTATTGCACCATTCTCAGACACGTTTCATGTTTTGGTTTTATACAATTAAAACTGTAAATACAACAAATTTTCTAGTTAATTTTTAACAAAAGAATACATGGATAAATTAAAAATTCTTTGTTAACATAAACAAATTCAGTTAGTTATGGTAATACATTAAATTACTACGAGTGAATGCTACTCTCAATAACACAAAGTTTACTAATCGTTTTGCCATCATTAGAATGTACTATGTAGTTACTTTAAACTGAATTGTTTAATGGTACCAGAGACTGTGAAAGTAGAGGCCCTATAATAAGAGTTTCGACACCGCGTCTTTGATTTTTGATTGGTCGTTTGTCAGTTGCCATATGTAAAAATTCCTGAATATTTGTGATTTCAGCCACTTTTAGTGATATTTAAAAATGCCTAGACTCAAAAAAACTACACAAATTTCATCCAAGGCCACTAAATGGCAATAACTCCTTACGTTTTACGTCTTACGGATTTTATCGTATGAAACCCCTAATTTCCCTATAAATGGTTGATATCCTAACTCTTATTATAAGAATTCTACGTGACGACGACAGTGTCATCTACAGATCAGTAAATATGTATATTAGGTACAATCAACTATCAGCAGTGTCTGGGCATTCTAGATTATTTATGTTGTCAAATTGTCATTGAGGGCCTTGGATATGTCTCCTGGGGAAAATATCCACCACAGTTCAAGTTTTTTTCGGGATTATATGACATCAATTGAAATACAGTCGACTCATGTATTTTCAACTGATTTTACTCACGTATTTTCAAGTTTTTAGTTCCCACTTCTCACGCAATACTTTAATACAGAAAAATAACTGTCAGATTAACCGATCGACCACTAGTGGCTTTATTCTATAATAATTTTTAAGTTTAAGTTTATTACACTTTTTCATTGACATTCACTTAACATTTTATCATATTAACTCTTTAAATGATTAAGACGAGTTAACTCGTCCTTCAGTATGGCGGCTCAAAATGCTGTAATATGTATATATTCACTGGTATAGGTGCCGTCATCTGTGATAGATTTTTCGAAACACGGTATAATTCTAAATAAAGGCCGTGTTCGTTGCTGAGTTTTTATGCTCAAAGTGAACTGTTGGCACATGCGCAAGAACTTTTTTTATGAAATACGCATGCTCCAAAATACTTCATATTATGAGCACAAGTATTTTGTACTTCATATAAATGTTCTTGCGCATGCGCTAACAGCTCACTTTGAGCAGAAAAACTCAGCAACGAACACGGCGAATGTTCAATTTTATTATCAACATAGTTTAGTATAATTTATATTTTGTAAATTCCTAGGGTTCACTTTTTTGATGTTGAGATCTTTGATTTTTTTTCTTTTTCTTTTTTTTGTAACCTTATCTATTATACTTATCACTGGCAGTAAAATGTCCGGCATTTTGAGACAAAAAAATTTTCCATATGGTTTGTTTAAAAGCGTTAAGGTTGACTGGAAAAGTACATGTGTCTACTGCGTAGAAATTTGCGCGGGCTTTCTGTCACGTGGTTCTATGACTGCGACGGAATGAGAATGAGTTCGCCTGTAAAACTTACGTATATATACTAAATAATTCTGAGAAATAAAATAAACATATGCCGTGTTCGTTGGTGAGTTTTTCTGCTTGAAGTGAGCTGTTGGCGCATGCGCAAGAACATTTTTATGAAGTACGAAATACTTGTGCTTATAATATGAAGTATTTTGGAGCATGCGTATGCCATAAAAAAAGGTCTTGCGCATGAGCACTTTGAGCAGAAAAACTCAGCACCGGATACGGCCATTGAGTGCATTCGTTGCCCTCATCACTTACTTTTAAATTGAATTTGTAGTGTCAATTCCCGCACAGTTTTTAATTAGTGTGCGCATGTGGCTACATCAATTAGAAGTAAGTGATGAGGGCAATGAATACACTCACTCTTTTCTAAATAACCACACGTGTGTCAGGCTGGATTATAAACTAAAAACTATGCGTTATGTCCCATGTGTCACATATATATGACACCTTATATTTGAAAAATAAGCAATAATATTGATATATTTTACATATTTTTAGCCACTTACGTAGGTAATAATTTTAATAATTTGGCTCACAAACTGTACTGTTTTTAATTCACTTATAGTCTGCTTAATCGATCTATTTAACTGTAGTACAAATTTTAAATAATCTCATATCGCAGGCCACAAGCATCTTTCTTTATATATTTCACCGTTTTAGAACTTAACAATACAATTTAAAACACAACGCATTTCAACATGTTTTCATAAGTTGACCAAAAACATCTGTTGCACATGTGACGCTGAGTTATAAATAAAAACCGATGCGTCACACATATATGACGTCTGGTAGTGAGCGGGTTAAGTTGTTCAAGTTTGTCGAAATGAAATTTATTAAATTTTATTAACATAGAAAAATTTTGATGTGTAAATGGTTGTTCTAGTATGAAATGACAAAACAAGTCAATATTCTACGAATGTAGTGGAATTATGCTGATTTCTAATATCAAATGACAACGAAAGTCCATAAGTACTCACTATTCTGACCACGTTTTAAAGGCTTCAAATTTTTATTTTATTATTTTTTCAATTTTTAGTTAGGAATTTAAATTTTAAAATGATTTATATTTGATATATGACCTGCTTGACTTTTAAGTTACAATAGTTGTTAGGTAGCGCGCTTATTATTTAACTGATGTCGCTCTCATCAGTAGGCTATGCACGGCCGCTTTTCCCATTATGTTCGTAAACGTTAATTATAATTAGTTAAAATGAAGATTTTTTTCAGTTTTATAGCCATCTAATGATGTTAGTTTCTTAGAAAAAATTTATGTTTATTTTTGATATGGAAGGATTTAAAAATAAAATAATTTTCTGTATTTTTTATATACATATATTAGTACTAATCATATTTTTAGGACATTTTCCATTTAATGTGATATGTCGAAGCTGAACGTCCATTTGGTCAGAAATGCGGCGCGACACGGTTCTTACATCAATAAGAACTTTGGGACGGTACCGCGCCGCTCTGTCGATCTAATGGACGAATCTGCATTTATTCAGATGTATTTTTCTTCGAGAGGGGAACTGCGCCGCGCCGCGTTTTCGACCTAGTGGATGCTCAGCTTTAAACTGAAAAAACTAGTCTATAATAAATTTTTATTTTAGATTTTAAAAATAAGCCAGTATAATAAATCATAGTTTGAGTAGCTAACCTTCATATTCTGAATTTCTTTTAAATACCAAAAAATAAACTAAAAACCAATAAACCGTCATATACTGAATTTATAAGTTTATAGTTCATTTTATATATTGACTGCAAATTACATGTTTACAGTAGTCACTATGAAACTGTGCACTACCGAAGTGTTACAACCAATCTACTCATGTATGATAAACACAATCAAACGCTCTGTCTGTACACGCAGAATGTTTGTTTTGTTATTGTCGTAGAACAGGTATATAGCTATAAACTAGTCACTGGCGCCTAGGTATTTTTTTGCTTATTAAAATTAATAAAACTGAATCAACAAAAAACGAAAATTTAAATAAAAAATACATTATTTTTATTTATTTTTTTAATTTATTTGTTTACTTAATGTGCATTTTGTTTTTTGTTTTTTTATCAACTTTACATTTTAATTTATTAGTAAACTTATTAAATGTATAATCAAAATTTTAGTTTGGCGCCTATCTCACTATGAAACTGTGATTTTTGTCCCGTGCTGTAACACTTTCATAGTGCCGATTGTATCTTGTATAGGTGGTTACTGCTTATTAAGTTTTTTTTTTCTTTATTATAAAACTTGTGTTATACAACGAGTTTTTCAGTGTGAATTATTAAGGCCATAAAACATATTTTAGTTAGTATTTCTCGGTTAAAGGAAGCGTTTATGTTAGAATTATTATTTTCTAATACGATAAATTACACAAATATTCATTAACGTTAACTTGACTCTTTATGTCTGACCAAATATGTAAATGAACTAATAACTAAAAATAATGAAATATAGCTTAGGGAGAATTTAAAAAAAAAATTACTTATTCTATTTTCAGTGGATTTGATATTTTTTCGAACATAATGCTATTATGCTTGGAATATGTAATTTATTTTTTCAACAGTATGGCAGCTTATATTTTGTTTAATTGACTAAGCATTGAAGAATTTTACATTTATTTTTTATTTTTTAAATCCTTCGTACTGTTCAAATTTATATCTTATTTACTTTTTTAATTTTATAATTGGTACTTGTTTGTATTTGATTTATTTTATATTAACAGAAATTTCTACTTATTTCCTACATTAAAAATTAAACATGTGATAGAAGATTAATCAATCAATTTTGTTATTTTTTTTTTTTAAGTATATTCATTAATTATGAGTACTGTATGTTTGTTAAATAATTTTCGATGGCATTGTAAATTAGAATTAGTTCATATTTGTAGAGAACGAATACATTCGACAATATATTAATAGCAGCTAATAGTCTTCATAATCTTTGTTAAATATGTCAGATCATGGCTGTATCCTGCAGAAAAAATTCTTTAGAGCAAAATGGCGATTTATTAAGAGTAACAAAGCGCTAAAGAGTAAAATGTCGCATGGACGTAAACAAAATGACCTCACTAACAGTTAGTTATAGTAAAAATGGTTATTTTTTTTATATTTTATACAAGGGAAATAACATTATAGATCATATTTATTTAAGATTGATTAAAGTAAACAACAATAAGGTGAAATTCTGTAATTTAGCTCAGTAAACTTTAAATTTGACGCGAGACGCAAGTGGATATCACTTGATTTCTGTCATAACAAAATTGATTAATAATTTGAAGCGGCCTAAAGAATCTTTTCTGCTGAACGCACCCCATGTTAAACGTGTTAGTTTTGTCGATTAAGAATTTAAAAAACCAGAAAAAATAACATTCGATGTTAACAAACGCCATGACCAAAGGTATGTTTTTTTTTTTTGTTTATAGAAAGACTTTAATATTATCTTATGATAAACTTTTACTCTTCAAAGTAAAAATTGTTCCAAATAGACCGTTTATGATTTGTATTTATGTAGAAGATTGATGTGAATACTTTTTAACAATTTTAAGAAATTTAACAAACATTATGATGACTACTATTGTTTTTTGTTTTTTTGTAATATAGAAGAAATGTATTTTTTTATGTTTATATGTAAAGGCTTTGTTAGATATTATTTGAATATACAGAAGATTGCCTTGCATGAATATGTGTTTTGTTTTTATTTATCTTATTTTAGCTAACCTTTCATTTTTTTATTTGTTTACTAATAAACTGTGAGACACAGTGAACCAATGTTAAAAAAAAAATGCTTTGTCTGTGAGATAGAGGCGAAAGTTAATTTGCAATTACTGCCATCTAATGTTTTGAATCATTACTAATTTTGGAATATCACAATAACAATTTAAAAAGAAATGAAGAAGGAAAACGTCATTTTTAACTATTTAACTGAAGCTAAAAAAATTAATTCCTTTGTGGTGATAAAAGGTAAACGGGGTTGTTAATTTTGCAATTTTATATTTTGATGAAGAAATAGAACTTACCTTTTCATTAATTAAGGTAAGACTGATTTGACAAAGTAGTATTTTTTGTATAATTTTAATCATTAAGAAAGGAATTAATTTTTAATCCAATTAAACAAATAACGACAATTGGTGAATAACTATAATACGAATTGATTTTGACTATATAAGAAAGTTAATTAAATTTTTACTAACATTATAGAAAATCATCATTTATTTTATTAATTAATAAGTGACGTTGGTAATAAAAGGAAATATTTTTATAGGTGATAATAAACCTATTTGGCAAGTGGCGGAAGAACGTGAAGAGAATAAACATCGAAATAAAGAGAATGCTCCGTACGGTGAATACGGTGGTTGGCATAAAGCTGCTAAAGTCGACTCACCAACTGTTACAACAACGTTAAAAAACTTAGGTGCATTGTATCGTCGTCAAGGAAAATATGAGGCTGCTGAAACTTTGGAAGATTGTGCTCTTAGGAGTCGAAAAGAAGTGAGTAAAGTTTTCAATTTATAAATTTGTATTAATTTAATAGGTATATTTCCAATAAAAGATATGGTAACATTCTTCGTATGCCAAGTTACTACATACGTAATAGAAAATATGACGTGTATACTCACTCTTGGCGTACAAGGAAACAAATAATAATTTTTATCTATAAAATTTACAAAATTTTTTGAGTACAACAAAACAAAAAAGAAAAGTACACATTAAAATACCATAAATATCATCAGCTAAACATTCATGTACCGTATAATATGCTTTTTAAACAATTTATCTTTGATTTGCTTTTTTAGCACGATTGCTAGATGAATTTTTCAGTAGTAGCCCTATCTTGAAACAAAAATTGCCCAAGCGGCCTCTAACTTTTTTCCGACAATTTATCTTAACCAAAAGAAAAGATAACTTGTTTAATCAAATTTCTAAACTCGATTTCATTCGAAACTTAAATAAGTAAAATGAAATATATTTTTAATTCTTCATTTCATATCTGTTTGCCAATCGCCAGCTGGCCCATATCCTTAGTGGCGCTATAGTGACATAATAGAGATATAAATTTTGCCGCGAAAATTTGTAAACTATAATTTATTTTGTCAAAAACTTTGTTGTAAATTTTATAAGTAGTAATGGGAATATAATTCGAACTGTTGTAAGTAGCCCAAATGGCGACAAATAGCCCAACCTCGAAATTTGTAACATCAAAACTTTGAAAGTAGCCATTTTGGTGGTAAATATCCAATCTGGCAACTCTGTTTTTGAAATCGATCGATGTCAAGCTCTTTACGTATTCAAATAATTTGTTATAAAGAACACTACCTGTATAATTAATTGGTTGTTATAAAGAACAATACCTATATAATTAATGGACTTTTTTAACCGGTGATATGGTATAGAAAAATTGTCCTTATATCTAATATACATAAATATGAACTAGTCAACTAATCCTGAAAAGCAAATGTACAAATGTGTGTTTTTTAAAAACACACATTATTTTTATATGTATAGCAAGCAGTATAAAATATATTCGTATTCATACATTAATTATTTTCATAGTCCATTTTTATATAGAAAATGCTTACATGCTTATTATTAGTAAAGTATATGTAAAACTTTGGTTTAGTCATTTTTAAAAGGATATTGATTTTATTATTGTGTCACTAAGAAGCATTTTTTGAATTTATAATTTTTTTTTATTTAAATTATTTGCAATTAGTAATTATTTTGTTTTTGTTTTTAACGCTGCAGCACGTTCAGCAAGTAAGTAATATTTTTTAGTAACTCATATGTGAACAATGGACAAAATGATACCTAACAGAGTTGGAGTATACAGTATTTTGACCTTGGGGGTATAATTTTTATTGTTTTTATCACGTTTAATTTTGTAATCTTTAAAAAACATTAAAAAATTTAATATTTCTTTTTGAAGTCAGTTTTATTGGCGTCTATATTTTATTTTATATATCTATGTATATGTATTTTCAACAAAACAATAAAGTTTATAGCCCTGCAGTTCAAAATATTTATATATTGCAACTTGGCCCGTGCGTTCCAAATGAGAAAATTTAAAACAAAAACTATTTCACAAAAATTTTGTAATTTCATTTTTTTTTTATTATAAAAAACAAATCGCTAATTCGAACTTTCTGCAAACTTTATCCGGTCTTCATTTTTATCATAATTACTTATCTAATTAAATTGATCCGGAGTTGATATCATCATTTGTTCTCAAGATATACGAAGCGAAAGAAAATTCACGAACGAACGCACACATTTCGCTAAAAACAATGGATTCGGATTCTAGTGACCTTGAAACGTGGAAATATATCCTTAGCGGTTCAAAAAATCATACTCATTACAATAAATTCCAATGGTTAATAAATTAAAAAAAAAAAATGAATTTCTGAAAATCACAGAACATATGCTTAAAAACTTCGACTGTGTTCCTTTTTATCATAACACAGCAAATAATTGACTTATGATAATATGATCGTCAATTTATGATACGTATATTTTTAGTCCAATTTTCCCTTGAAAAAATTGGACTTATACAGTCGGTACGACAAGAAGGCCTGGACCCGTAGAACACGATTCTATAGAAAAATGTCTATATATATATATATATATATATATATATATATATATATATATATATATATATATATATATATATATATATATATTCCTCCTACCTTTTGACATGTTTAGGGCCCCCTACGGAATTTAAGAGCTGAAATTTGGTAAATGGGGTCAAATTTTGGATCCGAGCCAACCTTTAAGGGGATGGTGGGGGGCAACAAAACAATAAAACTTTTCCAAACCGGTTGGAAATAATGTTTTGGTCAATTACCTACAACATATCTAAAATTCAGCTTCCTAGGATGATTTGGAGGGAGTAGAGGGGGAAAAATGATTTTGGCTGGATCTAACGAGCCCACAGTCCCCCAGAATTAACTTAGAGGGTTAAAATTTGGTATATTAATAGAGTTCGTACCTAGGGTCTGCTTTTTGGAGGTTTTAGTATTTTACCCCCACCATTTTTAAGCTACAATTTCATGCTTTTTTGACGTTTTCGAAGTTTGTACCACTCGCACACGTCACCCAAATAAACCTAGAGGGCTGAAATTTTGTATTCGGATTGAGTTAGTATCAAGGGGGTGTCTTTTGGGGGTCTCAACTTTTAACCCTTACCCCCACCATTTTTATACCTAAAAGAACATGATTTTGCTTGTTTTTAACAGTTTCGTTTGGGTCAAATTCTCCCCAAATAAACCTAGAGGGCTGAAATTTTGTGTATAGGTTAATAGCCAACCACTGCTTTTTGGGGGTTTCAACTTTTAACTCTTACCCCCACGATTTTTACGCCAATATTTTCTTGATTTTTTTGCTTTTTTTCTAACACGTCTAGAGACTCTCTAAGGAGACCTAAAGGGCTGAAATTTTATACGTGTACCCTCCACTCCCATTTTTACATCGGAGTTCAATGGTATTGTTAAATATGTTTTAAATGCATTACTTTTATTCTAATAAAAGTAGGCGGATAGTAATTTTAAAAATTTAAAAAAGAAAGGACTTTCTTTTATAAATTATAACAAATGCAATACATAAATATTAAGTAATTTAAAAATGTTATTAAAGTCACTGTTTGTTTATAAAGTAAGAATTTTGGATTTTTACTTATAAAATTTTATTTTGGATTTTTATTTTGGATTTTTTTGGAAAGAAAAAATATCTTCATAAAGGCCTGCCAGTTTATTATTTAAGGTCCTTTTGTAATATTTAAAAATAAAACACAAAAGCAATTGGCGGATAAGCATGGGTAGGAATGCCCTTGTACGAATAATATTGGCTTTTTTTCCTATTAACTGCTATCGGCACAAAATTGAAATTTACTGTGGTTCAGCCCTTAAAAACTTAAAACCTTTTTTTAAAGCCCCGATCAGCCGGACACTCATCATTAGTTTTGAAACCACCAAAATGACAAATCGCTTGTAGACTTTCAATCACATTTCGCTTGAAGACATTCAATACCGAAGAGAAAAATTCGACTTCCGTGATGGGGCCCCGCTGCTCACGGCGTTTTTTTTTTATTTTCTCATTTTTGAAAGTAATGCCGATATTTATTAAAAAAAAATTAATATTTGTTCTCAAAAGGATATTACCGGATTTGTATAGGCCAGGCATCGGCAATTTTTTTGGACGACGGACCATTTTCAAAAAATATTTTTAAGCAGACGGCGTAGTCAGATAAAAAAGTCAGCAATTAGGTCTTTGAAGAAAATTTTGTCATAAATGATGAGATGATATAAGTTTTATAAGAAAACTCTTTTTTTTTTTTAAATATTTTTTACGTAATATTTAAAAAATTATATCAAATTAATAAGGGCCAATTGCACCAATATTATTAATCGGCCGTTAAGACCTTAATCAATGATTAACTTTAACTGTAGTTAAAATCTCTGATTACCTGTTGCACCAAGGTTAATTTTTGTTAACTGATGATTAAATCGTCCGTTAAATTAATGGATAAATATTGGGCAATTAAATATTTAATCAGCGCTTAGTGCATATTTTGGTGCTAGTTTTCATAGTATCACTAATATTTATATTTATTTTCTACTATTGAAATTACTTTTGTACAATTTCAGTTAAAATTATCTTTTCTTTTTCTGTAAAATTTTGGTATCTATTTCATTTTTCCATTTTTAAATTGAAAAATATCTTCACAATTGTCAAATCACAGTTTCAAAATGTTTTACGTAAAAATAAATTATATCTTTTCTAATATTATATAAATTAAGTAGGCGCTACCTATTTTCGAAATATGCAGATTTAAATTTTTTAACCATGTGATATTATCAACTTACTAGCATTTACTTCTCTTGTGTCTCATTTTATGTCCTATAAAAACAAATCAGACATCGTTGCTAGTCAAAATTGACCGTTAACGTACATTAGTTAACCATTGGTATAGTTTAAATGGTGCAACAGACAAATCAGGGTTAGTTAATATCTGATTTACTAATGGCCATTAAGTTCTGATTAAATTAATGTTGGTGCAATCGGCCCCAAAACTTTTTTAAATTTAGTATTAATAATGAGCCGACAGTTTGCCGACATGTGTGATGTCATAATGTTCATATTTCTTGAACATACATTAGTGTCTTTTTATTTTGAATTATTGTTGCTATGCAATTATTGCTTGTTATAAACATTTATATATATATATATATATATATATATATATATATATATATATATATATATATATATATATATATATATATATATATCGCACCATTAGTTCAATAGGGTGATATATGCAAAAATATCTTTTTCGAGTTAAGAGTATATTGGGATTAAGCATATTTTTCTACACTATCCTAACCCACAAGTATAAATAAATGTTAATAAATAACAAAAATATGATAACTTCTAACAGTTATAACTTTATGGAATTTTTTCCCCCATTTAAATCTTATTAAGACAATTAGGACATATCTGACAATATTTTACTAATTTTTGACCTTTTTCTAACATTAGTTTATAAAATAAAGTCATATTAGTTAATATCACTTCATTGAATTGGTGAATATAGATACAATGCAATAAAATTTCAAGTTCAATTAAGAAACGTTTGTTGTTATATCCACCGATAACTAAAAATAAAATTCATTTATTGTTTGAATAATATATAGGTATCCTTATCATACATACATAGGTAGCAATATTTTTATTTTTGTTATTAAGTTGGGCTACGATTTCTTCTCATATGTATATCATATTATTTATGTATTATGTACCATAAAGGTATTATGCGAGATAAACAGTATAGCTGTAGTTGTATACATATGTACATACTTGTTTTAACAGGAATAACTCTTCATTTTTGTATTGTTCTTATGTATTTTAGTGTATAGTTATAATTAAATTTTATATTTAAATATATTTTGTATTGTGTATAAGTAGTATAAGTTATTACTAGATTTAGGAAAATAGTGATCCCTAACAGAATCGCCATATAAAATATTTTGGATTAGGGGGTTATAAATTTTATTAGAAGCAGGGCCGGATTTACCTTTGTGGAGGCCCCGGGCACTTTTCATGTGGAGACCCTTTTTAAAGCAGTAAGGAAATTTCCAAAATTTTTCAAATTTCTCCGAAGAACGGTTTACGAGCAAAAAAACAAAAAAAGCGCTTATCCTTTCTATTTTCTTCTATTCTACTCTTTTAAGGAGGAAAAGTTACGTAAATTGCAAGACGTTTATAGTTTTTTAAAAATTATAAACATTGTTTTTTACCGAATATTTATAAAAAAAATACCTAAGCGATCTTTTTTCAAAATGATCCTGATTATTTTTTTTCCTTTTTCTTCATTATACAAATGGTATGTATTTATAAATTTGAACGGTGGACATTTTATTTTTTGATTTTAATTAAGATTTGAGTCCCGTAGACTGCACGACGCGACGCAAAAATAAGGTTCCAACTTCCCGCAGCTGTAGCACGGTCATTTTGAAATACTTTTATCTAAAAAAATTTACTGAGACCTATACTCTGTATTTTTAGCTAGGTTTTATATCAATTCAATAAACTTCCCCATGTTTATTTTAAAAAACTTGAAAAACTGTGCCTTTACTTAACTTTTTCCCCCTTAAGAGATTTATTACCAATTTTGTGAAGGCCCCTATTGTGTGGAGGCCCTTGACCCAAGGCACGTGCCCCAAGTGCCCTTATGTAAATCCGACTCTGATTACAAGGCTGAAGATTTTCCTCTGGATTTGAAGACTAGCCTAAGGAAGCTTTTGAGAACAATTCAGTAAAAATTATAAATTACCTATTTTTAACAATTTCAATAATCAAGAATATATATATATATATATATATATATATATATATATATATATATATATATATATATATATATATATATATATATATATATATATATTGCCACATTAAGTTGATAATTTAACTTTTAAAAAATAAACACCACTTCCACATTTCCTTTTTTTACATTTCATGTTTCCAAAAATTTTAAAAATTATTCCTTATACGAAGAAAATGATTGCATAGAAGTTACAAATGCCTTTGTAACCGCATTGCTCTCACTATATAATCAATTTTCTTTTTGTTATGCTATTGATTTTCGCGGTTATAACTGCAAAAAAAATTTTCATAATTGAACTAAAGAAAAATTAATTATTATAATAAGTAAAGAGCGAGTGTAGGAATAAATTGCTAAATTTTCAAAAAATTTCGTGCACTAGGTTCATTTATATGAATTTTTAAAATCTTTATTGTCAAATATCTCAAAATTAAAAATTTGCACATATCACCCTATTGAACTAATGGTGCGATATATATATATATATATATATATAATATATATATATATATATATATATATATATATATATATATATATATATATATATATTTGACAATTTTTACTTAAGTAGGTACTGTTGAGATCTCTGTGAAAGATGAAAGTGACGTTAAAGTGGTTTCCCATGGCCTTGGTGACTTGAAGGGTCTAAAATAGATACAATTTTAAAACTGCTGGTATAGGTACCCATACTAAGTTCTTACGGTGCGGAAATTAGCCATGCTAATAAAATATGAAGATAGTTATTTTTGAGTCATTGGGCGAGCAGGGTCAAGTGCTATAAACAATTGATTTTGCACAGAATTTTGGAATATATGATTAAATTGACCTATAAATTTTACCTATAATTTAATCTAACATGGTTTGACGTCTAGGTTGTGCAGACACCTGGTAGATTTCGTTTTGTATGTGTATGTATCCTGCTGTATTTCGATTTCTAGATTATACATTCTATTTCACGTTATATTTGTTTATGTTCACGATGTTAATGATTTTTATAATTATACTGTGTATTGTGTTATAAATGTGCAGTGTATCGTTTGAAATGATAAAAAAAAATTAATTTAATCAGTACTGAGCCCCATAGCAACGCGTGGCCGGGTCAGCTAGTATATATATATATATATATATATATATATATATATATATATATATATATATATATAATATATATATATATATAATATATAATATATATGGATATATATATATCCAAATATATATGATATATATGTTGCTCAAACATATGATAATTAACACTATGGCTGAGGAGCACCAACCGCAGGAGATGTAACTAACTTAATATTTTATTAAAAGAGTGAAAAATTGACGATTTCAATTACTTTCTATACTAATGTAGTATTTTCAGTTGTGAAGTATTTTACTAAAGTATTGCAAATATTCCGTTAGGAGTAAACAATTGCTGGTGTGCACCACTCTGAAGTATTATACTAAAGTAGTAAGTAAGAAAGTAAACAAAGCCAAAATTTACTCCTACCCACTAGCAGGAGTATGTAACAGAGTATTTTTTAAAAAAAACATTGCTGACCTGCATTTTTGTGCCTTCTTTTCGGCTTATTTTCGTAATCGAACAGTTTTCGGGCTTTTTAATTAGATGGTGTAATATGATAATGAAATGGTATTAAATATTACAGTCAGTTTTCGATTATTTGGGGGCAAATTAACCAGGCTGAATGTGAAAACCCAGCCGCTGCATGCGTACCTATATATTTTTTCTTCCAAATAATTTTTAAACATAATTAAAGTGAAGTAGAGAAAGAGAAAAATGATTAAAAAGTAAAGTAATCAGAGGCATTAAACATTTTTGTTTAACTATTACAATTATTATTTAGTCATTTTTCTTTTTCTCTATTTCATCTTGTTTCCGCCGTTTTAGTTTGCTTTTTATGCCGTCTTGTTTTTTGATTTTTTAATTAACTTTTTATGACTAAATTTTTTTTTTTATTTTAATTTTGGATTAATCATGATTTTGATTTGTCCGTCCTTGTTCTCCCCATTACTGCACCGAGTAATCGGTGTTGACTGTATTTTGATAATATGGATGGTGTTTTTAATGAAGTCTGAATAAGTCTGAATCTATAGTACGAACTGTTCGAGATAGAAAAGACAGGCGTGTATGCAATCAAACTTTTTATTTGGAGGGGGGGGGGGGTATGCGCACATATAGAAAAAATGAGGAGATAAATTTTTATTATTAATTTTCAAAATTTTCAGGAAAAGAAGAAACAGAAACTAAAAATTTATTCTCTGAAGATTTTTGTTTATAGTGGGTGCGACCCAAAAAATTATTTTTATATTTTTCTCATAAAATTTTTATGTTACATGACACATTTCTAATAACTAAAAGAGTATTTGGAGAAAACTAAAGTAGTTGAAACTAAAGAAGTATCTTGTGAATGAGCTCTCCGAGCAAAACTAATGTAGTAAAATACTACAGTAATATAATACTTCTTTAGTTCTAACTAAAGTAGTTTCCAAAACTAAAGTAGTAAAGAGCATAGCCGGGTAAGATAGGGAAAACGGCCCTTGACGCAAAATTGATTGTTTTTATAGGAAAT
This sequence comes from Brachynemurus nebulosus, assembly GCA_035578155.1. Taxonomy (NCBI): domain Eukaryota; kingdom Metazoa; phylum Arthropoda; class Insecta; order Neuroptera; family Myrmeleontidae; genus Brachynemurus; species Brachynemurus nebulosus. Next base: position 1,874,860 of record JAPWDM010000033.1, on the reverse strand, counting down.
AATACTTCTTAGCCCCAGATACATTCCTGCCAAATTTCAACCCTCAGAGGCTAATAGTTTATGAATACACAGACAAAAATTTTCAAAAAAAAAAATTTTTTTGACGAAATTACTGGGCCGATTTATTTGAGTTTAATATATATTGTGTACCCACCTTAGGCGAAGTAATAAAAAAAAATTAACGTTATATCCCTTTATTATACTAATTTTTTTAAATTTTTAAATTTAAGAAAATTTTTTTTGGCACTTACGCGTTAGCGACTCCCACCATTTTTTGTTCAATAATTTGTCTCTTAGTACTCTATAACATATATTTTTATGGAAAAATTTTAGTTGGTAGAACATAGTAATATTTCAATACAAATGCATGCCATGTTCGGTACCACATATATTACTAATGTATAAAAAGGACTATAAAGTAAAATATCTATCCTATTTCTAAAATAATATATTTACATACGTTCATAACTACGATAAACTAGTTTAAATTTACAAAAGTCCAACACTATCTGCCGTTTGTCTTTTTTTATCAATAAAACAAAATAGACATTGATTTCTCTTTTGTTAGAGTTTTTTCCTTTGTAAGACGTCAAGTGAAACTTTGTTACCTCATACACCACGTCTTACAATATCAACAATTTCATACAAAGTTGTCTGTTAGCTGTCAAAATAGTATACCAGTTGGTCATTTCGTTATAATTCCCCATGACCCGTCATCGTGTTAACAAAATAAGACAAACTGCAGATAAAGCTAGACGTTTGTCTAAAGCGGGTTCTACACGATGCTACGAACGTTCCTTCCACGAACGTTCCTTCCAACGTTCGATCGAACGTTTGAGGCAATTAAGTTCGATAGTTGATGCGACGAATGTATCTACTACACGGTGAATCGAATGTTTGATCCAATACGAATGATGATGTGTTGGTACTCAGTCGACAACGCTGTTATCTGTCTGATGTTATCTCTAATGTTATACACTGATGTTGTCTCTCTTCACATGAACGAGTCGTGCGCAACCAACGAACGCAACCAACATTGACCTTCAAACGTTCGAAGCATCCCTTTGACTCGGTGCAAGAATACCGACATCGAACGGGACACGACCAAATGCGAATGTTTGACGCTCGACATTGGACACTCGTAGGTTCGAACAACGGCTACACGATGCTATGAACCCATCCAACGTCGAATGTTGGAAGGTGTTCGTAGCATCGTGTAGCAGCGGCATAAGCTTGTTTGTCGTAGTTATGAACGTATGTAATTTTATTACAGAAAATCCACTTTCTGCACCTCCTTAAGAAGTGCAACAAAAACATCAAGTGAAAGGGACGAGCTACATATTGCGTACAAATATACACTACTTTCTTCAAGTTAGTCCATATGTACATGTAATAACTACAACAGGTTTTAGCCGGATTGTTGTTATTACTAGACATTGTTGAAGTTTTTTTTCGAATTTATTAAGTTAATGTTTATTATTATTAAAGCTATATATCATTTAAGACATATTATTGTTATTATTATTGTCTTTATTTGAGTAAAGTTTCTAAAACTTATAATTTTTGTTGAGTTAGATATAATTTTAATTAGTAAGTATGCTGACATAATTTTATTGATTTCATTCAATTATTCAGATTCATGGTAAAATTAACCTTGAAAATTATTTTTTCGCAAGTTAAAACGTATTTTTTGTAACAACTCAAAATATATATTTTTTTAGACCGTCACAGAAACTCCAAGAACTGCAACTCAGGGGGGAAGAGAACATTTTATTGCACTCCTTACAGTTCTAATGTGTTTTAGAAATAAGGCAGATGCTTTACTTTATAGTCCTTTTTATACATAAGTAATATATGTAGTACCGAACATGGCATGCATTCGTATTGAAATATTACTATATTCTACCAACTAAAATTTTTCCATAAAAATATATGTTATAGAGTACTAAGCGACAAATTATTGAACAAAAAATGGTGGGTGTCGCTAACGCGTAAGTGCCAAAAAAAATTTTCTTAAATTTAAAAATTTAACAAAATTAGTATAATAAAGAGATATAACGTTAATTTTTTTTTATTACTTCGCCTAAGGTGGGTACATAATATATATTAAACTCAAATAAATCGGCCCAGTAATTTCGTCAAAAAAATTTTTTTTTTTGAAAATTTTTGTCTATTTGTTTATTCATAAACTATTAGCCTCGGAGGGTTGAAATTTGGCAGGAATGTATCTGGGGCTAAGAAGTATTATTTCCTATAAAAACAATCAATTTTGCGTCAAGGTCCGTTTTCCCTATCTTACCCGGCTATGCCCTTTCTCTGATTTGGTGCTTGTCAGCCTATAAGGTCTGCGCACTTTCACAGTAAACTTCCCTAAGAGTCGGTAATATTTTTAAAGAATTAAAAAAAATTATATAAATAAATTCACTAAATGATTCAACATGTGTAATAAACATACACATTTTTAAGAAAAATATCAATATTAGACAAAATAATGATAAATAATAAAAATAAAAAACTACAATCAATTAAATACTTTTGTTACAATTACATGTACGTATTTCAGTGCAAGTACAAAAAATACAAAAAATTAAATAAATGGTAATTTGATAATATAAAATTATATTTTAGTGTTATGTTATTCTTTTATAAATATTTACAAAAATCAACACACAGAGAGTGTGTTTATTGTAACCCACATCAGTACCTATTTGCGGTAAGATCGCACACATATATGATCACTGATCGCGATCGGCCCCTACGATTATTCTGATTATTGACAGATGCTGTGAACGTGGATTGTAAAGTGTTAATTTTGACATTTATTAAGTATGTAAAGTCATTTTGACCAATGCTGAACTTTGTTCATTGCATTTTTTAAAAATATTTTGTTATACTTCTATTGATTTTTGCAAGGAATCAGTTTTATTTTGTCTAAATTGCGATTCAGTTTATCATATTCATTTTTATGTTTCATGTCGTAGTGACGATGCAAATTAAATTCTTTAACCTTTAAATGATTAAGACGAGTTAACTTGTCCTGCATTATGGCGGCTCAAAATGCTGTTGTATGTATATATTCATTGGTACAGGTACCGCCGTCTGTGGACAGATTTTCCGAAATACGATATAATTCTAATAATGTTCAATTTTATCTACATAGTTTAGTATATTTATTATTCTTTTTCTTTTTTTTTCTAACCTTATCTATTATACTTATCTCTGGCAGTAAAAAAGTCCGACATTTTGAGACAAAGAAAATTTTCCCATATGGTTTGTTTAAAAGGGTTAAATACATTTATAGATTATTTGCAAATTGAGCATAGTGCTTTATTGTAATTATTAATGAAAAAAAAATTAATAATCAAAAGTTCAATTTTCATTAAATTCAGGGTTTTTCCTCATTAATCGAGGTAGTCATTCGATAAGAACCCTATGAAATTAAATTTGGATTCATTTTAGGTTCAGTTTTATCATTATTAGGGGTAGGGTCGTGTAAGATGGTGTATTTAACACTTATGTGGCTATAAAAAAATAACAGAAAATGTTATAGAAGTATATTGTATTTTTTCTAGTACCTTAATGATTAGTTAACGTTGTGATAAAGGATTTTTATACAAACTTAATACCAATCAAGTTATTAAAAAACATTCACAAAGTGGAAAATGCGCATTCTTACACAACCAGTCGTGTAAGAGTGCACACTGAGGTCGGAAAGATTGCGCACTTATTAAACAGCTTGGAACTTAACACAAATCACATTTAAACACCCATCCCTTCTGTACCCGGGTAGCAGACGAATTTCTCATGTCACCACTCCTCTCTATTTTTCGTTATTCTAAATTTTGATCGTAAGTATCTCGTAAACGGTGTGTCGCAACGAAAAAATAAATAAAAAATTTTGAAAGCTTTGAAAGCTAAATAGAAAATAAATAAAAAATAATAAAAATTTTGAAAGCTTAACCAAAGTAACTTGTAGGTATTGCAAATATATTATATCTACTAAAATGTAGTTTCCGTTATCGAAAGTTTTCGATGACAAATGTTTAACGATATTAAGTATATTTTCATTGAAATAGTGTTATTCCGTTAAAAATTGTTATTTTTTTTAGGACACACGTTATTCAAAAGTTATTCACTATCGATAATTTTCGTAACGAAAAGTAGGTTTTAAGAGTCGCAATGTGATTGGAATATGTGAAACGTGCTTCGCTTAAGCTTTCAAAAATTTCATTATTTTTTTGGCTACGGCACACCGTTTATGAGATACTTACGACTAAAAATTTTCCATAACGAAAAATATAATACTTAAAGAAACTGTCATAAAAAGCTCTACATGTGATGTCCTGTTATTCAGGTTAACTATTTTTAGTCGAATTTTTCAACTGACAAAAATTAGACTTATACAGCCTATACGATAAGAACGGCGAGAGTAGGGGCGCTATCCGTTTTCGAACCCGTAGAACACGATTATGTAGAAAAAATGTCATTATATATATATATATATATATATATATATATATATATATATATATATATATATATATATATATATATATATCAAACAATGCTACAAGTTTATGCTACTGAAGAGGACTACAAAAGTAGTCGAAACCGGTCTAGCGATTTTTTATATATTTTTTTTATTTTTGTGGGTCCTTAAGGGAAACATTTTATTACTATGTATAATCCAGCCCACAGTACGGCTCAATATAGTGATTTAACTGAATTGTTAATTAAAGCATACAAAAGAAAGACCTGTTTTTTTTAATACCATGTTTATACTTTTGAATATAGTAAAATATTTAGAACGGCATATTTATAAGAAGGGTATTTCTTGGAAAATAGTGCATAAAAAAAATCTTCAGAAGAATATTTATGTCAAGTTGGGTCTTTACACTAAGACATTCATAAGTTCATATACATATATATATATATATATATATATATATATATATATATATATATATATATATATATATATATATATATATATATATATGCGGACCCGTGAGGCAATCATCGCCCCTTATTTCTATTACTAGTCTATTTTAAATAGGTAAGGGTGCGTCTTTTATCTTCCTCTTAAATTGTTTCTTGTCTTAAAGTTGCTCGTATCTTCTTCTTATTTTATTATGTTGCCTTTTAATTTACTATTAAGTCTTAAATGTAAGTTAAGAGGAAGATATAAATTGGCTACGAGCTTAGGGCGCCCGACCTGAGAGGAGTCCAGACTCATACTCATAAAAGGTAGAAAACCAAATTTTATATTAGACAGTCGAATGTCTGTTATAAAACTAGTCTAGAGGGCGTAGGGGAAATTTTTCTCGGAATTTTTTATACCTTCTCTACCGCGCACTTCTAATTTTGTCGCGCGACCACTCTTTATAAGACTATTGGCGACGCAAAGATTACGCGAGCGCTCCTGATTTTTTAAATTAGAAGCTGTATCAAGTAAAAATTTTTGTATACGTTTATTTGTCGATAGAAAACTGTACTATACAAATTATGCGCAGATTACTAGATTTTATATCGCCCAGTAATCGTATACGTATATTTTTACTTGATGCTAGTTCTAATTTTACCACCAGAGGCGCGAGTGAGAATCTTTGCGTCGCCAATTTCATTTTAGTGTTGCATTCCTATATGTACAATTTATAATTTTGACAGTTCCAGCATAGTCTTATAAGGAGTGACCTGGCACAAAACTCGAAAAAGTGATTAAGTGGAGGAAATTGAGAGGAGGATGAAGTTCCTCGTAAGTCACTTAAGAATTGGATATCTTTATTCAATTAGAGTGAGGAATTCATTTTTGACATTTGTGTTACCATAGCAACCAGCTATTAGTGGAAATGTAAAATTATTACATATTTATTAAAGCCATAGAGTTGTAGATGCATGTATTGTATAAACGCTAGAGGGCTATATTCTCATTGTACAAACTTAAAAAACCAGCCAAAGAATCATAAATAAACACTCTCACCATTGTATGTGAAGAATACTTAAAGAAATGGTTGCAACAAACTTTGCTTTTTCATAAGGAAAGCTAATCTTGTTTTTGGCAAACAAGTACTCTTGTGTATTGTATATATATATATATATATATATATATATATATATATATATATATATATATATATATATATATATTATAAACTCGATGGTTACACAAGATAGTTTGGTTATGAAAACGATTAAAATGCCCAAATTCGTAACCGTATATTGTATCTATAGTCAAAATTCAACTCAAAATGATAGACTCCTTCTTAACTTAATAGTAACATTAAGAGAAACATAAAAGACATACTTTTTGCTATAGTAACATTTAAGTTAAGAATACTCTTTGTCAAGAGAGGGAGTTTGTGAAGAAGATAAAAGATGCACCTTAAAGGAACTGACTGTTTAAATTTATCATCCTTTGGAATCTAAACGGAGCGTAATCAATTGCGAACTTTTTATAACCTAATTTTTACTCTATTTCACTATGACTTTCATAATGATTTTTGACATTTTCTTTTTTTAATAATCTTACTGATTTTAACATTAAATTTATTTTATATTATTTATTAATTGTAATTGATGCCAGATTCGAGTACAATAGTCTTCAAGTACAAGCTATAAATATAAATTAATAATTACATTAATTAAAAGAAATTACTAGTTTTATTTCCAGTCACCCCCGGATTCCTATACATTCTATTTTACGGTAATTTAATTTTTATAGGCGTTGGATATCGTGAAGCAAGCTAAGGTCGCTCAAATTCTTGGTAACTCGGGTGAAGGTGAGAAACGTCGGCAAAGTAGTACAACTAGTGCTAAAGATAAGCATTCAAGGCGTGGTTCTCGTGAAAGTATTGACTCAATGCAATATGATGGTGAAGAGGTAAGTAAATATTTACAAATTTTACAATGTTAATCTCGGACATCATCTACAACGAATAGAATTAAAATTAATAACAGTAAAATTAGACATAACACATGTTCGTTCGGTTTTAACTGATTATTGAAATAAAAGTAATATAATCATTAATTATTTAATTTTACTGTTATCTTGCAGTTATGACTAGTTTCTTTGTTTATACGCTAAATAAAATTATAATCTTAAGAATTTTCTTTCTCCAAATAAAATTTGGCATTTTGTAGAAGGGAATTAGCTTAAGCGTCGTAGTATGTTGCTACTAAAAGAATCATATCATTTTCAATTTTAATATATCAAAAAGCATTTAAATTGTCAAATAAAAATTTAGATAAATAGTTTTAATCATTAAAGATAGAAAACTAACTATTAAACTAAAAATTATAAAAACCCGTCAAAAACTTTTAAGTTTTCTCAATTACTATTACGAAACTATTTATCTGAATTAATTATTCGAAGACATTGTGGGTATTGACTGCTGGGCGGGACGGTAGGTATTTATATATTATAAATGCGTTGTTTTGTAGCTGGCACGGAAACATCAGCATTAAAAAATGTACGTACCCAATATTACGGTGACTGGAAATTATAACAAAAACACAAATCACTTTTTTCTTATTGTTGTTTTATGTACACATATTTTACCATAAGCATATCAACTCCATATATGTAATTACTTATATATTACTTAAGTACAAGTCGTTTAACTGTTTATAAAAGATTCTTCTTTTTGCACATCTTTACTTTCTTTAAAGCACTTTAATATTTTAAAAATAAATAATTTGGCATATTTCTTTTATAATATATCAGTGATAACATGCATTTTAACTAAACAATTATGTTTGGTTTTAATTTTATAATTAAGGTAAGCTTTCATGATATCTGTGGAAAAAATATGATCTATATGTAAAAATTTTGTAATTTTATTCCGGAACTTTTGTAATAAAGTGCAAAACTGCTCTTTTTTTATATTATTAATAGTCTCCCTTAATTTTTAATCATATGTAGGGGGAAGCGGGGTAAGTTGGCGATTCTAAACATAAACACGATTTACAGTATTTGTATACGTATTATAAATTAGTTTTTATTTTCTGTGAATAAATATATACATATCTGTATCTGAACAAAATTCAAAAATCATTTCCTAAAGAGTTAATCGTATATCGTATATTATTGTAATTACTGTAGGCGCCATACTAACTAACTCAACTTTATATATAAAGAAAATGACTCACTTTAAAAATAAAGTTATTATAGTCACATATAAAATATAGTCACATATAAAAGATATTATAATCTTTTTTGTCAATATATATATATATATATATATATATATATATATATATATATATATATATATATATATATACTACAACAAATTCAGTCTTCTTGAAATATATATATATATATATATATATATATATATATATATATATATATATATATATATATATATATATATATATATATATATATATATATATATATATATATATATATATATATATATATATATAGTGCATCCTGTCGAAGATTCCACATAGGAAATACCGGAGATGGTATTTCTAGGGAAATTAATAATAACACTTCATTTTTTCAAAATTTTGTCAGAATATTTTAAAATAAATCATTTCCAATTAAAACATATCAATTATATCAGTATACTTCAAATGGAAGAAAAATGGAAAATGAAAAATATGTGTGTGGTACTTTAAGGGATGAGAAGTGTTAGCTCTTTTTCACGTCAAAATGTCAAATATCTCTATAAACATTAATTTGTTAATTTTTGTTTCTTAAATAAATTATTCGATAAAATTTACTATCCAATAATACTAATGTGTAATTTTTAACTAAACACCCATGCTTTTATGAAAACTATAACTGAATTTCCATAGGAATGCTATAAATTACCATTGAAATTATACCTATGTGTAATTTTGAAGTGGACACTTAAACTACAGTATAATAAAGAACTACAATAGACTTAAACGATTTTTTTACAATAAATAATAAAAAAAAAAATTGTATATTTTCAAAGTTCTGATAGTTATTTGTTAATTTTATATATATATATATATATATATATATATATATATATATATATATATATATATATATATATATATATATATATATATATATAAAATTAACAAATAACTATCAGAACTTTGAAAATATACAATTTCTTTTTTATTACTTATTGTGAAAAAATCGTTTAAGTCTATTGTAGTTCTTTTTTTTAAATATTTTCTTGTAGTACTGTAATTAGAAATACACCGACCATAAATAAGATCGTCCTCCTTCGTCAACTTACCCTAACTATTTTACCCCGACGTTATGTGAGAAACAATTTGATTAAAATTTTTCAAAATGACTCAGTTATTTTACATTTTTTTCTATCCAGTAAGTCTCTCACAAATACAATAAAATTGTAAACAATTTTTTTAAACTATTTATTAATGTTTTCCTCTTCTTAAAAACACTAATTGAAACAGCAAATATTTATAACGATTGTCTTGAAAATACCAAAGGACCGCTAATACATCAACCAATGACACGAACCTGTAAATTATTTCTGTAAATTAATTTCTTTAAGGTATTAAATGTTAAAATATAATGTACATTTAAATTGTTTCTTAAGGTTGATGGAACGCTGGAGATTAAATACTACTAAGTTCGAAAAAAGTCTGTGATTTATTGTCGCAAATTAATATTATTTAATTAGGAAATTTCTTTTTTTTTTCATTAATTTAGAATTGCATTTGTAATAAAAAATGATTTCATAATAAAAAATTCATAATATAATATAAATTTGACTAGTGGATTTTTGAGAGTAATAAAATCTGGCAACACTGCGTAGTTAAACAAATGAAGTTAAAAAAGTTGCCGTTCATTGTTGATAATAGAAATTACTATCTTAATAGAAATTACTATCTCTCCTAGGTACATAGTCGATAAAAATATTACAGTATTTGCAAGTTACAGTTTCGTGAATATTAATATTTTAATCACTTCAATTATAAATTAACAAAATAGATTACAATGTGAAAATCATTGGCAAAACAATAAGGTCAGTTTGTGTTATTATGAAGTTGTATTAATCTATGCCATCTGTGGCATGTGACACCATACTACAATATATTTATGTCAACAGTAGATAGAATTCTGTTTTATCAACAATTTAATAAATGGAAAATTACTTTCACTGTATTTCTTAGTATGTAGGTATACATTTTAAATGCAAGATTGTCAGAATATTTCATTGGCGAATTTCCAGTGTGACCAATATAGATGTCCATATATTTCTCGGTTTTTAAAATTAAATTACTAAAATAATGGGCGTCATTTGTTAATTGTGTTTTTGGAATCTGCGTAAAGAATTAAATATTTTTTAAATAAGTTTTTTATTATTTTTTTATTAGAAGATGTTAATTTATTTGATTAAATGAATGTTTCCAGTGCATTTTGAAGGATAACCCTAGTACCTGTATGTTAAGAAAGTAATTTTTAAAAGTTTTTATCTCACAAACTGTACGTCAGAATTGGTTTAAATTTTAGTATTTTGTGTGTATTAAATGTTGAAGCATAACATATCCAAAGATCATTCTTTTATTTTTCCAATGCTCTAGCGCTCCAACTGCCTTAAACCAGTCGTCTTTTTACCCACTTCTTCATCTTATCGGTTTTTTTTCCTCATATTCACTTTATATTAGACTAGAGAGCTAAAGAGTTCAGAGCTAAAGTGGATCAACTCCATAAATTATAGTTTTGAGATAATCCAATGTTGAAGTTTATAAACGTTACCTGAATCCTAAAACGATTTAGAGGATAATTTTGTTGTTATTTTGGTAAAATGAAAACTAACTTAAATATGGTCATAATTTGAAAATTCAAAAATAATTATTAAAGTGCCAATTAATTTTGAATCAGAATTTACTGGGCTAAGAACAACTGCTGTCATCTGTGAGAAAATAGCAAAGGTAGGAACTTGTTCACTATGGCTCCGAAAATAACACCAGGTAAAGGTACTAATCTGCAACAATTTTTTTTTAATCAACTTTGATTCTGAGTGCCTTATATACCAACAGAATAGGAGAAAAACGAGTCAGATAGAGATGAATATATTTTCCTTTATTAAAGCGTTGTTCACACCTAAGTAAGTAGATTAGTATTTAGTAGTTAGTAGAACAACTTAATAACTTATGTTAGTAGAACAACTTAGTAGTAAGTGGAACTGGAAAAAAATATAACAATCAATGGTATGCATAAGATTGAGTATTGTGAGACTCTGCTCAAGTGAATATGAATATGTTGTTAGATACATACACTCGGATACACACAGATGTGTATATGACAACATATTCATATTCCCTTGAGCAAACTCTCACAATACTCAACCTTATGCATACTATTGAATATTCGTCGGTGTATTAAGTAGTGAAGATAAATTGCCTGCAATAAACGTTTGTGTATTGTGAACAAAATACATACCCAATTGATATCCAAAGCCGGCTACTACCACCCCATAAAACATTCTTATAATAAAATTGTTACATTAAATTTTAACAAGAAAAGTAAAAACATACACTGTTAAAAAAAAGTAAGTGGTTGGATATGTTAAACTAGTCTAAATTAATATAACTAAGTGAATATTATATTCATTGTTTTAAACATTCAAATTGTACAATATAGTAATTGTAAATATTATTGTGATATTTGAATATAAAAAAGCCTTTTTTTCTATTTAATTTATATAAATTTTAAACGTCCATAGATTTTGCCGTTTTTAGTGACATCAAAAATGATTATTAAAATGTTTGTGTTCCTTGTTATTCGCATTTAAATAACCATTCTATCCTGCTTACTAATTTAAGTGATTCTTTTTTTTTTTTTTTGATTTGTTTACGTCACATTGGATGTGTTCATTTGAATTTGTTTATGAATTTTTGTATTTTTAAACAATTAATTTAACATGGATATTTTTATTTTTATTTCTTTATTTAGTTATTCATTTATTTATTTTTTTAAAAATTTACGTTAAATTATTTTAATTTCACAATTTTAGTTTTACAACGGAAAATTTGTAAAATTACGGAATATTTTTTGCTATGTGTATTTACATAGCAAAATGCTATAATGCATAGACATTATAATTAAAAAAATTACAATATGCCTACATGTACAGAATATATATATGGGTATACTAAATATATAACTATCAAAACCGTTTTGGAAATATTTTTAACAGTGTAGATATATCTAAACAAAATTCATACACTGATTGAACTTTTATCACCTTTTTAGTATTCCGTACCAAAACTTGAAGAGGTATAGAGCTAATACATTTTGTGTGGAATTATTGACGTCCTACAGCGTAGTGTCTGAGATAGTCATGGTCGTTGGCGCACGTGTTATACCGCCAATGACCGTAAACCGGCTAACAATTAGAGAACTTTAGTCGCGACATCTATATTGTAAAAGTTAATTAGATAATTTTGATTTTACCACACATAAATGGTTCATTTTTGGTCTGAGATATAACCTGATAAAAACCATGTCCCTGCCACTTGTTTTCAAAGACGAATTTTTATTGTCATATTTTATTGCAATTGTCCGTATACTAAATATAATTAGGACATGTCAGCCATTTTTCATCAAATAAATGTCAAAATTAATTATCATATGCTTGAGTACATAATTATTGTTACTAAGTTATGTGTTAATGAACAATTAAAATGTTTTAATTTAATCATTCTTAAATGACTTCAATATTTTATTTTATTATTTTATTTTATTCCAATTTATTTTAGATGAACCTATGAAAAATGGCGAACTATGGAAACTCGTGACCCAATTTTATTTTAAACAGTATAGGGACTCTATACCAAACATATATATATATATATATATATATATATATATATATATATATATATATATATATATATATATATTCATATTCATATTATATATCGTTCATTATATATCATATATATGTATTCATATTCACATTCATATTTATATATATATTCATCCAGTACATATCATTGTTTATTTTTGGTACTTGTAATCAGACCGAGATAAAGATAAGATCGTTTTGTAATCGAAAGTTATGGTTTATTTTAGAAATAAACTGTAATCGTCAAGAAAAATATTTTATCTATACTTTCATTTACATATTATTACAAGTGATTGTACGGAATACTGTTTGTGTAAGTACAACTTGCACTTGACGATTTGTTTATTTTTTACTTAACAATATAATATAATTATGTATGTACTATAGCATATTAATATAAATACACAAACGTTTATTCCACTTACTACTAAGTTGTTCTACTAAGTTACTAAGTTGTTTTACTAAGTTACTAAGTTGTTCTACAAACTACTAACTACTAATCTACTTACTTAGGTGTGAATAACGCTTAAGAGCTACTTAAAATTGTTATTCCATATAATTATTTTATTTTTTACTTGTCAATCATTTTTAAAATAAAGGAGTCTCATAAAATTTGGTTTATTTATGACGATTTATGTTTGTAAACCGACTGGTTATTATTAGGAAATCAGACGGAGACGTGGTTTAATATTTAGCCTACCGGTAGTAGTTTTTTCATTCGTCACCAGATGGCAAAAGTTGATTAAAAAAAGAGTAAATTATTATGAAAAAATTAGAATGATATTTAAAAATTATGTCAGTTTGTAATTTTATAAATTGTCAAAACCTATTTATTTACCTGCTGGAAATGGTTATTTTTTTGATCACTAGTTCGCGTATCTAAGTTTTACGACTTCTAATAGATTACTTATTTTATTAGATTAGTTCCTGATACATGGTAACTTTAAGATTTAACTCAGATGCACCACTCCGTATTGTGCTCCGTCTAAATTAAGCTACCACTTGCGACCCACTTTTTAGTAGTTGAATGAAGTTAAATACAGCCACTGTTACATCACACCAAAGCCACCAAAACTGTTCGTCATATGGACTGTAGTTATACTTGCGTTTTACCTGCGTGAGATTATCTTAATTAGAAGTCAATTTACTTTTAAATCTGATATTCCAAGATTCTGTACAAAATGAATTATTTATTTTGCTTGACTCATGTAATGCTCATTTTTTCCAGGATCTCAATAGTATTTGAGTAAAATTTTGTAACGATTCGTCTAGCCGTTTACTTTAGACGCTTTTTGGAGTCATGGGATCCTACGGGGTAATTATAATTTTTGCAGTACAGCCTGTATTAAAATATAAAGTATCACCTATCCACCAGTGAAATAATTTTTAAAATTGGTTGAGTAGTTTGTGAGATTAGCCTATTTTATTATATAAACAAAATAACCTTTACTTAACGTTATTAGTATGCCATAGGTTATTGGCTGGCAAATGGTTGATTTTAGCCACTAACAACGATAATTTTTGGAGATGGTATTAATCCGCATGTTGTGATAATCGTCGTATTTGACTTAAGTTACCGTAAATCGGATTGAATAGGCACGAATCCAGACTTCACACCAGACATCGTAGGTTCGTTTGCATAAACAAAAACGACTTCAGATTTCTAACTATTAGGGTACGTGTTCATTTAAAAGTAACTAGCAGAAGTAACTATCCAGAAAGTTGATAATTCATCGTCCACTTGAGAGTACTTTCAATAACTTTCACTCTCCGGAAAACTGATAGCAAACTCTCCGACAGTGCTCTCAAAACCGTGTCGACATACAACAGTTAACAGTTAATGTCAAATTTTGATTAAGAAACATTGATGTGATTTTTATTTGCTATAATCGTTAACTATTTAAATGATTAAGACGAGTTAACTCGTCCTGCAATATGGCGGCTCAAAATGCTGTGATATGTATTATTCACTGGTATAGGTGCCACCATCTGTGACAGATTTTCCGAAATACGGTATAATTCTAAATAATGTTCAATTTTATCAACATAGTTTACTATAATTTATATTTTGTAAATTCCTAGGGTTCACTTTTTTGATGTTGGGATCTTTAATTTTTTTTCTTTTTTTTTTTTTGTAACCTTATCTATTGTACTTATCACTGGTAGTAAAAAGTCCGGTATTTTGAGATAAAAAAATTTTTCTGTATGGTTTTTTTAAAAGGGTTAAAAAAAGTTATGGAGACAGAAAAATTGGCTTCATTTTATGATCACAGTTTTTATAGTTTTTATATTTTCCATTAAAAAAAATGTTGTTTGACAAATAGGGTAACTTCAAAAATGTAAACTTTACCGCATCGATACAGCATCATGACTTTTCTGATGCGTCTAATACTACATGATGCGCTGCTCATGCTCTCTTGAAATTTGATGTACATTAGATATTTTTGAACGGGCTATTGGCATCATTTAGCCACTGATTTGGCTATATGTAGATAAAACAGATAATGTAGCATGATAGACTATAGATAATATAGCAATACAGTCCTTGTATAGGTATATTATCTTTGAATTTCAACTTGAACTTACTTAAAATTGAAAATATTAAAATTATTTGAATAAAAAATATTACATACCTATTTTGAGTGCAAGATGTATTCAAATAGTTTAAACAATTTTAATCAAAGGTAAATACATTCATCTTTTTCAACAATTTGTCTTTCAGAATTATTCCTGTTGGCGTTAATACCTACATAATATGGCAAGTAGTTATAATTTTACATTGTACACATGACATGTATCTTGGACACGCATCACCAAATTTCTTGATGCATTGTTTTGACGCATCAAATGCAAAAATGAACTTTTGATTTTTCGTTGTGATACGTCTGATGCATTTTTGAACTTTTGACTCTGGCTCATGCAAGCAGTGATGTATTTTTGAAGTTAGCCATATTTAATTAATTTTGTATCTTCTTCTTTAATTCATTCCTTCTTGTCCATTTTTAAATTAATTCCAATAATTTATTCTGATATTTTAATTTTTTTAATATTCAGTTTAACAGTTTTTTTCTACTCCTACTATTGAAAGTAACATTTCGTGCACGGCTAACTATATGTAAAAATTAACAATTGCCCACACTGTACGGGAATACAGTGGGAAATTATTTCGCACGCCTTAATATAATAAAAAAAAGTAGGCTGTTCCGTTAGTTTAATATATAATATATAGAAATAATACTAAAAAAATTCGTTAAGTGCGTGTTTTTGACACGCACTAAGGAATGTCACTTCAGTGAAAGTGTTAATTTATGATTTTTTGTTAACTCTATAGTTGTTAACTCTACAGCCCTCTTGCGTTTATTCAGTATGGATGTACAACTCTATAATTATTCAATATGGATATACAACTCTATAATAATGTTTCCCCCACCATGATCACACAACGATATTAATATGTCATCCGTCGATGACATAAAAAAATATACATATGTATGTTGATTATTTATTATTGTTTCCATAGTTTCAAAGTATGCTTTGGCAAAAATTTGAATATCTTACCCCTGACATAAATTTAAAAAATTTTTACTACTTATTTAAATTTTATTTTAATTATTTATGTTAAATTTTACGAAAAAAAATGTGCTCGCAGAAAAGTATAGTGTAAAATACGTGGGAAAAGCTTATTTCTCACTCATACGAATTGTTGCACTCGCCCTGCGGGCTCGCGCAACAAACTCATATTCGTGAGAAATAAGCCTCCTTTCCCACTTATTGTACAATATACTATTTTTTTAAATAAATAAAAAGTATAAAGGTATAATAAATACCTACATTCTGCATACAACAAAATACGACAAATTAGTATAAATAGAAACAGCGTGCAAAATCAATATAATATTGCTGAGAGTGCTGTTACAATACGAACATGTTTCGAATTTTAAGAGTAACTGTCGGAGAGATGAATTTATGCTTGTCCACTTGAAAGAACTGGAAATTTATCTACTCTCCGAGAATTTTTGCGTGAACTGTCGGGTAGTACTATCAGTCCTGAGCCCACTTCTAATTACGACTCTCGAGAGCAGCTCTCGAGTTTCTCTCTCAGATGGACACGTACTCTAATTAAGATATATCAAATAAAATATCAAGAAAACATTAATCTAAACACAAAATTGATTACAGGTCTTATATATTTTATTTGATATATCTTAATTTATAGTTGGAAATCAAAAGCCGATTTTGTTTGTGCAAACGAACCTGTGTCTGCTTCACACCATATTTTTTTGTCTTTTTTTTTTTTTTTTTTTTAATGAGTAACTTCTGCAACAACTTGCAGAAGTTACTTGCCAGTGTATTCTTAGCTTAAGAGCAAAAAAAATTTCTAAATCGGTAGGGTAGTTTGTTTTTGGCGTTTTTGAGTTATCAGGATCCTGATGGATTTCATATAAAATATTCATCTAAAATAATTTAATTTTATGTTAGTGAAGAAATTTTCGAAATCAGCTGTCTTTGTCGCTTTTGGTTCTCAGGATGCTTACGAAACTTACCTATATACAATAGCCTGTATCCATCTAAAATATCTTAATTTTTTTTTTTTTACGGTAAAAAATTTTCAAATTGGGTTGGGTATTTATTTTTGGTGTTTTTGATGACATCCCAGAGCCATGGTGAACATCATCTGTTATGGTCTATATCCATCTAAATTTTTTTTATCTAACAGTGAAAAAATTTTCAAAGTTGGTCGAGTCGTTTATTTTTGATACTTTTGACTCCGAAGGACCTTGTGGCGAACTTTATATAAAATAGTTTCGGTCTCCAATAGCGGAAAAATTTTCAAAATAGGTTGTGTAGTTTATTTTTGGCACTTTTAAGTCTCCAGAACTTTGACGGACGTCTTATAACGGAACTTATGGCGGTCCGTCATGGTCCTGGAGATCTCATATAACATATAACCATGTAAAATAGTTTAGTTTTCTAATGGTTGAAAAATTTTGAAAATCAGTTATTTTATTATGCATAAAACCTCGTATCGTCGTATCTTATAAAATAATTAAAATTTATAAATAAAACTATTTTTAACAGTAGTTTGTCTTTTGATCATCAAAAAAGGTTGTAAGGAAAAGTATAGTATAAAAAGTATAAACGAAAAAAAATAAATAAATTATTCGGTAAGTATTTTGTTTCCTGAAAAGCCCTGAGATACGAGGTTGCGTCAGAAAACTATCATTTGAAAGAAGCAAATTTAAATATTAGGTACTGGGACCTGTTGAATGTGTGACATGACAGTGTAGCTAAAAATCAAGCTAACTTAAGTAAACGTGATTTGTTAAAATGGAAATTGTGTATAAAAAATATATCATTGCCTATTGTTGCCAATCCCGCTCATTAAACAGATTCCAGTTTTGACAACAAAATATTTGTCTATCCATATTTACATATATATATGTTTGCTTATTTTTGGAGTGATGTTTAGCTAAATTTGGAACAATTATTCTCAGTTGGTAAAATTTTTAATATTGTATTTTTCTTTTAATTTAAATATTATTACGAGTGGGTAAATTGTACAATAAATCAATGTTTGATGTTTTTGTACTTGCTTTATATTTCATTAAAATTTTAAAAAATAAAAAATTTATTCGTAATTTAATAAATTTATTCGTAATTTAATAAAATGTGCAATAAATTGGCGTAGAAGTACAAGAAGATTTCTTTTAAAATTTTGATTTAAATATTTCAAATTATATAGAATATATTTTGAAGTTCCCGTAATATATATATATATATATATATATATATATATATATATATATATATATATATATATATATATATATATATATATATATATATATATAAAACAAAAATATAATTAACGAAACTTTTGAACATTGTTGCCCTTTTTTCAAGAGGCTGTATTTTACATGAAAGCTTTTTAATGTTGGAATTCAATAAGTTCCCCTTTCTCTATTTAAAAGGTTTTTTACAATGCGTACTTTAAAACTTATTTTTGGTTAAATAAAAAAATGATATTTTTAACTTTAATCCTTAAGGTTCATTCATATCTACAGACACTGAACGTCACAGACACGTATCGTGGCAGACACGACATTTTCAAAAGTATTCATATATACAGACAATTAGCGGACAGACACAGACAGCAGACACGCTATACGTATAGGGTATAGCACGTATAGTAGGTATGTATCAGTGAATTACAAAAATTAAATTGTAGCAGATCTTGTTGATCTCAATTAAATTGTGTTATTATTAGAAGAGGAAAAATTTCCTTTCTTGCTGCATACTTCTATTGATTACCGCCAAATTTCTTATCAGTGTGATTGTGGAGAAATGTACATAACCTAATAAATTTGATTAAATGTTTGCTATTCCGATCTTATATAATTTACAGAAAATGTTTATTTTTTTAACAAATTCGATTAATTTTTCGTTGTTTGTACTTCATAAAACGAATACAATGAAAATTTATAAATAAATTCTAGGAATTTTGTTTGTACGTTTCGAAACATGCATTCATATTAGCCGCGCAAAGTCAACAGACACGTTCCAACACAGACAAAATATTCTCCTCGAGAATACTATGCGGACACTGTCTGTCACTGTACGTGTCTGTGCGGTTACGTTACGCTATAATATGAATACGCCCATAAGAAAAGCATTAAACAATATTTGTCGTGTCTGGTACGATACGTGTCTGTTACGTTTAGTGTCTGTAGATATGAATGGACCTTTACTCCGAAAGTAATGACGCGACAACAAATGAAAGCTGAGTTTTAGAAAGCCCGAACTATTCTGTTTAAGGTACTATTAGTAGTTAATTTTTTTTTCGATTTTTGTTTCTTTTTAAATAAAAGGGTCTATAAATGTGTTTTACTCGAAATGACATTTTTCAAATTTGTGCAAATTCTAGCTCAAAAACTTCTTATTCTATTTTAATAAAACTTGCCCCATTTTGTTTATAATTACGCCTATTGTGTACCCCCCACCGACCTGGTGATTTTATTCTTTTTTTCCCGTTTAAAAAATTAAAAGTTCAAGAAAATGAGACTGTTTTAAAACTTTTTTTCCAAATACGCGTCATTTTTCGATTGGCACTTTTTACTTCCGATATTGGTGGGGGGATGCACAGCTATATCCATTATAGACCAGGGTGTCACAATTGTTACACTTTGTTCTCCATGGTATTTCAATGGGAAGAAAGTACGTGGGAGAGGTCAGATCGACCTCACATAATTGTAACAGTTATGAACTACTACTTTAATTTTTATTGGGATTTTTAGCGCGTTTTAGTTGGCCTCACTGTTTTATGTTATTAGGTGATGATTGTCTTATTTTGTCACATTTGTAGTAGTTAGCTACTGTTTTTTTTTTTTTTTTTATCACACTTTTTTTAATTATTCTATAAATTTGTGTATATTTGTGCTAAAGTATATAAATTAGGACCCAGTTTTGTGCAGATGTAACACTACTGCACAAACTGCACAATTATAACACTACTCCCCCCTCCAAACCCTCACACCAGAAAGTAAAAATAATATTTTTTGTTTTTAATGGACCACTATTAATGTCAAATTAATAAGAGAATTGTAAAAATTCAAAGGATCCTAGCCTCAGGTCTGTAAGGGATATATGCCTATATTAAAATATCATTTGATATTTTTTTTTTTTCAAATGCACTGGAGAGGTTCTATCATTTGCGCAGATTTGGGCTCTTTCTTTTACGTTAACTTCAACACCCTCTACATTAGAAAAAAAATTATAATTGAAGGAAAAAATGTTGAAAAAGAAGTTATAATATGTAAAACAAGTCGTCAAGTGCAAGTTGTACTTGCGCTTACAGTATTCCGTACAATTAGTTGTTTTTATGAATTTTTTGTAACGGGGTATGAAAGTAGATGAAATATTTTCCCTATTGAATAAATTTTATTTCTAATAGAAAAAAAATGTTTTTCGATTACAAAACGATCGTATCTTATCTTGGTCTGTTTACGTTTACCAGAAACGAACAGTAATATTTACTGAATGAAGTAATTGTACTAAGAGGCGCTGCTTTTTTTTTCTTTCAATAATAATATTAGCAGTACTATTTATTATAAAATTTGTATTAGATAATATTTTGAGTCATAAAATTATTTATATTATTTGCTAATTTGCCACACCCTATCTTCGTACTAAGTTTCAAATTTTCACGTCGAGTGGTTTCAGAGAAAATTGCCTGTGACGCTCGGACATATACCGAAGTAATTGCATAAGTGTTCCGTTTTGCCAATTTTGGTACGGGGCACTAAAAATTAAACTCTAAAAATGAATTTTTCACTTAAAAAAAAAAATTATTTGAAATGAGTCTTTTTTTCAATTTCACTCACTAATAGTACCTTAAGGTAAAAATATCAATAAATGAAGAAAAATTCCCCATCTTTTATAAAATTAATTTTCATAAAAAGTTGTGAAATGTAAAACAAAATCATTAAAAATATCATTTTTTACATTTTTTAGTACATTAAAGTAAATAGCGAGTTTTGTACGTTTACAAAAATAATTTGGGAATACTTTATTTATTTTAAAATATTTCAGTAAAATTTGCTTATAGTACAGGAGGTACTGGCGCATGAGTACCGAAAACTATTCCACCTAAATTTTTTTATGCGATGCTGTTGACATTGCCCTACTGATGATATAAATGCACGTTGTCATGGGGTAACCCGGGGCCATATTGTTTAAACCGAAATTTATACAATTGCAAGGAATTGTTATTTTTCAACCGGACAATTTTTTTTTTATATTCTTTATTGAAATACAAATAAAAAAGGTCCTATGACTTTTCAAGATAAAGTTTTCGAGATATGAATTTTTAAAGGTTCGAAAAATCTCAAATTTGAGTACTTTTGACCCATGAAAAATATATTTAAAAAAAAAAAAAGAAATATAAATAATATTTTTTTTAAAATTCTTTATGCAATAGTTAATAATATCCTTAATAGAGATTTAAAAAAATTTCATTGTTTGTACCTGTCTTTTAATTGTTAATTTCGTGCGCTCACAAGTATGCGTCCCCTGCCTTTAAAATACCTTTATAAAATACCTTTAAGTATTTTTTCAACCGGACAAATTTTTTTTATATTCTTTATTGAAATGCAAATAAAAAAGGTCCTATGACTTTTCACGATAAAGTTAATATTTTTAGAGATATTAATTTTTAAAGGTTCCAGATTTTTCGAACCTTTAAAAATTCATATCTCTATTATTTATATTTTTTTTAAATACATTTTTCATGGGTCAAAAGTACCCAAATTTGAGATTTTTCGAAACTTGAAAAATTCATATCTCGAAAACTATTAATTTTATCGTAAAAAGTCATAGGACCTTTTTTATTTGTATTTCAATAAAGAATATAAAAAAAAATTGTCCGGTTGAAAAATAACAATTCCTTGCAATTGTATAAAAAATTTCGGTTTAAACGATATGGCCCCGGGTTGCCCCTTGGCAACATGCATTTATATCATCAGTAGGGCAATGTCAACAGGATCGCATAAAAAAATTGAGGTGGAATAGTTTTCGATACTCATGCGCCAGTACCTCCTGTACTGTTAGATCTCTGTGATTTTCACGCTAAAATGAAATAGCAAAATGCAAAATTAAATAACGGCTATTGTACAATACGACATAATCTTAGAACTTCTTTTAATCCTTTTTATTTTTTCAGTATTTATATTAACTTCTTTTCGTTTTCATTCATTTTGTTTCACATTTTAATATATTTTTAGTTTTTATGAATAAATAAGTACGTACAGTAAAATCTTTTTCCTCTTTCGAAGTATATTTTTTTTAGAATTGTCATTTTAATTTTCTTTAATCATTAAAATTAGAAATAGGTATATTATTATAAGATTTTACTGTACTGATTATTTTTGTGATATTTATCATTAATTGATTCTTTTTTTTATAAATTAAATTAGAATAAATATTTAGAAATTTATAATTTTGTAACAGTCAAATTATGTGGGCGGATCAACTCGGCCATCAGAAACCGAAAGAACACAAAGTGGAATCAAAAGTAAATTTTTCCAAGTACTAGGAATAACTTCATCACCACTTTCCAAGTCGAATACATCGAATTCTTCTCATTCTTAATGTTTGTCATTTTAAGTGGGTATCCGGCTATTAAATTTTTTTAAGATTGATATTCTTAGAATATATAATCAAATTTTATAAAGCTGGAGATCAGAAGTTATACAGAATAATAGATAATTTTTAGAAACCCTGGCGGAAGAAAAGTTTATGAAAAACTATGATAAATTGTATAAAATGTTACGAAACTCAACGAAACAGTAAATTATTAAAAAATCATATTTTTTCATAGAAAATCATAAAAAATGACCATGGCTTTAATGAAAAATTATGCATTATTCTAAAATATTATGACTATGAGTTATGAATAACTATGAAAAAATCTGAGTATCTATTACATCTGAATGTCTGAAAATCTATGAAAATCTCTATTTTTTAACGACAATTTCTGATAAACGTGGAATTTTTCTGAAAAAGTATGATAATGAATTATAGTCATAAGTGTCCAAATTTGGATATGTTTTTCATAGTTTTTCATAATTTTGTTCATAGATTTTTTTCCGTCAGAGAATTAAGTGCGTTTTTTGAAATAAAAAAGTTATTCCATACTTTCTGATTCGCTTGTGGTTTCTAGCTTAATAGAAATCGTTATTCATTTGAGGCATATCACAAAAGTGCCAATGGTGAATTGAAACTTAGCACAAATGCGAATAAATGAAAGTAAAAGCCTTACTATAACTATAAAATACGTGCGTTGCCTTTAATACAAAATAATAATGATGATCTTAATACGCTTTCCAGTTTCTTAATTTTTTTTATCAATTTTGCTTATTTAGGTTCTCTAGCGTTTGTTGATGGTTAATTTCATTTTTTTTTTTTTCAAATTTAATAATTATTAAACAGTTTATTATTGTGTAAGATATTATGTTTTTTACAAATAATATTTTTGTTATTACTACCTTCCATTGCAATTACTTGAAGTATTGCTGTTATTACTACTGTGTTCCATCCCTATTATTTAAAAATAGTAATGGATCAATCTTCGAACATAAAATTAATGTTATTAATTATGTCAATTCATTTCATGGGTTTAATACGATAGTAATATCTGATTTCAAGTATGTTTTTATTTATAAATTTTATGTTATTATTCTTTTAAATTTTACCTTTTTAATTTCTATTCTTTATACTTACAATAAAAAATTATAATTCTAATAATTACATTAGCGGTCTACTAACAATATTTTGAGTGCACGAGAAACAATGCAATCAGAAATATGGCGCCACTGTTGACTGAGGTAACATCTTATAGCGTGCAGGCGCGAGAAATTGAATAAGTTATGAGAATGTAAACAAAAAAGTGAGTAGCATTATATCTATCAGAAATGGATAACAAAAATTTCCAAAAATAAAAAAATTAAAAATTTATAGTGAGTGATAGTTGGTATAGGTGAAATTAACTAAACTTAATCTGACGTCATTAAAACAAATGTAACAAATTAATCAAAATTATACGTACCAAAATTTTTTATCTCTTTTCTTTTTCGTTATTTTTATATTATAATAACTATAGTAATATAAAATTGTATGTCTAATTTTGTTTCATTTACCAATGACGTCAGACCAACTTTAGATAATTTCACCTATAGATAACATAACCTTAATGTTCACTTCAGTCTCTCGAGCCGGCACGCCATGGAATGTCACCTTAGTCAAAAGTAGCGCCCTATTAGCTCTCACTTGATTACCAAGGTTCGTATAGAGATTTATATAGAGACTTATTTTATCGACCTTGTTTGATACAATTATTATATTTAATATATTTGACAATAAAAATTGTGTCATAACTCATAATCATATTAACAAAAATGTAACGAAAATGAGCTAAACACACGAGCGATAATATTAAATTTTCTTATTAGGTACGAACGCTATTGTTTTGACCACTGTAGAAAAATTAAAAAAAGTTGTTCACTTTTGAGTACC
The DNA here is from genome assembly GCA_035578155.1 of Brachynemurus nebulosus. Lineage (NCBI taxonomy): Eukaryota > Metazoa > Arthropoda > Insecta > Neuroptera > Myrmeleontidae > Brachynemurus > Brachynemurus nebulosus. Next base: position 1,849,979 of record JAPWDM010000033.1, on the reverse strand, counting down.
AGCGTAATATATATTTTTATTGACAGATACCTGTACTTGTCAGTTGCTTTAATTATCAAAATACAAATTATTTGTAATTTAGATAATAATTTGATTATGCCTACTTACATAATCTGTATTATAGTCTCAAATTCATGTTAACTACTTACGATATTATTATAAATTGTGCTCTTTTTAGCGTGACAGAATTTTAAGCTGAATGTTGATTTTATAATGTTTATCTTGGAGTAAATGTTTATTGTTTGAAAATAATTTTCAGCATATTATGTCCACCGCAACTACTTTTATAAACCGCATTTTGTCAGTTCAGTTTCGAACCACATTACCAGGTAATTGGCGCCTTATTTCGGCAATATCACCAGTGATGTTGGCTTTTAAAGCGTCAGTTGTTGCTAATATATCAACTCAAACCAGAGATTTTATAAAGCCTCAGACCGAATAATACATTGGTGTCAAATCATAGATTTTATAGGCCAATTCACCAAATATTTTTCAAATAAATGTTATTTACATTTTTCTTTTAATAAATTTTAATACATTTTCATAAATTTCCACAGTTTATAAACATTATTATGGTGTTAATCTTACTATGATAATTTACCTAATCTTCATTGAACACAGGTAACAAATCTGCTATTTTTGCTGTCACCGATATTCCTATTAAAAGTTCTGTCACTAAAAAAAAAGTTATGTATGGCACATTACGATATTTTCTACTTTTAGTAGAGTTTGACCATATATAAATGGGATGACTTTTCAAGTACGGCAATAATCAGTACAGTATTGTTCGCAGTAGATTATCTACTATAAGTCGTCACTTATAACATATTTTTAAACACAGTTGAACTGAACACAGCGTGGCATTTATTGCAAGAAATAAATTAATTTAACTTTTTTAAAAATTTATGGCCGCTAATTGGCGATGATAAAATTTCCCTGGTGAGCGTTTTGTAGAACTATTATATGACATATATTTAATATTATTTTATTCGCCACGGGAACTGATTCTAGTGTCATCTGGTGGTTAAAAATAAAATCTCTCTATAACAAGCCAATTTTAAAAAGAAATAGGAAAGTACAAACGTAACCAACTTTTTTTAAACATAATTGATAATAAACAATTTGAGATAAACATTAATGATATTATTAAGTATTTGGGTAATTCTAAAAGACCTTTAGTTGAAGGAGAACAGGTTTATAAAGCAAACCACATTATTGCATGTGGTTTGAAAGAAACAAGAAGCTCGGAATGCATACAAATAGCTGCTCTTTGTCAATCATCGTCTCAGGTGCAACAAGCGCATCAAATTGAAATGAAGCTAGAACTTATCAGTAATGAGATAAATATATGTGCAAAATGTTCTTGTATTGCGGGTGCAGGTGGAAAATGCAAGCACATTTTTGCAGCATTAGTTTTTCTTTATCGGTTGGTTCTTTTGTTTTCTGTTTATAATGTACTTACATAAACTAATTTTTCGTTTCTTTTTTTTCTGCTAAATAATGATAAAATTTTTCTCCATAATGATACAAATTTCTTAATTGTTATTATGAAATTCTTTCTAAACTGAACTTAATCCTACATTTCTATCCTTTCTTTTAAAATTTATTTCTAGCAATGATGTGACTGAGTTAGAAAATGGGGGGAAATATAAAAAAAATAAATGTGATGAATATGCTGCTGGTATCCCTCTTACTGAAATGTGTCATTTTCAGGACAATAATGATGAAAGTTGTAAAGATTTAGATGACGATGAACGTAAACTTTACTCCAAAATGTTAATCCAAGGTACTTCCTTTATTATAATTAATACAAATATAGAATAAAATATTGTATACATAGAAAGGTAAATATTCTTTTCGAGTACATTTAAATCTATAAAAATAATTACTAGTAGGAAACAAATCAGATTTTAAAAAGTGTCGATGACAGATTCGCATTCTTGATAGCATACTGCATTTTTAATGCTTTTAACCATTTTTTATTTAATTTTTCATCACTGGGAAATTTTAAGAAGTCTTTTTTTACATTGTGGTACATTACATAATTTAAGTAAATTCTTTTTATTTATTTAACTCATCATTACAAATCACAATAAATAATTGTCACAAGCCATGTATAAATACGACTTGTCATAGATAGCTTTTATTTTTAACCACCAGACGACACTAGAATCAGTTCCCGTGGCGAATTGCTGTATAAAAATTTTGTGATTATTTCTTGGTTAGACATTTTGAAAGAGTAAAAAAACTACGAGACGTCTTCGCGAGTGTGAACAATATTTTAAAAGTGGAATGTTAATGTGTGTTGGTGTTAAAAAATCAAATTTCCGTAACATAAAATATGTGGGTTTAACTGCACAAACTTCTGAAGTATGTATTAAGTTATCCACATGAAGTGGAATGTAATGTTGACACCTTAAAATGTTTTGAGCAAACACGCATAAACACTGATGAAGTTTTCATCTTAAGAATAGTTTCTTAATGTTTTTTAAGTTTGACACTGGTAGGAAAACGAAGAAAACTTAGTCCTTCCCTTTTGTAGTTCCTGCACTATGAAACACAGCAGTAAGTATTCCCTTTTCTTTTGTGTTTACTAGTGTTCATCTCCATACTTTAAGTCACGTAATTATACGCACAAATTATGTGAAAACTTTATTAAATTGCTATTAGAAAATTCATCTGTATAAAAATTATCTATCATATATTAGTTCCGCGACTTGTCGCTAGGGAATCTTATCATCGTCAATTACACTCTATCAAAAAGTCAGTCTAAATATCTATGGTTAAAATATAACAACTTACTACAATGTAATGTTGCTCAAAAGTTATTAGATGGTGCAAGGTTGAATTAATGTTAATACTTACACTTTTATAATACCTAATAAGTAAAATTTGATTTTCTAGTTATATTTCCTGAAATTATTATTTTTTTTCTAAATATAATTTTTCTTAATAACACATTTAAAAATTATTCAAAATCAGTGATATATGTATGCATACTTGAAACAGTTATTATTAGTACATACCTACATAATTATGTATCATGGATGTTTTTTAGTTACTGTTTTTGATATTAATTTTTTTTAAATTTTTATTTTTTTTTAAATTTAGTAAATTTTGAACTTTTATTTTTAAGAGTAGCGTTAATTGTCATTTAATAATGAAATTAACCAAACATATTTTGTTGTAAATTTTAACAATTAGAAAGCAATTAATTTTTAGAAAATCTCAGTAAAAGAAATTCTAGAACGCGTTGCTTTTAAAATACTACAGTAGAAAAAATCAGCTTCATTTTATAATAATTTTAAATTTTATTTTTACATAATTCAGTTTTTATATCACAATTTCCAGTTTCTGTAAAAAATATAATTTTTAATAAATTTTTTAAAAAATTTGAAATTTATGTTAAGTATGTTTTATGCGATATTTTTTTCAATTTCTCTATAAAATTTTGTAACTAAATAATATTAAAACGAAAAAAATATCGTGTAAAATTTAAATATATTTTGTTACTTTTCTTATTGCACATAATTAAGTTAATTAATATTAACAATTTGCGTTGTAAATTACTGTTGAAATTTATATAATGTTTTATGATACAAAAATATTTATAATAAATTTAAATATTTGAACATAAATGTTATTTTGATTTTGTTTATTTATTTGAACATACTGTTTTATTGTTAGTTAAGTTACTGGTTACGGATTGTTTTCCAAAAATTTTCAGGAAGCTCTGGCTCCAATATGGGTTTTGTCTGACTAGACTGAGAAATATTCACAAAGATTGGCATATGCACATGCACTTTAACGAATGACAGCAATACATGTTTATTTCTTATATTTTCGGGACCTGAAGCCAAGAAGGAAGTTGGGTGTATTTTATTTTAATGTATTTAAAAGAATTAGTTTTAAACATTTTACATTTGGATTTATTTTGAACGCGTCAAAACTATATAAAATTTGTTTTGTCGTTTATTTATTTATTGAGTTAGTGACAAGATTTTGTAAAGATAACCACAAACGTATTCCAAGTATGTTTTTTTCTGTCATCTTGATATATTTACTAACAGTTATAATTTACGTTATGTTTTCGCAAATAATGGGAATAGGTGCAAATTGTTGCTAAAATTTTAACACAATTATGATAATTTTTAACTTCGAAAAGACATATGTACATTAAATGTTTGTGTACCTTTTTATAAAACGACAGTTGCACATAAGCAAACTTTTGTGACACTGCTCATAAAATATGCAATTTCTAATTTAAAATTAGTGTCAGATTTTTGTTTCAATTGTTTTAATTTCGTTTTGAAAATGTGTTTAAAACTTAACTGTAACTATTGTATAAAAATTTTAAATTTCCAGAATAAATAAGTGAATTTAATAATTTAAATTGGAAATTCAGACGTAACAAAAAGTATATATTATTTTTTATACAGGCATTTTCTGTGGGTTTCTTCATTTCACTAATATTTGCATGTTTTTCATCTTATGGAGTTGATATGAATTTTGATAATTTGTTTTATTTTGCATGAATATTTTTTTATTTAATTTTATTGTTACCAATACTTGATCATTTATTGTGTGCGTAAAAACTAATTTTTACTTATCAAATATTTACTAAAATTAGCAAGACTATTTTTATAAAATTTACATAGCAGTTAATTATTTAATTTTATCTTATGTAAAAAGAACAATATTAGATTGTATCAAACTGAGCGTCCACTAGGTCGGAAACGCGGCGCAGTTCCGCTCTCGGAGATACATACATCTGAATAAATGTAGGTGTGTCCACTAGGTCGACAGAGGAGAGCGGTACCGCTAGGGAGATCTTATTGATGTAAGAACCGCGCCGCGCCCTGTTTCCGACCTAATGGACGCTCTGTTTTATAGAGAAAACAACTACAACTGCAAATGACTCATTCTCATAAATTTATGTTTCAGACACGCTCGTAATATAGCTATCTCTCACAAGATCTAATATCTAATATATTGAAAAGGATAGTAGAAATTATAATACACTGGTTTCTCGTTGTAAGCAACATCAAAATTGAAGTAGAATCATATGTCTTACTCTTTTTATGTATATGCGAATTTTATTATCCAAAAATAGTAAGATATATGATTCTATTTCAAGTTGCTTACAACGAGAAATCAGTGTATCTTTTATATGTGACAAAACTTTATTTTTGAAATGAGTCATTTTCTTTATATATAAATTTGACTTTACAATGTTTTCTTTACATCATTATTTTATAATTTTGTAATGGAAGGGGGGATACGTTTTAAAATATCGGCGGCTCTCCACAATTTTAATAATTGGAAAGTCCGTTAATGCTTGTGTGTTTTGAGTCTATAATAAATATATTGAGAAATTGAAAAAAAAAGTTTTAAACTATTTTCTATTAGTTAATTACATACGAGTAACAAAATAAATAAATAGATAAATAAACAGTAATAATAATAATAATAATAACTTTTTTGCTATTCTGGAACTATATTACATACTTTAGGGAGTACTGTGTCACTTTTGGTCCGAAGAGACTAAAATACTTTTGCTCCCGTTTTTAAGCCAACTAACAAATCTAATTTATAGGACGTCACCAATCAGCGATCGAAATTTAACTAAAATTAAATAGCGTTCCTAGGTAATGAATTGCTTATTTAAAATAACAAACAAATTCAAACTGGTAGATAAAGGCAAACAGTTATATTGACGATGCGCGCGCCTTTGATGATAAAATAAAATTGGAACTAGCATCAAGTAAAAGTATAGGTTCAATTGACATAGAAGTATGTATGATTTTATAACACCAATTAAACGTATAGAGAACCTGTATAAAGACTAGTGGCGCCTCTTTCAATAATTTTATAAGTACATGTGTGAGCACGTCAGCACAAATTGTTTGTAACCATAGATTTTGACATAAATTCATTAACAAGTTTATACTTATGTATTAATTATTACTCTTTAATATTTATAATTTTTATATATAGTTGTATGTAAATATTAAATAAAGTAAGTATAGAGAACCTGTATTGTCAGTGGTCACGTCTCTATAAGTCAATTTATAAGCTTTTTACAAGTTATTGTTATTTTTTTGAGTACAACAGATAAATTGACTGCGTCCAGTGCAACATTGTAACCGCTCAGATAAATATTTATTTATTAAAAATGTAAATTAAATCTTTTTAAAAAATGCATAATTAATCATTTACTTTAATAGTTACACTACATTCAAGTTTTATTATTTGTTTGTCACATAACTTTTGACTGTTATAACACTTCGTACACCGCTATATTGTACTTCTTGAACATCCTATATATGACCATTTTGACACAAGTTTTTTCCTTTTTTATAACAAGAATCACATAAATCAGGCACTTGGACATCTCCAAAAACCGCTTTTTATAATAATTTTATTTGCTATTTAACATTTTTCATAAAAATATGGCAAACTTTTAAATTCAAAATAGCCTACTTACATTAAACTCTTTCCCGTAAAATATGTTAAATATAGCCACCATGAATGCTAATGTAATTCAAAGATCACGCAGGTTCTCTATATTTATATTTTTACATGATACTAATTCTAATTTTACCACAAGAGGCGCGAGTGAGAATCTTTGCGTCGTTAATTGTATTGCCTAATTTAATTGATCTAGTCATTAGTGATGCCGAATAGAGATGCAGTTAGTCGATTAATCGACTAAAGTTGTTTTTCCGACAAAATTAGTCATTATTCGAAAATATCGAGCATAGAATACTCGATTAATCGACTAAATTTTTAGTCAAATTCATGAATAGGGTAACCTATGTAATTCTTTCCAAAATAAAGTTTTCCTTTTTTGTACGAGATAAAACGATTCGCAAAGTATGAGAGTATTGTAGATCTTTCTTCTACCATATTTAAATTTTAAGACCAATTTCCTAATTTTCTCTGAACTGAAATAGAATTTTTACTTTTTTGTTTATTGTACTTTGGTATTAGTTTCTGACGAAATCACAATATTCATGACATCAGTGATGATACTACTCATAGTCTAGATAACCTTGTTTGTTTATTGAACTAACGGAATAAAAATTAGTTTTTTTAAATAAAAATGTAGTTTAAAATATGAAAATTTGTAGGTACGGACGCTATTCATACATAACTTTGCTATTTCCTTGAATGAAAAGTATTTTTGTTTTTAAATATTGTGTTTGATTTTTTAATGTCTATTTAGATTGTACAAAATAAGAGAAAAAATTATTTGTAACCTTATACTATCAAACGTTACTTTATTTTGAAATTTAAAAAAAAATACCTAAAAAAATTATCTTGTATACATTTTCTGGGTTAATTATTGAAAACTATTCCATTTTAAGACTTTTTTAAGGTAAAATGAACAGATGCATGGCTTTTATTAAACAAATTTCAGTTTTTTAATATATTTTTCATGCATTTGTAATAGTACTGTGTCCTGATAAATTAACAAATAATCACTCAGTATAGGTGGTTATAGCTTCGACTCGGAGTGAATATTAACACTATAAGGCCCGAGCACTTTCATAGTAAACTTCCCCGGAAGCCGGGAATATTTAAAAAAGAAAACTGTATATAAACAAATACATAAAATAAAATGATTCAAACACTGAATAGATTCAACAAAGTTCAACATGTTTGTGTAAAACTGTAAACATATGTACGTACTACATACACACTGACATTCAAATCAATTTTATTTAAAAATATAAATTATATTTTTTATGTATTTTTTGTTTATCTTAAAATTTTTTATACATAGAAACCAAAAGAGTAGTGTGTGTTGGTATGTATTTGTGTGAGTAACGACACATCCGTGTGATGAATGATGATAAACATCGCACACATAATGCGTAACCAACTAATCAATTAATCATTGGTCGCGGTCGGCCTCTGGGGATGTTTTGTTTGGTTTCGGATGCCGAAGCCGTGGGACTGAAAGTGTTAATTTAGACTTTTACCAATAAATCTCCAGATTAAAAACGTTCTTCTTATTTTTGATTTTGTTTATTTATTTGTTTTTCAAATACTGTCAACTTGTTTTTCAAATACTGTCAACAATTGTAATAGGGTTGGTAGGAAATCAGACCCCCGTTCTTCCTCCTGGACAACTAATTATTTTTTTATTTTTCCTTAAGAGATGTGTTTGACATAATCTGTTATTTATTACTGCGTTTAATAGGAATAATAATATCTGTAATACAATTTAATTGTTTAATTTTTTAACTTTTCGTCCTTCAGGTTTTATTCAAGACTTGAGTACACTTTAATGTGTTGTCAATTTTTTTATTTTTTATTCTATAATATTAATTAAATTCGTGTTGACTTTATTATTTAATGGTTTTTAGATGATTAATTGCATAAATACTGAATATCACAACTTAGACGTACTTTTTTATGGCCAGTCAGGTTAAACAATGACGCCTCGGAATCTGGTGGAATACTAAAGACAACAGGTATGGGTTCGCTTTAGGAAAAAAAGGATACCGAGCTGACGTCTCAATACGCTCGCAGACATAATAAAAAGAATTTAAGAAAGTGTCAACTCGGGCATATTCAAAAAAATATTGTTTTATATGAGTGTCTTGGGATATCTCGAATTTTACAGAAATCGGTTTCTATACTAATTTTACCACGTCCAGTTAGAAAATCATGGTCTCATTCTGTTTCTGTGGCGTCTTCATATTTTTACAGCACATCAAGTACAGTGTTTTGCATCCTTTTTCTGCACATGACCTTTGAATGACCTTCAATATACACCAAAAATTAGCTCTCCCTCTGCTCTATATGCATGTCGATTTTGAAAAATATCCGAGCATGCGTTGAGGAAAAACTTGGAAATATTCGAATTTCACTTAAAGTGGTTTTACCCGAAGACGATTACGTTTAAAGCCCTAATATTGGTATATAAGACTTACTATCACATAGCGCACTTAATGATACTATTAGTTTTTTAATTTCCCGTTTAGGCACTTTTACCCCTCATTATCACGAAGGGTCCGTTTTCGTGTTTTTTTCAAACACTCGTTAATGATGAAAAATTGATCTTGTTTATAATAGGTCGCTGGATTTTGTGTTCTTTTCGATAGCAATTGTATGAAACGAAGGACCAGTAATAAGAACACTTACTTTTTAAACTAATTTATTTGTTGATCAAGTACAAAGTTCTATTTCAAGCAAATCGGTTGAATAATTAAAATAAATCACAAAACTGTTACAAAAATGAAATTATGTTAAGTACATAACTATTTGTGTTTACGTAAAACACTCGCGCACATCCGAACCGTACATTATTCAGAACGCAACTCCCCTTTGTAAGCGACTCGTACGCTTGACTTTGTCGTGTCAATTCGACAACACTCGTATGACTCGTATTTTTGATTTTGATGAATAGTCAACAATGTACCATTCAAATAGCGCTAACAAACGGCGGCAATATTTAAACAAAATATTAAAAATTAGAGAATGTTAAGTGGGATTTAACACTCGCTCTTTTCGCTGAAAATTTTTTTTGAAATTTGGCCCTATTGTAGGATTAGTAGCGCACCTTTTATTGACAATTGATGTTTTTTAAAATGGCTTCACAATGGGTATAGGTGTGATTCAGGGCGTTAATCGTGTGTCACAATTCAAATTATGAGAAAATCATACTAATATAGCTTTTTTGTCACAAGGTTTTTGCAAATTTATATTTAGAAAGCTTTTGCGTTTAAATTTAAGTCTTTTGTTCATGAAATACGGAACCAGCTGCGTGATGGAAGGACTCTACTACTTGTCTGTGAGACGACGATCTCTAATAGCAGGACGAAGGGAAGAGGAGAATTGACACGAACTGTTATGCTAAAAAGAGACAGACGGAATACATATTATGCTAAAAAGAGACAGATCACAATGAAGGCAACGACGGCGTCAGAGATCATCGTCTCGTAGACAAGGTGTACAAATATATTGTCAACTTTTTTTTTTTAATTTTTTTTTTTTTAAATTTATATTTTAAATTGTTCTTTTTACGTTGAACTTGATTTAACATTAGCTTGTTGATTTTTCCAACTGCTACAGTGCTTTTTAAATTAATTTGTAGTTAAAGACAGTGCTTTTATAAATGGCTGCGTTCGGCAGAAAAATTCTTTGCTTCTTCTTAAAGCAAAATGACGATTTATTAAGAATAACAAAGCACCAAAAAGCAAAATGTCGTCGTAGATACGTAAACAAAATAACCTCAATAAGAGTTATTCATAGAAAAATTTGTTATTTATTTATATTTTACAGAATATGGATAATATTATAGATCATATTATTAAAGAATGGTCGGAGTAAACAACAATATGTAATATTGTAATTTATCTCAATAAAATTTAAATTTGGTGTACGACGGAACACATTGCGTGTCACTTGATTTCTGTCCTGGCAAAGAATTTATCAGCAATATGAAGCGGCTTGAACCGTTTTAAAGAATTTTTTCTGCCAAACCCAGCCAGTATTTACTAATTGTGAAATATTTACTAACGTTTGTTAATATTTTAACATTTCTTTGGGAATTACTTTTTTCTTTTAATGCTTTGTTTTTAATTTTAGTAAGAATTCTTCTGTAGTTGCATGATTTATTTTAAAATTTTTTCTGTATTTTGAAAATGGGTTTTAAACAATACAGCGACATTCTATGTTACAATAGTGAATTTTATAAATAATTTCTAACAAATTAAAATATCGGTTATTCAACAAAAACACTTGATTGAATGTTGAGCTGTGTTGTTTAAAAATAAAAATACATGGAAGAAAATTTGGAGAACATCATACGTGTTTGGGTGAGTTGACAAATTCTATTGTCTAGTTTGTCTACGGGAAGCTGAAAAGGAGCGCTTCCTTCAGTAAAATGCGGGCATCAATCCGCAGATCCAGTGCCAAGTTAATGTATAAACTATCTTCCAAACTCGATCTAGAAGCTACACTCCAGGCATCTGCGGACGTTTTCAGGTATTATTAATTTTATTTCTTGGACGTTGTGTAAATATTAATATTTTATATTAAAGAATATATTCTTTTAAATGACGTAAAGAAATTTTGTTTCTTATTCAGAATTTTCTTTTTTAAAATTAGTATTTTCAGATCCAAAGGTAGACTTCCACGAGCACAAGGACACTTGTATTCAATTATACTTTTATCTAAAAATTAAATCTACTTGCTTGTATAAGAATAGGGCCTATTCGTATCGGCATTGTTCGCTAGCGGTTTGCAAGCACATATCGCTCGACTGCTTGCAAGCACATGCTTGAAAACAAGCACACTTAGCTTGCTACCAAGGTCGGTAAAATAAAGATATATGTAATATATACACATATAATTATTACCATTATTACATATATGTATATATATTTATTATAAGAGGTTTTTTTTTTTTTTTTTTTATAATTGCAATTAAAAATCAAATAAATTTTTAAAAATGTGATGTATTTTGGTTTTTTAGTATTTTGATTGTGGTTTCTTTAAACTTTACTTTTATGCAAGTATACTTGCGTCTGAAAGTCTGCTTCAAGTCTTATGATTATCAAATTAAAAAAATAAAAAAAAAATACTTTATTTGATACACTTGATTAAGTTTTTAATTGATGTATATAAATCCTGTATTGGCTTATCTGTTTGCTGTGGAAGTACATTTTTTTAAGTCTTGTTTAATACCAATATTTAATATTTTCATGCGCCCGCAGATCAGACATCTAAAATGTAGTGAGCTTCCGCGCTATTAGTACATCCTTAATTAAAGCCGTACAAAAAGTTTAGGATTTACTTTTAATATGGTTAATCGACAGAATTTTATTCACTGTAGTTTGTATTTTGCAGTATTTTCAAAAAATGTTAATCTTAGTTCTTAGAATTTCTTTACGTCAAATAAATAGTAATTATAGTTTTGAAAAATATTTATATGTAGAATTTTTTTTTTGCAGACTGAAGCGCGCAAGCTCTCTGTCCGTTCTTAGTAATAATCAATTAGGAATACTACTTCCTGAAGGATTAAAAACGTCTGGCTGTTATTCACCGGCTATTGGATTATTTCTTCAGGATAAATCACAGAGCACAGATCATCTGGCATAGTCTTTGTAGCCTCAAAAATAAAAATATATTAATAATAAATATTTAACGATAATTTACTAATTTGAAATATTTTTGTGTAAAACAGTATTGTTAAAACTTGTGTTAAAACAATACGAAAATAAGAACGAATATTTAATAACTTATTTAACTTCTTAATATTGATTTTTCGATAGGACCGAATGTTCTTTCTCAGTTGTATGATACTTACCATTCCAGTTATTTTTATATCAAAGTAAAATGAACTCAAGCCATCACCCTCCGGTAATTATATTTCCAAAATAATCATAATCGTAATTTATTTTTACATATTAAGATTTGGCAAGTTTTATATAATACTAATTTTTTCAATACCAATTCTTTAAAATAAAATATAATTAATAAAAAAAAAGTATTTTTCTTCAAAGCTAGTGATTTACTTTGAAGGTGTAACGAATTTATTATTAAAACGTCAAGTGAAATCTGATTAATTGTGATACAACGTTGCATTGTATTTAAAATTCCATCTAAAGTGTACATTAATAAGGCAATAAAGGTACACAAGCAAACGTAGCTTGTTCTCTATCTAGGCACCATAGGTATCGCAGCGGTGCTGTGTGCACTACAATACATTACATATTGTGCAGCTCATAAAATAGCTCTGGTATCTATTCGGCTTTAACAGAGAGCGAGCTATGTTTTTTCATATGCACCTTATAACAATAATTGAAACTCTTTATAATTTATAAACCTCTCGTAAGTTATACTTAGAATCTCTAATTAATTATATTTGCTCATTTTTTGTTGCTCCTACCATAGTTACAAGCGCATGCGTAGTTTTATTGTAGTGAATGCGCGGTTTGTTAAAGTACATAATGCGTACCCTTGGAAAGGTATAACGCACATGTGTCAAATTTGTTAAAAGATATTAAGTGGGAGAATAGGAGAATTATAACTTATAAGAAGTTTGCTGGTCCCAACTGTATAAGTTATGAGGGGTTCTATATGATATTCTAACCTTAAATAGAATAGGGGGTTTAAGTTTTTAACGTAATTTTCACTGAAATATTGTTAAAAAAAAGAGTAGAAAGCTATATTTTATTGTGTATTAATAAAAACAAACTTCAAAATTTTGGAATACTCTATTTTTATTTAAATGATGTTCCATTTGTTCCAATTATCAGAATTATGTTACCGTAAATTTTACGTTTTGCAAATATCCTGTAAGGCCGGCTCCGTCGTTCTGCCAGTAGTTAAGTAGAAATAAATTAATTGTTTATTATCATACAATTGAGATGGGTATTAAATTTATTTGAAATATATTTTTTTTTTCTTTGCTTTTTATATTTAGGCATTTTCAAGCTTATTTTCGAATTGTTTTTGTTTCTCAGGAAAAATATTTTCCTAAGTATTAGCCGTATTAGTCATTTTCATTTCTTCTATAAATATTTTATTTTATTTTATTTTTTTTATTAATATATTTCATCTGATAAATTTAAGTTTCTGGTTGATTATTTTTAAATGTTAATAGAATTAAAACTTTCTTTGTGCAATATAATGCATCACGTTCTTATTACTTTTTCTATCTATTAAGTGGTGCTTTTTAGTAACAGTTATTTTGTTTATGTAAACATATCTGTGGCATTTTCTCGGCTCAGTATTGCAAATTTTAAATACTGAGTATGAAGATAATATGCACAAAGAGTACATTTTTATTATAATTATTTAAATTTTTAAATTATTTGTAAATCAGTATTAATAAATTAATATTTATATGGATGATTAAATTTATCAGTTTAATGCATTTTGATTTGTACTTAAAAAAGGAAAAAAACATGTTTAATATTTGCATTCATAAAGCTAATTAATTTAAGTTACATCAATAAAATCTTCAATAAAAATATTAAAAACATTCCGAAAAAAAATATTTATATTTATAAATTTTTAGTTATTAGAAATTCGTATAGCTTTTTTTTTTATTATAAAGTTATCGCAACTTTATACCGTTATAATAATGTATTTATGGCTACGTAATTCTTTTTCTTTTAGTTAGAGTTGTAATCCAAAACGTAAGTGTTTGAGTTACTTGTGATGATATAAAATGATCTTAATTGTTAATTTATGTATGAAAACGTTAAAAAAAATTATTTAAAGTATTACAAATTTTAACAATGGCAATTATCTCGAAAGCTATACAACTGTTATTACTTTGCAAAATATATGTCATAGTAATCTTTTAAATGGCTTCTTATACCAAATAATAATTATAATAGATAACGAAGCGTGCGTTAAAAATACACATAGAATTAATGATATTTCACAAACTAATTCCATTTTTTTTCTTGTTTTGAAATGTAGAAAATTAAGTAAATTAAGGGCTTTTTTATTTATTTATATTTTTCAAATAAATGGTATAAAGCCTAATACTGTAATTTGTTTGTTTATTTCATTTCCCATATTTTATTGTCCTTTAATTGCAGAAATAAAAATTAACTATCCCAGTCAAATAAGGATTTAACCTCGGAATGAAAGATAATAAGTTGTAAACTTATCTATAATCTATCTATAAATTTTTGTTTTGGCATTTTATATGTTGTTTCAAAAGTCTAATAAAATCTCGTGTATGGGAGTCAAGATATTCAAGGTCAAGAGACACAAAACGGGTCTTAAAATATCTTGTTTCCTATACCTTCTACAAATAAAATTCTGTACAAATTTGATCTGTCAACATTTTATACAATGAATCATTCTTGAGATAGAGCACGAAGAATGGGGAGTGCTTACTTGTATGTATGATAACAAAATGTTAACAGTAGAATCCACTACTTAGTACAATTTATAGAGTTAATTATTCACCCAAGATATTATAATTATTAGTAAATTAATTTATTTATTAACTGCACCAAGTCTCATCAAAATTCAAGGGGTACAACATGATAAAAAAAATATTTTTAATTTCTAACCTGCTGAACCGCTCCTCCGTTCGGGGGGCGGGTCCGACCCTGGAATTGTATACATCAATCGAAAGTACTTTAAAAATAAAGTGTTGTGTCTCATAAAGTGTTTTTTCCTATCTCCTATAGTTTTCGAGATAATCAAGAATAATCGAAAGAGGTATATTAAGATATAAGCTATCTGCCCGTGATAGAAAGTCCCAATAGTAACTGTATTATCGTTTATGTGACACTGCAGGTACTTCATATGTATAACTTTTCTAGATCAAAATAAAACCATTGTAGAAATATAATAGAAAATTTTCAAAAAATGTGCTGTAATAGGATTTTTTAACATGTAGAATATTAAACTCCAATGAACATTATATTCTTCTACATGTTAAAAAGGCCTACTACACCACATTTTTTGATTACGGATATATATTTTGTTGCAGGAAATTATATAAAACACCAAAATTAAAACAAAATAGACACCTGAGCGAAGCTAGAACGGGCCCGCTAGTATTTAAATAATTTATGGAAATAATAAGATATTGAAATAGTTCAAATACTTCTTAATTACGTTTTATTCATGACTAGTTTATCATAAATTTGTTGCAATTCAAATTTTAATGTAAGGGGGATTTTTTCTTATAGCCGAATTTTCACCAAAAAAGGGGTAAGAGGTAAATTTTAAATATATTCTAGAACCTCTAGAATATAATTCTGGGAATTTATACCATAAAAGTGGAGGTAAATTTTGGATAAAATTGAGATATGCCCCAACTTTCATCCTGGGGCGGCGTCAAAATGATAAAAATTTTCTAAACCAGTTGGATATAATGTCTTGGTCTATTGTTTACAACATATTTAAAATTCAGCTTCCTAGGGCGATTTGGAGGGAACAGAGAGGGGAAGAGTGTTTCTAGAGTGTCTGACACGCCCATAGTCCTCCAAGAATAAACCTAAGGGGCTGCAATTTTGTATGTTGATTGGACTAGTACTTAGGAGGTGCTAACTCTATAAATTATACTAACAAGTAACACTATCGATGAACTGACACTCACCGATTTGAATGAAACTTAACATACTTATTAAGCATCGAAAAATATTAAATACGTGTTTTTTCGTTTCGGCTGAATACGCTGTTTAGGGGTAGAAAACACCCCTCAACCCCTGAAAGTGGAAAAAATTGTGGCTAATTATTTCTGAAACGATACATTTTCTGAAAAAAGTTCTTAGGACCAAAGTTGTAAAGTTCAAAATGATGCACTTGATCGTGACCTTGAAGTCTGCCTTGGGGTCAATTTTCAAGGTTAGTTAAATTTGGAAGTAATTAACCGTTGTCGGACTTTGATCATATCCTGTATCTATAATCACTAGAGTGAGGACATTGGTCCGCACAAACGGGGCGATCAACTTTTTATAGCGGGTTTTAGCACACACTACATCATCAAAAGTATGGGGACACCTTAACCCTTTTAAACAAACCATATGAAAAAAGTTTTTTTTGTCTCAAAATGCCGGACTTTTTACTGCCAGTAATAAGTACAATAGATAAGGTTACAAAAAAAGAAAAAGAAAAAACACCAGATCCTGACATTAAAAAAGTAAATCCTAGGAATTTACAAAATATAAATTATACTAAACTATGTTGATAAAATTGAACGTTATTTAGAATTGTACCGTAATTCGGAAAATTTGTCAAAGATGGCAGCACCTGTATCAGTGAATATATACATATCACTGAATTTTCAGCCGCCATATTGCAGGACGAGTTAACTCGTCTTAATCATTTAAAGAGTTAGTCGAGGGGAAGGTACCCGCACTTTTATGCGGTACTGTACTTAATGTTGTGGTACACCTCCGTGTCAAAAGTGTGCCCCCCCCCCGTCAGTGTGTCCCCATACTTTTGACGACGTGGTTTAGAACCCGCTATAAAAAATTGATCATGCCATTTGTGCGGACCAATGTCCTCACTCTAGTGATTATAGATACAGAATATGATCAAAGTCCGACAACAGCTAATTACTTCCAAATTTAATTGACTTTGAAAATTGACCTCAAGGTCACCATCAAATGCATCATTTTGAACTCTACAACTTTGGTACTAAGCACTTTTTTCAGAAAATGTATCGTTTCAGAAATAATTAGCCAGAATTGTTTCCACTTTCAGGGGTTGAGGGGTGTCTTCTGCCCCTGAACAGCGTATTCAGCCGAAACAAAAAAAAACACGTTTTTAATATTTTTCGATGTTTAATAAGTATGTTAAGTTTCATTCAAATCGGTGAGTGTCAGTTGGGTAGTGTTACTTGTAAGTAACGTAAAAGCCCTCATTATGGAACGGTATCTAATACTGAAACAGTTTTGACATTTACATATTTATTTCTTTAATTAAGTTCGGAAACATTAAATGCGAGGTGAATTTAAATTGAAAAACAATCATTCTATTAATAATAATTTTTGTTATCAGACGTTTCTTTTAGAAATAACTTCATTAATATGTAAATGTCAAAACTGTTCCAGTATTAGATACCGTTCCATAATGGCGGCTTTTACGTTACTAGATTCTACCTTTCGTTATCATACATACCGGTAAGCGGTCCCTACTTTTCGCGTTCTATTTCAAGAATGGTTCATTGTATAAAATATTGCATAAGATCAAATTTGTAGAGAATTTTATTTTCTATAACTTTTCTAACAACCTTAAAAGTCATTTAAAGTATAGGAAGCAAAATATTTTAAAAAGACCCATTTTTATGACTTTTGACCTTGAATATTCTATATTTGGTAAAAGATAGGAAAATATTTGTTTCCAAAATGAAAACATAAATAAGCTAAATGGGTTTGAAAGTAAGTATCCTGAAAACAAAAACGGCTGGATCGAATTTGACAATTCTTTTTAAGATTACCCCAGGAAAGTTGATATTATTTTTTATTCGTATGTACGAACACACGACCAAACATATAAGTACATCTTTTTAAAAATAGTGTAAAATACTGTAATGATCTCAAAACTCAAATATGCTGCAAATTTTTATTTTTATTTTCGGACTGATTATAATAACTTCCCTTTGCTGAAAAGTTAACTGACTAATAAAGTCGATATTTTAAGCGAAGAAAAAATGGATATCGTACAAGAATTTACTTCAGCTATATATGGAATCAAAAACGGTACCAGTGTAAACGATGCAAGATATCGCATTTTTTTGAAAAATTTTTCGGCAAAAGAAGATGCCGAACATTTTTTAAAAAAAAATTAAAAGCTTCGACTCGAACTTTATACCACCATGCTGGATGTCACTAAAGCAAAAAATTTTACGCAAAATTTACACTAATTCCTTGCGGCTCAATGCAATAGAGTCGGATTGTGTTAAACTGCAGTCTGAAAATTGCGGGTGGTTTTTCGAAAATTTTTTAAAACCAGTAGGGTTTGTTGGCGACCAAACGCCTTTGAAAGTTGAAGATATACATAGTAAAAATGATAGATAAAGAAAATGATGACGAATCTTCCGAATTAGATAATAGTTTTACGCTCGAAGAATCAAATACTTAATAATAAACAATATATAAATTCGAATAGTTTATAAGTCGCAAAGTATTTATTTTAGAAAATAAAAAATATTTTTATTATTCATAAGGTCTATCCAATATTATATAGGTATAAGCGTAAATATCCCTATACTTGGACGCGATTCAATACTCGAACAGTGTTGATAGTTATCGGTTTCGTTCAAAAATAACTTCATTAATATATAAAATATCAAAACTGTTCGTGTACTGATCGCGTTCGAGTATAGGGGCTTTTAACCTATAATTTAAGTGTTAAAAATATATTGTCAACCGAATTGCAAGGTAAGCATACATCGTTAACATGTTTTTAAGTAAAAATTAAATGAAATATCGTCTACCGCACTGGTTAGAATGAATACCTCTCTTTTCCCGCACATTTTTATACGCTTCAGTTTTTGAATTCCAAAACCTTACTACAACCCTGACTTTTGACTGGTTTTTCACCGGTAACCTTATTTATACTAGTCGTTTTGTAGTAAAATTATCTTTTTTTTTTTTTATAATAATTTTCTGGCGTTTTGAACATCGAGGTTTTTACGCCATTATATCGTAAAGACATGGTAAAAATCGATACAGTCTATGTTATAAAGTTTTTTTTTTTTTTTACTAAAAATATCACTTTTTCATTATAGCACTAATAACACATTCTGTTTTACACATAGTTATATAGATTACACATTTTGAGATAATTAATTACTTTTTCCGTAGTTGTCTTTTCGTCTGTTAAGATGCTCTCCAAGTTTCGCGGTAGATTTAGTTGACGGCGATATTGTTCGTACTGGATACAATTTGTAAGGATATGGTTAACGGTTAGTGGATAGCGACAGGAATTGCATATAGGACGAGGTGATTTGTTAATTAAATACTTATGGGTTAGAGATGTATGTCCTATACGTAACCTTGTTAATATTATTTCATTTTTCCTGTTTGAGGCAATTGGATGTTTTCTTTGTGCTGTAGTAGGTTTACATTGTAGTAATTTAGATCCCGTAGACGTATTTTGCCATTGTTCGTCCCACTTGTTTTGTAATTTCTTTTTAATACTTATTCTTAAGTCTCCATCGTATATTTCACGTAGTATTATTCCATTTCTAGCTGCGTTTTTGGCGGCTAAGTCTGCTTTTTCGTTGTATTCAATTTCTGCATGCCCTGGTATCCACATGTATTTAATGGTTTTTTGATATTGAAAACTATTTAATCTAATTTCGTTGATTATATTATTTTTGGATTCTTTTTTTGATGTTATGGCTTTAAGTGCACTTAATGAGTCACTACAAATTATAAATTCATTATGATCAGATTTAGCGTCAATATATTTTAAAGCTTGGTTTATTGCAATAATTTCCGCGGTGTAATTGTTGTTAATGTTATTTAACTTGAATAAATGTTCTTCATTATTTATAACGAATGCGCTACCAGAATTCTCTCCGTTATATGATCCATCCGTAAAGATGAATACGGCGTTGTTGTAAGTGTTTTTGATCTGATAAAATTCATTTTTGTATAGTTGATTAGGTGTATTTGTTTTACTTAGTTTGGTTAAATCATCAATCATCTCTATATTTTCAGATATCCAATGTGGCTTTATGAGTTGAGGTCTGAATTTAAAAATATCATTGATAATATTATGTTGCATATCTATATTTTCAAATATTTGCTTTACTTGAAGTGCTACTGTTTTTGGATATTGTTGGGAGGTCATGAATTTGTGTTCGTAGCATATTTTAGTTATTTTCTGATAATTTATATGGTCTTCATTTTTTCCTACTTTTGTTGCATAATTTAAGATTAGTAGTTGTCTTCTTATCTTAAGGGGTGGTTCGGCAGCTTCACATAATATACTATCAACTGGACTCGTTCTATAGGCCCCAATTGCAATTCTGCAGCTTTGATTATGTATACTATCTAGTCTTTTTAATGTACGATGTTTAGCTGTATTATATATAATAGATCCATAATCAATTATAGTTCTGATCAATGTTCTGTATAATCGAATTAGTATTAATCTATCTGACCCCCATTGTTTAGTAGCAATTGTTTTTATTACATTTAGTCTATTAATACATTTATTTTTTATATGATCAATATGAAAGTTCCACGATAATTTTTGTAAGTTTAATAGAGTTTTTTGTAGCGTATTTTGAATTAAACGGTTGTTTGAAGATCTAACATAAATTGCTATGTCATCTGCATATAAGCTAATCTTTGTCAGTTGATCAATACTATTTACAATGTCATTAATGGCTATGTTAAATAATAGCGTACTCAATACTGATCCTTGTGGGATCCCATTATTTATTGTTTTTATACTGGATGTCTTGTTATTAATTTTAACGCTTATTTTACGATCACTAAGAAAATTTTCAATATAGAGCGGTAAGTTTTGTTTGAATCCCCATATTTCTAGTTGTTTTAATATTTTCCTTCTCCAGATCGTATCATACGCCTTTTCCATGTCTAAGAAAATGGCAATAAGTTGTTCGTTACATATAAAAGCGTGTTTAATTTCTGTGTCCATTATCACCAAACTGTCTAGTGTTGATCTGTTCGGATAGAAGCCATTTTGAAAATTGGTAATTAGGGCCTTCGATTCTAGACACCACATTAGTCGTCTTGCTACCATTTTCTCTAAAATTTTGCCAAGATTGTCTGTTAATGAGATGGGTCTGTAATTTTCGATTAGAAATTTAGATTTTTGTGGTTTAATTACGGGTACGATTTGAGCCATTTTCCATTCTTCTGGTATGCTATGATTATTCCAAATATAGTTGTATAAGGACAGTAAATATATTTTTGCATTTTTGTGTAGGTTTTGTATCATCATGTTGTGAATTAAATCAGGGCCTGTCGCAGTGTTTGTTTTTAAACAGCTTAGTGTGTCGTTTAATTCTTCAATTGTGAAGGGTTGATTATAAAGCTGGTTGGTACTTGTTTTTTGAAAGTTTATTGGGATATTTTCTTGTTCAACTTTGAATCTGTTAAAGTCTTCGCTATAATTTATGTTGTTTCCTATCTTTTGATAGTATTCCACAAATTTATTAGAAATAATTTCAGCATCTGTTATAATATCGTTGTTAATCTTAATTGCATTAATGCTTGTATAATTAAATTTGTTATCTATTTTTTTAATTTGATCCCATAGTTTTTTTTGAGGTGTATCGCTGTTGATGGTTTCTAAAAATTGGAGCCATGATTCTTTTTTCTTTTCATTTATTATTCTTCGAGCGGTAGCTCGCAGTTTCTTAAATTGTATAAGATCCTCTATATTTTTGGATCTCATATAGATTTTTAGGGCTCGTTTTCTTGCTTTTATTATTGCGTTTGCAATTTGACTACACCACCAAGGTACTTTGTATTTAAAATTTTTATAGTGTATTATTGGAATACTTTTTTCGGCTGCATTGTTTATAACGTCTATTAAATATTTATATTTCGTGTTTAAGTCTTCTAAGTTATTTTCAGGTTGTATATTCGTTAATTCTTGATAGATGTTCCAATTAGCTTCTTTAATTTTCCAAATTTTGCATTCTTCCTTAGTGTTTTCTGTTTCATTTAACATTATTTTTAGGGGAAAATGGTCACTGAAACATAGATCGTGATGCGTTTCCCAAGAGAGTTTTGTAGCGAGGTTGGCTGTACAAAATGTTAAGTCTATTATTGATGTATTTCCTGTTGCGATATTTAAATGTGTGGGTTCACCAGAGTTTAGGATAATCATTTCGTCATTATTATGTAAAAAATTTTCTATGATTTTTCCTCTTGGGTTAGTGTAATTACTTCCCCATAAAGTATTGTGTCCATTTACATCGGCCATAATTAAAAATGGTTTAGGTAGTTGTTGTACTAGATTTTGTAGTTTTGTAGTATTGATTAACTCATGATGAGATAAGTATAATGAGCAAGTTGTAATGAAACTTGAGTTAAGTTTAACTTTTACTGCTATTGCTTGTAATTCTGTGTTAATGGCAATTTGCTCAGAATAAATATTATTTTTTACGAATAATGCAACTCCATCAGATGCGATATTATTTAGTATGTAATCTTTTCTATAGCATTCATAGTTTTTGAATTTGCATATGGTATCTGGTTTTAATCTAGTTTCTTGAATTCCAATTACTATAGGGTCAAATTTAGATATTAAATGAGTTAATTCATTTCGTTTGGATAAAACTCCATTGGGGTTCCACTGTAATATGATTTGATTTTTATTAGTGTTAGTATTCATTATCAGATGAATGCGTTTCTATATTTTGGTTATCAGAAATTATAATATTTTTTATTTTGGTGAATCTACTTTTGATTGCTGCATTTTCTAGAGTAGGGTAAAGGTGATCCAAAAGATGATATACTTGTAAAATATTATTATTAGAATATTGTTTTGTTATTGACAGAATTTCATCATTTGATTTCTTCTTTGTATCTTTTATGTATTGTTTTAATTTGTCGTAATCAAAAATATATTCGTCTTGATGAGTATCCAAGATTGTTTTTGTTGGGGATAACATTTCTTCGATTGGCATTTTCGTATTTGTATATTTTAACATTGACGTTTGTTGTTGTTTATAATCATCTGCTTTTCTAATATCGGTATCTAATATAATTCTTTTCAAATCTAATTTATTTGAATTTTCTGTTGTATCCGTTGAGCCTGTTGAAGTTCTTGATCGTTTTATCTTGCGTTTTCTGTTGTCTTGATTTGCATTTTTTTCGGAGCGTTCTTTGTTTATTTCAATGGATGTAGCATTTGGATCTTCATCACTAATAAAGTCAGATGATTCTTCTTTATCTAGTTCTTCTTCAATATATTCGGTTTCTATCATTTGTATTTCTTCACTTGTTTCTGATTTAGATGTACTTGGTATATTTTCTTCGGCGGAATTGATACATTTTTCGTTCATGATAGACATGTTCGATGTTGATTCTTTATGTTGTAATTCGGTAGTCATTGTAAGATTACCTTCATCATTAGCATTTTCTTCAATGGTGAGTGGACAATTAATTATTTTGTGGCCTATGTTATGACATCTGAAGCATTTTTCTTGAGCAAAATCAATAAAAAATCTGTAATCGTCATCTTCATAGTTGATTAAGAAAGATGCTGGTAGTGTGCTTTCTTCAGTAATGTCGGCGTAAACTTGTCGATTGAAACTCGATATGTGTCTAAATTTATCGATATTCATGCCGGCATTCATGAACGTTATGTTGGATGCCAATTTAAGTTTTAAACCATTGATAAGAGCAGTTTCTATTTCGCTATGTGGGACAATTGGGCTGCCCCCAGATATAATAATACGTTTTGCTGTTGATATTAGTCGCCTTATTGGTATATTTTGATTGCAAACTACTATGTGGTCATATTTGTTTATTACTTCATCCACTGTTTGTTTCGAGTTAAGAAAAACACTGATACGATTGTGAGAAATTCTTTCTCTGAATAATATTTTTTCTGGTCCTATTAGATTTCCTAATACAGTAATATATTCTTTAATTGGGATCCCTGGGAATGGGGATAAAATAATTGCTTGTTCTTTCTTAGGAAAAATTGGGTTGGCCATACTGTTTTGAGATGCTATTTCTGCAAAAGTTTTTGGTTTTCCACTGCTTGTTGGTAACATGTTTTGTGCGAAGATGTTGACAGGTTTGACTGTAGTTGATGTTTTGATTTGACTGTTTTGAGTTTGTTGTTGTATTTTATTTGACATATTAGATTTAGCTTGAGGATTAGTTGATTTTTGATTAGTTGTATTTATACTATTTAAATTATCCATTTTAGTGTGAACAGTAATAATTATATTAAATATTTTAATTAATGCCCACTACTGCTTGTATTTGCAGTAGCGAGCTGTGTTTTTTTTTTATATCACTTGTTTATTTAAATTAATTAGTGTTTTCAAAAAATTATATAACAGATATGTGTAATAATTAAAAACACTCGCACAACAATTACACGTCTGCACTAGTCAATATCCTAATCCAATCCTTCAAATTATCTTTATTTTGATACATAATTTATTTGGTTACCAGATCGGTGAAGATATTACTTTGAATTCTTTCTGTTTAAACCTGGCAACCATATAGCCTTGACAAAAAAGGGTAGGCAACCCTACGTTTGCGTATTCTAGAGTCTAGACTCTAAAGAGTTTAAACTTTCGATTAGTATTCAATTTTTTTGGTTACAAGATCGGTGAAGATGTGGCAAAAAATTAATTATTGAATTTTTAATTAAATATAGTCTTGACAAGATTTCATTTGGCGACGATAAAATTTCCCTGGTGAGCATTTGTGGAACTAGTAGGTGTTTTCCAACTACCAGAGCACAGTGCGCATTAATGCCGCACAATGCCGCATTTGCGAGCATTAATTGGAACAGATTGGTTGTCAAATAACATAAAATGTATTTTGATAATTAATTTCAGTGTTATCAAACATTAATTAACAATTGTGTATGATACAAAATACGTCAATGATGGCCAACTTAAAAGAAAAAAAAACTTAAGATTTCATGTTTACTTGTTGGTATAGAGCAAAAAAGTAGAGAGCAAAAAAGTTATCAAATGCCCAATTGTGCGAGGCGTTGCGGTAATTGGAACACTCAGTGCTGAGCATTATGCCGCATAATGCGCTTTTGTGCCGTAATTGGAAAACACCCAGTATATCGCTTATGTCACGTACGATCACCACACCTCGAAATCTTGATGTCTCCGATTTTGATGATATTTTGTAATAATGTTCTACTTACTATACCAATAGTTTTGAAATATCATATTTTTTTCCTCAATTTTAATAAATATGGAAGTTACGATGTAATGAAGTTTGCCTAAATTTTTTCCAATTTTCGACACTTTCTTAAAAAAAGTTGAATATCTCCGAAGTTATTAAAGATGATTTAACTAAATTTGGTACGTACTTAGGGAACATTACAGGGAAGGTACATGTATAGCTATCCCAGCATGACCAAATTTGAATATTCGTAGGAAAAAAGAGCCTACTTTGATTTTCTTAAAATTCGTACAGTATATGCACCATATCCTACAGAATATAATATACGTATATAAAAATTGTGATGGGGTCTCTAGGACTTTCCATGGGAATGACGATAATGTGACGGGAATCAATGAGGTACAAAATGATACGGGTCAAGTGTGATTGTTGGATATATTGATTTTTCAAGTGAAAATAAGTGAAAAAGTTCCAGTCAATATATATTCTAAAGCTCACCGTTTTCGAGTTATACGTTCTCGAAATTACACTAAAGTGATAATATTGACTAGTAAAATGTTATCATTACATTGACTTTTTGTTCATAAAATCAATTATACCTTTTTAGATCAATATAAAAATGCGTTTTAAATTAATTCCAATGAAAATTTTATCTTCTTGAAACTTTGCTGGTGTGTAGAGTAGGCAAAAATAAGGAACCCGTATTTTTTTTATCGATCGCCGTCCACTTTTACGGGGTGAAACCAGCCCTTAAATTTGGGGGTTCAAATCGCATTTGTTAAGATATCTCAAAAACTGTAAGAGACGGAAGAAAACTTTAAATTGACGACATGTTGCTCTGTAAAAGACATATTCATCTATATAGGTTAATACTCGCAGATCAGGCAACTTGCGCAGAGATAAGTGTAAAAGATATAGAATAGGAGTATTTAAATGTACACATGGCTAAGTTACCAGTTAAGTAAGTACTGAAAAATACATGAATCATTATCGGAAAGTAAAAATTTGCATTTTCATGATAAAATAAACATAAAAATAAAAAAATATAGAAGGTATTTGCAATAAATAATAATGCAATATAATCTATCCTATTTTTTCTTTCTTATGTGTCTTGAATACCATATTTCGGAAAGACGCAAAAACCCTTATCCCATAATTTTTGGTGCTCTTTCTATTTATAATGATAAAAATTTGATATATTGAACCACTCAGTCTGTACAAGAAAATTTACTCTCATTTTCACCCCTCCAGCCCCTCTTATAAACCTAACCCCGGTTTAACCTATACAGGTGAATAGGTCTTTTACAGAGGAACATTTCATCAATTTAAAGTTTTCTTCTGCCTTTTATAGTTTTTGAGATGTCTTAATAAATAGGATTTGAACCCTCAAATTTAAGGGCTGGTTTCACCTCATAAAAGTGGACGGAGGTCCATAAAAAAAGGCTCGCTTATTTTTGCATATTCTACACAGCAACAAAGCTTCAAGAAGATTGGCGACTGACACTTGGGTAGTGTTATGACCGTCAAGGTGCTAATAAAATTTTCATTGGAATTAATTTAAAACGATTGATCTAAAAAGGTATAATTTCCTAAGAATAACCTACGTCAGTTCAAAAATACACTACAAATGGGGAGTGGCAAACAGCTTCCTCGTATTTGTCATAGACTTTTATCCAATCTATCTAGTGATTTTGTGCTTAAATTGCATCTTATCTTAAATTTCTTGTCTTATAATATTATATTAACGTCATACTTGAAACAAGAAAAATCATATAATAACTTTAAGACAAAGATAGATTAAATTGCTTCTTAACTGTGAGAACGATCATATTGATCAAAATATATCATAAGCGTTTCAACAATAAATAAAAGCAAAATTTGGTAAAGTAGAATGTTTTATTTAGTTATAACAATAAAAACGCCGTGAGCAGCGGGGCCCCATCACGGTAGTCGAATTTTCCCCTTCATCTTCGGTATTGAATGTCTACAAGCGAAATGTGATTGAAAGTCTACAACCGAATTGTCATTTTGTTGGTTTCAAAACTGGTGATGAGTGTTCGGCTGATCGAGGCTTTAAAAAAAGGTTTTAAGTATTTAAGGGCTGTATCTCAGTAAATTTCAATTTTGTGCCGAAAACAGGTAGCAGAAAAAAAGCCAACACAATTCGTACGAGGACATTCCTGCCCATGTTTATCCGCTAATTGCCTTTATGTTTTAGTTTTAAAAATTAAAAAAAAAAAGGACCTTAAATAGTAAACTGGAAGGCCTTTATAAAGATATTTTTTCTTTCCAAAAAAATCCAAAATTTCTATTTTATAAATACTAAAAATCCAAAATTCCTAATTTATAAATAAACAGTGACTTTAATAACATTTTTAAATTACTTAATATGTATGTATTTCATTTGTCATAAAAGTAAGTTCACTTTTTTTTAAATTTTTTAAAATTACTATTCGCCTACTTGTATTTAGAATAAACATAATGCTTTTAAAACACATTTAACAATAGCATTCAATTCCGATGTAAAAATGGGAGAAGTGGGGG
This sequence comes from Brachynemurus nebulosus, assembly GCA_035578155.1. Taxonomy (NCBI): domain Eukaryota; kingdom Metazoa; phylum Arthropoda; class Insecta; order Neuroptera; family Myrmeleontidae; genus Brachynemurus; species Brachynemurus nebulosus. The sequence continues at coordinate 1,822,116 of JAPWDM010000033.1, read as the reverse complement.
GAAAAGTGATGCGGACTCCCTACAAGGTACTAGCTGGATACTAACTGAATACACGTACAAAATTTCAGCCCTCTAGGTTTCCTTATGGAGTCTCTAGACGTGTTAGAAAACAAGCAAAAAAATTAAGGAAATATTGGCGTAAAAATCGTGGGGGTAAGGGTTAAAAGTTGAAACCTCCAAAAAACAGTGTCTGGCTATTAGCTTAACCTGTACACCAAATTTCAGCCCTCTAGGTTTATTTGGGGAGATTTTGACCCGAACGAAACTGTTAAAAAACAAGAAAAATCATGTTCTTTTGGGTATAAAAATGGTGGGGGTAGGGGTTAAAAGTCGAGACCCCCAAAAGGCACCCCCTTGATACTAACTCAATCCGAATACAAAATTTCAGCCCTCTAGGTTTATTCGGGTGACCTGTGCGAGTGGTACAAACTTCGAAAACGTCGAAAATGCATGAAATTGTAGCTTAAAAATGAGGGGGGTGGGGGTAAAATATTAAAACCTCCAAAAAGCGCAACCTAGGTACGAACTTTATCAACACACCAAATTTCAACCCTCTACGTTAATTCTGGGGGGCTGGGGGCCTGTTAGATCCAGCGAAAATCGTTTTTCCCCCCTCTACTCCCACCATATCATCCTAGGAAGCTGAATTTTGGATATGTTGTAGATAATTGACCGAAACATTATTTAAAACCGGTTTGGAAAAGTTTTATTGCTTTTCCGCCCCCCACCACCCCCTTAAAGGTCGGGTCCGAAAAAAAATTTGCCCAAAATTTGACCCCACTTTGATAGTATTGTTGTGCATCGGAATAAGCCCCACTTACCAAATTTCATCTCTTAACTTCCATAGGGGGGCCCTACACATATTAAAAGGTTGCGGGAAAATATATATATATATATATATATATATATATATATATATATATATATATATATATATATATATATATATATATATATATATATATATATATATCAGACATCTTTTTTTTTTACATAATCGTGTTCTACGGGTCCGAAAACGGATAGCGCCCCTGGTCTCGCCTCTCGCAGCTCTTATCGTATAGACTGTATAAGTCTAATTTTTCGGAGAAAATTCGACTAAAAAAAAATTGTTAATTTTAATTTTTGGCAATTATTTGATAGTTCGAAACATTAAATTAATAACGTCTCTTGGCAATGGCAAAATTCCCTAGGGATGAGTCGCGGAACTACCGTATAATCGACAATTTTCACGCAACTGAGTGCAAGGCCGGACCTAGAGGGGGCAGCGGGGCACGTGCCCCCCTACACGTTTTTAGGGGCGCCAAAACGGTAAACATTTTTTTTGCTCGTCACTTACTTTTTGCAGGGAAAAATTTAACAGCAAAGTTTGTCCCCCCCCCCCCCCCCCCGTAATAACTGTAGCCTAACTGAGTGTTATAATAACAGTCTTACGGCCGGTTTTACATTCACATTTAAAGCTGACTTTAACACTAAAGCCAACTTTAAAACTGATTTTATTTTTGGTACTGTTTTACAATCAATTTTAAAGCTCCTTTAATGTAAAAGTCGACTTTAAACTAAAGTACGAATTATCTCGACTTTTACTGCTTAAAGTCTGCTTTAACACATTTGTCATTACTAATTATTATCATTGAATTTTGTTTATAAGCGTAATTTTTCTATAAAATATTCATACCTTAAATAAATATAATAAAAATTTTATTTGTTTGCTTATTTTCAATAATATTTTTATTATTTTTACATCTTGAATTAATATCAAACATTTTTTTTGGGTTAAACTAGCTGAGCGATTTCCTTTATGATCCATTGTACATTGTACTTATGATATTTATAAATTTCTTTTAAAAAGGAATAATGTGATGGTTTTTTATTCCAATCTCACTGACAGTAGCGAAATGAATGAAATGCATTTTTTTTATTTTTAAATTCAAACAGGTTGACATTTTAGTTTCTATAGTTATTTCTTATAAATTTAATAGTAGCACTACACTCTCGTCGAGGCAACACGAGGCGACGCGAGGCCGAGAGTGTAGTTGATGCTCTCGTGTTACCTCGCCTCGCCTCGTCAAGCCTTGCCTCGCCTCGTCAGGTCTCCGATCTGAGTCGGTTTTTTGTCACAAGTCAAAGGACACGAGACACGAGGCGAGGCGATCAACTACACTCTCGCATATACTCGTGTGTTGATATTGCATATATTGCATATCTGCGTACTATTATGTTTTTATACATAACCTAAAATCATGCCTTAAATTTACAAAAACGTTATTTTAAACGTTATTTTAAACTTTTTTGTGTAATATGCATGAAGAAAATTATAGAATTCAAAAGTACATAGAACTGCAGCAGCAGTTATTTGAATCCATGTCACCGACATCACGCATCTTGTCCATCTATGACTGACATTTCAAACTATACGAACGCGTATGAGCAGTATGAATAACTGAGTAATGAGCGAGAGTGTAGACGGTACATACTCGTATTGTCTCGCCTCGTCAAAACCTCGACGAACGTCTCGTCGAGGCGACCTCGCGAGAATGTAGTGCTACTATTAGGGAATATTTACCACTGCCAAATATTCAAGAGACGTTAGATCAAATAGGGGATTCATTGTTTTTCACAACTTTAGACTTATTATCTGGTTATTGGAAAGTACCCGTTCATCCTGGTGATATTCCTAAAACTGCCTTCTCAACTATTGATGGTCACTATGAGTTCTTACGCATGCCTTTTGGTTTAATTAATGCTCCGGCAACTTTCCAGAAACTCATGAATGCTACTTTGTCCGGACTGACGTATGAACAATGCCTAGTTTACCTTAACGACATAATTTTATTTGCTAAAAACTTTGACGAGCACCTAGTAAGATTAAGAAATGTATTCAACAGGCTTAAAGAAGCAAATTTAAAACTAAAATTAAAAAATGTACTTTTTTGGCTGAATCGGTAAAGTATTTGGGACACATTGTAAGTAAAACTGGTACGCACCCAGACCCTGAAAAGACATCTATTGTTAAAACTTATCCTGTTCCAGTCTCCTAAAGAAATTCGACAATTTTTAGGACTTATAGGTTTTAATCGTAGGTACATACAGGACTTTGCAAAATTAGCGGCGCCACTAACAGAATTAACTAGAAAAAATAAACCATTCATTTGGGAACATAAACATCAAGAATCTGTTGACACACTTAGACAAAAATTAATTGAAGCACCTATTTTAGCACACCCAAATTTTAATGAGACTTTCATACTTTCTACGAACGCATCTAAAACGGACATTGGAGCTATTTTAAGCCAGAATATAGACGAAGTCGAAAAACCAATAGCATATGCAGGGAGACAACTTAATAAAAATGAACGAAATTATAAAATAACAGTATTAGAGTGTCTTGCCATTGCATATGGTGTAAAACAGTTTAGATGTTATCTTTACGGTAGGCAATTTACGGTAGTAACCGATCATCGTGCTCTAAAATGGCTTTTAACACTAAAAGATCCGACTTCTAGATTAGCCCGATGGGCCCTACTTTTGAGTGAATATAGTTTTGACATACAGTACAGACCTGGGAAATTTCACAATAATGTTGATGTTTTAACAGAATTCCTGCTTTAAGTAGAATTCCTATAGAAAACATTACTTATGTTAGTTATTTACCTGTGTGGAATAGAGAATTAATTAAAAACGAACAGCAAAATGATAATTCCCTGAGAATTATTTTAGAATCCCTAAAAGAAAATCCTGAATCTTCCGAATATTTCTTAGATGACGATAATATTTTATACAAAAAAGGAACTCAAATTAACGTCACGATAGATTAGTAGTCCCTACGTCATTTAGAACTAAATTTATTCATAAATATCATGATTTACCATTTTCTTCTCACCAGGGAGTAATAAAAACTCTAAATTTAATGAAACAAAGATTTTATTGGCCTAATATGAATAAAGATATTGACACGTACATTAAGACATGTGATTCCTGTAACAGACGTAAAACAGTAAATAATCGGAAACCTACTCCATTACAAAATTTACCTGTAGTGCATAAACCTCTTGAAATGGTCAGCATTGATATTGTCAGTCCACTTCCGGTAACAGAAAAATACAGAAACAAATATTTGTTGACATTTCAAGACTATTTCACGAGATATGTAGAAGCAATACCCTTAGAGTATCAAAAAGCAGAGACTGTAGCAAAAGCATTCGTGACATAAATCATTTGTAGGCACGGTGTACCGCGTAAATTACTGACTGACAGAGGCACAAATTTCACTTCAGACCTTATGAAAAACATTTGTAAAGAACTAAAAATTGACAAAATTCAAACCACAGCCTATAATCCAAAATACAATGGTATGGTGGAAAGATTTCATAGAGTTTTGAAAGACATGTTATCACATTTTATTAATAAAAACCAAAGAAATTGGGATGAGATCTTACCATACGTACTATTTGCATACCGTACTTCAGTACATACTTCAACTGGTGAAACCCCATTTCTTCTTATGCACGGACGAGACGCAGAACTACCTTTTGATGATATTTTACGACCACGAAGACTAAAATACGACTATGCAGAAAATTATGCAACTGAAATGACAGCTAGGTTACACCAAGCTTTTGACTACGTAGTGCAAAATTTAAAAAAATCAGCTAAACAACGTGAAATACAATATAATAAAAAAAACTGCTGAACTTGAGTTTAATATAGGTGACAAAGTATTTCTTTACGACAATAGTCAAATTATTGGTCAAAGTAAAAAACTTGCTCGTCCCTGGATTGGTTCGTTTACAGTCATAGAAAAACTTAGCCCAGTAACGTATCGTATCTTAAATGAGAAAAATAAAAATACACAAGTAGTTAATATTAATAGATTAAAATCATACTTAGAAAGGAATGCCCAAAACGATAATTCTAATGATAGAATAGTAAAAGAACCTGTAGAAGATGTTACCGTTAAACGTAGAATATATGCGCCACTACAAATTAGAAATCTTAAAACTGACGAAATAGAAGAAGCAGAACAAATAATTTTACATAGAGATATACACGAACATGACGAACGAGACGAACAGGTAGAATATGAACCGTGGAAAGGAACCCCTATGTCATTAAATAATGATAGATTTCATAATATAGAAATTGATGACCAATATGAACCAAATTTAGAAGAGATTAGGGAATCAGGCAGTGAAAATGCCGAATATTACGAGGAAGATAGGTAATCTAATGATGACGAAATTAGAGAATCAGAATATGTAGAAGCTAGAGAATTATATGACGAAAGTAGGCTAGATGATGAAAATATCGACATAACCGACGAAAATATTGAGCAAGAAAGCGAAATAGGGAATAACGGGTTAGTAGATCAAGATCCACAACCTACTCACACGTACCGACTTAGAAGTCGAGGCCCGGTAGAAGAACATCCCTGGGTTCTTAAAAAACGAATTTAAGCAAATGTTAAATTTAAATTTTTGGCTGAAGTAATGTTAAGAATTTTAACAATACATTAAAAAAAATCAAATTATTTAGAAAAAAAGAATACCCTTAAATCATAATAATGAACTTAAAAAAATTAAAAGGCAGTAACAAAATCAATTTTACTTGATAAAAAAAAAAAATGTAATGGAATTTAAAACTATAGAATTATATAAATACCTGAAAAAAAAAGAAATCGATCAAAAATGTTTTATTGTAATTAAAAAAATGTTTCACTTATGTAATAGTAGTTATAAAATATGTACAAGTACTAATACTTTTTCCTTTGTTTGAGGAAATATTGAACGAAAACGAGCCTAGTTACGAGGAAAACTCAATATAATGGGTCCATGGTTACCACTATGTATGGTTTGGTGAAAAATAGCAAAGGTAGCTAGCCAGCTGATGTCAAGGTTACTACCTAGGGCAAATCCAACTGTCTAGTTTCAAGTGGATACGAATCACAGTCACTTCTAACCACTGTGAGATGTAAACCAACTTCGCTGTCGTATATAAGGGAACCTTCACTTATGCCGAATTAGTCAATTTCTCAGCAAAGTAAATTGTGATTTCATCAAAAATGGCATCCACCACATCACACTAAAACTGACACAGTCACATATATCTCATGCCAAGGAGAAGCTCACGAAAATGGTTTTGCAACATGACTCAATGATAGAGTCTAGTTTGCTATTATTGGAGAAACCTTTATCGCTAGTTATCAACACAAGTAAATTGTCAGTGAACCATCATCAAAAAAATGGATGGCCAAGAAATCGTCCTGCAAGTAGCTAATCGTTGTCCAAAAAAAAAAAAAAAAAAAAAAAAATGCGTTCAGCAATGTTATCTTCGACAGTGTCGTCATTACTGTTCACCGAGGTATCAAAATAGTAAAACTAAAACACGAGTGGAAACTATAATCAACGACTCCCCAATGGAAGTACGCCATGAACCATCCCCTTAGCAAATGCAAGTTATTCCCAAACCCGAAACGCCAAGAACAGACCCATGATCTAGATCAATTGAAGAGGCTCAGTGAAATGAAAAAGTGAATTTTAAACGCTTAAATAATTGGACATTAGTGTTAGATATAAGAATTTAAAAAAAAAAAAAATTAATACATAAGCGTATCTATGAAGAAATTAATGTATTTTTGAAAATGTTGATGATAATTTGCAAAATAATAAAACTTTAGGAATTAAAATAATTTAATTGGCCTATTGTGATTGTTTAGTTTGAGAATTTGAGATGAAATGCACATACATAAGAACGCTTATGAATGAATTTTGGAATTATTTTAAGGATTTCGAAAAAATATTGAATAATAAGGAAACTGAGTAGAATAAAATCATTTAATTAGGGTTCTTGATCGTAATTCAAACTTAAGACTTTACTCGAATAAATCGATTTTTAATAGACAGTAAAGGTAAATTGAATTTTTAATGAAAGAATATTTAAACCTGATAATGAATACACGGATTTGACAATAATTTTGATTTATTTTATGCAACAAGGGAGTAGTTACTTTAGAAGAAAATTAGTAGTAGTTTTGCTTAAGAATGTAATCAGTCCTAATAGAATTCAGTGTTTGGCTGAGTTATGAATTATAAATAGGAACAAATAGCTCCCTTGGTTCCAAATAATAATAAATATCGGATGTGACTTTATCCAGTTCATATATATTAAGAATTTTATTTTATTTCCATTTAGGAAGGAAAATTCAATTTTTGAAAAGTGATTAATTACTTAAAGTATACTTTGATTAAGTTATTATGTAAGCAAATACCTAATGAAAATAAATGGAAAAAATTAGAAATTGTAATTTTGTAATACAGTTTTAGTTTTACAGAAAAGTTAGAATAGCTAAAGAGACTAATAATTTAAAAAAAAAAATAGAATTATTAATTTTTGTTTATAACTGTTAGGAATTTAATTTGATGGTACGCATAATAAAAGTGAAGATTCTGAATGTAACAGTACGACAAATTCTCAAGAATGGAAAAGTTGTAAATCACATTTCTTTTTAAGAGAAAGAAATCGTTCACTTTTGTTATGTAACGAACTTAGTTTACAGATTTTATTTAATATCGAAACATTTTTGTAATTAGAAATTTATTTAAGAATATTAGTTATATAGTTTTGAGTGTAACTTTAAGATCGGTTAAGAAAGGTTAATTTTTCTTTCAAAATCGAACGAAAAATTAACTTTCATTTTAAGGGGAGGAAAATGTAATGTATACATATTTTTGTCTACCACTGTATTAATTTTCAAAGAACATCAATTGTCGATTGAATTTATTGAACGATATACAATCAGACGATAAGTTGTAATATGTACCACTTCTTAGAAACGGAAGAAATGAGTAGTCTGAACATTCATGGTCAGACGGTCATTTCAATAACTCGATGAGTGAGGCTTCCTAAACTCTAGAGGCCCTAATACTGGAATGTCGTCACGTAGACACACAACCGAACAGTATAAAAGCAGAAACTGAGTTTTAATCGGGTTCAGTCTCCAATCTTGATTCATTCGTTCAATCTGATTCTCACTCTTATTTGTTCATAGTCAGTTTGATTCTCAATAAATTCAGTCATGTAATTATTCTTAAAGTTAAAATGTATTATTAAATAATTTGTGTTGTGATTTATGAACCGCCAGGAAGAGGTATGTAACATGGTTTTCCTTCCTTAATTATAAGTTAATATTACACATATGCAACCTGATATGGTATCGTACTTGAATTTTTAATTTAATAGAAATGTAGTTTTAACTTTAATAAGTATGAAAATTATAGACAACTTCATGAAACCTACCGGCTTGCATTTGCTCGTATAAGATTTTTATTTTGTTAATATATTTTCATTTATTTATTTTTTCAATTATCTTTGATTTTTATAATTTATTTCATTTTAATTGGACGATATGCTTAAACTGTACTTGTCCGTTAGATTACGAAGTCGGAATTAGTTTGTTAAAGAATTTTAGTATTTGTCCTTTCTCATTGTAAAAGTTTAATATTTTTATTTTACAATAAATTTCATATTTTTGATTGTTAACAGTTAAATTTTGTTTTATTCAGTCTTTGCTATTACGTCGCTGTAACCTTTTTTGTGCCATTTAACCGCGTCCCGAGGTTTTTAAACCTTTAAACTAACAATTGCAGAATATTTTAATTTAGCCACAGCTACCACCTTTAACAACAAACGCCAATATTTTACACCGACAATAGGAAATGCCTGCCAGACCTTTAAATTTTTGTTAAATTATATTTTTAAAAAATTTTTGAAATGGCCGAAAAAAACGTCAAATCTACCTCACATAACACCTCGTTGAAATTTACATATATTATAGCAAATTATATATATTTTACTGAAGAATCGATCTGTCTGGCATATTTTGTTAATTAATGTCTGACAGACCTATTTTAATTAGTGAAAATTTTCGGCAAATCTACCTCACATAACACCCTCAATTTTTTTGTTTTAATTTAAAGCTTTTGGTATTATCTACGTATTAAAATTGGTCTGTCTAATAAAAAACGTTTTTAACCATGCCAGACTTAACCTCAAATATTCAGCCTTCACGTATCAAATTGATTGCTGTTTGAAGCAATGTTATCTTTAAAAGTATTTTTTTTTTATTCTTAAAATTAAGTTTGGGGCCTCTTACATCAATTACAATTGACTCGGCTTTAAAAGAATATAGCTCAGTTTGTGAAATTAAATTTTAAAGTAGCGTTGACTTTTTTTTTATAAACAAATACACTTCCTTTGAGGCCGCGACAAAACACCTCCTATTTTCTTTTTTAAAATGAAGTTTAAGATCTCCTCTAATCATAGATATTGGTCTGTCTCATAAAAACCGTTTGTTACCAGGCCAGACTTAATGTTTTAAAGCTACGAAGCAGCAGTTTTCATGAAAAAAGTCGTTTTCAAGCAAAGAAACAATTAAAGAAAGGAACTTTTACAATTTTAATGTAAAATCTAAGATCAGCTTTATTCATCGAAGAAAATTTTTTTTAGAAAATAAGTTGTGTTACCCAGTCACGCTTCATTGTTAAGCGAAACAGATTCTATTATTTTAAATATACTGGTTTATCCATAAGCCGACGAACATACATACATACATACATATAACTTAGTTATCGGCTCAGAGAAATCATATATATATATATATATATATATATATATATATATATATATATATATATATATATATATATATATAAAATACTTGTTAAAAGTATTATTAAATTATTCCGGGTATTATTTTCTTTTAGGCATTAGTTAACAAAATTTGGAGCGGAGTAGCCGAGCGTGCTTGTGCACTAGCGCCTGCCGACTGGTAGGTCGGGAGTTCGATTCCCGCGGCCGGCTATGCTTGTGAAGGTTTTCTGCAGTTTCCCTTTACAATTCCAGATGAATATCGGCATAGTTGCTTCAGAAGACGGCTGCAGACGCATACCTACCAAATCCTAGTCCTCACACCACTTTCCTTTACTTCCACCCACATCATAAATGTATAATGTAACGAATATAATATGTAACGAATAAATAAAGTATACAAATAATGATATGGGTGGCGTCTGTTATAGACTAAATGGTCTCAAAAACGGACGTTAAACACATAATTATTATTATTATATTATTAACAAAATTTTCCAGACAGATCAATTTCAATAGATTGGTAATATCTAAAAGTTTCATTTAAAAAAAAATTAAGGTGTTATATGAGGGTGAGTTTGCCTAAAATTTTCACTAATTAAAAAAAGTCTGTCAGACATTAATTAACAAAATATGCCAGACAGACCGATTCTTCAGTAAAATATATATAATTTGCTATAACATATGTAAATTTCAGCGAGGTGTTATGTGAGGTAGATTTGCCTAAAATTTTCACTAATTAAAATAGGTCTGTCAGACATTCATTAACAAAATATGCCAGACAGACCGATTTTTCAGTAAAATATATATAATTTGCTATAATATATGTAAATTTCAGCAAGGTGTTATGTGAGGTAGATTTGACGTATTTTTCGGCGGTACTCTGTAAGCAAAAAAATAAAGAGTAAAAAATTTTGAAATTCGCCTTAGTTTTCGAGATATCGATCGTTAAAGTTATAGTAAAAGTTATAGTAAAAGCTATGATGTTAAGACATAATATGTAGATTTTTTATTTAAGTACATACCTTGTAAAACACACAAAAATTAATATACACAAGTAAATAAAGAAACAATAATTTTAACATGACTGCGCAAATTAAAAGCCACTAAAACATATTATTTAAATTGTTTTAAATAGATAATTTAATAAAATCAAATAAAATAATCACAAAATTCAGAAACCATGTAAATAAAAATAATTAGAAAACGTTAGTCAATTATTTTATAAATGATCGATTTGTACCATTTGACATTTAGTAAATGTTATATTATACAGCTGATTTTTATATCCTCATACATAATTTCTGAATATAAAATAATGTAAATTTATACGGTTTAAAATGATTTCGTACATCCCTTACATTAATGTTAACTTGGGGGCTAGGTTGGTGCGAAATGGCGGGTGACGGGGGCACGCTTAAGGTTAGGTTAGTTTAGTTAGTTTTGACAATATACTTCGACTTTGATATAAAAAGTAGGTGGTGAGGTTAGTTAAGGTTAGGTTAGTTTAGTTAGTTTTACAATATACTTCGACTTTGATATAAAAACTAGGTGGTGAGGTTAGTTAAGGTTAGTTAGTTTTGACAATATACTTCGACTTTGGTATAAAAAGTAGGTAGTGAGGTTAGTTAAGATTAGGTTAGTTAAGTTAGTTTTGACAATATACTTTGACTTTGATATAAAAACTTGGTGGTGAGGTTAGTTAAGGTTAGGTTAGTTTAGTTAGTTTTGACAATATACTTCGACTTTGATATAAAAAGTAGGTGCTGAGGTTAGTTTAGTTAGTTTTGACAATATAATTCGACTTTGATATAAAAACTAGGTGGTGCGGTTAGTTAAAGTTAGGTTAGTTTAGTTAGTTTTAACAATATATTTCGACTTTGCTATAAAAACTAGGTGGTGAGGTTAGTTAAGGTTAGGTTAGTTTAGTTAGTTTTGACAATATACTTCGACTTTGATATAAAAACTAGATGGTGAGATTAGTTAAGGTTAGTTAGTTTTGACAATATACCTCGACTTTGGTATAAAAAGTAGGTGGTGAGGTTAGTTAAGGTTACCTTTTGCCAGAAAGTTAGGTTAGTTTAGTTAGTTTTAACAATATACTTCGACTTTGATATAAAACTAGGTGGTGAGGTTAGTTAAGGTTACCCTTTGCCAGTTGGTTAGGTTAGTTTAGTTAGTTTTAATAATATATTCCGACTTTGATATAAAAACTAGGTGGTGAGATTAGTTAAGGTTGTCCTTTGCCCGAAGGTTAGGTAAGGTTAGTTAATTTTGACGATATACGTGGATCTGACGTCTGTCGTTCAATAATTTTGATGTTTGCCGGAAAAAAGAAACAAATGTGGCTGAAAGTTGTTGTATTTAGAGAGTATTTATTTATAAGAATATTTGTAAGAATATAAAAATCACCTGTAGTAATAATGGTAGTCACTGGAATACGTCAAATTCAAATGTTAAAAATAAGAAAATAATTACATGCTACCGATGTAAACAACTTGGACATTATTTCAAAATTTTCGTTCTAGTATAATTATTTATATATATATATATATATATATATATATATATATATATATATATATATATATATATATATATATATATATATATATATATTAATGGGTGATTGCTGAGGTTTTTTATATAAAAAAGTTCACATCAACCCATGTCCGAAAACGCTTAGTTTCCAAGATACAGAGTGTTCAATTTCTCGCCTTTTTTAAATATTTTCTTAAATATTTCAAAAATGTTTTGAGATATTCACATAAAATTTGGAATACGCTACGAGAGGATAAATACCCATATTCTGAAGTAGACAGAATATTTCCATTCAAACCAGTGGCGTCCGTACGGCCATATGATGATATATTTTTGAAGAAAAAAAAGGGACGCCAATGATTTTTTCCAATTTGAAAATGTTTTTTTAAATGTTCTATAAATTGTTGACAAAAATGACCTCTTAATATTTTGTCGTTCATGTGTCAGTTTTCAAGATAAAAAACAATTTTCAATTACTGTTCTTACTACAAAACCGGTTTAGGTTCTCGTATTAACTGCTGAGGATATTTTATGAAAAAGTCTTACCAACAAAAAGGTGAAGACGCTTCATTTCTACAGTATGGCCACATAATTTGTTTTTAATTTAATATAGAAAAATATTTTTAAGTAACAAGAAACGGGACACTCTGTATCTTGGAAAGTAAGCGTTTTCGGTCCTGGGTTTATATAAACTTTTTTACATAAAAAAACCTCAGCAATCACCCATTAAAATTTTTCGCACTTATTCACTAACACCCTGTATATATATATATATATATATATATATATATATATATATATATATATATATATATGTATATATATATATATATATATATATATATATATATATATATATATAAATTGATTAATTCTTCTAAAATCCAAAGACAAGGACAGATTTTATATAAGAAACGAACAAAAAAATGTTCAAAACAAGAGAAACGAAGTGTCAAATTATATGATGGAATAAATGATGTACATAATTTTTGTGCATAAATAATGTATTTTTATTAAATTTCTCTACTTTTTGGGACATTGTTTACGTAATTTGTGTGTCAAAAATTGTTTATATTGTATAAAGGTTAGTACATTTAACATTAGAATGCATAATTCTCCAAAATATTACAACATATACACATACCATATATCCCAATTTACCATATATCCCAATTTACCATACATACCATATATACCATATATCCGCTTGTCAAATTTTGTCGCCTCGGATATCAAACTCGTGCCCAATGCGCACTCGTCAGTTGAATTTTTTTTAAATTAGTATGACGAGCTGAGCTTGTCACTAGCCCTAAAGGGGTTAATTTTTTGTAATATAAACAATAAATAAATCAACTAACCGTTTATAATGGACTTCTATAGTTGTCCATTTATTTTTTAAGAAACTCATATCACAACAGGCAGTTTTCCTTTAGCGTCCACAGGTTGCCATCAGTTTCATTTTTGAAGTTTAGATTTTTCATAATAATTCACAAACTTGCTAGTGATAAATTTCTGACTATGTAAAGAGGGCATTTTCTTCTCTCACCTTTTCGGAAAGAATTACCACATAATACTACTGAGCAGAAAATTCTTCACTGTTTGTTATTGCATTCGATTTTTTTTCGGAGCAGTCGTAGAAGTTGTGTGAACTCAGGGTAAAATATTTTTTACTACTCTTATAGAAACATTAAATATCAATATTAAACGCTAAACGTAAAGATAATTCAGAATCAATTCAATGAAATACTTGACAGTTCTGACAATGACATACCTACATACCTCATGGACTTCATTTAAATATTTTATATATTAATGATTCTCTTTCCAAAAATGTTTATAAACTTTCAAAAAGATATCTTTTTCTTCAAATCACAAATCGTTTTTTGCTTCATAATTCAATTTAATTAAAAATTTGAGAAAAATTCAAAATTCAACAATTAAAACTGAACTAACAACAACCGAAATCGTTTAAATATTATTTACTATTTAATACGCATGTGCAATATCTTGTTTATATTATAACGTCACACTGGTTCTCATGGCAACTATCTACCCAATAGCCATGCGATAAGCAATATTATTTATGTTATATTAGAATAATAGACAAAGAACAGATTTTTAAACTAAAAAAATTATTAAATATTTTAAAAGAATTTTTTTAAATAATGAAATTATTAAAAATATTAATAACTTTGAAAATATTATTATAATTTTTTAACGTAATGTGTTAAATAAAGAGATTAAAAAAATGTGCCCTATTTAGAAAAAAAAAATTCTACTACAATTTAAATTTGAACACAAATATAAGTTTTCGAAAAAAAAAATAACAAATCTATTGGAATCCGTCAAATGGACATATGACATCTGGTGGTAAAATTGTGTATTAAAATGAGGGAATAGTTTTGATAGGAACAAATGTCAGTGAATCGTCAAATTATTCAGTAAAAAAATAAAAGGAATTATCTGACCATAGAATTTATTAACTATGGAATATGCAAAATTTTCTCCTCGAGCTAATTCGAAAAAAAAAGCTAATTTGTGCAGTGGAAGTGTGTAATAGTGCTTATAATAAAGATGTTGAATTACGTTTTCATTATTTTCCAATGAAAACAAATCGTTTTATATATAATAAAAATTTATTTGGAAAAACAGAGAGAAAGAATCAGCTGGAGACTTGGATGAAAGTTTTAAAAATTAAGGAAGTTAATTCTGGAATGAAAGTGTGTTCACGTCATTTTTGTATGCATGATTATATATTACCAAGTATGTTGCTTTCATACCTAATCTAATTTTTATACTTCATGATATTATGCTCTTAAATTAAATTTTATTTAGAAATTTAAAAAACTCTCAATTTATCTTTTTTATTATAGATGTGCCAGCAAAATTAAGACGTTTGAAAACTACTGCAGTTCCTTCACTAAATCTACTCAATACTACAAATGAAAAAGCTAAACATGATAGAAAAGAAAGAGCTTTGAAAAGATACGTAAATAAAACAAAATTAAAAGAAAATCTTGAGCAAGATGCATTTATAAAATCAGGTCAATCTATATCATATGAAGAAGATTTATTAGAGAGCGCGCATGATATTTCGAAAATTGCTACTGGTAATGAGCAAGATACACCAAGCTGTTACCAAAAGTGTGGGCAATCAAGTCAGTCAATAAAAGATTTTGGAGCACAAGTTGATACTACTTTTCTCACATCAAGCTTTATAAATATGTTAAAAAGTGATGCACAATTAAGCACGTTTACTGGAATTGAATCCTTCGCGATTTTAAACACTATTGTTGAAATTGTAACGATGAAAGTTGGTAATGAACTCGAGCATCACAATGTAAAAATGAGTATTTGTGATAAAATACTGATGACTTACGTTAAATTAAAACAAAATATGCCATACAATTGTTTAGCCATTTTATTTAACTGCTGCTCTGAAAATACGTGTCGACGGGTATTTCTTGAAATGATTCAAATTTTAAGTGCATGTCTTAAAGGTATCATCAAATGGCCATCTAAAGAAACAATTTCGAAAAACATTCCTCTCTGTTTTGAAGGATTTGAAGATACAAGAGTCGTTCTTGACTGTACAGAGGTATTTGTACAACAACCCAAAAATCTTTGCTGTCAAATCATTACTTATTCTTCTTATAAAAAAGGGCAAACCTGTAAATTTATGACAGGTGTAACGCCAGCTGGAAATATATCGTATGTTAGTAAAGCTTATGGTGGCCGAACAAGCGATAAGGCTATATTCAACAATTGTGGTATTCAAAAGTTGTTGGAACCCGGAGATGGCATTATGGTTGACAGAGGTTTTATCATAGACGATGAATGTGAAGCAAATCAATGGATATTGTACAGACCTCCATTCTTGAAAGGGAAAAAACAATTCTCTAAATCAGAATCGATTATTACATCGAAAGTAGCAAGAGCAAGAGTACACGTAGAACGTTCCAATCAAAGAATCAAGATTTTTAAAATTATGGCAGAGACCATGCCCAATTTTCTTGTACCAATCATTGACGATATTTTTATTGTAACATGTGCGACAGTTAACTTAGGCTCACCAATTATAGAAAGTAAACATTTCATGAAGACTTAATACTTAAAAAATGGAATAAATGGTTCTATTTCAGCAGTAATAAGTACTATGGTGCTACGCTTTCACCAAATTCCTAAACATTCGATTACTTGTCCTTTGACCATGAAAAACAACTTTCCAACCCTCATACGTCACTTAATTAAATAAATATTTTGTATATATAAGACAATGTAACTAATCAATATTGTTCATTTTTTGTATCATCAAAGTAAGCCCGGATATTGTAATTTTTGGTTTTTGAAATAATAAATTTAATTATTACTTAAATTTAATTGTTGTTATTTGATAAATTCGAATCAAAGTGAAAAATAGTAAAATCGAAGATAAACTATATTAAAAGATTATACTTAAAAATAATACATCTTTGAGTGTTAATCCTCAAATAAAATAATTGATTAACTGGTGACAGCAACTGCATATCAAGCTGCCCAATAAATTGTCAACGTAGTTGCTAACTGGAAGCATCGAAGATCATTGGTCCACTTTCCGTAATTGTTCAAGACGACATCAAGGGATCAAAGGATCACTGGTTCATCGCCTCCAATCGCTCGACACGACAAAAATTGGTGACAGCGGTGGGATCCAGCTGTCTACCGTTGTATCATCAAAGGCACACGGAATCATCTCCCAGGGATACCTGCACCGAGACCCGTGAATACTTCATGAATACAACCCCAACTGGATCAACCAAGGAACACATCCTTTCGACAACATCATCGTGGAGAGAATCGGAAACGTTAGAAGAAGGCAGCAGTAGCACAATTTCACAAGTAAGTGATTCAAGTTATTCTCGTCTTCCCGTTTCACATTCTCCAACCTTATATTTAACCCTTTCACAAGAATCTATTTATAACAATTTAAACAAAATGAACCTCGACAATACTATTCCGGACACAACAAACCTTACTAACGATGATACACAAAGTGAACCGGGCACATCTAGCTCTATTCACACAAATCGTAGGCCCAATTTTAATTATATACATTGGATTGACAATTTTAACCCAACCGCAGAAGGTGCTTTACACTTTTTAACTCAGGTCGGTAATACGTTGAAATTCGCTCCAGATTACTTACATGACGAAATTTTGGCTTACACGTATAATAAATTACCTCTTTCTATACAAGAGAATGTATCTGAAATAAATTATAATGAAATTAAACGAGTCATCAAACAAAAATATCAAACCATGCGCACTCAATTTTTAGTTGAAAACGATATTGCAAAATTAAAGCAATCACACGGAGAAAATATTCAGTCATACTTTTCAAAAGTAAATTCATTGAGAAATGAACTACTGAATATTCTTCGATCTGAATCACATATTACTCAATTCATGCAAAATAAAATATTTGTGGAAAAAAGTATTGCTAATAGATTTTTAGTCGGATGTAACCCTCAAATTTCTATTCATCTTATGAATCCACAATATGAATTTGCCAGTATAGATGATATTTTCCCTTACGCGTTACAATATGAAAATAAATTACAAGAATTAAATACTTTCAGTAAAAATTCTAATTCTAATAGCCAGTTAGAAAAATATTGTAGGAATTGTAAAACAAAAACTCACAACACACGGGATTGTAGGAGGAAAAATAACCACCCTAATTAAAATAATAATAATTTTAATTTAAATAATAATAGTAATAATAATACAAGTAACCAACAGTTAAAAACTTACGAATCTAAATTTTGTAGTTATTGTAAAAATAGAGGTCATGTGATTGAAGAGTGTCGTAAGAAAAGATTTAATGAAAATCACAGAACCCCTTTTCCCCAATCCATTAGACAAATCGAAAATCATTTAAACTCCAACACATCCAATCCAGGGGTCGTGGATATGGATCTAACCCATCAAGACCCAACCATCACATCAACCAACCCTCAACAATCAATAACATTGGAAGATTTTACATATCCAGCTATTCCAATAATTCCCTAAATAACCTACATAAAATGCAATTTACATGTCCTCAAAGCAATTCGAACAAATTAAATCTACTTATAGACACAGGGGCTTCAATTTCGGTAGTTAAAAATAACGTCCTTAAAAATTCTCACATTGATAACAAAGAATCTATACCCATAAGTGGAATTGAACATAATATTCAATATACATTAGGATCAACACCAATAGAATTACAAATAGGGAATAATAAATATCCTTTCGTATTTCAAGTTATTGACGAAAAATTTTCAACCCCAGTAGATGGTGTAATTGGAATTGACTTTTTAAAAACTTTTAACGCAAAAATTGATATAACTAATCATTTAGTAACACTAATACCACAAAAAATAAATAATATTAACAATGAACGATTAAATAAAATTAAAGAAAACTTAAGACTTGACCATCTAAATGGTGAAATAAAAGAAACAATAACAAATGTCTGTTTAAATAATCAAAATATATTTCAACTTGAAGATGATCAACTTACCGTTAATAATATTCTAAAACATGAAATTAAATTATCTGATCCAACTCCAATATTCGTAAAAAATTATAGATTTCCTAAAATCCATGAAACAGAAGTAAAAACACAAATTAATAAAATGCTTAAAGAAGGTATAATACGTCCTAGTGAATCACCCTTTAGTGCTCCCATCTGGGTAGTGCCAAAAAAATTAGACGCATCTGGTAAACAAAAATGGCGTATTGTAACAGATTATAGGCGACTAAATCAAGTTACAATAGAGGACAAATATCCTCTCCCTAACATTGAGGATATTTTAAGCAAATTAGGCAACGCAAAATATTTTACAACACTCGATCTCGCTTCTGGTTTCCATCAGATAGAGATACGAGAGGAAGATAAGTATAAAACAGCGTTTACAGTTCCAGGGGGTCACTTCGAATATAATCGAATGCCTTTCGGGTTACGAAATGCTCCTGCAACTTTTCAACGCCTAGTCAATCTAGCTCTTCAAAAATTACTTAATAGTCAATGTTTCGTCTACATTGACGACATAATTGTTTACGGTAGTTCGATAGAAGAACATAACAAAAATTTAAATGATGTATTTAATGCTCTTCAAAAAGCAAATCTTAAGATACAGCCTGATAAATGCGAATTTGTCAAAAACGAAGTAGAATACTTAGGGCACGTCTTAACTCCTACAGGAATAAAACCAAATCCAAAAAAAGTAGATGCAATAACTAAACTTAAAAATCCGCGCAATCAAAAAGATATTCAGTCATTCCTTGGTCTTGTAGGCTATTACAGAAAATTTATAGAAAACTTTTCCGATAAAGCCAAACCATTAACAACATTATTACAAAAAGACAAAAAATTTGACTGGACAACTGAATGTCAAAATTCATTTAATACCTTAAAAAACTCATTAGTAACTTTACCAATATTAAAGTATCCTGATTTTAACAAAAAATTTATTTTAACTACTGACGCATCAAATTTAGGGATAGGTGGCATATTATCGCAAATGTCTGACGATAATAAAACCGATTTACCAATTGCATATTTTTCACGGACATTAAATAAAACAGAACAAAACTATTCCACAACGGAAAAAGAGTTATTAGGCATTGTTGAATTTGTAAAACATTTTAGGCCTTATCTGTATGGTGTTAAATTCACCATAAGGACAGATCACAAACCGTTACAATGGCTGTTTAATTGTAAGGATCCAGCCAGCAAACTTGTTAGATGGAGACTGAAACTCGAGGAATACTCCTATGATATTCAGTACAAAAAAGGATCAACCAATACAAATGCAGACACACTCTCGCGTCCCATTATGCAAATAGCACGCGATTACACACTTGAAAAAACGTACGCAAATTTTAAAAAATGGCAGGAACTCCAAACCGAAGAAATCAATTTTAATATAGTTAACCTTCCGTTAGAAAATTTAGATAACGTTGTATTACCTTTTTCATGCGATAAATCTGAAAATAATAGATTTTCAAGTTTTATTTTACCAAAAATTCAAAATAAACAAAGTTTCCTTTTAAATCAAACTGAACTCATTAGTTATGATAATAAATCATTATATTTATTAATATGTAAAGAAACCGCCCATGAACACATTACATTAGAAAACCTGTTTAGCTCTCTATATACTTTATTTCAATATTTAGAAATCATACAGGTAGAAGAAATATACGTATACGATATACCCCAATTAAGTCTTAATATAACAGATTTAGATTTTAAATCCTTACTCGCATATTTTAATGTTGACAATATAACAACAATAAATATTTTACGCGTTTCAACAGAAATAGTTAGAGATCTTACGGATAGGCAAAAAATAATAAAAGAAGCTCACGATGATCTTCTTAGCGGTCATAAAGGAATTAAAAACACAATAGACAAAATTAGAAAACGTTATTTTTGGAAATCAATAAATAAAGACGTCGAAGAATATATAAAAAAATGCGAACAGTGCCAAAAGAATAAAAAACAAAAATTATCAAAAACCCCAATGGTTATTACCGAAACATCTACTTCTTTTAACGAATTAATTTCACTTGATATATTAGGACCATTTAAAGAAACCGAAAATGAAAATAAGTATATATTAACTTTGCAAGACCAATTAACAAAATTCTTAAATGCTTACGCGATACCTCGTAACAATGCGGAATATACTGCTATTAAGTTACTAGAACATTGCACAAAATATGGATTCCCTACATCTATTTTGACCGATAACGGAAATAATTTTATTAATTCCACAATTAAAGAATTAAATAAACTTTTAAATATAAAACATAAACAAATCACCCCATACAATCCACAATCGAATGGTTCGATTGAACGTAGTCATGCGGAAATAAAAAATTATTTACGCAATTACGTTAATGAAAACCAAAATGACTGGGATATTTATACTAATCTCGCATGTTATACTTATAACACTACAAAAAATCGACATACAGGTTATACGCCATACGAGTTAGTATACGGAACACGAGCCAAAGAAATAAATTATAAACCCCATCTTCCCACGTACGATAACCTCGCGAACGACATTAATAACAAAATTAAAAATATACGTGAAAGCGCAAAAACAAATTTGACCATTAATAAAAATATTACTAAAGAAAGTTACGATAAGAAAACTAAAAGCAAAACCTTTTCAATAGGAGATCAAGTATTATTATACGACAATAAAAGTCATATTCACGACAAAGATAATAAACTCAAACCACAATACAAAGGGCCTTTTACTATCATTAAGATTTGGCCTGAGAAACAGGTAGCTTGTCTAGACACACCCATTAATAAAAGAAAGAAAACACAATGGTTCCATTACAAACATTTAAAATTGTTTGTTTCAGATGGACAAAACCATGCTAATGACACTAATACTATTAATGCTCCAGACTACGACCAGCCTAGTACAAGCACAGCTAGTAATTAAGAAAGTAGACAAGAATCCTGGCATTTATTATAATCACATAGGAGAAGCAAAATTAGTTTCTAATTATATTAGTTTAATTCATATATTTAATATTAGTTATGTAGAAAAAATTTTTAACTCAATACCTTTTCACTTAGGAAATAATTATAATTTATGTAAGAAATTGCCAATGGATACACATTGTGAAACAACATTAAAACTAATTAGAAATGAATACGAAAAATTACAAATTAAATATAACGATCTTAAAAGTATATACACCACACACAAACGTGACAAAAGAGAAATTTCTTACGAACACGGATGGCTAGACGCTATAGGTAGTATATGGCATAAAATTAGTGGAAGTCCTGACGCAAATGACGGACAATTCTTTACGGACAATATAAATAAATTAGTTAGGCAACAAAAAGATATTAATAATATTATACAAAATCAAATTAGAATAATTACTGATAGTATTAATTCCATTAATCATACTCAACAACAAGTTGAATTAATAGAAGCTAAACTAAATGAAATTGTTGTAAAACATAATAATTTAAGTCAGAATTTAGATACAAACTCTCGTATTATTGAAGTAAACAGTCAAACATTATTTATCAAAGAACTAATTTCAATTATTAATAGACAAATTAGTCAATTTGAAACTGCTATAATATTAGCAAAACATAAAATTATTGATTTCAACATACTACCACCGAGAATCCTAATTAAAGAATTATCACAATTTAATAAAGTCAATTTACCATTTCCGGTCAATAATGACAATCTAGATAAATATTACAAAATTTCAGACGTAAACATAATTAACATCAAAACAACCATAGTTATCGAAATAAAAATTCCTATAACTACTATCGACGACTACGATGTATATAAAATTTTTTCACTCCCAAGAAAAATTCCATACCATGATAACCTTTATAAAACCATTAAAGTCAATAAACCTTTCCTATTCACCTCAAAGACGAGATTGAATCATTTACTAGATACCACCATGGATAACTGCATCGAATACCAAAAGTCATCATACCTGTGCAAAGAAAATACATTGAAAGCGACGCAAGCAAGAGAATGCGAAACACTACTCTTCGAAATAACCACTCACGACATCCCACGTAAATGCGAGCAGCTCACCTACAAAGCCGAACAGGAAATATGGGAAATGATCCACCCAAACGAATGGATTTGCTCAATCAGTCAAAAAACGGCTTTAACAATTATATGTCCAAATACTAAACAACAAGTGGAGATTCAAGATACCAACATCATCAAAATCAACGGTCAATGTAAAGGGTTTACAAAAACAACTTCACTGTTACCCACCTTTGTCGCTTACACCAAAGAATTTCAAGACTTCGTTCCTGACATAAAAATACCCGAAGAAGAATGCAAGAACGAAACAATCAAACATTTTGCCGACATAACTCCTATACATTTGCAATATAGGACACTGGAAAAGCTAACTCAAAACTACCATCATCTCCAGGAACTAGACAACAAATTTTCAAGAGAAGTAAACGATCAAATACATTTCCTTGGACAAACTTATACCGCAAGTAACTGGTTTACAATTAAAATCATTAGCTGCGTACTAATTTCCTCGTTCATCTTCTGGCTGTTATGGAAATTGAATATATTCCAACTATTCAAATGGTTCACCAAAACAATAACCAAGGAGGGATCACCGTGTATCAACATATTCAATAACTGCTACGACCAAAGGCGTCAAGAAACTCTACATGAACCTGTTGTCCACTTCGCATCAGCCCCACTCATTGAAAACCAGAAAGAATTTCCGGCAGTACCAAAACCATATGAAGAACCACGAAGAAGTTCTACCAGAAGCTCTTCCCGGCATAGAAGAAAAATCAGCCCATTCCGTCTATAGTCTCATCTTAAAAGGGAGGATTATGGTGCTACGCTTTCACCAAATTCCTAAACATTCGATTACTTGTCCTTTGACCATGAAAAACAACTTTCCAACCCTCATACGTCACTTAATTAAATAAATATTTTGTATATATAAGACAATGTAACTAATCAATATTGTTCATTTTTTGTATCATCAAAGTAAGCCCGGATATTGTAATTTTTGGTTTTTGAAATAATAAATTTAATTATTACTTAAATTTAATTGTTGTTATTTGATAAATTCGAATCAAAGTGAAAAATAGTAAAATCGAAGATAAACTATATTAAAAGATTATACTTAAAAATAATACATCTTTGAGTGTTAATCCTCAAATAAAATAATTGATTAACTGGTGACAGCAACTGCATATCAAGCTGCCCAATAAATTGTCAACGTAGTTGCTAACTGGAAGCATCGAAGATCATTGGTCCACTTTCCGTAATTGTTCAAGACGACATCAAGGGATCAAAGGATCACTGGTTCATCGCCTCCAATCGCTCGACACGACAGTACAAAAAATTGTAAGAACAATAATATTTATTAATAATAAGTTGTTACATTAATTTATTTTGATATGCTTAATGATGAACTCAACCTTATAATATGTTTAAAATTAATTTGAATTTTTTTGAAGAATTTGTTCAATACTTATAACAATTTGTAAGAATAAAATTATAAAATATATAAATAAATATGTTATGTTAAATTATTGCAATTGTCACTATTTTCTTTGGTATCGTCATTTCTTAAACATATTTGATGCAACATAGTATTAAAATATATTCGTTCTAAGCTTGTCAACATTTCAATAACAAAGTTCTTATCGAAATTTATTTCAATTGTCACATCGCTCTTATAAATGAAGCGTAAATAAAAAAAATAGTTTTTTGAACATTCAAAATTGCCATTCCTAATTGGATTTGACCATAATATTTATGTTTCTTTTTTAGTGAAAACTGGTTATCACTGAAATTCAAACATTTCCCAAACTCTTGTTTTAATGTTTCACTAATATTCATACTCTTTCCCTTAAATGGGCATTTTATTTCAAGCAAGATTAGAGGCTTTCCGTTTTCAAAAATAATTCCATCAGGAGAAAATGCCAGCCACGGATTTTGCTGACATATAATTAAACCTGTCTGCAAGACTTTATAACCTGTATTTTTAACGAACACTTCTAAAGCTTGTTTTTCCGTTTTTTTTCCATACTCCGTGTATTGACTCTTAAAATCTAATATACCGAAAAAAGAATCGCATTTCTTTTCCCAGTCTGGGTTTTTGTTTTTGGTATAAGTAAAAAGATTATAACAAGTTGTCCCGGTTATCCTATATTGCCGTTCCTGACGCCATTCTTTAAAAGAAAGTAACGTTTTTACACTTAAGTCAAGGCCATTTACAAATAATTTTTTAATCTTCTCGAAGCAACACTGTCCAAGATTTGGATTCACTTTAACATTTGCAATAATGTCCATTAATTCACTTCTTTGGTTATTGAAAATTGCCTTTAAAGCATTTTTATCCACATGATTAGCAATCAAAGCTGGCCGATATATTTTTTTGATAGAATCATGTCGCCCCAATCTGTCAATCATAATTAGAAGTTAGTGTTTGGATGAAGGATCAGAAAATGATTAGTTTGTACAGTTGGTAAAACTATATGACTTACTCGTTTACTGCATGAGAAGAAGAAGGAAGATCATTTATAACTTTCTTGTCTATATCATCGACATCGCTGTCGTTTAATTTAAAAATTTTGACATTAACTTCAGTTTTGTTGCATTTGTGGTCTTTAAGTGATTCTGGTGTGTAATTCTCTAACGCTTCTTTAAAACATCTCTTCCAAGCACATTTCTTATCGGTGCAGGACAACTCCTCAGCCTTACTAATATCATTCCTATTAAAAAAGTCAAATTTAGGATACAAAATATTTAATGAATTTAATACTGACGATATGATACAAATATTTTGGGTTTGGCACCTACCTGCTGCAATAAAATAATGTTGCAATTATATGTTTGCAACGTTCACCTAATCCAGCTTTACACGAACACTTCATCGATAATATATTGCCATTTAGTGTCACTTCACCATTTATTTCATGAGGATCTTCTTTTAATTGCGAAGTCTGTAAACAATAAGCTGTCAAATTCACTACACCCGAACGTGCATTTGCATTTACATTTTTTCCACATTTTATGATGTGACCGGCTTGGAAAACACGTTCACCTTCGACAAAATTTCTTTTTCGAGGATTTGTATCAGCCCAGTCACATATCGTACGAATATTTATCATTATATATTATTTTAAAAATTTTGACATTACACGGAGATCTATAGAAATTATGGAAATTTTTCCCCCATCTCCGCCATGTTTTTTAAGTCCCTCCCATTTGACGGATCCCAATACTGAAATATTATGTTTACAAATGCATAAAGCTATTTGTACACTACCAAAAATATAATTTTAAAAGTTTATTTGATCAAAGAAATATTACAGTTTAATTAATTAAATTTAATAATATTACATTTATATAACCGTAGAAATTGATTAAGACATTATTCTGAATATTTAACCAAAGAAATTTGAAATATGATTTGAGGTATCAATTTGAGGTATCAAGTGTAGTAATACCCTTAAAAATACGTGTATAATCAAAATAAATAAAAATAGGACTATTCTGATATAATAGAAGAAGATAACACGATAAAAAGAGATTCTATTTTATTTTAAAAATTATTTTTTATTGTTCTTGAGAACCAGTTTATATAGAGGAAAAGTTTAAAAAGCTCGTTAATATAACTTCTTACAATTTTTTTGATAGTATAACAAAATTTCTTAAAAAGTTATAAATTTTGATCAAAAAACACAAAAAAAGACTTTAAAGCCCAAAATATCCGGTCTGTGGCATCGGATCTGTCTGGTTAACGAACTCATCCAAGCGCTTTGGATATTCAATGATTTTACCAAATTTCGTAACAGTTAGGTGCTTCGTTCGACAGCTATCGTGCACACATATAAATACATATATATATATATATATATATATATATATATATATATATATATATATATATATATATATATATATATATATATATTATACTGGGCCAAAAAAATTCGACTATTTTATTTTCGAAAGTTACTCCGAAAATATTGTTCAGCATGACAAAAAAGAATTATTGTGAAAGTTAGTGCCCTTAATATTAACATTAAGGGGTCTATCATCGCGATTTTCGTTTTTTTTTCCTTACACGCATTTTTTGTTCAAAACTTTTAAACTATCGATTCAAAGGAATTTAACAATACATATTCTTAAAGTAAATTTAATTCTCTATAAAAATGGTCTGACAGCAAATTTGCGTCAGACAAGGCGTTTGAAAGTAATCGTGAGTTGAACATTCATTTGTTTTTGCGAATTGACTTCTAAAATTTGGAATTTTTTAACTGATGAACAAATCAGTATTTAGCAAATATCAATACATATTTTTAAAGGAAATTGAATGCTCTACAAAAACAGTCTCAAACATTTTTTTAATAAATTCACTCCTTTCTTTGGCCCAGTCTAATATATATATATATATATATATATATATATATATATATATATATATATATATATATATATATATATATATATATATATATATATATATATATATATATATATATATTAGGGTGGTCTTACCTGACACTGAGAATTTTTTTAATTTCATTTCGTATGGTCTGACCACCAAAAATTGTTCTACGACTCGAAAATGTAATGTGTGTAAAATTTCAGCAGTTTTAATCAACATTTAATGGTAGCTCAATGGAGTCGAAGTTTTACATAAAATGTCATTTTTGCAATAAAACATCAATGAACATGTATGAGTGCTCAGAATACTTTTATTAGTTATTTAGAAAAAATCAGACGCAAATTCTTATACATAATAATAAAGTATTTTCCCTTAGGGATCCACAAAAAAAGAAAATTATTATTATTTAATATTATGTATAAGCCAGCCCATAGTACAGCGCAATATAGTGATTTAACAAATTCCTTATGACTAATTGTCAGAATTAGAAATCAGTTTAACTTTTGTAATGTCTATTTAAAAAAAAATTATTTTAAAGTTATTTGTTACCTATGTTTTTCCACCACTTTTAATAAATATTGTCTTTCAGTGTTGTCATTAACAACCCTCAAATGTTAAGCATCGCCACTGCTTGCTTGTAGTCACTTCTATGATGCCATTCTTCTCGGTCAAATTCTAAATACCCTCTTGGAATAATGGAATATTCAGACGATGAAAGAAATTGATCGTATTTTTTGTCACAAAATCTTCTATCTTCGTCTCACTTGAACTCTTGCTACTTCATGAACACATATTCGTCGAAAAGGGCCAGACCCACAAGATCTCACTTAAATACCATAGGTGCCCTTCGAATTTATTGTTGGCAATTTTAGAAAGTCCAGAATTTATCTTCCCATAAATACTAAGCTGTTGAAGTAGCCTGAGATCATGAAAGGAGCTGAAATAGTAAGAGGGACTGTAAACCAATCTCTCAGATAAATATGAACAAGAAAATGCAAACGACACTCAATCCGTTTTCTTCTTTCTTACAATTAGTGAGTTTCAATTGGCTACATTCACATTTTTAAAGGATACAATGCCTTGGCCATCCTTCTAGCTTGATGATTAGCTCCAAGAGACTCCGCGCGATGGAAGTCCTCCCAAGTATATAATCGCAAACTCTAAGAATTCTCTTTAGCCATCTCTCACTTGAATTTTCGTCATTCTGCTAACTGTAAATTGAGTCACAATTTCCTTCTCATCTCTTAAAGCTGCCATAACATTTGCATCATTCCTTGCACACTCGTACGCCAACTGGTCAATATTACTCCAGCACTGCTTAAAACCTTTAAAAATGGCAATATCAGGCTTAGATAACTGATATCATATAGCCTTGTTAAAGACACTTGCTAGAATGATTTTTAATATGCAATGTCGACATGCTAAGTACAGGAAGTCTTTTTGCAACTTCTGTTCCAAAAGTATGCAGGCTCCATTTCTGTGACTTGTGTTGCCAGCAGTAGTACCGAAATACATTGTATTTACCTGTTATGTAATCCCCTCACTCCAATATGTACCAACCCCAACGGTCTCTTTCACTGTTAGATAAAATTCAAATATTACCGTTTCTTTAGTTGTTGTCAGTATTATATTATATTATTTTTGAAATATTATTTTGTGTCTAATTATATATACGATTTCTTGTTTATTTTTTTAAATTTTTGATTTACATTTATTTTAATTCAACTTTTTTTTTACTAATTGTAATTTTGATGTCTAAAACTTAGATACTGAATCATTTCATCGCTTAAGTTTAGAACCGAGAACCTTGCTTTAAAATCTTAAGTAGCGTAAGAATAAAGAATTGAGTTTAACTAATGGACATTATAACAAAAAGAATTTTCTGGTATCTTCGAGTTAACAAAATTACAAACAGTTAGGTAAAAATTTTTTTAGTTTTTAGTTTTAAATCTGAGTGTTTTATCAAGTGATGTGGTTTCAGTAAAAAACGTTAATAAAAAGGCTAAAAAAACACTAAGTAGATATCACGAAATAAAAACAGATAAATATGGCACTGTGTCTCCCCAGACAATATTTTCACGCGTCAGCACTGTAAAATAGAACTAAGTTTAGGTTGAAATTTCATTTTACTTGAGCGACCTCTAAATATCACTTGATTTGCCTGAAATTTTACACAAATTATTTTTATACGTCTTAGAACAACATAAGAGGGTTAGATAGCAACATTTTGAAACTTCAAAAATAAGGACCACCCTAATATATATATATATATATATATATATATATATATATATATATATATATATATATATATATATATATATATATATATATATATATATACTAGCTGTGACCCGCGGCTTCGCTCGCTCTGTATTCGACTCTTGTCTTTAATCTTTAATATGAATATAAATTCTAAAAACAATATTTTTTTTAATAGGTATATAACTTTGGTTTGATTTTGATTTAATTGGTGGATGCATATAATAAGGCTATGAAAAAAATTTTATACCTAACATTTTATTGCAATACTCTCGGTGTAAGGTAATAAATAAATAAATAATTAATTGGGCGTATACTTAAATTGTTATAACTCTAAAAATGCATTGCTTACCTTTATCACTTTTATACAAATCTCTCTTATGTTTTATTTTTATTGTATTATGTATGACATTCGTATTTTGAAAATCCATATCTTATTTCAAAACTGTTAATTACATGTCCTACAATAGATAGTATTTTCTATACCCAAATAACGGATTATTACAAAAAGAAATAATTTTAAACATAAGTTCAAATACCAGGTATACAAGAAAGAAATTTACATTATTCTCCGAAATTTTAAGATGAGTAGATAATAAAATATTTATTGCTATGCATCTGATTTAAATAACTGACCTAATTTATATTTACACCTCCATAAATTCAATTATAATAAAACCTTATAAAACCTTATATTTAATAAACTGAGTGTAACCAAGTAATTTATTCCACATGAATCTGCAGTCAGTATAATAGAGATGCTCACGGAAGTGATTTTCTTAATCCGTTCCCGCCCACTCACGATTATACCCTTCGCTCCCGTTCACTCCCATTCCTGTCGAAAAATTGTCACTTCTGCCCGTTTCCTTCAAATTAGTCCCGTTCCCGGTAAAACCCGTTTTATACCCACCGCTCCCGTTCACTCCCATTTTCCATAGAAAAATTGTCACTTTTGCCTGTTTCCTTCAAATTCATCCCGGACCCGTTTCCTTTATTTCCGGTCCCGCTTTATCAAAAAAATTTTAATTTTAAATAACGAAAATAAAAATGTAACACTCCCAGCATATATATCCACTCCCGCCCGTTTCCATTCCCGTCAAAAAATTTTCACATCCGCCCGTTCCCGTTCCCGGCGGTAAGACTCAAGAGGACCTTTAAAACTCTCGGTCCGATTTCCATCTCTAATCGGTAATAAATGATTCTGTATTAATTGAGAGTGAATGTCTCTGTACCAAATTCCATCGAAATCGTTTCAGTCATTTTGTCGTGATTGATTGGTTTTGTATCCCATAAAAACCTCCTGTCGAAACAAAATCATCCTAGGTGCGGATTCAGGGTAAATAGCGTTTGTATACAAAGTTTCATCACATTTAGTTCAGTCATTTCAGTGTAATGGAATAACAAATTTAGTGTCCTACAGGAACTTTCAATCGGGATAAAATTATTTTATGTGTTAATTCAAGATAAATTTTGTCTATATAAAAAATTTTTTCCAATTTAGATCAGTCATTTCAGTAAGTGGATAATATCTTAATTTGGTGTTTTTTTTTCCTACAGCAGTCTTCAATCGGAATAAATCTATCCTATATGTTGGCTCATGGTAAATAGTATTTCTGTTCCAAATTTAATCTAGTTCAGTTGTTATTTCACCGTGATTAAGTAGCTGATTTTGTATTCCACGGGAACTTTCAATCAGGATAATGCTATTCTCTGTGTTAACTCAGCATAAATAGTGTCTGTGTACAAAATTTTATCAAATTAGGTTTAGTTATTTGGACGTGATTGAGTAATTGGTTGAGGAACATTCAATCGGGATAAAACTATCCAATGTGTTATTAAAATTATTCCAGTATGTATTCATAGTAAATAGTTTCTATATACCAATTTCACCGAATTCAGTTCAGTCATTTTGCTGTGGTTAAGTAGTTGGTTTTGTATCCTACAGGAACCTTGAATCGGGATAAAATTATTCTATGTGTTAATTCAGGGTAAATATTGCCTGTACATAAGATTTCATCGGATTCGGTTCAATTATTTGAGCGGGATTAATTAATTGGTTTTGTATCCCTCAGGAACATTAAATTGGGGTAAAACTATCCTATGTATTACAACAATATTTTTTTTGGGATATATAAATTTCACGAAGAATTTTTTCAACCTTCTCCCAAATTGCCTATGTATTATTAAAATTATTCCTGTATGTATTCATAGTAAATAGTTTCTATATACCAATTTCACTGAATTCAGTTCAGTCATTTTGCTGTGGTTAAGTAACTGGTTTTGTATCCCACAGGAACCTTGAATCGGGATAAGATTATTCTATGTGTTAATTCAGGGTAAATATTGCCTGTACATCAAATTCCATCGGATTCGGTTCAATTATTTGAGTAGGATTGATTAATTGGTTTTGTATCCCTCAGGAACATGAAATCGGGATAAAATGTAGCCTATGTGTTAAGTCAGGGTATAGGGAGTGTGTACGTAAAATTTTATCAAAATTCGTTCAGCCGTTCTGGCGTGATTGAGCAACAAACATCCAAACATCCAAACTTTCACGTTTATAATATTATTAAGATATATATATATATATATATATATATATATATATATATATATATATATATATAAATATATATATATATATATATATATATATATATATATATATATATATATATATATATATATATATATATATATATATATATATCAATTTTAGTGGTCATTTTCGGGTTCCAGAACCTCGAAAACAAATTTCTATCATAGTCCCGGGCTTAAGTCTTACCATAAGAGCTGCTGTAATAGCTGAATTTCCAGAATAGAAATTCGCTAAAAGTCAAGGTAATGAGATAACATTTTACTAGTCAATATTATCATACTTTAGTATAATTTCGAGAACGTATAACTCGAAAATGGTGAGCCTTAGAATATATATTGACTGGAACTTTTTTATTTATTTCCACTTGCAAAATCAATATATCCAACAATCACACTTGACCCGTATCATTTTGTACCTCATGGATTCCCGTCACATTATCGTCATTCCCATGAAAAGTTCTGAAGATCCCGTCACAATTTTTATATATTATTTTCTGTAGGGTATGGTGCATATACTGTACAAAGTTTAAGAAAATCAAATTAGGCTCTTTTTTGCTATGAATATTCAAATTTGGTCATGTTTGGATAGCGATAAATCTAACCATATCTCAAAGACGAGAATAATTCGCATACCTTCCCCATAATGTTCCCTAAGTACGTACCAAATTTGGTTAAATTATCTTTAATAACTTCGGAGATATTCAACTTTTTTAAGAAAATGTCGAAAATTGGAAAAAAATTAGGCAAACTTCATTATATTGTAACTTCCACATTTATTAAAATTGAGGAAAAAAATATGACATTTCAAAACTATTGGTATAGTAAAACATTATTACAAAATATCATCAAAATCGTAGACATTAAGATTTCGGAGAGTGGTGATCGTACGTGAAATAAGCCATATGGCATATGATTAATATTATTTCATTGCTTTATAAAAATTTTGTGATGATTTCTTTATTGAACATTTATGAAAGAGTAAAACGAGACCTCTTCGCGAGTGTGAACAATATTTTAAAAGTTAAATGTTAATATGTGTTGGTATTAACGAACGAAATTTCAGTAACCTAAAATATCTGGGTTTAGCTGCACAAATTTCTGGAGTATTAAGTTTTCCACATGAAATGGAATGTAATGTTGACACCTCAAAATGTTCTGGGCAAATACGGATAAACACTGATGAAGTTTTCATTTTAATAATAGTTTCCCAATGTTTTTTTTTAAGTTTGACATTGGTAGGAAAACGATTAAAACTCACAAGGAAAGGTTCCCCGGTGTCCGCCTCCGATTTAAATGCCGCTGAAATATGTTATTCTACGTCGAAATCTAAGAGACACGTATTTTGTTTTATCGGCGGAAAAACGGTTTGAAGGGGTGAAATCGCCCTTCAAAAATTGGGGTAAAAATTTAATTTTTAAAATATCTCGAAAACAGTAAAAGATAGAGCAAAAGTTTAAATTGGCGATATTGCTTTTTTTTTAAAGAGCTATCTATTGATATGCAGTTTGTTCAATTTACATCAACAAGGGTGGTTGGGGGTTAAAATTTGGGGGTTAATTTTGCAAAAAGGGGGTGAAAATTAAAAAATATTAAACTTTTGTTTACAGATTTGAAATCTACGTCAAAAAATCTAATTGACCTGTTTTTGGTCAATGTCCTAATATTAAGTCTAGGGGTAGTTAACTACGGGGCGACTGTGTCGAATAGTCGTACTACTTGGATAGTTCAAGAAGTTCTTCTTCATGGAAAATAGTTTAAGACAATTAGAATAACGTAGAAATGAAATTCTCGATTCCAAAATTCAGTTTGGACAACACTTTTAAATTACATACTAGTTTACATACACTCATTTTTACTATTAACACACTTACAGTAGGTAATAATGCAGGGCCGCGCCAAGGGACATTTGCGCTGGGGTGCAGGACAAAAATTGCCGCCCCTAAAACGCCAAACTTATTTGTAATACATTTTTGATAATAAAATATATGCCTCCTGGCCACCAGTTTACTTACTATATATACTTACTTTAATGAAATGCATAAAATATTATAAAATATTTAGGATTATAAATGGAATAAAACACTTAAACTTTTTTTAACAATTTAGTTCGCATAAATTTCAAGAACAAGTAAATAAAAATAAATAATTTTACACAAAACAAAAACGAATAGTAACAATTTTAAAATTTTATATAAAATTCACTTTCCTTGCCTTTTTTATTGCAAATTGATTTATTAAATCGGACATGTCAATATCTGCAGTAATTTTGTTTTCTATGCTAATTAAACTTAAATACGATAATCTTTCCTGTGACATAGGTACTAGATCTTAAATAATTTTTTATTAGGCCGGATTTACACGAGTTTAGTAACTAAAGCAGGTTACTAAAGCAAGTAGCTAAATTGAATAGTTTTTTTGTTTAGTGGCTGTCTACACACAATTTAGTAAATCGATTTAGTATTAGTTGAAGTAGTAATACATAACCTAGTAAAACTAGATTAAAAATGGTACATAGTCATCAATAAATTCGTTGTGCACTATAAAAATGTATCAGATATGTTTGAACTGACCTGTTGGTTCGACCTTTTAATGTATTTATATATGATTTGTCCCAAATATATTCCATAAAAATGGAAAAAAATATTATATATATTTTTTTTATTATTATTAGATGAAGAGTGGTTGTCAGACGAATTTCAGTTTTTTATCGAGTTACCTTCAGTGACTTTTTTTGATATTTATAATTTATATACTACAATAAGTATAAAAATTCCAAAAAAAAAATATTTGCAATAAATAGATATTTACGCGCCTATATTTGTATATTTGAAATCTACTAAACACTTTACTAAACTAATGTGTTTACACTGGTACAAATAACAGCAAGTTAAAAAAAAAATAAAGTGGGGGTAAGCTACTTGCACAAGTAAATAGAACAGGCTTCTATTTACTTGACTAAACAGATTACTAAATTTCTTACTTGCACTTGCACTAAATACAACTGTCTAGATGACAAAAGTAACTAAATTTAGTAACTTGATTAAGTAACCTGCTTTAGCTACTAAACTCGTGTAAATACGGCATTAACTTAAGTTTCGAAAAACTTCTCTCACCAGATGCCACTGTCACAGGTATTGTCAAAAATATTCTTAATGCAATTGTCATATTCGGAAACATTGTAGTAAGATCATTAGAAAATATATACTCTAAAACTGTTAATGCATTCATGTCGGGATTAATATATGTTAAAAGAGTTTCTATTTCATCACATAAATCTAACGCATTTATATCAGATTCGTTCCGCAGAGCCCAAAAGGGGATGTTTTTTACTTAAATTTCTGAGAAACGAAATAATGTAACTTTTCCAAGAAAAGAGTATGGAGTGCTCCAATTTAAAGAACATCCATAAATCTTATCCTAAGTGGAATAAGCAATATCGAAAGAACATGTATATTTTAAACTAAATTGCTTGCAGATGTGGATAAGCAAATATTGAAAACAAAATTTATAATAACAAAAAACAGAAATAATAAATTAGGTTTAAGATATCAACCAAATAGGAAAAAGAAGATAAATTTAGTTTGCTTTGTTTACTAATCGTCACGTACTGTATACAACGTAACGCAACGAAAATTAAACAATTTTAAAGATTGATAAATGTTTTATGTGTAGAATTTAACGACGGTTTTTATAAAATTAAAACGTGCAAGAACATGTTCGATCCCGATCCCGTTTGATCTCGCCGATTACCGCGCAAATGATTGTTGTCGCTGGCCGACAATCGGAATAATCGGATTACCGACGGGTCACAACAATCATAATAGACAAGTATTTAAGCAAAATGCGGGTAACATTTAGTATCATCAAAATTACCACATAAAAATAGTAATAATTTTATATTTTATTTGCCGCCCCCAAACCCTGCCGCCGGGGTACTAGGCACCCCTAACACCCCCGCTTGGCGCGGCCCTGTAATAATGTCACAATAAGTGGTTCTGAAGTTGGACTATCGTATGTAAGGTTTTTATTGAGTTTCCATTCATTTTGAAAATATCGTTATTTTCGGTATCGATTATTTTCGATAACGACAACTATAATATCCATTTAAAAACAAACCTAATAAAAACCTTACATACGATAGTCCAACTTTAGAACCACTTATTGTGACATTATTACCCACTGTCAGTGTGTTAATAGTAAAAATGAGTGTATGTAAACTAGTATGTAATTTAAGAGGGTGACTCACCCCCACTCCAATGTCGCTCAAACTGAATTTTGAGTTCGAGAATTCCATTTCCACGTCATTATAATTGTCTTAAACTATTTTTTATTCTTAAAACTTTTATTTTTCTTAAAACTTCTTGAACTACCCAAATAGTACGACTATTCGACACAGTCACCCCCTAATTAACTACCCCTAGACTTAATATTAGAACATTGAGCAAAAACAGGTCAATTAGATTTTTTGACGTAGATTTCAAATCTGTAAACAAAAATTTTATATTATTTATTTTTCACCCCCTTTTTACAAAATTAACCCCCAAATTGTAACCCCCAATCACCCCGGTTGATGTAATTTGAACAAATTTAATATCAATAGATAGCTCTTCAAAAAAGAGCAATATCGCCAATTTAAACTTTTGTTCTATCTCTTACTGTTTTCGAGATATTTGTAAAATTACATTTTTACCCCAATTTTTGAAGGGCGATTTCACCCCTTCAAACCATTTTTCCGCCGATAAAAAAAAAATACGTGTCTCTTAAATTTCGACGTAGAATAACATATTTCAGTGGCATTGAAATCGGAGGCGGATACCTGGGAACCTTTCCTTGTAAGCAATGTGGAAAATTCCATTTTTTTTCAAATAGTTTCGCATTGTTAAGCCATTATTCTTTAGTAAATGGAAGCTGAAAAAATTTTAATTTTATACAACTTAATAAGTCCGAATATTTTTTTTTTTTTAATATGAATATTTAAATTATTTAATAAACTTTTATAGGTGGAAAAGGATTCTGGAGCCCAGCTGGATGCTAGTATCGCTATTGTTAGTGATAATCATTCTGAAAATAGAAAAGAGGTAATTACCGAAGAACAGGAAAATAAAAAAAGAAAAAAATCATTGAACAATGATGATAAAATTTTAAAAGAAGCAATAGAAATTATGAAAAGACCTAAAGACGAACATGAGCTTTTTGGAGAATATGTAGCATTAGAACTTCGAAGTCTGAGGTCCGATTATAATAAAAGAAGACTGAAAAGTAAAATAAAAAAAGCCATTTTAAGTATTACAGAAGATAATGCAACTTATTCATCTTCGGTATCTTCTCCAACATATATACCAAATCCTAGATATGAATATGCTTTAATAACTCTCCATTCTGAAGGAGCTCCAGAATCAAACGAAACTATAACTAATGAAACTGAATTCAGTGAATACTCTCACGCGATTTATTCTCAACAAATGTAATTTTGAATTTTATGTGCAATTTGCTTTCTTTTTTTTGTAATAAGCCGGTTTATTTTGTGTTTAATTAATAATAAATAAAACTAGGGTAAAAGACCCCATTGTCGATCGGGGTTATAAGTCCGATCAGTTTTGACATTTATATTTTAATGAAGTTATTTCTGAAAGAAACCTTTGATAAAAAAAATTGTTGTTAATACAATGATTATTTTTCAATTTAAATTCACATCACATTTAATGTCTCCTCACTTAATTTAAGAAATACATATATATATATATATATATATATATATATATATATATATATATATATATATATATATATATAACAATTTTTGTTGAATTCATGAATTTTTAATATGGTGGATGATCATTATTCAAAACACATGGGTTATAAATTGTAACATTTTTCACCGAATTTTTAAAGTTATTAGCATAATAAAAGTATACAAATAATTGTTATTAGTCCACTTAAGAGATTAGGATAGCTAAATTAAATTTTATATGTGTTAAATATTATTTGTATGACTGATCCTTGTTGGGATCCAAGTTTTCGAGTTGGGTATTTTGAGAATTATACAGATATTCCATATCTATTTTATAAACATTTTTAATTAATTTTTGGGTTTAAAACACTTAACTAACCGTTTTTATAATTTCACTTTAATATTTTATTTATTTCAGAACGTAAAATCGATTGAAAAATAATTAATATTGAATTAAAACTTCCAAATTGAACAAAAAACGTCATTTAGATTTGAAACGATATGTAAATATATACGTCATCTATCGTCAATTTAACTGTTTAAAAATTCACAATGGCGTATAGATAAGTTAGAATCATGTCACAATGTACACAATGTTTTTTAAAGCAAAATTATAGATGGCGAAAGAAAATACAGTATTTTAGTGGTTTATTTTATCGAATATTTAAACCCTTCTGTCATTGCTGCTATGTTTCACAAGGTGTCATTCTGTGATACTCTATGACACAGACTGACCTCTTGTAGTGGATAGAGTGTCAAAGTGACTGAAAGAGAATGGTTCAAATATTCGATAGTATAAGATTTACTACTGTACTGATTTTTCATAAGGGTCAGTGTATTGATCTTTCAAAGGAGGTTAATATTTTCTGTATGCTTTTTAATAGACGTCAACAAATTATAAAACAAAATCATTAATAAATCAAAATTTTTGGGTTATATTTTCTTAAAAACATATCCATTTGATTAAAAAAACTTGGTTTCATACTTATTAAAAAAAAAAAAATGGGTGTTTTGTTTATTTTTTAATTTTTTTAAGCTAATTTAATGATACAGCTAAAAATAGTGATCGGTCATCGGGTCTCTTACCCTATAACAACAATAAAATTTTGATAAAAATTCTTCCTTCAAATTTTTGTATATAACTGCTGTTACTTCTTTTACAATTCTTCCAATAATACAAACTAGTATACGAAACAAATACTGAAGACAGCTATAAGAATCATCTAACCAAAAATATTAAGTTTATTAGAAATTTTTTAATAAATAAGATAATATTTTTAAAAAAATTATTAACCTGAAGTTAAAAAACGTAATATTATTATCAATTTATCTTGAACGGAAATGGTATTTCGAAATTTTGTATCTTTTTTAGAAATATCAGCACCAATAATTTCTAGTAATGATTCCACCTGTACTGTGGACATTCTAACAAAATTTTTAAATTGTTTAGCATCTTCAATTTTTAACTCTTTGACAAGAGTTGAACCTACACCCATCTCAAGACGTCGTTCTACCCATGGTTTAATCCAACATTTTCGTTTTTTTAAAGACTTTTTCTTTTTTAAAAGATAAATTACAATAAATGCAGCAAGTTTTTCTCTGTCCATCTTTTTTAAAACAATATATTCACTGAAAATCGCATTAACTTCTCAATCAAATTTTAATATCAATTATTCTTCAAGATCTGACATATGTCAACTGTTATATTATGTCGACACGGTTTTGAGAGCACTGTCGGAGAGTGCTATCAGACAGTTTTTCAGAGAGTGAAAGTTATTGAAAGTACTCTCAAGTGGACAATGAACTATCAACTTTCTGGATAGTTACTTCTACTAGTTACTCTCAAATGGACACGTACCCTAAGACCAAGCTTTATGTGCAAAGAGAGTAGTAAAATTTTGTACCATGTTTTCAATTGGAGTGCCTCATAATGATATCGATAATTTCTGCCAGTATTCTTGTTTTTATATTGGAACCATTCATTAAATTTGTTGTATTGTTCTTGTTCATATGTCTGGGGATGATAGGGGTGGTGAGTTTGTGTTTGACTTCTAGTAGTTTTGCCATTTCTTTAAATAATTTTGATGTGAATTCCGTACCTTGGTCAGTCATTATGTATGTAGGGAAGCCAATTTTTTTATTAGGTGAATAGCTACAATTTCACCGTCGTGGCTGGTCATAGGGTAAGCTTGAATGAACTTCGTTAAGTCATCTTTTATGGTTAGAATGAATTTGTTTCCATTGGATGTTTCTCACGGTTTGGTAACACAGATAGGCAAAACTGGAAACCACGTGTATATGCATGTATCAAACACTCCCCTTACTCCAGCGAGGTAAAATTTGCTACCCCTGACAGCCCACAAGCTTGTATAGTGAGTTTTAGAATAGTTATAAATATTTTTATTTATATTACCATTGTTGTTATTATTGTTCTATGTATTTAAAATAGGGGATCAAAATATTTACTAATGTCCGTGGAACACACTATTTTGTATTCTATTTTAAAACATACGTACGAAAAATAGCGAAATAGCGAAAAACGAATTAGCCCGCTATCTGGTGTTAAATTGTTCAATTTCATTACCAAGGTTATCAAGTTCCTGTAAATATTTATAACCTGTACAACTAGAAATTTATCTGTTTGTTATATTTTCGTTTTTCGTGTAATATTCGTATTTTTAGATAGTATTTCTTTTTTGTAATATTGTTTTTATTTTTATGTTACTGGTTTTGTATTGAATATTAAAAAGTAGATATGTTTTACTTTTTTTGATATACATATTTAGCGATATTCTAAAGGATGCTCATGCTCATGCTCATGCTCATACTCATACTCATACTCATACTCTACTTGTTCATACTTACTTTGCTTCATTTGCTTACAATAATTTTCGTATACCTTTTCCAATAATTTTTGGGATGACTTTTCGAGAGGGTGTTATTAGTGACCATAAACTTTCAAGATGTTAAATTATTTTTTATTACTCATGCGGGAGAAGTACTAACTTAACGCACACATTCTGTACGCAAAATAGCTGTTTGTCCACTGTACTCTTCCCGCATACTTTTTTGCGTGTGGAAAGTAACTTTCCACACGCAAATTGACAATAAAACACGCAATATTTAATCAAAACACGCAAAGCCGCCTCTTAATTTTCCATTTAATAAATATTTCATAATTATTTCTATAGAAACCACCAACAAAGTAATTTAAACGATAATTAATTCAGAAAAAAAGACAAACACTTAAAAATATTATTTTAAAAAGTAATAAAAATGTCAAAAATAGGTGATAATAATAGAAAAAAGTACGTAATGAGCGCACGAACGTAGTGAGTGCGCTCAACTTCGCTTTCGTGGGCAATCGACAATTTCCCACACTTATTGCACAATATACTATTATTGCTTACAACAAATACCACCCTATGTTCACTCCAATTGTATTTAAATTTGTTATCTGTTTCACAAGCAACGGTTTCTTTTTGCATTCATACAGATAAGTAGGTAACATGCTGCCAACAATACTGCTGATTATTGCCGTACTTGAAAAGTCATCTCATTTAAATATTGAAAAACTATACTTACCCACATAAATTATATACGTACATTTTTTCAAAGTCTGCGTTGAAATGTATTCACAATTATTGTCAATAATTTTATGAAGGGTCATCTTTTGTTATATTTTTTACAACTTGGACTAGTGAAGGTACATATTTGTACAGATTAATTTCTTTTATTTAATAAAAACATTTAAATTTTTAAGAAATTGTTCTAAATAGATATTTATGATAATTGTTATTTTCTTATTTTTAATATGAATTTATATAAATATAAAATCCTTATATAGAGTCTTATAGGTTGAGCGCACGAACGTAGTGAGTGCGCTCATTCGCTTGAGTGGGGCAATCGACAATCCCGCACGAGTTGCACATACTATTTTTTATTACGAATTTCACATACTTTTTTCTATTATTATCACCTATTTTTGACATTTTTATTACTTTTTAAAATAATATTTTTAAGTGTTTGTCTTTTTTTTCTGAATTAATTATCGTTTAAATTACTTTGTTGGTGGTTTCTATAGAAATAACTATGAAATATTTATTAAGTGAAAAATTAAGAGGCGGCTTTGCGTGTTTTGATTAAATTTTGCGTGTTTTAGTCAATTTGCGTGTGGAAAATTACTTTCCACACGCAAAAAAGTATGCGGGAAGAGTACAGTGGACAAACAGCTATTTTGCGTACAGAAATGTATGCGCTAAGTTAGTACTTCTCCCGCATGAGTAATAAAAACTAATTTAACATCTTGAAAGTTTATGGTCACTAATAACACCCTCTCGAAAAGTCATCCCAAAAATTATTGGAAAAGGTATACGAAAATTATTGTAAGCAAATGAAGCAAAGTAAGTATGAACAAGTAGAGTATGAGTATGAGTATGAGCATGAGCATGAGCATGAGCATGAGCATGAGCATGAGTATGAGCATGAGCATGAGCATCCTTTAGAATATCGCTAAATTATCTTTTTTTTTCTGGTGCAAAATATGGAGACCCTATTGAAAAATGTAATATTTATATTTTTGAATTAAAATTAAAGAAATAAAAGCTAATTACTATCCTTTATTTTCAGGAACAACAAACAGCATTGTTTATCCTAGAATAAGTTCGTTAGTCGGAGACATAATGTTGGTTGAAAACTATGTTTTCGGAACATCTTTTGTCAAAAAAATTATTTTTTTGGCCAGAATTTAACAAATTTCTTTTTTCTACGCTTATAAAGGGAGAAAAAATTACATATGGTTAATTTTTTTAACTATTGCTCTACGTAAACTCGTTTTAGAATTAGAGCAAAATTAAGAAATTTTCTTACAATGATTTAAGGAAAATCACATTTTGAAATTTTTAAGCTCATAGCCAAACTACTCATTAGTGATTACGATTCTAATTTAATAGTAGATTAAGTAACCCAGGTCATAAATTGTATATTATACATAAGCGCAAAAGTTACGCAAGAGTCACGCAGTAGCGATAATTAAAGAGA
Source organism: Brachynemurus nebulosus (assembly GCA_035578155.1). Taxonomy (NCBI): domain Eukaryota; kingdom Metazoa; phylum Arthropoda; class Insecta; order Neuroptera; family Myrmeleontidae; genus Brachynemurus; species Brachynemurus nebulosus. Next base: position 1,779,305 of record JAPWDM010000033.1, on the reverse strand, counting down.
GTAAGAAAACAAATTTTAGGTCATAACTTAAACAGTAGCCTTTTAAAAAAAATTCTTTTCAGTTTTTATTAAGAATATATTTACATATATATTTATTTATTTCGTATTGTAGGTGCCTTACGGGTGTGAAAATGTTTAATCTGCAACAGAAAGAGACAGGAGAACGAGAATTTACATAAATTACCTCAAAATAGTAAAAAGTATTTTGGTTACAACAATTTTTTATGAACTTTAAGGCGAAAATATAATTTCACCGTATGTATATTTGGTAGAATACTGTTTTAAAGTCTTTTACGAGTACGAGGAAGCTGTGTACCATTGGCAGCGTATTTTATTTTTCTCATCAGACATTTTAACATTGTTTAAAAATGAAAGTTTACCAAACAAATTTCATCGAAGTAAAGTTTTGAACTCTTTTTACAATTAATAGTAAAATTTTTTTTATTTGATTTTTTTAAAAAATCGTAATATCAAAGATATTACAAATATATATACATATGTGATAAAATTAAAATAATTTTACTAAACTGAATACTGATTGAAATAAAATGTCTGCTGTATATGATAACAAATACCGCATAAACATTGACGATACAATTTTATTCAATTTTTCTTTTGTTAATATATTGTAGAGGTACAGAATGACAAATTCCAATCAGTTTTGTTGCAACTAGATTTCTTTTATCTTGCTTAGAAAGCATATATTTATGTAACGGGGCCGTGCTTAAATTATAATATAGTCAGGAGCATTTGCACTGACAGTGGCGATACAATGCGAGGTGGATTGGAAGTGCATGCTAAGTCACAATTCAAAAGTACAACCATCTGATATAAAACTACGTATTTCATTTTTTTTTAAATGGATAAAATAATATACTTAGTTATTTTGGCTTGAGATTCGTCTAAAGTAAAGTCTGTATTTACGAAAATTAAGACCTTGCAAGCAGTTTGTGGCAAGATTACATTATCGTACCACTGACATCTGTTTGTAACGTTTTAAAGCAACATCTCACATATTTTTAATACAATTTATAAAAATAATTTTATAAAGCCAGTGACAAGGAGTATTACGAATGTCATGCAATAGAATGTAAATAAGCTGATATCTTAATTGGCATACACTTAATAATACACTTCAGTTATAATTATGTTGATACTTCTACTTGCTAAGGAAACTGAGATAACTTTTAATTAATTTCAACAATTACGAAATTGTGAAACCTTAACAAAGACGTCATTACGAAATTTCTACTGGTATTAATTATTAAATAACACTAATTTTTTTTATTTAAAACTGATTGTATGGCAGTAGTGTTATCTACGACGGCCCCTGTTGGCAAATAGGGTAAATATGGTAAATATGACATCAATCATCAAGTTTACTAGATGAATTTTTATGGAAAAAAAATCATTTATTTCGTTAATTTGTCATATTTTTGTTATTAAAATGAATAATTTTTTTTTTTAAAATACATATATAATTTCTTTTCTGTACAGTAATTATAAATTATATTATTAGGATTACGTGTTTTAATTTTAAAGAATATGAATAGATTAGAATATGCATATTTTTCAAATAACTAAAAAAAAACAAATAATATAAATTGTAAAACAAAAATAAAACTTTTTTTTTTAATATTTCTCTTCTCCGTTTATTGTAAAATGAAATTCGAAAGTACCTATTAAGTATTTTTTAAATTTTATTTTCAATGTATTGTTAATAGAAAATAATTTTTCCAACGACGTTTTTTTTCAAATATACATATTATACAATAATTGTAATGTTTATATACCATAATTAATGTATTTATGGTATAAAAAGAAAGTGCCTCCAAATCCCACAATATAGTAAATTTCTTTCTTTCCTCCTAATATTTTGAGAAATATAAATAATTCTTCAAATGATTTCTGTTCAAATATAGCAATTTATATTTCAAAATTTACTTATTGTAATATTTGTATCATTATTTAATTATTAATGATTTTATAATGTAATATGATTATTTTTAAATAAAACTAATATTTTTTTTTAAAAATTGTGTTTTATTTAAGTGACATTTTATTTTAATTCTATATGTTCATAATAAATATATAAAAGTATATTTAAATCTCGCGGGCAAAATAAAAGTCCTGGCCTGAGGGGAAGTAACACGTGTAACACCAAGGTAAAGCTCTTACGTATAGGCATACAACTTTATACTCTATCTTCCTCGTACCAGGTTAAAAAAAATGATAGACACAATTCCCCCTACGGGCCTGAAAGCTAGGAGAGGAGATGTGTATACATGGGTGTTACTGTAGGCTGGTGTTTCTGGGTAGGGTCCCATTATATCCATTGCAATTTGTTCATTAAAAGATTCAGCTGTGGTCCTTATGATCATTGGTGATTTGTTTGGCTTGAAATTGATCTTAACGGTTTGACAAGTTGGACAGTTTTTGTGATTTTCTTTTAGGACAGTTGCTTCTTTGGAATGGATTTGTATTTTTATGTGTTGTAGGATTTTGAGTTTTTTATTTGGAAATAGATAGTGAATCATTGAGTTGAAAGTTTCTTTTTTGATTGATGGGTTGTAAAAAGGGATGTTTGCAATTGTGACGTTATCCAGGTTTTGAACTTCCGTTACTCCTTGTAAGATTTTTAAGATATTCGAACAGTGTTAGATATTTTATAATACCGTCAAAATATTGTTTAACAACGATCAACATTATTTTTTGTTTTTCCTGTAGGGAATTTAATACTGCCAGTTCCCCAGGTCTGTGATTTTTTAAATGATTCAAGTGTAAGACAATTTCGTATTACATAGTATGAATAATGATTATTACTGGATAAGTCACGAATAGGGAATTATTAGGTTTGATATATTTTCCAAGATAGATATTTCTCGGATTGGTTCAGGTGTTTCTAGGCGAAATTTTTTAAAGTTTTCGAAATTGATATCGTCAATATTATAAATTACGTTGGAATTGACTTTTCCTGACTTGTAAATAATTTTATATCTATATTCCATAAGTTTTAATCTCCAGCGAACAAGTCGTGAAGATGGATCCTTGTAGGAAAATAACCAAGTTAAGGGATGATAGTCAGTAACAATAGTGAATTGTTGTCCGTACTAGTATGTTCGAAAATGTTTGACTGACTCGACACTTGCTAGTAGTTCTTTTTCAGTCGTCGAATAGTTACGTTCGGCTGAGTTTAATGTCTGAATAGTATGAAATAGGAAGGTCCTTTCCGATTTCTCCTTGAGATAATACATCGGCTATTGTCTCGTTAGAATTGTCCGTAGTTAATATATATGGTTGGTCGAATTTCGGGTATTGGAGGATAGATTGTGTTGTTAGGATGGTTTTTAATTCTTTTAGCAAGTATTTTTAGCAAGTTTCTGTCCATTTAAATTTAACGTCCTTTTTAAGAAGTGTTGTTAGAGGTTTGGAAATTTTAAGAATAAACTTCCTATAATAACTTACTAGTCCTAGAAACGATCTTATGTCCTTAGGGTTTTTCGGTTAATTAATTTTTTTGATTGTTATTTTGTCGAGATTTGGTCTTACCCCTACACTAGTAATAATATGACCCAGATAGGCGACTTCTTTTCTTAAGAATTCACACATATCGGGTTGTAGTTTTAAGTTGTCTTCGTCTAACTTGTCAAATTTTATATAATATTTCATTATGTGCTTTACATAATTTTTCATATTGTGAGTCTAGGGAATCGACGTAGATGACAGTGTCATCTAGGTAAACAAAACAAACTATTCCTTGTAACCGGCTTAGGACTGCGTTCATTAGACTATGAAATATACTAGGAGAATTTTTAACCCAAAGGGCATCCTATTGAATTCATAATGTCCTGAGGGGACCGTGAATGCAGTTTATCCTTTTCGGACTTGCTTATCCTTTTCGGACATTTCCGTTTTCGGTGAAAACCAGAAGCCAAATCTAATTTACTGAAGTATGTTGACTGACCGAGCTGACCTAATATCTCTTCTATGTTTGGTAGTGGGTACGCCTCAGAAACCGTTTTATCGTTCGTTACCGTAGGCGTCAAGTTTTTTAGGTACTATCCACATAGGGGATCACCAGGAAGAGGTTGAATGTCGGATGCTATTTTGGTCAAACATTTGACTAATTTGCGTATTTACTTTACTTTCATGTACTTTTGGATATCGATGTTTTGGTAAAGACAGGTGTAGGATCAGTAATCATAATTTCGTGTTTAAGTGTTTTTGTAGTCGTTAATAAGTCTCTTGGTAAGTGAAATATGTCTTGACAATTTTTATAAATTTGAATTAATGACTCACATTATACTTTATTTATATGGTCTCGTCCGAATGTTTTCGTGTAAAAGTTTTGTATGGTGTAATAGTGGTGGCGGTGGCGCCTGGCGGTCGAATTTTGAATTAATATTTGTTACTGAGACTGGTTAGCGGTTCTCAAACTGACAGTAACACCTAGTGGTCAGTTTTTGTAATCACTGTGAGCCATGTAGCGGCTGGTACCTTAACTATTACCTTTTGAGTCCGTACGTTGTCTTGTGTTTGTGACTCCCGTTTATGATAATTTAAAGTTTATCAGCAACGTCACTTATGAATAACTGATATAGAGTGAAAACAATGGAATGGTTATTAATATTTTGTGTGGGCATTCGATAATTATTAGTTCAAAAAATAAGAACACCAAAATTTACTTCTATCCTCCTATTTTATTTTCATAACACTACACTCATTTTTTTTATATCAACAAGTATTTTTTATTTTATATTTTAAAACAACCTACTATTGTATATTTTTGTATATTAAATTATTTCCATAGATAACTAAATATTATACCTACTTTATTTATGAGATGGGCATTGATATCTAACAATGGTCGGGTATATCGCGAATTGAATATAGGATTGCGAAAGTGATGAGCCGTTGTCAAAAATATTTTGACCATCATATTGGTGGATACCACTTGGCATTTTGGTCTACTAGGTAGGTCAATTTAGTGGCTGGGTCACCAGGGTTACGGGGCTATTAATCCCGTAAATAAATCGTCCGCTTTACCATATTTTCGTGGTTTGAATTTATAACCGCGTACTTTGGTGTGATGGTTTTCTTCAATTCAATCTCACATTTCTTCTGTATATGCTTCTGAAATAACAGGTAATTATTAAATACAACCCTGATTTAATCGCCTGTTTAGTTAAACTTACACCAATGTTACCGATGACGTAATGTGTGGAGAAATTGGGAGAAAGTCGAATCATTTCATAGAAAGGTAGCTGGAAAGTGATGTTCACCGGTTCGGCCTTTTATTTCTCTTCAAACCTCGACGGTACAACTAGGAGTCATAAAACTTGATATGAGCAGCCAGGAGCAGCGAAACAAGTTCAAGAATATCATCCTCATTGTTGCACACCAGCAGTCATTATTAAAATCAAAAAATACATATGTACATATTCAAATATTTATTTTTTTTATTGTAAATTATTTTTACGTATGTACTTTCCGGAAAATAAAACTATTAGTGAAATTTTATATCAGGAACTTTCTTCAGTTGTGCGAATTGAAGGCAATAAACGAATCAACATCACCAGGTGATGTTGATTCGTTTATTGCCTTTAATTACACTTATTAACCTTTCCTTTAGTTTCCTGCAACTTAAACCAGTGGGGTTATAGATTCGAGGTGTAATTTGAACAATAAAATCAACATAAGTTGATTTTAATAATTAAAACACTTTAATTATTTACCACTAAAAATCTCGAATTTATTATCACCTGATGCCCGAATATCTTAAATAAATATCACTCACAGGAATAAAAGTTTATTTTTGGTTATTTAAATTTAAAGACGTTGTTTGTTGACAAACTGTCAGTTTATGTATGAATTGGCGGGCAGTCGGTAAAAATCATTTTAAATTTATCAACTTAAAACTAGTTGTGGTCGCTCTGATACACAATACAGCGGCTAGGACGATTACCGCTAGATTCAATTTTTCTATTTCAAACTCAAGGGGTTATCCAATTTTTATCAATAACTATTTTATTATTTCCACGATGAAATTGTTTTGAGAAACACATTTCAAAATAATAAATAAATCTTTCTAAGAAATTATCGTACATGTGGTCTACATCAGTAGATGTACAGGACCAACATTTCAAACATATAAAAGAATTAAACAGTTCAAGGTTTGCATCTCAGAAATTTCGCATGGCTTACATTTTGGTTTTTATCCAAAGATTTTGGATATCATGTATACTAAATATAATAGCTCTGTGATCAGTTATTTCTAAATCTATCAATTTGACACTATAATTTCCATTATTTAAAGGACAATGCGCAAAATTGCCCCTCAGCGCCCACTGGTGAGATATGTATTTTCTGGAAGCCTTTTCTTAGTAGGTCACAAATACATCCATCTTAAGTATGGAGAATCTGGCCTTCAAAAGTTCTGACGTGCAGTAGGTTTTGCATACTCCACGTGGCTATTTCTTTAGGAAGCGATGTGTGTTGACCTGCAGCGGGTATTATAGTCCCCTTCGAGAGGGTGCACTTCGGACTACCTTATTTCGGCAATCTACCAAGGGGTCTGCCAGAAATCGCCACCGGTAGGACTCTCAAACTTCTCTTCGGATACTTCCAATGTACAGGTTTAAAGTCTCTCGGTACGTCTTCTGCCATAGGCCACGTGAAAAAACGAGGTTTGGCCACTTGCCAGGAAAGTGGTTTTACACAGTGATAGGCCGGCCAACGATATGTCTCATAACCCATTTGTACCTATACAGAGTATCCCGTTTGGCTATGGCCATATGCAGACTTTTTGTGCTTTTGACGCCCTATAACTTTTGAAGGCCAGGTTCTCCATGAACGTGCCCATTGACAAAGTTGGACTACTTGACCAAGGATATCGATCGGCACCGGTCCCAACCTTGGGCGCTAGGGGGCAGCTCCCCATAGAGTTTTGCCCATTGTCCTTTGTACCAATATTGTCAATGCATGTAGCCGATCTATTGGTTACTCTAGTAGGAGTCGACACTACTGTGTGTAGATTATAAGATAAAGATATATCATTGAGACTACGTAGTCCTCTGTCATTTTGAAGTAAAAAATTTATATTAAAATCACTTGTTATTACAATCGACTTATCAAATTTAAATAATACTGCTAGGCATTCGTCAATAAGTTTGAAAAGTTTATTAATGTCACCCATCGGTGAACGGTATATATTTAAAATGATTAACTTGAGATTCACTATTTCAACTGCACAACATTCCAAATTTACTTCATCACATAAGTAACTTATTTTGTCATTCTTTGTTACCAAATTATCTTTAGCAAAGATACATACACCACCATGCTTTTTATTTGAATGCGCATAGAACGATTTAATTCGGAGATTTCCGATACTATAATATGGAATTTCATCCGCATGTAACCAATGTTCACTTACATAAATAACATCTATCTGGTTCAGTATTTTCCCTTCTAAGTATTACTTCTAATTCACTTGTTTTATTTTTTAGACACTGAATATTTAAATTAAATATAACACATACATTTTTCTTCTCAGTTATCGAGGGGTTTTCGAAAAAATTTAAATTTAAACCTTTTCACGATTACACTTTCGGGCCAGAAGCTTTTATTGTAAATTTCATTTTCAAGTTGTGGATTTACACCAATTTTAAAGCTTGAATATCTTCCCTTTGACTGCAGCTGTTCACATTCAAAATCTGAATGCAGATTTTTATCTGTCAAGAAATTATTGACATTTTCGACTGTAGTATCAGGATCTAAACCTACCAAATAAGTCCATAATTTTCTCTGTCCAGCTTTCAAACTACTATTTAAAGATCCTTTGCTAGTAATTACTTTCCTGGTCCTTTTATAAGTTACGACCTTAAAATCATCATCTTTTTCATTATTTTATGTCCATGAGTTGGTATAAATATATTTTTCATTTGAATATTGTTTGTGAATTCGATTATAAGTAGATATCAATATCCTTTAATTGCCCTAAGTCTGTATTTTTTGTTATTTAATATTTATCTGATATTTTATATTTAATTCTGTAGTATGTCTTGACTTTTTATTTGTAAAATAGGAATTTTGAATTTTCTGAAAAGGAAAAGTTTTTAAAAAATTATTCCAGTTCACTGTTTGTTTAATGCCCTTTTTTAATATTTAAAAATAAAATACAAATTTCGGTCACATTTAGATATCTTGAAAATACCGCTGAAGGGAAAAATTTGACTCCCGTGATGGAGCTCTGCTGCTCGCGCCGTTTTGTTTTCATATACATTGTATATATACCTGTACTTTTTTATTTATTCAATACTCAGAGGTTTGGAATCTATGTGCGGGATCAAATGTCAAGGTTTAAACATAAACATACTAGATACAGTACGCTTTAAAAATTGATTGATTACCTTGGTTCAAAGTGTTTTCATACCTTTGGCGACGTAGTTTGCAGCAGAATAGGCCTAGCCCTCTACCACTGTAAGTATATACCATAATATAAGCCATTAAACCCAAATAGTATATTAGATCTGTTCGTTGCAATTAAAAATCTACGACTGGCATTGCAGCTTCATACAGTTAATAATCGTGTATTATACTTCTACGTTAACATATTGACAGTCATGACGTATTATGACGAAATTCCTAACTGGCACTCTATGTTATTAACTTCAAAAATGACGTACTTTCTATACAAACTTTCGGCCCTTATTTTATCTGCTTAGAAGATGAACTTCCAAAAACGTTGATACATCTGACTTTTATTTGTAAACAGAAAACTAAACATTCATTTTCATATTTTTAACTTTAAAAATGACAAACTTCCATACAAACTTTCATCCCCTGTTTAATTCCCTTAAGGGAAGAATTTTTAAAAATCCTTCCTTACTGCTCACTTATTTTATATAAAGAACTGTTGTGCAAAATTTCATACTTCTAAACTCACAAGTTTAGGCTGTCCGTTGTCAGCTAGTCAGTCAGTCTTATAGTAGCACTACATTCTCGCGAGGTCGCCTCGACGAGACGTTCGTCGAGGTTTTGACGAGGCGAGACAACACGAGTTTGTACCGTCTACACTCTCGCTTATATACTCAGTTATTCATACTGCTCATACGCGTTCGTATAGTTTGAAATGTCAATCATAGATGGACAAGATGGGTGATGTCGGTGACATGGATTCAAATAACTGCTGCTGCAGTTCTATGTACTGTTGAATCCTATAATTTTCTTCATGCATATTACACAAAAAAGTTTAAAATAACGTTTAAAATAACATTTTTGTAAATTTAAGGCATGATTTTAGGTTATGTATAAAAACATAATAGTACGCAGATATGCAACATATGCAATATCAACACACGAGTATATGCGAGAGTGTAGTTGATCGCCTCGCCTCGTGTCTCGTGTCCTTTGACTTGTGACAAAAAACCGACTCAGATCGGAGACCTGACGAGGCGAGGCAAGGCTTGACGAGGCGAGGCGAGGTAACACGAGAGCATCAACTACACTCTCGGCCTCGCGTCGCCTCGTGTTGCCTCGACGAGAGTGTAGTGCTACTATTAGAGTTTTATTAAGTATTAACGTGGTACGCTGTTGTGTTGCAGTTAGTAGTGACGTCGTACGGTGTCCATTACCGTCAATGTGCTAATGATTAACTGGTAATGAGATTGATACAAATGTGTTATATTGCATATCTAACTAATATAAAAATGACAAACTTTTCCACATAATGTCGGAATGCCCTATTTATAAGCATATTCGTGTAGCATATTTGCACAAATATTTTTTGAGCCAGGATGCGAGGAGAACTTTTGTGAAATTCTTCTAAATATAGCTAATTATTATAAGCTTAACGACATCTATGACATCTATTGTTTCTTCACAAACCTATTAAAAATTAGATCATTTATTAACAACGAGTGACTCATAGGTTCATATTCTAAAAAAATCGAGTTTTGCTTATACTTTGCTCAACTTTCTCCATTTGCTCATGCTTACTTTGCTTAGTTTGCTTAAAATACTTTTCGTACTCACGTACCTACATTTTTTCAAAGTCTCCGTTAAAATGCATTCACTATTGTCAATGGTTTTATAAAGGGTCATCTTTTATTATATCTTTTACAACGTGAGTTAGTGAAGGTACATATTTGTACACATTAATTTCTTTTATTTAATAAATACCCCTGTCGCAGCATCTGCATAACATAGCGAATTTCCAATCATAAAAGTTACTTTTTTTCGAAAACCCGCTTACCTAGAATAATGGTTCAAAATGTATTTTCTGTGATTTTCTTGGTTCTTTACCACAATGTAAAAAAAATTGGAAAAACTTTTAAATTTTGGCAAATTGTTTGCAAAAAAACTCATTTTTTTGAGGTTTTTGGAATTGGACGTGTCTGACTGGAGAACTCATACAAAATTTTTGGACTTCCAACGTTTTATTGTTTTATTATATTTGCATCCCAAACTAGTATCTATCCTATAAATATAACAAGTTTCATCCAAAATGAATTTTTCGGATAGGCCGCTATTACATTGTCATAGATATATGTCAAAGATCTTTGATCAAATCTATGATCAAATATTAAGAAGTATCTTTAACTATGGTTACAGAAATTTATATTATAAAAGTTGACTTATTACACTATAATATTTCTTTGATTAAATAAAACTTTGACATATATCTATGACAGTGTAATAGCGGCCATATATAGGCACTTAAATTTTCGAAATTTCTAAATTAATTTAAAATAGAGTTAGTCTCCAGAAATTTTGTATTATGGTAAATTTAATGTAATAAATGACAAGTATATAAGTATAGTAATTATAAAGCATTCGCATAGAACAATAGTTTTAAGTATACATGCACATAAGCAAAATAATTTTTGAATTTTCCTGAAGGAAGGAAATATTTTCCCGTAATAAAAAGTATCCTAAATGTTGACGCAGGTAATAAGTTATCACTACACCAGATTTCATAAAAATCCGTTCAATAGTTTTCGCGTAATATGTGCACATGCTCAAAAAGTTTTTTTATTTTCCTGTGGGAATGAGCCACTTTCCCGAAATAAAAAGTATCTGAGATGCGGACTCAGGTAATAAGTTATCACCACACCAAATTGCATCAAAATCCGTTCAATAGTTTTTGCGTACTGTATGCACATGCTCAACATGGTTTTTCCATTTTCCCGTGGGAATGAGACATTTTCTCGAAGTAGAAAGTATCTTAGATGTTGATCCGGGTAATAAGTTGTCGGCACACCAAATTTCATTAAAATCCATCCAGTAGTTTTTGTGTGATGCGTGAACAGACGAACAGACAGACAGACAGACAGACAGACAAAAATTTAAAAAATCGCTGTTTTGATATCTACATCGATAACTATTTACAGTATCTGCACAATTTTTAAAAAATATTCCCTATACAGAAACGATCTCGTTACATTTGTATTATATGTATAGATTACCTATTAATGGCTCTTTATTTAAAATATTAATTTTTTTTTAAAATAAATCGCCCCCTGTTCTAGGAAATATATATTTTTTAAATTTTTATAAAATTTCTTATGAAAGTGAGCTTCTTAGACAATTTTATTTTGTATTAATGTATTTTATTTTGTATTAATGTGAAACATGAACATTTAAATGTTGGCAATTTCTGTATTGTGGCGTTATCTATCTAGCGCGTTAGTTAACTACTTTATTTAAAAGTTCGAATAAAATTCCAGTCATTTTAATTTTTAATTGTTCAATAACTCAGTACCTTCAGTATCATAAAAGCAAGCAAAATAATATTACAATTTATTTATGTAGATACATATATGATGGAAAGTTAAGAAAAGAAAATGTTTTTTTGGAAGTTCGTGTTTAAGGTAAAATCGAAAAAACTTGGAAAATTTAATTAGTAATTAATTTTTTTTAAATATTTTTAGGTTTGGTTGTAAATGAATCTACTGTTGATCTTTTAATATGATACTGAACTATTCATGATTTAAAATGAAAAATTGTGTACTTATTAGATGATGAAAATAAAAATGAGTAGTTTGAAAAACCGAAACAAATCGACCGAGACGTCTTGAAAAAGTCTGTCGGGACACCGGAGCAACGGAGCTAGAACCGTGACAAATCCGGGAAAACCAAGACGTATGGACACTCTACACGGATTGTGAATGTTATAAACTTTAAGTTTTGATTTTTAAGCACATTATGAGTGAAATTGAAAATTAAGAACGTGTGAAATTTGACATTTTAGTTAAAGTGCATATAAAATATAATACCTACATGTTTTTATAAAAATGCAAATATAAATAAATGTTTTCTGTTTTTTTTTTTTTTTATTTTAATTGTTATTAATTATTTGGCTTTTTTAATAATTTAGAATTTTTCTGTCAAATGAATAAATTCTGAAAATATGAATTTATGACATAATTTCAGTAAAAGTGAAAATGAAATTTTTCACCCACACTTTTGTAGTGTCAATGTACATCACTGGATCCCAATTTTCAAATGGATAGATAATTTCAGTAGCGTAGAAACTAATTATTAAAAAATTGCAAACCAAATGTGTTTATATGATAATACGTACTTATAAAATTTATATACGTGTTCTTCCGAAAATCGTAAATACCTAATTAACTTTCTCTCGATGAAGTTGGATTGACAAACATTTACATTAGGGATGTTATGGATATTCGTAACCGTAACTAAAACTACCGATATCCGAAATAATTAAATATCCGAAACCGAAAGCGTATACGAAAATGAAAGTTTATAAGTCTAGTAAGTACTTAACACATTAAATATTTCAGTCCCTTTTTGACAATCTTGCCAGAACTTAAACACTTTTTTAAATATTTTTATTGTTAAAATCGAAACGTTATTTTGAAGCCGGTTAAAATTAATATATTTTACATTAAAATGTGTGGTCAATACAATCACCCGCTAGTTAATTATCGCTAGATTTGATGCTAGAAAATTGAGAAAAAACAGGTTATAGAGATTTTTTTTTATTTAGATTTTATTTGTAATGATTGAATTACAAAATTCAAAAGGATGTTAAAAAATGTGTGTATTCACTATGAGCTTTTGCCTGTAGTAAATCCAGCTGCTCAAAATCGGTTCCAATATATCAGTTGGTCAGGACGGCATTTGTACATAATTTTAATATTTTCTTTAAGAAATAGTATTTTTTTTTTAAATACTTGTTTGATTTTTTCAAGGCGAGTACTTTTTACGATGTGTGTTTACCAAATTCTACAAAATAATTAAAAAAAAAAAAACATTGTAACCCTACTATTTTGAAATTTTCAAAAAAATATCATGAAAATTACCTCATATATGCTTTTTCTGAGTTAATTATTGAAAAATATTCTATTTTCCGAGATTTTTAAGGTAAAACGAGCAGATGTATGGTTTTTGTTAAACAAATTTCAGATCTTTAATACATTTTTTCCTTAAAAAAATAAATATTTAATATTTTCAAAAATGTATGATACAACTTGTCAAAATTTAAAATTATTTGTTTTGTTGTCAAAAGAAAAAAAAAAACTGAATGTGCAAATTTATTTACCACTAAAATGATGGGTTTATACATATAATTATAACGTAGTATTGTCATTTGGATAGAAAATTACGTAAAAATATTATTGTTTGAATATGATTTAACGTAATTTTTATGCGATTGTAGCAAGCTCTTATTAATTTTAGGAAGGTGTAAACATCATCTAAATTCTGATCATATCACATAACATACTGCGCCGTGATTTTTTATCTAAAAAAAAATGGAATAGAGATACATTATAAAAACATTTAACTGACAAAGAAAAAGAATATAGCCGAATCGTTAAATTGGATTAAAAAAATCATGACATGCTACTTAAAAAGCGGATTTTTTCGAATTTAGCTCGTAAAAAATGAGACAGAAAAAAAAAGAATGCGAGTGCGAGTGAAATGGAGAACGACATATTTCCTAGTTTTTCTCGAAAAGTAAGCAATTTAGAGCAACGGTATAAAAACATTTTTTATGAATTTTACCTTTTACTAGGGCTTGGTGTAAAAAAAAATTTGAAAAATTGCTTAATTCTGGCAAAAAACTCATTTTGTTGACAAAAAACGCCCGGAAAACCTACTTCTGGGCATCCGACGTGTCTGGCTAACGAACTCATCCAACGATTTGGAAAATCGAATTCGCACACAAAATTTCATAAGCATTAAACGTTTCGTTCGAGAGTTATCGCGCGGATACATATATATATATATATATATATATATATATATATATATATATATATATATATATATATATATATAAATTTTAGTGAATATCATTTTCGTATTCTAGGGACCACAAAACATATTTCTGATATGGTCTCGGGCTTAGGTCGCACCATGACACCTGGCGTAAAAGCTGAATTTCCAGTTTTGGAAATTCGCTAAAACAGGTAAATTTTTAAGAAATTATCCTAGATATATGTAGTACGGTAAAGATACAATTTTTTCTCACAAAAATTTATATACAAGATTTTCTTTTTGGAGAATGTTTAGGGGTACCTTATGAGTGCAAATTCAAATTGGCGGGGTGGTGGAGGTTGTGCTTCAGCCGCCATCTTGAATTCCAATTTTTGCCAAATATCTCAACAACGATGCATTTAATGAGAAAAATGCTCAGAATCAGTTTTATAGAAAATTAAATTTTGCGTTACTTTTGTTTGAAACATTTTTCGATAAAATTCGTATTTTTCGATGTAAAAATTGCCAAAATTTCGTGGATCTAATTTTTCCCCAATGAGATAGACAGTACCAAACACTTGGTCTGCAAAATTTGCATCGGAGATTTTTTTATTGCAAAATGCTAAGGGATACTCCACTATTTGAAATATAAATTGGCGGGGTGGTGGCAGTTGTGCTTCAGCCATAATTCAATTTTTAATCTGGATTTAATCATCTTAATCTACTCTAATTGTAAACGAATTTTTACAAAAGTTCGTAAGTACTCTTAAAAATTAATAACAACTTTCTTTACGACATACCTATCTATACCTAACGGAATTGTTTAAAAACAATAGTAGTTAAAGTTTTTACATTCTAATTCTGTAGTGTAAGAGAAAAATATTCAAAACAAATTAATTTGAAGAGTGTTTGGTAAAAGCAAACTGTAAAACCTACAAACTTTTAATATTCGACCTTAGTGCCTTCTGATTAGCAGCATTCGAGTTATCGATTCCTAAAATTAAAGTTATCGATTTCTAAAAGAAAATTTCGGCCTTAAATTATTAAAGTCAAACTAAAATAAAAATTGTAGAGAATTTTACACTCTAACAATTTCTTAATAGCTATTTTCAAGGTATAACGTATTTACGAGATATTAAAAAAAAAATGGGATCCATGAAATTGTGGCGAGTTCTACATGGAAAGTTACGAAATCCATCGAAAAGTTTTTCGAGGAAAAGTATTTTGTTCCAAATTTAATTTTCTATAATATTAGTTCTCACCATTTTCTTTGCTAGATGTTCTGTTATTGAGATATTTAACAAAAACTAGATCCAAGATGGCGTCTAAAGCACAACCCCCACTATCCCGCCAATTTGGATTTACACACATGGAATATTCCTAAACGTCTTCTGAAAAAAGAATTTTAGGAGAAAATTTTGCAACCCAAATTATTAGTGCCGCATATCTCATAAGTGTGTTAACAATACAGACTCTTACTGTCAATTGCAGGTGATTGTGACGTTTACATGTCTATAGCTTCTGAATTATTAGTTCTACGTAAAAAAAGCTTTAAATAAAATTTATAGAGCATTTTATGCTCAACAAGATTTATAATAACTATTTTTAGAATATTTTTCACATCTGAGGAGATACGAGACAAAAACACAAACTACAACGAATTTTCACAAAGATTTAATGTTCAATGTCTTGAAAAATATTAATTTCACGGAAAAATGCTTCAAACAAAAATTATAGGAAATTGAATTTCTGAAAAAAAGGTTCTTACCATTTTCCTTGTAAGACTGTTAGTTTGTGAGATATTGGCGATTATTTGAAAAAGACATTTTCCAATATGGCGGCTGAAACACAACCTCCACCATCCCGCCAATGTATATTTATACTCACAATACATCCCTGAACAACTCCCAAAAGAAAATTCTGTATGTAAATTTTTGCATTTTGACAGGCTTTTTCTTGGTAAATTTACTGTAGTAATGATAATTTGTTACTTTCTTAGTTTTAATATTAATTTATATAAAATATAAAATCCGTATATAGAGTCTATGTCAGACTAAACTTTTTTAGTTAGTTAGACTAAAGTTATGTAATATTATGATAAAAATTATTCAATCAAACATTTGTTGAAAGGTCTATAATTATGTGTGTGGAAATATTTGGATAACTAGTAACTTTTCCTATAAATTAAAATATATCGAAGAACGGATTGATTTTTGTTTTGTTTGTATTAATTATTTTTGAGTTTAAGAAATATTACCCTAATTTTTAGTTTTTTTTTTTTTTTTTTTAAAAATATTGCATTTGGACATCGAACTTTGTATGTTAACCCTACAGGGTGGCGATCGACCTGGAAAACCTGGAAAAGTCAAGGAATTTCGAATTTCTGGAATAGTCAGGGAAAAGTTAGGGAATTTCAGTCGTAGTCAGGGATTTTTCCAGTTTTCGCCCCGGCGAGGGCGTCGAGACTGATAGTTTTTCTGAAGAGGTCGTCAAAAAACTTTATTTGGAGAAATAGGGTAAACGGTATAGTTATTGGACGTCGACAGTTATTGGACAAGACACTCTCTTTTGGAGATTATAAGGCTTATAGTAAAGCAAACTTCCTGATTTTTTAGTTAAAAAGAATCCTCTAGTATCTATTTTCAGAAAATGCATCCTGAGTTAACCATAATTTACAGAAACCTGTAACTACGTCATTCTTAACGTGGTCTCACGTAGTTCGCTAAGAAAGTTTACTGCGTCAAGTGAGTGACACGGCTAGAATCATTTAAAAATATCCTACTAAATTGTGAATCAACGTAAAGGGTTGATCAAGGAGTGGATAAAGGCTGTGCACATGATACAGAACTTGTGGATTGTGGAAATATGCCAGAAATTAATAAACGAAATTTTTGTCCAATAACTGTATTTTTCTACACAAACAATTTGAATATTTTTTTTTTCAGAAACTTACCAATATGTAATATGAAAGTTTTATATGATACATTAAAATAGACAGGTCTTACTTTATTTATGAATTTTTTCCTTAAAAATAAAATTACAACACGTACTTTCTCTGTACTTTGTTTTCAAAATTTTCTTAACTCTCCAATAACTATACCGTTTACCCTAATTAAATTTAATAAATATTTAAACATAATTTTTTTTCGGAGTAGGCCCTGGAATTTTATTCTGAGTCAGGGAGAAGTCAGGAAAAAGTCAGGGAATTTGGAAATCGTTTTTCAATCGCCACCCTGCCCTAGGTCTACACTGATAATCATTTATTGAAAGCAATATTGAATTGAAACATAATTGCTAATGTTGCGGGTATATTGAAAGAGTTTTCAATATTGCCTTCCAGATGGAAACAAAAATTGCTTTCATTGCTCTGTAGCAATTTTTATTTCAAGAATTTTGATGTTTCAATATCCAATATGGCGGAAACTGAAAAAAGAAGAAAATATCTATTCGTTACATGGATTATATATATATATATATATATATATATATATATATATATATATATATATATATATATATATATAGAGAGAGAACGACATATTTCCTAGTTTTTCTCGAAAAGTAAGTAATTTAGAGCAACGGTATAAAAACATTTTTTATGCATTTTACCTTTTACAATGGTTTAGTGTAAAAAAAAATTTGAAAAATTGCTTAATTCTGGCAAAAAACTCATTTTGTTGACAAAAAACGCCCGGAAAACCTACTTCTGGGCATCCGACGTGTCTGGCTAACGAACTCATCCAACGATTTGGAAAATCGAATTCGCACACAAAATTTCATAAGCATTAAACGTTTCGTTCGAGAGTTATCGCGCGGATACATATATATATATATATATATATATATATATATATATATATATATATATATATATATATATATATATATATATATAAATTTTAGTGAATATCATTTTCGTATTCTAGGGACCTCAAAACATATTTCTGATATGGTCTCGGGCTTAGGTCGCACCATGACACCTGGCGTAAAAGCTGAATTTCCAGTTTTGGAAATTCGCTAAAATGTTAGTATACATTCATTATAAACTTTAGATTTTTGGGCTATTGACAGGTCGCCGCCGCTTTTAAATATATATTTTACCAACCAAGGCTATTTCTAAAAAGGAAAACAGAAGACACAAAGGATTACTCTTTACCGACCAAGCTGTAGAAGCCACCGAACAGTTTAGTTATAGGTTGGAAATAGAAAACAAAAAAGACAATTCTTTAGAAATTATCATAAATATAATATTAGAGAGAGTGAAAAAAGAAAAAATTAAATAAATACCAAAAATGAATCGTGGGGGTCCGAATGATATCTGATTATAAAGAGAAAAAACTGACAATGGTTCATATTCTAAAAAAGTCGAGTTTTGCTTAAATGTTGAGTTTTGCTTACTTTGCTCTTCTTTCTCCATTTGCTCATGCTTACTTTGCTTAGTTTGCTTAAAATACTTTTCGTACTTACGTACCTACATTTTTTCAAAGTCTCCGTAAATGCATTCACTATTGTCAATGGTTTTATAAAGGGTCATCTTTTGTTATATCTTTTACAACTTTTATATCTTTTACAACTTTGTTATATCTTTTACAACTTTTACACATTAATTTCTTTTATTTTTAATATTAATTTATATAAATATAAAATCCGTATATAGAGTCTATGTCAGACTAAACTTTTTTAATTAGTTAGACTAAAGTTATGTAATATTGTGATAATAATTATTCATTCAATCAATCATTTGTTGAAAAGTCTACTATTATGTGTGTGGAAATATTTGGATAAACCATGTAAACCATCAACCTGTAAATTTTTAATTTTAATAAATAAATTTGGACATAATTTTAGTCCCATCTGTAACATAAAATCTTAACATTCAAATTAGATAGGTTCCTTCTTTTATTTAAAATTAACAAGTTTTTCCATAAATAACATTAGAAAATTATTCGATAATTAACAATCGACGATTATTTGATTTATTTCAATTTTATTTATTGAAAATGTCAGCTAGTGAACACTTGAATGTTATAAATAAAATAACAATGTTAAGAAGGGTTGAATTAAGACTGAATTATTAAAGAATTATTTTTGGTTATGTTGTATCTGTTGTAGTCGTTGATACAGCGGATACATATATATATATATATATATATATGTATCCGCTGTATCAACGACTACAACAGATACAACATAACCAAAAATAATTCTTTAATAATTCAGTCTTAATTCAACCCTTCTTAACATTGTTATTTTATTTATAACATTCAAGTGTTCACTAGCTGACATTTTCAATAAATAAAATTGAAATAAATCAAATAATCGTCGATTGTTAATTATCGAATAATTTTCTAATGTTATTTATGGAAAAACTTGTTAATTTTAAATAAAAGAAGGAACCTATCTAATTTGAATGTTAAGATTTTATGTTACAGATGGGACTAAAATTATGTCCAAATTTATTTATTAAAATTAAAAATTTACAGGTTGATGGTTTACATGGTTTATCCAAATATTTCCACACACATAATAGTAGACTTTTCAACAAATGATTGATTGAATGAATAATTATTATCACAATATTACATAACTTTAGTCTAACTAATTAAAAAAGTTTAGTCTGACATAGACTCTATATACGGATTTTATATTTATATAAATTAATATTAAAAATAAAAGAAATTAATGTGTAAAAGTTGTAAAAGATATAACAAAGTTGTAAAAGATATAAAAGTTGTAAAAGATATAACAAAAGATGACCCTTTATAAAACCATTG
Source organism: Brachynemurus nebulosus (assembly GCA_035578155.1). Taxonomy (NCBI): domain Eukaryota; kingdom Metazoa; phylum Arthropoda; class Insecta; order Neuroptera; family Myrmeleontidae; genus Brachynemurus; species Brachynemurus nebulosus. The sequence continues at coordinate 1,759,302 of JAPWDM010000033.1, read as the reverse complement.
ACAATAGTGAATGCATTTTTACGGAGACTTTGAAAAAATGTAGGTACGTAAGTACGAAAAGTATTTTAAGCAAACTAAGCAAAGTAAGCATGAGCAAATGGAGAAAGAAGAGCAAAGTAAGCAAAACTCAACATTTAAGCAAAACTCGACTTTTTTAGAATATGAACCATTGTCAGTTTTTTCTCTTTATAATCAGATATCATTCGGACCCCCACGATTCATTTTTGGTATTTATTTAATTTTTTCTTTTTTCACTCTCTCTAATATTATATTTATGATAATTTCTAAAGAATTGTCTTTTTTGTTTTCTATTTCCAACCTATAACTAAACTGTTCGGTGGCTTCTACAGCTTGGTCGGTAAAGAGTAATCCTTTGTGTCTTCTGTTTTCCTTTTTAGAAATAGCCTTGGTTGGTAAAATATATATTTAAAAGCGGCGGCGACCTGTCAATAGCCCAAAAATCTAAAGTTTATAATGAATGTATACTAACATTTTAGCGAATTTCCAAAACTGGAAATTCAGCTTTTACGCCAGGTGTCATGGTGCGACCTAAGCCCGAGACCATATCAGAAATATGTTTTGAGGTCCCTAGAATACGAAAATGATATTCACTAAAATTATATATATATATATATATATATATATATATATATATATATATATATATATATATATATATATATATATATATATGTATCCGCGCGATAACTCTCGAACGAAACGTTTAATGCTTATGAAATTTTGTGTGCGAATTCGATTTTCCAAATCGTTGGATGAGTTCGTTAGCCAGACACGTCGGATGCCCAGAAGTAGGTTTTCCGGGCGTTTTTTGTCAACAAAATGAGTTTTTTGCCAGAATTAAGCAATTTTTCAAATTTTTTTTTACACTAAACCATTGTAAAAGGTAAAATGCATAAAAAATGTTTTTATACCGTTGCTCTAAATTACTTACTTTTCGAGAAAAACTAGGAAATATGTCGTTCTCCATTTCACTCGCACTCGCATTCTTTTTTTTTCTGTCTCATTTTTTGCGAGCTAAATTCGAAAAAAACCGCTTTATAAGTAGCGTGTCATGATTTTTTTAATCCAATTTAACGATTCGGCTATATTCTATTTCTCTGTCAGTTAAATGTTTTTATAATGTATCTCTGTTCCATTTTTTTTTACAAAAAAAATCCCGACGATATCTGTTATGTGATATGATCAGAATTTAGATTATATTTACACCTTCCTAAAATTAATAAGAGTTTGCTTCAATCGTATAAAAATTACGTTAAATCATATTCAAACAATAATATTTTTACGTAATTTTCTATCCAATTGACAATACAGTTATGATTAGAATTGTATAATCAGAGCATTCTAATATTAAATAATTTTGCACATTCAATTTTTTTTTTTTAACAAAGAAAAATTTTTTTAAATTTTGACACATTCTTTTATGAAATTTCGATTAAGAAATATTAAAAAATTTTAAAGTGAATCATTTAAAAAGAGTTAAAATAAATTAAAAAGGAAACATTTCTCTATTTTAACATATTTGTAAAGAAAATTTTACAGTTTACTTACAGTTTTTTGAAAAAATGTAATAACATTTTTATATACAATAAAGATTATATTTGAACGGTAGGAAATCCACAAATTTTTTTTTATTTCTTTAATTAATTATTAAATTTGGTTTTAGAAGAAAATCTTCGTCTAATTCGCTCCAAGCCGAAAGTATAGCCACTAATAAGGACATTCCACTGTTAAAATAAATGGAAAATATATTGAAATTTATTTAATGAAAGCCATTCATACACATTTTTAAAATATCCTTTTGAATTATATAACAAATAAAATCTGTGTAAAAAAATCTAATTGACGTGTTTTTTCTCAATTTGCTAATATTAAGTAAGGCTCGTTAATTAGGGAGTGATTGTGCCAAAATTTTAATATAAAATATGGTAATTTTAACCCTCTTTAAAAGAACATTTCGATTTTAACAATAAAAAAATTTTAAAAAGTGTTTTCGTTTTTCCCGGATTACCAAAAACTGTTCATAGGCATATCTGTGACTAAAGTTGCCTCCCTTTCTTAAGAAAATAAAGTATTTTTAAAATTTTGTGCAAAAGAATAAAACACAATTAACGAAAAAAAAGTACGCGTTTCCATATTTTTAAGATTTTGTAGTACAAGAAAATCCTTATAAATTCATCATATCTGTTATTGCATTTACTAGCTTTTACGCAATTTAATAAACAATTGAGGTCAATTTCCAAAGTCATTTGAAAATCATTTAATATTTTTCAAAAGGAGTAGTTTACTTTTCATCCCTAAATGGTTCAAAGTATATTCGAACGAATTTCACATGCAAGATAGAAAATAAGTGATCAAGAAGTAATTTTGAAAAATACTTGCTCAATCGCAATCGGAAAAATAATAGTTAATCATATGTTCAATTGAATTCCTAATATGATAACTATAGAGTAGCAATAAAAATTTTAAAAAATTTTGAAAGTTTCTAATATAACATAAAGTTAATGTTTAACTTACAATTGGAGTGATATTAAATCTTTTCTTAACTTTACTTCTAAAATTACTTACAAAAATGTTTTCTTCTAATTTTTTCTATAAATTTGCGCCTATTTTTCCATTTCGTCAGGTTTTTATTTTTTTTATTTTAGAAAAATAACGCAACAAATCAATTTTGAAGATAGATTGAGTCAATACATGAAATTACTGCTTATAGGTACAGGATATGGTCAAAGTTCGGCAATGGCTAATCATTTTCAACTGACCTTGAAAATCGATTTCAGGGTCACTATCAAGTGCATCGCTTTAAATTCTACAAATTTGGTACTCAGCCCTTTTTTCAGAAAATATGTCGTTTCAAAAATATTTAGCTATAACTGTTTTCATCTACAGAGGTTGAATGGTGTTTTCTACCCCTAAAAAGCGTATTTAGCCGAAATAAAAAAACACGTATTTAATATTTTTCGCTGTTTAATAAGTATGTTAAGTTTCATTCAAATTGGCAAGTATTAGTTGGGTAGTGTTATTTGTCAGAATGTTTTGCCGATCTAGTTTTTTCAATATTTCTTTGCTCGTTTTCAGAATTTGTATTTTAATTTCTACGGACAAATAACTCATTCTTTTCTTCGATTTTAGTAACTTTTATTTGCTGATGTTGACCATTAATTGATCGAAACATATCAAATATTTTTCAATGATTTTTTTAGCGAATGTCGAAAATTTTGAAAATTTTTTCACCGTTAGTAAGTTAAAGTATTTGAATTCATTAAGTAATTAAATGATGTCCACAAGAACCTTACGAACTACCATAAGTTATATGAGATCCCTAGGACCCGTTTTTTACTGTTAGGATAAACTTTTTACTAAAATTATTTTAGATGAATAAAGGTTATGTTGTATGATTTCCGCCAGGGTTTACTGTTCCCATTATTGATGAAAATAAACTAACCGACCGATTTTGAAAATTTTTTCACTGTTAGAGAACTAAATTATTTTAGATGGATACAACTATGCTGCACAAAGTCCGTTCGGGTTCTTGGGTTCCAAAAATATCAAAACTAATTACCCAGCCGATTTTAAAAAATCTTTTACTCTTAGAAAGCTAAACTATTTTAAATAGGTACAGTTCTTAGATGAGATCCGCCAGTCCCCAAAATTTGGAAATTCGCTATGTTATGCAGATGCTGCGACAGGGGTATTTAACTTATGAATTCGAAACTTGAACATCAACAAAAAGGCTTCCACAATAGTTAGTAGTATGGCAGCTCAAGTTGGAAAGACTATTACTTAATATTTTTGAAAAGCAATGAATTAATTCGAAATTGATTAGGACAGAAACAAAAGTCATCGATGTTGTGAAATATTTCAAGAATGAAAAATGGACCTGAGCAGGTTATGTTATTCGCATGGCTATTAATAGATGGGCAAAAATTAGCAATTATTGTCAGTGGTTTACACTAGACCACAAAATAAATATTGACTGTCAAGGAACCAGATGGAGAAATGGATTAGACCATTCAGTAGACAAACTCAAGCACCAAAAAATACCGATAGAGTCCAATGAAAGTCTGAGTGGGAGATCTTTGCCCAGCAGTGGGATTAGGGATTATTATTTTTTTTATTATATAACCAACAATACTCTTAATACACTAATAAAACGCTCCTAATACTCTTTGTTTATAGCTCCCTTTCTGTCCACTGACAAGGTGCAAACAAAAATTTGAGACAAAGTAGTTGACGGAAAAGTAGTAGATGGACATACTACGTAGTATAGTCTGGACAATTTCATCATTATCATTCTAATTAAACGTCATTAAGGTGTAATAGATATTTATTTTAATTTGGCTAACAGTTTATTAAGTCACTTTTAGTAATAAAAATAATTAGGCATTAAAAGGTAGGATAATTAATTCGCATTTGTAAACAGTGCGCTTGAAAATTTATATGGCTATTTTTAAAGACAATTAAAATACAAGGATTAGTTTTTCTGAAAATGTTTATTTAGCAGTCATAGAATTTATAATACAATGGATAAAATATTTTATAAACTAAACAGAACATAATTTTAAGTGATTTTTTTCTTTTTTTTTTTTCTTTGAAGCAATATGAAAAATTAAAAAGTCGCTTTGAAGCGTGCAATAAGCGGACTTGCTTATGAATTATTTTTTTATTTTTTATTATAAAATATCACTATATCGGCCGGTCGATACGACATCTAGTAATTTTTCGAAACGACAATGTATTTTTTAAAAAAAATCACAGGAAAAACCCGGTCGTTCGAAACGAAATTACTAAAATATTGGAATTATAAAAAAAGTAATAAATCAAGTAATCCCAAATTGTAAATATTGACTAAATTTTGTTTAATCGAAATCGAAGGTTCGATACTCGACAGTGGTATCCAAAAACTGTGATTGTCTTTCATGATATTTACTTGGGATTTCAAAAAAATATATATAAAAATTCGTTTTAAAACAGATGCCTTTAGAGTATATATTTTGCAAGTTCTAAGCGTTTTCTATATATTTATTCGTTATTTAACCATTTTATTAAAAAATATACACCCTACCCCTTAGAAAAATCACAATAATAACAAAAACGTTGTCTTCAAATGTAATATCATTTCTTCGAAGTCTTTCAAAGTCTTTTATAGTTCAGTTTTCATAAATGTATGACTTTCTAAACTCGTACAAAATAGTATTTAAAAATAAAATGGTTATTTTCTTAATGCATTACTAAAATAACCAAAAGCGTTTTCATTAAATAATTCATATATACATACAATTAATATGTTGGGGAAATATTGTTAATAATTGTAATTGGTAGCAAATTAAAACATCTATAGAAATATATATTCCCTGTCGTTTCATTAAATAATAAATAAAAAATAATAAAAAATAAATTGTACTCTAATACTGCCCTGAACTTTCACCTAAAATTAAAAACAATTTGAAGAGATACGAAATAAGAAGAAATATGACAACAGTAAATTATAAATGGAATTATATTTCTTAATAAAACAGCAAGGAATATAATAAATATTTCATTGTTTGTATATATTTATGCCATTGTTAATGTTCCAGCACCCAATCCAAATCCAACACCTTTAGGTCCAAAGTTTCTACCATAACAACCTCGGCAGTAAATTTCACCATCAGGTCCGTCACATAAATTAGTTGAATCTAGTGAACGGTGGCATACATTGCAGCTGAAGCATCTTTTATGCCAGATACGATTTTTACTAATCATTTGTTCAGCGGCATATACGGCAAATCCACATCGTGGACATCCTTGACCAGGAGGTGCTTTACTTGCACCGGTTGGTTTTAAGTCATTGCTAGAAAAAAATAAAGAGAAACCAATTATTATTAATGTTTCGGTAAATTTCTGGAATATTATGTGGAAATTTTATACGTACTGAATGTGAACTGGTTCACCGTCAGTTGAAACAAGGGTTGGAGCATGACCATAACCAAATCCTTTCGGTCCAAACAATTTACCATAGCAAGATTTACAATGAATTTCTTTGTCAGGACCATCGCAAGCTAACATAGAATCAAGTGGCCTATGACATTCGGCACAGTTGAAGCATTTTTTATGCCACATGGTTCCTTTGGCAAGTTGCTGTTCAGCAGCAAAGACCATTCCACCGCAACGTGGACAACCTTGTCCCTTAGGAGCTTTGATTGATGTTGTGTCTGGGTTGTAGAATGGTCTTGATTGGGAAATCTCGTCTTCACTGAATATGTAAAAATAAATATATTGTAAAAACATGAGTATGATATAAATAATTTTATTAATTAATGGAAACTCACGTAAGACCATCTGTTTGGAGGAATCCAGATCCACAAGCAAATCCATATCCATGTGGACCCCATTTCTTTCCATAGCAAGTTTTGCAGTAAACATCACGGTCAGGACCGTCGCAAGCAATTATAGAGTCAAGTGTCTTATGACAATCACGACATTTAAAACATTTGCGATGCCACTCCTATTGAACAATAATTAATTTCGTAATTCTTTTAATAATAAATATGCTATATTGAGTGTTAGTATATAAATGTGTGAAAGCTCTACTTACTCGTCCTTTAGAGAGTACTTGTTCAGCTGCAAATACAACACCACCACATCGAGGACATCCTTGGCCAGGAGGAGCTTTAATTACCGAAGTGTCGATAACTGTCGTTTTTGGTGCTTGATCGCTGTGAATTTAAATACGATTACTTAATAATTATTTAGAATACATATAATGTATATTCCATTGTCTTTTACATGCAATTTTTTAAGGAAATTTATTTGAATCTAAAGGTTAATAGTCTGTCCAGTTCAGTAATTCAAAAACTACTATATACCTACGTAAGCTAACTTTGTATAGGTATGTGGTAATAACTAGATGGTTTCTAAAATGTAAGAGTGATTATTTATCTTTTTGAGGTCCAAATCTAGGTAAATAACAAGTAGGATAAGCTACAACCAGTTAGCTTAAGAAACAAAAAGGTATTTTATTTTCCAAACCAAATTTTGGAAAACCTTTATGTGAAATAAAAGGAAGGATTCAGTTTTTTTAACATTTTGACAATTTTAGCTTTTTTTACGTTCACAGAAATGAATAAAATAAGATACCTATTTTCCGGCATATAACGCGCACCTTGAACACAGAAAATATTGTGTAAATTTTGGGGTGCGCGTTATACGCCGGATATAAAATTGAGTAAAAATTATGACGGTTTTTATTTTAATATTATGTATTCTTCTGTCAATAGTAAGTGGGTTATTAAATAAAAGAAGAATTAGCAAATAAAAAATTTAATAAGATAGAATAAAAAAAATAAAATATATAATAAAAACAAAAATAATATATAAAATAGGTATATGATTCATTATTTTATTATCAAAGTTTGGGTGCGCGTTATACGGCGAACACAGAAAAAAACTAAAAAATTATTAAAAATTTTGGGGTGTGCGTTATACGCCGGAAAATACGATATTATTCCACTACGTAAAAATTACTATAATGACTAATTTCACATATACGAAGGTTGCTATTTAGACCGGCCGCATACATTCCGGTTTTGACCGGGCCGGGCGCCCGGTCCGGGTACCTGAAGGTGCAAATAACATAGTAACTTCATTTACTGCCGCACACTTTTCTTATTCTTACCGGTCAGAACGGCCGGTCAGAATGCAACCGGCGACGCCCGGACCGGGCAATCAGAAATAGAGGAAACTCGCCAAATAAAAGAATAAAATATGTTAGAAACATTAATAGGTCGTCGTCCATTTTATTTCATGAAATCGACAATAATGCAGTCGATACAACAATACCGAACTATCAAATAAAACTGATATATTTTTTTAAGAATTCAATTAACCGGCATGTGTGCGCTAATACGGCCGGTTGACCGGCCCGGGCGCCCGGCCCGGTCACAACCGGAATGTATGCGGCCGGCCTTAATGTTGTCGAACTGACCACATTAGCGCGGTTAGATGACACTGGCGTATTCATTGTAAAATTTATTATTATTTACTGAAAAATGACATTTGTGACAATTCTGCTAAGGCGATGTACATAGTACAAAATTACTCCCTAATAATTAGAATTTAAAATTATATTGGAAAAGTTATATGTCAATGCAGTAACGATGTTATTGGAAGCATCATACGTTTTAAAATAGAAGTCAAAATTTTCTATTGTATCAGATAATTTTTTATAATTATGTCAATATAATATGTATAGCACCAAGAAATGTTGTGAGATAATGCTGCCATAGTGCCAGTACAAAATAGTGGACATAACATGATGCAGTTTAGAATAATTCTGAATATTTTATCTGACAATATTTAATAATAATACTTAAACTAAGTAATAATTAAACAATATAATTTTAAAACACTTTTAAATCGAAAATATAATTGCAGATATACTCGTATACGTATCAGTTCATTTTGTTAGTAACTTTTATTACATATTACTACTTGTGAAAAAAAAACGTAATTTTTTTTAACTTGTCTTTAGTAAAAAAACCAAAACCAGAGGAGCTAAAATAATATAAAATAGTTATATAATTTGAAAAAAGGTATTAGTAACAGTAATTGTTATAACTATAAAATAATACACTATATTAAGGAAATTACACAGGAAGCATGCCTGAAAAAATTATAGGCAATGCTACCTTTGCCATTGTATATCCATAAGATCGCAGGTAAGTCCGATTGATGAGGCTCCGGAATGGCCCACACCTCGAGGTCCAAATCTTTGTGCGTAGCAAGCTACGTTTCCATAATTTTATGAACATTAGTAAAGCATTTTTTATATTCTAATATTAAAAAAAATGTCGTTTCAAAAATTAAATTAGTACCATTTGCATGTCATAACCTTGTTATAAAAATGTTTAAGAAAAGCTGTGAGTGTATTTTTCTTTTCTAAGAAGCGTCTTTTTCAAAGTTTTTAATAAATATTTAATCATACCCGTTAGCATAGCAGTCGCTCTGAAGAGCACCGCCTCCTTGTCCATAACCATAGCCTTTGGGTCCAAACTTCTTGGCGTAACACACTGTTTAACACATATTAATATCATTGGATGCATGTTATTCAATTTTGTTAAAAAGTAAATTTTTTGTTGGTAACTAATTAGTCAAAATCTATTCTTCAATATTTGGCTCATAATTAAATTATCATATGTCATAGATAAGGATAAACAGTATTTGATAAATTCATGAAACGAATGGAAATTAAAGGACGTACCTTTACAATAAATATCCTTGTCTGGACCCTCACAACAAAGGATAGAGTCAAGTCGCTTGTTACATTGTGCGCACTTGAAACATTCTTTATGCCATGCCTTCAATTAAATTAAAAAAAGTACATAAAACACATGTTAAATTACATAAATTTCATTGTTATCAAAATAACAATTAATAACAGAGGTGATTGTTGTGCTAGAAAATCTATTAACGAAGAACGTGCACTTTATTGTCCTGTAAATATTTCTTATTGTGTATATAACATTTTGCTGTTGCTCTGTATGTTTGGTTTTTGTTTAAAATATTTAGAACGTTTTTGTATTTTTTATTTAAAATTTTATCACGAACACAAGTTGATATAGGATGCATATTATAATGTTATATATAATATATATTTTTAATTTGTATATTTGAAATATTTATCAATTTTTGAAATAAATTTATATTCGCAATAAAATTTTAACGTTCTGCCACGTAATTAACAACAAAAATAAACAAAATAAAGGTGTGTGAAATATAACTCCTTGAAACAGGAGAATCACGTGCTTAAGAAAAATAATACAATAATCGTACATTTGCAGTACACATCACCATCAGGACCATCACAATGTATTGTTGAATCTAAATGTCGTGTACATTGTCGACATTTGAAGCAGCTTTTGTGCCAACCCTAGACATTTTTGTTTTTTTATAGTAATATTGATCTTTTTAGGACTTTATGATAAAATTAATATCTTCCATTTATATACCTATACTTGGATTTGGAAATTATTTTTTATTTTCAGTGGAAGATATTAACAATAAGATTCATACTTACGCGGCCTCGCGCTAGCATCTGTTCAGCTGCATACACGTAACCACCACATCTCGGGCAACCTTGACCTTCTGGAGCTTTGGCAATCACTCTTGGTTCCAAGCAAGCTCCATTTCGTATAGCACTATAAAATAAACCTTTCGTTTTAATATTGAAAATAATATTTTTGTTTTAGAAACCAAATAATAAAAGATTTTCTACTTTTTTTCCTTTAATTATTTGGTTTCTGAACTAATAACAAATTATAAAAAACAAAAAGCATTTTTAAAAAATAGTAATATAATAGTAAGTAACTGCGAAGCTGCAATAATTAAAAGAATAAAAATTGTTATTAAGAAGCGATGAGAATTTTTGAACTAGTTGCATAAAATTATTAATTTGGTAATGGGAGAAGGGCCATCACTCCCGCATAAATTTTTTCCGGCATATAAAATACACTTTACATAGTTCGTTTTATTCATTAAACTGTGTAAATAAAATAAGATATAATATTTTAGACACATTTCTTGATGAGGGCAGGTTCCTTATCCCATCACTTGAAATAAGCAGAGGGAATGATGGAGAAAAGCTTTCTGAAATATTTTCGGATTTCCAAAATTATTAAACTGTTGAGAACAACCAATTACTTTGTTTTTTAAATTCTTACATTTTTCTTTTAATGTTTAGTAATGTTGTAACATAGCTGAAAATACGGAAAAAACAAATTTATTTAAAAAAAATTTTTTTTTCAAAAATAAAAAAAATGTTTTGTCAAAAACGGCAGTACTATGTAGATGTGTTAAATGAATTATTCTATTGATGTTTAGTGATGTACGTTTTTAATGAACAAATTCATAGTAAGATCAATTTTTCCAGTGTTTTCAAATAAAGTTTTATGTAAGTGTTTAACATATTAATCCATGTGTTTTGTATGGAAGGCAAAAAAAAAAAATTGTGGGAAAATTAGAGATCTTACTATTGCCATTTTATTTTGTAAATAATCATTAGTGTGCTTATGTAGGGAAGAGCTTTATTTTGTTAGTGGATATTTTATTAGTTTACATTTTGGACTCCATATAAAGCCGCATGCGCATACAGCCCACTCTGTTTTATGTATTTATAATTTTGGTCTTCTCACCCATATACTTATAAAATTAGACTGGATCTTCTTTTTATTTACTTTCAAAAAAGATATACGTGCACCAAAAATCAAAAAAGAAAAAATGTGTGTTCTTTTCAAAATATTTCTACTTTTTTGAATCATTGCAATTTTAAATGAATTTAATATGGTTATTTGAATTAATCATTTTAAACAAAAAAGGTGATGCTTTAAATTGCATTGATTCAAATAGAAAATTTTGTGCGGAATTTAAAAAAAAAAGAAATATATACTATATATAGATAAAATAAATGTTTTATTTTATGTTTATTTATTAATTTAAATTAATTTATCGAACATACAGTACGATATACAAATAGTCCTATAAAAATTAATCTTACAAGTGACAGAAAAAAAGAGCACCCATAAAAGTGCCATGAAAAAATAAAATTTTAAAGAAAAAAAACATAATTTACTCAGATAATAATTTGTTTAAAAATTACATCTAAATTAATTATAGGTTGTTTTCTTTTGAAAGATGTAAAGGTGCACATTTTTGTGATGGTGATAGGTGTCTTTAGGAGATTGTATCGCGAGCAATTTTGTTGTGGGTTGACAGTAGACCTCGGGGCGGTTCACAGCAATTGGGCGACGATACCGCTCACGGGACCCACAGGAACTCACAGCGATCGTTTACTTGCTGTGCGAAAAAAGGGAGAACACAAATCATGCATATTTGTTTGTCTATTTAAATTTAAATTTAATATTTATTCAAAAGAAAAAATATTTGTACTCATAAGACAGTATAAAAAATTGTCTTAAAAAAAAAAATAATAAAAATAATAAATTACCTATGCTTATTATAGGTATATTTGAGACATATAATTTGTTTTGGGTTTCGTTACCACGTTGCGGTGTATTTTAAAGCATGCATTTGATCACTGTCAATAAGGATTTAGCGTAGATGTACAAAAAATTATTCACTTGTGCTTGTGATCAAAAATCAATGTACAAAAAAATAAAAATAAAAAATTATTGAATAAATATTTCTTAGAAAAAAAAAATCATGAAAGTGTATATTGCAACTGACGTGTTCGGTTAACGTGTTTGATTATATTGCATTTTATAAGCAATACATTTTCAAATTGAAATTTAAAGAACATACCGAATAAAATCTGTTTAAAACACCTTTGAATTTATATTAATATGTTTTCAGTATTATATTTGTTTATACCTTATTTTCGGCAATGTTCTTTCAAATTCAATCATGCAATGTGTAACAAAAAAAATTCGATACTTATTTATAAAACTCTTTTATACTACTGTATTTGTATCTCATTTACACAAAATAAATATATATAAATAAAATTATCAAGCAGGATAATAAATTAGGAATTTGTAGATGGTGCGGCGAATTTGCAAATTTAATTGATAAAAATATGATGAAGATAAGGAAAAGCCCTCCGATAAGAGACATTTGACGTATACATAAATGTTTGTATTACGTATTACATTGTTGAAATAATTTATTGGATGTTTTTATTTTAATAGTTTTGGGAAAGATGTTAGAAAATCGTTCATTTGTATGTAAAAATAATATTATAATATGCAAAATATAAATATGCACGTTTGATTTCATTTTTATGTACAAGTGGTTTTGTATTATGATAAAATATATGGTAATGTTGATTAAATATAAATAAAACAGTGATTATTTAAAATGTGCGCTGTTTTAAGTTGTTTTGATTGTTCTTACTTCTGAACTTAATTATCTTTCACTATAAAGTACAATGTACAATAAATGTAAAATTAAAAAAAATTATTATTTAATTATTTTTTAAATTATTAATTCTGTAATGAAATATATTTATTGTGTAAAAGTCGTCTTTATATACAGGGTGTTAGTGAATAAGTGCGTGACTGCTGCATTTGTATGACATTTTAATGGGTGACTGCTGAGAATTTTTTATGTAAAAAAGTTCATATAAACCCGGGTCCGAAAACGCTTAATTTGTGTTCAATTTTGCGTTTTTTTAATATTTGTTTTTTTAAATATTTCAAAAACGTTTTGAGATATTCACACTAAATTTGGGACACGCCACGACAGGATAAATACCCGTATTCTGAAGTAGACAGAATATTTCCACCCAAAGCAGTGGCGTCCGTACGGCCATGCGATGACATACTTTTTGCAGAGAAAAAAGGCACGCTAACGATTTATATATATATATATATATATATATATATATATATATATATATATATATATATATATATATATATATATATCGCAGTTCAATTAACGGTTAATTTAAGTTTATTAAATAAAAAGTAATAATTATTATTTATTAAAAGGCTGTTGGATATTAAAAAATAATATCAATTCATATAGTTCGAACTAGGAAATCAAAAAAATTAAAAGTTATTTTTTGAGAATTCTCATTTTTGTACTGGAAGTCAAATGTTCAAAGCTATCTCCAGCTGGGACAACTTTAACTACACCTTGGGTAGTTTTGAGTCATTGATTTTAAATGAAAATAAGTTTAATTCTTATTTTTTATGAAACAATAATACTCATCGAGCACTTATCAAAAAAATTAAAAATGGTCAAAAATTTTGAAAATTTTTTGCTTCTTTTCAATAGACTGTCTTAGTCATTTTTTTTAGCTACATTAAAAAAATATCCTACAAATTGTGACAACCAACCTCAGATGGTGGGGCAAAAAATTGGTATGCGAATCTTTAAGGAGATAGTTAATTTCTGTTAGTTTTATTACGTCTGTGGTAGTTAATTTCTGTTAGTTTTATTACGTCTGTGGTAAGGACGTGTTTGAAAATTTAAAGACAAATAGTTATTTGACCAATAAAGAATATTCCTTGATTATTTCAAGAGATCTAGACATTAATTTTGCCAAAAATGTAACAATCATTCCCGGTTTCCCTTATTTGTTTCTTAAAAGACGACTTTTACATTTTATATAAAACATTGTTGCTTTGTAATTACAAATTTTAAAATTACTATTTTTGTAAAAATAGACATAAACTTCATGAAGATACAACAAAATTAAGTATTTGTTTAGAACTTAGAATTTAATGCAATCTATGTATTTATTAGTCCGTGCAATTTAGTTAGAATCCTCTTATAACTTGTTCGTAATAAAATGAAACAATAAATTTTACTGAATTCGTTTGTCTAATCTTTAAGAGAAAATAAGGCATTATCATTCATTATGGATTTGCATACACAATGAGAAGTTTATGCCAAAGATTATTGTACTGCAAAAATATATGCAGGCATTAAGGAAAGAAACTATTATGTGACCTGTCCGTTAAATTGAAATAATCTCCCAGCGACCCCACCATAATTTTTTTCTTTTAACTGCAAAGATTAAAACTTATCTTCTTAAAACAAGAAATATAAGAAATTAAGGCGTTGGGATACAGTAATCAATCTAAAAAATGACGAATTTTAGAATTAATTCCGATAAGATAATAATTACGATTTAATAGATTTGTAGGTACTTATTTATTTATGTACCTACATATCATTAAGTAGGTATTAATATAAAAAAAATATTTTTCGCAAAGAATTTTTCATCATTTTTATTTAAAATTTTTGAACAAAAAGTGATACCAACAAAATTGTAGGTTAGACTAAAACTATTCTTTTTGCTATATGTGTTTAAAATTTCAAATCAATGAATCTATTACTTTTGGGGATAACATGTACGCCGTTTTGAAAAAGAGTTCCGAGAAAAACGCGTTTAAGATGATTAGTTTTTCAATGAAATTTAAATTTTCAGTTCTGATCGTCAATATTTATTTGTTGGATCTTCATAAGTATGTTTGTTTTTCAGAACAATCATTTTTAATAAATTAATGCAAAGGATGTGTATAATGATTATGATTTAAAAAAGGTTAAAAATTTGTACTTACCCTCCTTCTTCACCGGCAAGGTGGGCACCAGTATCCATACTAAGGCATCCAGCACCACCGCCAAAACCGTATCCTTTTGGTCCATATTTACGGGCGTGGCATACTTTACAGAAAAGTTCACCTTCGTGTTCAGAGCAGTTTGTGGAATCGAGCATTTTACCACAAAGCCCTATAAGAAACAATATAAATTTAGTGCTCATCAATAAAAATAGCATTTATGTACATGTCAGTTATTTTATTTGATATTTACCGCATTTGAAACACATTTTGTGCCATTTGAGACCTCCAGCTACTCGTTCTTCGGCGGCGTATACTGATTTACCGCATTTGGGGCATTTGGGGTGTTCAACTGGTTTGAAAGGCATCTTTATTTATTTTTCGGACTGTAACAAGAGAAAAGTATATTTAATTTTTACTCAAAATTTATTTTTATAGTGGTGTTAATTTTGATTGGTAAATTTCTATAAATAATAAAATATGTGAAGTATTTTAGTAAGACAGCAAGAATACTAATACTGGTGACTTGTTATTAAATTTGAAGAACAATAGCTTACGTGACTAGTTTAAAATTTTCTATCTGAGCGTCTTATAGCTAGGGTCGAGTTTATTTTTGACTTTAACTCTTTGACAACGAGCTCATATGTAAAAGATGAAGAAAGTTCAGTTGTACCCATATAAATGTAGATCTGGGACAATCGGTCAAAATTTCAGTAATAGAATATTATTTATATACTTTTCTTCAATTGGAACATATATTTTTTCGGCAGTTTTGTTAGTAAATCATTTATAAGTTGTAATTGAATCGGTGAGTTGAAAAACAGTACAATTCCAAAATGCTTGTTTTGAGAAAAACCCAAAAATATGTTTTGGTTAGAAAGTGTACATTTTACAACAATCAAATGCACAGAGAAGTTGTAGGGAATGACTTCCTCTACAAGAACTTGCCGAGCAAGTTTCATTAAGTGTATCCTGAGAAGCTGTACAGCAAAAAAAGAACTTGGAATTATACTGTTTTTCCACTCAGTATTTGTGAAACGTAAAAAAAGTAACTAATTTTAATAAGAATGCCTTTATTAATGAATTTTTACGCAATATGATAGGTTAGAACTGTAATGTTTACATTATGAATCCTGATGATTTTCATTGCTTGTCTCCTAAGACGTAATATGGTAATAAAATTCCAAGATTTCGCCACTCATATACCTTAAGATTTTTTTTATATCATTGATCTTTTTCGCGTTGATTGGTAATGGCTCTGCGGTCTGCCGAACCTCAAAGTAAAATTTTCCTTGAAAAACTTCAAGTAAAATTCGTACTTAACTTTCCCCCTTTCTTCTGGATATTTTTTCGTGAAAAGGTCACACATAATCTTCACATTTAGAGAGGCGTCAAGGTAGTAAACTTCTTTAGAACTATAATGAGAAACCTTTGTGGGAAATGATTCTATGTGATATTTTATTTTAGCAATTATTTCAGGGGACAATACATGTAGTCTGTTGTTATGCTTGGCACACAAATCTTTAGGAGTCTGTCCAGAAATCAATAATTTATTCAGTCGCTGAAGACGCGAATTAGTTATTGACTGTATTCCTAAAAAAAGATGTTTTATCACTGAGCCATTTCGTATAAAATACGAAAACGTTGTGGTCCTATTTTTTTTTTTTTGGTTTCTCCTTTCGGACAACTTCTAACTATTAGCATGAACATAAATTGAGTGGAAGAACGATATAACTCCAGGAGTTGTATCGCTCTCCCACTCAATACAAAAACAGGTAGCTTCGTAAATGCGTACACAGTGTGTTAGTTATACTGTTCTTCGATTCATTAGAAAGAGCCACGTTTAAATGTAATTTTGGCTATCTCCATTACAAACTGTCAATTTTGGAGTTATACTGTTTTTCCACTCATCGATTCAATTAATATAAGTGTATTACGAAAACCGTAAAAACTTTTGATTTCATAGACTAAATGTTCTATCAAACTATTAAGCTATAGTCTTAAAATTTAACCAAATTTTGAAAGAGTCATATTGCTGTTGTATAGATAGTAAGATTAAGAAATTCTGTATAGATTAATATTTATATATAAAATTACATATTATGCTTTTACGAACTTATAACTTGTTAGATTTATTGTGCATTTTTGGCTGTTTAAATTATAAATACCCTTAAAAATTCTGTATTATGTATATTTAAATTCAGTTTAACTATAGTAAATTAAGCTTGCTATAGTAACTATAGTAACTATAGCAAGAGTAACTATAGTAACTTAAGCTTGTAAGTCTAGACTCATTTCGTTTATTGTAGTGTTGGGTCGAAGCGACTCTTTTATGTGTGCTAGCACACATGACTCCGCACAGTGAGGCGTGCCGCACAGAGTGAGCGACTCTTTTGGAGCACACAACGTACCAAGCACACTCGCATACTGTGTTACGTGTGATGTTGTGTGCGATTAAGTTTGAAACGAATCACAACTCTTCTGGAGCACATAGCACAGTGTTTTATTGTGGTATAGGTGCTGTGCTGTCCTTTCTTTTATTGCTCTGTCGTTTCTTTTATTGTCCTTTCCTTTTATTGTCTTTTATTTGTCCTTTTAAGTAGGTACATTTTAAAGTCTATATTAAATAAAATAAAATTTACTACTTCTTTACTCTGCGGGAGTAGTTTTCTGTACAATATTTCGGACATATTAATAAAATAACATATAATACAATAATAATAAAATAACATACAATACGAATACATAATTCATATGAAATATTTTTAAACATTATAAACTGGAACACAATTTGTCAAATGTCAACCCAGGAAGTAGGAACCCATAAATTAGTGCATAACATGTATCTTCTTCATTTTTAAAAAAGTTGAAATCTTTTGTTTGTGCCATAATATGCAACATATGTTAATCTGATGTCCAGTTGAGTATAGCATGTGCAGAAAAAAAATGTGCTCAATTATGTGCCATGTGTAGTAATAGCGGACTGTGCTAATGACTCCTTTTGTAAGAGTCGCACAGCACACCGCACACTTAAAAGAGTCACTCTTTTGGAGTGACTCGCACATGTGCGACCCATCACTAGTTTATTGATAACATAGATGAAGAAGTATGCCTATTTAATGTAATTGAATGCTGTCACTCGAAATGTGAAATAGATAAAAAAATCATAATCATAGAGCGGATATTATAATTTTTATAGATTGGATTAAGTAAAAATTAAAATACAAAATTATAAAATCAGTAAAATCACTAATTTTATGAACATATCACTGTGATATGTTCATAACATCATGTGATTTTACTGATATTATAATTTTTATAAATTAACAGTAAAAAATTATAATCATCCGTTCTATATTCATAATAAATTTCTAATTCCATAGTTCATTAAATTCATAGCTACCAAATTGAGAAGTTTGAGTCCCGATTTGTCAAAATCTCTAACCGCCTTTTTGCTCCGGTAATTAAGTAAAATTTTTAATTATAATTCGGAAAGCAACACACAATATAAATAGAGTAGATTTTTTGAGGTTTTCTTTGGATCTAAGTGTGAAAATTTTTTTAGTCAAGTATCATCTTAAAATTTGAAATATTTTTTGAAGGTCAAAAAACAAGTATTACAAATATTTTTACATAATATGTTATTTGTAGCTGAAATATAAATTTTATAAATAAAGATAAATAGAAAAAATGCACCCACATATGTTGGCATTAGTGTCATCCTAATACATATAAGTTGAATTCAAAAACAATTTTTAATCAATCTCTGTTATAAAATGATTTAAAATATGAAATTTATTTATATCCCAAGTTATTAAAAATGATTTCTGCATAATGCTTAATTGCTTATATGTGTTCTAGCTATATCATTATTCCAAAATATTTATCTAATTTTATCTATTGTATATATGCATACATATACATATTTGTTATAATCGTTAATATTCGTAGATGATGCCGGCCGGTAACGAGCATTAAAATATATACCGTTACACACATGTTTGTTTCAGTGCAATATAATATTGAAATATAAAGGAAAAAAACGACGAACATACACATATGCTGAAGAAAGCGTGGGATAAATTTTGGAATGGTGCCAATGCCGCGACCCGCGCCAAATTTGGTGAGACCAGGTAAAGTTACATATAATATACTTGGAATATTTCTACAAGAATGTGTTTAAATAAAACAGTCTTTTAACATTTTCATCTGAAGAAACACGTATATACATAATATGTAGATAGTTTGATGAAGTTTTTTTGTTTCTTCTCAATAATAATAAAACATTGAGTAGCTTTGCGAATTTGATGGAGTATATTGTTTTAAAATAGGAAAAATATAATTTATCTATTTCGGCTCGAAAGAAAGTCATAAAGATTTCAAGATAAATTTTAAATGCTAATATTGTATTTTTAACCAGCACGGCGCCCTTACCCCACTGTGAGAATATTTTAAATCCTCCAGAAGCTTTGCTTTGTTACAGACGGTAATCTACTGACAGTGGATATGCTGACGGTGACTTCTTAATTTTAGACAAAAAAAAAGTACAAAAAGTTGAAGCATATTACAAGACATACGCTCCTGGTTCCTTTGACCACGGAGAAATTTTACGAAGTGCCTATCCATTGATCATTTTAATATCAATATCTCGAATATCTTCGAAAACATTACGCTACTGGCCTATGTTATCACGATATCGAGGCCGGGTTTATCTCTGTGGAGGACCCGGCGCACTTCTCATGTGGTGGCCCCTCAGTACATTATATTTTTTGACAGATGTTGTGGAGGCCCCTATTGTGTGCAGGCCCTCGGGCATGTGCCCCAAGTGCCCTTATGTAAATCCGGCTGTGTAAAGTATGCCTAATAAAAAATTTAAATTTGTGGGTATTTTAATGTACCCAGAATTATCCATTTAGCTTACAATTTTTTTTAACATTTAAGAGCATTTAATTGAAATTTAGATTCATGATAAAAAGGGAGAGTTTAATATGGATATTTTTGGGATATCTAGAGCTCAATTTTATTACATTTAAAATATAGCATAAGAAACAACATACTTTTATTTTTATTAAAAAAAAATAAAAATAAAAATAAAAAAAGTAGGTACAGTGCCTTAAAATACAGTAGGTACTATAATGTGCATAGTAGGTACTGTAGGTACGAAGGATCATTACCGATAAATATACTACTAAAAATAAAATAATTTCAAAAAATTTCTTGTGAACCCGTAGTAAATGAATATATATAAATAAAAAAATATATATATATATATATATATATATATATATATATATATATATATATATATATATATATATATATATATATATATATTTAGTTTTCGTTTCAATAATTTTCTCTTAGAAAAAAGTCAATATTTTATGTTACAAATTACGTTTAATTCAATACGTTTTGGAAGAGTTAATATTGATGTTAATGTAAACATGGCTAAGAGGGCACAATGTAAGTATGGAGCCAAAAATATATCAGATTTTGACATTAATTGTTATAAAGAAACACCGTAATTAAATTATTTAAGCTTTAGAAAAATGTATACAATCTATTCCAAATTCTGGATTTTAGGTACATAATTTAACTCCAAAAGTTCAAAAAATTTAGCCATAACAATTACTAATACTATCGGAATTTGTCATTAGTATCCGTCCCTAGATATATTTAGAAAACTTTCATTAATAATGACCATAAATAACTGTTTCCAAGTATTTTTTTTGGAACATCCTTAAGCTTTTTTTTCAGCTAGCTGTGAAGAATGGTTGCAGTTATTTTTTGTTTCTGTTATTTAAAAAAGTGAGCTTAATATTCCTCAATTCTCGTAAAAAGCTAATTTTAAAATTACATACAATAAAAACTTCAAAATAACATAATTCTAACCTTTTAGGGAAATAGAAAATCAAAACCTTATTATCGGAACTGACTGAGCGCAGGGCCGTGGAAAGAAATGGCGGGCCCTAGGAATAAAGTATATCTCTTAAAAATTCTTCCTGGAAAAAACAAGCGTCGAACAAAAAAAGTTTTTACTGCCCCCTACTAACCGCTACGGGGCCCCTTTTCCAGCCCGGGCGCCGGGGCTACAATCCCGGCTACCACACCCTCTCGTCAGGCCTGACTGAGCGAGATTAAACTCATCTGATATATTTGGAATAAGCAATAAGAGTGTTTATGTTTTTGTTAAAATTGTAATATTGATACGAAAATTATTAAGCATAATTTGACAGTACGGAAATAATAAATTTAACATAATGTGGATTTAATTTTATTAGCTATTACTCATGTCAAAGAATCGATTTAATTAAACTTTTAGCGAATTTTCGAATCGAAAATTCAGCTATGTCATGGCGCGATTTGAGCTCGGGATTATGATAGAAATTTTTTTGAGGTCCCTAGAAGTCGAAAATGACATTCACCAAAAATTTATATGTATGTATGTATGTATGTATGATTGTATGTATGTATGTATGTATGTATGTATGTATGTACGAGGTGTGATAAAAAAGTAACGGGAATTTTTGAATTTCGCGGGCTTTATAAATCCAATGTTTAAAATTTTTTTTTATATTGTTAGTACACATGTTCCTGACATATTATGTTGGCAGTTACAGCCATCTTGAATGTTTAGTTTATTTTTGTCAGTTGAAAAGGTTATACATGTTTTTGTTTGTTCGACGATTTTTTACTTTCGAAAATTCTGTTTGAAAAATGGAATAAAGTGCAGCACCGCATTTGAAATCTTGACTGTGGCTTTTGGCGAAAGTGCTATGAGTAAGAAAAAAGTTTACGAGTGGTACAAACGTTTCAAAGAGGGCCGTGAAGATGTTAAGATGACGATCGTTCTGGACGCCCTAACACATCAACAACCGACGACAACGTCGAACAAGTAAAGAAAATGATTCTAGTACATTGCCGAATTACTATCAGAGAAGTTGCTGATGATATCATTTGGCTCATGCCAAGCCATTTTTTCCGATATTTTAGGCATGAAACGTGTGGCAGCAAAGTTTGTTCCTAAATTGCTGAATTTCGACCAAAAACAATGTCGCGTGGACATCGCTCAGGAATTGATAAATGAAGTCAACAACGATCCAGAATTTCTTAAAACTGTCATAACAGGTGATGAAACATGGGTATATGGATATGACGTCGAAACCAAGGCCCAATCGTCCCAATGGAAGATCCAAGACCGAAAAAGATTCGGCAAGTTCGATCAAATTTGAAAGTTTTTCTTACTGTTTTCTTCGATGTCAATGGCGTAGTACATCATGAGTTCCTTTCATATGGTCGTACGGTCAATAAGAAATACTGCCTGGAAGTTATGCGCCGTTTGCGTGAAGCAATCCGACGAAAACGCCCAGAATTGTGTCAAAGTCACTCGTGGAAATTACATCACGATAAGGCTCCCGCTCACATCTTCTTGCTTGTTCGTGATTTTTTGGCAAAAAAAAACAACATTATTTTGCCTCAGCCGCCGTATTCGCCGGACATGGCCCTCTGTGAGAATAATGAAAGGATGACGTTTTGCCACTATTGATGAAATTAAAATAGAATCGCTGAAGGAGCTAAAGGCCATTCCAAAAAGTAAGTTCCAAAAGTGCTTCCAAGATTGGAAAAAGCGCTGGCACAAGTGTATTATATCTGGAGGGGATTACTTTGAAGGGGACAATATTGATGTTGATTAATAAATAAAGATTTTTTAAGAAAAACGAAAATTCAAGTTACTTTTTGATCACACCTCGTATGTATGTATGTATGTATGTATGTATGTATGTCTGTATGTATGTATGTATGTATTTGTGTATGTATGTGTTTTATGTATTTAATCTTTTAAATACTTTTAAAAATAATAAAACTATAATTTTATAACTTAATTTATTAATTAATTAGTAAGATTACACAGATAAAAGTACATGCTGTTTTTGTACATCGTATTTGTATTTGTACATCGTACTTGTATTTGTATGTTCTTTATATGAGGGCGTCCATCATTGCACTGCCCGTCTTGTATCTGTTAAAATGTCATCTCACTTCCGTTAGTATAGTGGTGACATCTTTTAACTATTTAAAACTATAATTAAATATAAATATAATTATGTATTATTTAACACATATATAACACGCCCTTTTTTTTTTTTTTTTTTTTTTTTTTTTTTTACAACTACAAATTAAGTTTTTCAGGTTTTTTGATTTGACGCCCTCTTCTAGTATAATTAATAGTATTATCCACATTACTGCTTATAAAATTATTATTTTCTTGTGGCTTTAGATTTTCATTATTACTAACATTAACTGAACTATTGTTATTATCCCCGGTATCATTTTCGTTAGAGAAATTATCATTGTAATCATAATATTTTTTAATAAATTTTGAGTTTCTGCGTACTATCCCCCCTTTTCCTGTTTTTACTAGATAGGCACGAGGTTCTTTTAGTTTTTTAATAATTTTGGCTTTTTCCCAAATTCTTTTAATTTTATCCCATAGCCATATTTTTTGATTTTCATAATATCTTATTTCTGGCTTTGCATTTCGATTATAATATTTTATTTGAGTATTTTTGCTTTTAGAACGTTGTTTGTTAACATTTACAACTTTCGATTTTAACAATTTTTGATTTATGGGAATTTTAGTTCTTATTTGTCTGTTTAAAAACAACTGAGCAGGGCTAACACCTAAATCAGTAAGAGGCATACTTCTATAATTCATTAAATAGGTATTATAATCACATTTATTTTCATACAAACATTTTTTAAGCATTTTTTTAGCGATACCAACCCCTTTTTCTACATACCCATTGCTTTGAGAATGGTACGGACTAATATTAATTATTGAAAAGTTAAATTTTTTAGCAAAATCTCTGTATTCATTACTGTCAAAGGGATTGTTATCTGATACAACTGCTTCTGGAATGCCGTACTTACTGAATAAATTTCTTAATACATTGATAATAGAGTGCATAGTTTTATCTTTTAACTTTTCTACCTCTAACCATCGTGAATAATAATCTATTATAACTAAATAAATATTTTTTTCAAACTCAGCAATATCAATTCCTATTTTTTGAAAAGGATAAATAGGTATTTCATGAACAATTAAAGGTTCTTTAGTTCTAAAATTTCCAAATCTGTTACAAATAACACAAGCTGTAATCATATTTTGAACATCTGACATTATTCCCGGCCAGTATAGAGATTCTTTACATTTTAATTTAGTTTTTGAAATTCCAATGTGACTTTCATGTAATATTTTTAATATCTCTTTCCGAAATTTCTTTGGAACTATTAATCTATTTTCATAATACAACAATTTATTCTCAATAAAAATATTATTTCTTATT
Organism: Brachynemurus nebulosus; assembly: GCA_035578155.1. Taxonomy (NCBI): domain Eukaryota; kingdom Metazoa; phylum Arthropoda; class Insecta; order Neuroptera; family Myrmeleontidae; genus Brachynemurus; species Brachynemurus nebulosus. The sequence continues at coordinate 1,734,872 of JAPWDM010000033.1, read as the reverse complement.
TTATAATAATGTTTAAGTTCATGTTCAAAATTATTTATTTCATTTTTATTTTTAGGCCAACCTTCCTTGCAATATTTTAATACTTTATTTAATACAGAATCTTTATCTGTTTCTATTTGATATTCTTCAAATTTTCCATTTGTGAAGGTTATATTCAATGAATTTACATGAACAATATCTTTCATGTCATAATCAAAATTTGAATCATGGTCCTCAGACCGTTCAATATAATTTCGCGATAACAAGTCAGCAATATACATGTATTTTCCTGGTAAATATTTTATTTCTAGATCGTAAATTGCTAATTTTATTTTTAGCCGTTTTAATCTATTACTTTTAATTTGATTTAAATTTTTATTCATTAATGAAACCAAAGGTTGGTGATCTGTATACACAACTATTTTTTTGCCATATATATAATTGTGACATTTTTCACAAGCAAAACAGACAGCTAATAATTCTTTTTCTATTTGACTCCATTGTTTTTCGCTTTCATTCAAAGCTCTAGATGCATACAATATTGGATTTTTATCCTGCATTAAGCAACAACCTAAGGCACTTTGACTACTGTCACATTGAATGCTTGTAACTTTATTTATATCAAAATTTTTTAGTATTGGAGTTTCAGTTATTAATGATTTAATATTTTCTAGTATTTTAGAATGTTGGTCAAGCCAAAGCCATTGTATATCTTTTTTTAATAACTCTCTTAACGGTTGAGAAATTTCTGATAAATTAGGTATAAAATCTCTTAAATAATTGATAATTCCTAATATTTGTTGCAACTCTTTCTTATTTGACGGAATTTTCAAATTCTGAATGGCCTTGATCCTATTTTGATCAACTGTGATACCACTTTCTGAAAATACAAACCCTAAATATTTTACTTTATCTACACAATACTGTATTTTATCTTTATTAAATTTTATTTTGTATTTTCTAGCTCTGTCTAATACTTCTCGTAGTATTTTATCATGACCCTCTTTACTGTCACTGGTGATTAACAAATCATCGAAATAAATTATAACTCCTTCCAAATCACCAAAATATTTCGTATTTAATTTCTGAAAAATTTCAGGAGCCGAAACAATACCAAATGGTAATCTATTAAAACAATATAAACCAAAGGGAGTGCTAAATGTACAAAGTTTTCTAGATTTTTCATCTAATTTAACATGCCAAAACCCATCTTTCAGGTCTAATACTGTATAATATTTTTTATTAGCTAACAAAGGTTTAATTTCTTCCAAAGTTGGTATTGTATAATAATCCCTAAGTATACATTTATTTAAATCTTGAGGATCTAAACATATTCTTAAGCTTGAGTCTGCTTTTTCTACTATAACTATATTATTTACCCATTCTGATGTATTGGCTTCAACTGGACTGATTATGTTAGATTTTACCATTTTGTCTAATGTTTCTTTTAATTTATCTTTTATTGCTAGAGGTACTCTTCTACTAGAATGTGCTTTTGGAATTACATTTGGCTTCAACTGTATAGTATATTTATCAGGAAAACACCCTATTCCTTGAAATACATCTATATTTTCTTTAATAAATTCATTTTTAGTAGTACAGTTATTAAAATTTTTACTAATACTGTTAATCTGTTTTATAATATTCAACTCTATACATGTTTGTAACCCTACAATTGGCATGACATTGTTATATTTTACAACATGAAAGTCAGTTTCTACTATTTTATCTTTATTTTCACATAGTAGTTTAACTACCCCTAACGTTTTAACTGAAAATCCCCCAAAAGCCTCAATTTTAATATTTGTTTTATTAATTTTAGTATTAGGCGCTAATTTATTTAAATAAGATAACGGTAAAATATTTACTTGAGCCCCTGTATCAATTTTTACTTGAACAATATCATTATTAATTTTAATAAATTCTTTCCATTCATTATTTTTATTACCCTCGTTTATCGGAAATACTTGTGCAATTGAATTTAAACCTATAGTAATAGATTCACTGCTCGAATTTTGTGGATTTACTGTGTAAATATTTTTCTTAAAATTCTTTTTAGTTTTACAACAATTAGCATAATGGTTATATAATCCACACTTTTTACATTTTTTGCCATAGGCAAAACATTTACCATACTCATGATTCTGATTACACTTTTGACATTTCTTATTAAACTTAATGTCTTTATTTTGTTTTTTAGAACCTTTTTGATACGATGAATTTCTCACTTGATCCAGGTGTTTTGAACCCGTTGATAACACAACTGTAGATTCCAATTCTTTTCTGGATTCTTCAGCTAATTCTGCAGCTTGACAATAGTTAATTACCCTTTCTAAAGATGCATCTTCACGTAGCAGTTTCTCTTGTAGTTCTTTATTATTGATTCCAAGTATTATTTGAGTTTTTAATAGTTTTTTCTCTAATTGTTCAAATTCACAGTTTACAATTAAATTTTTTAAGTCAGTTAAATAATTATTAAAAGTTTCATTTGGACCCTGTACTCTTTTAAAAAATTTAAAATGTGCCATCACTAAGTTCTTTTTGGGTTCACAATATTTTATAAATTCATCTATTATTTGTTTTAATTTTACATTTTCGTTTTTACTTATTTCAAAAGTATTATATATTTTTACTGCTTCAGGACCAATTAAGTTTAAAAATCTAGCTATTTGTACTTTATCACTTTTAGAGTATGTTTCTGTTGCTTCAAAAAATATGTCCACCTCTTGTTGAAATTTTTTAAAATTTTCTTTTAAATTTCCACTTAAATTTAATTCAGCTGGTTTATTATACTCCATTTTGATATTTTTAATTTTATTTTTAAAAATTTTTACACTTAACACACTTTAAAAATTACATTTTATTTTTTCAACCACGTGTTTCTTATTTTAGATTTTGTGATTTTTGCATTATCACCTTTTTTCTAATTTTTACGACTGCGCCATGTTTTATGTATTTAATCTTTTAAATACTTTTAAAAATAATAAAACTATAATTTTATAACTTAATTTATTAATTAATTAGTAAGATTACACAGATAAAAGTACATGCTGTTTTTGTACATCGTATTTGTATGTTCTTTATATGAGGGCGTCCATCATTGCACTGCCCGTCTTGTATCTGTTAAAATGTCATCTCACTTCCGTTAGTATAGTGGTGACATCTTTTAACTATTTAAAACTATAATTAAATATAAATATAATTATGTATTATTTAACACATATATAACAGTATGTATGTATGTATGGATGTATGAATAACCCTCGAACAAAACATCCTATTTTTATGAAACTTTCTGAAAACGTTGGAAGTCAAAATATCCTGAACGAGTTCTTCAGCCAAACACGTTCGATGCCAGGAATCTCAAAAAATACCTTTTTTGAAAAAATTTGCCAAAATTCAAAAGTTTTTCAAAATTTTTTTATTCTGTGGCAAAGAATGGAAAAATTACATAAGATACGTTTTTGAACCATTATCCTATATAAGCGGGTTTTCGAGAAAAACTGAATTTTGCAAACAGAAATTCGCTAAGTTATACAGGATGCTGCGACAGAGGTTTTTGCGTGGCAAATTTTGTTACCGCTATGTAGAAATTAATGGTTTCTAGAGTAAGAATACTAGCCAGTTAATTTTCCTTTATTATTATTATTATTTTTTTTATCCAAGTCTTCATATTTTGATAATATGTATGTATTATAGTTTTTCGTCTTTGGAATTTTAGAATTAAAAATTATATTTTAGTTTTTATTATCAGAGAAAAAAGTTGTACTTTAGTTCCTGTGGTGAAAATCCTTTTTCTGTAATTCTGGGATTAAAACACGTATTTTAGTGCTCAATAATAGACATTAAAGTGATATTCTTAATTCCTAGGAACATACATCCTTTGACTCTCGATTTTACAGCCAATATCTGCGTGATTTTTATAATTGAAGACATGAGTGAATGAAGGTGTTATGTAACATTTTTTTTATGATTTTACAAGCGTTTGAAAGTTTTTATTGACATATACTTCCCAAGCAGTAGCACATATTTATTGTTGAATTTCTACAAAACTAAATTGGACCTAACGAAACCAAATTTTAATATGATAATTTAGCATGGAATATTTCAAAATTTGACAAAAAATGACTTTTAAAAAAAATGTTACATAACACCTTTATCTACTCACGTCTTCAATTGTACTCTACTGTAAACTATAATATAACGTCGCTGTGGGTTTGGAATCCGTGCCTCAGGTGAGTCATATAGGGTCAAGAAATAAAATATATATCAACGTATAGACTTGTTAATGTACTTTTACAATAAAATTCATCAAGTGCGTGTTTTTGACACGCACTAAGTAATGTCACCTCAGTGAAAGTGTTAATTTATGATTTTTTGGCTCGTTTTTTAAGTACAGTGAGAATACAGCCCTCTTGCGTTTATTCAATATATGCATGTACAACTCTATACTTATTATATTATGTATTATTATTATTATTATTATTATTATTATTATTATTATTATTATTATTATTATTATTATTAATTTCTCCCCCACTATAATCACACAACGAGATTAATATGTTATCCTTTGGTGACATAAAAAAGTCAGTTTAGGTAAATTCACTATATGTAGATATTCAGATATATAAATTGCTGAAAAGTGAATTTATAAATATATTTCGCTCTTAATGGAATGGTTATTGCAAAGAATCAGTAAAATAAGAAGGATAATTGAATGGCGGTTATGTAAGGTTTACAGTTAAATAAAATAAAAGTAACAGCTATATAGTAGAAGCGCTGGGGAAAAGTATGCAGAAAGTTTGTTGACGGAGCAAGATACACAAAACTACTTTGACATCATGCTCATGAGTCTTATTCACATTCATAGAATTATAATTCCGCAAACCACAGCTAAATTTATTAATGGCGCCCAGTGGACCGAAATTGTAATTTTAGAGACACTCGAATTATTTTTATTTCTTTCATTTGGAAATCAATAGACCTTATGAATCTTATTAAAAGTTGCGATGTAGCATTTTGTTCTAAACTTTATACTTAACCTTCTACCTTGACGGAATGAAAGAGAAAATGTTGAATTTCCACTAATAAACGTTGAAGGATCCCGCCGCCTTGAAATTGGCATTATGTAATATTCGACATTTTGCTTAATAAATGTAAGAAATGTGGATGTTAAGCAAAGATTTTTATTTTTTTAGAGTGATTTTTTGATAAAAATTAAAACAGTAATATTAATTAAAAAGTGAAAAAAAATGTAATGGAAACTAAAATAAGTTAATCTGTGTATCTGTAATAGTAATAAAATGATAATGGGTTCCTCTACCATATTATGTTGACGATTTTTTATAGACGGAAAACAATAATCACTCCAGAAAATAAAAAGATTCCTTTAAAAACATCCAGAGCATACATAATAATATATCATATTAGTGTGACAAGGCAATGTAATTAGATATTGACATTCGCCACTATATTCATTTCAATATTTTCTGTATCATTCTATCAGAGTGAAAGATTAAGTAGAGGGTTTAAAAAAAAATACTACGTGGTAACTTTTAATACGATTGTGAATCTTTTGATTTGTAAGTGAAAACAAGTGACAATACGTAGGGTGTAGTGATGGAGAACTATCGATAGTTCTGACTATCGATAGTCCCGACTATCGATAGTTACGATAGTCGTGAAACTATCGATAGTTATCGATAGTTTATCGATAGTTTTTGATACCCAAGTTGGGCGGCATTTAGATAGCCGGCGAGCAAAAAAAAAAAAAGAAAGAAAAAAGGTCGCCGGTTTTACGCTGGGGCGGAATTATTCCTTTTTGCCCGGAAATTCCCTTAAAATGGTTGTTTTTATATCTCTGGCTATAATTTCTACGAAATTTTTATTATCTTTAGTATTTATAAGTAAACGAAATGACTGAAAAAAAGTATCGAAAACTATCGATAGTAAAAAAAAAATATCGATAGTTTTCGATAGTCAAAACTATCGATAGTTATCGATAGTGCTATCGATAGTTCTCCACCACTAGTAGGGTGTTCTGAAATTCTTAAAATACTTTATAACAATAAGCCGTAGGGGTGAGAGAGAGAGTGCCGTTGAGTTGGTCAAGTTATGTTAACCTCCTCATTCCAAATACATTTTTAATATTTATTCTTTTTAACTTGATATCGACTGTAGCAGCCATAAAAGGTCTTTGGCGATACTAATGAAACTCATGAAACGTTCTAAACAAATATTTTATTTTTTCTCTGGACTTTCATAATAACATATTAACCCTCATATATTAAAATAGTAGGTATATTACGTGATTGAGGTTGTAAGTTGCATATTACACACGAGCGAAAAAGTTACCCAAGAGCCGTCTAGTCAAGTATTTCACAAAATATTCTTCTTCTTGGATATTTTTTGAATTCATGCATGAAAAATTTTGGTGTAAATTCTTCCTTTTTGATTGTATAGAATTAATTATGTAACGAAATATGTAAAGTTTTATATAAAACTATTAAAATATTTACAATTTTGCAAACATTAAATATAGAAAACACACGTACAGAGAGTAGATACTTGTTTGTATTATGTGTTTATGTTCAAAACAGAGTCTTTTTGTTATTGAATTGGCGCAAATCCAAACATAAGATGAAACTGTCATTTATGAAGGGGTATTACGCAATTTTTAAAATAGGTACATAATGTACGTTTTGTATGTATGTATATGTATGTAGTCAGTTTATTATACAAATAATTAAATTTTCCATATAATTTTAAACAAGCAAATTTAAAAGATAAGTTAATTAAGTTTAAAAATAAATTTCCCAAAAATTTTTCATTTGGCAATGTTAATTAAAATAATAAATTTGTTATGCTGCTTTATTTGTCTGCTTTTTATATTGTAAAGAAAATCGGATTGCCGAGGTCATTGGCTTTTATTTCAACTTCAAACGAATCTCAAGTGAACGGGAAAAGTACAATTTTTGAATACTAAAAAAAAAAGACTCCTGCTTTTTTAAAAATTTTATTCCAAGAAATTTATTTATTTTTTTCTTTTTACAGATAGGTCGAGAAAATTTCAGTTACGTGATCACTACACTTAATTTAAATCTTCGAACAGAATGAGAAGGAAATTACCTCAGCAATCCTTACAAGAAAATAAATTTCAGTTCTGTATTTGTATGAACTGGCGAATATACATACATATATTGTAACAGAAATTGTAAGATTAATTGGAATCAAGAGTTCATCAAAGGCATGCAGAAGCATTTTTCATTTTACTTTAAGCATCATTCTTTTGTAGGTACAGATTATTTTTGATGAAGTGCAACATTTGACAATAATATGTTATTAGAATACATAAGAGATGTATACCTATAGATTATATACATTTGTGAAACGTATTATCTACACGAAATATTTATTCCATCGTTGCATTTCTTCCTATGACAGTGAAATAATTACTTCAGCTGTTTATTCACATATCAGTAATAGTTATTACTACATTACTTTGAGTTTATCAATTTGTTCGGTATGTTATTTCCGCATGTTTCGACTAATAAAGGATAGATTAATATTCTAATATGATCACGCTGTCTTTTATTTTTATTTTAAGAATATTAAATTTTGATCGGATAGATATAAAATTTTATCGAATTTTATTTGGTGATACGAGTACTTAAATATTTTAAAGCGGTCAGGAACATTTTTTGAATGGAAAGCCGTATTAACTTTGGAAAACTGTAAAAGATTCGTAGATTCCTCATCTCTAATTGATCATTCTGTAATGATTGATAGCAAATAAATATGAATGAAGACATAAAAAATTTTAATGACAGAATTTAGAAAGTAAGAAATGGATATCTGTTTAAAATTCTTGATTGTGATTTTACTGTTTTTAATGGAGTCTTCAGGTTTTCTAATTTATTAAAATTTAGTTTCCAAAATTAAATTTTTTATCACTATATAACTTGTATCAACAGCCTAATATACACAAAATTTTTGTTAGTTATAATCAAAATGTAGAAAAATACAAGCGTATTAATATTTATCAAAAATTTAAAAAAAAAATTAGATGAGTATATATATTTTCTACACATTTATGCTGCTATGTATGACTGTTTTCAATTTCAAGGAAGCAGGAAATTCCTAGTATTCGTAGGTCATTGAAACGATCGCAGCATATTTGTACTATGGCGATAAAATGCATTTTTAACGATAAATGTTTGCATCAAAAATATATTCCTACTTTTAGTGCAGTGGCTTCAATCCAAAAATTTTAGATTAGTTAAATTTTACATATTTAGTGTTGAATTAATAAAAAAAAAATTGTATAAAATTAAAATTTATAGGTGGGTATGAAGAGTTAAATTAATTGTTTTCGGGTGGATACGATGTCACAAATTCGTTTCTGAATAATTATTACAAAATTATTAATCCATAGTTTTGAGTACGTTGCCGTTTCGTAACACTTTACTAAACAGAGTGCTTTACTTGATCGTTAGTTACGTATTTTGTCGTATACACACTGTATCAAAAGATATTTTGTTTGAGCCACTGTACTATATTTCATTTTATTTTCAGCCTCCGTTGCAGCACATTTTCTGTCTGGGATTCAGAACCAGGTCACACTTCACCTACTTTTATTTATATACAATATGTAATTCGAGTCTTTTTTATGCACCATATAGAGAAAATTAAGCTGAATCAATGCACTTATATCACTTTCACAATTTTGAGAACTAAAGATGAACTTTTTGTTCTAGTTTTTCACCAAATTTCCACAACTTTATACAACAGTAGATTAGAAATTATGTACAATCACCGATGATCGAATTATTCAAGTTGTATTTGTTCATTGTGAGAAGTTAAAATTATTTTAATTCATGCAGTTGATTTTGTTGTTTTTTAAAATTTGCACATAACCTACCTTTTCGATATCGTTGGGTAGTTATATGTCCGGAACGCGAGCTCCAGTAAGATTATAAACAAAATAAAATATCTTTTGGGACTTGTGTTCCCGTCACTTACTACCACTGTAATTCGAATGACTGTCGGAGGGACTGCGCTGCGCCTAGTCTATGGGAAACGTCTTTGCACACGGCCCTTAAATTAAAAGGTGCTCTCCCCTGTACCTCCCTAAGGGGCGGCGCTTTACGATACACACATACATCAGCCGTATAACGTAAGTATGAATAAGTTGTGTACGAGAGCATAGTCATCAACATCATAACGAAACTGATTACTCGGAATAGACGTTTGCTCAAATGTCTATTTTTAATCATTTTATTATAACGATATATTTTATTTTGTTTGTATAGACTACGGAGGAGTTATTACAATGAAGGTGTGTTTAAACGAAACTCAAATCTATGGTTGAGACATTGTTAAATTATCATCAAGTTTATTTATTTTTTCTTTTAAATTTATTTATTCGTTTCCTACTTCTTAAAACAATCCGATGAGGATTATTGTTTTATAAAAAATCTGTTTCGTAAGATATGCAATTTTGAAATTTTAAAAAAGAATTTAGTAATAATGCATATTATAAAAATACACAGTGCCGATTTTATCGGGTAAGCCGAATAGGTACGGCTTACCTATTCGCTTACCTAAAAAGATTTAAGGAATGAAGTCAAGATTTTTTTCTAAATTCAAAAACTTTATGTACTCTTACATTAGTTTTGTTAATTTTATTATATAAATTACTCGAATAAAGGATCAAATAGCAATTGAAATCATCCGTGACTGAATAAACTCTTAATAGCTTAGGAGTCATTGCTATAATAAAAAGAAGACAGCTATAATCTAATACGTAATTCTGATTCTACATTCGTCTCTTTGAAATATTGTTACTAAAAACACAAAACTATCAGAACTCTAGAATTAAACTATAATTTTTAATATAACTATAATTATTTTATGACTAGGGCGTTTAGGTTTGAAATTCTTTTTTTACGTATTTCAGCCTGAATAAACAAAAGCCTTCTATATTTTTATGAAACGAATATATAGAATTAGAATTACATATTAGATTGTAGCTGCCTTAAAAATGATCTCCGAGTTATTAGTCCAAGAGATCCTGAACCCTCCGGGTAAGGGTCTTTCTGTAAGGCAAAAATTTTTTTACAGATAGGTATGCTAAGTAAGATAACCATCACCTGGCAGGCATCAGCCCTGTACGTCATCAGGCCTTGTATTTTTTAAAGTGTAAATAAAATTTAAAAAAAACTTGTTGCTGTAAGCTTAAAATTTTACTACAATTTAGTTCATTTATAATAAAGTAGAAAAAAAATTGTCAGGAAATTTCGGTGAGCACTAGCACTTGACAGGTGAATCGAAAGTTGTGCAGTATATTAGTTAAAATAAACTTAGTTCTGTAAAGTTGAAATTCATACATACCTATGTTTGAGTAAGCGATTTAGAAAAAGTGGTTACAATGGTAGGCAGTTCTGGCTAGCATAAGTCGTTGACAGGCATCATGACCAACGTTGTGATGTCTAACTTTCAAGGAAACATATCAAACTGTATCTCTCAAAAATTTTTGAAACTTTGTGAATTGTAGAGATCTTATTAAAACTAATCACGAGCCATATTTCGTTCGTGCCCATAAACGATTTGAGGGGGTGAAACTCACCCCTGAAAATTTGATTTTTTTTCCATCTTCTTAAATATCTTTGAAATGGTAAGATAGAGCTTTGACAGGGAAACTATACAGGGTGTTAGTGAATAAGTGCGAAATATTTTAATGGGTGATTGCTGAGGTTTTTTTATGTAAAAAAGTTCATATCAACCCATGTCCTAAAACGCTTAGTTTCCAAGATACAGAGTGTTCAGTTTCTCGTCTTTTTTAAATATTTTCTTAAATAATTCAAAAACGTTTTGAGATATTCAAATAAAACTTGGAATACGCTACGACGGGATAAATACCCATATTCTGGAGTAGACAGAATATTTCCATTCAAACCACTGGCGTCCGTACGGCCATATGATGATATATTTTTGAAGAAGAAAAGGGACGCCAATGATTTTTTCCAATTTGAAAATGTTTTTTTAAATGTTCTATAAATTGTTGACAAAAATGACCTCTTAGTATTTTGTCGTTCATGTGTCCGTTTGCAAGATAAAAAATAATTTTCAATTACTGTTCTTACTACAAAACCGTTTTCGGTTCTCGTATTAACTACTGAGGTCATTTTATGAAAAAGTCTTACCAACAAAAAGGTGAAGACGCTTCATTTCTACAGTATGACCACATAATTTGTTTTTAATTTAATATAGAAAAATATTTTTAATAAACAAGAAACGGGACACTCTGTATCTTGGGAACTAGGCGTTTTCGGACCTGGGTTTATATAAACTTTTTTACATAAAAAAACCTCAGCAATCACCCATTAAAATTTTTCGCACTTATTCACTAACACCCTGTATATGTTTGTAAATGGCATTTTAAGATCCTTATTATAATACCAAAATTAAAGTTATAAAATCATTAGTATATAGAACAATATCATTATATATATATATATATATATACAATATATAAATTTCTTGCAGATAAGGAAAATTTAATAATTAATTACTTTTTTTTTTGTTTTCTAAAATTTATTTTTTAGGTAAGTCATGGCAAGTGTCACGGTAAGTCATACTGTCATAGTAACTCATACGGATGGAACTATGGTAGAACGTAGTTCTAGAAACACAATGAAATATTTAGAAAATGTGTTTTCAGTGCGTTTTATTAACAAGAACCTTTAGTAAATGATCAGTGACGTAATGGCCCCTTTTCTTTTTATCTCTTAGCTCGTAAATAAGTTATGATAACAGTTTTGGAAGAAATCCTGTATGCGGTTAATTAATTAATCCTTTAACCTTATCATGTAGGGGAGCAATAACCTTAGAATTTTATTTGACAATCACGCCTTTTTTAATTTAAATAGTATAAGGTTGAACGAATGAGCTTTTATTTTAAAAACTGCGGGTGATGTTAAAAAACTACTTTGAACTGAAAAGCCAGTGGATAGATTTCTTGTACACAAATTAACCATATTTCTTGTATATAGACGTAGTATATTTTTTTTGTTATTAATTTAAACGATCTAGAGCTAATTTCTCAGTGGATCGTGTTCAGTAATAAATATATACTTACGTATTTAAGGCTCACTTAGCTTAATCCTTTTAATCCGAGCAGGCGATGAATCGTCCGCCAAATAATATACCAAGTGTATGGGCGGACAATATATCGTCTGCTGACGAATGTCTACGCTTATTTATTATTACTATCATGATATATATTTCGATATTAGCGGTTTTGTAGGCCTCTGCAAAATTGTGTGCAGCAGTTTTTTTTTTGGACATTATTTTTAGCCTCCGAGTCAATAGGCTTAAATACCACCTAGGAGATGTGAAACTAATTTTTTTCTGACAGGCGTTTGACGATGGATAACCTCCTCTGAAAAGTTAATCCTGTCTTCACTTTGATGGTGGTTTAACTTAGTTATCATTTATTTATTTCTTTGGTGATGTAAGTACTTTATTCGTTAGTAAGTAACGTTTTTCTCATTATTAAAATATATCACTTTTTTTTAGATAACGTGCAACTTATTGTTCAAAGAGATTGTAGTTTTAAGTTGCAACAGAATAATGGCTTATGATTAGAGTAAATGTACCAGATATGAGACACTAAATTGTTAAATAACGTATATTTTCATTCATTAAAATTGCAAAAGCATTGAAAGTAAAATAAAAATTATTTATTATTCTTGAATCCGTTAAAGAATACATTATTTTAATAAAACTGTTGCCAATTGAATAAACTTTTGTCGTGTTTTTAGATATCAGATGTTTTAGTAACCTATATATTTTCCCAACATAAATTTTGTCATCTATGTAAGTATATTAGAAACAAAGTATATATAAATTGTGATATTTTTATTTATATTATTCTTCATTATATTTATTCAATTATCTTAAATAAAAGTTTAATTAATTATTGTTATACGGCCTTGGGTTTGGATCCCAATTAAGTGAAGACAATTGCAGCTTATATTTTCTAGGACTTGGTATCAGAAACGTTACTAATTACAGAAAAAAATGTTGAAAATATTTTTATTTTCAGTAATAATTCTAGTCTTTGACACTTGGTAGAATATCTTTTAAAAGACCCTAGTAGTACCTAATGAAAAAAGTTACTTCGCCTTTTGAAAGGGCTTTCGTAAGAATAGTAAGGTAATTTATTAAAAGACAGCTGCTGTTGAACTTGATTATATTTAAGAAATTGGAGAAAATGATTCAATAATTCTGAAAGGAGACTACTTCTTGGCGAAAAATAAAAAGTTTGGGGAGTGCTGCCATAAACTTTTGAGTCATCTGAGACATCTTTGAGTTTCATTTGAGTAAAACCGTCTAGACCCGGACACTTTTTCACATTTTTTTGGTTAATTTTATGTTTATGCATGTTTTCTTCATGGACATCACCATTAAAAGTATTACCATTAGAAAGAGTGTATATTATTTGTTATATCCCTGAGCCATTTGTTTCATTATAAGTAAAAATAAAAGAAAAAAATAAATAATTAGTAAGTGTCCGGGTCTACACTCTAAATCGGTCTTGATCCGGACATTTACTTAAATAACGTAATAACATGCAAACTAACCTCTCTCGTCGGGGTTAGGACAATGTTTTATATCGTCTGATGTCTTTGAACCTGTCAAAGACTTCAAAACATTTTGTGGGAAGGCAGAGGAGTCAGTGTATAGTATGTCTCTCTATGAAGTCAACATACGCTATGACACCAGAAGGAGACATAAACCGCGTAATTCTGGCGGGAATATAACGTATGAATAGTGAAAGTTACAGCTAGTGCGAATCGCGGCCATAGTGTAATAAACTGATGTGTCCGGGTCTAAACGGACATATGTATTTAGCATGTATTTTTTTTTATATATACATCGAATATAACGTCAAACCTCATTAAATGATGCGCCATAAAATTCTGAACACATACATATCAAAACTAAAACAATATGACAATTATGACGAAAATGACATGTCTAAGTTAGACACACATTTTATTTCTTTGAAAAACTGGAGGATAGTAATCCTGTAAAATGAGATAGTAAAAGTTGAAATCCGTAGTTTTTATTGGTATAGCTGTTTAGAAGATGTTTTTGTCTCTCTAATGACGTCAAGAACAAATGTTTATTGTTGCAGGTTAATGTAGAAATTATTTACTTTGAAGATTGGTGCAGTGTCCGGGTCTAGACCCCTTGTCTGGGTCTAAACAGTTTTACGGTATATAAGTAGATTAAAATAAAGAATGTCACAAAAATTTAGAAGTATTTTTTAAAAAACTGAAATTATATTTTACTGTGCCAGTACTATCGGTTTCTTGATTGAATTGAAAACCAAGAAATTTATTTTCTAATCTATTAATGTAAGTGATGTTAGGAAATATTAGATGACTAATGATTTAATGAGGGAAATAGGATATGGAGTTTAAGTCAGCAAAAATTAAATGAAAAAATATAGGTAATAGTGATACTTTGCTACCGATTTAACCCCATTATCATGGCAGATGCTTTATTAAAAAATATACACAAAATACATTAGAAATGTCAAAAATTAAAAAATATCAGAGATGTAAATTAACAATTAAATAAAAACATGCAGTACTTACATAAAACTAAAAATTTTTGTGGTTAGTTTTTATACATTATTAAAAATAATAATTTTGTCCAAAAATAACTTTGTTACAATAAAAATTATTAAAATGAAATTAGTTAAAATAGAAAATTTAAAATATCATACACATAGCAAGAAACTGACATAAGGATTAAAATTGGTCCTTTTTATAATTATATTACTGGAGTTGCTGAGGGGAAAATTTTTTGAAAATATTTACATAAATATGTGTTATGCAATTTCGACAAATCAGCAGCCAGATTAGCATTAGGATGAATGGAGGAGATCTATAAAGATTCTAGAAAGTATCTCTTTTTCCAATGAGCTTCTGTTTGTAAGATGGTGGGGTTGTTAAAATCGAAGCGGTGGCTGTTGTTCCATGCGTGTTGTACCAAGCCAGATGCAAAATCGGCATGTTTAACATTTCTTCGATGTTGGTCAATTTCTTGCGATAGACGCTGTTTAGTGTTTCCCTCGTAGGCCGACGAGCAGTCAGAGCATCGAAGCATGTATACAACATTTTGACAACTGGATACAGGAACATTTGGTTTTAAACTGGAATAAAATTTTTTAAGATTATTAGGATATTTGAAGGCTGGTATGAGAGTAAAGGGTTTTAGAATGTTTTTTATGTTTTTAGATGACTGTCCAAGATAAGGAAGAGAGATTTAATTTTTGATGACTTAGTGTGTGGACAGGCTGTGACGGGCGCCCGTCTCATGGCCCGTGCGGCCTCCCGCACGAACAATTCAATACATGTATTTAAATGTACGTATTCAGACCAATACGAACTGGTTTTTGCGGGCAAATTAACGGACAATCTATCTGCGGAAATTTTACGAACTGTGAAGTGGGTAGGCAATAAAATACTTAACAAAACAATTATGAGAGATAGAAGTATAGTTGCTTATTAAAAATTTGTTTTTCAACAATAAAAAATCTTAAGGTGCGCCAGACCAACGCGCCGCGCCGTGCAGAATGCTCGCGAACGTTCGCGATCAAAATCTGCTTATTAAACAATTAAAAAGTCGTCCAAACATCCGCGTCGCGCAGTGCAAAACGTTCGCGAACGCTGTAGCAACAGTCAGTTTGGACAGATATACGCACACATCTGCAACAACTTGCGCACGAACAAACTTGATCCAAGTAAAGTCGGTACTTCAAAGGAATCTCTTTGTTTCTACATACTCAATTTGTTGCAGATGTACGCGTTCGTGTGCGTGCAATCGCCCAAACAGACGCACTGCGCTGCGCAAAATATTTGCGAACGTTCTCGAACCAAATGCACACTGCGTAGCGTGCATCCATTTATATTCAATATTTGTATATTCGGTTATGTTTGAAGAATTTTTAAATTTAAACTAAATCCGCGATGGACTTAGAAAACGTAAAAATTGCAGCAACCAACCTTATTGTCTTTTAAATTTTCAAAATAATTTTTCCCTTGTAAATTTATTATATACAGGGTTGACCAAAATACTTCATAAAATCCATTTAAAATATAAAACGGAAAGTGGTAAAATTGAAAACAATTTTGCTAAACATACTGAAAATAGAAAATTGAAAATGTTTTTGTTGGTCACTATTAAAACAAAAAATGGAAAATAGCTATTTAAAATAAGTTAGAAAATGTAAACGCATTTTTTCCTTTTTTTAAAAAATTATCATCCTCTTAAAATTATCTTAACTATGGGTTAGATTATTTTTAAATCAGATATTTCGAATTTCTCTACAAAATCAGTTCCTTCTAGTGCTTAAAATATATAGGTGATGATGGAAATTTTATAATAAAAGATAATAATAATAATAATAATAATAATAATAATAATAATAATAATAATAATAATAATAATAATAATAAACGCCCTGTGGGTGGGGGCTTCACTTTGCAGAATTTGCCCACAGTAAGTCCTGCTTGTCGTAAAAGGCGACTAAAAGGACAACCCATTAGGATGGAGAAGTTAGGAAAAGAAAAGCCTCGGAAAAATGCCGCTGCCGGTGGAGCGACCGGGCGCATCAGGGTCACCACTGAATGTGACAGCTTAGATCGCGGTGACGACAGGCTGGGTTCTAGGCAGCCACCTGTCAGCTGTAACAACACCTTCAGCCAAAATGCTACTGCCCTACTTACGGAGCCCCCAACACCTTTGGCTCAGCCGACTTTAAGTGTTTCCTCGGAGCATCCTTTGGGGACCACTAAAGCTGGTAAGAAGCGTGTGCGTATGCAATGGACAGATGAACTGAATGAATTCATCGTACGCACATACTTCAAAGTTACTAGACTTGAAACGGACAAAACTGGTTACCGTACAAAATTACATCAAGAGTTCGCGCACAGCTACCCTCACCTAAGTCGCGTTACTGAACAGAGACTGGCAGACCAAAAACGTGTCATTTTTACCAATAACCTCATCCCTTCCTCCCTCATAAACACCATTAAAACACAAGTCGCACATCAATTTGCTCAAAATGAAGAAAGTCAGGACGACGGCCCACCAGAAATGGAGAGCCCCACACAAAACGACACTCAACAACTTGTCGAGAATGAGCCTGACCACCATGAGACAGCAGTAAATGACACCCTACTGCAAAAGATCGAACTGGAATTTAACACAGCGCTTACTGAATTTGAAGGGACGGACCCCACACATAGGTACTTGTTGCCTAAACAACACACCTCACGTAGATTGGCTGAGATCGTTGAGATATTAAACAATACAATACTGCCTAAACACTTGGAAACATGTGACAATTTTATCGAGTTACACACAGCTATCTATTGTGGAGCCGTTGCAGCTATACGTTGTAACGGGTCCGATGTAACACCACCTGTAGCGTACAACTCGAAGGAACACAAAACTCCTGCCTGGGAAACACGATTGAATAAACGCATCAGCAACATCCGATGCAACCTCGGCAGGATCACCCAATACCAACAGGGTACGAGGTCCAAACGGCTCAACAAATACGTACACGACATATTACGCAAACACACAGTACACACACAATACGAGGAACCCAATAAAACACTCACAGAGATCAGAGATACGCTTCACCAAAAATTAACAGCACTAGCGAAGCGCTTACGAAGATATAAGACCAGTACTGAACGCAGACGACAAAACCAAGCGTTCAGCAGAAACGAGAGACGGTTTTATCAGTCTCTAACGAACACGGTAACTGACAGTAATGGTCTACCGGAGAAGAACGCACTCCATAGTTTTTGGGCGAATATATGGTCCAACACCATTGACCATAATGACAAAGCCAGCTGGATCGATACAGAGTGCAGGAATAACGAACATCTTCCGGAGATGCCCTATACGGACATTACTACAGAGGACGTCTCCAGAGCTTTACAGAGATCGCATAACTGGAAGGCACCTGGCATCGACAACATACAAAACTACTGGCTCAAACACTTTACATCAACACACAAGTATCTCGCTGAACACTTTACACTATTTATAAGAACACCAAACCTGACACCGAAGTTCCTAACGCAGGGTATCACATACATGAAATCTAAAAACAGTGATACAAAAAATCCTGCGAATTATAGGCCTATCACCTGCTTACCTACAGTGTATAAGATTTTGACGTCCTGTCTGGCAGAAAAGATCAATGAGCATTGTCAGATTAACACCATACTGACAGAAGAACAAAAGGGATGTCGAAAGAGGTCACAAGGCTGCAAAAGGCAGCTTCTGATTGACTCCGTAGTACTGGAACAAGCGAAAGGGAGAAAACGTAACCTGTACACAGCGTTTATTGATTATAAAAAGGCATTTGATTCGGTCCCGCACTCCTGGTTACGGAGAGTATTGGAGTTGTACAAAATACACCCAAGTATCGTGAACTTCCTTGGAACGATCATGTCCGACTGGCGAACGACCTTACATTTAAGTATTGGTAATGAAAAAACAACAAGCGACCTTATTCAAGTAAGACGCGGCATATTCCAAGGTGACTCATTGAGTCCATTATGGTTTTGTCTCGCAATGAATCCACTTTCTCGCCTGTTAAATGAAACCAAATACGGTTACAATGTAGGTACGCAAACGAATTCGCGCCATACCATTTCACATCTAATGTACATGGATGATATTAAGATCTATGCAGCTACTAAACATCAATTACAGCAGCTGCTGGGACTTTCCAACGAGGTTTCGCGAGACCTCTGTATGGAGTTCGGAATCGATAAATGTCGAACACAATGTCGTTCTGGAGGAAAACGAGATGCGGTCGCATTCGAACTCGAACCAGAGTCTGTTATGCAGCCCATGGACGAGGGAGAGTCGTACCGGTATCTCGGATTCAATCAGGACGAACGTATAGATCACAGCGCTGTAAAACAACACCTGATGCAGCAATACCTAACGCGTGTACGGAGATTACTGAGCACCCACCTTGATGGAAAAAAAACCATCAAAGCAATTAACACCTACGCAGTTCCGGTGCTAACATACTCATTTGGGGTAATCAAATGGACGCCTACGGACTTGACAAACATCGAGATCAAGACCCGCGTCCTTATGACCAAATACAGAATTCATCATCCCAAAGCAGCGATAGAACGATTGACGCTGACAAGAGCCGAAGGGGGTCGAGGTCTTATAGACATAAGGAACACGCATAATAAACAGGTTCATAACTTGCGAGAATACTTTTACACCAAAACACACACATCACACTTACACAATGCAATAATCCAAGCCGACAAGGCATACACACCATTAAACCTCTCACACACAGAAATGCCAGATAGTTTTTGCCGTTTGGTCACGAAGGAGGACAAAATTCAGCAATGGATTCGGAAGCCTTTACATGGGAGACATCCACATGATCTTAATCAGAGTAACGTCGACAAAGCAGCGTCGCACGCCTGGTTGAGTCAAGGAAGTCTTTTCCCGGAGACTGAAGGATTCATGCTAGCTATACAAGATCAAGTAATTCATACAAAGAATTACTCAAAATACATACTTCGTGACTCGTCAATAACATCTGACTCATGCCGGAGATGCCATTCCAAACCTGAAACGATCCAACACATCACAGCTGCCTGTACTCAGCTCGCTCAGTCCGAATACAAACACCGTCACGACCAGGTTGGCAAAATCATATACCAGAAACTAGCGGTTAAGCACCACCTTATAACCGATAAAACACCTTACTACAAGCTCACACCAAAAGTAGTAGCGGAGAATGACTCCTGTAGACTTTACTGGGATCGGTCGATTATTACAGATAAGACCATAAATCATAATCGACCAGATATCACCTTCGTAATGAAAAACACTAAGACAACCTATCTGATCGATATTGCGGTTCCAAATACACACAACTTACAAAAAACACACGCAGTTAAATTGGATAAATACACTGACCTCGCAGCCGAAATAAAACAACAATGGCGAATGGAACATGTCCACATCGTTCCAATAGTGCTCAGTGCCACCGGGGTCATTCCACACACACTACATAATAGTTTGAGCCTCTTGGGTCTCCCAAAATACACATATGTCACTATGCAAAAGGCAGTGATCATAAACACGTGTCGTATAGTACGGAAGTTCCTCAGTAATACGAATCCGACTGCGATACGTGAAAGCACAAGACCTGCTTCTACTCCATCTGAGCCATCTACAGTGAGCGAACAATACACTGACACTCATCCTACTGACACACAACACACATACATAAACACACAATACACTAACACTGAAACACAAACACTTAACACACATACAGATCCAGATTCTTCTGATGGAGAGGGAGGATCGACCAACTGCCGCACCATCACTGTTACCGCTCTGGTGCACAATCCTCCCCAACTCAATAACACACAAAGTCCGTCAACCTCTGTACCGTCTAAACGCGCAATTCCAGGAACACCCGATCTTAATGAGCATTTTGATGAACCAGAACACATTTACACCAAGAAACGTAAAATAGAACGACACATCCACACACATACACGAACACACACACAAACACAAACAGTCCTTTCCCTTCCCTCTGTCCCTAATCATACCTATTCTCTGAGGACACGAAAACGAACTAGGCTTTCACAGCCGTCTGTCATTGAGCCAACATCTACGCTCCCACAAAAGTCTCGTCGTACGAACCAGTGTACACCAAAATAGACGCATCACACCTCGTTTCAAGCAACAACAACAACATTATAAGGAGTGATGTGACAAACCCGTCCGTGAATGTACTACGGTACTTTTACGGATTGGTTTGGCACATTACCCTTCCACAGAGCCTAATACCTTGCATAATGCCGGTATAGGTGAATGTTACCCAGTACTGTCCTACTGAGTAGTGAGCGCCAGGTTGGCGTAAAAGTCTATAATAATAATAATAATAATAAAGTTTTATGCTGCAACAGAAATGTCTTTTGAACTATTTACCGACATTATCACGAACATGTTTGTTTGTATGCAAACTGTTGCAGCTGTGCGCGCTTGTGCGCGCGTACACGTCCAAACTGACTGTTTTTGCAACGTTCGCGAGCAATCTGCATTGCGCGGCGCGTTGGTCTGGACGCACCTTTAGAAAATACGTACGTCTTAGCTATTATAGTGGACCATGTAAATATTCAACAACTTTTCAATATATTTTATAGAAATTTTTTCCGATTTTTTAAAATTTCTTACTTTCGTCAAATAAAAAAATGTTTTTAGTATTCTAAATGGTGAAAAATGTAATTTTTGACCAATTATATTCATTCAAATGTGCACAATTTCATGTAATTTAGTTGCAAAATTTTATTGCAATAAGTACGGTTCCGACCTGTCCGAAAAAACCCGGCACCTGGTTATAAGCCTCTTTACCATTTTCACTTATAAAAGTCTAGGTAACATTTTTTTTTTAAATTTATCTATAAATGAGTTAATTTGATCGGTCTACTTCAAGTTATTCGCGGTTTAATTTTCTTAAATCTTAGACATGATGTTAACAGTAACAGATCTAATACAAGATTGATATCGCCTTATGTAATTTTGCATATTCTTGGTACACATTTTCTGCTTTACTTGCCCAATTTAACGTGTCCAAGCATACATAATTGAAATTCAATTAATTTTCAAGCCGCTTGTACAATCAAAATTATCATACAAACGCTCAAGCATGCTTGTACAAAAAGCGTGATCATGCATGTTTGTCAAGCTTGCCGTTACGTGTATAGCCGCCTATGTCTAGTTATAATTTTAATACATAGTAGGAAATCGGATTTAATATAATCTATTAAAATTCGAATCATATCTTTGGTGGCTTTCGATAATTGGACCGATTTTTGAAATAAATTGTAATAAGTTGTATCGTCGGACTATAACTTCGAAAGTCTGTTCATGTTGCAGATATCCACATTGGCTCCCGTACCCGCATCCCTATTAAAATGGCGTGGATGTGGATGTAAAAAATTGATGCAATGTTATGCATTTGCGGATGCAGATGCAGATATTCACAACAATCCTAGTTTCTGTTACTATAAAGATAAACCTAAAGGTAGTTTCTTATAGAATTTGATGAGTAGAATGAAAAAAGAAAGATAGGAAATAAAAAAAAGTAAATATTGGGAAAAATTCTGGAAACAGTAAATAAAAAGTGCAAGAATAATTTTGTTTATATTTTGCTTGATTTTTGAGGTATTACGTATCAAAATACTAAAATCTATATAATAGGTAAAATCACGGCATATACATATTATGGATACAAGGCAATATAATTAGAACTGATAGTCGCCATTAGATACATTTTGTGATGTCATTAATACCGAGACAAATAATTTAACTTATGGCAAAATTATTTAAATATTTTGAATTTTAAAAATTTCTACAAATTTTTAAAATGGTTAAGTTTGTAGTACCTAAGTATATTTAAAAATTGTAGCGGAAAAAATTTGAATAAAAATTTTTTTACGTTTTCGTCTGATGGGATTTATTGTGGGTAAAGCATGTGGGTAAACGGTTATTTTTAATTTAGCGCCAACAAAAATTTACTCTGTTCATTTTGAAGAGTCACACTAGTTTAGATAAATTATTAAATACTCCAGTAGAAAAACGACATTTAAATGAAAGTACTTTACCTTCTAAAAATCTCCCCAAGCATAATACAGTTACTGAAAGAGAAAATACTTAGAAAACGGAAAGAAGAAGATAAGTGACAATTGTTGGAAATTATGGAAGTTTATGAACGGTTTGCTTTTAAAATTATGCGTTTTCAATATTAAATTTAATAAAAAGTAATTTAAAGACATTAGTATATGCAAACAGAGTAAGTATCTTTAAAGCGGCCCCTACACGCTCAATAATATTGCACAAAATCTGAGGTTTTACAATATTATGGATCGTCTGTACGTTATATTGAAGGGTTGTACAATATATTGTGCTGATCAAAAACAGTTTGAAATATATTGTGCAATGAATGAATATTGTAACGTCTGTAGACTCTGTAGATATTATTGTGCAATACTACTTTATTTGTTTAAGTTTGATTTGTTTATTGTTCTGTAATGTCACATTTGACGGCTATTATTTGAACCACTTTGAATTATTAGTTTGCAAAAATAATAAATTATTGATTACTTCGCAACATCTTTGTCGCTTAACATTTAGAATTAAATACATTCAGTTTATTGCACAAATTTTTTTAACAAAATTATTGAACTGTCTGGAAGAACGTTTAATAAATTGCACAAGTTGATCGTACAATATTATTGAGCGTTTAGGGGCCGCTTAAGATCAGTTTGCATTTTACTTACTAATTGCATTTTTAGATTAATAAATAAAACGCCGTGAGCAGCGGGGCCCCATCACGGTAGTCGAATTTTCCCCTTCATCTTCGGTATTGAATGTCTACAAGCGAAATGTGATTGAAAGTCTACAACCGAATTGTCATTTTGTTGGTTTCAAAACTGGTGATGAGTGTTCGGCTGATCGAGGCTTTAAAAAAAGGTTTTAAGTATTTAAGGGCTGTATCTCAGTAAATTTCAATTTTGTGCCGAAAACAGGTAGCAGAAAAAAAACCAACACAATTCGTACGAGGGCATTCCTGCCCATGTTTATCCGCTAATTGCCTTTATGTTTTAGTTTTAAATATTAAAAAAGGACCTTAAATAGTAAACTGGAAGGCCTTTTTAAAGATATTTTTTCTTTCGAAAAAAAAATAAAAAATAAAAAATTATTTCTTCGGTATTGAGTGTCTACAAGCGAAATATAATTGAAAATCCACAAGCGATTTGTAATTTTGTCGGTTTCAAAACTGATAATGAGTGTCCGGTTGATCGGGGCTTTAAAAAAAGATTTTCAGTTTTTAAGGGCTGAATCTCAGTAAATTTCAATTTTGTGCCGATAGAAGTTAACAGGGAAAAAGCCAACACAATTCGTACGAGGGCATTTCTATCCATGCTTATCCGCCAATTGCCTTTATGTTTTATTTTTAAATATTAAAAAAGGAACTTAAATAGTAAACTGGAAGGCTTTTATGAAGATATTTTTTCTTTCCAAAAAAATCCAAAATTTCTATTTTATAAATAATAAAAATCCAAAATTCCTAAATAATAATTAAATAAATAAATAAACAGTGACTTTAATAACATTTTCAAATTACTTAATATATATGTATTTCATTTGTTAAAAAATTGTATTCACTTTTTTTTAAATTTTTTAAAATTACTATTCGCCTACTTGTATTTAGAATAAACATAATGCTTTTAAAACACATTTAACAATAGAATTCAATTCCGATGTAAAAATGGGAGAAGTGGGGGGAAAAGTGATGCGGACTCCCTACAAGGTACTAGCTGGATACTAACTGAATACACGTACAAAATTTCAGCCCTCTAGGTTTCCTTATGGAGTCTCTAGACGTGTTAGAAAACAAGCAAAAAAATTAAGGAAATATTGGCGTCAAAATCGTGGGGGTAAGGGTTAAAAGTTGAAACCTCCAAAAAACAGTGTCTGGCTATTAGCTTAACCTGTACACCAAATTTCAGCCCTCTAGGTTTATTTGGGGAGATTTTGACCCGAACGAAACTGTTAAAAAACAAGAAAAATCATGTTCTTTTGGGTATAAAAATGGTGGGGGTAGGGGTTAAAAGTCGAGACCCCCAAAAGGCACCCCCTTGATACTAACTCAATCCGAATACAAAATTTCAGCCCTCTAGGTTTATTCGGGTGACCTGTGCGAGTGGTACAAACTTCGAAAACGTCGAAAATGCATGAAATTGTAGCTTAAAAATGAGGGGGGTGGGGGTAAAATATTAAAACCTCCAAAAAGCACAACCTAGGTACGAACTTTATCAACACACCAAATTTCAACCCTCTACGTTAATTCTGGGGGGCTGGGGGCCTGTTAGATCCAGCGAAAATCGTTTTTCCCCCCTCTACTCCCACCATATCATCCTAGGAAGCTGAATTTTGGATATGTTGTAGATAATTGACCGAAACATTATTTAAAACCGGTTTGAAAAAGTTTTATTGCTTTTCCGCCCCCCACCACCCCCTTAAAGGTCGGGTCCGAAAAAAAATTTGCCCAAAATTTGACCCCACTTTGATAGTATTGTTGTGCATCGGAATAAGCCCCACTTACCAAATTTCATCTCTTAACTTCCATAGGGGGGCCCTACACATATTAAAAGGTTGCGGGAAAATATATATATATATATATATATATATATATATATATATATATATATATATATATATATATATATATCAGACATCTTTTTTTTTTACATAAGCGTGTTCTACGGGTCCGAAAACGGATAGCGCCCCTGGTCTCGCCTCTCGCAGCTCTTATCGTATAGACTGTATAAGTCTAATTTTTCGGAGAAAATTCGACTAAAAATGGTATACAGACTGATAAACATTTTATAAATTATATTTTTGATAAATCATCACACATATTGATTTAACATTAAAGGTAAAAAATTTGTACTTCAAAATACAGTTGAACTCTTTTTTGTGCGGTGGATAGGGACCGCATAAAAAAATCGCACAAAAAAAATATATTCAAAAATATCATAAATAGCTATAAAAAGTATAGTTCGATCCAGATTGTACAAAAAACTTTTTTTTGTGCGGTTGGTCGGAACTGCATAAAAAAAGTTGCATCGAAAAAACATCACACAAAACGCTCAAAACTTAGAAATTTCCTTAGAAGTTGCTTCTATAAACAAGATAAAGCATTAATTTACACGTCGAAACATTTTATTTCAATTTTATAATATTATGAAAATTTTGAAAAATGCATCTTTAACAAAATTAAATGATGCAATAACTTATGTTTTTATGCAATGTATTGATTAAATGCTTAAAAGCCGTTAAAAAGTATTTTTAAGAGGGGGTAGGGGTTATATCCTCTAGGAGACTTAAATAATTAACGTAAGAAAATTAAAGACATATCGCACCTTTAATAAAAAAAAGATGTAACTCAAAAATCAAAAATTTGTGGGAATAAAACTTTAAAGTTTTGGATTTTTTTTTAGCAGTCTTTAATTAAAAATTTACCAGTTGGGCATCTCGCTCATTTTGATTGTGAATTCGAATTCGTGTCCGACTATCGAATTTTACCGATTATTTACATAATTAAAAGGCTATTTATTAGAAAATCTGCTAACACACAAATTTTGTGTTACATCTTTGTTTTATTAAACGTGCGATATTATAAGTAAATTTAACTACTCTATGTTGAGCGCTACCATATTTTGTTAGAAAAAAAAATATGGAAAAGATACTAGTTGTTATCTTCTATAATTACCAAAAATTGCTTTATCTGAAAAAGAAACAAGTGAGAGACAGGAACAACAAGTACTGCAGAACAACTGAATTATTATTAAAGACTGGTTTGTTTCATACAACTATAGAGAGAAATTATTGTAAAGCGTGTACAATTACTGATAAAAAAATATGTGTAATAAAAGGTGAGAAAATTTATTTTTGTTTTGAATCAAAATCAACAATTCGATAAAATCAAACATTTCATTAAGTGAAATGATATTCAAATCTGATACAAACTACAATAAACGAACAGAGCCTACGGCCTGAACGACAAATCAACAAACGTCAGATCAATTTTTCGTTCACTTAATAAAATGTAAAAAAACTCAATGTAATTAATTAATGTATAAAATATTTTCTTTTGACTTTTAATAAATAGATTTCTTTCTTTTTAGGTAATTATAGGCCGGCTATTAAATATTCCTATACTAATAAAATTAAGATAATCAAATCTAACCTAAATATGAATGGGACAGATAACGGAAAGCGACGCCGTACAGGTAAGTATTCATGTAAATAACTTGACATGTATTTTAATTTTTTTTTAACAAAACTTTATATTGTACAGGTATTCGTTATATTACCGTACTTAAAATTTACAACTATCAACAATACGAAAAGGTAACTATAAACAATAACAATAATTTAATTAAAAAAATAACTGACACAACTTTTATTAAAGCTGATTAAGTATCTCTTTTTTTGTAGGTAAATATACTCACTCAAAGTTCACACATTTTAGCGATGCATAGTTGTCTCTCTGCGTATTCCAAAATCTTTTCATTTGAATCAGTAGCTCTCGTACACTACTTTAGCACATTTGAATCAGTAGCTCTCGAATCCCAATGAGGTTAACAAACTGATTCGCCTAATGGCTTGCCCTTCGCGATTGTTGAAGGTAGCACCCTCTTGTTACTTCTTCCTCTCCTGGGCTCCAAAATACGAAAGAGCACAAGAGCGTGAACCCACTAAGGGCCACGTCTTGCTCGCTTGAGCCCCGCCTAACGAAAGAGAGCGATCCATTCCAGTTTCGTTACCATTCCACTTCCACCGGTATCTTTCTAGATCGTTCGATGTTACCGCGCCTGCGTAGTTTTTAAGTGACCGATTTTCAGTCAATGCTGGCAACCTTTACTTAACTGTCACTTGATTTGTTTACATATAAACGTCAAATTTGTAACCTAATTTATAGTTGTCACTTTTTTTGTATAATTTTAACTACACGTCTTGTATTTGTATTAAAATTTTTTTCATTTTAATTTAATTGTGATTTACAGTAAATTAATACAATTTTTTTTTTTTTTTTTTTTGATTTTAGGTTCCAGAGGTGTATGAAACAAATTTGGATATGTAAACCGTAGAAGTACACAGTATTTTATACAAAGTGAAATTGTAGTACTGGAATTAAATAAATTATTCTACAAAACCTGTTGTTCAGTCAATCAACCCGTATCCTTTAGACGATTGAGTGATAAAAGTATTTGCTATAAAAAATATTTGAAAAAAAAAAGCGTAACAGTTTCTTACTGTCTCGTGATTTTGATTCACATTATGCATTTTAGCGGCCATTTTTTAGAACAAAACTATGGAATAAGTTATATAAATATCGGATGGGTGGTTTTATTTAACATTAAATTTCAGGTTAATTAGTAAATTCCAATACACAAATAAAATAAAATGAATGAAATAAAATAAAAGAAAGATAGGAAAACACAAAGAAAATTTTTATAAAGACAAATTTACTGTCAATAATAATAATAATAATCTTTTGCAAACTAGTGAAAATTCTAATGTTAATTTTTCTAATTGTTCAAATTGTATATTTTTAATTTCAATATAAGTAAAAAATTACAATCATTTTTAAGTTGGTTCTACTTACCGCACTACAAGTGACATTATCTCAAATTTGTCTGACGTCATTAACAAATGAAGCAATATTAAGGTGCTTGTAAACGAGCAACATTTTACGGCAATGTGTGGCCGGGAACAATGGCCAGGTAATATTGCTCTAGATTTAGAAATATTTCCGGCAACATATTGGTGTGGTCCAGCAATGTGTCTGTATGGCGGGGCAATATATTTCATATTGCAACTACTAGCTTGCGTGTTGCCGGAATTGTCGGTGTCTGAGCGAAAATATATAAACATTGCCCGGCCATATTACTTTTATCTAGAGGTTATTAGCCTAGTCTGTACTTATTCAGAGTGTCTGATTGTTCAAATTGTTCTATTGTACTGAATAAGTACAATAAAAACTTGTAGGAGTCTCCAATCGCCAAGAATCGTAACGTGACTGCTAATCTTGTCGTTACTGGTATTGATTTTCGCATTACTATCGGCTGTTTTAGAATTTTAGATCCAATTTTTTGAAGTAAGTATTCAAAGTCGCTTTTTGACATCTAGAGAAATTTTTGAATAAATAATGCACTATATATGCAATGCTAATTAACATTTCTTCAGAGTCGGCCATTTTGCCACGTATACATGCAATATTCTCAGCAATACTTTGGTTGCTAAATGCCGCGATACATTTGGTCACGTAGTTGCTGGCAACATATTGCCGTAATGTGGTCGGACCACAATGTTCAGCAATATTTCCGGCAATACGTAGGCATTTTATTGCTCGTTTACGAGCCTCTTTAGACGTACAATTTTATATTACTGTAATAGTTACTCTAATATAAAAATAACAAAAAGGAAGAGACACAAAATTTTGGTACGTCTAATTTTGCTTAATTTATTGCATTTGTTTAATGATGTCAAACCAAGTTTAGTTAATTTCACCTCTATACTATTTTCTTTAGCAGATTATAAACAAACATTTGTGAAGTGTAATTTACTAGCATTATCAACGGCATCGGTAAGTGCATGAAAATACATGATTGTGCAAAAAAAATGTTTTTTCTTATGCACTTATGGAACAGTGTTTAAAATACAGTAGCATTGAAATAATTTAGCCGGAAAATATAAGTTGTTTTTCATGTGAACCTATAAATATTAAAATGCATAAAATATATTTATGTATTTGCTGCGTGCATTAGAGTGATACACATCTCTCTACAAAAGAACCTGGTGTAACTGGCACTTTTACTCTATTTGTTGCAGTAAATATTTCGACAAAAATTTGTAATTTTATTCTAAAAGAATTTAGAAAGAGTTATTTTTAGAATATTCAGTTTATTATTATACACAATACAACGTTGTGCTTTATAGATACGTACATATTATATGTATATTTATTACATTTTCCATTTTTTAAAAGTAGATATTTTATAATTCAATTTGTTGATTGCTCTGTTATTTATTTTATGTGAACTGATGAAAGATCTCTTCTTAAGTAACAGACTCTCCGACAGCTACTTGATCACTTGTTAATTAAACAAATTAAATGGTCAGAGTTTGCAACAAATTGATGTGATGCTGTTAGAGAAAATTAATAACTTGTTCACTTTTGTTACGCAAGTTAACGTTATTTGAAATCTGAAAATGCATAATAAAATGTTCGCCTATTCTTTTAGTTTGGAGTACGGTGAACTGTTTTTTGCTCTAAAAAATTGAAAATCCTTCGGTTAGCGACTAGTTACTATCATTTTAATGTTGATTGAACTGATAGATTTTTTATAATCATGTCCACCGCAGAGGCACCTTCAAAAAATACGATTCGAGATATGAGATAATCGTGTAAAGTTACAAATTTTTTTCTTTCACCGAGGGAAAAATATCACGATTTTTTTCTGCGACCCTGAATAACCCCTTAAATTTATCCAAGAATACCTTTTATTTAAGAAAATCTTTTTTTGAATTGTACTTATTAAGTAAATAAAAAGCAAAAAAAGAAAAAAGAAATATTTTATAATAAATATCTTTGTAAATATTTTCACCTACATTCCTGATTTAAGTGTAGGTGTACTTCATATGGCGGTAGTATTAAATGTATTAGTTTTTACAACTGTATAATTCTGACCCATTTATTTTATTTATAAAATGTTTGCAGGTGAAAATGTTGTAAATTTAAAAATATCTGAACACACAACATTTCATATTTCAATTAAACAAACGCTGTTACTAACTGAGGAACTGAATAAGCTCGCGGCCATGCGTTTGAAAAAATTTAATAAATGTATGGAAAACAATTTTTCGTTAATATTTATTTTTTCTTAAACTTAAATATTTTCATTGAAAATTAACATTAAATATTACGTATTTTATTGCAGACTGATGGAGTTTAAAATAATTTATTAATAGTTGCAACTTCTATAAGTTTGTGCTATACACATACTTAGGTACCTACATATTATTATATTTCTATAATATTTATATTAAACAATATTTCTAAAGAAATATTGTTTAATTTTTAAATTGTTGATAAAATAAATTTTAAGAACTTT
Source organism: Brachynemurus nebulosus (assembly GCA_035578155.1). Lineage (NCBI taxonomy): Eukaryota > Metazoa > Arthropoda > Insecta > Neuroptera > Myrmeleontidae > Brachynemurus > Brachynemurus nebulosus. The sequence continues at coordinate 1,704,042 of JAPWDM010000033.1, read as the reverse complement.
ACATACTTGATTTAAGATTATGAACTGCAAAATGGACGTTGTAGGATAAAAACTTAATAACCATTATTTCACAATGGAGGCGTTTCGATAAAACCCTTTATCGGCCTCCCTGAACAAAATGTTTTAAAGTTTATGATCGAGTTCATTTTTATACATATTTTTTTATAATGTTAAAGATGTGAGGTTTTTAAAAATATATATTTTTTTGTTATATGATTGGACTTTTATGAAAGTAATTGTTAACCTGGCTTGTTTTGCAAAAATACGCAAAAATATGCTATTTTTGTAGTTTTTGTGACATTTGTTGATTTATTTTTCATAGAATGCAACCGAGTGACAAAAAGATTGTAATATATATTGTAGCTTATGCACTTGCGCACCATATATATATATATATATATATATATATATATATATATATATATATATATATATATATATATATATATATATATATATATATATATGAAAATCTTGTTGTTACACGGTTGCAAGTAGTAATGATTGGACAGTTCTGGAGCCACCTTCCCACCTGCCGACTTTTTGAGTGACCTCGGCAGGTGGTAAAACCGAGGTGGTAAAAACTACCGGGGTGGTTCTAAAAGCCTCCGGCGGTGGGTGGAGCAAAATTTGGTCTCCAACCTAACGACATCTAGTGAAATTTTGCCCAACCTAAGTGAACCTAACGGAACATGATCTAACCTAACAGAACCCAACAAAATTTTTTTTAACCTAAGAATTCAAAAATTCCCTAACAGATGGCGCAGCCACCTTCGAGTCCTGTAAATTCACTACTAGAAGTCGCTGCTCGTCTGGATACTAGCGATCCCTGTGCGTAAGTTTGAGAAATTGTCAACAGATGGTGCTGAAAATCCTTTTTGATAGTTAAAAGATGGCGTTGCTAGTCTGAACCACTGCGAACTCTGTATCTTGATTCATAATTCCATGAAAAGATGGCGTTGCTAGTCTGAACCTCCGGGGGCTCTGTATCTTGATTCATAATTTTATCATATTTTTATCTGAAAACAGGTTTATACAGGTTTTCCTCTAAATAAAAACACATTTTTTATTTTAATAAATTTATTTTAAAAAGAAATATTTTACAATAAATATTTAAATGTTATTACAATAATATTTGTATATGGATATGACATTTTCCATGGCGCAAGTTGCTCCGGAATGATGGCCGCATCGAGGACTAGTGTATGTTGATGTTATGATTCCCAACTTGGGACAAATTGTTATTTCTTCAAAGTTCATGATGGGCGCTGACGGTAGTAGTCGTTTCAAATACCGCACTTTTTCTTCTCCTTTCGTATAAATGATCCGAGTTCCGTGCAGATTGTTTATTAAAATGTATTGTAGTTCCTCATATTCAATATGTCCATCCATCCAGGCGAACCCATGATGATTTTTCCGCAACCAGCGAGCTGTGCGTTGATCTTTTTCACTTAATCCGCAAAACGGTATTGGTGATTTGAATACACAGTGTTGTAGTATATAATCTTCACCATAATTTTCGTCGGAAGAATCGAATTTCAACACAGCCAATTCCTTTATGTAGAATTTCCCATTTGTTGAGTTTGGAAATCCTTGGAAGTCAACAATTGCTGCGTCGGTCTTCATTGTGCGTTGTCTAGAGCGAAACTGGATTGCGGTGCTTTTATACATATTTTGTAACAATATTCGTCAATGGATTATATTGAACCACACGATCATGTAGTAGAAGACAGAATGCTGATGTATTCTCTGGCACCTCTTTCAACGTTTTAAATTCAATTCGAATATCCACTGGTCCACTTTTCAATGATTCGTTTTGATGAGAACAATCGATGAATATGATTGGAGCGATATTCTTGAATTGTGTTTTGCTTAAAAGCGGCTCATTCTTCTTACAATCATAATATGCTTGTTGGAATTTCGATTACATGTGATATGCTACAGCATATCTATCATTATGAAAATCCAAATTCAAATCCATGTATGGGAATTTAAATAAACTTTAACATCCGAAAGTTCACAGTGATCGAAAATACTGGAATCTTTATCTTTTTTATTTCGTCGATCCGTTTGTAAAGCGAATATAATGTAACGCGGTTTCTCCAGCTGAGTCGATGTTTTCACCGTCCAAATGTTTTGTCTGGCCGTTGGAATCGTTGGCTGTATATGCATATCCCATGATCGAAAGGCAATTGTAATATCTTGACTATTTTCCACATATTTCAACAACTTCAGTTTCTGTTCATCTGCAACTGTAACGTGTGGAACCATCCATTGAATTTTATGTATATGGAAAGTGACGTCATCCATTGGTGATATAACTGCATGATGATCCGTCCGAGCCCGAGTCAGAATTAGTTGATGTTTTGCATTGATGATAACTTTCTTGTAATGGTTAAGAAATCCAAACATCCGCGCCAGTGGTAGACAGAAATTGAAGTAACCTTTTTCCGTTACTTTAATTGTTTCACCTGGACACCATCCGGCGTTGTAGAGTAGTTTGCTTTCATTTTCGTTTAATGCCAAATAATTGATTAACGTTGTTGTCGGTCCCACGTACTTGCATTGATCGATTTCCACGTCGTTCAGTTCATATCGTATTTCTTCAAACAGGTACGCCAATGAATTGTTGGATAATTCCGCTGTAGTCGATATTGTTTCACTCTTCAACAATTGTCCTTCCACATACAAACAACTTTCGTGTGGCAGCAGGATCAGATCTTGGTTTTGACAGCAGATTCGAATTTCGTCGCTATTTCCAAACGCATTTAGAAACGGCGAATAGCATAGATATTCAATGTTTGAAATGTATTCATTGAAATCGATTCCAGTATTGATGCTTAAAATGCTGCTCATTTTTTCCTCTTCAGCTTGAAACCCAATTGTCGAAGAAATTGTTTGTTCTCTCTTGTTAATGGCGGTCGTTGTTGCTTCTTCCTCACCGATCCGTTCACCTTGGTGGCAAGTTGTAGACTGGTCGGTCGCACCATATTTTCGTTTTTAAATACCAACATTTTTACGCTGGCTTCAAATGCAACTTTACTGTTATCGTTTCACCTCGAAAATTCACTAAATTACCGTCTTGATCCATAATTCGTAAAACTAGAGATGTTATCCGTCTCACGGTCACCGGCATATAAATAACTGTAGTCGGTGATTCGCTTATTTTATACCCAGGTTCAACTTGAATCGAAAACGAATAAATATTATGTGCTGGAACGTTGTTCAGGTAGCTGCTCGTTGTAATGTTAGTTTCAGTTTGTATCAGATTCACTTTCATGATATTCGTTGGTTTATCTGAATAGTGGTAATGACCAGCCGCAAGTTTCCGCTTACTGAAGCTAAGTAGTGAGCCAATTGTTCGTTCTTGATCGAAATGAATTGTTTCCGTACATTTTATTTCACTTTTTAGCGTATTGTTATTCGCACGAAGTATAAGTTGCGGGCTATCACCCAGTCTTCTCTTCTCTAGTATCCGATCTTCTATTTGAAACTCCAAATCTTCCAGATCATAATTGCCGACAGGTATCTCAATGCATTTCACTTCTCCATCACTGTAATGAAGTAAATTATTTGTTTCGTCGATATTTGGTACTGCATTGTATGTTTCAAAATTGACCAACCCGCATACATAATCACCCGGCAAATCGATGGGTGGAAAATACTCAGCCGTTAATATAGATGAGTCACCACTTAACGTTAATGTTAGCGACATGGTGTCTAAGATACGAATGAGAGAAAATTTTTATCACAGGTATATTTAAAGTATAGATGAGAAATGAAACAAAATTATTCAATTAAAAAAAAAATATTTATTGAAAATAATTTGTATTACATAAAAATTCTAGACATAAATGTCCACAATTATATTGTTCATAATTTTGATATCTATTATAATTATATTTAATATTATTGCCATGTAAATATTGCACAACTTCTGCAGGTGGTGGTAAATTCCCATAACTATCGAAATATTCGACGTTCTTGTTACCTTTGGCGTACGCTACCCAATGGCTTCCTGGTCCCGATGAATTATCCAAATTGACGACGCCACGAAAATTGGACAAATATTTGTTTCCAAACTGATAAATGTCGCGATCAGTTAGTGGTCGATCGGGTAGTTCGCTTAGCGGTTTTTTGATTCGATGTAAAGTCCCAAACCTCTTCTGTATGGTTTCAAATAAAGTCCAGTTCCAGATTTGGATCCAAGTGCAATTGCTTCCATCATCCTGTTATGACGTTCATTTTCATCCAATTGTTTCTTTGCTGTTTTATAAGCATTTACTGCTTTCGCAACACCAGCAGCACCTCCAGCAAGTGATCCTACAGCGGATAGGCCGACAAAAAGTGGAACTAGAAATGGTAAAATTCCACCAGTTTTTGGAATTTGAATGATTCTCGGTGACTGTCGTTCTTCTTGAAAATATTCTTCGCAGCTTTCAGTGCAAATTTTATCGCATTCTTAATAGTTTTCGGCTATCACGAATTCCGGCACCAAATATTAATTTCTGTCCTTTTTTGTTCTTCTTTGAATGACCCATTTCTAGTTCTACTATCGACTTCATCGCGTTCGTTACAGCCCAAGCAGCAGCTCGCTCGCCAAGATTTGCATCCGACGATTTAACTCGCTCCCAGCTTTATGTCGATCTTGAATATCTTTAAACTGTCGTGTTCTTTGCATGCGGCGTCCAATTGGTTGATACCCGGATCACCTCGTAACAATCGCTCGCGTAGTCTAGTTCCAGGTCCACAATACTGATAGCCAGGTATATGAAGTTCAAATGGTAATCTGTTGATTATTCCGTTTACTATGCTACAACCAGATCTTTTCACACCGCTTGTCTTCTCACGACTAACCGCTAGTTGTTTCCGCGTCGACATTTAAAAGTGAACTGAAACAAAAGAACATATGCTGTACTATTTATATATGTTATAAATATGCTGCAAATTTACTCAACTTTCTTAGTATGAGAAATAGTGTTCTTTGATCAACATCAACGATGTCTTCTTCATTCGTTAAACAGCAAGAGACGCTACCAATGGAAAATTTCGAGTTTTCGTCTGACGAGGACAGCACTGATTTCAAGAAAAATGGTCCACTGCTACCGAGGAGTGTTAGAGCGATCATCTGTGGCCCAAGTGGATGCGACAAAACGTCACTTCTTCTACCACTTATCCAGGATCCTAATGGTGTGGCATTTGAAAATATATACATCTATTCCAAATCATTACACCAACCGAAATATCAATATCTGAAAAGAATCATTAAAAGTGTTAAAGGTTTGGGTTATTTTACATACTCTAATAACGATGATGTCATACCGCCGAAAGAAGCAAGACCTAATTCGCTGGTAATATTCGACGATGTATCTGCGCGGGAGAAAAAAGCCATAATAGAAGAATATTTTAGCCACTCTCGACACTACAATGATGATTGTTTCTACTTGACGCAAACGTATACAGAGGCACCCAAACATCATGTACGGGATAATGCGAATCTTGTTGCAGTCTTCAAACAGGATGATCTCAACCTCAGACATATCTATGATGATCATATTAACTCCGACATGTCGTTCAATCAATTTAAAGAATTATGCAGAGAGTGTTGGCGTGATAACTATGGATTTTTAACTATTTGCAAAGAAGATGATATACGCAATGGAAGATATCGAAGCAAGTTCGACCGCTTCTGGAAAGGATCAACATCCGGAAAATGACATAACCAGTTCTGCTGACTGGTTCTAAGCTGCTTCTAAGCTGGTTCTAAGCTGCTTCCAAGCTGGTCCTAAACTGCTTCTAAGATGCTCCTAAACTGCGCCTAAGCTGCTCCTAAATTCCTCCTAAGCTGTTTCTATACTGATCCAAACATTTTTCGAACTAGTTTGGTACCCAGTATAGCAGTTTCGAACTGGTCCGCCTAAATACGACCATATAAATACAGCAGTCGCATGCGATAGAGCTTTAGTTCTTGAGAAATCGTTCTAGGAAGCAGTTATCGAGATGGATAAAAAGGCGATTAAAAAAAACATTATAAAAGCGGCAAACAATATACGTAAAAAATTTAATGCTTTACGATCTGGAAAACTGGAGTCAAATATGTTGCTCCAAAGTACACTGGAACCAGTAACTACTCCGCTTAAAGAAATAGCTACAAAGTTAAATGGTAACAAGAACAAACATCCTATTAAAGTGGAAACAAAAGAAGAAGAGGCGCAAGTATCGGATACGTTCACACCTAAAATTAAAAAGAAAAAATTTGAAAAACAAACGGCAAACTACTATACTCTACCAACAAAGGAGGAAGATACTTCAATACAAGATATTCCAGAAGATGTTTTGAATCGTATTCAGAAGAAGAACAACAAAATATATTTGAAACACCAAAATTTCTTGGATCAGCGCAAAGTGTTGCTCGAAAATTGATGCCAGCAGCTGAAGATTTGCCAAAACAGTTTGGACCAGTAGCAAGAAAATACTTACAACTATACCTTCAACCCAACAGCGGAATTGATGCGGTATACGGACCGTACAAAAAAGATGATGAATGGATGATTGGAAATCAATCGTTTCAAATAGTTGGTGATGATATAATAATTGGTGATATTATGTACGAAGGAACACCTGGATTATATGAATTGATTTTCATAAACACACCAAAAATTGGTTCATATCATACTAAAGATTTAAATGCGTATAAGCAAATTTTAAAGCAAATAAATGCACACAGAAGAAACTACAGTCCAAACCAGCAAATAAAAGGCAGCTCGAGTTATAAATACATAAACATTATTAGTCAGTTGTTCCCAATCAGTTCCGCTAAAAAACATATACCAAGAAAAATATATGATACAAGAGGTCGTGTCGGCAGTGCTCCAAAATCTGCTAGCGTCGGCGGTACTCCAGGATCGGGACATGGTTTGATGCAGTTTAATAATTTGAAAAAAGACTATAATATAGTACTTATATACTGGGACAATGCGAATGAACTGGTCAGTAGACTACGAGTACTAGTGGCGTCACAAGAAGCTGGACACAGCGGTCACAATAACGAAATAATATCCATCATTGAAGAACTGAAGGCCAAATTCGGTCGTGTGCGTAACAGAAACATAACTGTTGACAAATTCGGCCGGGTGCATGATAAAAGTATTAAGAAGCAGATTCTTAAAGACATTGGTTTGAAGATGACGCAATCGGGGAACTATGATTTTGGAAACAGACAACTAACCAATATAAAGGATCCGACTGATGATCAAGATGTAGTGAATCTGAAATTTTTAAAGAGTTTTGCAACAGAGAAACTTGCTGAATTAACAGAAACAGTCGAAATCACCAAAACAAAGATTGAAAATGCTTCGCACCTGCTGACCCAGGCAATGCAGCTTTTTACGCATCATAAAATATGGATGAATCGAGAAATTCCCGCATTTAATCTTCGAATATCGAAGACTGAAGAACGTCTTGATAAATTGCTGAAACCTGCAGAGAATACTGAGACGCAAAATGAGCAAAGCACAAGTGGTTCGTGAACTACATAAACCAGCGCGAAAAAATTTTCCACGCAGACGTGTGATTGTGAAAGGAATTCACGATCTCTGGCAATTTGATTTAATTGAGATGGGTGCCTACGCTTCAGTGAATAAAAAATTCAATTATCTGTTAACAACAATCGACGTGTTTTCGAAACATGCATGGGCGGTACCCGTTAAAAATAAAACTGGGAAAGAAGTAACAGCCGCATTTGAGTCGATACTTAAACAAGGACGGAGGCCTGATAACTTGCAAACAGATGATGGCAAGAAATCTTATAATCAGCTGTTTAAAACCCTCATGGATAAGTACAACATCAACCATTATTCAACATTTTCAACCAAAAAAGCGTCAGTGGTGGAGAGATTTAATAGAACGCTGAAGACTGAAATGTGGAAGATGTTCAGTTACAATGGATCGTATCGATGGCTGGATATACTAGACGATTTAATGGACAGTTACAATTCACGCAAACATAGAACAATAAAAATGCGACCGCGTGATGTAACACCAAGCAAGGAGAAATTGCTCCTTTCAACTGTTTACAATCATATAAAAGTTGTGGATCTACCGAAATATGATGTTGGTGATGTAGTTCGCATTAGCAAGCATAAATCTCAATTCGATAAAGGATATCTGCCATCATGGACGACGGAACTTTTTAAAATCAATAAGGTACGATTAACCGATCCGGTTACGTATCTGTTAGAAGACTATCATGGTAATCCGATTAAAGGTGGATTTTACCAGGAAGAATTACAAAAAGTTAAATATCCAGACGTATATTTAGTGGAAAAGGTGTTGAAAAAAAAGAAAGATAAAGTATACGTCAAGGGGTCAAACTAGATTGTCTATGTCTCTGTCCCACTTGTAATGAGTTTATGACGTAAATCTCCCCACTCTATTTGTGTAGATACACACTGTTTGCAGTGTATTAGTTTGGTGTTTTTTAGTAGTGTGAGTATTTACGCACACTATCGCAATACACGTATTACCAGAGAGAGCTGTTCAACGTGTTCAACTAACAATGGTAACAATGTACATATAATGCACTGTGGGTTCGACGACGGACACGGACTGACTAATGCCTTAAGCTGTGACACATCTCCAAATGACTCCAAGCCAATTACACTTTTTTTATATTGGTTGGCTTCTAGTGTTCTATGGTATACGTGAAGTGGCTCGGCTTCCCAAGTAGCGCCAATAGCTGGATTGATAGCAAAGACTTGGTATGATATCCCCAACACTATGGAGCAGCGAATATGCATGATGATGATGGGCCGGAGCAGTTGCAGTATCCCCCACCAACATGGAGCAGTATATAATTATGATGATGATGACGATGAGATGAAGCAGTTTCAATTTTTTGACGAAGCAATATCGAGTGAAACCACAACAATGAGCGGAAGTCTTCAACACCATATAATAGTGGAGGAATCCATGGCTAGAACTCGATTGTTGAATAAGATGTTGGATAAAGCCATTCGGTTATCTGATTTGGAGATGATCCGATCCATAGCATCGAGAGATCGTGATATTTTTTATCCTGAAAAAATAATATCAGCTATTGAATGGGGTTCGTCTGTGGAAACTTTTGATCTTCTATTCACACTTACCTTTGACGAATCTGATATTGGAGAAGACCGCCTAGATGGATTCGACACGCTGACATATTCTCTTACGTTGTGGATGCGAAAAACGATAACATATGCTCGTCCGGAACTGCTGGATCGTATATTGAAACTTGTGGAAGAACATGGTATTCCTCGATTGTATTTCAATCCAAAGTGCGTAGAAGAAGACGGTGAATTGTTGAAGTGGATCTTGGAGAACATTGAAAAAGGCACAACAAATCAATCAGCACTCCTGAGCTGGGAAAGTGGTCCGGATACAGGGGCGTGGCCGTCGACGAACTTACAAGACTACTTAGATATATACAAAATTTTACAAACTAATTTTAACATTTAACATGTTTTTAAAATTTTTTTAACATGTAATTTTGTAATTTTAATATTTTTAAAATGTATTTCTGATTTTTTAACATGTAATTTTTTTTTGTAATTTTTTGTATTTTTGATTTTTTTGATTTTTTTTTCAAAATTTTTTGTATTTTTTTTTTTTTTTGATTTTTTAATAAATAAATTTTAAATTAATAATGGCCAGTATTATTTTTTTTCCTTATAAACTAATTACTTAATAAAAACTTAATAAATACTAAACAAAATTAACAAAATATTTACAACTTAACAAAAAAATATATACAAAATTCACAAAAACATATATACAATATTAACAAAAATAAAAGTCTTTTATTTTATAGTGCCCCCATGGGAGAGTTTTCAGTCTGTTCTTGGGTACTATGAACCGTTTGTCGTCATCGTTTGTGAGCGGGGCCTTACTCACTAAGTGAGTGTATAACCGATGTTACAAACTACGAAATACACTCATCTGTTTATATAACACTGCACTTGAGTCTTTGCTCATAACATAATTAATATAGTCTTTAACGTCCTTTCACTATACAATAGGATTTAGCTTTAATACCAATAAACTGTTTAATTATGGTTACAGAACACTCATCTTTAAATTTTCCGAGCACTTTTTTATTTAATCGAGGCAGTCCATAAACCTTATCTGCGGCATAGTACTCACTTGTGTCAAAGTACTCACTAATATCAGACTTAATGGCGACCTAAAAATCGTCCGTCTGTATTTGGTATATAGAACTGTCGGTATCCAGGTACAATAAATCCACTTTGTCACTATACTTTGGTTTTATATAACCATAGTGGAAATCGTACATTAAAGTCTTTGATAACTCGAGCACGCTAAATCCTACGTAAATCGGTTTATCAGACTTCACTTTCAAACGGTTCATTTATATAGCGACCAGATTTGTGTGATAATTGAACAACTGTGAAAGTCCGGTCTACTTATCAAATTATTAGCACCCAACTGTTTACGAATATTCTCCCAGTGTGTGATTAACCGCACATCAACACGTTTGTCGATATTCTCCATTGTTTTTCCGAAAACACTATTATTTTTTAGCTTGAAATAGTTCTTTTCGAAGCTGTTTGTCGCCTTAGAGCGAAGCTCGGTGTTTAAGTAAGTGTATTTTTTTAGCCACCGAGATTGTTTAAACTGGAGCGCACGATGTATTTTTTTCAGTTTAAGTCCGTATTTTGAACACTTTTAAACTGCGGTAATGGATCACATATTTTGTTTTATCATACAGATTTGCCAGTAACTTGCTGTCTTTAGATGTGATGTATGGCGGCTTCATTTGCTCCGGACAGAATGGTAGATCTTGATGGTAATCGTGTAGCGCCTTCGGGTACTCGACGTCGACTTCCAGAATGTATCCAACATCAGCGTCATCAGGAACCATTGCTATGTTGATGCCATTCAGTTCGTGTTCTGGAACCCAATTGGAAATTACTTATCGGCAAATACTGCGACATGGCCCATCCGTCGGCCCAGCACGGCCGCACGGCCCAGTTTCACTATAACGACCGGAACACTGTGTTAATCCACCACGCATAACCTTTTTTATGAAATGTATCATGTTGATATCTGTTAGTAGCTCCAGTTCCACTTTTGTATATTTCAACATGGCGTCCCAGCTCAAGCATGGTGCGGTGTAGTATTGGGACGGATCCAATTTGTACGTATTCAGGCACAGGTTTCGGAAATTTTCAAAGACATCGGCTAGTAGCAGCACATCTGTTTTCAAATATAAGGCCGAATACTCGCCCAAAGTTTGCATGTTGAATTCATTCCATACACGCTGCGTACGCTGGTATTCTTCACCGGTAGTACTGGATAACTTCAAGCTGCTGTGGAATGCCGCTTTTGGTGGCAGAGCGCGTTCATTTAGTCGGTCCACACTGTTGACGTATTTGTACGGGAATATTCCTTTTTGTTTGATTAAATTGAAAAGGCAGTCTTCAGGAAATGCTCGACGAACTTCGGCGAACTGCTCCGGCTTTAAATTCTCAGCAAGTTTATCTAAACTGCTCGCCATAAATCGGAACGAATCGATAAAATGCAGCTGGATAGTTTTAATTTTAAATTTGTTGTTAGATTCATCTTCTTCATCATCATCGTCATCGTCATCAATATCTTCCACTTCTTGATTGGCGTCGACTGGTAAATACTTCGTGAAAGAAATGTAGCGTTCTTTGTTGTTCGGTATGACATCGATTCGTTCCCTGGAGACTCCAAATTCCCGTACGATAAAGTACGCATCATATCCAGATAAATTATGGAAAACGATCGGTATGAATTTCGGTAGCTTGTAAAGCCGATTATACTGGTTATGTGCGGCACTTCGAAATTCACCCGTTAGATGGTCTGGATCCCGCACACGATCGTTGCCCAATTTATTGCCGCATATGGAACAATCTTCGACTAATCCAAATACTAAATACTCCAGCTCTGTTAATGGCTTCATCGGAATTTCCTTTTGTAAAATTTTATGTAGTCGTTGGGCATCTTCTTCTAATTTTTCCATAAAAACTTTCACACAGTTCAGCCCGCGGTATATTTCGAATTTGTTTAATGATTCATCATACGAACATTTGATGTAATATACGAAGCTGAATGGTTCGTGGATATGCGTGGTGTTCGTAAACGATCTATCGGGATTCGGTGCGCATGTGTCACATGGTTTCAATATCGATTCGAAGTCCGCATACATCGTAAACGGAACGCGCATCTGCTTGGCATAATTTTGAAATTTCAAAATGCTGTCTGTGCCAGGACTTGGTATTACAGTGCGGACTTTGTTACAGTCTTTTTAGCATGTTCGATAAGCCGCTCTTCTGTTCGAAAGAATTGTAGGCACCCATCACATAACCATTTAACACCATCGTGTCTTGAAAGTTGACGTCCAACGAGCTGACTCAGATCCTTTATCCAGCAGTAGTGACTGGTTTCGCCATTTTCGATATATAGAAGGTTAACATGGATGTTCCGTTTTTCCTTGGTGTAGTGCAGCAGTCCAACAATACTTTTTTCTTCCAGTCCATAAACATTAACGCTGATGTTGTTTAAGGATTCAAACAAATTTATGTCTTTGATTTTGACAGGAAACTCAATATCGCCGAAATTCAATACTGATGAATAATGTGGGTATGAAGCGACTCGGCTTGAACTTAGTTCCGCAGGATGTAAAGCCGATGTTATCGCCCATGCAAAGCAGGCCTGGTCTTCATTCTGCACATTAACGACCGCCTTTTTTTCTTGATCCACGCTGGAAGCTCGATATACGATGAAGCCCGAAGCGAATTATATTTATTTACGTTGACTTCTAAATATCGAACTTCCAAAAGCGACCAGCCGCTGTCTCATTCCTGAAATTTTTCGTTCTTGCGCACTACAGTCGACGCCATATTTCGGTAAATTTCCTCCAGACTGGTGGATTCGCAAACAGTAACATTTCTGGTGTTGGACTTCAAATCCAGTAGTAAATTATTGTCCTTGTCGAATTTTGCATATAGATCGAATAATTCAAAATTTGTTTTAAATGACGTATGCTTCGCCAGTTCCATTCGCAGCAACTGAAGTACATTTTCCTTAACTTCATCCAAAAATTCTTCAATGGACTGGAAGTACTCGGAACTCTTCACCTGGTAGCTGATTATTCTGGTTTTGAACGCGCTGTTGATCGTTTCCACATTTACGTTTCCAGTACCGCGGCATAATTTATTTTTGTGGGCCGCGCTTCGTAAATGCCCATTGAATGAAGAAATCGATATATCCATGTCACATACTTCGCAACGTTTTGTCCCTCGATCTACTTTGGATTTTTTGGATGGACCGCCATTTTGTTCACCGGCTGCGCGCTTTCTCGAAATAGGACCGCTGCTAGTTGAGGGCTGTTCATGATCACGTCCGACGCTGGTTGCGGGTTGCCCATGTTCATTAGCCATATGCCGCTCCAGATCACCTTCAACATATTCGCTGCAGTAATCGCACAATACAGCCGTTGAAGGGAATTTTTTCAGATGTTGTCGTAAATTATCAATTCTCGTAAACATGACCCCACACCGACCAAATTTAAAAGATGAGCCATTGTCATTGATGATGCGCATATTTCACACTTGAACAATGCCATTTTTTCCTAAATTCACAAAATTATTCTTTAGTTTTCGCGAAATATTTATAATTTTGCTTCTAAGATTAAACTTTATTATTATGAATGCTGAATTTGATTGAAAATATTTTATTTACGGAATTTTTCTAACACATTTTGTACATTCTAAAATGAAAAAATTAAATTTTTCGACATTAGAAATTATATTTTCTGGAATTTCTAAAACAAAATTTGAAAAATATTGAAGTAAAAAATAGCATGAAATTTTAATATTTCTAAAATAAATAATTAGTTTTTAATTTTTGCATGCAAAAATTAATAAAAAAATTTTCAAAATAAAAATTAATATTAAAAAGAATTAAATGTTTCTTACTCACCAATATTGAAAAAATGTAATAAAATTTTAAGAAATTAAACTTTGAAATAAAAAAACTAACTTTAAAAATTCGCAAAATACAATATGATGACACGAAGCACACTGTACTTTATGCAATCAGAAGACGTAATGGTTTTAAAGCCTTTATCACATGTATATATACTTTTTTGATTGATGACGTCATATAACTTTATACAGATGTGTAAGAGCTAACAAGCTGAAACAAGTTTGATTGCACAATATGATGCAATAATTTCTATAATTCAATTTTAGTTTTCAGCTGTTTTAAATAATTGGTTTTATTACTTTAAACAAATTTAGTTATCACTGTGATCGACATTGGTGTAATACTATTGTTGGGAATGAATTTTCCATTGTTGGAAATAAATTGTTGAGAAAAATTTTTATCCAAAATAATATGGTAAATTGCTTTAAAAAAATCGAGATAGGTTTTACTGCATTAGCACACAATATATGCACTAACTCGTTCAGACATATTTCATTCCAAAGCGACGGCGATTTCATATGTAAAATGCTGAGGAATGTGATGTGTAAGCTATTTTACTATGCGAAAGGTAAATTTTTTGCATTCTAAAAAATCATTTATAGATATTATTCTACGAATAATTTTTATTATTAATTTATATTTACATGGTAACATACCAAAATTATGAAAATTTAACTTTTAAAAAGAAAAATTTGAGCGAAAAAATATTTTACATTTTATTCACGGAATTCTTATAACACATCCTGTATATTCTAAAAATTGTAAAAGAATGTTTTTTAAATATAATTCTTGTAATCTGGAATCATTTCCACCCTTAGTTGGAATATCATTGGGTCGTGTAATATGAAATGTCGTTTTCCGACCACTTGGCTTACTATGTAATTCAGATAAATATTAACACTTTTTAAATCGAAAAGAATATTTTTAACATAAGTTAAAAGTATAAAGTATGCTCAACTCTACATAGACAGAGCAATTATTCAAAAAGTTATATTGCTTGGCAGACCGCATGAAAACTTGCAACGGGTCGCATGTGGCCCGCAGGTTGCCGACCCCTATTCTAAATTTTAGTAAAAATTTTTTACAGAAAAATTTGTGATGTGTTGTCAATATTTTCATTATCATGCGATAATTTCAGCTAGCAATATACACCCCTCGTGCATCAAAAATGCATGTGATAACTTACCAAATGTAAAAAATTATTTCTTATTTTGCTCATTGTGTTAGCATGTGCTAAAAACACAAAAAATGTTTTACTCAAACTTAAATTTAAGTTTTGAAAATAGTTTTTCTCTTAAATACTTTATTTTTTGCTTATTCACGAGATTAAAAAAAATTGGTAACCTAGTTATAAACCCAAATGTATTATAGGTACAGCTAAAAATTTCTAGCAAGTGTTAAAATTAATACTTAAAAGGAATTAAAGGTGTTTTTCAGCTTACCTGTATTTTTCAAATAAAACAAAAACACTGAATAAAACAATCAAAAACCGCACACAAACCAAAAAAACGAAAAAAACAAAAACATTGGTTCTTAATTCGCTAACTCTTATACTTAAAAACAAAAACAAAAAAACTGTAGTTTTCAAATAACACAAAATTCACACAAACAAATAAAACAAATCAAAAAACACAAAAAATTGGTTCTTAATTCACTGACTCTTATACCTACTTAAAACAAAACAAAAAACTGTAGTTTTCAATTAACACAAAATTTTTTGTTTTAAAAGTTTTCAGTTGTTTTAGTATTTAACAATACTATTGCCGGAAATAAATTTTCTAATATTAATAGAATTTTCAATTGCTGAAGAAGAAAATTTCCCTATTTTTTACAATCAAATTTTCATTTGGTATAATGCTCGTGTGTGAAAATTACAAGTCGCATATTTTGTATGTATATACATATGAGATGCAGACGATATATACGGTAATGTCTGGAATGCGCTTCATAAGCAGTTTGTTATATGTGATTGAAACTTTTGCGTTGTTAAAAGACATATAAATTATACATAGTTAAGAAATTACTATTATAAAATATAGTTTCGAAATTGTTATGAAAATTTAACTTTTTCATTTTGGGAAATATTACATATATTAACATTCATCATTGCTTACAAGTATTATCAATCATTATGCTATCGATTTGTGTTTAGTTAAAATTTAGAGGTGAGACATACCAAAATGATTTAGAGGTGGGGGATGAATAGAAAAACCGATTTAAATTTTTTATTGAACGTGTTTACATATTAATTAAATTAGAGTATAAAACATGATTTAGAGGACAAAAATCGATTTTCCTTTATAATTAATACCCAACAGTATAATACATACCAAAAGATTGCTCATCAGTTTTATCAATTTATGCTTAGTTCAAAAATTGATTTAGAGGCGGGACATGAATAGAAAATCGAATTTCTTTTATAATTAATACCCAACAGTATAATACATATCAAAAGATTGCTCATCAGTTTTATCAATTTATGCTTAGTCCAAAAATTGATTTAGAGGTGGGAAGTAAAAAAAAATCGAATTTTTGTTTTATAATTTTTATTAAATATACATATGTAAAAATTGATACAATATTGAAATTTTTAAAATACATAGTACAATTAAATAATACATTTGAAGAGAATTAATTACAAATTCGCCATTTAGCATCCCCCACGAGTTCAAGAAGATCCAATGTTTTGAATTGCAATTTATGAGTTAGTCCAATAGGTCCATTATTCATAATACCCAGTTTTGGATTGTTCTGCAGCCATGCCAGCATCTGCTTGTTCAAATTGTCAAATCTCGCCGGTAACGAAATGTATCCAATTTCTAATTCCAATATTGTCTTCATTTTCGATGAGTCGAATTTTGACGGCAACTGACTTGCTCCCATTATTTTATATACTTTTCCAATCTCCATATCAGAAAGTTTAATCCATCGTTTAACTGCGCCAAGATGATTCAATTCGTCCATAAAATTTGCCGCCATTTTTTGAATTAAGTCTCTGTTTCCAGATGAAGCACCAGCAGTAATGGATTCCATTGTTGGCAATAATTAATTGTTAACACAACAATCGAAAAAATTGTTTTACAACAATAAGATTTAAGGTTTCACTAAAGTTTCGAACAAAATTGTAAATGAAGAAATTCTGTCGCGGCCTTTTTATAGCAGAAAAAATAGCCTGATGACGTTAGTTATCACACTTTATGTAGCCATACAGGTTAAAACCTGCTCCTTCATTTTTGCATATTAGACAGAAATCTTCGCTATTTGATATCAGTTTACCTTTAGTGACGTCAGCTGACAATTTATACAAGTTTAAACCTGTTTTCAGATAAAAATACTATAAAATTATAAAAGCAACACCATCTTTTCATGGAATTTCGAATCTAGGTACCGAGTTCGCAGTGGTTCAGACTAGCAACGTCATCTTTTCAAGGGATTTTGAATCATGGTACAGAGTTCGCGGTGGTTCAGACTAGCAACGCCATCTTTTCATCGAATTTTGAATCTAGGTACAGAATTCGCGGTGGTTCCGACTAGCAACGCCATCTTTTAACTATCAAAAAGGATTTTCAGCACCATCTGTTGACAATTTCTCAAACTTACGCACAGGGATCGCTAGTATCCAGACGAGCAGCGACATCTAGTAATGAATTTACAGGGCTCGAAGGTGGTTGCGCCATCTGTTAGGGAATTTTTGAATTCTTAGGTTAAAAAAAATTTTGTTGGGTTCTGTTAGGTTAGACAAAATTTTGTTAGGTTAGACAAAATTTTGTTGGGTTCTGTTAGGTTAGATCATGTTCCGTTAGGTTCACTTAGGTTGGGCAAACTTTCACTAGATGTCGTTAGGTTGGAGACCAAATTTTGCTCCACCCACCGCCGGAGGCTTCTAGAACCGCTCCGGTATTTTACCACCTGCCGAGGTCACTCAAAAAGTCGGCAGGTGGGAAGGTGGCTCCAGAACTGTCCAATCCTTACTACTGTTGCATTGTATGAAAAATAATTAAATGAATGTCACAAAAACTACAAAGTAGCGTATTTTTGCAAAACAATTTATAACAATAAGTTATCCCCTAGACGAATTTTTGGTAATTCGGACCCGGAGTCTACTTCTTAACCCTTTGAAAACTAAAGGCAAATTCTTATAGAGCTTGATGAGTAGAATGAAAAGGGAAAAATAATTTTTCTCAGTATCTTGCTTCGAGATATTGTTTTCGAGATATTACGTGTCAAAATTTTAAGTCTTACTACCAGAGATGGAAAAAAAGTTTTTTTTTTTTTTTTTTTTTTAAATTTATAAAGCAGTTCAAAATGTTTTAAACAAGTGTTCCTATGTTTAAAATCATGTTTTTATTAGTTTAATTTAAACATATGTTTTAGACATTTTAACCTTTTTTTAAACAGGTTTAATTCCTTTAATTGAACCATTATGGAAAAAACTTTTTGTCTCGAAATATCTGACTTTTTGCTGTCAGGCATTGGCATAAAATAACGTAGGTACTATTAATTTATAATAGGTGTCATTAAATGGAAACATTTGAATGTTTTGTTTATTGTAAAATTTATAAAATCGTTTGTTGTTTATGCGTGTTGAATATTGTGTACAATAAAGACGTTGCTGAGAAAGGACAATGGGCAAAACTATATATGGAGCTGTCCCCTAGTGCCCAAGGTTGAGACCGATGCCGATCGATAGTCCTGGTCAAGTAGTCCGACGTTCATGGAGAACCTGACCTTTAAAAGTTATAGGGCCTCAAATGTACAAAAAATTTGCACGTGGCCATAGCAAAACGGGATACTCTGTATAGTTACAAATGGGTTATGAGACATGTCGTGGGTCGGCCTATCACTGTGTAAAACCACTTTCCTGTCAATTGACTGTTGACTTTTGACGTCGCGACGTCAAAAGTCAAAAGTCAATTTTGCCTAATTTTATTGTTTAAAAAAATACAGTAAACAATTTCTTGAAAATAATATTGGAATTATATTTTGCTATAAATTATTTTATTTTATTTATTTATTTATTTATTTTTTTTTTCGCTCGTCAACTGTATTATTTTTAAAGAAAGACATTTTTCAAAAAGTTAGCCATTTAAAATATTGGTTATTTCATGTGCATTAAATAATTTTTTTTTTTTTAGAAGTTTTCTTCCCTTTTGGAGGGATTTTTGACTAATGATGAGTCAATCTGGCAACACTGAATTTGATACATACTAAAATAAAAGAGTTTAGTAATTTAAAATCTTATTGTTAGTTGAACAAGTCAGTGCTTTAGAAGGGCGGCTATCACTAAAGTCACAAATCGATCCCAAAACATTTAATTTGGTAACACAGTTGCATTCGACTGTAGCCTTGGACCTTAGTAGAAAGAGCTGGAATGCTAGTCGCTGTTGTTTAGGATTTAAATGGAAATACTTAACATAAATTAGTATTTAACATAAAAGAAAAAAAAAACATGAATATAAATACATACTTAAATAAATTTAGTTTAACATAATTAAAAATTTAATTTTGCTTTTATTATTTTATTACTGATGTATATTAGAATAGAACTGCCTAATTTTTAATTACTAAAGATATAATTAAGCTTTTTTTTATTTCAATACGTTTTATTTACAATTTAACCGAAAGAATTTAATTAAAGATAGTTTAGAACACAGTTTAATATGTAATGTTTTTTATTTGTTTTAAACATACACACACCGGCAGAATTAGCGGAACAAACAAAAAATCTGTAAAAATCAAACAAATCATTTAATTTCAAGAAAATATTAATCTTATTTAATTATTCACTTAAAATTACATGTTCACAAGTCGATATACCTTTATTTTCGGTAGCAAAACAAGTAACCATATAAAATGGCAAATTTTTGGAACCTTATGCCGTCTAAGAATAATTTAAGTTAAAGATTATTTAACAAATAGAAAATGAAACACAGCGTTTTAATCCCGCCTGGTTCCTCCCGTGCTCTTATCAAAGCTTCCATTCGTTTTTCTATACTCAGAATGATGTTATCTATAGTTTCCTGGGACATCTTTGTCATTCTTCAATTACGGCAGTTTGAAGCTCGACCATATTGAGAAGAAACGGCATTTGAATTCGAAAGTGACAGACCTCTTAAAAAGAATTGCATCAATAAAAAGAAAGCAATTCTATGGAAAGTCAACTGATTCGTTACTTCAATATTATTTTAAGTAAAAATGAAAAAAAAAACCGCCAACTTTGTTTAATAAATAGATTTTTATATTTTTTTATGTTCCGCTAATTATGCCAGTGTGTGTAGTTTAAAACATCGTTTAAAGTACTTTAATTTTAAACATGTTTTATTTAGATTGTGCTTTAAACAGTGTTTAAAACATGTGATTTAAAACACTTTGTTTTAAACATGCCAACCCTGCTTACTACAGGGAAAGTAACTTAAACTTGTACGACTAAATTTACCTCATTTGTTAATTCGTTCAATCGTTAATGATGAACTTAAAATTATTTACCTATCCTTTTCCTAAAAACAGGGCTTCAATTGTAGTGTCCCATTCTCTTTTACATCACAGTTACGTAACATAAAACTCAACACTTATAGACCTTGGAGATTGTACCTAATATGAAAGTGTTCACCCAACGATCTAAAGAAAATGTCATTTTTCTTGTAATGGTTTACTATTAGAAGTTACAAAAATGATTTATCGGCCAGTCCTTATCTTGTCCGGTGTCGCGGGTGGACCTCGAAAAGTGGTTAGTTTTTCGAGCTCCCTTTGCCCATCAAACCAAAGAATAAAATGAAGTTGTTCTAATTAATATAACGTAGTATAATGAAGAAAACTTAGTCGGCCGTGTGACATCTTGTTCAGTGTCGCGGGCCGACCTCGAAAGATGGTCAAATTTTCGAGGTCTATCCTTCGATCTGACCTCGAAAGATGGTCAATTTTTCGAGGTCTATCCTTCGATCTAAAGGCTAAAATTTTACCAGATTAAAAGTAAAGCCTTCAATTTTATTATTTCATTGGTCAGTCAGGTCTTACCTTGTCCATTTTATCTAGCCGACCAAGTTTATGTGTGGAAGTAAGATCACGCGTTATTTAATAATATGTTATTTTATGTATGCTGTTACTTATCTATTCACGGAGCGTCCATAAACTACGTAATTTCATTTTGTAACGTAGTTTTTTCTTTAAGTTCAGAAGACATTCAGTTGAAATAATATCCTTTTTATTATAAAATATGAAAACTAAAACATCTTTTTATAGTTTAGCAAAATATTTCCTCATAAGACACGCCTTCTTACTGTAAAAAGTTTATTGTGAAAATTGTGTGACAAAATGGTAACATAATTCGTTAGAGGTAGTTCCGTAAAGTTTTTATAGGGTATAGGTATATGATTCATTACTTTATTATCAAAGTTTCGATGTGCGTTATACGGTGAATATACAAAAACACTAAAAAATTATTCAAAATTTTGGGGTGCGCGTTATACGCCTGAAAATAGGGTAAGTAAAACTGAAAAATGAGTCTTAATTTTTTTTCAGAAGTAGGGGCAAAGTAAATTTTTCAGAGTACTTTTTCAGAAGGATTTTTTTTTGAAGTTGTATTTCTTGGGTGTAGAAGTGAAATAGAAGTAATTTCTTTCAGGAGTTAGAGTGAAGTAGACGTTGTTATTTTTTTTTCTATTGGTTTTGGTACGCAACAGCTTAGGTCATATCATCGCCGTTACTTCAAAACGTATATTAAAAAAAGGCATTTGTCAGAAATTAAGAAAAGCTGTTTTATTCTTTACGCTGCAATTCTTTTTGGTTGTTTTGTTTATTGAATTATCAAGGATTTTTGGTGATGTGTTATTAGTGTTATTTAATGTTTATTAAAGTACCTGTATTTTTAAAGCACCGTACGACATATGACGCATTGCCAAATAAAAATGGCGAATTTTGGCTATTATATAGAAAAGATGATTTTGGTTACTATACCGTTGTTAACAGAAAATGACATATTCTTGACATACGACATATTGAAGTAACGGCGACGATATGTACCCTTGTAATGTGCTATTGAGTTTTTGAGGTTGGAATGGTTATTGATGGATAATGCGGTATCGATGGATAATGTAGTGTAGTTGACGTATCTCCCCCGGTTGGTACCGAACTCACGATCTTATCAACCAAGAGCGAAGTTGCTAAACAGTAGACCAGCTCGGGATCGCGTCGTTATTGATATGAAGTGGAATAGACTTTTGTACAAGAGTAGGAATGAATTAGGAGCGATCTTACACGTAAATACCCGTTTTTCATAATCAAACTTAAATATTTGTGTGTACGAAAAAGTGCGAACTTGTGCGATAGTTTTTTCTTATCAGAATGGTAGAAGAGGTCTTCAGATTTAATGTGATGATATGATGGTACATATGTGATGGTTTTGGGTACAAATGAGTTCAACATATTTGAAAACACTAATATAAGCAAAATAGTGAAAAAAATATATAAGGTACCTAAGGCATTTAAGGCCCAGCGGGCAATAAGGCCCATTAGCTACATTTTTTTACCAAGAAGCGTTCTCTAACTTGTTAACAAGTTTAAAGTGAATTTTCAATGATTTCAAAACCAAATGCAAAGGTGGAGTTACTCAAAGTAACAAATTTATACCATATTTTAATAAACAAATTTGTAGGTTAAATTTTCGTTCGTTGATATAAAAATGGTGCACATTGCGAATGTTATATTCATGATCTTTCAACGGCATATTTCTTGCAAATTGTTATAAGAATTGAAAAAAATATTCTTTCAGTTTTATATCAATTAATTAAGTTTATCTCTAAAGTATTAATTAAAATAATTAAAATAGGTCTGAAGTCATGAAGTCAAATGAAGCAAAATTAGACGCATAGCCTTAAATTACTATAATTACTTGAATATAAAAATAACGAAAAGGAAAAAGGACGATGATTGGTTCTGTCACATGTGCAAAAAATGTGAAATACGTTATATGAAATAATGTATCAAGTGTATGAAGTAAGTGTGTGGCCAGGAATGTGAATTAAATTTTTTTGGAAAAAAATTACATATTTTATTTCTTTTTTTTATATAGAGTTTAGTATTAGAGCTAAAATCCCTCAATTATTTTAAAATAAATAAATAAATAAATGGATTATCTCAGGCAGCTACAATAGTTGGGCCTTATTTTCTACACTAGTCGGAAATAAAACCCAATTGCAGAAACCTTTTAAAATTAAATTTTTGACTTATATAAATACAAATTCGTTAACTTTTTTAGGAATTTTTGTCAAAAAACAAATAAATTTTTACAATTAAACACTATATTATTGATGTTTTATAAGGTATATGTATATGTAAGTAATAAGCATATTTTCTTAGGTGGGCCTTAAGTGCCTTAGGTACCTTATCTTTTTATTTGTTATGCTTTGCAGGGAAAAAAGGTAATAACTACAACGTATTTAAAATTTAAATTAATTGTACATAATTAAAGTACATTGTACTTCAATATCCATAATGATTTTTCCACCAAAAATACTTCAAACATGCAAAAATTGTGCAATGCAAAGTTGAACAAGTGTGTGTGTGTGTGCGTGTCAAAAACAAAAAAAAAAAACGTGCGTATTAAACGAAGACTAAGTTACGACTGGTAGTGTGACTCGACCTTGGATATGTCGCACTTAGAATTGGTATCACAGAATATAGAAACAAAGTTGCTGTGTCTATACTAGCTGTATCAGCATGGACAAAAAATCCTCACCAATATGTTATATACATATACAGAGATTGTGTTTGTATATTGTAACAGTAGTAGGCGCCAGCCGAGAACTTTAGGCAATTGGATTTACACTAATGTAGTGTTGATTGTCGCCGCGAAATTTGTTAATCTTTGATACTTATCATGAGTTCAAACCCCAGGTGATGTGTTTGGTGGCGCCAGCTAGCAGCCGAGCGTGAACTATCTAAGGCCGCCATCATTATTCCGACATATTGGTTTCTCGTACTGATGTTTTATTTTGTGATTCCCCAAACTAAGTGGTTTTTAACAGAGAACTTGATACCAGAACGAACAACGGCGAACCTGCTATAAGATGCATTGTGCATAACTCACTCACTAACCTACCTTAAATTGGTTCAGACGTGTTTTTTATGTGAGTCACAATTTTCTTTGTTAAATAATTTAAACAATATTTAAATTAATTTTTGTAAAATATTTTTATAAACTTTTAAAATATAAAAGTGCTTAAAATATAATAAATATTAAATATTAAAATGAATTAAACTTTTATTATTTAACCCCTTTAGCGGCTATTCCGAGCATAGCTCGTCATATGAATTATACAACTTGAATAACTCTCCCGTCCTTAACTCGCTTCGTGTTGCTAACTGTAAGATACTGTCATCTGCTATCGTAAAAGCATTACTAAAGCAAAAATTATCGAAAAGGTAGCTCATATAATTATGCAATTAAATTACCTAAGTATTTTCAATGATCATTTTGTTTGGTTAGTTTTACATGAGCCGCTAAAGGGGTTAAACTACCAATTTAACCATCTACTGACGAGTTATACAATTTTATTTTATCAAAAAAAAAAAAAACTGTCGACACAAGCCACCACGCGTAATGCTGGTCTTCGGAGGACAATTCCTCAGAATTAACCCACAATTTTTGGCATCCAATAGCGCGAAAAATATTTATGGGACAAAAATCATTCAAAGTGATGGTTTCAGCGCCAAATTCAAGTTTTAAATATGTTCAAGAAGCGCGCATCCATTATAATATGTGTATAGTGGGTCTGTGTGCGTGTGACCGGTACCACTACTCTGTTATCTGTTGCATATGTATCTATAGTATTAGGTACGTATCTGCACTGCTGCAAGAATGACTAAATAATCAACAACAATTGACGTATACTGGTTCACTGCTTCTGAACGAGTGATCAGCTTAACTGTGACTTGACCTAGTTTGGCCTACTACTGTGCACAGATTTTTATATGCACGTTTAATCTATTGATCTGTAATTGGAATCATTTCATGAATTATAATGTCTACTTGTTTGGAAACCAAACTTAATCATTTCTGCCAACTTTTCCATATCGCTTAATGAGCAGGTTTTGAAGTTAAATAACTTACAGTGTGTTGCTTTGTCACTTTCCACAATAAAATTATAAGATATGTGCGAGTCGACTTTCGATTTCTACGCCATCGTCAGGTAAAATACAGTTAAAAATTGTTCACTTAATAACCATTTTATATTATATTTCTACAAATTTCTATCATAGTTTCGGATTCAAGTCTTATTATGACAGTGGCTGTAATAGCTGAATTTTCCATTTGGAAATTCGCTAAAAAATGTATGTATTTATTCAAAAAAATAAAAAAAAAAAAAAATAAAAAAAAAATAGTCAGTTCGACGTAATATTCTAAAATGCTTTTAAATAATATTTTTGAACATAAGAAACAATTCAAGTAAAATAAAATTATTTGTCTGATTAAAAAGTGATTCATTTTGATTTCAAGAATAGTTTCTAGGGATAAAAATGGAGATAATAAATGAAAATTAAGTCATTTTTTCAAAAATAGAAAATTTTGTGTTTACTGACTAAAAGTCTAATATGAAGTTTTTCATTTGTCGTATTTTTTCACGGCTTATTCACGGTAATAAAAATATGAGAAAATACGAGGAGATAAATTAGTGTTTTTTGAAATGTTCAGAAAAATAATGAAATGTTGGAACGCGATAAAAAACGATGAATTCATATTCTTTTTTTTATTGTTGTGTTGCTTAAATAAGTACATGGTGATTAATTTGGTGTAAAATTATATAATTTTATTTGAATCTAAGATTTTTTATGACTGACTTTTATTTGGATAAAAATAAAAATTTGGTGTTTTTTCAGTCACAAAAAATAACAAAGTAACTAATGAATTTAAAAACTGATTACTGTTGTATATTTCGAAATAAACAATTTTATTTATAAATGGTTATCACTAATGAAAGTTGCAAAATACGAAAATTTTCATTATCTATTAGACTGCTTGGTAAAGGATGTTTTTTATTAATGAGCGAACTGGGATTTATTAAGCAATTTTATTATGATTTTTTCTTTAACTCACAAACAGAAAATGCTAATATACTTTTTCGATTTTATAAAATAAATTTGTAAAGATCAGTGTTCAAATTGCATAAGCAAAGTAAGCATTTTGAAAATTATAAAAAGAACGAAATAACGTTACTCCTGGAATTTTACCTATTGAAATTTTGTTATAGTAATTTTGTAGTGATTCGATCGATTATTATAAATAAATTTTCTTGCGGATTTCGATTGTTGTGAATTTAAAAATAAATAAGGTTTCTTTAACAATCCTTTAACACTCGAAACCAAATATGTAAATACAGTCGACTCTAATTAATTCGAAACTCGAGGCACTCTTAAAATATTACAAATTATAGAGAGGTTCGAATTATCGCAGGTAACAATTTTAATTTTTTAAGCGTTTGCGAATATTCGAATAGGCGAATAGTAATTTTAAAAAATTTAAAAAAAATGAACTTACTTTTATAACAAATGCAATACATACATATTAAGTAATTTAAAAATATTATTAAAGTTAATGTTTATTTATAAAGTAGGAATTTTGGATTTTTATTTATAAAATAGAAATTTTGGATTTTTTTGGAAAGAAAAAATATCTTCCAGTTTACTATTTAAGGTCCTTTTTTAATATTTAAAAATAAAACACAAAGGCAATTGGCGGATAAGCATGGGTAGGAAGCCCTCGTACGAATTGTGTTGGCTTTTTTCCTGCTAACTGCTATCGGCACAAAATTGAAATTTACTGAGATTCAGCCCTTAAAAACTTAAAACGTTTTTTTAAAGCCCCGATCAAACGGACACTCATCATCAGTTTAGAAACCACCAAAATGACAAATCGCTTGTAGACTTTCAATTACATTTCGCTTGTAAACATTCAATACCGAAGATGAAGGGAAAAATTCGACTTCCGTGATGGGGCGCCGCTGTTCACGGCGTTTTTTTTTAAATTTCGTTTCATATTCTGAGTGTAGACTGTGCTGCTGTGTTGTGCTACATTTATTAAGCAGACTTTAAGGTGACATATAAAATGCGTTGCCATTAAGCAAAATAATTTTCTTTATATTTAGACTGATAGCACGTAAAATTTCTTTAAAAAAATTGTTAAAGATGTATGTAGCTTGTTTAGCTTCTAGCCCTGAATGCCCTCTTAATATGCACATAAGTAATTAAAATTGACTGTTTTTGCTCTACATTTTTATGAACTGTTGTAATTTTATTGAAATGTCTGGCAAAATTTATTAGACGTGATAAATGTTTATTATTATGGTTATTACATGTACGCATTAATTAATAATTTTTTAAAGTAATAAAAAAATCAGTAAAAATTACTGTAATTTATGAAGGAGGTGTCACAAAATCAGAGAAGTTACGCAGGCTTATTCAGGTAGTTATTCAGAATTAGAAACTAAAATAAAATATCCAAGTGTGTGTTGGGTGCACTTACGAGAAAACATATCCAACTGGATATCTCAAAAAATTCTGTAACTGCTGGATTTTATTGAAACTAATCTCCGTTCGTGCCCATAAACGATTTAAGGGGGTGAAATTCACCTCTGAAAATCTGATTTTTTTTCAATTTTGTTAAATATTTTGGAAATGGTCAGAGCTTTGGTAGGGAAAACTATATATATTTGATCTTTCCAAATATATATTCAAATATATAATCCAAATATATATCCAAATATATATCCAAATATATAATCTGTTACAAATTTCCTTTAATCCCAATATCTCTACTTTTTGTAGTAGGAAATTATGCTTTACTGTCTAAAATGCCGCCCTTAAGTCAAAGAATAACTTTATCATAAGTTCTCAATCATCGAGAGCTTTTGAAAGAAATTCGCAGAATTCAAATATTGCACCAATTGTTTAATATTGAGCTCTAAAACCGTGTTGTACATTAGATAAAATGTTGTCAAATTCCAAAAAATCGATGATTCGCTTAAAGATAATTTTTGACAACAACTTTACAGCTTTTGACCAAACTGATAGTAATGATCAGTGTTGGGCAAGATATCGAATTTTATTATCTAGATAACGGATAATAGATAACATAATTTAAAATATCTAAATAAAGATAACAGATAATTTAACCATTATCTAGATAAAATTTTAGATAACAGATAAGATAATATTCACAGAAATAATGCACTAGGCTAGTGTTTCTCAACCGCCGATTTGTAGACTGTGTGCTGGGCTGCGAAAGTACCTCGCCGATTCCCAGAAAGATGTGTTAATTACAATAAATTATAAAAATGTTAAGGAAATGTTTTTAATGATAAAAATCCCATGTTTTGGAATTTTGTTTTTTTATTTATGGTCCATGATAGCACATGTCTTGCACAGTAGAGCACAACATTTTTTGTTTAAAAAAACTGCTTAAATAGTGTCGATATTTTTCTAAATTACATGATTGATCAAGTGGTCGGAAAACGACATTTCATATTATACGATTAAATGTTATTCCAACTAATGGCCAAAATGATTCCTAACTACAAGAATTCCATTTAAAATATGGGAATTGCCTTTGAACATTTCTCTAATGTTTATGTGTCGATATTTATCTGAATTACATGGTCGAACACAAGTGGTCGGAAAACGACATTTTGTATTACACAACCTACTATTATTCTAATTAATGGCGGAAATAATTCCAGGCTACAAAATTCAATCTAAAATTAAAAAATTGCTTTTAAGCAATTGGCTAATGCATAAGAAAGTGTCGACACTTATTTGAATTACATAGCAGATCAGGTGGTCAGAGTACAACATTTCATATTACACGACTAAATACGATTCTAACTAATGGCGGAAATGATCAGGCTCGATGAGAGGGTGCGGTAGCCGGGGTTACAGCCCCGGGGTCCGGGCTGAAAAACTGCGTCCGTATTTGTCGACAAGGGCTAGAAATAAAAAAATAGCTTATTTTTGTTTGTCACTTTTTTCTGGGGGGAAAAATTTAAAAGGATTTATTCCCGGAGCCCGCCATTGCTCTCTACGGCGCTGGAAATGATGCCAGGCTACAAGAATTCTGTTTACAATTAAATAACTGCTTTTAAACATTTTTGTAATTCTTAAGAAAGTGTCAAAAGTTGTCTGAATTACATGGTCGACCAAATTTCTTCTTTTCAGAAAAAATATAGATGTATTGTTATTATCTTATCTTTTTCTTTCGTTTAATAAAAAGATAAGATAAAAGATAACATCTTTTAAAAATATCTAGATAAAAGATAACAGATAACGAAAACGTTATCTAGATAAAATTTTAGATAATGTTATCTAGATAAGCACAACACTGGTAATGATATTGGTCTATAGTATGCTTTATGTCTAATTGTCTAAACAGTCGCCTTTTAGCGAATTTCCAGAATGGAATTGAGCTATTACAGCCACTGTCACAACGCGACCTGAGTCCGGGACCCTGGCAGAAATTTGTTTTGAGGTCCCT
The DNA here is from genome assembly GCA_035578155.1 of Brachynemurus nebulosus. Lineage (NCBI taxonomy): Eukaryota > Metazoa > Arthropoda > Insecta > Neuroptera > Myrmeleontidae > Brachynemurus > Brachynemurus nebulosus. Next base: position 1,674,509 of record JAPWDM010000033.1, on the reverse strand, counting down.
AGAAACCGAAAATAATATTCGCTAAAATTTATATATATATATATATATATATATATGTATATATATATATATATATATATATATATATATATATATATATATATATATATATATATATATATATATATATATATATATGTAGAAATATTTACAATAATTTAGTTTTTCTTTTAATTGAATAAATTCTTTAAATTAATATTTTCTATTAGTCTTTATATATCGTCTTCAAAATACGTCTCTATTTGTTTATCATAGCTAACTTAACATTATTGCTCAATTTTTAGAACAATTATAAATTAATTAAAATAACCCTATTGCAGCATCCTGCATAACATAGCGAACTTCCATTTACAAAAGTACGTTTTTCTCGGAAACTAGTTGATATAGAGTAATGGTAAATAAAAGAAAAAATACCCCTGTCGCAGCATCCTGCATAACATAGCGAATTTCCATTTACAAAAGTACGTTTTTCTAGGAAACTAGTTGATATAGAGTAATGGTAAATAAAAGAAAAAATACCCCTGTCGCAGCATCCTGCATAACATAGCGAATTTCCATTTACAAAAGTACGTTTTTCTCGGAAACTAGTTGATATAGAGTAATTGTAAATAAAAAAAACCTTCTTTATGTTCTTGAGTTATCGTGCGGACACTTAGTAAACATATATATAAATGTGTCCACACGATAACTCAAGAACGAAACATCTTATTTTTAAGAAATTTCGTGAAAACGTTTACGGTGTTTTGGACATTTTTCGTGAAAAAGATTTGGCGGAATGAGGCGGAAAAATCACATAAAGAAGGTTTTTTTATTTACAATTACTCTATATCAACTAGTTTCCGAGAAAAACGTACTTTTGTAAATGGAAATTCGCTATGTTATGCAGGATGCTGCGACAGGGGTATTTTATGTATGTGTTTAATTTGTATATATGTGAGTGAGAATTACTAGTAATACATCTAGTAATTTTTTAGGTACCTATACTTTCTCGAATTGAACGAAGTATTGAGCTTTTAAATGTTTTTTTTTTTTTTTTTTTTTTTTTTTTTTTTTTTTTTTTTTTTATAATATTATTTACATTTCTCTTTTAATAAATTTTCATTTATAATTTTTATATACTTCCATAATTTATACCTAATTGTTTTTACAATGTTGATCTTACCATTTCTTCCTTTTTTAGATTTACTGATATTTTTATCAAAAATCCTATCTAGATTAAAAAATTAGTGTACAATAATAATTATATAAAAAATAATAATAATGTTATACTATCATCAATTTAAATAATTTTAATACTTATATGCCAAATGTTCACTCAAATTGTTGCCATTTAGAATTATTTCTATAATAATTTACTTTATTGTTTTTTATTCAAGACACGAGTATTTGTGATAGGTACGTTAGAAAAATTTAGAATTTTTTGGGGAAATAAAATTGCCCCACTCGTAAATTTTATTGTTTAATTTGATTTGCATCTAGAGTAAGCTAGCGGTCGATATACGTTCCTGTTGTTAGTGATAATATACGCAAAGTGTAGAATGAAATACATATTGTTTCAGGTATGGGTGTTAGGTAGTGCGTAAGATCAAAATCAGAATTTTAAAAATAACCAATTTCAAAATAATAATAAATAAATGTAATTAATCTAATATTAGAATTATCTCGAATAGAAAAAGGTTTACACAATGAATGATTTCATTTTGAAATTTAGAATGAATCACAGAATTGATGTTTACAAATAGGTACATAATATACCTACAGATAAAATAAATTATTGATTTGTATTGATTTGCTCCTTGCCCTTCATTCATTTGACAGAGAAAAACACAAACAGTATTGTTATAATTAGATACAAGATAATTGTGTATTATGCATTGTGTGTGTGTGTGTACTTGTTTTTAAACACCCACGCATATTGTTGATTGTAGTATCGAAATAAAGTTCATAGACAAATTTAGATGACAGTGTCATTCGTTTGTTGCCAAATTTATAAAAATCATAATATATCATTATAACATAATTTTCACGCTGATATACGTGATAGAAGGTGTACACTCACTAGCATGCTATTTATTTGCCACACAGATGCTTTTTGTAAAATGAGTCATCATCGATGTCGGTGTGTATGCATTGGAGTTAATACAAAAAAAAGTATCTGGTGATGAAAATTTATTGTTTATTTACAAACAAAATATTTTTCAGTTGGTTACTTGGATTTTTTTATAGATTAATTCAGTGGTGGTTTTAGCGGGTAGACTGAATAGACCCAGGTCTTCCTAAAGATTTTGAAAAAATAAAGAAAAAGTAACAAAAGCTTTCAAAGAATGATCTTAAATTAAGCATATTGCTTTAAGACCAGCCGTGATTGGAGGAATACTTAATCGTTTGGAAGTCATTGATATAAAAAACAAGATAGCTACAATCTAATGTGTAACCTGGATCCTGTATTTGTCTCTCAGAAATGTAGAACACTTCGGTTTAGTCAGGCTGAAAGGAAAGGAATTTCAAGCCCGAACGCCATAATCATAAAAATATTTACTTCTAATTTTGTGTAATTTTAGATTTCTGATTATTCCATGTTCTTGATAGTAAATATTATTTTATCATATATTATCATTTTTTATATCCTACTTTTTCTTATAAACTACTTGCTTAAGTTTTCATCTTGAGTTTCCACATACTCAGCTGAAGTTAACATTTATTTTTCACTAAACTTATTTGAGATAATAACTGTGCTTCATTTCCCTGTGCTACTCGTGCCTAACTACAGTGGACCACCTCAACAAGGGACATCTCTCTCTCTCTCTCTCTATCTATCTATATATATATATATATATATATATATATATATATATATATATATATATATATATATAAAAGAGAAATACCACTCACTCACTCATCACAAATTCTCCAAAACTACAATACCTACAAACTTGAAATTTGGCATGTAGGTGCCTATTGGGTCGTAGGCGCTCGCTAAGAAAGGGTTTTGCAAAATTTTTTGTATAACCGTCGAAATTTATGAAAAACCGTAAAATATCAATTTTTTATTACTGTATACAGCAATCTGTGGCCAATTTATCAAAAAATCCTACAAATTATTAGTTGCTATATATTTGCAAAAAATAATTTTTGTAATTTTAAAAATTAAATAACTATGGTTACTATATATTTGTACAAACTATTTCTTCATTCTCACTAAAATGTTTTTTATCCGAATTTACTTAAATTTAGTTAATTATTTGCTGTTATCGGTTTTGTTATCATTAATCCTATTTAGTGTTACCAAAACAAAAACAAAAAAAAGTCAGTGTAAGTTTGAGGTCTACAATTTTTATCTTATTATAAAAAATGTGTTTTCAGATACATAATTAGAATATCTTTCAGCGAAACAGACGAATATATAATTGCATTAAAATTTAATCCGGTGCTAAAGAAGCAGTCATAAAACAAGAATACCCCTGTCGCAGCATCCTGCATAACATAGCGAATTTCCGTTTATAAAAGTTAGTTTTTCTTGGAAACTAGTTGACATAGCATAATAGTTTGAAGACCTTTTTTATGTGATTTTTTCTCCCCTTTCCAATAGTGTAACAAATTTTTACAAAAATTTTTGAATAAGAGGAAATTTTGGCAAAAAGTTAATTTTTTTCATGAAAATTGCTAAAAAAGACATGTTCCAGGCATCGTCTAACGGTTTTGGACTTCCAATATTTTCACCAAATTTCATAAACGTAAGACATTTCGTTCGAGAATTATCGCGCGGACACACACACACACACACACACACACACATATATATATATATATATATATATATATATATATATATATATATATATATATATATATATATAAATTTTAGTGACTATTTTTTTCGGTTTCTAGGGACCTCAAAACAAATTTCTGCCATAGTCCCGGGCTCAGTCGCGTCATGACAGTGGCTGTAATAGCTGAATTCCATTCGCTAAAACTGTCAACAGTTATGTACTTATTTGAAAAATATGTATATTAGAGGTACAAATACATTCACACACATAGATATACGTATATATACATTTTGTACTATATAAGGCGTTAAATTGGTTCCATACCAATATACCTATCAATCTATCATCAATGACACAAATATGAAATAATGCATTTAAACAAAATATCTAGTAGTGTTTCTTAGCCTATGGGGTAGACGTACCTAAACTGGATCTATATTTTTTCTTTAAATAATAATAAATTTATAAACTTTATATTAAGTTTCTTAGGATAATACAATTACGTATATGTTTTTTAAACCGAAGTTCCCTATTTTTATGGACTAGTTTCCAAAGGATATTAGTCCATAAAAATTGAGAACTTCGGTTTAAAAGAACTTATAAATAAGAAATTTATTTTCTATAAATGTGTACATGTCTGAAAGCAGATGATTTTATTAAAAGAATCCTCAATTTGATACATTATAAGCACTAACTGGTTTATTTCGGCTTTTTCAGATTATTATGAATAATTTTGTAGATTTATATTATTAACATTAAATACGTCTAGAAAGTATTTTTCGTCTCCAGATCAATATTTTATTTGAGGATTGTTCACTTTTTACGGCAAAAATTAAACCAATTCTTTCAAAGAAATTAAATTATTTTTTATTGATTGCCATCAATTAGTAGTACCTACTCATGTTAGTATTCATCTTATGCAACTAATAAACGTTAACTTTTTTAGCGTAGGTCAATCTTAAGGTCAAAAATATTCAAAACTAGCAACATGACACATGTGACCTATTTAGGGAAAAAGTAAACAGGTTTATTAATCAGTCTTATAATTTAATTACTTATTTTAAGATTTCACTTGAATTGAAATACCTGGAAACGATTCTACAATGAAATTGATAAGTAATCCGTAGATCTAACCATTCCAACCTCAAAACTCAATAGCACATTACAAGGGTACATATGACCTAAGCTGTTGCGTACCAAAAAACCAATAGAAAAAAAAAATCCGTAGATCCTCTATTAATTGAAATATATAGTTGTTTATATAATTGATTTTGTATTTTAAAAGTACCAAAAGGCTTTACTGACCAACTTTTGGTACATTCATCCTATAAAGATTTTGTTTCATCAATACATTCAGATGCAGAGGACATCTTTTAACCAATATGAGTAGGTATGTATGTATATCCACATACGTATATCTCACTATTGCAGTTATATACATACATACATACACATTATATGATTATACACATACAACATAGTTGTAAACAGACTAAAATTATAGAAAATAAATTGACTTTTTTTTTCTTATTTTCTCAAAAACTAGCAAACGTAGAATAAAAGTTTAAAAACCTTTTTTATGTGATTTTTTCCCGTCTTCGCAATGATGTAAAAAAATGTGGCAAAAACTTTTAAATTATAGCAAATTTTGGCCAAAAACTCATTTTCACGAAAAATGCTCAAAAAACCATGTTCCTGAGCTCCGACGTTTTTGGCTGAAGAACTCATCCAAGATTTTTGGACTTCCAACGTTGTCACCAAATTTCGTAAAACTAGCAGTTTTTCCTGAAGAGCTATCGTGCTGATACATAAATACATAAATACATATATACATATATATATATATATATATATATATATATATATATATATATATATATATAAATTTTAGTGAATGTTATTTTTGGGCTCTAGGGACCTCAAAACAAATTTCTGCCATATTTTCGGGCTGAACTTCGACTATGGCTTACACCATAATAGCTGAATTTCCAGAATTCTTTCTGGAAATTCGCTAAAAAAGATTAAGTAGCATTAGAGCTAGAGTTAATAGTATACTTCTGGAGTAATCTTATATTTAAATAAAAAATGAAATATGGACTGTATTTATCCGTTCCCAAGGGTTTCAAATAAACGGTAGTATATATCAAAAAAACGATGAAAGAAAACTATAGGTAAAATTGGCATACGAACTGAAAGAAAAATATCAGAATTAAGTCAAAGTTACCCCACAAGACCGTAGGACTTCAAAAGAAGCCTAAAGTAAACGACTGGACGTATCCTTAAGATCTTAAGATCCCTAAACGAACTCAAAATAACTGGCTGGACGCATTTTGACTAAATTTTTTGCTCAAATTGTATTGAGATTCTGAGAAAAATGAACAATTTCAAATTGCCCTCTAGGATTCTGAGGTCTCAAAAAGACCCAAAATAAACGACTGCACGGATCTGAACCTTTGTCCTAATATTACGAGTATTAAGAATCCAAAACAAATTAACGAGAGTTCGGAAATATTATCCAGAGCCCTGTGAACTCGAAATGTCTCGCAAAATAAAGTACTCTTAAAATTATCAATGTGAGTATCTCAAGGTATGAAATTTAGATACGCTATTAAAATATGAATATCGCAGAGTATTTCAGTATACCTGATTTAAAAAAAGCAGGGCTTCAAACCGAAATTTTTTTTGTTCTGGTTCAGTTCCGGTTCAACGCAAAAAAAGAAGAGCGGTGTCGATTACGATTACGGTTATAGAGTATAGGTTATTTTCGATTTCGGTTGTGGTTTCAGTTTTCGATTTTTGGTTTCGGTTTTAAAAAAAAGTTTAATTTTTTTGCGAGTTGTGAATATATTATCTATTTCATAGAAATTACCTAATTCATAAAACATAAATCAACGTTGGGAAAATTCAATCTTAATATTTTTTAAAATGCTTGAATTTATCGAAACATCATTTTCCCTTAGTAGGTGTTTACTTTAGGCCTGAGACAGCTCTTGAGACAACTTCCAAAATTAGAAAACCTGAGAATATAAATTTTAATTTCTAATCCAGTAACCTGTTCCTTTTCTATCTAATCTAGAAATATCGTCGAACGCAAATATCATATGTCTGTTAATTCTAATAAATAGATAAATCAATAAATAAATAAGATAATATAAAATAAAACAAAAAATATATTTTAACGACCATATGTACGAACGTTAGAAAAGTTTATTGGTTTACTATCTTTGTAAAATTTTATATTTTGATCCATGAGAACTTTTCAAATGTTACCGTAAATTTTATTTATATACCAACCTATACCTATATTATAGAAACATCAGTTCGTTAAATTTTGAAATTTATTGTTGAAGAAGATTATAGAATAAAATTAAATATTGAATTTCAGGTATGAACCGGAACGAAAAAAATAACGGTTTCGTTTCGGCTAACGGTTTTTGAAAAAAATAATTTTGCTCCAGTTAACGGTTACTCTCCGGCAAAATCAATCGATTTTACCGGTTTTCGGTTACAGTTACGGTTCGGTTCGAAGCCCTGTTTAAAAGATGAGATCGAAATTGATTCGCAGGACTATCGAATACAACTTTCATTAAACAGCTGGACTGATCTTAATAAAATTTTATCAAAATAAGTTATGTATCGAAATATGAATAAGTCTACTTTAGAGTCGTTGAGCGAGCCAAGCGATGTACTATAAGAAACTGATTTTCTATAAAATTTCAGAACATCAAATTTAAATGGACATGTGGTCAGAATTGTCCATCAGTGACACCAAATAGATTCCAAATTAAAAATGGAAGGAATTGTTGACAAAATTTTGTTCAAATATTGTTAAAAGGTCTTGAAAAAATTAAAGTGAAGTAAAATTGTCCCCTAATGTCTTAATGTCCCAATAAAGGCCTAAAATTGAAATACTTCTAAAATTATTAACATGGGTATCTATCTACATGACGGTGCGGCAATTAGCCATGCTTTTGAAATATGAATATGGTTACTTTAAGGTCGTTTGACAAGCGGGGCCAGGCAAAATAATTAATTGAATATGTACAGAATTTCCAAATATCCAATTTAAAATTTACCCAATAATTTGACTCTAAATTCAAATAATTTTATGCGAGTGAAACCGCGGGTCGCAGTTAGTATATATATATATATATATATATATATATATATATATATATATATATATATATATATATATATATATATATATATATATATATATACATATATATATATATGTATATATATATAATATATATAATATATATATATATATATATATATATATATATATATAGAGAGAGAGAGAGAGAGAGAGAGAGAGAGATGTTTCTTGTTGAGGTGGTCCAATGTAAATACTTAAACTAAGTTTAGTATAATTTCGTTTAGTATAGTAAAATTTAGTAGAAAATTCGGGCTTACCTAAAATAAAAATCCTAAAACTAGTTCTGGATTAATTAACTAACAGTTAACAGTTAGCTAACAAAAGCTAACAGTTTTATTACACATCTAGTTGCAGCCCGCGATATCACTAACGTAGAATTATTTGAACTATCAGTAAAATTATTTCAAAATTTGCTGCGCTCATCAACCAATTTTGAAGTATCTGTAGGGGAGATTCGCAATGAGAAGGACGCGTTTTGAAACGGACAGTATCTGTTTTAGCGGAAGTTACTGAACGAATAATTTCAAACTGTGATGTTGGGAGCACTGACCTCCATAGACTATATCAAAGTACCGCTTTCGAATAATTTCTTGAAAAATAAAAAACAAGTTTCTCTTTTGAAATTCATTATTAGACTGATTTTATTTTATTATTCTAGTTGCTAGGAAAACCAATTCAATAGTTATAATTTTGTGAAAAATTAGCTATTAACCATGTAACTTTGATAATGCGTGTCCGGCACGCACTTGGCGAATTTTTTGTATTTTATCATATTAAAATAACATTAAAATATCGTAATCGACTTATCTTAAAATATCTTAAAATATCGTAATCGACTAAGTATTCGCGCTCGCACCTACTGCGGACTTTCAATGTGTCTGGCAAGATGTAAAAACCATTAAAACTGTCCGGCTATTGAGGTAACATTTTTTTATAGGTCCCCATGTAACATATATAAAATTTAGCTTTTATACTATAACGAAAGTATAATTATAATTTATTAAAGTTTAGGGGTGTCTGGTAGGGGGTAGCAACTGTCATAAGTGTCCGGCAATGGATGACGAGATTTCTAAAGTTATCCCGAAGAAAATATAAAAAAAAAAAAACGAGCTTTATACTTTAACGAATTTAAGGTACTATTTTATACACCTTTACTACCTGTTACCTGCCCAAGTAACCACAACCCAAACTCTATAGTCGCTGGTCGTTCTTACCTGTATAAGGGACATGCACAGAGAAACTTTCAGCTTTTATAAAATAACGAAGGTCTGGCCATCGTGGGCTCTTGGGCTATTGTGCCCGGTACATACGCTATCAAAATACCGCTTTCGAATAATTTCTTGAGAAATAAAAAACAAGTTTCTCTTTTGAAATTCAGTATTAGACTGATTTTATTTTATTATTCTAGTTGCTAGGAAAACCAATTCAATAGTTATAATTTTAATTTTCATATTTTACACGGCAATCTGTATGAATTTACAAAATTAAGAAATTTACATTTTCACGGCAATCTTGTGCCCGGTATAACTAGGCTACAAAGATGACAGTTACCGGAAACTACTTGTTTTAATTGTATGCATCATAAAAGTTTTTGTTGTAAAAAAGTAAAAAAAAGAGATCTTTTGAATAAACTCCCACAGGTAAAGTATTACACTAATTGTATTTTGGATGATTTATATGATATTGTACATATTTTAGTCAAAAATTTACATTAAGTTACTTTTCAAAATGTTATTTTAAACTAACTCATTTTGTCAAATTAATTTTAAGGTTAGTTACGCATTAAATCAGACAGGTGTCGGAGCATTAAAACGGACGTCCGTTTCAATGATGTAAATATAGAAGATGATGCAAAAAAAAATTTTGACCTTTATGACTTCTACATGAGCACAGAGCCGTGTACGGTGGGCGGAATTGTCCTCAAAAGAGTCTTTTCACGTAGAATGTTAATTTGACAACACTTTGAAGTTACATTTTTAAGTAGAATATATTTTAAATAAAAAAAGTGCACACAAGCGTGTACGGCGGGCGCTAATGTGTTAATAATACTTAAATCTAATTGTATGTTGATCTCCGAATATATTTAGGCTAAGCGCGCACTACGTTTTTCCGCCGCTGTTTTTTTTCAGCAAAAAAATGTGAAGCATTATACTCCATATAAGCAAACGCACTACGTTTTTTTTTCAGCGGCGGAAAAAAACGCAAAAATTTACATTTTTTTTTGCTGAAAAAAAACCGCGTCATTTTTGTAACACGTATAACTATATGACAACACGCGCACTTGCGTAATCCAGCACATGGTTTTTTTAATTAGTGAGGTTAGTTATTCAAAATACGTTATTCAAAAATCAAATTATTAAAATGTCAGATTCGGAATCAAATCAATCAAATGATGAATTTGACCAAAATATTTCGGAAAAAGAAAAAATAATATATGAAGTTGAAAAAAGGCCTCCATTATGGAATAAAACTTTAAAAGAATACAGAGATAGAAACATTGTTAATCACCTCTGGAAAGAAGTTTGTTCAAAAGTAATAGTAAATTGGAGTGCGTTATCAGAAGAAACCCAAAATAAAAAAGGTAATTCTGGTTATGGTAAATAAATATTTTTACAAAAATAATTATTTAAAAAGAAGAATGGGTAAGTTCATTTTTTAAAATATGTAAATAGCTGGAGAGAAAGAAAATCCATTTATAAATTTTACATGCCGGTTTTCTCTGGATTTGTCCTGGTGTATCGACATAATCTTTTGGGACAGCTATTTTTCGTGGTTTCTTAAACTGTTTATTATCGTCGCTTCATAGGTACCTACGTAATTTTTTTTCTAAATAACTAGTAGGGCTAATAGCATGATATAGTTTAGTATTGTATTGAAGTGACCAATTGTGCATTTTGAGCGGGTAATTTTTTTGGGTGGACTCGTAAAGACGGGCGATGTTCTAGGTCAGTAATGTTCTTGACAGTAATTAATTTTTAGACTGTTTTTGCAACCATAAGTCTAACGAAAATTTTGTACCATAAAGGCCTTTTATAAGTTGACTATCTACATTTCTACAACTTTTATCAATAGATTAATTCAATTTTTTAAAATTGATTGTTGTATTGGTATTTATGATAGTAATAGATATTTGTTTCTTATTAATTTACAAAATTATTGCCTTTTATTAAAGTAGACGCAATGAATATTTTGATAATTAATTTTAAATTATTTTTATTTAATCACATTTAAAAAAAAAAAAAAAGTATTAATATTTTTATTATTTTATAGTTTTGCCTATCTGCTATTAAAACATTTTTATTATTTTACATATAAATTTAAATTTTTTTTTAAACTATATTATGTTATTATATTGCCAAGATAAGGCACCAGTAGGTGACGTAAAATAGTCAGCAAACAAATTTCTTATATGAATATCGTTATTATTAGGACGAATTTTTGTTGACACTAAATTTTGGTACTCATAATTCAGTGTTTCTTCTTGGAAACGTTTTCCATCTTCAATTCTTACGTAGTTATGTAAAATACAACACGTTTTAATTATTTTGTCACAAAATTGCAAATTTACGTCTAAGGGCCATTTATGCGCCATTTATTGGATAATATTCCGAAGGTACATTCTACCACTCTTCTCGCGCTTGACAATCTATAGTTAAACACTTTTTGTTTAACACACAAATTTTTACTGGGAAATGGTCTCATCAGATTTTCCATTAGAGGGAATGCCTCATCCCCAACGAATACAAATGGCATTGCAGGACCTTCATCATAATTACTTATCATTGCGGGTGTAGGTAAATCTAATTGATTATTTAAAAGTTTTTTGCCAAAGTTCGATTTTTTAAAAATACTGGCATCACTGTTAGATCCGTATCCCCCTACGTCAATAACGGAGAAGCAGTAATTGGCATCAGCAATGCCCAATAACACCACGGAATAATATTTTTTATACTTATAAAATTGCGTTCCAGAATGGTCAGGTCTTCTTATTCGAATGTGTTTGCCGTCAACAGCCCCTAAACAGTTCGGGAAGAAAGTTCGATCAAAAAATAGTTTGGCTGTATTTAATCTTCTTTCTTTTTTTCTGGCATATATTGAGGCTGCAAACATTGCCATAAGTGTTTACATGTATGGGAAACAATTTCACGTATGGTAGTTGTACCGATTAAATACTCGTAATAGAGAGAACTGAAACTGTTTCCGGTGGCCAGATATCTGAAAAAATAAATAAAAAAATTATATATATATATATATATATATATATATATATATATATATATATATATATATATATATATATATATATAATATATATATATATATATATATATATATATATATAACTGCCTATATAACTGTTGTTGGAAAACGAAGTTTAGATTGAAAAAAGTTTCACTGTATGTGTTTGTCTTGATCGACTTTCGTTGACTTGTGCTTTACTATTCACTTTTTTAGTGTAATTTCACTCTTTCCTTTAAAGGAAAGTTCACTAAAAATTATCCATTCATGACCGTAAACTTACCCGAAACGTTATCCAAAATTATTACATATCCGTAACCAAAACCTCATATCCGTAACATTTATTATTGTAATAACCATGTCATAATATAATTTCAATAATCTATTTAAAATTATAGATAAATCTATACGAATGAAATGGAAAAATATGAAAGATTATTTTATAAAAGAATTAAGTACTCAACAAGGAAGATCAGGACAGGCTGCATCAAAAAAAAAAGAAAATATGTCCACTTTGATTCCCTTTTATTTTTATTACCATCATTACAACAACGGCAAACAAGTGGAAACATCGATTTACCAGAATCAGAAGTATCAGTTACAATTGATGAACACTCAACCATTCCACCCCGTGATAATAATCGCACACCTAAAAGAAAATATTCACAACAAACTGGTGCGGAGTACGAACGACAACTCTTAGAAATTTTGAAGAAAAAAAAACATCGGATGAATTTGATGAAGACGTCAGCTTCTCGCAGATGGTTGCTGCAATGCTTCGGAAATTAAATAACGAACAAAAACATTTCGCTAAAATAGAGATACTAAACGTTTTAAAAACGGCCCAGTCATTCTGTTCACCTATATATCAACCATCTCGATCAATCCATTCACAATTGCCACAAACAACATATACTTCAATTCATCCACAAGCAACACCTCATACACTGTCTCTACAAACTACACCTTCTCACACACCATCTCTACAACGAGCATATTCACATAAACCATCTCCACAAACTACACCTTCTCATACACCATCTTCACAACCAGCATATTCACATACACCATTCCAACAAAAAACATATACATATATACCATATATACCACCCTCGAAAATAAAATATATTAAAAAACCATCTCCTACATCAACTTTGTCACATCAGCAAGAAACAGTTGATCCCCACTCAATAGTAGAGTCAAAGATATTATTCTCTGACGATGAACAATCGATAAATATCTCCACTTAATTTAAAAAATTATCCTAGTTTTTAAAACGACTAACTCGGGTTATCCCGTGCTAATTTTTCTTTGTTACGACGTCATTTTGTACTTGCCACCAATTTGAATAGGCACCGCGATACTTAATACAAAATACGTAATATATATTTTTTTTTTTTTTATAAAATCGTATTCAAAATATGTAATAATATTTTATAAAAAAATATGTAATTTTTTTTTAAATAATAAAAGAAAATGTAAATCTTTATTAAAGTTTATATTATTATGCATTAATGAAATGATTGTTGTAATAATAAACTATAGTAATAATAATAAACTATATAACGTAAAATAACTAAAAATTTATATTATAAATAGTTTTAATTTCTTTTTGAGTCTAAAATATTTACTTACTGCTTTAAAATCGTAAAATTTTTAATATTTTTTTATTTCGGAGCGTATCGTCAATTGATAAATAAAAAAATATTGATTTAAAGTTGCAAAATTTTATTAATAATGAAAAATTGTCGCCATTTTGATAAGTTAGTTTAGAATTGATTAGAACTTTACCAAAATACATAGATGGCGAAACAAAATATAGTATTTTGGTATATTCTGTGATTTTGGTCGTTTATTTTATCGAATATTTAAACCATTCTATATTTTTTAATTTGACATTCTATTTACTACTAGATGTCACTCTATGTCATAGAGTGAAAAGATGGCAAAATATGTATGTGATGTATCTCATGTTCGTACATACGTGTTCTTTTTTAGGTGTCAATGTGCTGATTTTTTAAAGGGTGTTAATATATTCTGTCCGTTTTTTTATAGATGTCAACAAATTATAAAACAAAACATTAATAAATCAAAATTTTTGGGTTATATTTTCTTAAAAACATATTCATTGGATTAAAAAAACTTGGTTTCATGCTTATTAAGAAAAAAAAATTGGTGTTTAATTCATTTATTAATTTTTGTAAGCAAGTTTGTTGAAATACCTAAAAATAGTGTTCCACAATCGGGGCTTTTACCCTATAAGTTAATTTTTTAAAAAATGGTATTCTTATCCTTACCTTAACGTGACAGACAATCGTTCCTCGGCAGGTATTGCTTTTCGAAAACGAGTATCTTCAAATGTAATATATGGCCCAACCTTGTTAAGGAGTTGATCAAATGAACTAATTGACATTCGATAATAATTAAAAAATTTATTTTCGTCTTCTCTGAGATTTTGGTAAATTTTATAAAAATGGCCTTTTATAAATCTCTGATCTGTTAGTGGATGCACCCAGTACTGGACATTGCCACGGCGATGATTTCGTCGATTACGGAGCACCAGGGCAATAACACAAGCTGCTTGACGAAGATCCATTTTCAAAATGATATTTAAATTTCTCAAATTCTACTTTTTAAAAAAAAGGTAGTGCACGTTTTCAGCTTTCGAATTTTGAGAGAAGTTTGTTCAAAAATATTAATAAATTGGACTGCATTATCAGAAGTAAACAAAAATAAAAAGGGTAATTTAGGTCTTAGTAAATTGGTAAATAAATCTTAAATCTTGTTATAAAAATAATTATTTAGGAAGAAGATTTGAAAATTGGAAAAAAATTCATTATTTAAAATGTGTAAATAGCAGGAGAAAAGAAAACTCCATTCATAAATTTCTATTTGTTTCTTATTGGTTGTTTTAAAATTGTTGCCTTCCACTAAAATATATTCAGTATGTTTTGATAAATTATTTTTATTTAATCATACCTAATATTAAAAAAAAAGTATTAATTAATATCTTTATTTTATATTTTTATTTATTTAGTCATTAAAACATACAGAATTTTACATAAAAAATTGCATACAAATTTACAATTATTTTTAATTATAGAACGTCATAATATTGTCAACATAAAACATCAGTACAATAAGCTTGACGAACGTCCATTTTCAAAATAATGTTTAACTCCCGCCAATTCCGCTACTGAAAAAAAAAGTAGTGCGCGCTGATGACGCGTTTTCAGCTTTTGTGGAAAAACACCGAGCGGAAAAAAAAAACGTAGTGCGCGCTTAGCCTTAATTAAGATTTTATTTAATTTTAAGTACATTATGTTCGTTTAGTAACTGTTGTCCGTTTCATCACACCCAGTGTCCTTTTCAATGCGTAAGGTGTCATGAAACGGACAAAAATGATTTTTTTTTTAAATGATTTCCATGAATTTTCTGTTAATATTTTGAGAAAAAATGGTTTAGTTTGTCACTAAAATACATAGAGATATTGGTAGTATTGTTGATTTTTCTTAAAAGATTATTTTTTTAATAAAAATCTGCATCAAATGTCTTCAATGTCCTTTTCATTGCGTATCTCCCCTATTCATATTTCAATGGAATATCTAATTTCCACACTTTGACACTTTTCCGGAGTAACCGTATAATAAAAGTTATTTGAATTAAATTATAAAACTTTTTGGGATCCCAGGGCTCTGGGGAACAATTTTAATCTCACTTAGAGCATATCTAATTTTTATATCTTGACACATTTCTGGAGTTATAGAAATATTTGGATTTTGGATGATATCTAGAGGAAAATTTTAATCTTATCTAAATTTTTTCCAAGTTTTCGGTAAAATTTGGTCAAGAATTTGGCCAAATTACTTTTAAATCAGATATTTAAAAAAAAAAATTGTTCCCTGCAATGATTCACTTAGTTGACTAAACGATTTTAAAGTAGCCATACTCATAAATTAAAGGTATGCGTAATATTCATACTTTGAGACCTTTCTGTAGATATCCGTGTAATAGTTTTAGATGCATCTCAATTTTTGATTCTTTAAACTCATATTCACTTTCTCGGGACCCTAATAAAATAATAATTGAACGACAGGTCAAGATCAATTTAATTACGTATTTTAAATCGTTTATTTTGGGACAGTTTTGACCGCACGTTAATTTGTGCTAGGATTTCAGTAATATGTACTTAAGGGGGCGAACCACATTAGGAGGTTAGAAAAAAAAAAGATTTTTTTATTAAATAAATCGTTAGCTTAACTATCCAAGAATGCGCTGTTCAAAATTTCAAAGCGTAATTTGTATTTGTTTAGATTTTATGAGCATAGAGCCGAGCGCTCATCGAGTACTACAGGCTCGAGCGCACAGCAAGTAGGGCGGAGCACTAGCTCAGGTAGTCGCTTTACTTAAGAAGCCTATGAGGAAAAAGCAGGATTAATATATGGTACTGGAATCGCAGATTAATCGGTGAGCAGTTTACATTATTAAATTTCTTAAACTTCTAGTTTTCGAAAATTTTCTTTTCAAAAGATTTCTTTTCAAGAGTTTTTTTCAAAATGACTTTTTTCACATTTGTGGGACGTCTAACGCAAAAAGTAATGAACCAATTATTATGAAAATTAATAGTTATTGAAAAATATAGTGAAAAAAGATGGTGAAAATTGAAGTAAAGTTTTCCAACGCCTGCAAAATTTTTAATTTTCATTATTTTTATTTGCATTGAGGTTAATAAATATTCTTAGAAAATAAGTTATTAATATAAAATGAAAGCCTTTTTGATTTCAAATGAAAATTAGAATAGCTACACGTCCCGCAATTGGAGAACTCTACTTACGACCTTCAACAGACATCAGTGCGTAACTTTGTTATTTTTGGCTGAGATTGTTCAAATGCTTGTTCGAAATATGAGTAAAATGCTATCAAAATTTGATTAAAATCTAATTAATTCTTCCCATTTAAAAAAAAATCAGTGGACATGAGTCCCCGAATGTGGCTTCTCCCCTTAAGCATGTCTGCTATTTAATAAAAATAATAACAGACAAACACACTGATAATAAAAAAAATATAAAAAACACAAACAATACTTTTATTACATGTGCGCATTTCAATACAATTAAAAAAAAAGGAATAAAGAAAAAAAATTGATGAATGAATAATAATTATCATAGTATTACATAACTTTGATTAAGTCTAACTTAACTAAAAAAGTATAGTCTGACATAGACTCTATAATTAGATTGTATACCTATTTACATAATTTAATATTAAAAATTAAAAAAAATGCCGTGAACAGCAGGGCTCTATCACGGGAGTCGAATTTTTCGCTACATCTTCGGTATTTTCAAGATATCTAAATGTGATTGAAAGGCTACAGACGAATTGCCATTTTGGTGGTTTTAAAACTGATGATGAAGTTGTCGACTGATCGGGGCTTTAAAAAAAGGGTTTAAGTTTTTAAGGGCTGAATCTCAGTAAATTTCAATTTTATGTCGATAGCAGTTACAAGGAAAAAAAAAACACAATTCGTTTGGAGGGATTCCTACCCATGCTTATCCGCCAATAGCATCTCTGTTTTATTGTTAACTTTTTAAAAAAAAACCTTAAACAGTGAACTGGAAAGATATTTTGAGGACATTTTTTCTTTCCAAAAAAATCCAAAATTTCTATTTTATAAACAAAATAAAAAATGACATCAATAATATTTTTTAAATTACTTACATATGTATTGCATTTGTGATAAATGACAGTAGTTAATTCATTTGTTTCTTTAAATTTATTCTGCCTACTGTATTATTATGAAAATAAATCATTTTAACCACATATAACAACACTATTGAATTCCGATGTAAAAATGGGAAAAGTGGGGGGCAAGGCAATGTGGAATCCCTAAAGGGCACACTCTCGATACTAACTGAATACAGATACAACATCATGTTTTTTTTTTAGTATAAAAATGGTGGGGGCAAGGGTTAGAAGTTCAGACCCCCAAAAGGCACCCCCTTGATACTAACTCAATCCGAATCCAAAATTTCAGCCCTCTAGGTCTATTTGGGTGATAATGTAATATAGTATAGTAATATTGGTATAATGTAGCTTCTTTATATGAAGCACAAAAGCCTAAAGAGTGACAGATATTTATAATTTTTTTGGAGCCAAATTTTCTATGAAACATCACAGCCAAAGTAACATGCAATGGTGATAGAAATGATCGTGGTCGTACAGCTGATATTATAGCATGTGCAATAGATTTACATTTTTTTTCATAACAAGGAATCGCTTCTGTATTATTTTTCTTATCTTTTAGTGTTATTTCTGACAGTAAAAAATTTAAAGATTTTGGAATGGATTTATCAATATCACTAAGCATTTTGTCACTTGGTGTATAATTTTCATTATCATAAACTTGAGCTCTTATATCCCTCCTAATAATCTCACTAGCTGCTTTCAATATATGTAACTCCTGTTCTTCTTTACTATTATTTTGTTGGTTGTACCAACTTTCCTTTAATACATTATGATTTGTTTTTTTAAAACATATAATAGTATTAGCTCCAAATTTACTCGATACAATAATATCATCATGATAGCGGTCTATCAGTCGTTTTCTAATGGTTTTTTTATCCGGAGTATGCTGTGAGGTGATGGAATCTTTCAACTCTTGCATAGAAAATTGGCAGTCGCCATTCTCTTCTATATACTTGTATATTTGCTCCATTGCTGCATCTATCATCGAAATTCTCGAACCAACTTTCTTCTCAGTAGAGCTCTGATGAATGCAATTTTTAAGAGAATTATAACAATCAGCAAGATATTTTGCTTGGACTGTTTGTAAATCTGCTACACCAGAAATTCTTTTATAAATTTCTCTATAATAATCATTTTTCTGTACAGCTATAAAATTTACAATGGAGTCACTTAAAGTTGGAGTATTAATGTATGAGATTTGTCTTCGTCGTTTTTTATTGAATTTTGCATCTTTTTCTTTATTAGCTTCTTGGCCACAGATGAAACAGTTGTTTTCCCACTCAAAGCTCGATAAATCAGTGTTACTTCAGAGTCTCTTTTTCGGAGGCGAAAATGAAGTTTCATTGGGCCTCTTCTTATATGTTTCAATATATTTTTTGTGAATGTATTTTTGGCAACAACCTGTATGCGCGTAAACGTATTCAGTTTGAAGATGAGGTAGCAAGCCATCCTTTCGTTCACTTGAAGCAGCTCGTAACGTTGTTATTCCTTTAGTTATTTTTATAATAAGACCTAAATCTGAATTGGTTTCGGAAGATGAACCCAATTTTTCGCAGATAATGCAGCTGTAGTCATTAATTATACTACTGGTCCTCGATTCATCCATTGTTAGAAAACTGTGATAGAAAACAATTGAATACATTCAATGATTAATTTATTACATTTTATTTTAATGATTTTTAATGAGATTACTTACCAAATAAACACATAAAAAAACTTACATAAAAATTCAATAGAATCGAAACGTCTTCAATGAGACTTTTGTTAGAAATAAACAAAAAAATACACAACTTTTACTCTTAAAAACTCGTATACGTTATGCGTAGAACACGTGTCATTTTTAACTAAACAGTCGCTAGAAAAATTCCGCTCCGTTTTGGAGCAGCTCCCGTTGCCGTCCTCCCCTCTCCACGCTCTACTACTTGTCCAAGGTCATTATGACCCTTCATACGCTCCAACATTTTAAAAAAATATTCTTTTATGCCTATTTAGGTATTATTCAACATATAGATACGAAAAAAAAATTATTTCAAATAAAGTTACATGCTCAAATATTAATTGTTTATAGTTTTTGTTTAAATAATAAAAAAATCAAAAGCACAAAAAAAATTTTGGGTAAACTTTATACTTTATAGTATAAAAAAGAAAACCCCCCTCGAACATTTAAATTCATTCACTGTAACAAAAGTCTGAGGTCAAAACCCCCAGACACTCCACTATTGAGAATTTTTCAAACTTACGCACAGGGATCACTATTATCCAGACTACGAGCGCCATCTGTTAGTGAAAACTTGGAATTTATAGAGCTCCAAGGTGCGCCATCTATTAGGGAAATTTTGAGTTCTTAGGTTAAGCTAAGTTCGCTTAGGTCCCGTTAGGTTAGGCAAAATTTCACTAGATATCGTTAGGTTTGAGGCCAAATATTGCTCCACCCACCGCCGGAGGTTTCTAGAACCGCCCCGGTAGCTTCCGTCCATCCGAGGTCGCTCAAAAGATCGAATGGAGGGATGGAGGTCCCCATTCTCTCATATTTCTACTACTTCTGTTTAAAACTATATTTACTGTAATATTGTCCTCTTGTCAATTTCAAGTTCAATCTTTTGTCACGTGTTTGTTTGCCTTTTGTCACATGTATTGTAAGTAATCTTGTTTTTTTGATTTTCGGATTCTCTTACTACCCCCACCCCTTCCATTTTCACATTACATACCACTCCCCCTTCATAAGTATAGGTAGATAAAATTAGTATATAAGGCATGTATCGAATGTAATTTTTATTTTGTATGAAAATGAACTGAAGGTTCGAAATAATATTGTCAGATTCAAAATAATAGTGGTATTTTTGCGAAGTAAAATATTTATTATTTACAAATATGGAATGCCATAAAGTAACGCCCAGATCTATTAATATAATAAATAAGCAATTTCATGGTAGTCGTAAATAAATTTTCTAATCTTGCGAGTTTTAAGTATAAAAAATTAACATTATGTTAGTTTTTTGAGTTGATGCTTCAATTTTTTAAAAGTACGTAACTCATTTTTAATTAATTAATTAACAAATTATTAATAAATTTTATTATTATTATTATTAATATTGAATTTTTTTTTACTAGATGCATAAACTGATATCATCACTCCTTTGATGTCACAAAGAAAAAATATTGAATTGCTTTTACGACCACACTTTAATACTTTTATTTGAATATAAGTAAATAGTGCAGATTTTGAAAGATATTTCTGAATCACTTTGTGTATTATTAGTAAACATTACACAAAACAGAGCCAAAAAAAATTTTAGAATGCAATAAATCTTTTCACTATGACAAAAGTCTCCATAAATATAGTAATTTCATTGCAATTTGTCATATATGGATGTATACAGGCAATGATATATCTAGAATTTATATTTCTCTACAGATCGATGAAGAATAAATTTAAAAAAGTTTAAGGAGGTTCCCTCGTTTGATGGTTTGTTTTTAAGCACTTCTGGTGAATTTTTTTTGACGACTAATGAAAAGATAGAACTTTGAGTTTTTTTTTTATCATTTATTTATTACTATATGTTATGTAAAGCAAATTTCAAGTAAAAACCTTCATTAGACCGTAAGTTATACCAATTTGAAGACACTCGCTTCGAAAAAACAGGACGCTCACTTTCTCCACGATTTCGGTTGACTGACTTATCTAAAAAAAAAAGAAAAACGATGTTTTAATTTGTAAGCCTAAACGCATCGAGTGTGAACTAAAATCATTTGAAAATATTGAAAATTGGGTTTCTGGCAGACTTCTGAAAAAAAAAGGTTCAAATTTCATGATTTTCTTTTTTTAATTTTTGTTACGAAAAAATTTAAATATTCTGAATTTTTGGTTGATTCTGATTCACTCCGTGCATCTACATGTGCTGAGTCTACCCTATAAATTTCAAGTGAATCGGTCAAACCGTTCTCGAGATATGATGGAGGAAATTTTGAAAAAGATGCGTTTAAAATTGCAAGTACGGTTAAATTATGAAAATCTTAACTTACCATCAATCTGCGATCCCTGATCCATATAGTACTCCTTCCTCTTCCTCTTGGAGGACTTTCATCACACCGGGGACCCCCTTAATCCTGTATTATAAACTAAATGTTAGCCATGGCTTCGCTTGCGTGAATTTCATAATTTGGTAATAGTAATTCCTTCTAAGTAGTTTACTAAAACTGTTTATTCCTATTTTTATTTTCTTATTATAAGCTGAAATGGTAAGCTTTATTTATTGATAAAAACGTTGCTCCTAATTCTTCTAATTTTTAATTTGTTCCTTTGGTTAGTTATTTAAGAACAATTGTAAATTTCCAAAACTGATTGATCATTTCTTCAAACATATAAATAGGTAAAAAAACTAAAGCCTATTAAGAAGGTGCAAACAACTTTGGTATAGAAGTAAAAAAAGTATGCTGCTTTAAAATATTTAAGTTTATAAAGAGTTCTTAGTGATATTGTATATTAAGTAAAAGGAGGATATGTTGGAAAAATAATTTCGGGTTTTTTGAATAAAATAAAATAAAAATTTAACAATATATACTGGAAAAACCAGCAATAAAAAAAAGTTTTGAAGCGAAGTTTTAACAATTTTCCGGCGAAAAATTTTTAAAATCGGTTGCGTAGTTAATTTTTGGCACTTTGTGTCACTAGCATATTATCGAACTTCATATCACTGAGAAACGGGTATAGTCAAAATAAGCTACATATAAGTTAAGCGAACTAAATGGTTTAGTCATATATGGCGAACGAAATTTTGAGGTTCAAACTACTAAATTATTTGTTTAAAATATAGGTTCATCCTAACTATAATTTGGTTGTATTAACGATAGATATTTTTTATTACTCATGCGGGAGGAGTACTAACTTGGCGCACACATTTCTGTACGCAAAATAGCTGTTTGCCCACTGTACTTTTCCCGCATACTTTTTTGCGTCTCGAAAGTAACTTTCCACACGCAAATTGACAATAAAACACGCAAATTTAATCAAAACACGCAAAGCCGCCTCTTAATTTTTCATTTAATAAATATTTCATAATTATTTCTATAGAAACCACCAACAAAGTAATTTAAACGATAACTAATTCAGAAAAAAAAGACGAACACTTAAAAATATTATTTTAAAAAGTAACAAAAATGTCAAAAATAGTGATAATAATAGAAAAAAGTATGTGAAATTCGTAATAAAAAATAGTACGTGCAACTCGTGCGGGATTGTCAATTGCCCCACTCAAGCGAATGAGCGCACTTTCGTGCGCTCAACTTCGCTTTCGTGAACAATCGACAATTTCCCGCACTTATTGCATAATATACTATAGTTCAATCAAAAATTGATGTATATAAATTGATTAAAACGTATTAGTTTAAACAAATAAACACTTAATATTAAAACAAAAATATCCTTTAAATGAAACAAATAACATGAAAAAGTCCTTTCAACTATATCAAATAGTAGTTTTATCACATTAAAATGGTTCTTTCAATTTTATGATTTGTTTAATGCAGTGGTTTCCAAACTTTGTGCACAACCCCCCCCCCCCCCCTACCCCTTTTAAAAAATTTTTCCTCTGCAGCCCTCCCCCCCCTCTCTTAGAAAAACTGATAAACAATACGTAAATTATTTTTTTACTGAAAAAACTCATATTCTTGGCGGACGACAGGTCTATAGGACACTTGAGAGGAAACCGTTAATCAGACACGTATTCGATAATTACGCGCTAAGATGACTCTGACCGCTTGAGAATTGTTATTGTTAAAATATTACACACAGCAGTGAGCAGAAAAATCTGTGCTAAGCAGTTACATGGCTGTTTTTAGCAAAAAAACCTATAGTCCAAGAGCCAGTGGCCGGCTACCTGTATGTATTTGACCAGACCTAGATTTTTGTGCAGTGAGTCCCCTATACCTACCATACATGAAATGGGGACTCGCTAAGTCCAGCGCGGTGATAACTCGATAAGTCCAGGCCAGGTATCAAAAGTATACGAAACTCAAATGTATTTGACCACGTCTGCCATTTGAAAATTTAAAAATATATTGTTATTATTATTAGAAAATAACAATGGCAGACCATTATCGTGCGATTAACATCGTGGCAGACGATTTTTAATGTGCCAAAAAATATGCAATTTTGAAACTACTTGACCACGTCTGCCGTTAATATTTTTTGCTTATTATAGTCTTAGAAGCTTATATTTTTTACGGCAGACGATTTTAATGTGAGCAGACATCAATAGACAATAAAATCTTAGCTACTGCAAGAGTAGGTTTATGTACAGCAGGTTATGCTTGTAATTGAATTTGTTGTTATGTTTATAAATATTGATATTATTATAGAAATTAACATATTTAGGATAGAATTACCACGTGTAGTCACTGGAACTTTTTTGGACATTTAATGTCCAAATTACTGTATAAATAAATTATAAACGTAATGACATCATAAATTCTTTTCGTGTAAATGTCAGAGTTAAAAAGTTCTATGAAAATATTATTTTAACACTAAAATTTTCTACACAATGATTAAAATTAAAAATGGCCAAAAAGTACTAAGATGGCTAAAACCGGCACTTTTACCCAACTCCTGTAAGATGGATGATATAAAAAAAATAGATCTATTACGATGCATATATATATTAACAATATATAATCATCACTCATCATCTGTGGAGTTATTTTCCTCGTCGTGTGACTGATCTTCATCATCCATTGCGTCAACTTCTGTAACAATAAAGTTTAAATTTGTAAATTGTTCCAAACACATTCAATAAAGAATTTATTATAATCGATTTACCAGGGACATTGCTAATTAAGTCGCTAACAAAGTCTGGAAGTTGATCTCCCTCGAACCATTTGAAGACAAATGCATCGTCTTGTTGGATCCAACCATATTCCAATGGGTTTAATTTTGAAGGCTGCTTTTTGAAGGCATTTCTCCAAATACTAGAAATATAATGAGCCCTCAAAAATTGCTGATACAACTCACTCTTGCACGGTGGTATTGAACTTGCGTCAAAAGTATGCACTTTTTTGTTGAAACTTTCGTTGACATCTGTGGCTTTATAGCTGTTTGCAAATAGTTGGAATCTTCCGTCATCCACGTGCTCACATTTTTTGGCATTATACATCTGGCAAGTAAACTGCTGAATAATGTTAAACAATGGTTGTAACTCATCCTCTGTTAAATCTTGTTCACCAAGAGCCGTAAAAGCCTGTTGGAATTCAACACTCTTTTTCAACAAAGTGAATGGTCTTTTTTTTCCTTTATTGAAAAGAGCCGGATTAAAATCACACCCGGTGAAAGCATGAAAACCGATTAAACTTTTGGCTAATAATTCACCTAGCTCTTCATAAATTTTTGTAATGTCAATATATCTTTCATTGTTCCCTGTTCCAATCAGCATCCAAATATGAGAAGCGGAATTCTTTAATTGAGCCATATTACCGATCATTATGATTAAAATATCGGTATTAGAGGCTCTAATGGCAATATCTGACTGCTCGGAGATGTTACAAGCATGATAGATTATTTTCGTATCTGCTTCTTCATGTAAAGTGCAAGACAGATCTTCAACAATATTTGTTTGGAAAATATCATTAACAATTTGATAAGATTGGACTATTCCGGAAATTCAAATGAATCAGTCGATTACTTAAAAATGTTACCATTTTGTTACTAGACCAATGTTTAATAAAAAATCGATCAGAGCTTCTTTAAATTTCGTATTTTTCAATTCTTTTACAAAATCTAGCGGTCGTACTTGATCAGGCCCAGAAATTTTATAGTCGATTCACGATGCTTCATGTCGTAGACATCTTTCATTGTCTTTTATTGATGGATGCAAATATTGATCAAAAATTACATCGATTAGACGTGCTGGATACTTTGTTATCATTTGCAAAAATTTTTTAGAAATATTTCTGAATATTTTAGGTACTACTTTCATCGAATGGAGGATGAAAAACCCATCAATTAAGAATATATATGTATAATGTGGTGGTTCTTGGACAATATTTGATTCCAGGGATTTTACAAGTACGGATTTATCAGTTTTGCATATACCGCCATCTAAATGACACAAGGCTAGAGGTACAGAAGTTATCGGATAAGATAGAATTTTTAGCACATCAATTTTGTGATCCATTGAAATTCCGAGTAAACGCCCGAATAAATCGCGTTGTAACTTAACTTCTTGATTCTTTACCCCGATTTTAATTGTTTCCTTCTTCTCAAATTGACTGGAGAAATTGTGAATCGGTGTTTTTTTAATTGATTTTTCAAATTGAATATAATAAGCAAAAATACGCTTAAAGACTATAATAAGCAAAAAATATTAACGGCAGACGTGGTCAAGTAGTTTCAAAATTGCATATTTTTTGGCACATTAAAAATCGTCTGCCACGATGTTAATCGCACGATAATGGTCTGCCATTGTTATTTTCTAATAATAATAACAATATATTTTTAAATTTTCAAATGGCAGACGTGGTCAAATACATTTGAGTTTCGTATACTTTTGATACCTGGCCTCCCTGAGCTCCAGCTGTTATCACCGCGCTGGACTTAGCGAGTCCCCATTTCATGTATGGTAGGTATAGGGGACTAGTCCAAGCAAATTAAATTTTTACGTGCCAAAATTAGTACCTGGAAGGGAAGATATGGAAAAGATAGGAAAAATTCCGTAGAATTCGATGAACTATTTTTAAATAGCTGAATCATGTGGGAAGTTCTTCAAAATGGCGACCAAAAAGGCCAAAAACAGTTTTTTGCATTTTCTAAAAGACTGAATTTCGTACAAAAAAATGTTTCGTATAAAAGGTGTAGAACTATTTAATATCAAGAGCATGAGATCAATTTCATGAAAATTAGTGCAAAAACAAATTAGTTATCGCAAAAAAACCGCCAAAAATCGCGATTTTTTCAATTGCTTATACTTTAAAGGGATAAAAATATTTTTTTATGAAACTTGGCAAAAGCATAGCCCCTGGCAAGTAGAATAGGATCGTTTTTGAAAAATTGCAAAACATTTGGTAATTTTTGCAAAAATCATTTTTTTTTTTTTTTGAAAAAAAGACGTTTTCGCAGAATTTGATTTAACTAGGTTCTGGACCACCTGCAGACACGTTTACGGGCTTAAAATTTTCTTAAAGATTTGTAGTAACGTATGCAATAAGTGCGCGCATTATTAAGTTATTCAAAGTATACAAAATAAATGACCGAAAGATTAATGATTTTTATGAATCCAGCAAACTTCGATTATTTTTCATATTTTGAAATTTTATTTTTTTGATTATTTTTTTAAAAATCATTAGGTTAGAGCTGTAAATAGGTTGAAAAGTATTACTTATGATTCTCCAGCCCCATTTTTTGAGATAAATTTGCAAAAAAATGCAAAAAAACTGTTTTTGGCCTTCTTTGGTCGCCATTTTGAGGAACTTCCCACATGATTCAGCTGTTTAAAAATACACACACCGGCATAATTAGCGGAACATAAAATACCCCTGTCGCAGCATCTGCATAACATAGCGAATTTCCAAATTTTGGGGACTGGCGGATCTCATCTAAGAACTGTACCTATTTAAAATAGTTTAGCTTTCTAAGAGTAAAAGATTTTTTAAAATCGGCTGGGTAATTAGTTTTGATATTTTTGGAACCCAAGAACCCGAACGGACTTTGTGCAGCATAGTTGTATCCATCTAAAATAATTTAGTTCTCTAACAGTGAAAAAATTTTCAAAATCGGTCGGTTAGTTTATATTTTACAATAATGGGAACAGTAAACCCTGGCGGAAATCATACAACATAACCTTTATTCATCTAAAATAATTTTAGTAAAAAGTTTATCCTAACAGTAAAAAACGGATCCTAGGGATCTCATATAACTTATGGTAGTTCGTAAGGTTCTTGTGGACATCATTTAATTACTTAATGAATTCAAATACTTTAACTTACTAACGGTGAAAAAATTTTCAAAATTTTCGACATTCGCTAAAAAAATCATTGAAAAATATTTGATATGTTTCGATCAATTAATGGTCAACATCAGCAAATAAAAGTTACTAAAATCGAAGAAAAGAATGAGTTATTTGTCCGTAGAAATTAAAATACAAATTCTGAAAACGAGCAAAGAAATATTGAAAAAACTAGATCGGCAAAACATTCTGACAAATAACACTACCCAACTAATACTTGCCAATTTGAATGAAACTTAACATACTTATTAAACAGCGAAAAATATTAAATACGTGTTTTTTTATTTCGGCTAAATACGCTTTTTAGGGGTAGAAAACACCATTCAACCTCTGTAGATGAAAACAGTTATAGCTAAATATTTTTGAAACGACATATTTTCTGAAAAAAGGGCTGAGTACGAAATTTGTAGAATTTAAAGCGATGCACTTGATAGTGACCCTGAAATCGATTTTCAAGGTCAATTGAAAATGATTAGCCATTGCCGAACTTTGACAATATCCTGTACCTATAAGCAGTAATTTCATGTATTGACTCAATCTATCTTCAAAATTGATTTGTTGCGTTATTTTTCTAAAATAAAAAAAATAAAAACCTGACGAAATGGAAAAATAGGCGCAAATTTATAGAAAAAATTAGAAGAAAACATTTTTGTAAGTAATTTTAGAAGTAAAGTTAAGAAAAGATTTAATATCACTCCAATTGTAAGTTAAACATTAACTTTATGTTATATTAGAAATTTTCAAAATTTTTTAAAATTTTTATTGCTACTCTATAGTTATCATATTAGGAATTCAATTCAACATATGATTAACTATTATTTTTCCGATTGCGATTGAGCAAGTATTTTTCAAAATTACTTCTTGATCACTTATTTTCTATCTTGCATGTGAAATTCGTTCGAATATACTTTGAACCATTTAGGGATGAAAAGTAAACTACTCCTTTTGAAAAATATTAAATGATTTTCAAATGACTTTGGAAATTGACCTCAAGGTCAACTTCAAAGTCATCATCAAGTGCATCACTTTGAACTCTATAACTTTGGTCCTAAGCACTTTTTTCAGAAAATATATCGTACCATAATCCACTTCTATGTTGATTCCTGGTCTCTTTTCCTGCGTTTCTAATATTTATGTCAATAAAAAATGTGCTACCGTAGACAAGGATGAATAGGTACGCATTCAGACTTCACACCGTATTTTTTTGTATTTATTTTATGTGTACCTAATCTTTAATATATTAAAAATTTACGCGAAGATGGTCACTTTATCAGCAGTATCCAAACAAATTTAAAAATATCGGTGGTTTTTGAAAAATTAACAAAAATCGTATAATTTCTTCTCTATGAAAAATTGGGGTCAAAAGAGACGAGAAAAGAGTAAATGGGGACAACCCGTAGGGTCGACCAAAATTGAAATTCTAATATAAAATAATTTCGAACTTTTTGTATTTATACATTCAAAAAAGAAATAATAGGTACTTGATGATTTTCTGTAAAAATAAACGTAGAATCTAAAATAAAGTTTATATACTCCTGTCGTTTACCCCTAAGTTTATATTCCTCCTATTCTTATTTTAGTTCAAAAAATAATTTTTCAAAAGACTAAGACATAATAATTAATAACAGTGAGATTCTACGTCCATTTTCAGACTTTTGTCTCATACAGACGTTACCTAGAATTTTTTTTATCTACAAAAACATCAGTCTACAGAATTTAATTTATTAGTTAGGAAAATAATTCAAATATGTCTCACTAACAATAAATGTCTTATAGGCTATTGACTATGTACAAAAAAACAGGGGGAAAAGGAACTAATTTGTAACAGGTGTTTTATTGTTTCATATGTTCAGTTGTACCCCAAAGATGATAAATTCACAATGTGCTATTAAATTTAGGCGTGCGTTTTTACGAACGGCGTAAACTTATCGACGCTTACGTGTTTTAACTATAACTCAAAGACTATGCATTTTTCGTAAATGCACATAATATGAGTTTTTGTAGAGAATTAAATTTCCCATCGAAATGGCACCTTATGAACTCAAAAAGCTTTTTTCTCAACAAAATAAGTCAAAACAATTATTTAAAAAAAAGCTCAAATTTTTCAATTTTTCTTTTTTTTTAAATTTTTGAGTAGTACTTTTTTCTGAGTGAATTTAGGTATAGGGATTGGTTCACAAAAAAGAAAGCTGATGTAATTCCCGTCAGAATGGTGACCGATAAAAATATTTTCGATAAAAACCGGCTGAGATACAGTCGTTCAAATTTACCTTTTTTTTAGAATTTTATTTCTTTTGACTTTTATACCATATTATTTGTAATTTTTACACAAAAAAATTATTTTTATTGAGTACAAAAATTATTTCTTCTTTACCAGAGGTAACGATAAAAGTGGTAACGATAAAATTTTGATATTCATATGATCTTAGGTATAAAAAATAACTTTAATATTGTACTAAATTATAGTTCTAATTTTTTTTAAAAGTTACATGTACCTATTATATTTCTCTCATAATGTTTTCAAATTCAATATCAATATCTTCATCAACATCGTTTTGGACATTCTCTTCTGTCATTTCTGGAACATCCGCATTTTCACAATTTAGGCCCATACATTCTTTGCAGAACATGGAGCAGCTAATTCCTATAATTTTCTACAGCCACAATTTACGTAATAGAATTAAATCGTAATTTCTCTTTATGGCATTAAGGCCAACAGTTTAGGTAGTTCTCGGTTACAACTTTTTCAAAAATTATCAAAAAGCAAATTTTCTCTAACCAATTTCTCATTAACTTCTGATGCCACTAATTATCACGGTTTAAGGACGTACCACCAAATTCAACAGTGGGAAGGAAATATTTTAAATCCATTTGAGTGGGGTTTGCAAAAATCTAAAAATGGATTAGTGCCAATTAAAACAACAAAACCTCCTGCACTGCAGAATTTACTGGAACAAATAGGTTGCGGGTGTATAAAAGGTTGTCACGGAAATTGCAGCTGTAGAAAATTAGGAATTAGCTGCAAAGAATTTATTTGCGAAAATGTGGATGTTCCAGAAAATTGTGAAAATGCGGATGTTCCAGAAATTACAGAAGGAGATGTCCAAAACGATGTTGATGAAGATATTGATATTGAATTTGAAAACATTATGGGAGAAATATAATAGATACATTTAATTTTTTTTAAAAAATAGAACTGTAATTTAGTACAATATTAAAGTTTCTTTTTATACCTAAGATCATATGAATATCAAAATTTTTAGCAAATAATTTTATCGTTACCTCTGATAAAGCAGAAATAATTTTTGTACTCAATAAAAATAATTTTTGCGTGTAAAAATTACAAATAACATGGTATAAAAGTCAAAAGTAATAAAATTGTAAAAAAGTAGGTAAATTTGAACGACTGTGTCTCAGCCGGTTGTTATCGAAAATAGTTTTATCTGTCACCATTCTGACGGGAATTACATCAGCTTTCTTTTTTGTGAACCAATCCCTATACCTAAATTCACTCAGAAAAAAGTATTACTCAAAAATTTAAAAAAAAAGAAAAATTGAAAAATTTGAGCTTTTCTTTAAATAGTTTTTTTGACTTATTTTGTTGAGAAAAAAGTTTTTTGAGTTCATAAAGTGCGATTTCGATAGGAAATTTAATTCTGTACAAAAAATCATATGATGTGTATTTACGACAAATGCATAGTTTTTGAGTTATAGTTAAAAAACGTAAGCGTCGATACGTTTACGCCGTTCGTAAAAACGCATGCCTAAATTTAATAGCACTTTGTGAATTTATCATCTTTGGGGTACAATTGAACATATGAAACAATAAAACACCTGTTACGAATTAGTTCCTTATTCAACTACATAGTCAATAGCCTATTAAATGAGTTTAAAAAATCAAAACGATACTGTTTATTAAATTGCGTAAAAGCTAGTAAATGCAATAACAGATATGATGAATTTATAAGGATTTTCTTGTACTACAAAATCTTAAAAATATGGAAACGCGTACTTTTTTTTCGTTAATTGTGTTTTATTCTTTTGCACAAAATTTTAAAAATACTTTTCTTAAGAAAGGGAGGCAACTTTAGTCACAGATATGCCTATGAACAGTTTTTGGTAATCCGGGAAAAACGAAAACACTTTTTAAAATTTTTTTATTGTTAAAATCGAAATGTTCTTTTAAAGAGGGTTAAAATTACCATATTTTATATTAAAATTTTGACACAATCACTCCCTAATTAACGAGCCTTACTTAATATTAGCAAATTGAGGAAAAACACGTCAATTAGATTTTTTTACACAGATTTTATTTGTTATATAATTCAAAAGGATATTTTAAAAATGTGTATGAATGGCTTTCATTAAATAAATTTCAATATATTTTCCATTTATTTTAACAGTGGAATGTCCTTATTAGTGGCTATACTTTCGGCTTGGAACGAATTAGACGAAGATTTTCTTCTAAAACCAAATTTAATAATTAATTAAAGAAATAAAAAAAAATTTGTGGATTTCCTACCGTTCAAATATAATCTTTATTGTATGTAAAAATGTTATTACATTTTTTCAAAAAACTGTAAGTAAACTGTAAAATTTTCTTTACAAATATGTTAAAATAGAGAAATGTTTCCTTTTTAATTTATTTTTAACTCTTTTTAAATGATTCACTTTAAAATTTTTTAATATTTCTTAATCGAAATTTCATAAAAGAATGTGTCAAAATTTAAAAAAATTTTTCTTTGGTAAAAAAAAAAATTGAATGTGCAAAATTATTTAATATTAGAATGCTCTGATTATACAATTCTAATCATAATTGTATTGTCAATTGGATAGAAAATTACGTAAAAATATTATTGTTTGAATATGATTTAACGTAATTTTTATACGATTGAAGCAAACTCTTATTAATTTTAGGAAGGTGTAAATATAATCTAAATTCTGATCATATCACATAACAGATATCGTCGGGATTTTTTTTGTAAAAAAAAATGGAACAGAGATACATTATAAAAACATTTAACTGACAGAGAAATAGAATATAGCCGAATCGTTAAATTGGATTAAAAAAATCATGACACGCTACTTATAAAGCGATTTTTTTCGAATTTAGCTCGCAAAAAATGAGACAGAAAAAAAAAGAATGCGAGTGCGAGTGAAATGGAGAACGACATATTTCCTAGTTTTTCTCGAAAAGTAAGTAATTTAGAGCAACGGTGTAAAAACATTTTTTATGCATTTTACCTTTTACAATGGCTTAGTGTAAAAAAAAATTTGAAAAATTGCTTAATTCTGGCAAAAAACTCATTTTGTTGACAAAAAACGCCCGGAAAACCTACTTCTGGGCATCCGACGTGTCTGGCTAACGAACTCATCCAACGATTTGGAAAATCGAATTCGCACACAAAATTTCATAAGCATTAAACGTTTCGTTCGAGAGTTATCGCGCGGATACATATATATATATATATATATATATATATATATGTATATATATATATATATATATATATATATATATATATATATATATATATATATATATATATATATATATATATATAAATTTTAGTGAATATCATTTTCGTATTCTAGGGACCTCAAAACATATTTCTGATATGGTCTCGGGCTTAGGTCGCACCATGACACCTGGCGTAAAAGCTGAATTTCCAGTTTTGGAAATTCGCTAAAAAAGTATGAAAATCTATTTATTTAACAAATAAGGCTGCTTTTTTTCTTTTCATTTTTACTTAAAATCATATTGAAGTAACAAATCAATTGACTGTCACTTTTCATTGAATTGTTTTTATTTATTGTTGATGCAAATCTTTTTAAAAGATTTGTCACTTTCGAATTCTTTACGAATTTTGTCTCCAATTTCTTAAATTTTCATGATAAAATCGTTATTTTTACACTATTGCCGGTGCTTAAGTTCTGATTAATATTTAAAATATCATTATGCCCGACTTAACACCCTTTGAAATTATCAGAGCTCTGCAGTTGAGAAACAATAATCAGACCTACAGAAGGATCTCCAGAATTCTTCGTCGACCCTTGTTAACAATTCATCGCAGTATCCAACGCTTCAGACAGACTGATTCTCTTACGAGAAGAAGAGGACAAGGCAGGAAAAGGTGTACTTCGAGGAGAGATGACCGTTTTATTCAACTTCATATTCGTAGAAAACCACGTCTTACGGCTTTTGAACTCAGAAATGAACTTGAAGAAGTTCGAGGAGTAGCAATTAGTGAGCGAACGATACGAAGAAGGTTCGAAGAAGCTGGTTTAAGATCGTATGTTCCCGTCAAGGCCCCAAAATTGGAAGTACATCATCGTAGAAACAGATTGAATTTTGCACGCGAGCATTGAGTTTGGAATATGGACCAATGGAGTCAAGTCTTGTTCACTGATGAGTGTAGAATTCTTATAAATAATATTGATGGAAGGCAGAGAATATGGAGACGCCAAGGGGAACGGTATATTCAATCCAATTTTGAAAATACTAAGTCTTACGGTGGAGGGTCCATAATGGTTTGGGGAGGGATATGTTTGGGAGCTCGCACGGACTTGAAGATAATCGATGGGGGTAATCTGAATGCAGATCGCTATATAAGAGACATTTTGGAAGAAATTGTGGTACCATTTGCCCCTTTCATCGGTGATCGTTTTGTCTTAATGCAGGATAATGCTCGGCCACACACTGCTAATTCCACACGAGCGTACCTTAATGAAGTCGGTATTGCAGCTATGGAGTGGCCAGCAAGATCACCGGATATGAATCCGATAGAGCACGTCTGGGACCTACTGAAACGAAATTTAAAGTACAGAATGCCGCTTCCTCTTAATGTGGTCGAGCTTCGAACTGCCGTAGTTGAAGAATGGCAAAGACTGCCCCAGGAGACTATAGACAACATAATTCTGAGTACACCAAGACGAATGGAAGCTGTGATAAGTGCACGGGGAGGAAACACGCGCTATTAAAACGCTGTTTTTCATTTTATATTTGTTAAATTATTTGTCATTTAAATGTTTCTTAGACGACATAAGATTCCAAAAA
The DNA here is from genome assembly GCA_035578155.1 of Brachynemurus nebulosus. Lineage (NCBI taxonomy): Eukaryota > Metazoa > Arthropoda > Insecta > Neuroptera > Myrmeleontidae > Brachynemurus > Brachynemurus nebulosus. Next base: position 1,639,538 of record JAPWDM010000033.1, on the reverse strand, counting down.
TTTGTCATTTCATGTAGTTACTTGTTTTTGTTACGAAAAATAAAGGTATATCGACTTGTGAACATGTAATTTTAAGTGAATAATTAAATGAGATAAATAGCTACTTAAAATTAACTGGTTTTGTTTGATTTTTATATATATTTTGTATGTTCCGCTAATTATGCCGGTGTGTGTAGTTCATCGAATTCTACGGATTTTTTCCTATCTTTTCCATATTTTCCCTTCCAGGTACTAATTTTGGCAAAAAACAAGGTTTTAATCAGTAGTTTGCTTGGACTAGACTCACTGCACAAAAATCTAGGTCTGGTTAAATACATACAGGTAGCCGGCCACTGGCTCTTGGACTACTAATTTATTCCAACTTTTGGCAGTTTTTTTCTATTAGTAAATGCTTATGGCTTGTACTTGAACAAAGGGATTTAAAAAAAAAATAAATTTCAACTTTTAATAAAAAAATTTGATTTTTGGTAAATTTTTCGTGTTTTTCGTTGATTTTCTACTTGTAAAATGAGTTGTAATTAACGGAAACAGTAATTTTTCGTTCAAGTACAAGCCATAAGCATCTACTAATAGAAAAAATTTTGTTTTTTATTTTAGGTAAGAATGGCCAATGGCCTAATTAGTTTTTTTTTGATAACAATTGTTTTTACAGTGTCTCAAAATAATATATAGGTAATAATATGCCAAAAATTGAAATAAATTATATTTCCTTATATTGTAAAAAAAATCGAAGAAATGGCGTTTTTTTTGCTAAAAAAGGCTCACGTAACTCTTTAATATAAAATGTCCATTATTTGGTAATTATGTTTGAGCGCTTATTTCTTAAAACAATGATTTTATAACAATTTGCAATTAACCTGCGCCCGCTGGTTTAATGTATTAAATTATATTTGATTGATACTTTGATCGTATGATATCGTATTATGCAACGTAATCAAAATATTCTTTGAGATACATACAAAATCCTCTTTATTATATTCCAGCCCCTAGTAAAAGTTCCCAAAGATCCAAAGATCCCAAAAAATCCCAAAAAAGGCTTTGTTTACGTTCCATATTTGCTAAAAAAGACATTAAAAAGTTATTGTTTAAAAAAATTTATTCAAAAATATTTAATTTACAATTTAAATTCAATACGTTAAATAAAATGAGAGTACAAAGTTCATAACTAATTTTACCGGTTTTAATTTCATTTAAATATTTTTCAGCACATTATCGAATTTTCTTAATTTGAATATAATTATTTCGTCCAGTGTACTTATGGAACACTGAGGAATTAATTCTTTTGATGATATCCAATTTTTGGTTTTACTTTCGCTAATCTGATCAAATTGTGCACATATATATCACCCAATAATTTCTAGTATCCATTCTCGGAATCTGTGAATAAATTTTTAAAAATTCACATTTGGTAAATAATTATATAAAATTTTAAAACTATGCGTAAATAATTGAATTATATATATATATATATATATATATATATATATATATATATATATATATATATATATATATATATATCAGTGGCGGCTCGTGAGCTTTAAGATTGGGTATGCGCTTTCAGAAAAGATAAACCACACTTAGTGTGTAAAGAAGTACTAAAGAGAAAGCGGAATGATATTTTCGAATTTTTACTAAATATCGTAAAGTCTAATACTAACAAATACTCCTTTACTAAAAAATATCGTAAAGTATTGTACGTAAATAATTCCTACTCTATCAGGAGTGGCCAACCCGCGGGCCGTGAGATTCATCACACTTATACAAAATATATTTATTTTATAACGACCATGGTAGTGAAAACCAATGTATCAAAAAAAAAAAAAAAAAATACGTAATATATTATGGGAACATATAATTTTATATGCAGCCCGTGGAGTTATGATGTGCTTCCAAAGTGGCCCGCAAGATCATTTGAGATGGCCACCCCCTGCTCTAAATTTACACTTTTCTGCGAAAATACATTGAACACAAAGATGGATAAAAAGGACTAACTGCATGTAGAAATTTAAAAAAAAATTAATAAACGAATAATTAAGAAATAAAAAAAAAAATTAATTTTACTCAGCACGTTAGATTTTAACTGTAATATTTCAGGAAAGCTTTGTTCAATATGAATTAACTTAAACTGCTTTCATCTTTCATCTTTCATCGTATTCTTAGAATGTTCCTAGAAAACGAATGTGAGTTTTCTAAATGACCATTATCAAACAAGTAAGGTAAATGCAGTAAACTAAATGAAAGTTTAATTTTTCATCATATCAAAATAGTAAATTTACAAATAGTATGTAAATTCCTGAATTTGATAATTCTGAGAATTCGTCAGGTCAACGAAATACAAGATCTTGCATAGCCAAAAAATATACAGCATCAGTTAAGCGTTTCATGAGACCCTTAGTGATTTTTTGTTATGCTTTGAAGAAATAAATATTTTCTTTACTGCATCAATTATTACAAAACCAAATACATTCAATGAAATACATGCTTGCATATGAGCGTGACTCCATTCATGTTTTTTGGCAACATTGGGAAAATTTTCGCACCTAGCAGTTGCCCATACAATTTTGTTCACAGAGAATAGACAAGAGAAAAGCTTTTTTGATATCAAACAACAATTTAACCTAGAATATTCAAAAAAAACTTTATTAAAACTGATGTACAAATGCTTTTTCTGAATTATCAACCCTTAAAATAAGGATAAATTAGCAATGATCTATCACTCGAAAAAATCATATTTTTTCACTTAATATTACACGAGAGATTTGTATTTGTTGTAATAAATTTATATTGATATAATATAAAAAATATTTATTGTCAAAAATATTTCTGCTTCGCTGTCGTATTTTTGCTAGTTGACAATTCTTCGAGTTAAATTACTTTAGGTAACAAATTAAAATTGTAGAAAACACAAATTTATTTAAAAAAATATAAAATATCGGTTCTAACTTTTTTTTTTCACAGCAAAAGTAAAAAACCGATAATATTTTTATGGGATTAAATATGCATAAGTTAAATTATCTTCAATATACCTACTCAAAAAAATTCTTTTCCTCAATATTCCTTTAAAAAAATGTTTTTTAATACTTTATTGTAGTATGCCATTTTAAAAAAAGACAGTTAATAATAAAATAACAATCAAACCGCAACGGAACATCAACGATAAATTTACAAGAGGTATACAAGAAGCATGCTAAAAACCCTAAAACGTGATATGACTAGAACACAAATTAAGTTTTGATTAGTTCGGCTGTAATCGTATGTACGGTAGTCACCGAAAAAATCGCCTACTCTGTGAAAGTACCAACAGGGTTTATAAACAACTAATACAGCTACATAATATATACAAACATATACAGGTTCAGTACACACGGATATGCTCTGCTCAGAGAGCCTACCATGGTAGGTATCGTAGGTATGGTAAAGCGGGTTCTACACGATGCTACGAACGTTCCTTCCAACATTCGATCGAACCTTTGAGGCAATTAAGTTCGATAGTTGGTGCGACGAATGTATCTGCTACACGGTGAGTCGAATGTTTGATCCAATACGAATGATGATGTGTTGGTACTCAGTCGACAACGCTGTTATCTGTCTGATGTTATCTCTAATGTTATACACTGATGTTGTCTCTCTTGTATAATGTGTTGGGACAAACGTGACGAAGATGTTATCTGTCTGATGTTATCTCTAATGTTATACACTGATGTTGTCTCTCTTCACATGAACGAGTCGTGCGCAACCAACGAACACAACCAACATTGACCTTCAAACGTTCGAAGCATCCCTTTGACTCGGTGCAAGAATACCGACATCGAACGGGACACGACCAAATGCGAATGTTTGACGCTCGACATTGGACACTCGTAGGTTCGAACAACGGCTACACGATGCTATGAACCATCCAACGTCGAATGTTGGAAGGTGTTCGTAGCATCGTGTAGCAGCGGCATAACTGTGCAGTGTGTATGTGGAATAATATTGTTGTATGTAATAGCTGGATAAAGTGGCTATAGATATGCTATAGTAGTATAGTGTATATCGTGTATATAATGGGTATATGTACGTTCTACGGACAATATTACAATATTTATGCATTTTATAATTATGTATATTCTAATATGCAATATATGTAATAATGTGCAATATTATCAAAGTAAATCTTATTGAAATTGTGTATTTAAATTATTTTGTAAACAATGTTACGTTCTTGTTATGAATTTATTTCAGTTTTTTAGAAATAGCTGGGGTAGGCGGCGCCTACCCCGCATACCTGGAATAACCGCCACTGATATATATATATATATATATATATATATATATATATATATATATATATATATATATATATATATATATATATATATATATATATATACCTTGAATTTTGCACCATAGAAATTTTGTTTGTCTTCTCCATATTGAATAAAAAAAGAAAACGGGTATTTTTTACAAAATATTTTTAACCTATATGTACCTTCACCATTAGGTTTCAAGTAAAACAATATATATTTCTGTTGCATTTTAAATAAGTAAGTACTTACTTATTTATCATTTATTATGTAAATAATACTATTAATTATTATTAAGTTCGCATACATTTTAATTATAAACTAAGTGTAAAATACGTAGCAAACATGGAAACTGCCTAACCATTGCCTAACATGCAGATGTGACTTGAATGGCAATGGCGTCAGTTGCGTCAACGTCAATATAATGCGTTTAATACAAGTTTCAATCTGCGCATATTTAATAAGTTAACTATATAGTTAAAACTACTAAAGATATTATTATTATAAACAACTTCGTATAGACAACTGAAATATTATATATAGATAAAGGTAAAATAACACGGCCATCTAATTCATTTAACAATATATTTAGTTAAAATAAACTTTGATTTATGATTAAACCATTCTTATTCAAATGTTTAATTGAAACAGTCTTTTTTAAATGATTTAACTATATAAATAGCTGTTTGAAACAAATTTTTTAACTATATTATAAAGTATTGCAAACTAAGTGATGTAGTTTTTGTTTATATATTTTATTAGTTTTACTAATTTATAGTTAAAAGACAATTTTTTAACATAGATCATTTAGTTATTTTAACGATATTTTTTTTCTCAGTGTATAACATAACTTGTATTTATCTAAAACGTCTTAACTCTCTAACAGTGAAAATACCCCTGTCGCAGCATCTGCATAACATAGCGAATTTCCAAATTTTGGGGACTGGCGGATCTCATCTAAGAACTGTACCTATTTAAAATAGTTTAGCTTTCTAAGAGTAAAAGATTTTTTAAAATCGGCTGGGTAATTAGTTTTGATATTTTTGGAACCCAAGAACCCGAACGGACTTTGTGCAGCATAGTTGTATCCATCTAAAATAATTTAGTTCTCTAACAGTGAAAAAATTTTCAAAATCGGTCGGTTAGTTTATTTTATACAATAATGGGAACAGTAAACCCTGGCGGAAATCATACAACATAACCTTTATTCATCTAAAATAATTTTAGTAAAAAGTTTATCCTAACAGTAAAAAACGGGTCCTAGGGATCTCATGTAACTTATGGTAGTTCGTAAGGTTCTTGTGGACATCATTTAATTACTTAATGAATTCAAATACTTTAACTTACTAACGGTGAAAAAATTTTCAAAATTTTCGACATTCGCTAAAAAAATCATTGAAAAATATTTGATATGTTTCGATCAATTAATGGTCAACATCAGCAAATAAAAGTTACTAAAATCGAAGAAAAGAATGAGTTATTTGTCCGTAGAAATTAAAATACAAATTCTGAAAACGAGCAAAGAAATATTGAAAAAACTAGATCGGCAAAACATTCTGACAAATAACACTACCCAACTAATACTTGCCAATTTGAATGAAACTTAACATACTTATTAAACAGCGAAAAATATTAAATACGTGTTTTTTTATTTCGGCTAAATACGCTTTTTAGGGGTAGAAAACACCATTCAACCTCTGTAGATGAAAACAGTTATAGCTAAATATTTTTGAAACGACATATTTTTTGAAAAAAGGGCTGAGTACCAAATTTGTAGAATTTAAAGCGATGCACTTGATAGTGACCCTGAAATCGATTTTCAAGGTCAGTTGAAAATGATTAGCCATTGCCGAACTTTGACCATATCCTGTACCTATAAGCAGTAATTTCATGTATTGACTCAATCTATCTTCAAAATTGATTTGTTGCGTTATTTTTCTAAAATAAAAAAAATAAAAACCTGACGAAATGAAAAAATAGGCGCAAATTTATAGAAAAAATTAGAAGAAAACATTTTTGTAAGTAATTTTAGAAGTAAAGTTAAGAAAAGATTTAATATCACTCCAATTGTAAGTTAAACATTAACTTTATGTTATATTAGAAATTTTCAAAATTTTTTAAAATTTTTATTGCTACTCTATAGTTATCATATTAGGAATTCAATTCAACATATGATTAACTATTATTTTTCCGATTGCGATTGAGCAAGTATTTTTCAAAATTACTTCTTGATCACTTATTTTCTATCTTGCATGTGAAATTCGTTCGAATATACTTTGAACCATTTAGGGATGAAAAGTAAACTACTCCTTTTGAAAAATATTAAATGATTTTCAAATGACTTTGGAAATTGACCTCAAGGTCAACTTCAAAGTCATCAAGTGCATCACTTTGAACTCTATAACTTTGGTCCTAAGCACTTTTTTCAGAAAATATATCGTACCATAATCCACTTCTATGTTGATTCCTGGTCTCTTTTCCTGCGTTTCTAATATTTATGTCAATAAAAAATGTGCTACCGTAGACAAGGATGAATAGGTACGCATTCAGACTTCACACCGTATTTTTTTGTATTTATTTTATGAGTACCTAATCTTTAATATATTAAAAATTTACGCGAAGATGGTCACTTTATCAGCAGTATCCAAAAAAATTTAAAAATATCCGTGGTTTTTGAAAAATTAACGAAAATCGTATAATTTCTTCTCTATGAAAAATTGGGGTCAAAAGAGACGAGAAAAGAGTAAATGGGGACAACCCGTAGGGTCGACCAAAATTGAAATTCTAATATAAAATAATTTCGAACTTTTTGTATTTATACATTCAAAAAAGAAATAATAGGTACTTGATGATTTTCTGTAAAAATAAACGTAGAATCTAAAATAAAGTTTATATACTCCTGTCGTTTACCCCTAAGTTTATATTCCTCCTATTCTTATTTTAGTTCAAAAAATAATTTTTCAAAAGACTAAGACATAATAATTAATAACAGTGAGATTTTACGTCCATTTTCAGACTTTTGTTTATTAAATTGCGTAAAAGCTAGTAAATGTAATAACAGATATGATGAATTTATAAGGATTTTCTTGTACTACAAAATCTTAAAAATATGGAAACGCGTACTTTTTTTTCGTTAATTGTGTTTTATTCTTTTGCACAAAATTTTAAAAATACTTTATTTTCTTAAGAAAGGGAGGCAACTTTAGTCACAGATATGCCTATGAACAGTTTTTGGTAATCCGGGAAAAACGAAAACACTTTTTAAAATTTTTTTATTGTTAAAATCGAAATGTTCTTTTAAAGAGGGTTAAAATTACCATATTTTATATTAAAATTTTAACACAATCACTCCCTAATTAACGAGCCTTACTTAATATTAGCAAATTGAGAAAAAACACGTCAATTAGATTTTTTTACACAGATTTTATTTGTTATATAATTCAAAAGGATATTTTAAAAATGTGTATGAATGGCTTTCATTAAATAAATTTCAATATATTTTCCAATTATTTTAACAGTGGAATGTCCTTATTAGTGGCTATACTTTCGGCTTGGAGCGAATTAGACGAAGATTTTCTTCTAAAACCAAATTTAATAATTAATTAAAGAAATAAAAAAAAAATTGTGGATTTCCTACCGTTCAAATATAATCTTTATTGTATGTAAAAATGTTATTACATTTTTTCAAAAAACTGTAAGTAAACTGTAAAATTTTCTTTACAAATATGTTAAAATAGAGAAATGTTTCCTTTTTAATTTATTTTTAACTCTTTTTAAATGATTCACTTTAAAATTTTTTAATATTTCTTAATCGAAATTTCATAAAAGAATGTGTCAAAATTTAAAAAAATTTTTCTTTGTTAAAAAAAAAATTTAATGTGCAAAATTATTTAATATTAGAATGCTCTGATTATACAATTCTAATCATAACTGTATTGTCAATTGGATAAAAAATTACGTAAAAATATTATTGTTTGAATATGATTTAACGTAATTTTTATACGATTGAAGCAAACTCTTATTAATTTTAGGAAGGTGTAAATATAATCTAAATTCTGATCATATCACATAACAGATATCGTCGGGATTTTTTTTGTAAAAAAAAATGGAACAGAGATACATTATAAAAACATTTAACTGACAGAGAAATAGAATATAGCCGAATCGTTAAATTGGATTAAAAAAATCATGACACGCTACTTATAAAGCGGTTTTTTTCGAATTTAGCTCGCAAAAAATGAGACAGAAAAAAAAAGAATGCGAGTGCGAGTGAAATGGAGAACGACATATTTCCTAGTTTTTCTCGAAAAGTAAGTAATTTAGAGCAACCGTATAAAAACATTTTTTATGCATTTTACCTTTTACAATGGCTTAGTGTAAAAAAAAATTTGAAAAATTGCTTAATTCTGGCAAAAAACTCATTTTGTTGACAAAAAACGCCCGGAAAACCTACTTCTGGGCATCCGACGTGTCTGGCTAACGAACTCATCCAACGATTTGGAAAATCGAATTCGCACACAAAATTTCATAAGCATTAAACGTTTCGTTCGAGAGTTATCGCGCGGATACATATATATATATATATATATATATATATATATATATATATATATAAATTTTAGTGAATATCATTTTCGTATTCTAGGGACCTCAAAACATATTTCTGATATGGTCTCGGGCTTAGGTCGCACCATGACACCTGGCGTAAAAGCTGAATTTCCAGTTTTGGAAATTCGCTAAAATTTTCAAAATCAGTTTTTACCTATTTATTTATTTATTTTTTTGAGTCCTTAGAACCCTGGCAAACCTCATATAATGTAACTTACAGTAGTCCGCCAGGTTTTTTGGAACCTCATTTAACTTCATTTAAAATTTTCAAAATCAATTCGGTAATTTATTTTTAACGTTTTTGGTTCAAAAAACCCTAACCGATCTTATATAACATATTATCCGAAAAATCGAAAAACTTGCTTTTAGGCATCCCACGTGTTTGGCTAACGAAATAATCCAGCAATTTGGGATTTTTGAGCTAGGATCTCTAAAAATTGGTTTACATAATTTTTTTTTGAGTGATTACTTGAACAGCTCTTTTTCGTATTTTAAAAAGTGCAGAAGTTGAGGATGAATTTCCCCAAAATATTATTTCATATCGCAATATTGGTTGTATAATTCCGCAATAGACACTTTTCAAGAGATATAAAGATATAATCGTGGAAACTATTTTAAGGATGTGAACGTTTTTACTAACTTTACAGGTTAAGTAGGAAATTTGCTCCTTCCAGTTTAAGAATTTGTCATTTTTGATACTTAGTACATTAGCATAATCTAGTAACGGGAGTTCGCTACAATTTTTAGTCGAATTTTCTCCGAAAAATTAGACTTATACAGTCTATACGATAAGAGCTGCGAGAGGCGAGAGTAGGGCCGCTATCCGTTTTCGGACCCGTAGAACACGAATATGTAGAAAAAAAAATGTCTGAAATATATATATATATATATATATATATATATATATATATATATATATATATATATATATATTCCCGCCACCTTTTAATTTGTGTAGGGCCCCCCTATGGAAGTTAAGAGATGAAATTTGGTAAATGGGGCTCATTTTCGAGGCACCTCATACTATCAAAGTGGGGTCAAATTTTGGGCAAATTTTTTTTCTGACCCGACCTTTAAGGGGGCGGTGGGGGGCGGAAAAGCAATAAAACTTTTTCAAACCGGTTTTAAATAATGCTTCGGTCAATTATCTACAACATACCCAAAATTCAGCTTCCTAGGATGATATGGTGGGAGTAGAGGGGGGAAAAACGATTTTCGCTGGATCTAACAGGCCCCCAGCCCCCCAGAATTAACGTAGAGGGTTGAAATTTGGTGTGTTGATAAAGTTCGTACCTAGGTTGTGCTTTTTGGAGGTTTTAATATTTTACCCCCACCCCCCTCATTTTTAAGCTACAATTTCATGCATTTTCGACGTTTTCGAAGTTTGTACCACTCGCACAGGTCACCCGAATAAACCTAGAGGGCTGAAATTTTGTATTCGGATTGAGTTAGTATCAAGGGGGTGCCTTTTGGGGGTCCCGACTTTTAACCTATCCCCCCACCATTTTTATACCAAAAAGAACATGATTTTTCTTGTTTTTTAACAGTTTCGTTCGGTTCAAAATCTCCCCAAATAAACCTAGAGGGCTGAAATTTGGTGTACAGGTTAAGCTAATAGCCAGACACTGTTTTTTGGAGGTTTCAACTTTTAACCCTTACCCCCACGATTTTTACGCCAATATTTCCTTAATTTTTTTGCTTGTTTTCTAACACGTCTAGAGACTCCATAAGGAAACCTAGAGGGCTGAAATTTTGTACGTGTATTCAGTTAGTATCCAGCTAGTACCTTTTAGGGAGTCCACATCACTTTTCCCCCCACTTCTCCCATTTTTACATCGGAATTGAATGCTATTGTTAAATGTGTTTCAAAAGCATTATGTTTATTCTAAATACAAGTAGGCGAATAGTAATTTTAAAAAATTTAAAAAAAAGTGAACTTACTTTTATGACAAATGAAATACATACATATTAAGTAATTTAAAAATGTTATTAAAGTCACTGTTTATTTATAAATTAGGAATTTTAGATTTTTAGTATTTATAAAATAGAAATTTTGGATTTTTTTAGAAAGAAAAAATATCTTTATAAAGGCCTTCCAGTTTACTATTTAAGGTCCTTTTTTAATATTTAAAACTAAAACATAAAGGCAATTAGCGGATAAACATGGGCAGGAATGTCCTCGTACGAATTGTGTTGGCTTTTTTTCTGCTACCTGTTTTCGGCACAAAATTGAAATTTACTGAGATACAGCCCTTAAATACTTAAAACCTTTTTTTAAAGCCTCGATCAGCCGAACACTCATCACCAGTTTTGAAACCAACAAAATGACAATTCGGTTGTAGACTTTCAATCACATTTCGCTTGTAGACATTCAATACCGAAGATGAAGGGGAAAATTCGACTACCGTGATGGGGCCCCGCTGCTCACGGCGTTTTTTAATATAATATACACTTATAACGTTAGAATAAACGGATTTCCAGAAACAGGGTAATTAGGAGAGAGGTATAGCTACCACTTCCTGTAATAGCTACACATGAAGGAGTGTTACTAATTTTCAATTGTCTAATCTATGATAGATACAACCTCAAAACAAAACGATTATTATCAATCGTGTTGTCTTGAAATAAATTGTCTAATTGTTTAAAATATTTTAAAATTTTTGTAAAAAAAATTTTGTAGGGTTTTGTAAAATTTTTAAAAAATTTTTTTATTTTTTTTTTTATATAGTTTTATGTATCAATATTGCTTTAGTAGAAAGCTTTACATTTTTCCTTCGTGTGATAATATGCAAAATTTAATTTCCCCTTTCTTGATTAGGTTAAGCAGAGACTTATCTCTCCTAACTATCATAGAAGCACTAAATTAATCTTTACAACTGGGTATTTGACTGATGTAGCATTTGATAGTAAAATATAGTGAATAACATAGCGTATGATTCAGTAATAATGATTAACTATTTATAATAATTTTTAAAAAAATATAAATATTTTATTTTTCTAAATAAAAATTACGAATTTGGAATGGCTATGATTTAAATGGTCAGTAGAAAATTACAGTTTTGGTCAGTAAGAAAATATAAACGGTAAGTTTAATAACACATTTGGCGGTAAAATGTGAGCAGTAAAAAAAATAGAAACGGACAGTAGAATATTTTGAAATGAGCAGTTTAATATATACTTGGCTTGTTAAAAATTCAATTGGTCAGTAAAATTAATAATTGGTCAGTAACCTGTGAGCAGTTATTAAATCGAAATTGGTCAGTTAAAAATCTTGAAATAAGTAGTTCTATAAATACTAAAGCAGTAGAAAATATGATCGGTCTGTTAAATAATTTTTATTATTAAAATAGAAGCTAACAACAGATACTAAAAAAAAAAATATATAAACTATTATAAACATAATTTCCCAAGTAAATTACCTAAAACTAATAATTTAACATGTTCGTTTTCTTCTAGATTTTGGGTGAAATTTGATTGTTTGGGTGAAAAGTGATTTATTTAAATAATTTAAAATCGAAATACAATTTTAATTGGAAAGAAATCTTGATTTAAATCAAAATAAGAAAATAAAAATATTGGGAAAATGTCATTAAGGAGTTATGCAAAATGTGGATTACGTGTGGAAAGGGGAGAGTCAGAATCGAGCAAGTCACCTATGTAGTCTATATGGAAGGGGGACGGGTTCGAAATTGACCAAAATGGTAGTTTATGGACCCTCCCTAAGTAGTATTATTTATTAATAAATATTTCCAAATTAGATTAAGATTCATTGATAATTATTACAATACATTTACTGTTATTGGTTTTAAATTATTTTTAAACATTATTTTGTCGTAATATTATTTAGTATGAGCACTCTTTGATCATAACAAGTGTTCCCAGTGTAAAATTTATGTGTCCTTAGTTGCTGGAAACACTCTGTATATGAATTTATTTTCAGCAATATTTTGTTAACACAGATTTACAATTTGTTAAAATTCGATAACGGTAAAAGATTTCGAATTTTAATTTTTGAAATTCAGTTATAAAATTTCATTAAATATACTTTGCTAGCTCCTAATTGCATTTCTCATAAAACAAAACATGACATGAATTTTTGCGCTGCGCTATCGCAAAATATTCGTCATTTTTGGCTCAAATTTTACACTGTTTTCAGTCAAAATAACGTTTAACTTTTATTGTATTCTGGGAACTGGCAAACTATTTATTTAACTGCCCATTTAACTATTTTACTGACCATTTAGTTATTTTACTGACCATTTATTTATTTTACTGATCATTCAGTTATTTTACTGGCCATTTATTTATTTTACTGACCATTGTAAGGATAAAATAACTGACCAAATTCATTTTTATTACTGACCACGTTTTACTGCTAAAGTTGATTTAATACTGCTCAAAAAATATAATACTGACCGTTTGAATTTTTAACTGGCCAAGGTAACTGACCAAATGTATAAAAAGCTGCTCAAATAATTATTTTCCATTTGGAATTAGCGGCTGAAATGATCGAAACGATTTATTTGGGCATGTGACGTCACAGCACGAAAGATTTAATATTGCAAAAAAGGTGTTTTTTAAAAAAGATACTCACATTATAGTTTTTGGGATTCAAAGCAAAAAAGTTGGCTACCATAAACGAGTTTATTCTTGGCAAATTTGTGATATTAGCTTTAACAAAATCTTATTCCATTTTTATTAAATTAAAAATGATTTTAATGACAGATTAACACAAAATATATATAAAATTTAATGTCATAGATACGACAAAAATTACTATGCCTACTATATAATTATAAAATATAAAAGGCGAATTGTTTCGTGAAATTACGTCACTGACACGTTTTCGCACCAAAATTCAATTAAATAGAAAAAAGCTCTTTTTTTCCTTTAAATGGTTTTTTTTTATACAAAAGTCAATTACTGGGATTATATTTAAGTCGTTTGGAATATTTTAAAACCCTCTTTCGAAATCTGTTAAATACCCAATTCTAGCATTTCTTTGCAATTTAAAATGACAAAAATAATACGTATTGAGATATTGTGTTAATAAAATGTCACTAGTTATCTTCTCCTAATGCCACTTTCAACTAATACTGATTCAAAATTAGGCTCCATAGGCCTATGAAAAAATTTTGTCTAATAACTGATAATTAATTAATTTAGTCATCAATTTTTTACACGGTTATGACAAGAAAATTTTTCTATTATTATTGATAAATTAGTGGATCTAATTGGTGAAATGTAACCAATTTTGTGAACTATTAGGCCAAATATTCTCAATTTTCAAGTCTCTAAGTTATGGTGTCAGCCCCATGAAACCGAAAAATTAGTTAGCAAAAAAGGCAACTATGATGTGATCCATAATTATGGCACAGGGGCTCTTTACGTAACCTGGGTGAGCACTAAGAACTGAATAATATGCCAAGTTACTTGTTGCAGATAACTTAGCTTTCTACAGACAGCGTCTTTAGAAATTACACCAAAGGATGTCGATGTCAAGTTATAAAAAAACGCTAGTTACTGAGGAATATTTGTCTGGGGCGTGTCCATTACACACTTGGCGATTTTTTTAAAAAATTTAGTGTATATTTTGTAATTTTTTACACTTAGTAAATCTTCAAACTGTGTATTTTTTTTATTCATTGTACACTGTATTGATTTTACGGATAAGTATGAAATAAAAAGTAATGCATCTTTCCTAAAAGTACGCTACTTGTTACAGTTTGCCATCAGTAAATTCAAATTTATTTTCTATAATAATGCCAACATTAGTTATTTAATGTAAATTACCGAATTTTATTTAGGTCACTTTTGCTAATAAATAATGGATATTTTCAAAATTAAGATGTATATAATATTTTGTAATTATAGGTATGTAAAATAAAAATTTATCATCCATTTTAAAAATTAAATTTCATAGCCTCGATTTTTGGAAAAATTTCCGTATTTATACTTCTACAATAATAATACATTTAATTACCTAAATACTAACTTGTAATTGTAATTACGAAGGTCTACAAACTGCAAACATTTTATGTGTCATTTGATGATGGGATTCAAAGTGCATATAAACAACTTAATACGTAGGATGATTTAAATTGTGAAATAATGACAAGAGAGGTCGTTTTCAAAAGTAATTACAATTAAACTTGCCAAAAATATATTTGTAGAGAATAAAAAAAAAAGTAACAACATTAACGGAACTGCCCATAATTGTGTATTTTCTAATTAAATTAATATTTTTTATGTTAGGTATACATGTATCAAAGTTGTGTCCCCGAAAAGAGCTGTTATATACCTCATCATAAATATTTACATTAACTGATTACTTGATTAAGTGGTTATTTATTTTAATAATTAATTGCAGGACCTAGACAACGAGAAGGTCCGAGTCACGTGAGTTTTAAGCAACTCAACCTATTTATTAAGCAGAAGAATTTGGAAGAAGCATTTCCATATTACAGACATATTATTACGTATAATCTTTTGCACTGTAGTGACAAATTACATTGCAAAATTAAATTAATTAAATAAATGAATTCAATTCAATATTTCTAATTCAATATTTTTACTTTCAATTAATGATAGTTGACTTTCATTTCTTTTTAAGCATGGGTAATGTGTAAATCGATCTTGAATTGGAAAATAGATAAATGTTTTTCTTTTAATATAATACATTTTGAGAAAATTATATTGAAATTAAATAAAAAAAAGGGTATCCCGGAATAAGAATGGCCGGTTGGCAACCAGACGAGATTTTCAACGACACTTTGGCTACTATAAGGGCAGCTGATAAGAAGTCTTGCATGCAAGTTTTAGCCTCATATCTTGCTTAGTTTAGAAGTTATTTGTGATATAGGTATTAAAGCCATGATATTTTAAACTTTTATATCTCGTAAACTATTACAGGTATTGAAATGAACTAAAAACCAATGAGTAGGTCTAAGTTAGTACTATAATATATATTAACTTCAAATTTTTCCGTTTGTAAACAATCATAGAAAATTCGAAAAAAAAATAGAAAGACACTTTTTTAGTAGTTCCTTCAGAGTGACAATCACGAAAAAAGCTCAAATATTGCACATTCGGTCTTGTTTAAGTCAAATTTCTTGACCGATAGAGCTACTATTTCGTATTGTAACTGCTTACGTCAAGGCTAGGTTCGTAGATGGAGTTGATCGTCAATATAGAACGGTCTCAAAATGGCGACTTTTCATTATTAATGAATTTATTATTATATTAATAAATTATTGCCGTTTTGAAAGTATTTAACGAAAAGAGCTCATCTATGAATAACTTAAACTTTGACCCCAATTATAATTATAATAAAATTAAGCTGTCATCCGAGAAACGTAACCGCTGCCACAACTCTCATACTTCAGTATACATTTCGCTACTTGCCTGCTCTACTATGATTGTATATCTATTTAGAGTTAAATATTAACTAAAACTGAAATTTAGCTAGTAAATAGGGATAACTGATTAAATAGTTTCTGAAATGACAACAATTTTAAACTTACAATTTTCAACATTTTGAAAACTATCCCACATTGACAATCGACTCCATCTATGAAGTTAGTCTAAAACTTGAGTTGCATTACCAAATTTCAGATCGATTGGTTGAGAGATATAACCGTTATCGTACCAACAAATTTTCTTACATTTTTATATATTAGCCTCACCTAACCTTGAACACATTGTATATTTGGGGGTCATGATCGGTATATCGGTACATATCATTAAAAAACCACCAGGTTCTTAACTAATCTTGTCCGCATGGCATAAACACATAAAAAAATGATGAAATCCATCTTTACGATAGTGGCTTCGATCGAGGTTTCTCCTCTTTGACAGTGTTCCACCCTTTTGTTTTTAACAAAACTTGCAGCACTTAAATAAGACCTAATGAGCAATATTTGAGACTTTTTTCGTGATTGTCACTCTGAAGGAACTACTAAAAAAGTATTTTTCTATTTTTTTTCTCGAAATTTCTATGATTGTTTACAAACGGAAAAATTTGAAATTTATATTATATATATATATATAATATATATATATATATATATATATATATATATATATATATATATATAT
Source organism: Brachynemurus nebulosus (assembly GCA_035578155.1). Taxonomy (NCBI): domain Eukaryota; kingdom Metazoa; phylum Arthropoda; class Insecta; order Neuroptera; family Myrmeleontidae; genus Brachynemurus; species Brachynemurus nebulosus. Next base: position 1,622,544 of record JAPWDM010000033.1, on the reverse strand, counting down.
ATATATATATATACATATATATATATATATATATATATGTGTATTTATTATAGTAATAACTTAGACTTACTCAATGGTTTTTAGTTCATTTCAATATCTGTAATAGTTTACGAGATATAAAGGTTTAAAAAATTATGGCCTTAATACCCTTTATCACAAATATCTTCTAAAATACGCAAGATATGAGGCTAAAACTTGCATACAAGACTTCTTATCAGCTGCCCTTATACGAGGCATGTTTTTAAAGTAAGTACCGTTTTGATATAAAAAAATCAACAAGTAAATTTTTCAAACAAAACTTTATCTGAAAGAGCATTCTTTCCTCTACTTCTCTACATAATTTCCATTATTATTAAGGCACTTGTCGTATCTTGGGACCACTGCTGCACAGACGTTTTTACTTCTTCATTATTGGGATGACGCTTCCCCGCCAAATGCGTCTTCAAGTGCAGAAACACTTCTTGATACAGCAGGAAATTTTACAGCTAAGAACGAAATTGTGAACCGTCTATTCTCTTTCACTTTACAGTCCACTTTTTGAATGAGATCATCGGTAATGACTGAAGGTCGCCCAAATCGTTCCTCATCATGAACGTTTGTGCGGCCATCTTTGAAGGCCCTAACCAATTTCCGCACCATTCCTTCACTCGTAATGTTTTCACCGTAACCTTCACTGATTTGACGATGAATGTCAATTGCTTTTAAACCTTTAGCACAGAGAAAACGAATCACAGCACGCACTTCACAGTCGGCGGGATTCTCGATAGTCGGCGGCATTTTAAAATCACGTAAACAAACGAAGACTCGATCAAACGGCGTCGTAATGGCGTCTGTAGCTTCCCAACTGATGTAGCTACACTATGCGCATGCGCTAAACGGCAACTGCAGCGCTGCGGCGGCGTAATTTAAAAACGGTACTTACTTTAAAAACATGCCTCGTAATATAGCCAAAGTGCCGCGGAAAATCTCGTCTGGGAGCCAACCGGCCATTCTTATCCGGGGATACCCTTTAAACTTAATTTCATATCTCCGTAAATTTTGTTATTAATGAAAGAAACTTGCTTTAGAAAAATATGAATCAAGAAAAATTAATATTCAATTTATTTTTAACTTGACCATCTTAAGTATAATAATAATTAATAACTAATAAATAAAATTATGTTGTAACTGTGGTAATTGTTATTTATCAGAGTTATAGTAAGTTATGTATATCAATTTTAGAAGATAGGAAATAATCAAAAGTATTCAATCATATACTATATGAAATCTTTTATTTGTCTGAATATTTCTGATTCTTTGGTTCGTAAACTTAGGCGACAAGATGGGGAGCGGTATTTTTTCCACACAGTTTTGGGTATTATTCAAAAGCTACCGAGACTTAAAATTAAAAGACAGTAGTTATAAAACATATAAAAAAAGCTTTTTTATGTGATGTCCCACTCAACCTTGGTATCTCACCTTTAAATTCCCCCCCCCCCATTTCCGACCACTTTTTAAATAAAAATAAAAATATTTCAAAAATTATTTTATCTGGACTGAATGTACGACTTTTATCAGTCTACCAAATTTCAATTCAATAGTAGTAGTAGTTACGGAGAAAAATAACTGACATACGGACGGATAGACGGATGACGGTCCCACCATAAGGGTTCCTTTTTTATTTATTTTTTTACGGAACCCTGAAAAGAGATGTTTGAAGTTTTAAACATATTTAATAAATGTGGATATAAATATATTTAATAAATGTGGATATACATAGATATTCCATTTGTATTTAATGGCAATAAAATTATTATTTTGACATTTTGGTTACTTAAAAATATATAGTTATCTGTGATTCCAGTCGTAATCTCAATACTCGAAATTTCTACAAGCTTGGATCTTTGCAGACGAAATCGTGACAATGTAAAATTCCAACATCTCAAAGACAATCCAAAATCTCAAGAGAGTTCGAATCCTGGCAAGTCAGAATTCCGACAATATTAGAATCACGGCATAAACAACATTATTGGTAGGATTGAAATTCCAACATGGCAAATAATGAAATAAATATTAATTGCAAATTCCATATATCATAATAGAAAAAAATTCAATATTATTGAGAAAATGTTGGCTATTTATTTTATTTCCTACCATCGCGTGATTTATAGTTTTATATATAGATATATAGATGTATTTAGAACTTATAATTAATATATATATATATATATATATATATATATATATATATATATATATATATATATATATATATATATATATATACATGTCTATGTGTATATGGGTAGTTCTACAAAGGATACAAACGAGGGAATTTTGGACGGCCCAACTCATTTTGTATATTAGTATTTTGGAAAATACATTTTTTCTATATGGAAACTGTAAACTATTACTGCGTTTCACTGCTCACTCAAAATAACCCGGTTTCGAAATATATTTTTTATAAAAAATTACACTTAAAATGTACAATTCTCAGTCTCTTGGCATGTCTCCTCTCCAAAGTAAAACATAGCAGACTAAATAATTATTTTTTCTGAATGTATCAAAAAAAATTTATACTGCAGTAGTAATCTATAATATTGGTACTTTTTTATTGTATAAATAATTTTTGAATTTTTTAATATTTTCTTTAAGAAATATTCTATTGAATTTTGTCTCCCGACTTTGCATCATTCTCCTATCAAACCAAAACACTTAAAAATACAAAAAATTTATATTCCGATTAAATCATCGTTTGTCATAGTAATTAACTGAAATATAATAAATAAAATAAAGTACATATTTTACTTAATTTGAGGTTGTATCAGTTAATTCAGTTAACATTGTAAGTGAGATCGTACTTGCTTCAGTCAATTTCTCAGTATCCTGTTCAGCATTTTCGTGAAAAATACTGTGGATATAAGAAATTTTTCAGTTGTATGAGTTGTAAATATGTTGTATTGGAATAGCGGATGGTTCTTTTTTTTATAATTCTCAGTCTCCTGGTCTCAGTCACCTGGCAGCTCCAAAAAACGTGATTAAACTTAAATAATGTAAATAAATTAGGTAAATGTCATTAGAATACTATAATAAATGACTCGGTATATTTTTTAATAAAAAATAAATTCCCATTTTTTTTTCTGTATAATATATACAATATAGTTAATATAACTACTGACACACATACTACTGATATAATATATAATATGTACTAAACTGTCGTAAATGACTTCGAATATTTTTTAATAAATAATAAATTCGCAATTTTTTTTTATTTATTTATTTAGTTTTTTTTTTAATTTTTTTTTTAAATTTTTAAATTTTTTTTTTAATACATATATAGGTACACTATGTAACTACTAATATATGGAGGGGTCAGTGTAAAAGTGGAACCAAGTCCATAAAAATTTTTTTTTCTAAAAATGCGTTTAAAGTTTTAGAAATTACAATTCTTTAACGAAAAGGCATTTAAAAAAAAAAAATTTATGGACTTGGTTCACTTTTACACTGACTTCTCCATATATACTACTAATATGATATATAATTATATAATATATATTGAATAAATAATAAATTGTTTAATAATTAAAAATTTAATAATAAAAATAATAAAAATTGTTTAATAATAAAAATTAATAAATCGTTTAATAGTTTAATAAATGTGCTTAATAATAAAAATGAATATAAGAAATTCTCTTGTGTTAATTTTGGTTTTTTACTCATTTTTTGTGGGAACATTGGAAGTCCCAAATCCTTGGATTAGTTCGTCAGCCGGACACGTCGGATGCCAGGAACATGGTTCTTGTTCTTGCAAAAAATTAGTTTTTTGCCAAAATTTCCACTTATTCAAAAATTTTTGCGAAATCTTTTTACACCATTTAAAAGAGAAGAAAAAATTACATCAAATGGTCTTTAACCTTTTTTTCTATGTCAACTAGTTTCCGAGAAAAACTAATTTTTATAAGCGGAAATTCGCTATGTTATGCAGGATGCTGCGACAGGGGTATTGTATATTACAATTTTATAAGCAAATATTTCTTCTCCGGTGAGTAAAATATATCAAAAACGATTACAAGAAGTGCCTGAAAATTTTTAAAATTATTTCTCACATTCATAGTCTGTCCATAAGGAATAATTTGTCAAAAAAAAAATGCGTTTTTTTCCTTTTAAGGACTAACTTAGAACTTTTCTAAGAAATAGGCAAGTATATCTACTATGGGAAGCACAAATTGTCAAAAATTAAAAATTTTAATACTAGTTTAAATTTTCTGTTTCTTTTGTTTTTGTTTTTTGTTTTTTTTTTTTCTTTTTTTAAACAATAACCTTAAGGAGTATCTGCTTCAGCGTTTACGCCGCCCCCGACAAAAAAATTAATTGTCCCTTAAACATATACTTTATGAAATTATATATCTTTTATTTTAAAATAAAAATCAAATGGTTTTAAATTATAATAAAAACGTAAATTTAGGAAAAAACATGAAACATGATTAACATTCAAGTAGGACAAAACAGTAAAAATTAAAAAATATCTGTACCTGTTTACAAACTATTAACCAGGTTCATTTTTAATGCTATTACAAAAATGCATTACTGCACAACCATACACAAACAAAACTTACATTCTATAAAAAACTAGACAAAAATAACATCAACTACGCTAAAATCACAAGAAATTTTTCTTTCTCACTTTTATTTTTGTCAACTTTTTTATTACCTCTTTTAAGTTTACTTGATCAGTAATTTCATGCTCAATCGCCAAATTGACCAGTCCATTAAGATTTTGCGTGAACGTAAAAAGTTCTTAATTAATTTTAATTTAGAGAAATTCCTGTGACAGTTACTAGTGTAGTCAGCGATATTCTTAAGTACAGTAAAAAAATTTGTGTTTTGCGTAAAAAGAACCAGTGGTTAAAATTTTTCTGTTAAATAAGTAACACAACCCTTCGTGTTTGTGTTAAATGAAAATATTAACACAAATTTCGATTTAACAGAATAAAAATGTTAACTTTTTTGTACAGCAAGGAAGTAACGCAATATTTGTGTAGAGCAAAAGAATGCTGTAAGTACCTAACTTACATTAGAATATATATGTCTACCAAAATATATATAATAAATACCCCTGTCGCAGCATCCTGCATAACATAGCGAATTTCCATTTACAAAAGTACGTTTTTCTCGGAAACTAGTTGATATAGAGTAATTGTAAATAAAAAAACCTTCTTTATGTGATTTTTCCTCCTCATTCCGCCAAATTTTTTTCACGAAAAATTTCATTTCACGAAAAAAATTTGGCGGAATGAGGCGGAAAAATCACATAAAGAAGGGTTTTTTTATTTACAATTACTCTATGTCAACTAGTTTCCGAGAAAAACGTACTTTTGTAAATGGAAATTCGCTATGTTATGCAGGATGCTGCGACAGGGGGTATTATTTGGAATTTTCCCACAGAAATACAATATTTTCCACGGCCAAAAAATAGACTATAACATTCCTTTAACAACATGCCAAGTTCAAATGAAATCAATAATTCTTTTTTATACTGTTTTAAATATATATTTTCCCACGGGAATAAGACTTTCCACGGGAGTTAGATACTTTCCCGGGATAGAAAGTCGTCTGTGTCCTTTCTCATCGTCTCTAAACAATATGCAAAGTTTGAAATCAAACATGCTTTTTTTTTAATAGTCAGTTGTTATTTCATTGTTTCGTTTTAAATACATTTTCCCTCGGGAATGAGATATTTTATCGGGATAAAAAATAACATATGTTTATCGCTGTATATCGTCATATTTGTCTATCATCATTTTTTGTTTCATTTAAAATATATTTTTCCACAGGAATGAAATTTCCCACGGATCCTTTCTCATCAGTTCTGTTAGCAATATACAAAGTTTGAAATCATTTATCCGTTTTTAGCTGTTGTAATTTAATGCATTTTCCCTTGGGAATGAAATATTTTCCCTAAATAAATAGTAGCCTATAACCATCTCTGGCCCGCAAGCAACGTCTGTGCAAAGCTTCAAGTTGATTGGTTAAGCTGTTGAGGCGTGAAAGCCAGTCAAACAAACAAACAAACAAACTCACTTTCGCCTTTATAATATTAGTAAGTATATATATATATATATATATATATATATATATATATATATATATATATATATATATATATATATAAATATATATATATACTTACTAATATATATATAAATATATATATATATATATATATATATATATATATATATATATATATATATATATATATATATATATTTTAGTGAATATTATTTTCGATTTCTAGGGATCTCAAAACAAGTTTCTGCCATATTCTCGGGCTAAAGTCGCGTCATGACAGTGGCTGTAATAGCTGAATTCCATTCTGGAAATTCGCTAATAATAAATTCAGTTTATATAAATTATAGAACAATAAGGTTCAGTAAGGTTAGAAAAAATTTTATAGGATTCGGTTAGGTTAGAAAAAATTTCCTTAGGTTCGGTTAGGTTTGAGACAAAATTTCCTTAGGTTCGGTTAGGTTAGATCAAGATTCCGTTAGGTTCAGTTAGAAGAGAAAAAATTTTCGATCACATTACTCCACCCACCGCCGGAGGTTTCTAGAACCGCCCCGGTAGTGGATGGTGGGTCCAGAACTTATTTTCTTATTTTCTCAAAAACTAGCTAACCTAGAATAATAGTTCAAAAACCTTTTTTATGTGATTTTTTCCCGTCTTTGCAATGGTGTAAAAAAATGTGGCAAAAACTTTTAAATTATAGCAAATTTTGGCAAAAAACTAATTTTTTGCAAGAACAAAAAACATGTTCCTGGGATCCGACGTGTCTGGCTGAAGAACTCATCCAAGATTTTTGGACTTCCAACGCTCTCACCAAATTTCGTACACCTAGGACATTTCGTTCGAGAGTTATCGTGCTGATACATAAATACATACATACATACATATATATATATATATATATATATATATATATATATATAAATTTTAGTGAATGTTATTTTTGGGTTCTAGGGACCTCAAAACAAATTTCTGCCATAGTCCCGGGCTCAAGTCGCGTCATGACACCTACTGTAATAGCTGAATTTCCAGAATTCTTTCTGGAAATTCGCTAAAAAGATGAGAGTAGTTCTTATTATTAAACAAAACTGAAAAATTATAAGTTTTTTTTCAATTATTGACGAATATAGTTTTATTAACGTTTAAAAATGAAACAATTTTCTTACATTTTAAGGTTATTTTGTTACAGATTCAGTTAAAAAAATCATGTAAGCTTGCGAGATTGTATATTATAAGTATAAAACAAAGGACTGACTTACTTTGCGTTGTTTGAGTCTCATTTATAATAATATATGAACAAAATTGTTATAATTTTTGACGATTTTTAAATATCTTAAGTGGAAGTAAAATATTGAATAAAAAAGTTTAACAACTAACTCTGATAAATCTGAAAAATTGACACAAAATGTATGTCCTCTTGTGTGTTAAATCATTGACGCAAATTTTGTGTAGATTTGACACACGATTTTTGTTAAAATGACACAAAAAATTGAGTGGACCGTTCTGGACATGTGAAATGTGTTAATTTTAACACAAATTTTTTCACTGTGAGGCAATACTAAGGTTTGAGGCAAAATTTAACACATATTATTTTTAGTACATTTCTTAGGTTTTGTTTTCTGCTCAAAAGAGCAGATACTACAGAAATTTCCTCTGTTAATACCCTCTGAACTATAAAATTGCCAAATACTTATTTTTCTATAAACTCAAACACCTACTCGTACATAATATAAACTTGTTATCACAACCGACGTATTAGCAAGAATAATGTTATTATGTAACGAAATAGCCCTTTTGTAATTAGAGGTAATAAACAAGTCTATGCTTGATAATCTTTCCCATTCCTATTTCAAATAAGTTTATGCAGCGTCCTGTGTACTGTTCTATGCGGTGCGTGACTTATAATTACTCTACCTAACCTTTTTTTTACTTAATTAAATCTGCCGCTCTTTTATGGTTGTTTTCTTCAGAATTAGGGATTGCAAAAGGTAAAAACCGTAAATACGAAATGTGAACTGCATATTAACTTTCGCCAAAGAAAAAAACTGACAAGTGTAAGTTTCAAGTATTTAACTTACCAAGATTTTGTCACATTTCTAGCCAAAATGCCGCCCTTTAGGGGCTAGGGGTTTAGGGCCGGATCCACGGTGGGCAGCGGAGGCACACGCCTCGAGCGCTAAAAATAATTTATTTATCAAAATAGTAACTGTTTCATGACCAAAAATATAATTTTTGGTGTAAAGTATGAGTTACTGTTGGCAATTCTGTGTGCTTTGATTGACTGTCACTCGCCAATCTTGCCTCAATCAGCAATGACTTTGCTGAGGTTCGGTTACCTTCAGTGACTAACTGAATAATCTAACAGTGATTATCCAGGAAGGATGGATTGGAAGATGCTACAGCAGCAATTATGCTCAAAATATTGTATTAAAGCAAACTGGAAAAAGGGTATCCAAATATACACATAGGTACCTACATGTTGTTTTAAAAATCTTTGTAACACTTCCAGTGTCTGTAGCAATTAGAAAAAAAAAGTTTCAGCAAATTGAAGCTTATGAAAACCTATTTGAGAAGTGCTATGAAACAAAGAAGACTTACTAACTTGTACATTACCTATTAATTTCCATTGAGCATTAAAGGGCCTCTTCGATTTCTTCTAATCATATAACTAACACAGTTGCAGAAAAGAAGGCCCTAAAAATAAGAATTTAATTAATGTACTGAATAGTAAATATGTTTTTACTTTATTGTTTTTTTCCATTAAACTTTAAAAACTGTATATGCTTTATAATTATAAAAATACTCAAACTTTTCTTTATAATTATATTTCTTATTCATTTATGGTACTTTTTGAATACTAGTGTAATATATGTTATAAAAAAGAATTACTATTTAATTAAAATAATACTGTAATCTCTGTTTTTTTTCTTTTTTTAATTGGGTACTTCGCGGAGGGCGCCAACAGCAAAGTTTGCCTCCCCCCCTTAATTATAATAAATTGTAGGTTCGGCCCTATTCCGGTTGTTCACCCCTAGAACAGGCCCTGCCTTAAAAGTGGGATATGTAACAAGTCTGAATTTTTATTATTACGAGAGAAACAAAGATACAATATCAGTTCTACGATTTAGTCTCGCTGAGGTACCTATTTCTTTTGTCTCCTACTTATAACTAATATGCCTACTGGTTGTTTTAATAATATTTTTTCGAATATTTCTGTTTATTAAATACTAGCTGTACCCGCGACGTCGTACACGCGTAAAATCAGTGAGAAGTATATAAGTATAATAATTATAAAGCATTTGCATAGAACAATAGTTTTGCGTAATGCATGCACATGCTCAAAATGGTTTTTCTATTTTCTCGTAGGAAGAGAGACATTTTCCTGGAGTAAGAAGTATCTTAAATGTTGACCCAGATAATAGGTTATCACCGCACCCAATTTCATAAAAATCCGTTTAATGGTTTTCGCGTAATGTGTGCAGATGCTCAAAATGATTTTTCTATTTTCCTATGGGAATGAGACATTTTCCCGGAGTAAAATGTATCTTAGGTGTTGACCCAAGCAATAAGTTATCACTAGACTTGGGAGGACAGTGGTTCCTAACAAAATCGCCATAATATTTTTAATTGGGGGGCTATAAATTTTATTACAAGGCTGAGGATTTTCCCCTGGATTTGATGACTAGCCTAAGGAAGCTTTAAAGAACAAATCAGTAAAAATCTAAAATTACCCATTTTTCATAATTTAATATATAATTTTAATTTTAAAAATAATTTAAAAAAATTAATGTTGAATAAATAAATAAGTGGTCGACTGTAATAGAAATTAATTTAGACGAATTCAAAACATTTATAATGTAAACAATATCTCTATTTCCTTTGTGATTATTTAAATAATATGTATATGTCACCTTCTTTATACCTGCTTTAATGTAAACAAAATTGATTGTATTAGTAGATTGTATCACTCTAGTCGGTCGCTCACAAGATTGAACATGGTTTTTTTTTGCATTAGAAAAATATAAAGATATGTATGTACATATAACAAGCAAAATGATTCATAATATTGGCAATTAAAAAACACAGATACAAAATAACATTAACGATGTGGTATTAATAGTAAAACGTCGTAAAACTGATTTTTAAAAAGATTGATAATATTTTTACGTTTTATGACAGCCCTCCAGTTCTATTCGTAGCCCCTCAGTACAAAATATTTTATATGGCGACTCTGTTAGGGACCTTTTCTTCCCATCACTGGTTATCACCACACACAGACAGACAGAAAAAAAAATCGCCGTTTTTCGAAACTATTTACAGTACCAGTACAATTTTCAAAAAATATTCCATGTACAGAGACGGTCTCGCTACAGATTTATTATATGTATAGATGATCTGTATAAAGACATATAAGTATTTGATATAGATACAAATATAGAGGGTAATAAATGGTCGCCAACATCAATGGTGTAAATCAGGTGTGTACATAATATGTGCACTAACTACATAGATTGTTGTAATGCTAGGTATGCCGTTATTTACATACGAGAATTTGACATGAGTGACCTATGCAATAAAGGTGTTGCATTTTAAACTTTTAATGTGCATTCTTAAATTTTATTTTCTTCTCATTAACACATTTATTTGACATTATTTATTTATATATTTTTAAATTGCAAATATATTTTAATTTGTAATCCAGTTTTGCAATTAAACAATATTTATTTATGTTAACTCAGGGGGACATCTAGCAAGTTGAAATGCCGGAAGGTGTCACAACTCTGACTTATAGCCGGTCCAGACTACACAAACTTTTGTTTGCACAAACTGTTTGCGCAAACATAAGTTTGTGCAAATGGTACGTGTGGACGTGAAGTTTGCGCAAACATTTTGTACAAACCACACAAATTTTTGTTTGAACAAATTGTCTGCACAAACATAAGTTTGGGCAAACGATACGTGTCAACGTGATGTTTAAAGTTTGTACCAGTGTTTGTGGATTTTGGTATCTCGCATCAGAAAGTTGGTATGGACGCGTGAGTTTGACAACTACCGTAAACATGACTGACTAGGCCCAAATTCAGACTTTACACCATATTTTTTTATATTTCTTTTATGAGTACGTATTCTTTAATATTATATTAATTAATATATTAAAGAACATTAATTTAATATATTAAAAATTTACGCGAGAATGGTCAGTTTATTACAGTAATCAAAAATTTTGGAAAATGTCCCTGGTTTCTAAAAAAATTACAAAAATAATGTAAGTTTTTCTTTATGGTAAATTGGGGTCAAAAGAGGCGATATCACGGTGAATGGGGACAATCCGTAGGGCCGACCTAAACAGAAATATAACATAATTTCTAATTTTTTTGTATTTGTACATACAAAAAAGAAATAATACTTCATGATTTTGTGTAGAAATTGACAATAAATCTAAAATAAAATTTATAAAGTATAGAAAAGTCATGCTGAATGTTTTTATAAAAATATCGATTGATTTGAAAACCTTGAAAGCGCTCTATTCTATGTTCCAATACATACTTCATCCGACCCTAATTATCCCACATTCGTCTCTTTATACCTGACATAGCGTTCCAATTAACCCAGATACTGTCCCTATTCACTCCTTTTCGGCCTCTATTAACCTCCAACTGAATCTCAATGTCACATCCTCATTATTTCCTCTTAAAAAAATAAAAACAATTAAGAGTTTGTAGTCTTCCTTTTTCAGATATTATGTTTCAAAATAACTAAAATTTCGATTAAACAAAAATTCCTTCATTAGAGCACCAAAATAAATAGTTTTTAGAAAAGTTTTAAAAACAAAATAATACTGTTTGAAGACGTCAATTTAAATTGATTTCCTAATATTTTTTATTCAACTTCAACCTTAGTTAATGTTGTTACCCGAAAAAATAATTATTCTACTATATTTTAAGAAAGATATCTATTCCGATTTATGTTTAGTGTTTTTAAACGAAGCTCATGAGTAATATTTTTCCTTGTGTCCCTATTCACCCGCCTTTCTCGATTCATTCCAGTCTAGGGTAATGGTCTCTGAAAAACATTGATACTGAATACGTATGTACCATACAATAAACATTTATTACTAATAAATTAAAAAATATTTATTACCACCGACATTTTGTAGGTTGTAAAAGGTGTTAACCAATACGCCGATTTCCTTCAAAAAAAAAAAAAAAAAAATGTGTACTTCATCTAGTGTATGGTACTTATATTCTCTATATCAATGGTAACATATGTGTCTGTACAAAATTTTTCTCAAACAAAAGTTTGTGTAAAAATTCAGTCAAACAAAAGTTTGTGTAATGTGGACGTACTATTTGTACAAACTTTTGTTTGTGCAAAAGTTTGTGTAGTGTGGACCGGCTATTGCGTAGACGACTTGGTCGTAAAGACAACTGCCCAGGATGCTACTGAAATACCACACAAAGCAAATATAGCAATATATAAGATCAGTAGCTGGCTGAAAACGAATAAGCTAACCTTAGCAACTGGGGAAATAAAGGCTATATTGTTCATAGGCAAGACGAAGCACGGATGAACCTATTTAAGCATAGAGGCTACAAAAATAATGCTAAAAAGAAACATCAAGTATCTAAGCGTAACTTTTAATCTATATCTTAAGTTTGGTGAGCACTTGAAATTGTTAGTGAAATAAAAGAAGAATGCTGAGTGCGGCGGAGGAAACCAAACACTGACACTTGCCTACTGGTAGGTCGAGGATTCGAATTCCGTAACTGGCGATTCTTGTGGAGGTTTCCAAAGCCCAGCCCCTACCACTTTCCTTATCTTCCATTTACATAATAAAATATACAATAGTATTGTAAAAAATATAAAAATATCAATAAAATTTAGAAATAAACATTTGGACAATTTCTGTTATAAATGAAGAGTCTATATTATTATTATTGAAGATCATAATATTATTATTATTGTTCTTTCTACGAATTTGAATAGGGAAACAACGTATTAGAACTGCTTGCAGTATGAATCAGAGACATCGTTGATTAACGAATCGTGTAGAGACGATTTGACAATTTTTCTTCTGGAGAAAACGACGTAAGGAATAAGTACTGTATTAAGCTATCTGTACTTGTTAATGATGGTATACTTAGAACGCTAGTGGAAGTTGATCCCTTTTAAATACTGTCTTCCACACTGAGTGTTGTAATTTATATAAGACCATCTTTCATATTTGAATGTCGGATAATAAGTGAGGAAGTTTTACTTATTAAAAAAAGTAAAATTCCTTTTCATTTTTTATTCATAATGTATGTGTAAAAATTATGTATTTCCTTGAAGAAATGGACATTTAAATATTTATTTGTTGAATCATAATAATTTAAGAAAAGTCATTACACAAAACAGATAAATAATATTTTAAAATAGTTCCATTTAAATTCTAAATATAAACAGTTTGACCTTTTAACGGGATTACTTCTTCTTACTATTTTTATTACATTCATATTCACACGTATTTTATTACTTACGTAAATTTAATATACTTATGTGCGTGTAGATTTACATAAAAGCCATACATAGCACACACTGCCTTTTTATAAATTTTTCTTTTTTGTCGTATTAATTGCATTGCGGTAATATAATCGGATAAACATAATTATTTCATATAATCTGACATAATTTAGTGGTCATATTTAATATTTTTAAAGAGTGAATCGTGTCGTTTTTAACACCACGTGTCTATAACGTAAAATGAACAACACTCTCCAAATTTAGCCGATGACGAATACACTTAACGAAGAAAATCGGAGTATGTATAATTTAAGATTACTTATGTATTATTATTATTATGAGTCAGTCAGAATATGTGATGATGTTTAAGAACGATGCCACCAACGCAAATCAACCATGCCTACTACCGAGTGTACCTATTCTTAAAATTAAATATATTGCACGTTTATTAAATACAATGTGATGATTACCTATTTCATTCTTTTACAAATTTTATTCATTAATATCTCTCTCTCTCTGTGTGTGTTTGCTACGTTTTATGTATGTTGGTAAAAGAATTTTGAAACTAGGTTTTGAAAATTAATCATAATTAGATGCAGAAAATTATAATAGTATAATATTACGTAATTGGTTACCAGTGACTTACAAAATTTTTATATCCATGTTCAAAAGGGCGATGTCAGTTTCGTCCATTTTAATCACCACAATCAAGTGATAAACCTTTTTCCGTTCGGGGTCTTACATTTTATGGTTACATTTTCGTCTGGTTTTATTACCGGTAATATTCATCTCTAGTATACTGTGTATAATATAGGATATTTGATATACATAAATATGATATTAGTTAATTTGCATTGTTATAGTATATTTATAATAACTATAATATCGTTTTTTCTTTATTAAAAAAATTAAATAGGTATCACCTAAAAATTAGCCATCAGTTGCTAAAGGGCTATATAATATTAATAAAAAAATTTAAAAAAAAAGTTTGGGAACATTTAATAATAGGGTGTCAATTTAAAAATTTCCCAGAGTTGATGGCGTAAAGTTCAAAAGTTAAAGTTAACATCCAAATACAAAAATAAAACAGAAATTAGACAGTGGATTGGGTATTGCCTTTTTATTTTGAAAAGCTCCAGTTAATAGAAATTATGCCCAAATATGCAAAACTCTTAAAAATTTTCTGGTTGCATAATTAATTCTTATGTAGACGAAAATTCGGTTTTTCCGTCTTGGATGTGGGTAACAATTGAATAAGGTACTGATAGGACATAGAATATCGGTTACCCAAAATATCAACATAAAATTTATATTCATACCCGAAAAAAAAATTAAAGTCGCCAAAAATATTTAGAAGAAGAAATATATTTTTATAATTATTTAAACTGTAAATTATATGGACTTAATCTTTGTTTTCTTGCATGAGTTTTGGTTATCATTTATTTTAAAGGAACTGTTCATATTTATATAGGTTGATTCGAATTATCCAAAAATACTTGAATTAATAGAAACCGCATAAAAATTTGAATTAAACAAGTTTAAAATAGCCAGGATCCACTATGTCTTATGTACATTTATAAAAAAAAAATGATTAGATACTAGCCAATAATGAACAACATGTACCAATTTGTGTATTACAATTTTTTAAATTATATTTAGATATGAAAAATAAGTTATATCACATAAATACGTTTTTGGGTCAATATAATCAATGTGCATATAATACATAAGACTTTTATTTAATTATACCTAAACATCTGGCCGGATGAAAGTGTATATCATAAAAAAAAAATTCGCGGACAAAACTGTCATTTTATCAGGTACTTTTCAGGTGCAATAAACGTAATTACGCTCTTTCCAGACGAAACTGTATATGCCCGTTCAAAAGATGTATTGAGCCACTATTAAATTTTCATCAAACGGTAGAACAAGCAGTAATAAATAAGCAATAAAACGCTATACATACTATTTATAGGTTTCACAAAAACGATTGATAGTATAAACCGTGAATATTTGTGGTACGCGCTACAACAAGGCCTTGAAGAAACGTACCTGACTATTATTAAAAATTTGTACATAAAAATCAAGGCACGCATCAGAATGGATTCAAGCGGAAATTTTTTTTAATGTAGAGAGGGCTGTTAGACAAGGAGACACTCTGTCTCCATTACTATTCGATTGCTTGTTACAGAAGATATTTATAACACTCGATTGGGACGAAGAAAGTATTAAAATATATGGAAAATCACTCTCAAATCTAAGATGCGCCGATGACATAACAATTTTCACCGAAACAGCAGAGAACTTGCAAGAAATTGTAACAGAATTAAACGAACAGTGTGCTAGGACCACATTAAAAATCAACATACGTAGAACTAAAATTATCATTAACGGAATTCCAACATCTATTTTAGTGGATGGCTTCCTTCAAAATTTTTCCGTCCAACAGCTCTTGTTTCAATCTCTCCACTCCGTTGTTTTTTTTCCCACATACTCACACGGCTTCGGGTGCCACACATCCGACAATGTTACATACTGTCCCTTAGTCTTTTTTTTGTTTTCAAATACTAGCTGTCATCTGAACATTTTAACTTTAATTTAACGGATGTCAAATAGGATTCACTTTCTTTTTTAGCGAATTTCCAAAACTGGAAATTCAACTATTACCGTCTTCGTCATGACGCAACTTGAGCCCGGGACTGCAACATAAATATGTTTTAAGATCCCTTGAGGTCCGAAACGTTTAATGCTTATGAAATTTGGTGTGCGAGCTGGAATCCGGATTGGCTTGGATAAGTTCGTTAGCTAGGCGCGTCGGATGTCTAGAAGTAGGTTTTTTGGCCATTTTTTATCATTCGATTCTATCATTAGACAGTTCGATTTTTACATCGTTGAAAACACAAAAAAAGAAATTATGAAGAAAATGTCTTTATAATTTTCTTTCTATGTTCAATAGTTTTCGAGAAAATTGTAATTTTTTAATTTCGGTTACTAATGCTTTCTTTGTCAATGTAATAAGTACACTGCTGCATCACTAGTTAGACCCCTTACTAGTTGTACTTGCGTGGGAATCTTTTTATACAAACAATAACATGTTTACAATATTTTTAAACAAAAATCGACAGAAATATATTATACAGGGTGTGCTTTGCAAATAATTATACTTTACTTTTATAAATTATTTTATTACATAATCACATAAGTAATTAAAACATATTTAACTGGTCTTTTTATGCATTTAAAGAAAGGAAAATATTGATATTATGCACCACAGTCCACACCGCATCATATTAAATAAACAAACAACATATTAAGTGGTCCAATCTAATTAATACCTATACCTACATAGACATAGTAGATAATGTTTGAATGATTGAGCTGCTTTCATTTAGCGTGAGAAATATTTTTGTATTTATTTTATAATCCTGTATTATACGAGGCACCAATTTTATTAAGTCTTAACATTTTAAATACATATTTTACAATTAAAATTTTAATAATGTTCTTTAGTTACATAAGTATTGATAATAAGTTAATAAAAACTTATTAATAAAATATTTGTTGTGGTGTGTTTTTATTATTAAACAATGTATTTATTATGTGTTGTTTTTATATTTTCTCTACGCAGTTGAAAATTTATAAATTTTAATTTCTTTTTAAATACGTATGTATATGCATATAAGATCACCCTATATTGCCTATATTGTGCCTTGATAGTTATACTTTAGAGTGAGACTCACCACACGTAGGGGTACATATACCAAGGACCCGGTGTAATTTATATTTCTATATCAATACGGTGTAGAATATAGAAAACTGGCAATTTATTTTTACGTAAAACAAGTGACAGTTCTTCAATCTCTATGTATTATAAAAACAATATCTCTGTCTCATTTTTTAAAATTAAAATTAACCAGATTTTTTAGTCGAATTTTCTCCGAAATATTAGACTAATACAGCCTATACGATAAGAACCGGACGAGGCGTGAGTAGAGGCGCTATCTCTTTTCGGACCCGTAGAACACGATTCTGAAGAAAATATATATATATATATATATATATATATATATATATATATATATATATATATATATATATATATATATATATATATATATATTCTACCTTTTGACATGTGTCTCCCTAATATACCAATAAAATATACCAAAAATAAATTATCCGGCCTTTTTTGAAAATTCTTTTACTCTTAGAAAGCTAAACTATTTTAGATGGGTAGAAAAATGAACTACTCAATAAATTGATTTTGAAAATTTTTTCACCATCAAACAGTTAAACTATTTTAAATGGATATATGCTACACCTCCTGAGGTCCGCTAGGGTCTTGATGAGCCAAAAGCGCCAAAAATTAACTACTTAACTGATTTTGAAAATCTTTTCACTGTTATGCTTATAAGGAAATGCACCCAGAGTGAAATTTGGGATTTTGATGAAACTTCGCTGCTGTGTAGAAAAGGCAAAAATAAGAGACCCGTATTTTTTTTTATCGGCCATCTTCCACGTTTAGGGGGTGAAACCAGCCCTTAAAGTTGGGAGTTAAAATCGTATTTCTTAAGATATCTCGAAAACTATAAGAGATAGAGGAAAACTTTAAGTTGACGAAATGTTACTCTTTGAAAAACCTATTCACTTGTATAGGTTAAACCAGGCCCTCATTAATAAGACGGGATGGAGGGGTGAAAATGGGGGTAAATTTTCTTGTACAGCCTAAATGGTTCAATGTGTCAAATTTTTGCCATCATAAATAGAAAGAGCACTAAGAAATAGGAGACACGTGTTTTTGCGTTTTTTCGAAACATGTGTTGTACCCAAGCCATATAAGGAAGACAAAAATAGGGTCGATTATATTGGATTATTATTGATTGCAAATACGTTTTATATTTTTTAATTTTTATGTTGATTTTCATCATGAAAATGTAAATTTTTACTTTTCGATAGTGATTCATATGTTTTTCAGTACTAACTTAATTGGTAATTTAGCCATGTGTACATATTTTGGTTACTCATATTCGATATTTTTTATACCTACTTCTGCGAAAGTTAAAGGTCTCGGGTGTGCTTCTGTCAATGAATGCTCTACAAGAAACAATAACCTCTTTCGCCCACTGTTCAGGTGCTTTGTAATAAATTTTGCGATTTGGGAAATGGGGTTGACACCTATAAAACATACGAAAAGTATAAGAAAAATAGTTTGAATGTTGAGAAAGAAATAAACCGCCTTTATTTGGTTAAAAACGAACTTGTAAGAAGATAAAGGCAGTTATTGAACAGAAGATTATTGCTTCTTGTTGAATATTCATTAACACTTGGAGACCAGAGAACTTTGGTAGAAAAAGGTATAAGAAATGTCGAATATTAGTAACGAAATATACAAATGGCTAAATTACCAATTAAGTAAGTACTGAAAAATACATGAATCATTATCGGAAAGTAAAAATTTACATTTTCATGACGAAAATAAACATAAAAATAAAAAAAAATTTAGAAGGTATTTGCAATCAATAATAATGCAATATAATCTACCCTATTTTTTTCTTCCTTATATGGCTTGGATACCACATATAGTTCAAGAAAACGCAAAAACACGTATCCCTTAATTTTTGGTGCTATTTCTATTTATGATGCCAAAAATTTGATACATTGAAGTATTCAGGCTGTACAAGAAAATTTACCCTCATTTTTACCCCTCCAGCCCCTCTTATGAACCCGGCCCTGGTTTAATCTATACAGGTGAGTAGGTCTTTCAAGAAGTAACATTTCCTCTATTTAAAGTTTTCCTCTATCTCTTATAGCTTTTGAGAAACTTTAAGAAATACAATTTTAACCGCCAAATTTAGGGGCTGGTTTCACCCGCTAAACGTGGAAAATAGCCGATAAAAAAATACGGGTCCCTTATTTTTGCCTATTTTACACACCAGCGAAGTTTTATCAAAATCCCGAATTTCACTCTGGGTGCATCTCCTTGTTAGTGGAGATGCACCCAGAGTGAGTGGGTGCACCTCCACTATGCAAGTCACCATCACAACATACAAGTCATTTGCAGAAGTTTTTGCAGACACTACTTGCACAGACGTGTCCACGTATTTCATACTTTTTGCAAGTTTTCTTTCGCAAGTTACTCTCAGAAGTCGCTCTATGTACGGACTTGCGACAACGTGTAGACATAAATTATTTTTTATTTGCAAGTTTTGAACATAGGGTTTTCGTCCAATTAGTGGAGTTCACCGGTTTTCGTCCAATTAGTGGAGTTCATAGGTTCGTGATATAATAAAAATAATATGCTCTATAAATATTCTTTGTATTTTAAGTGTAAATAAAATGATAACTAATTACGTTCATTTTGCGCTATTCATAGACGATTTAAGATAAATCTAAGATCAATCTTAGCTAAGATAAAACTTAACTTATTCATAGACGACTTTAGGTCGGTTTTAACGCTAAGTTCAATCTTATCTCTTACTTAAATTTAAAATAAGCAAATGGCAGACTTAAGTCCATCTTAAATATATTTTTACATGGAATTTTTTGACATTTGAACATTTTATCAAATTTGAAAGAACTTTTTCGAATAAAAATATAAAATATACGTAATTAAATATCTATATTAAGTATTGACGTAATAAATATTTTAAATGTAAGTAAATTAAAAGAAAAATTGAATCAAATTAACTTAGTTTTATAAGTAATTCAACGTCTAAATATTTTCAGGTGCAAAAAAGTTTTCATGTATGACGAAAATATCGATTTGCAGCATGTATTTGACGAAAAACTTACAATTTTATAGATAACTAATTAAAAGATATGTGCAAAAACAGAAAAACTAAGGAATTATTACGTACTTCTGTGTGATTCTGTGATAGAATATTTTGACTTTCTACTTACATTTTTTGTGTAATAAGAGACGTATTTTTCTTAATGTAAATTATAAACAAAACGGTAGTTTAACATAATATTTTACCATACTTTAGTTAATCTTAATTTATTATTACATTTTTTTTTAGTTGTTTTTCATACTGAAATGTTAAAAATTATCGGAAGCACACTGGAATTATTTAATGTTTTAAGTACCGCAGTTTATGTTTAAAATTATAAAAATCTAAATCATTGACAAAGTTTATATTTATTTTATACTTCTTTTGTAAAAATTTTTAATAAATCAACAAATATTTTAGTATATAATTTATATTTTATTGTAACTTTATAAGTCACTCAGATTACATAAAACTGGTGATATAAAAAACAGAACAATTATAATACAATTATGTCTGTTTACATACATTACATGTTTTAAAGACAATTCACATTTAAAAAAAAATAATATTAAAATAATCACATGATACCACCTATTTTATGAAATTTTAAATTTTATTAGGGACACGTCTTTACGTTCTGCATTTTAAACAAACAAACTATAGTTAGGTACTATACTACGTACTGACATATTCTAAAACAGTTTAAAATAATATTTACAACAAAGAAATTTAAATTTCCAATAAACAAATTTTTCCGTTAATATTGTTATTTATTATAAATTAAATTAAAATACATAACTATGTATACTTTTGTATTATTTTATTAATTACGGCAAAAATATTAAAAATTGTAATTATTTACTGATAGAATTTTCATTAATTTAAATATTTCGCGCTACTACTATTCAAATATTTTTCGTTTCTCTGATTGCTTTCAATTGGTGAATTAACTGTAAAGCTTGTATACACCTCACAATGTATCATTATAACTAACTTCAAGCTTGTTTCTACTAGGACAATTTTAAAATCTGTCTATGAATTGTAATGTTAAGTTAAATCTTAGTGTTAACTTTGCTAAGTTCAATCTAAGAATTATCTTAACTTCTCTCTATGAATAGCGCTCATTGTTTATATATATATATATATATATATATATATATATATATATATATATATATATATATATATATATATATATATATATATATATATATATATATATATATATATATATATATATATATATATATATATATATATATATAAAAATAATGATAAATATACGGATTTCGCTAGTTTTCATCCAAAAGAATTAGTTGTTGTTCACATGTAGGCTAGTTTTCGACCACGATTTAGGATGAGGATTGTTATAAAGAAATTAATTTTAATAAAAAGCAAATGTTTGTATTCATTTAGGCTCTCCTATCTTCCTTCTTAGACCTTCTTATTGATTTGGGAACTTTTTTTTAGAAACATAACTTTCTCAAATAAGTATTTTAATAATAATTATAATAATTTTTTAACAAATTCAAATATCCTCGGTTATTTGTTTTTATATAACTATTCTATGCTATTTGTTTGAAAAAGTACAGTAAAATGAAGGAATACTAAACCTAGACGGCAAACAAGCGAAATGACCCTATAGTTAGCAAGTATTCTTTATTCTTTAATAATAAATGTCTTTTTAAATGTATATATATTTTACTGGGAAAATAGTACTATTTCTCAAATTTACCTATTTTTATGATTTTATGACATCATTGCTTTGTTAACACTGACAGAATGGATTTGAATATTATAAATATCAAAAAATTTTTCCATTTTTAATTTTATAAATAATATACTTATTTTGACAACCTTATTTATAGATTTAATTACTTATTATTAATTGTTATCAACTTATCATTGGTCATTGTAGGTAGATTCACTGATATGATATCAATGAACATATTTATTATATCTTATACGTGAAACTGAAAATTAATATTACTTTATTATACATTTTTTTGTTCCCACTTTTTTATTTTTTATTTTACATGTTCCCAACAAACGAGCGTTATCATCTGTCATAAAAAAATTTAGATATTATGTCGATATGAGAAATTTCTAATTCAGTTAAAGTTACGCTCTAGTAAAGTTAATGTTATGTAAAGTTAACTTAAATATTACGTTGAGACAGAATTTGTTATTATTATTTCTCATTATTATTTTTCAAATTGTTCAAACTGATAATTATTTCTCACAAAAAATGCATCTCTATTTATATTTTATTACTACGTTGCAAATACATTGAATAAAAAAATAAAAATAAAAAGGCATTGTAGGTATAAAACACATACTGTCACAAACAGAGTTGAATACATGTATATAAAATATGTATTTGTGTAAAGACACGCGAAAAAATATCAAAAATATTTAGATTTAACTTGTGCAAGTTTTTCTTCTCAATTCATATAGGCAACTGCCAATTCACTAAATCTTGATATTTTTTTGCAAGTCGTTTTATGAATGTATTTATTGGCGATATTTTGACACGAAATATTTTTTATTACAAGTGTCGTAAACCCAAATATCTCCTTTTATCTATTTTTATTGGTTTATTACTTTGTCTATTGTATTACTTCCTATGTCCATAAATAATTACATATTTACCTAAAAAATTGCAGAAAAAATTTCAAAACTGACTTCTCGCAAGTCACTCTCCCAAGTCGTATGTGTACACTAGCAAGTCCATGCAAGCATAGAGTACTTGCAGAGAGAGCCAAAACTTGCAGCAAGTGGTCTATGGTAACGTGTCTACAGCACGCAAGTACTCTCAGAGAGCGACTTGGTAGATTAAAAATTACCAGTGGAGATGATCCATTAGAAAGCTAAACTATTTTGAATGGGTACAGGTCTTAGGTAAGATCGGTCAGTGTCCAATATTCGGAAATTCGCTATGTTATGCAGATGCTGCGACAGGGGTATTATTTATTTAGATATTGTAGGTAATTTAGTGTTTTACAATGTTGTTAATACAATTTTATTTCTGTTTCAGGTACATTGACTGGTTTCAATACTGTAACAAATTGGTTTCAATACCCATACGTTAAAATTTTCAAGAACAAATTACATTTGTATTACTTAAATGTGAAGGGCCATAAAAAATCAAAATTAATACTTGTGTTTCTTTTACTATAACCTTGTATCCTTTTAATAGAAACATAGGTGAGTAAAAAGGTCTAGTGAATACAAGAAAACTTAACAAGAAAACGAATTCGGTAGATGTGATATGGGCATGCAAATATTTAAAATGGGACTGGGCAAGACATATTCAGAGAATGGCGTAAAACAGGTGGACC
The DNA here is from genome assembly GCA_035578155.1 of Brachynemurus nebulosus. Lineage (NCBI taxonomy): Eukaryota > Metazoa > Arthropoda > Insecta > Neuroptera > Myrmeleontidae > Brachynemurus > Brachynemurus nebulosus. The sequence goes on along the minus strand of JAPWDM010000033.1, from coordinate 1,598,882 downwards.
AAGCTGGTTACAGAAAGGATACCGCTAGATGGAAAGAGAACGGTATGAAGATAATTAAGGCGTTGTGGAGGTGATCTTGATAATTATAATAAGTTCTGGAGGAGACCAGCATATGAGTACGATTTGTGTTTGGATTGATCGAGCTGAGTACAGGCAGCTGTGAAATGTTGGATCATTTCGAGTTTGGACTGACATCTGCATCATAAATCAGATGTTATTGACGAGTCACGAAGTATGTATTTTGAGTAATTCTTTGTATGAATTACTTGATCTTGTATAGCCACCATGAATTCTTAGTCTCCAGGAGAAAACCGTATTTGGTTTCATTTAATAGGCGAGGAGGTGGATTTAGAGCGAGACAAAACCAGAGTGGACTCAATGAGTCGCCTTGGGATATGCTGCATCTTGCTTGAATAAGATGGCTTGTTGTTTCTTCGTTACCAATACTCAAATGTAAGGTCGTTCGCCAAGTAGACATGATCGTTCCAAGAAAGTTCGCGATAAATAAAAACAACAATAAAAATAAAAATAAATATAAAAGTAAAAATATATACATATGAAAATAAAAACAACAACAAAAATTATAAAATTCACGGCTATTATCGAAGTGACGTTTATGCAAATGTTGTGTTTTTGAGGTTATACTGTTTTTGGCGGTTTAAAATCAAGAGGATATCTGGTTGCTTCTGGATATGGTAGTTTTATTTTTATCTTATTTTTATTTTTATTGTTGTTTTTATTTTTATATTTATATATTTTTATTTTTATATTTTTTTTATTTTTATTGTTGTTCTTATTTTTATATATTTTTACTTCTATTTCATTTTATTTTTATTGTTGTTATTTTATATATTTTTACTTCTATTTATTGCTGTTTTTATTTTTATATTTATATTTATTTATATATCTTTACTTTTATATATTTATTGGTTGTTATTTATTATTATTCTTTTTACATTTTATTTTTAGTTATATAGGTATTTTTAACGAAGGAAAATATTTTTTCTAATCCTTTATTTTATTCCTTCTTTATCCTTTATTATTATTATTACATTCCTGACATTCCTGATATTTCTGATTTTTTATATTTATATTTCTGGTTTTATTATGTTTCTAATTTTTATATTTATTGTATTTATGGTTTTTATATTTTATGCTACTGAGGAGGGCTACAAAAGTAGCCAAAACCCGTCTAGTGAATATTTTATATTCTTTGTGGATCCTTAAGGGGAAAAACTTTATTATTATGTATAATTCAGCCCACAGCACGGCTCCACATATTGCTTTAATATTTCTTAAATAAATGCAGAGTAATTTCCTGAGGCTGGCTTTAAGCTACTAGGCGTGTCCACCGGTTGCGGATAGCGGGGCGACCTTTAGACAAGAAGGTTAGCTGCGAAATAAGCGCTTGACGAATAAGCAGTCGTGGACAATAGATCGACGGAAGTAACAGGGCGTGGTCGGTTGATCCTATGGAGGGATGATCTATTGAAAAAAGGCCACAGGTCCCCAATGACGCTTTTGTGATGAGGCGTGTTGATGTCGCCTCCAAATAAGCACTTCCCCATGATGCCTTGCTAAAGGCATCATGGGTCACTAAAGGCTAGGGGACGTAAACCCCGAAATCAAACTATCACACTGTAATCCCAGACGTGGTCTGGAGGTGGGGGCCGCGAACACACCTGCGTCGGGGATACGAATCTCTCGGGGTGCTCTTTAAAAACTTCCCTGAGCGTGGTGATTCAAGGGTGGCGTCTTTTTGGCGTTGGGCACTCCCAGGCCACTAGATAATAGAGGGGCCCGGGATAGTCTAGCCAACATATCCTGACTGCCCCATCAACTAGCGAAAAATTCCGATGTATGCTGTAGTGCCGGACGGCGACCGGTTTTGGGATCCCGCAATGTATGTGAGGAGGCACCTCCGAGGCCACTGGCGACCAGCGGTACGGAAACTCCTGGCGTCCGCATCTCATCTTTTTCAGACGGCGTTGGGAGTGATCTCTTACCGATTTGACGCCTCATAATTGTAAGCTTAAAATACCAATAAAAATTATACATATATGATGGAAGAAAAGAATGAAGAATTTGTTATAAAAGTGCCAAAAGATCTAAATCCAGGGCTTCCCAGCCCTACTACTCTCACTGCTACTGCTTCAGAAGTAACTACCATTCTAGTAGCAGCCAAGCAAGCGGAAATAGCCGACGTTCCCGAAGCTTTGAAAAAAAGCTTGCGCCTACAAAGGACACCACCCAGGCAAAGATCCGGTTTGTGGACACCGGGAATATATGAAGACAAACCCAAAATGAATACGCAGAGTAGGAGCGCGGATCAAAGCAACGAATGTGATTGGCTCACACGATTCATTAACCCAAAGCCATCATCGTCAAAGAGGCGCGCGCGTGCGGATGTATCCCCGGAAGCAGGAAAGAACGCTGTCCAACGGGATTGAACGATGCCCATTAAATAGAATGATATTTAGGTGGTGAAAAAAATCAAGCAGGAGGGCGGATATCGAAGAGACAATACTACCAGTCCTGCAGAATTGGAAGAAGCTAGGCTGACCGAAGCGCACTGGTGCACAAAAAAATTAGCGCACTGGTGGCTAAGTCTGCCAGAGTCCTAGGATACACAAAACCTTAAAACCGTGGTCAAGAAGGAAATTAACAAACTCTTCAAATTGGTAGACTGTATGAATAGAAAGTACACACAGTCCGAACAGTTAAAGACGGAAGAAAACAAGAAAGAAACGAAAGTTGCCTGGGCCCCAACAGAAACTTCCGAGAGAGCGAAAAAAGAGATAGACACTCTAACAATGGAAGAGACAATGGAAGAAAGGATTAGGAAACGGATTGAAGAAGGCGAGAGTTTCGAAGACCACTCCAGGACATTAGACTTGGACTGGCCGGAAAATCTTTATGAAGTAATTGTAGGCAGAGAAGGTAATATTGGTAATATTGTGCAGGACGAGGATGTTTTTGCTATTTTCGGTCCAAATGAACCTCCGGATAAAGGAGTGGTAGGTAAACTGGTAGAACGATATCTGGATCTGTCGGACATACTAGACGAGGAGTTAAGTGAAGGTCAGTTGGAGTACCTCACTAACAAAACAGGGATCGACACTAGCAGAGGTAGGGATAGAGATATCTCCCAATATACTTACCTGCTTCCATACCAGAATGGTGCAAACGCGGCAAACGACATAGAAAGACTGTATAGGTACCTTAAGGAAACTAAGAAAGGGTTAGGAGAACAGATTAAAAAGTCGGAGAAAGAAGAGATGTTAATAACGGTAGAGGACCAGCGAATAACATGAGCACCATCCGAGTCCTACAAATCAATACTATGCGAGCCCGAGCAGCGCAAGACAATTCCTTCGCTGTGGCCAAAGCCAAGAACATAGATATTCTGATCTCAAGTCAACCAAACAAAAAACAGACCATGAGTAACAGATGGATTAAAGACCACAGACACGACGTGACAGTATTACTGTTTAATAGAAACATTAAGGTCAGCGATGTGAAAATTGGCAATGGCATGGTGGGACTGTACCTGGATAACCTATCCATCTTTAGTTGCTACTTCTCGCCAAACATTCCTCTGACTGAATATAAGAGTCAAGTAGACCAGGTCAGGTCATGCAAGAGGCGATGACACCCCCAGTCAACTATATTATTCTGGGTGACTTCAATGTAAAATCGCACAAGTGGGAATCACCAGTTTTGGATGATAACGGAGAGTACGTAGCGGAGTGGTTGGTTCAACTGAATTTAGTAGTATATAACAGCGGTCTGAAGCCAACGTTTGAGCGAATGGGGAGCTTCTCCTTCATTAATCTGACATACAGTGCCTTGCTAGCAAAATAAAAAACTGGGAAGTCACCGAAGATGAAACCCTTAGCGATCATAACTGTATTTACTTTGAGATTAAAACCTCGAGGAGAAAACAAACCGCGATAGAAAGGCAACATATCGAATCGATGACTCAGCACGAAAGATATCATACTGTTGGAACCTGGAAATTGAGGAACAAAGATCGAAGTGTATTAGAGCTAGAAGAATATTAAGTAGAACTAGACGGGGAAACTTAGTGGCGGAAGATAGTGCAGGGATAGAATAAGATTACAGGATGGAACGCAGAACTCTTAGGGACCTCATAAGAAGATCAAAGAAGGAGTATTGGAGGAAACTGTGTGACGAGGTTGAGAACGACATCTGGGGGTGTGGCTACCGCATTGTGATGGGTAAACTGAAAAACCAATCACCGTACGCATAGGGAGACGACAAAAGAAAGGAGATTTCTGGTTTCCTCTTCCTTACCCTTGAAGTTCCGAAAGCAGTCTCCGTTACATGTCAAGCTGGTCAGCCATTTAGCTTGGGAGAACTAAGTATGGCAGAGGAACAATTGAAGAAAGGCAAAACCCCAGGTTCGGATGGTATTCCGTCGGAAGTAGCCAATACTGTGGTCAGCCAAGTCCCCACATGGATTTTAAATATCTTGAACACGTAGCTCGCTACTCATTCCTTCCCTTAAGTATGGAAGGTACATCTGTGGTACTGATTCCGAAACCAAACAAGGCACTGGAGCATCCGTTGGCGTATAGATCAGTTCGCCTTATTTGTGTGCTTGGGAAACTGTACGGAAGCTTCATATGAAAGCGGCTAGAGACTGAAATTGAAGAACTGGAAAGTAGCTACAGGTACGAGGAAGAAGTGGAGTATCTTGGTTACATAAGATGTGAGAAATGCATTTAATTCAATCCCACACGACCTCGTTATAAGGAGTCTGGCGGAAATCGGGGTATCGAAATACCTGATGAATCTGGTCATTAGCTATTTAGAAGACAGGACCATTAGAATAGGCGGTAGGAGAGAGAGAGTGGTTGGGGCTGGTGTTCCACAGGGGTCTGTTCTCAGACCACTTTTGTGGAACGTCAGCTACAATGCAATCTTGAGACTGAAAATGATGGAGGGGGTAGAAGGTTTTAGATATGCAGACGACCTGGCCATCGTTGTTACAGCTGACAACCTAAATGACTTGGAATTTGTAACAAATGAAACAATTTGACGTATAGATACGTGGATCGCTTTCAACGATCTTGATCTGGCTACGCAAAAAACGGAGGCGGTAATTATCAAAGTCCAAGAGACAGAGAGCATGTACAGTTTCAAGTAAGGAACCAAATAATAAGACCAACGGGATGTATTAGACACATGGGCATTAACATCGACCAGCGGCTACGGTTTGGACAGCATATAAAGGTAGTATCAGCAAGAGCGAAGGAGGGGATTTGCCAGTTATCACGACTTACACCCAACATTGCGAGTCCCTTCAGCCAAAAGAGGGCAATCCTATACGACATCGCTCAATCGATTATCCTATATGAAGCTCCTATATGGTACAGCAGCCTTCAAATAGCCAGCTATAAAAAGCGCCTATTCAGAGTGCAACAGAAAGCCCTGCTTCGAGTCGCCAAGCTTATAGAATGGTGTCAACAGAAGTGCTGCAGTTCATCACAGCCACGATATCGATTGACCTTTTAGCCTTGGAAAGAGCCGAACTTTATAGGTCAAATGAGGGCAGGACAAGAGCTGCCCTACGGCAGGAGGTGCTGCACATGTGGCATCAGCGCTGAGATGCGTGGGTTAACACGGCACAGTGGACAGAACGGCTGATCGGGAATGTTAATCATTGGATAAAGTACAGTCACAAAAAAATTAAGTACTTCTTGACGCAAGTTTTTACAGGACACGACTCGTTTAGAAAGAACATACAAAGCGGTTTGGCAAGTCAGCGGATGATAGGTGCCGGTATTGCGGGGCAACTGATACACCTGAACATACTGTGTTCGAGTGTGAGAGATGGGAACAAATAAAGGCGAGCTTGTATTTGGAATTGGGGGAGGTTTTGATGTCGGAAAGGGTAGAAACGGTCATGACTGGTGACAAGGCCGCTTGGCAGGTAATCAGTAGAGCATGGACCGGAATCAAGACCTGCAAAGAAAAGGAAGAACTTAGAGCACAAAAGGCACAGCGAATGTAACCAGTAATTTTTTATTTTCATTGTTGTTATTTCTTTGTTATTCTTTGGCCGTTTGGTTGTATTTTTTTTGTTAGGTCTTTTTGTTCGTTGTTTTGTTGTTATCTGATATTACTTTATTTTCATTTTTAAGTGTGTAGGTCTTTTGACTCTTTCACTGAAGTAGGCGATGTGTTTTGAGGTTTGAATACGCGGGGTGTCACTCAGCCCGATTATATATTCAACGACATGTTCTCATGGATAGTTCCGGATATGAGCTCTTCCTGGTGGCACAAGTGGGGTTTTTTAGTTGGTAAGAGTTCAATTCGTCCAGTAAAACACCTAACTGGATGTATTACTGAATATTTTACCCCCCTCCCCTTCCCACACACACACACAACAAAATGTAGAGTAATTTGATAATTATTTATATAAGTTGATGAGGTATGATTATTAAATATTATTACTAGTGTAAATTTTCTTTTATTCTTCTAAATAAAATAGTATTTATATTTTTAGTTTATCAGTAACTTTCATTTTCAAAAAGGGGCGTGCCAGAAAACTAAAAATTTTATACTTTTATACTATCGTATTTTCTATCGTAAGAAATATGTATATATGGTTATTTTATGGTGATATTATATTTTTATAAATGATTACGTAAAAGTCCCTATACTGAATACTCGAACAGTTTTGATATTTATCGGTTTTTTTTTTAGAAATAACTTCACTAATGTATAAAATATAAAAACTGTTCGAGTATTGAACGCGTTCGGGTATAGGGACTTTTACCCTATATGAAATAAAATATGCCGCCCAAAATTCTCTGGTTTGTATAACCACCCAAATAAAAAAAAATTAATCCTTTGCATACTTTTATGTACCTACTGGAAAGCGAAGATGAAAATTTTTTCCTCACGTACCACATTGTTATTAATAAAGGATCTTAAAGTTCAGTTGAGATTTATTTCAGCATTTTTTATTTTTTAAGCTCCATTTGCGAAATATTCAACTCCATAATCAGGTAATTTTTGTAACCAGAAATTCACTATATTGTGCAGGATGCTGCGACAGGGGTATTCATATAGTTTCAGTCAAATCAAGTATCATATACAAAATTTGGTTTCATTAGGTTCAATAGTTTTTTAGAAATTCAATAATAAACATGGGAAGTATTTGTAAATAAATACTTTCAAACGCTTCTATTGTAAAATTATAAAAATGTTACATATTAACACTAGGGATGTTACGGATATGAAATTTCGGATACGGATACGGATACGGATATTCAAAAACATTTTTTTCGGTTTCGGTTTCGGTTACGGATATGTAATAATATCGGATAGTTTCGGATACGGTTACGGATACGGATAATTGTTTTCAATGACAATTTTTTTTAGAAGAAATTTTACCCCAAAAAGTGAACGCCAAACACAAGTCAATGGAAATCTATCAAGAGAAATACATGGAGCAAAAACTTGCTTCGATTTAACCTCAGTTTTCCAATGACAGTTGTCTGTTATTATCCGAAATAAATCCAAAACTTTTATTTTCGGATACGGTTTCGGTTTCGGATATTTAATTAATTCGGATATCCGGTAGTTTCGGTTACGGTTACGGATATCCATAACATCCCTAATTAACACCTTCATCCACTCATGTCTTCAATTATATTGACAATTTTTGCTTGTTTGGTTCTTATAGGAGGAATTTAACCTTAATTTTTAACAAAAAATGATCACGAGCGTTCTAGTGCCTGATTTTTCTTTTAATCGATTCAAAATTTAAAAAGGAATAAAAAATTCCAATATTATTTTTTTATCAAATCCCGGCGTTATTGTGAAAAGTTGAAATTAATGAAAGTAATAGGTAAGATACATGTTAAAATTTTATATTACAGCCAGGGCTGCCAGTAAAAATTTTTAGTTTATACAGTCAAGTCTCTGAAATTATACAAAATGAACCCCGATTATACAAAACAACTTTTCGTTACGAAAAAAGAGCAAGAAAAAAAATGAACCGATTTTTTTTTTCCGACTAAACTTTAATTATTAAATTTTAATAATTTTTTCAATCTTGTCAGAACGAAAGAAAATTCATATATACATAAGGGCATATCGCGCGTTCTCTGTCCCAACCTCGTATCTGAAAACTCCTAACTTTTGGACACACAAAAAAAACGTATTTAAATCTGTTTTTATCACTATGAACTTAAGATTTATACTAATGCACCCTTTGATGTTGGTTACCTATATATATATATATATATATATATATATATATATATATATATATATATATATATATATATATATATATATATATATATATATATATATAGATAAGTATTTAATATGTTTTTTGTGTGTCCTAAAACATGTAGTTTTTGATATACGAGGTTGGGACAGAGAATGCGCGGTATGTAATTTTTTGGGGTCTAACGTGATGTCATATTAACAAAGAATTGCAACTGCTATGTTCAGCGTATTCAGTCTAAATTTTCGGTGTTTGTATCCAATTATACAAGAAAGTTTCTTATACAGAGAGGATACATAAAGTAACCAAATTATACAGATTTTGTATCCAATTATACAATCTGCCAGCCCTGATTATGTAGTATTATTCTATAAACAGAATTGATATATAAAAAAGAGTTATAACTTTTAGATAGAGACAAAACTATTGAAAATATGATATTTTAGAATGAATGCATAGACTAAAATCAAATGTTTATAAGAATACTTGTTAAATTATTTATGTTAGGTCATCAATTTTTAACATTGAAGCCGTGATTTAATCAAAAAATAGCACTTGAATTTCTTATTTTAAATTTGGCATCGATTAAAAAAAAAAACCAGCCACTAGAACGCTCGTTGTCACGTTTTCAATTTCTAAGCATCTTTTTATGGTAATTTTCTCGCCTAATTGTAATAGATTTATTGTGGGAGTAAATAAAGTGGAGCAATTTTTCATTAATATTCTTAAGTTCTAATGATTGAGAGAAGCGAAAAAAATTTTTTCTTAATTTTTTTTTCAATTAAAGTGTATTAATCCGATCAATTTAGTTCTAAAAATAGTAGTAAAGATACAAAAATTAGGGGAGAGCTGAAAATTGGTATGAATGTTCGGAACACCATTATAAATAAGTGTTGAAAAGTCCTCATCGATCTTGTACGTGGAAAAAATTTTATTCAAGGTCAAAGGTTTCAAAAATGGGTTTTTCGTGTCTTTCAGCAAAGCGGTAAGTTTTATTATAAAATTAGGTCAGACAGGAAATGTAGATCATATAATTATCTATAAAAAATGTTTCAATACTTTTTTTCCTAAGAGCCACCGTTTCTGAGATATAACTATTATAAAAGTTGAAAGAGGATTCGTATGATACCAACGAGGAGACAATATGTGATGCATCGCTATTGAGGCAATTTACTTGCACCCAACAAGAAGAACAAGAAGAAGAGGAAGCTGAAATATTAGACGATTATGAATCTGACGAATAATTTCCCTCACTTTTTTTAAATCTATACCGCTTTTATTATTCCCAATACTAATATTTTTTATTATTCAATAGTTTTCAATTAAACAGGATCACCATAGACCGTGGAATAGGCCTACCGGGGGAACCCTTTAAAAAACCCGCTAAGTACACTACCTTACGGGTGGCGTTAAAACGTGTGCATATTATGAAGATTACAACTTTTGTAATAGTTATATCTCAGAAACGGTGGCTCTTACGAAAAAAAAGTACTGAGATATTTTTTATAGATAATTATATGATCTACAATTTTTGTCTGACCTAATTTTATGATAAAACTTACCGTTTTGTTGAAAAACGCGAAAAACCCATTTTTGACACTTTTGACCTTGAATAAAATTTTTTCCACGTACAGGATCGATGAGGACTTTTCAACACTTATTTATAATGGTGTTCCGAACATTCATATCAATTTTCAGTTCTCCCCTAATTTTTTTACTCTTGCATGTTTAAATTGACCGGTGTAATAAGTTGAATATGTTTGTATATATCAGAGAAGGTGAATTGACACCTGCTTTTTCTTTGCGTTTATTATAGAAATTATTCATCTTCGTTATAAGTATTTTTTCAGTATTTTCTTACAGTCGTAATCTAATTAAATTATTTATAGCACTAGTGTGGATCAATTAAAGTGTAGCTGTATACAAAATTGGAATCAGTCACTTACTTAAAGTATTTTCTCCTTTTAATTTTTCAAAATATTAATTGTAAAATAGTTTAAAAAATTTTACTTTCTATATGTGTCAATGAAATAAGAACCATGTGTTCTAAAAGTCCGTGAGTCAGTGTCAGGTGAAAAATTGTGATTATTTTTTTACCTCCTTTTGAGGAGCGATCATCCCCCGTGTGCCGATGAAGATAAGCAATGTATTAACCGTGGCCCCGGTAATCCGGAAACGGAAAATCGATTTTTTCGAAAGCACACTTTTAGGAATTTTTGATTTTTTTGCACCTGTCATTGCATAAAATGATAGAAATGGTATAATAATGTCCATTGAAAAAATTTAGCAGGAAGTTTCCACTAGCCGAAAGAGTGGAAATAAGGGTGTTAACTTGTAAAAAAATTTTGAAATTTTCTAGGATCTTTTTTACTTGCCAATTAACAGAGGGGAAGGTTAAGCTATAAGTTGCTGATAAATAAAATGGCAGGTGGTTTGGGCATTACGAAGTGTGATATCGCGGGAAATTTTTGCAAAAATTTCCCGCGACTTTTACGGGATTTTTTTTCACTTTAAATAAAACATAGTATGAAGTTGGCACTACAAAATAATGTTATACAAAAAGGAAGGTGATTCAAATGTGATCGTCGCATTAAAAATATCCAAAAATATTGCAAAATGGCTGTTGAAATTCTTCATGAATTTTTTTTTTACTTGGCATTTCATATTTCGGTTTGGGATATTATTTTAGTCTAAAATGGAAAATGGCAGGAAGTTTCGTTTGATCAATTTTGATCAATTTTATTTTACCTGCCTTTTTGTACCCAAGTTGGAGATATTATATCGAAATTTCAAATTTAAAACGGTAGTAGACTCTATAGTAACGAACATTTGTAAATTTAAAAAAAAGAATGTTAATTAAGATGACTCAGATTGAGTATTAAAAAATTATTTTTTCTACTCCTGTTGAAGAATACACTCATTACATATCCGTTAATTGTTGAGAAAGGCATTAGTCAAAGGTGTGGAGGAATTATCATTACCTTTCGACCAATGAAATCACCGTATTAACCATTATTCAATGGACTTGAGATTTTGTGAATAATATATCATAAGTATATATCACTGATCACAAGTTTTAATTTCATATATGTTGCATAGTAACGTGTAAGTAAACAAAACAATTTGATTTTTATTTTGATCGTTTCCATAGATACATATAGTATACGAACATTTAATGAAATTAGAGATAGATTAAAATTTTTATTCTTTTAATTTAAAATTTATATTCAATTTTATTTAAATCAAAAAAGAAAAAAGTCGTAGGAAAATTATAGTATTCTATTCGCTTACAATGGCTATTACTCACTCAGATGCATTACGACATTCGCTTCGTAAGCTCGGCTCGTGTCGCAATTACATCTTCGTGAGTAATAGCTATCATTTCCAGCTCGTTGAATAATATACTATTTTCTTATCTTAAAAGAATTTTTTTCTTATAAGTATTTAGGGAATTTAAATATCGGTTAATATTAGTACCCATTGTTTTGTACCCATATATAACACGTTTATAGTTTGTGGGTAATAAAGTTTTCGTTTTTTTAAGTTTCAAATTTCATTTGAAAACTGTGAATTAATCTGATTAAATATACTCAGTGTGTACTCAGAAAATGAATATTATTGAAAAATGGTTACAAGAACCCGTGAGAAGAATTTTTTTCATTAAAACATTTAAACATCGGTGAGTACTACCGGTAAGTAATAATGTCACAATAAGTGTTTCTGGTGCTCAACAGTCGTTTGTAAGGTTTTTATTATGTTTGTTTTTATATAATACTTTTCGTTATCATAAATTTTTGATCGTAACTATCTTGTAAACGGTACATTGTAGGCAAAAAAATAATACAATTTTTGAAGGTATAAGCGAAGCAAGTTTAGGTATTCCGAATATATTGAGTCTATGAAAATGTAGTTTCCGCTATCGAAAATGATCGATGTCGAAAATAATGATACGACGAAAGGATCGAAAATAAAGATACGAAAACCCAACATACGACAGTCCCGCATCAGAAACACTTAATGTGGCATTATTACCCACCGCTAGTGTGCTAATAGTAAAAATGAGTGTATGAAAACTATAATACTAAGTAATTTAAGGAAGTGACTCACTTCTCTCTCCAATGTTGCTCAAATTGAATTTCGAATTCGAGAATTTCATTCCTACGTCACACTAATTGTCTTAAACTATTTTCCACGAAGAAGTTCTTGAATTACTCAAAAAGTATGATTATGTTGACACAGTCATCCCCTAGTTATCTACTCTTAGACTTAATATTAGGAAATTGAGCAAAAACAAGTCAATTAGAGTTTTTTACGTAGATTTGAAATCCGTAAACAAAATTTGTATATATTTTATTTTTTATCCCCTTTTTACAAAAATTAACCCCCAAATTTTAACCCTCAACCACCCATGTTGATATAATTTGATTCAATAGATGCATATCAATAGATGGCTCTTTAAAAAAGAGCAATATCGCCAATTTAAAATTTTACTCTATCTCTTACCGTTTTCGAGATATTTGAAAAACTAAATTTTTACCTAGAGATGTAAAATTACCGGTAATTTTGAAAATTACGTTACCACTGGTAATATTACCGTAATTTTCGGTAAAATTCGTTAATATTGGTATATTTGTATTTTAAATGTATTAGATGTACATTAATTTGATTTTTTAATTTTTTATTTATTTACTTACTTTTTTTTGTTAATAAAATGGGAGGGGGTGTGTTTCAGTTAAGTAATTTTTTTAATTTTTGATCATTTTTGTAAAACTCAGCAAAAATAAATTGTACTAAATAAAAAAATTGCCGCTACAAAGTAAAACAGTACACTAAAATGGCATCACAATTTGAAGACAAAAAGTAAGACAAAGTGGGTATTTATTATAATTCTGGTCGATTATTATTATTATTATTATAGTGTATTCAAGCTAATAGAAATATTGAAAATAAAACACAATTTCAATTCATCGATGAAAATTATTAATACCGACATGTTTGTTTATAAATTGCAACTACATTTTGAAATAATTAAATTTAATTTAAATTAAATAATAAGAATAAATTAAATTAAATAAATGTAAAAATCATAAAAGTCTCCTCTACTATCTTATTCACATTATGTCTGTAATTAATATTTCAGATAATAGATGTCATAAAGATTAGAATTACCTGTGGTAATTTTTGTCGGGTAAATTACCGAAATTACCGTCGGGTAAATTACGGTAATTTAGTAATATCACCAGAATCACATCACTATTTTTACCCCAATTTTTGAAGGGCGATCCACCCTTAAAAACGTCTTTTTGTAGCAATTTCTATTTTTTATCTTATTAGGTAGTCATTCTCTACAAACTGACAAAGTTTCAGATTTTTTTGAATTTTCGACTTCGCGAACTTTCCTTGTCAGATAAGTAACAAAATTAATATAATGTTATAATTATAAACATACTAGCTGTACCCGCGACGTCGTTCGCGCATAAAATCAATGAAAAATATGTAAGGCAATCTTTGTGCCGGTACAAGTATAATAATTACAAAGCAATTGCATAGAACAATATATATATGGTTATAGTATATATATATATATATATATATATATATATATATATATATATATGAATATATGGTTTTTCGTAATGCATGCACATGCTCAAAATGGATTTTGTATTTTTCCGAGGGAAGGAAACATTTAGTCGTAATAAAAAGTGTTGATGAAAGTAATAAGTTATTACCACACCAAATTTCATAAAAATTCGTTAAACGGTATTGCTTAAGGTATGCTCATGCTCAAAATGATTTTTCTATTTTCCCATGGGAAAGAGACATTTTCATGGGATAAAAAGTATCTTAGATGTTGACTTAGATATCAAGTTATTACCACACCAAATTTCATCAAAATCCGTTCAGTAGTTTTTAGCGTAATGTGTGCACATATGGGAATGAGGCATTTTCCCTGAGTAAAAATTATCTTAGATGCCGACCCAGGTAATAAGTTATTACCACATCAAATTTCATAAAAATCCGTTCAATAGTTTTTGCATAATGTGCGCACATGCTCAAAACGGTATTTTATTTTTCCGTGGGAATTTGACATTTTTCCGGAGTAAAAAGTATTTTAGATGTTGACCCAGGTAATAAGTTATCATTACACCAAATTTCATTAAAATTAGTCCAATAGCTTTTACGTGATGCTTGAACAGACAGACAGACAGACAGACAAAAATCTTAAAAACTGCTGTTTTGATACCTACATCGATAAGTGTTTACAGTACCAGTACAATTTTTAAAAAGTATTCCATGTACAGAAACGGCCTCGTTACAGTTTTATTATATGTATGTTTAGATTATATGCTTAATGAAGTAATAGTCATTTGTGTATTAAGAGCGCAAAATGGTACATTGCCGCTCGATTGAGAATGTTGACGCGCGGCGTAGCGCGTTATTCTTATGAGAATTGCAATGTCATTTTGCGCTCAAATTACACACAAAATTTTTTCTACCATCTTATAAAATGTATTTTTTATTTTAAAGATACTTGAAAAATTAATAATGGACGTTAATATTTAATGTTATAATTTTTGCAGCTTCAGAAATATCTGGAGGTGTACTTGAGAAATCATTGTCTGCAAGAAATTTTTCTGCAAGTTTAGCACCTTTATTTCCACTCTTTCGACCAGTGGAAATTTCTTTTATTTTATGCAATGGAAGGTAAAAAGTAAACACCAAAAAGTCCCAAAAATGTGCTTTCGAAAAAATGGCCGCCCCTCAAAAAGACAGGTAAAAAAAATCACAATCTATCACCTGTCGCTGGTTCACGGTCTAAAATCACATAGAGAGCTTGCTTTCACAGGACGAAGTAACAGACAAGCAGAAAAGAATTCTAAAAACTGTTTATTTGATCCCAATAATTTCCTAAATAAGTGTTTTTTTGGAATTACCCTCAATGTACAGACACTGTAATCTTATAAATTTATATAACAGTATAATATATACAGGCTGGAAACAGATTTATCGAATATAAGTTAAATACAATGGAAAATTTTTTCGTAAGATTAGCGTAGTTTCTGACATTTTTTGAATGATATATATTATTTCGTTTTTAGGGTATATAGCATTTTCATTGTTATAAATTAATTACGGATTATTATCATATTACCGTAGACAAAATCAGCTAGACATTTGCTGTTTGATGTGTTTAATTTTAAATTCACAAATATCAAAATATTTTGTATCCATAGTAATACGATTTAAAAATGAAATATGATTAGTCAGAGGGATTAAAGATTACCTTGATCTTAAAAAAAATTTCCTATTATACTTGCCCTATGTTCGATAAATCTGTTTCCACCGTATATACGATAAATCTGTTTCCACCCCACGTGCGAAAAAGCTTAGCAATGCAATTCTTCAAATGCAGTATCAAGTTCATTTCCTAATAATATTGTAGTCTTTGATAGATTTGAGCGTTACTTTATGGTATTCCATTTCAAAATTAAAACGGAATACTTGGCTAATACCACTATTTAAAGCGAGCGTGTGAAAAGACTTAAGCGTTGTTCACATATAAGTAAGTAGATTAGTAGTTAGTAGAACAACTTAGTAAAACAACTTAGTAACTTAGTAGAACAACTTAGTAGTAAGTGGAACAGGAAAAAAATAACAATCAATGGTATGCATAAGGTTGAGTATTGTGAGACTCTGCTCAAGTGAATATGAATATGTTGTCAGATACATGCACCCGGATACACACAGATGTATATATGACAACATATTCATATTCACTTGAACAAAGTCTCACAGTACTCAACTTTATGCATGCCATTGAATATTCGTTTACCTGCAATAAACGTTTGTGTATTGTGAACAAAATACATACCCAATTGATATCCAAAAGCCAGTTATCACCGCCCCATAAAACATTCTTTAATGTAACAAACTGTTACATTAAATTTTAACAAGAAAAGAAAAAACATACACTGTTAGAAAAAAGTAAGTGGTTGGATATGTTAAAATAGTATAAATTAATATAACTAAGTGAATATTTTATTCATTGTTTTAAACATACAAATTGTACAGTATAGTAATTGTATAATAAATATTATTGTGATATCTGAATATAAAAAAGTCTTTTTTTCTATTCAATTTATATAAATTTTAAACATCCATAGATTTTGCCCTTTTTAGTGACATCAAAAATGATTATTAAAATGTTTGTGTTCCTTGTTATTCGCATTTAAATAACCATTTTATCCTGCTTACTAATTTAAGTGTTTCTTTTTTTTTTTATTTATTTATTTTTTTTTTTGGGCGTTTGTTTACGTCACATTTGATGTCGCGTCTATAGGCGGCTTGTTCATTTAGATTTGTTTATGAATTTTTGTATTTTTAAACAATTAATTTAACATGAATATTTTTATTTTTATTTTTATTTTTATTTTTATTTTGTTATTTATTCATTTATTTATTTCTTTAAAAACTTACGTTAAATTATTTTAATTTCACAGTTTTAGTATTACAATGAAAAATTTGTAAAATTTCGCAATATTTTTTGCTATGTGTATACTATAATATGTAACTATCAAAAAAGTTTGGAAATATTTTTAACAGTGTAAATGTATCTTAACCTTAACAAAATTCATATATTTATTGTTATAATACCTATTGTTATATTTTTTTCCTGTTCCACTTACTACTAAGTTGTTCTACTAAGTAACTAAGTTGTTTTACTAAGCTACTAAGTTGTTCTACTAACTACTAACTACTAATCTACTTACTTAGGTGTGAACAACGTTTTAATAAGCAAATCACAACTTATAATACTTAATGTTCTAATTATTACTATCAATTTTAATATGTATGTCTATTTTTATACTAAATAAGCAAATAGGGAATATGCATGTTTTTTTATTACCTAAATCGTTAGTTGAACTAATAATAACTCGAAAAAAAATATTTTAAAAAATATCAGTATTGTTAATTAATTTAAAAAAAATTGTTATAATCGAATACAATTTAAACGAAATCGCGCCGGGTGTGACGTATTTTCGCGTGACTACTACTACAATCTTGACACTAGAATTTTTAATGATAGTAACGATAGTAACAATAATTATTTATTTATTTTTATATTACATTTAACCATTTATTTTAGGAATTTTTGAAAATAAAATTCCTATTTCAAACAGACAAATTAGGATAGGGGGAATTCATTAGAATCGTGCACTTTGTGCCAAGTTTTTGAAATTTGGTGTAGTTTTAGGCAGGGCCCGATCTAGCTATTCTGCCGCTCTGGGCAAAAGTAATATTTGCCGCCCTTTACAATGACACCTTGTAAGTCATAAGCATGTTGTTTCAGAGATGGTGCAATATTTAACTGATTTCAAAAAAAGGAGGTTATCAGTTCGACTCGCATATTGTTGGAATCTACTTAATAAATTTCTAACACTGACTGACTGACTGACTGACAGACAACGCACAGCCTAAACAGTTGGGTTTAAAAGAATGAAATTTTGCATAAAAGTTCCCTAAGTAACGTAGATGAGCACTAAGAAAGGATTTTTGAAAATTCGTCCCCTACGTGGGTTAAATAGGGAATGAAATTTTTTATGGAAATTCGTCATTTTTGAAGTTAGATATATAAAAATATGTAACTATGACTATTCAAATAAATAATATTTTATAATTGACTGACATAACGCACAGCCTAAACTGTTGGATTTAGATGAACGAAATTTGGCACAGAAGATATGGTGTTTAGGATTCAGTTTATAAATAAAAGTCAGTTGTGTAAACGTTTCTGGAAATTCATTCCCTAAAAGATTAAAGCAGGAAATCAAAGTTTGTATGGGAAGTTCGTCAATTTTGAAATTAGAAACGTGGAAATTGGTATTTGGGCTTTTGAAAAATACTGAAAGTGAGCAATGAGTACCTAATAAAAAGATGTTGCCGATAGGAAATCCTATCGGGTATACGGCTAGTTATATAATATTCACATATGTTTATCTACTAGGGCTTCTGAACGAGTATCCAAAATTTCATAAGTGTATATATGTATGTCTGTATATATGTTTTTAGGGAATAGTGAAAATTTCACCAAAATTGGGTTGGCCTAAAATGTTTTACGAAGTCGGTTTATACGTATATTTGATTTTTGTTACATCGACTTCTTAATGACATTTTTTTCCCCAGTTTAAATGAATGAAAAAAAAAATATAAAAAATGATCTTTAAAAATTTTAATTCAAATAAATAGGAAGCGATCATTTTCGCACAAGTCAGGACCGTACTTATGGCAATAAAATTTTACATCTAAATTATATGTAATTGTGCAGCTTTAAATGAATGTAATTGGTCAAAAAATTAATTTTTCGCCATTTAGAATACTAACGCCATTTTTTTTCGCCATTTAGAATACTAACGCAAGTTTTTTTTGCTCGTCACTTACTTTTTTTAAAGAAAAAGACAAAAAGTTATTAAGAAATTTTTTTAGCTTTTTAGGGGCGGCATTTTTTATGGAGCCTAGAGCGGTAATTCCGCCACTGATGTGCAAATAAATAAATGTAAAAATTATTTTTAAATACTCATGAGATTAGTTATTAATTATATCACATTTTTTATGTGATAAAGTTACCTACCTACTAAGTTTTATAGCTTTTGAAATATTAGTTTCAATTGCACACTTTTTGAAAACATGAATGTACCATATAAATTGAAAAAAAAGACTAATAATTTAAATTTTAAAGGAATGGCAGGTGGTAATGTCAGAAAAATTTAGGAAACACTAGTAATTTGTTACAAACAGCTATGTCACTAAAAATGATATAGGTATTAAAATCCATAAAATTTTAATTTTTGTTCTAACACAAAGTGTGGAATGGTAAAATTAGGTTTAATAGGAAAAGTCAGGAGGTTTTACGATAGCTGCCCTCAATTTTGCCGCCCCTAATTTTTGCCGCTCTGGGCAATTGCCCAGCTTGCCCCCCCCTAGATCGGGCCCTGGTTTTAGGTATGGTCTTAAGGCCTGTTTGCTATAAATTAAATATACCCGCCATTGAGTAATACCACTTTTTATAAGTTCTAGGATGCAAAGAATCCATTTCTTAGGTCTAATTTGTTTTAGAATCAATTTCAAGGTCATTACGTATTTTGATATGACAGATTAGACCATACAATACAAGGCAAAAAAACAATTTATTTTATTAATTGTATGTAATTTATTAATATAATTACAAAATATAAAGAAACATGAATGGTTGACACAAATACGATAGCATCTGATGTAAATTACAGTTTTGCAACATGACATGATTTGTTATTTCGTGTGATATGTGAATTGATTGTGCAACCTTCTTGGGACTTGCACAACGGGTTGTAGCGAATCTCGGCTCGATAACATTTACATTTGCCTGTGCATGACACACCAAACAACAACAATTAAGTAGCAATGAACATCCATGACTTGCATCTGAAAGATCAATTCAGCAGGATACCCATTCCTTGGTTCCGTCATTTCATTCTCAACCCCATTTACTGTAATCAGGGATTTCAGACGATTTGGACAGATTAAAGATTTGGTATAGATTCAGAAGACTTCAGTATACAAATCCAGCGTCCGTCATTATAATTTACAATAAATAAATTATAAATAAATATTTAAAGACAATAATAAAAAGAAAAAATAGAGAAACTTCAAGCACAATTAAAATAATCAGTATGCACAATTATATAATTAATTGACATTTACAAGTAAACAACGAAACGAAGTTTTTTTTTCTCTATTTCCGTGGTATCCCTTGAATGGGCATTTCCATGCCGAGTTACGTCATGGCGGGTTCAGTTTCGTTCAAAATTCATTAAAAATATTATGTTTTAAAATATTTTTTTTATTAAAATTTACAAATTAAAAGATTTTTTACTGTCACCATTAAATTTCCATATTCTAGTAGAATATAAAAAAATATATTTAAAATTTATTTAGACTATATGCATATTTCCTATTGTAACAGGAACTCTGAAATAGTCAAATTTAACAGATAGTTAGCTTCTTAAAATTGTTAACATAATTAAAGATTCAGATTTAGTCTCGATTTGATACAAGAACTATCTCCGAATTGTTCGAAAAGCAGATTATTGTGCATTATTATTGTAACGAAAAGAAAAGAAATTTTTTTTTTAATAAATGTTACCCCTTTCGGCGGTTCACACTGACGCAACTCGACTAGCCTGGTAGAGCAGGGGGTGAGGGGTTATATCCTCTGAGAGACAAAAAATTTAAAGAAAATTAGCAACTAACTACAAGAAACCTAAACTCTACGTTGTTGGATGCCACCACACTTGTATCAGAAAAAAAATGTGGAAAAATCGTACGTTGTTATCAACTATAATTACCCCAAAAAATCTTAGCTGAAAAGAAAATTAGTGAATGATATGAACAACAAGCATTGCAGTACAACAGAATTATTATTAACGTTGATTTGTTTCATACAACTATTTGGTAAGGAATATAGCAATTTGTGTACAATAAACAGATCTTTGCTTTTTTTTGAAACAGGTGAGTAAAAGTATATTAGTATTTTATTTATTTATTTTTTTTTTTAATTATTAGTTAAAAGAAAAATAAAAATTTATTTTGAGAGAATGAATATCCAAGCGGACAACTTTTCACCATATCAGAACGGTGCCTTCACTTGGACAACAAATACAAGTGTCAAATTGAATTTCATTCACCCAATTTAACGTAGTAAATGTAATTGGGTTAATCAACATATAAAAGTTTTTATTTGCAAATTTAATACTAATATTTCTTTTGTTTTAGGTAATTATAGCCCGGCTTTTGGAAAATATTACTCAAATATTAAATTTCAATTAACAAACTATAACCTACATAATGCCCAAGACGTGGTAACGGAAGGTGCCTCCAACAGTGTAATTGTACAGACCGTTATTTTAACAGGTAAGCTTAATTATTTTTTGTTCCACCAGTTTGTTGTAGCAATTTTCGTTATACGTCTGGGTTTAAAATATTAACTAACAACAAAAACTCTATCTAAAATTTTTAACATTCAACAAAAATTTCAAGAGAAAGTTTTACTTGCACAAATTATATTAATTGTTTATCAAAAACTTTCAGTTTAGCAATGTACTCACTTTAATTAACACATGTAATGAGGACTCGTCTTTCCGTATTTCTAATTTCTTTTATTGAACCCTTGCAGAATATACCCCGGAGTAACGGTTCTGGTCCACCAGGAGATTGACTACACAGATGAGTAACCATGGAATTCAATTACCACGTTCATGAGTATAGAAGGTGACTCCTTCTTGTTACGTCCTCATCCTTCCGGGTACAAAATACGAAAGAGAGACGGTACAAGACCGTGAACCCGTAAGGGCCACGTCCTGCTCGTTCGAGCTCCAGCCGACGAAAGAGAGCTCGTCCCTCCTGTTTCACACCCACCTCACCTCGGCGGTTTACTTCTAGCTCTTTCGATATTTTCGCGCTTGCGCATTCGTTACTGGACCGATTTTCTGTCAATACTGACACTTCCACTTAAATGTCACTTCACTTGTTTACATTCTAAACGTCAACTTTGTAACCTAAATTTTAGTTGTCACTATAATTTTTTAAATTAATTTACTTTTAATTTTCTTTTTATTCTTAAATTGAATTACAATTGTGTTTGTAATAAAATTTTCTTATTTAATTGTGGTTTTGATTTACAGTAAATTATTTCTTTTTTTCTTTTTCTTAGGTTCCAAAGAAGCATGAAACAAATTTGTACATGGAAACCGTAGAAGTATTCAGTATTTTAACAAAATGAAATTGTAATACGATTGTTAAATAAATTGTTCTGCAAAATTTGTTGTTCAGGTACTCAGCCTATATTTTGCGACGATTGAGAGGATAAAAGGGTGAGCTATAATAATATAAAAAAATTGTAACATAAATAACGCAAAACGTGTTATTTAACTGGCGCAGTCGGTACGAAATATTTTGAGCAAGTTTTCGCGAGTGGTTAAAGTTGTAAAGTACACCAATTGACGGTTTATCAGGTGGTTTCTTCAACTTTGGAGGTATACCAAAGCAAAGAGGCTTTCCCCACGGACACGCTCAACTGGATCACAGATTTCTGGTAGTTTTCAAACGTTTGGATCAAGGCAAATCTACAACTTCCTGGGTCTTGCTGAGTACTCTTGACGGTTTATCACTGGAAATGCTCAGCTTATAATTCATGTAAGTCAACTCCTTATAATCGGGAGGCTTCTCAAAACACCGCGGCTTACGGTGAAAACAGTCTAGCTAGTACTGATTCTGATTCGCTGCAGAATACAGAGCAGAATCAACCTTCTAGGCCTATTAGATTAAGTACTATTGGATTAAATATTGATTTACCTAACGAATTAAATATTGATTTAAACATAAATTTTTCAAATATTAATACAAAAAATTTAGTTGATAGTGTAAGTAATAGGGTACTTGACTGAAGTTACAAAAACATTCTAAAAGCATTGTTTTTCCATATCAGTTTAGTGATTTTTTTTATTTTCGACAGATTCTGTAAAAAATCATCGAAAAAAATAACTCTACAATTTTAAATGAGAAAAAGGCAGGAAAAACACCTCACTACAGTGACGTCACAGTTTGAAACAACTAAACGTCAATGTTAATATTTATAACCTCAAAACTTTGATTATACTCATATAATGTCAAAGTAAATGCAAGTATTTTTTAGAATTCTGGCCAATTAATATATATATATATATATATATATATATATATATATATATATATATATATATATATATATATATATATATATATATATATATACATTGCTCGATTTCTAGAAATTGAGGTACCGGAACTACAACCTGCCGAGACTTACCCCCCACCCCCTTCTATTATTCTATTATATATCATTCCATTACCACAAAACAGTGTTTGCCTGTGTAAAGAATTAGGTTCTTGAAAGGAAACAAGAAGATTTTATAGAACTCAAACTTCTTTTAACATAAATAGCAGTAGAGTAATACAGCGTTACTTTTTGTATTCGGATTCTTTTTAAAATATAGTCCAAAACTTTAACTTGTTTTCATCGTATTTCTTTTCTCTTGATCTCTCCTTACTTTTGACAGCTAGCGCTGAGTGGTGTCCAGAAACAAGCCAAGTGTCAACGTACTTTTCTGGTTGAAACAGCCGGAGAGGATCTCAGAGGTGTTATTATTAAATTCATTTGAGAAAACCCTCTTTCACATTCACTTGATGAAATGGAAACCGAGTTGATCGATTGCTCGAGCCGACAGAGGCTGTCTGGTAACGTTCTGGAGTAGATATATTCTCTGAAACCCGTTATTAACTGCCTTTCATTAAGCTTAAACCTGGAAGCAAGTTCCCTCATTTCGTTTTCTCCGAACGCTATTGGGATGTCTTCAGGCCAGTTTCTAGTGTCCATAACTTTGAAAGTTTCTGCTAACTTAGTGTCTTTTTCATTTAACAGTCTCGCTTCAATAGACGTTTTCAGTACTCCGTAAAATATTTCCGTGTTCATCGGTTGGTCGTTTACTCGACCAGCTTTTGTTTGGAGAGGAACACTGAAAAAAGACAAGTTGTCAACTGCTTCTTGGGCCATTTTAGAGTATAGACCAGGAGTTGTTTTCCTTTCTTCGAATAAAGCAACTACGATTTGCAATTTTCTATTTGCATAGCTCAAATCTGCGTTGCAATGCTGTAAAGCTTCACTTAGTTCTGAAAGCTCTTGTAAAGCGTCAGCCATCAAACCCAGGTCTAATATGAAATTGGTATCTGTGATTTTGTTGAGGAGGTCAGAAAAAGTACTTCTTTCTTTGTCGTCTCTAGTTGTATCATTTGAAGCTTCTTTAAAGTGTTGTACTAACGCCTCGTAGGACTCCCATATAGCTGAGACAGATCTGAAACTAGATGCGACCCAACGGGTGCTCAAAACTCTTCCAATTTTTAAAATTTCTGCCTCTAATAGATTCGCACAGTTCCGGAGTTCCCTACTGTTCTTTGGTGAGGCGTGATAGATAACATAGAGTTTATCAATAAAGGATTTGAATCTGCTTACTCCTGAAACAGATTTAATAACGTCTGAAACTGACAGCTCAAGTCTGTGGTTTGCACAGTGCCAGACAATAATAGAAGGGAATTTCTGACAAAATAATGCCCCAATTCCTTTGTGTTTTCCGAGCATGGTAGCAGCACCATCACAAGTTAAGCTTGTCAAGTTATCGCTTAAAAACTGCTCAGATAACCCATTTGAATGAAGGCAGTTCATTAAAGACTCAAATACTTCTTTAGCGGTAACGCCATCAAGTTCTACCAGATCCAGAAATACGTTAGTGGAGCCACACATACCAGTTTTTTTCAAAGAACACCGGACGTATACAATAAAACTTGACTTATTACTTAAGGAAGTGGATTCATCAATTATCAGACCAATTTTTGTCTCATTCTCAATAATTTCACTTACAAATTTTTTCTTCATTTCCTTACTGATGTGCAAAGCAATGTTAGCACAAGCTTTGTCAGAATGTAAAATGCGACCCATGTTAATCCCGTTAAGTTCTTGCAAATCTATTTCTGTTTCAAAATCATTAAAGGATTGATTTTCTTTAACAACCTTGTATGCCGTTCGAAATATTTTTTCAGTCACTTCTTTTCCCTGGGAACGCTGTTTCAAGATATTTTTCTCCAATGCTCCGTCTTTAGCTTCGGATAAAATTTCATCTGCTGCTTTATGGCCAGCACTCTCTTTGTGGTCATGAATTTTTTTCCTTAATGAAGTTTGTTTTTTCTCTTTTGTGTCTCCATAACTGTCTATCTCACCATTTGCCCATTCTTTTGAAATTTTCATGCCTGTTTTTTTCTTTACAGATAAGATCCCAACTTCCTTACAAGTCCTATATCCTAACATTCCATTTTTAATAAACAACCAGTCATACCTTTTGCAAAATTCTGTTTTTTGCGAGTTATTTCAACAATCTGGCAAGTCATTGTTGCATTCAATCTGCTGTTCCTTTTCTTTAGGGGGTTTCACATTAATTTCAAATCTGGTTACCTTTTCACTGCTAGAAGATGGTTGTGACGTCGATGAAATCTGTTGTTCATGGTTGTCTGGACATGCAACAGTTCGTTTAAGTCTTTTACTGTTACCCGAAGACGAAAAGTAATCTGTTAATTTTTTGTTCATTTTACTTCACAATAAACACTTCACTAACAAATACAAACACAGAAAAATATGTAACCTCAATGAAGTAACATAATAAATGCAAGAAAACCACGTTTTCGATGGAGAGGCGCATACACATTTGAAACCACTACTACTGAGCAACTGAGCGAATGCGTAATACGACACGTCGACACAGCCAAACGGGCGGGTCTATACGTCGCTGATGGAGGAGAGGGAACATGTGGGGGGGGGGGAAAGTTAGTAATCGAGCGAGTCTATATGCCACTGACGGAGGGGAGGACGCATGTGGAGGAGGAAAGATTAAGAGGCTTCTGGTGCATTTTAAAAACTGTAGCCACTTCGAGATAGCTTCGTGATACATTTGAATGTTTTATTATTGATTGCGAGGTAAACTATAGTAATCATATATTTTAAGAATTTGATGTTCATAATAAATTTGATAATTAACTCACCAACCAAAAATTTAGTTTTGGTTTCAGTGGCTTTTTGGTATAGATTATTATTTTTTTTTTTTTTTTTTTTTTTTTAGTTAAAATTGGGGTACTGCTGCCGGTGGATGGCGCGGTCAGCAGCACCCGGCGGCATCGCCAACTAAGGGCATGCGCCGCCAGACACGGTATAATAAAAACGACACGTAAAGACAGGGACACATAAATGCGATAGACAAGGGACAAAACATACACATAATAAAATCCATCGATGGGCCCTGCCATCCCAGGGCTTAAAAAAAAAGTGGGCAGTCCTTGGTGACGGTACGGTAAGTACTAGACAGAGCGTCCGGTCACCAAGGCCTGGAAGCCATCGCTGGAACTCCCTCCGAGGTATAAAGGGCCCCGGAGTGGAGAGAACCGACTAGAAATACACAGAAAACGACTAGAGTCAATATCACAGGTAAATATCACAGGAAACTTATTGCGTCACTGGGAGGCCACAGGCCGACCAGTGAAGCAATAAGGAGTTAAAACAATACCGCTGTAGAGCCATAACAACAGGCCTACAACGGCATAACAAAATATCACAGATAAAAATAACAACTGATGTGCCACCTAGGGTGTAAAAGGCCTTCGGTGGCACATCATTAAAAAACAATAACGGAAACAGATAACAAAGTATAAATAACGACAGTACCACTAAGGGTGTAAAAGGCCCTTAGTGGCATAACGACAATACTAAAACTACCCTGCCAGACCAGCTGGAACAGGGTATAGGTAATAAATAAGACAACACAAGAAATTTCGAAAAACATATAAATTAAAAACAACACTGTAAATAAAAATATAACTGTCGGGGGAGAGTCAAGAGACGACTTGAATAAAATTCAGAGATGTAAAGCCCCTACAGTCTCTGAAGAAGATGGGAATTTCTGAGAAATTCAATCATCTTTCTTTCAGAGACAGCATCATAAGATAACGCTTCGGCTACATTATTCGGGAGCTGCAACCTCTGGCGCAATGGCGCAAAGGTTACACATTCCTCAACTATATGCCTCACGGTCAGCGCCGTCCCGCAGGCGGCGCACCTTGGCTGATCCTCACCGGCGAGAAGATGACGATGTGTTAACGCCGTATGGCCCAAGCGTAAACGCGTCAGGGCCACACTCTCTCGCCGGCTCAGATTTACAGGTGCCGGAGTTCTTCGGACCTCAGGTTTCACCTGTCGGAGCTTTGCCGTGAGGTTGTTCCACTCACGTTGCCATTTATGATCAATCGCGGATCTAATGCACACTCTCAGATCCTCTGGGCGAATGGCAATGTCCTGTGGCTCACCGACTTCGGCTGCATGACGTGCTGCCTGGTCGGCGAGTTCATTGCCAGGTATCCTCACATGTCCGGGAATCCAAAAGAAGGTGATAGACTTTTGGCGGAGCATGTAGAGACACGTCAAGATGTTCTGCACCAGTGGATCGATGGTATGAGGGTGGCAGATCGCTTGCAACGCGCTCAACGAGTCGGAACAAATGAGGAATGCGCTGTCTTCGGATGTTCGACAGTAGATTATTATTATTATTATTATTTGAAGGATAGAGGTCCCGGAACGCCGTTCCGCCGCGTTCCGTCTCAAGTCGAGCCCTGTATATATATATATATATATATATATATATATATATATATATATATATATATATATATATATATATATATACAGGGTGTAAAGTAAATAAGTTTCATAATTTGCAGGAGAGAAAGGTCTCAGTCTACTAATTAAGTATTGCTAGTTAAATTTTACCGATCAAGTTTCATTTCAGAAATTTTCGGTTGTCAAAAACGTGTTAAAAAATGGCCCCTAGAAAAAAAAACTTAATCAGGCTCTGATTACTTATCATTTTTTTCCTTTGCTTTTTTGAATGTAAATTTTTTTGTCAACAAAATATTTTTACCTGCTTGTTTACGGAATCTTTTGAAAATAGTTATACAGTAGTGTCCATAAAAATTTAAACATAATTTTTAATGAGACAATTTACGTCACATATCAAATAGATCGATTTCGTCAAATCTCATTAAATTATTTGGAAATTTAACAAAGTTCACTAGATATTTATTTTCTCCAATACCAATAATACGAGCCCTTACCGAAAAAAAAATTGACCACCCCAATTTTGAGAAAAACGATTTCAAAGTTTTGTAATTTTAACACGGGTTCTTATGGGAAAATTCTATTTTTTTAGAATAAAATGAAAACGTGCCAAAGGAATTTGATAAAAATTGAATGTTATTTAATACAAAGTTACAAACCATATTTAATAAGAAATAAAAATTATTGACCACGCCGATTTTGAAATATAATTTAAAAACATCATTTTACTACGTTTTTACAACGTTTCTTCAACAATTCTTTTAAATTGCTACAACATAAGCGCGCGGAAATACAAAAAAAAAGTGGTATACAAATATAATAACTGAAGAATATCAATACATTATTTAATTTTTGATAAAGTTTTTTTGCTGAGATAAACTTTTGTACCTGACTATCTCAGAGCAAGTACGTCAAGTTGAAGTATTTATGAATTATGACACAACAATTAAATTTTAAAACATTTCTAAAATATACAATTGGTTTGTTATTCACGCACATACACACACTTTTAATTTTAATACTTTGATTTAAAGAAATTATAAATCGCTAATTTATTTTCACACAGTTATGCAACAGTTTAAAACAGCTTAGACCAGTACCTGTATTGTTAAAAAAATAAGGAAGAATGTACTGTTTTATTATTGATAAAATGATAATAAAATAATACGAATACGGAATACCAATCGGCAATCGGCAATCATACACATACAACTAAAAATACATATTCATACTTATGTATAAAATAAATAGGTTACTAGTGTTTCCAAAACACATAAATATATCCAGTTTGACAGGTCATAAATATATTATGTTTATGGCTTTTTAAAAAATAATTTTCAAAGATTAGGGTTCCGAAGAAATTTTGCAAATATAATACATGCTACAGATAGATATCTCAATTAACCGTCAGTAAAACAATTTCTTTCTTAATTTCTTATGGTACCTATCTTCCGTATTTAAAATTGGGCATAAACAATTTTAGTACACTCAGTAAGTGAAATTTTACGTCAAAGTATATTCTGATATTAGATAACATTTCCAAAAATTCAAATCAAAATTATTAAGAGAAATGCTGAAAAATTTTTTTCGTAAATTCCTTCAAAAATAATTATATGTATACTGTTTGCAGCATATCATTAGAAAAATCTTTTAAATTCAAGTTAAGGTTCTTTTAACAACTTTTTATACCTCGTTTCAGAAATATTGTATTTCAAAGTCCATGTGGTTTGTAAGGAATCCAATTACCACTTAATTGACCCTTAAGTAACACAAGTACAAATATATTTATTTATTTTCACAGTAAACCGTAAAAAAATATGCGATGCGATGTATTTTATCCCCAAAAATACAAAAACGCAAATAACTCAGCAACTCGGCTTAATGTGTGTTAAATACGCATTTGGCCAACTCCTTGATTATCAATGGTTGATGTGATGATATCATGATGGTCTGTTAATCCCCAAGTACATATGTATGCCTGCAATTGTTTATTTAAAAAAAAATGTTTTGACGATTTTGACACACTGGGAAACACAGAGGCTGGGAACTGAAAAGGAATATTTATCAATTTGAATGAATCAATAGATAAGGTAAATGACCCAAAATCAGACAGTGTCTTAAAATCAAACTTTTATATTATTTTAAAGAATTTAAAAAAATTCTGCTTTTAAAACGTTCGTTTTGTATATCAGAGATATATCTATGAACATTAGGTAATACTACCTTTTGTATATTTCGATTTATTTTTAACAAATATTGTACTAAAATTAATGATCAATTAGTTATTTTGCGAAATATACAACAAAACAGTACTGATTTTTATATTAGCAGAAATTGGAAAAGTACATTATTAACTAATATGTACGTGTAATAAATAAAGCAATTTTTCAATAAATTATACTTAACCCTTAACCGGTAAGGTGAATTTTTATAATAATCACGGTAAAGTGATGTCTGAGAGACATCAACAGATTAACATACCGCGGGCTGGTAACATAGATAGCCAAAAACTGGAGACCACTCCCCTTACGCCAGCAGGGTAAAATTTGCCCTAAATCATAAAAGAATACACAAACGTTCAGTTAACAAAAAAGAATATTTTTGTATACGACTCACAGACATCACCTTACCGGTTAAAGGTTAAATGCATCTTTATCAATTTTTTTTTCTTTTTTATTTGAGCTAAAGCGTTTATAGTCAAAATTATGGACACTGTTGAATTTAAAAACACGAAAATAAGTTCACAAAGGTATTGAATTTAGAGCTAAGTCTTATGGTAGATGTCGAAATTATGTGTCATTTCAGTAGTACAAAAATTCTTATTTTTTGTATTTTATCTTTCTATTTTTCTTAAGTGATAATTTATCTAAAGTAAAAATTTTGGTCTGGTTGTTGACAAAAGACTTTGAGCCTTTTAAATTATTCTAGGAAAATATTTTTTCCTAGAAACGAATTTTAAATTATTCTAGGAAAATATGTTTAGTTCTTCCTTAAAGTGTCGGAATTTGGGACATTTACCTTACTGTATATTTGCTTACATACATAATTATGTATGTTTATAGTATCTTATTATTATTATTGGTACTCTTATTTTGATGTGTGTCGCAGGTACATAAATTATTATTTAAATGTGTTTTGTTTCAGCTTGTTGGTATAATAGAACAAATTTGGTAAAATAATTTTACAATAATGATAATTAATGCCGAAGTTTGGAATTCTCTGTTACAGTTTTCCGCTAAAGTTACTCACTTATGAATAAAAATTCACTTTTTAATCTGTGTTGTGTACCAACAATATTAATAACAATGTTTTATGACAGTTAAAGGAAAGTTTTTATTTTGGTTTGTTTAAAAATTCAAGTGTAATTTTTAATTAAATTAATACTTGTAATTAAAGTAATGCAACTAAATATTTGTAATTAAAGAAATGCAACAATACCACAGTTACGGTTCTTGCAATATTCATAACGTCCTGTGAAATAAAAACCCACAAAAATATTTCAAACATATTTTAACCAAAATTTATGAAAAACAGTGTTCGGTTTTTTTTTTACTATACAGTACCTAATCAATTCAAAAGTCGGCATATGTTTACATATTGTCGTAAAATAAAAAAAAAAATTATTTTTATTTTTAAAAAATTTTTATTATACAGGGTGCGAATAATTTTAGTTTGGTCAGAGGCGTATTCAGAGAAATTCATATTAAACGATGAGCTGGCTGGGATGCGATTTTCTCAGATAGCGAATTCCGAAAAAATTTTTATGTCTTCGGCAATTTTACACCGAGATAAACCATCTCTCAAAAGGATGAAACTTATTTACTTTACACCCTGTATATATATATATATATATATATATATATATATATATATATATATATATATATATATATATATATATATATATATAAGCTAATAGAAATATTCAAAAGAAAACACAATTTCACCTCACTTATGAAAATTATCAAAATCGACATATCTAGCTTCAAAATGTTACGTCATATTCAAGAAACGGCGCGTTTTCACTAATTTGAATATTTGTTGAAAAATGGCGATTTTCAAAATAAAATTTCTAAATAGTTATCAAATTTTTTTATGTTTCATCATTAAAATTGGATATATGTAATGATAATGCATACAATTATTTAACATTTGACACAAATTTTAATACAGTCAAATACCGTATTTACTTGTTAACGAAAATACTAAAAGTACAATAATGACTAAGCAGACAATTACACCTGCTGATATTGTTGCTAATTTAAAAATACCAGACGCTATAAAAGATTTGCCAAAATTCGATGGAAATCCAAGAACGCTTTATGATTTTATTAACAACGTAGAGGAGGTTATTACTTTATTATCACCCGCAGTAATAAATAGCCCTTATGGAAAAATTTTATTAAGAGAAATTAGGAACAAAATTACTGACCAAGCAAATGAGGTTCTCAACATGTATGGGACACGAGTTTTTGGGAAGAAATTAAACAAAATTTAATAACCCACTATAGCGACAAAAGAAATGAAACATCACTTATTAAGGACCTTAATTATTTGAAACAACAATCCACAGACACAGCTGTAATATTCTATAGTAAAATCATTGAAATATTCTCAACAATAACGAACTACATAAAAATTCACGAGACAAATCAAGAAGTAATTAGGGCAAAACAGTCACTGTATGGTGACATATTGTGTCTAAACGTATTCCTCTCCGGATTACGGGAACCATTAGGCTCAACAATACGATCTATGCAACCTAAAACTCTTATGGATGCATTCTCATATTGCATCAAAGAACAGAATTGTTATTACACAAAATCAAATAATTTGACACAAAATTTGCAATTTAAGAAATCAGTAAACCAATAATGATGAGAGTCCAGCCCAATTATGCCACCTAATTCATATCATACACCCGCACATCCATCCTTTACACCACGTCCACAATTTCAATCACATGTAACACCTCAAAATTCAGACAACCTTATACACAACCAAATTATACACAACCACGTTTTGCTTCACCGGGTGCACCTAGACCACCTCAATTTATTAGAGCTAATCAGTATCCACAACCAATGGATACAGGATCAGGCAATACACGGCAACATTTTAACAAAACTCAAAACAATTTTTTCAAATCTACCAGACCTCCCAATTTTACTAGTAAAGAGATTCATAATGTAGACCAACCATCTACTAGTAATGCTAACAATAACGATTACTACCTAGACGAAAGTAGCATTAAATATTACGACGATGACTACCAATCACAAAATTACGAACCTCCATTAGACCAATATTATATTGACGAAAATGACGGCGATGACAATACAGTTACACAAGAAATAGACGAAAATTTTCAGAAGAGTGCCTCGAGCAACTCGACTACCTAGATTTTAACAAACACGCTAATATTCTACCCTCCAACCACATTTCCTCACTCTTCGGACGTCCCCTAAAATTTTTAATTGATACCGGCGCATCTTCATCCTTTTTAAACCCCGACTTTATAGATCCACATGATAGAAAAAAATTGAACCAACCATAATCACATCTGTTTTAAATGAACACAAAATTGATGAACAAAAATCCATTCCAAATTTTATTGAGTTTAGTACACCAGGCATTTCAAAGTTTTTATTGTTTAAATTTCATAATTATTTTGATAGACTCATTGGTTCAGATATTTTGAAAAATTTGGGAGCTAAAGTGAATTTAAAAGATAAAGTATTAGAGACACCAAATGCATGTATTCCTCTTTTATTTAAACTAAATTATAAATCTGCATATTTCCAAATCCCTCGTTTCACCAAACAAGTAATAAAATTACCTGTTGACGTAAAAAACGGAGACATTTATGTGAAACAATTTAAAATTAACGATACATTTATTATAAGTGAAGGCATCTACTTAGCTGTAGATTGGCGTAGTCAGCTAGAAGTAACTAACACCTCTAACAATACACAAACATTCGTTATTAATCAACCCATTAAAGTCCATCCTCTTATAGAATTCATTGAATTTAATAATTTTAATATTTCATCCTAATCAAATCAAATACCAAACGATATTACAACACAGATTAGAGTAGACCATCTCAATGATGAAGAATGTAGGGCTATAATTAAATTATGTAATCAGTTTGAAGACATTTTTTACAAGGAAGGAACAGACTTAACATTTACGAACGAAATAAAACACAAAATAATGACAAAACACGATATTCCTATTTACACCAATTCATATAGATATTCTCACATCCACAAAGACGAGGTTAGGCGACAAATAAACGACTTATTAAAACAAAAAATCGTTCGTCCTAGCTATTCTCCCTGGTCTTCTCCTATTTGGATTGTTCCAAAAAAGAAAGATACCAGCGGAAAACAAAAGTGAAGACTTGTAGTGGACTATCGGAAATTGAATGAAAAGACAGTAGATGATAGATATCCCTTACCGAACATAACAGAAATACTTGACAAATTGGGGAAAAGCATGTATTTTACAACACTTGATTTGGCGAGTGGTTTTCATCAAATCGAGTTGATAAAAACGATATTCAGAAGACAGCTTTTTCTGTGGACAGTGGCCATTATGGGTATGTTCGGATGCTATTCGCTCTAAAAAATGCTCCAGCTACCTTTCAAAGGGTAATGGACAATGTTCTCCGAGAGCTCCAAGAGTCAGTTTGTCTTGTATATATGGATGATATTATTGTCTATTCAACTTCCCTTCAAGAGCACCTTGTAAATCTTCAAAAGGTTTTTGAAAAACTTAAAGGAGCTAACCTTAAAGTGCAGTTGGTCAAAAGCGAATTCTTACACAAAGAAGTAGCTTTTCTTGGCCATATTGTATCTGACAAGGGTGTACGATCAAATCCTGACAAGATTAAAGCGGCTCCGTGATGTTAGCACCCCAAATGTGAAATTTCGATTGACCAATTACATGATTTAAAAGGTCAGAAAATGGTCATAAAAGGCCAGTTGATTTCATTAGTTGGTCAGCAATAGAAAATTTTTTATTAAGGGTTAAAATATTTCAAGATCATTCAGAAATTTTAGCACCCCAATTGTGAAATTTCGAAAAATCAATTACATGATTTAAAAGGTCAGTTGATTTCATTAATTGGTTAGGAATAGAAAATTTTTTATTAAAGGTCAAAATATTTCAAGGTCATTCAGAAATTTTAGCACCCCAATTGTGAAATTTCGAAAAACCAATTACATTATTCAAAAGGTCAGAAAATGGTCATAAAAGGTCAACTGGTTTGATTAATTGGTCAGCAATAGAAAATGTTTTACTAAGGTTTGAAGTTTTTCCAAGGTCATTCAAAAAATTTAGCACCCCAAATGTGAAATTTTGAATGACGAATTGTATAATTGAAAAGTTCAGAAAATGGTCATTGAAGGTCAATTGGCTTCATTAATTGGTCAGCAATAGAAAATTTTTTATTAAGGGTTGAAGTTTTTCAAGGTCATTCAAAAACTTTAGCACCCCAAATGTGAAATTTCGACTGGCCAAATACATGATTTAAAAGGTCAATTGGTTTCATTAATTGGTCAGCAATAGAAAATTTTTTATTAAGGTTTAAAGTTTTTCAAGGTCACAATACTGTATCAGAATTAGATATTAATTAGTGATGGGCATAAGCGAATGAAAATTAATCCATCATTCGATTATTAAAATATCTTAAGATATTTCGAGATATAATAAAATCATTCGATTATTTTTCATTCGAATGATTTTAAAAAAATATGTCGAGATATTAAATCACTCGATTATTTTTCAATCGAACAGTTTTAAAAATATCTTGAAATAAAACAAATTCGATTCTTTTAAGTGATCCTACTAAATACCACGTAATAATTATTTAGTAGGTCATATCTATTGAAAACGGATAACAGTTTAAATAAAAAAAGGTTTTAGGATAACAATGATTGGCGATGTTTTGCATAAAATGAATAGCACAACCTAGCAGGGGTGCTCCTAATTGATACTTTAATGGTCATGGGCGCTGTATGTGCACCGTCAAGTAAAACCTAACTAAATAAGACACAACGCTGTACTACGTCAATAATTCTATATATAAACCACCTAAAGACAAAAGAACTGAAAGGTGGATTATGGTCGTATAGTTCATACAAGTAAATAATATTGTATTATAAGTTTGAATTTGAAAATAAAAATTACAATAAAGGGATTCCGAAAAATTACAAAATTGAAATTTAATTTTTTATCGCATCTCAATAACTGAATATTATAACCGATAAAAATAATCGATAAATAATTGTTAGAAATAATCGAAAGAAAATAATTGATATTAATAACCCAATGAAACATAGTCGATAAAAATGATCGAATGAAACTAATCGAATGAAAATAAATGAAAAAGATATTTTTAAAACTGTTCGATTGAAAAATAATCGAATGATTTAACATCTCGAGATATTTTTTTAAAATCATTCGAATGAAAAATAATCGAATGATTTTATTATATCTCGAGATATCTCAAGATATTCTAATAATTGAATGATCGATTAATTTTCATTCGATTATGCCCATCACTAATTAATATCTAATTCTGATACAGTATTGTGACCTTGAAAAACTTTAGACCTTAATAAAAAATTTTCTATTGCTGACCAATTAATGAAACCAATTGACCTTTTATGACCATTTTCTGACCTTTTGAATCATGTCTTTGGCCAATCGAAATTTCACATTTGGGGTGCTAAAGTTTTTGAATGACCTTGAAAAACTTTAACCCTTAATAAAAAATTTTCTATTGCTGACTAATTAATGAAACCAATTGACCTTTTATAACCATTTTCTGAGCTTTTAAATTATACAATTCGTCATTCAAAATTTCATATTTGGGGTGCTAAAGTTTTTTGAATGACCTTGAAAAAAATTCAAACCTTAGTAAAAAATTTTCTATTGCTGACCAATTAATCAAACCAGTTGACCTTTTATGACCATTTTCAGACCTTTTGAATGATGTAATTAGTTTTTCGAAATTTCAAAACTGGGGTGCTAAAATTTCTGATTGACCTTGAAATATTTTAACCCTTAATAAAAAAATTTTCTATTGCTGACCAATTAATGAAACCAACTGACCTTTTATGACCAATTTCTGACCTTTTAAATCATGTAATTGGTCAACCGAAATTGCACATTTGGGGTGCTAGCATCGCGAAGCAGCCGATTAAAGCTATAATGAATTTTCCAATACCAAAGACACAAAAAGAAATAAAAATCTTTTTGGGATTACTTGGTTATTATCGGAAGTTCATTAAAGACTTTGCTCGACTCACAAAGCCCATGACACAGTGCTTGAGAAAAGGTGAAACAGTAAAATTAAGATCTGAATATATCAAGTGTTTTGAAACGTGTAAACAACTCTTGACGGACGAACTAATTTTAGAATATCCAGACTTTTCTAGGCCTTTCAATTTGACTACTGACACGAGCAATATTGCATTAGGTGCCGTATTGTCCCAAGGACCAGTCAGACAAGATAAACCAGTCTGTTACGCTAGTCGGACGTTAACGAAAACTTAGCAAAATTACTCGACTATAGAGAAGGAAATTCTTGCTATTGTTTGGGCGGTTAAGGGGAGGTTTACTTGAGAGCCCTTAAAAATTATGTATTTTTCTGGAATTTTTTCTCAAGAACGGAAGTAAATATCAATTTCAGATTTTGTATACATATTTACTAAGTATTAAACTATACAAAAAAATTTTTCAAGGAAAAATATAAAAAAATTGTCCATTTTATAGATAGTGCAGTGTGACAATCCGAAAATCCGATGCCTTATTAGTTGACATCATAGCACCGGTAATAAACCACTGAAATCTAAAAACAAAAAAGATTTATAAAATATATGAAAAGTACCGGCACTTATACCTATAATAACAATAAATTGCTGAAAGAAAAAAAAATAGCGGATGTGTGAACTTTTGATTACAATTTTTGTCTTATTTTTCCC
Organism: Brachynemurus nebulosus; assembly: GCA_035578155.1. NCBI lineage: Eukaryota > Metazoa > Arthropoda > Insecta > Neuroptera > Myrmeleontidae > Brachynemurus > Brachynemurus nebulosus. Next base: position 1,561,333 of record JAPWDM010000033.1, on the reverse strand, counting down.
TCTTTAAAGTAAAATATAAAAAAAATAAAATAAAAAATATTGAAAGGGTATCGGACTTAGGTACAGATGCCGGAGAATTGAATTTTCTTTAAAATAAAAAATTAAAAAATGGATCCATCGAATAGTTTTTGAGTTATCGCGTCAACCAGTTTCAAAAATGTGGTTCCGAGATATTATAAAATATATATATACGTATTTTCAAAAGTTTATATATTTAATACTCATTATTGCGTGTACGACGTTTTTTGAGTTTTTTTTTTTTTTTTTTTTTTTTTTTTTTTTTTTTTTATAGAAAGCTGGATTCGGTTAATGTGCAAAAATCTTTTTTTAAAATTATTTTCAGCAAAATCACTTTGGGAACATATTCTACATATAATTTGCTATCAATTTTGGCAAAAAAATCGATTTTTTGATCAAATCTCAATTCTAACGCTTAAAAACACTGTGAAAAAGTTGTTGTTAATTAGGTCAGATTTACAATACGCGTATTGTAAATCTATTATTATTATTAAATAAAATAGTTAAATCAAATTTCTATTGTTTTTATTCCTTTTGGACCAAACTATTTCAACTTAAAGTAAAGTGAAAATTTACTCAGTCAGTGAAAGACAATTAAGAAGCAGTTAAATACATTACGTGTAAATTCTAATAGTATTTTTATTAGTTTTGGACTAAAAGTAAAACTAATTGGCGACCGTAGCATAATCCATTGGTGTTCGTATGAATGATCTTTTTTGACGTTCGAGAAACTTCAGGATACGACATTGAAAACTGCCGACCGTGACAGGAGACTAAATAAACGTCAAACTGCACGGACTGTGCTGTTTGGAAAACCAATGCGCGAACCTTCAACAATTGAAGCGGACCTACGGATCGTAAGGCAGTTCCACATTCAACGGATAATACGAATTGTGCTGTTTGGTAATCCAATACGAGAAACTTCAGATCGAAGCGGATCCACGGAATAAGGCAATTCAATCCATAAAAGCAACCGTAAGTTTTTAAACACGTATTGTTTTTCTGCTTTTGTTTTTCCATCCATTTTTCCACACTTTTTCACAATGACTGAACACCTTTTCACAATAACCGAACAATTCTACCCAAGTTTACCAGAACCCGATTCAAACGAAAATTATACCGACCACAAGGATATTGATCCTAATGACTTCGGAGAGACTACTTCCCCCAACATGGAGGTTTCTCTAAATTTTCTCGCACAGTTGGTCACACTCTTCAACGGGGACCCAAGCGAAGTAACTAATTTTCTCGACAATGCCTCAGCCGCATATGAACTTGTTAGTCCTAGACAAAAGCACGCAGTAACGCTTCTAATAATAACAAAAATCGGCGCTGCCGCCAAAGCGAAATTGAATAGAAACGTAGGTTCATTACGGGAACTTAAACAAAAAACTAAGCTCCTATTTGCTCCACAAGAAAGCTTTGACTTTCTCATGGAATAACTGGGAAGCATTAAACAAAATAATTACGAATCCCTTAGTGAATATTACACACGAATCGACCAACTTACTAATAAGTGCATAAACGCACTTAGTAATGATCCTAGTAATTTCTTTATAGAAAGCGAAAAGTATTCATCGTACAGCACTTAAGCGTTTTGTATATCATTCTAGGCCTGAAATTTCCCAAATGCTTAGACACAAAGTTTTTCACTCTATAGGTGAAGCGTTACAATTAGGAATAGAAGAAGAAATGTATTTAACCGCGCAAAGCATTATACATAAAAATAAAAGTAATAGTAAATATTGCAATTCTAAAAATCATAGTTCGGGAGATTGCAAAAGAAAGAAAAATGCAACACATCCCAGTAACTTGAAAGACAATTCGAATAATTCCAACATGTCTAAAAAATGTAACTATTGCCATTATGAAGAACATATAGAGTCCGAATGTAGAAAAAAGAAATTTGCTCAAAATACTACAAACCAAAATCCCAAAATAAACCTGGCTACAGAAATGTCGCATTTAAACTTGAATCGTCCCGACCTAATGGCCGAAGAAGGGACTTCCCAAGTGGCCAACAGCCAATCACAGTCGTACAATTTAGAATAAAGGATAAAAAATTAAGCTTTAGTAGTCTCAACTCGATCGATAACAATTTCAAATTTCTACGGGGGCTGCCGATACGGGGGCAGCTATTTCGTTAATAAAAAAAAAAAAAAATACAAAATGTCGAGATAGATAAAAATTATATTGTTTAGTTAAACGGTATCGCGTATTCACAAGTCCAAACACAAGGTACAACTGAGGTAAAACTCACGAAACCTCATGATACCTTCATTTTCAAATTTTATGTGATAGACAGGGATCACAATATTCCCTATGACGGAATTCTAGGACACGATTTTCTGGATAAATTCGGTGCCACAATTTGCTACAAAACAAATACGATAACTTTCGATACAAAAATTAAAATACCACCAAATCACACTAGTCAGTTCTCAATAAATTATTTAACTAAAAAAAAAAAATTGTATTTTAACTGGTTTCGAAGACGAAAACATAATTATACCTTCAAACATTCCAGTTTTAAACAGTACATTATATTATCCAGTTATAAATAAAACCAATCAAAACGCCGACTGTCTAAGTCGTCCGGTACTATTCAATTACCAACTCGATCAACTGAGAGACGATCAAACCTAAGAATCATTTAAAAAATATTATAAAAATTAAAACGAACAACCACAATTCAATAAAGTTAACTGACCATTAGAACAACTTGAAATATTAGTCTTATTTTTTTGCTGTAATATGAGTAAAAATAATAGATTTTCATCATATATAAATCATCATATTTCATCATATATAGTATTTCTTAGTAAGCCAGTCTCATACAAAATTAAATGGAGTATCTATGATAAAACACCGACACAATAATAACAAAATTTATCTATTGTTTCCACAAAATGATCCACAGGAAAATATAACTCCCGAAAATGTTTTCCAGACTTTAAGAACTTTATCTTTATTATTAACTAGCTGACCCGGACACGCGTTGCTGTGGTTCAGTAGTTATAATTGATTGAATTAATTTTTTCTTATCATTTTGATACAATCAAATCAATATTTACTAATAAAGCGGAAAATAGTTTAGCCAATTTTAAATCATATGGGATTGAGAATAGGCGCAAGAATAAAGTGCTTCGCTTCGCTCGCTAAGCAGTTCAAAATTCTATAAAAGGTTAATTTAATGTAATGCTTCGCTCCGCTCGCCATACGATTTACTAATAAAGCTGAAAATAGTTTAGCCAATTTTAAGTCATATGGGATTGAGAATAGGCGAGAGAATAAAGTGCTTCGCTTCGCTCGCTAAACAGTTCAAAATTCTATAAAAGGTTAATTCCAGGTAATTCTTCGCTCCGCTCGCCATATGACTCGCCTATAAAGTGCTTCGCTTCGCTCGCTAAACATTTCAAAATTCTATAGAAGGTTAATTCCAGGTAATGCTTCGCTCCGCTCGCTAAATTTATTTATTTAAATAAATAGTAAAATTTTTTATTAATTTATGTCAGTTGTAAAAGATGTTTAAATTTTTGCCAATGCATACTTTGAAACTATGGAAACAAAAATCAATAACAAACATACGTATGTATGTATATTTTCAGATTTATGTCATATGCGTTTTTGTTATACCACGTTTTATACTGACTTTAGGGAAACGCGTTCGAACGGGATAAAAACGGGACGTCTCCTGGTTCTAAGCTACCTCTCCACCAATTTTCAGCCAAATCGGTTCATCCGTTCTTGAGTTATAAGTAGTGTAACTAACACCACTTTCTTTTATATATATATATATATATATATATATATATATATATATATATATATATATATATATGTATATATATACATATATATATATATATATATATATATATATATATATATATATATATATATATATATATATATATATATATATAGAGATAAGAAATAATGAATACAAAATTCATATTTTCGATGTTACTAGTCACAAGCAATTTAAAATTAGATGTTTTCGAGCACATGTTACAGTACTTTAATATTGATAACAGAATTCGAATAAGCATTGTACCAGGAGATTTAATTCACCCCAAACGTTCCGAAATATCACAAATTCTAAACGATCCACTGTATCACGACTCCGAACTTGCAGGGCATCCAGGTAGCAAAAGAACATGGGAAGCTATTAAACGTAATTACTTTCGGAAAGGTATGAAACAAGAAATAAAAAGATACGTAAAATCTTGTCTCATCGATTTCTTCTTGTTTACCAATTCAAGACGAATTAACAAGGATTGTTCCGGCTTATTCAATTAGGGAACATACAGCTGAAACCACCGCCATACATATGTTTAAAAATTTTAATACTTTCGGCTATTAGAACGTCATTTTAACCGATAATTGAACAAATTTTACAGCGGATTTAATTAAAGAAATCAACAAAATATTAAAAATCAAACACAAACTTACAACCCTTTACCATCCGCAAACTAACGGCGCATTGGAACGAATCCATAGTTCAATCAAAAATTTCCTTCGTTCCTACATACAAGATAACCCGAATACATGGGACGAGTATGTGTTCTTGGCAACGCACGCCTACAACACACACGTAAATCGTTCCAAAAACGAAACCCCTTATAAACTCGTATTTAGTGAACAACCTAGAATCCCAAACTCCATATCTAAACCTGAAAGCATACCCACCTATAACCACTTGGTAGAGAATATCACAAATAAATTTAAATCTATACGTGATAAAGCCAAAAGAAATTTGTTACTAGCGAAAACTAAATCAAAAGAATATTATGACAGGAATACGAAAGAAAGAGAATTCTTTGAAGGGCAAAAGGTTCTCTTAAAAAATAATTTAGCGTGCAAACAAAATAAAAAATTAGAACCTTCTTACTTAGGTCCATACGAAATCGTGCAAGTCCATAAACTGCGACAATAAAAATTTTCCCAAACAAAATGCGCACACACCACTTGTCTAATCTGAAACCTTATATCATTTCAGATGACGAAACAAGTGTTAACATTTCTCTTGTCGATGCTACTCTTGCACCGGACATCCACACTAACGAATCATTCCATCTCTAGTGTACATTCCATCAAACCAAACCCAGGTATTTACTTAGGGACAGCACAAATTAGAAATTCTAACACAAAATTAATCCATTACTATAACGTTAGTAATATAGAAATTATCCTTAGTAAAGCTAAACAAGCTTATAGCAGTAGCTTATATTTATGTAACTTAGGTAATTTAGTTAAAATACAATGTACACAAACTTTATTATTAATTCATAATAATCTGTTAGATTTAGATGCGCGTTCATTAGACATAATAAATCAATTTAAGCAAAACTCTAACCGAAGAACAAAAAGAGGCTTAATCAACGTTTTAGGAAAATCCTTTAAATGACTATTTCTGATTCCGACGATCCAGATTTTTACTAGGGATCTATCGAATCGTTAATAAACAGTCAAAAACAAACTCATTTACTTATGCAATCACAAATATGTGTTATTACAGATACAATTAGAAACTTTAACAAAACCAGTATTGAGTTGAATACACTTGAAGAAAAATTAAATTACAATCTGATCAATTTCAATAAATACATGAAAAATACTACTAGCATTATTAATGAAGATCACCTTCATTTAGAAATAATTGATCATTTATTTTTAGTTAATAAACTTTCAAATATTTTAGAAAAAGAAATAAATCAATTAGAACAAGCAATTACATATGCTCGGCACGACATAATCGATTACCGCCCTCCACCCTACTGGAAGAATTAAAAATTTCTATTAATTGCAATAGCAGAAATTCAAATATGGTACTACGGAATATGGATGGTTGCAAGGAATTCAGTAACGGAGAATTCATATGTCAAGACCTCCACACAACAGAGAATCAAGGAAAAACAACATGCGAAGTCCAATTGTTCGAACCAACTACAAACAGGATACCCTCATCCTGTCAAATCAACAAAGCTCTTGTCGAACTGGAAACATGGCAAATGATTACACACAACGCATAGTTATATTAGCTATCTTCAGAAACCCGACTACAAATAGCTTGCAAGAGCAACCAAGAAGCCACAACGGTCATCTCCGACATCGGCATCCTGACACTACAAGAAAATTGTGTAGGATACACACCAATGAACACACTGGAAACTCAAGTTTCGCTATTAAACAAAACACTGGATAAAAACGTAATTCCACGAATCGAATTACTGGACGACGAAAAATCGATGAAATTTTGTTTATACGTACCTTAAAAAGTCCTAGTAACAAATATAGCATTATTTCTTTCAATTACACATTTTTAAGGGTTGAAACCACCCCTCAACTGTGTACTTAAAAATTTAAAAATTGAAGATATATTGTTTATATATACTATACAGAGCTCTAATAATAAATATAACATTATTTTTTGCATCTACAAATTTTTAGGGGTTTAAACCACCCCTTCATACGTGTACTTAAAAATTTAAAAATTGATGATATTTTGTTTATATATACTATACAGAGCTTTAGTAATAAATATGACATTATTTTTTACATCCACAAATTTTCAAACCACCCCTAGAATTGCGTACCTAAAAATTTAAAAATTGGCGATATTGTGTTTACATAGAGACCTAACGAGAAATATATTATAAATATATTCTTAGACACAGTTCTAGGGAGTGAAACACCTCCTCCAAGTAGTAAACTAAAAATTTCAAAACTGACAAAATTTTTTTACATATATAATAAACACAATTAACCAAACAATCTTATAATAAATATAATAATAATGTGTAAAATTAGCAATACAAATAGCTTTTAAATAGTGTACTAGACTACTGTGTAGTAGGTACATGTGAACAAAATTTAGTCAATTTTTGTTTCTGATTTCTAATTTGGAAAGGATATTTCACCCCTATAAATGTATGGAACAAAAAAAAAAAAAAAATTATGAATCCATTTTTATGTGATATTTATGTGAATAAAATCTCGGAATTTTTAAATTTCCAAGTCGACAGCTGAAGCGGTGGTTTCACCCTCTTAAAAATGTGTAGGTATAAAAATAATATTATATTTATTACTAAAATTCTTAATAGTAGGTATATATAAATACAATTTCGTCAATTTTAAATTTTCTAAGCACACAATTAAAGGGGTGGTTTCACCCCTTAAAAACGTGTGGACGTAAAAAATAATGTTATATTTATTATTAGAATTTCGTATAATGTGTAAAAACAAAATATTCTAAATTTATAAAATTTTAAGTGCACACATGAAGGGGTGGTTTCAACCCCTGAAGATTTATAGATGCAAAAAATAATGTTATATTTATTACTAGAGCTCTATTTAGTATACATAAACAAAATATCATCAACTTTAAATTTTTAAGTACACATATGAAGGGGTGGTTTCAAACCCTGAAAATTTGTAGATGCAAAAAATAATGTTATATTTATTACTAGAGCTCTGTATAGTATATACAAACAATATATCATCAATTTTTAAATTTTTTAGTACACAGTTGAGGGGTGGTTTCAACCCTTAAAAATGTGTAAATGCAAAAAATAATGTTATATTTGTTACTAGAACTTTTTAAGGTACGTATAAACAAAATTTCATCGATTTTTAAATTTTTGTGCTCCAACTTTGAGGGGGTGGTTCACCCCTTAAAAACGTTTTTTAGCAGCAACTGATATTTTTTATGTTATTAGGCAGCCACTCTCTACATACTGACAAAGATTCAGATTTTTTGGAATTTTCGACTTCTTGCCCTTTCCTTGTTAGTCATTAGTATAAAAATTGTTAATTAGGTCAGATTTACAATACGCGTATTGTAAATCTATTATTATTATTAAATAAAATAGTTAAATCAAATTCCTATTGTTTTTATTCCTTTTGGACCAAACTATTTCAACTTAAAGTAAAGTGAAAATTTACTCAGTCAGTGAAAGACAATTAAGAAGCAGTTAATACATCACGTGTAAATTCTAATAGTATTCTTATTAGTTTTCGACTGAAGGTAAAACTAATTGGCGACTGTAATATAATCCATTGGTGTTCGTATGAAGAATCTTTTTTGACGTTCGAGAAACTTCAGGATACGACAATATATATATATATATATATATATATATATATATATATATATATATATATATATATATATATATATATATATATATATATATATATATATATATATATATTGTCGTATCCTGAAGTTAAGTTTTGTTTGTGACTTCGTCCGCCTTTTATTCGATTTACTTGCCTTAAGCTTCAGTATTGAAGATCAAAACAAATAAAAAATAAACGTTTATGTACCAAGGGCGTAGATATATTGCCATATTTTTCCCAAGATTAAAGGTTATTAAAAAGTAGGACGCAACAGCCTCATTTATTTCAACAGTTCATATATGATTCACCCTCAACATCAGGTAAACTATCGTAAGAAAGCAAAAGAAATTTTGAATATACGAAATTGAAGAAGTACTATCATGTTTCTTATGTGACTTCATAATACTGAAGAGATAAGTGTTTTGATTAACTTATTATCATTTACATATAATTAATCATACTTTGCTAAAAGACGTATTTATTGACATTTCACTTTATTAATCATGTAATAATTTTTCAAAAATGACATTCACTTAAGTACGATTAAGGATACGCTGGGTTATGATGGGTTAAGCATATCTCGGTGCCCGTGACTGGCAGCTATATTATGACTGGTTATCAGTATAACCCCAGGTACTACACCTGTGAAACCCTATTGAGATCCAACCTAATAGCTTGTAATGAATATACATTAGAACATAATGGGTTAATTGTATCTCAGTTCTCGTGATTGATAGTTTTATTATGTTTAGTTATTATTATAATCTGAACCACAGGCACTACATCGGTGAAAATCCCATCGAGATACATCCAGCGGTTTCCACGTCATGAGTTGACAAACAAAAAAACGAACAGAAAGACAGAAAAATCAGCCTAAAATTCTAAAAACTTTGGTTTTGGCTACTGTTTGGTCTCAATAAAATCTATTTAATAAATTTCTCGACACTGACTGACAGACGACACACACCCTAAACCGTTGGGTTTAGAAGGATGAAATTTTATACAGGAAGTCCCTATATACCGTAAGTGAGCACTAAAAGGGGCTTTCTAAAAATTCACCTCTAAATGGGTTAAATGGGAGATAACAATTTTGAAGTTAAAAATATGAAAATTGGTGTTTAGGATTCTGTTTATCAATGAAAGTTAGTGATAAAAGCGTTTTTGGATATTCTTCTAGGCATATTTATTTCTATGCTGTTTTTTGGTGATTTTGTTGTTTCAGGTTTCTTTAAACATTTCTTGATTATCTTTGCTTCTATAATATTATTTAATAAATTTCTAACATTGACTCACTGGCAAACAACGTACAGCCTAAACCGTTGTGTACAGAAGCACAGAATTTTACAATGGAGTTTTTTATATAACGTAGGTGGGCACTAAGAAAGGATTTTTTAAAATTTACCTCTTAAGCGGGTTAAATGGGGGACGAAAATGTTTGAAGTTAGAGATATGAAAGTTGGTGTTTAGGCTTCTGTTTATAAATAAAAGTCATTTGTCTAAACGTTTCTGAAAATTCAATCCCTAAGTCCCTAAGGCATCAAGACAGCAAATGAAAGTTCGTATGGGAAGTTGGTCATTTTTGAAGATAGAAGCGTGGAAGTTGGTATTTAGATTTTTGAAAAACATTGAAAACGAGCAGAAAGTGAGCACCTAATAAAAAGTGGTTGCCGCTGGGAAATCCCATCGGGTTTACAGCTAGTCTATGTTTAAATTTTTTTAAATTATTTTTAATGTACAGACACAGTGAATTTATAAATTGATATAAGAGTACAGAGTTTCATGTAAGTATATGTAGGGTCGGATTTTTAACTAGGCCAAATAGATAATTGCCCAGGACTAGGAGCTTACCGACTTTTAGGGGCAGTAATGTAATATGGGGGATTCTCAGCTCACCAACTTATGGAAAATTAATATTGCCACCACCCGCCACCTTATGGGAAAATAACATTGCTACCACCTTTGAGCTCGTTCACTTCGACTAGCCATTCTTAATGGCTTGGACCAATTTTCGGCAATTTTTGGCAATGTTGTTCACTTCGGCTAGCTAGTCTTTATACCCTGGACCCATTTTCGGTAATTTTTGGCAATGATTTTCACTTCAGCAGGCTACTTTTAATGGCCCGGGCCAATTTTCGTTAATTTTTGGCAGTGTTGTCCACTCCGGCTGGCTATTTTTAAGAGGTTATTCGTACAGATTTTAAGGGGCCTTCGATGGTATGTCCCAGTGTTTGGTTTATGACGTCACTTGTGCAGACTTTGTGGCGTCCTCCATGGTAAGACATTATGCAGAGCGGTCTCGACAGCTTATGACGTCAACCGTGCAGAATTTGAGACTGAAATTTTGGTGTATTTAAATTAATAAAAAAGCTTGGCATTGTTAAGATTCGAACTCGGTGATGTTTGTGCGTGAAGCAATTATGCTAGCCGTGGGACCATCCCACCTCTTGCAGTTTACAGGTTACTTGCTGAAGTGAAAGACATTGCCAAAAATTGCCGAAAATTGGTCCGAGCCACTAAGAACAGCTAGCCGAAGTTAACGAGATCGAGGGTGGTGGCAACGGTATTTTCCCATAAGATGGTGAGTGGTGGAAATGTTAATTTCCAATAAGGTGGTGGGCTTAGAATCCCCCATATTACTAGGGGCCCCACGATCCGAAAAAAATTGAAATACATTAAAAATTGGTTATTAAAGGACCATGTATAGTGGATGTAGAGGCAGTGCAAGACTAAAATGGAAGTGGGCAAGATGACTTTTACAAGGCCGCCTTCTTTTTTTTCAAAAAATTTCTTTCCAAAAATTAGATGACGAGCAAAAAAACCTCTATACAACCACCTTAATTAAGTTCTACTAGCTCTCTTACACATGCGAGGCTACGCCACATGAGCGCAAGGCTCTGAGCGGTCGGCCACTTCGCCCATCCTTGGCGCTGCCTCTGAGTGGATGGTGTAAGCGGTAATTCACTTTGAACAATTTTACTCAATTAAATGTTTACTATTTATCATAAGTAATAGTAAGGACAAAATATAGAATTTTGGTATTTAGAGGGTTCTTTTAGTCTAGTTTAGAAAGCAAAAATTTCGGCTTTTTAAGAATTAATAAGAAAAACTATTCATAGTTTTTGTTAATTTATTATCCACTGTCCAACATATAAAAAAATTAAAATTTAAGGACTTAGAGTGATTTAAATATAGCGACCCAAAAAGTGATATTCTTACTACAGATGCTGCGACATGGGTATTTTTTTATTTCGACAATTTATGAACAATTTGGGTACAATTTTTCTAATACATAAATGGCTATGAAGTCGTTAAAACTAAATGTAGATTCTATTTTTCATTTTGTTGAATCATTGTAATTATTGGTCAGTGATGTACGAAATTTTTTCAACAGCAGGCGATATTAATTAAATTAAAAAAAAAACGCGAGGACCTGCAAAATAACACACCTGTGTGTTGTGCCATTAAGGCATTCAATGTGTTCAATCTTACAGTGTTGTGCAACATGTCATTAATTTGCTTTTTCGTTTTTCCTGTATTTTTTTATGGAATGATACGTCCTGATATAAAATAATTTTGATTTGATATTACTTGACAATTTTTTTATGTTTTTGATATGACTTCTCCTTACCTAAATGGGTTTTCAACTTTTTGTTGTATTAGTTTTTATTTAAGATGGTTCACAGCTCACGATTTTTTGCTTTGTTTGTCCAGAACATCGATTCGTTCTTTGTCTGTTTTTTATCTCTGATAATTACCAATTATTGGTCGAAACATATTTAGGTTCGAGTTGAATTTTTATTTTTTATTTTTGATGTTGTCACCTATTATATTCTGTAGGTCGTCGTCTTCTTTTTTAATTTAATTTTAATACTGATCAGTAATCACAAATAATAAATAATTGCGTTTGGAATAGTTTGAGTTACATCACCATTAATAATGAATCAACATCGAACATAAGACAACTCGAAGATAAATAAAAATTAGAAATATAAATTAAAAAGTTAGGTGAAGGAAAAAGGACCTAAAAATTTGCATTGCCTAGAAACGTCTACCTGGCTGATCCGGTCCTGAATACATGTACGTATTAATAGTATAATATACATTATACATATTACATATATAGTACGTTGACAAAATAATAATATTGATTAATTACTATATAGATAAATAACAATAAAAATATAAATCAATAAATCATGTTAATATAATAAATAATTGTATATTACATTCAATGTGAGATATTAATGCCCGATAGTAACTGTGAAAATGAAGACATATAAATATATTTTGCTCGTTTTGCTCGTGTTACTAAGTTTTATTTTAAGCTCAAAATATTATGTAAATAGTAAAGAAGTGGAAAATGGTAAAATTTTTACTGTTCTATAAGTAGTTTTATTTATTAATTTAGTGTGCTTTATAATATTAATAGATTTGAGCGTTACTTTATGGTATTCCATATTTGTAAATAATAAACAAATATTTTACTTTGCAAAATACCACTTTTATTTTTGAAACTATGATAATTGATGAACTAACGGTTCGAAACAATATTGTCACAGTTTCAAAAAAAAAGTGATTTTACAAAGTAAAATATTTGTTTATTATTTAGTGTGCTTTATTTAATTTCTGAATATAATTTAACGTATTATTCAAATTATGTAGACTGTTCAAACCACAGAACACTAAAAGGAAAGTAAAATCAAAATTGTGTGGCTCGTTTGGAGTTGTTTGTTAGTCTGTCACAACTTAAGGCGACTAGTCGTGGCTCAGCTCTGCAAAAGCAAAGATGCATTGTTAGTGATTGTTAGGTGGTGGTTAGGTCATTGTTATCCGATAGATACATACAGTAGTTCTACAGTACATATGTATGTGCTCGTAGCAGGTACATAGCAGTGATGACACATACCGTCATATTAATACCCACTATACACATATACAAACACAAACTCTGAATATGTATATAACATATAGGCGGGGATTTTCCATCTATTTTAGCGACACTGCGGTTTAGGGCGTATGGGATATCTAGTTATCAACCTAGTATATCTATGGTTCAAACTATCCGGATTAGAGTTTTCGACAATCCTTGGTTATTATTACTATACGGTCCGCGCGTACGGTTCACAGTAAACTTAAAAGAAACTATATAAAATAAATTTAGGAAATAATTCAACATGTGTAAACGTACCCATTTTTAATAAAAATAATAACAAACAAGCAACACTGATAGTGATAAGAAAATATAATAAAAAAAGAACAATTAAATACTTTTATTACAATGTACGCATTTCAATAAGATTACAAAAAAATTAAAAAATTAAAAATAAATTATAATATAAAATTATATTTTTAAGTGTTGTTATTCTTCTATCAATGTTTAAAAAAATCAGCACACAGAGAGTGTGTTTTTTGTAAGTCAATACTTGTTTACGGTAAGATCGCACATATATGTGATCACTGATCGCAATCGACTTCTACGATTGTCCTGGCTATTCACAGATGCTGTGAACGCGGACCATAAAGTGCTAAGATATTAAGTGTCACTTTTAAATTAATTTTTAATCGAAAACATAGTAGGGTAAATGGTATAGTTATTGGACAGTTAAGAAAAATTTTCAAAATAAAGTACCGAAAAAGTACGTGTTGTAACTTTATTTTTAACGAATAAATTCATAAATGAATTAAGACCTGTCTACTTTGATGTACCATTTAAAACTTTCATACTACATATTGGTCAGTCTCTGAAAAAAAAAATATTAAAGTTGTGGGTGTAGAAAAATACCGTTATTGGACAAAAATTGCATTTATTAATTTCTGGCGTATTTCCATAATCTACAAGTCCTGTATCATGTACACAGCCTTCATCCACTCCTTGGTCAACCCCTTACGATGGTTCACAATTTAGTAGGATATTATTAAATGATTCTAGCCTTGTCACTCACTAGACGCAGTAAACTTTTTTAACGAACTACCTAAAACCACGCTAAGAATGACGTAGTTACAGATTTCTGTAAAGTATGGTTAACTCAGAATGCATTTTCTGAAAATACATATAGATACTAGAGGGTTCTGTTTAACTAAAAAATCAGGAAGTTTGCTTTACTATAAGCCTTATAATCTCCAAGAGAGAGTGTCTTGTCCAATAACTGTCAATGTCCAATAACTATACCGTTTACCCTACATAGTATTATGTTCCTTTTCTGTAACAATCTCGGTTCGATTATTGGAATGATCAAATATACCTAAATATTGTATAAATAAATAATATGGGAAAATTTGTTAGAGACTTGATAAAATCTAATAGGAATTTTGATAAGAGTTACGGTTTTAATTTGATGATATAAACTTGTAAACTACAGTAAACGCCGAAACTTTTTTTGAATTATGCATAGCAATGCTCATTAATAAATACGAATATTTATACATATATGTATTGTAGTTCTTGCAGATTATTATTTAATGCCAAGATTATTTGATTTTGCTGATTTTGAACAATGTACAACGTTAAAAAAACCCTCGAAATACTGCATCTTTGAAATACAACTTCAACCAATTTCAAATTCATCGATTTGCCATGTTTGGAATTTAATAAAGGTATGTTTTATAATTATTTATAATCAGTTTTATATTGGACATCAAATATGAATAATTTGAATTCAGGACTTCAATCTAGTTCAGAAATGCGTTCTACTTTTGCTGAATGGGGCAGGAAATTTAAAAAATGTCATATAGGTTATTGACTATGTAACTGAATAAGAAACTAATTCGTAGCAAGAGTTTCATTGTTTCATGTGTTCAGTTGTACCGCAAAATGATAAATCCACAAAGAGCTATTAAATTTAGGCTTAGGTTTTTACGAACGGCGTAAATTTATCGACTCTTAAGTTTTTTAACTATAACTCAAAAACTATGTACCTATTTTTCGTAAATACACCTAATACGATTTTTTGTAGAGAATTAAATTTTTTATCGTATTGGCACCTGATAAACTCAAAAAACTTTTTTTCTCAACAAAATAATCAAAAAAACTATTTAGAAAAAAACGGAAAATTTTCAATTTTTAGCTTATTTCAAATTTTTGTATATAACTTTATTTTGAATGGATATAGGTATAGGCATTGGTTCACAAAAAAGAAAGCTAACGCAATTTCCCTAAGTCCCCTAGAATGATTAGGTCCGATAAAAGTATTTTTGATAGAAATTAATTGCGATACAGTCGTTCAAATTTACCTACTTGTTTACGACTTTACCACTTTTAGCGAATTTTCGAATCGAAAAGTCAGCTATTACGGCCACTGTCATGACGCGACTTGAGTCTGGGAAATTGAGAAAGTTTTGAGGTTCCTAGAAACCGAAAATAATATTCACTAAAATTTATACCTATATGTCGTGCCATGCAGAACACATAAAATTTGCAAATTTCAATAAAATTCATCACCGTAAGATCAACGCAACATATCGACCTACAGGATGTGAAAATTCCGAAAACAGCATAATCCACGGGCCAACTACCGGATGTTCCCTAGACATATTAAAATAAAACACATTTTATATTTTATACATTATATTTCAATAAAAAATTAATTTCTATCTTTATTAAGCAAATTTTGCAAACTAAACATAAAATTTATTATAAATTCAATTTAATTTCATTATTTTCAGTTTTGACCGTTTTAATCAGTTTTTGACCAATTTTGATAACTTTTAATAAAGTTTTTTCGTCGTTATGTTCAAACTTTTGTACATTACTATTTTAATTGTTATAATAATAATTTTACTTTAATAAAATTAACTTAATTTGAATCTTCGTTTTTCTCAATCATTACTAAATCATATCAAACAACTTAAACAAGAAAATCAACGCTATTTCAATTCATAAGTTAATAAAAATAAATAAGCAAAACTATCAAAGTAAATAAAATTTGAATAAAGTGAACAAATAAATCAACAAAGACTTTAATTCAAGCCAAAATTCCGTTTCTTTCGTTTTTCGTTAAAACAAAGTGGCGATCCTTAATATTCCAAACGGAATGTGTTGTCCAGTTTTAATAAATTTTATTCAAGTTTCGATCACGACATATATATCTATATCTATATCTATATCTATATCTATATCTATATCTATATCTATATATATATATATATATATATATATATATATATATATATATATATATATATATATTTATATATTGTAAGGAACTGAGGATAGCATGAGAGGAAAGAACACATGGGATGTACGGAGAATGGAATATGGACACCTAAGAAAGGATAGCTCAGGATAGTCGAGAGAGATCAGTAAAAGCGGATCTAGATTGAAAATGTTGAATGTGATGAAAGACACAAAGGTGGTGGTAAATATTATGTTAAGTGTGAATATTGAAGAAGAATACTGAATACTGAGTGTTCAAAAAAAAAAGGAGTACCATAATATATGTATACGATTTTCAATAATTATAATAAATCGATAAAAATGCCAAGGACAACAAAAAGAAAAAGATATTCTCTAGTACAAGTTCCAGCAGTTCAAAAAGTACTTCAACAAATTCTTCAACAAATTTAATCGTAACAGTGCTGAAAATCAAAAGCAAATCTATAATTATCAAAGAAAAATCGATAGTATTCACCCATTTGATGCAACATTGGGTGGCCTTGATATCGTGAAATGGCTTCAAAGTATCGATTTCACCGGCGATATTTTTTTGAATGGGATGATAAAATAAGAAGTTATTGCATGACCAATTAATTGTAAGGAATACAATTAATCATGGAAATTTATCATGGAATTAGTAGAAATTTAAATTAATCGACGTGTTTCCCGTAACAACTTAAATATCTGCGAAGCTCAAGGATTAGTAAATATTGAGCTATTAAAAAAACAAAAATTTAATTGATTTTTATTATCGAAGGTTAGCATTACCGTAAAGCTGCAATTTGTCAGACGAAATCATAATCGAAATTATAATAAATCTGGTGCAATTTCATTATTCGTTCATTAAATCGTGCAAAAGCAGCTCATTGTTGTAATACAAATGAACTTTTGCGGTTTCCAGTTCGCAACACTGAGCAAACAAAGGAGAACAATGCAAATACCTCAATATCGACCGAAAAAAAACTGTACAATTAAAATGCTACTTTTGCGGCAAGGAAACGCATAAAAAAATTGAGTCTCTTGAAAATAAAGAATAATTCAGCGATTATTAATTAAAATTCACATAGTGTTTGAATTATTGTAAAAAGAAGGAACATGAAATAGAATAATGTTTCATGAAATATTAACAAAACAAAAATTACATATACGAGGAATAAACTGTAATATCAATGAAACTGATAACGATAAATTCTACATACTAGTGAAATTGAAAGGCACACTTCGTAAACTTTATGCGAATTTCGGCAACGGCTGAAACACAGTTGTACTTGGGGAAGCTAAGGTTTTCAAGTCTCAAAAAAAAAACTGATACGAGAATTAACGGGAAACAAGTATTTGGTGGAAATGCTGGAGTAATGGATGTGATGATTTCGAATGATGAAACTTTGTTTCACTTATTTTAATTTGGACCGTTGAAGATTCAAATTAATAAGCAGTTGTTTAATTTATTTTGATTGAATTTTGTATTTTAGCTCATGGTTGAATTATGTTTAAGACCGACGTAATAAAACTGCGCCAAAATGGTACGCGAGCCGACATGAATCAGGTCAAGTTGAGGTGTTAAAGAGTTCAAGCTGAGCCGAGCTGAGTCGGGCTGGGTTGCTTGGGCTGTACCGGGCCAAGCTGTTCGGGCTGGGGGGAGTCGAGCTGTTCGAAACGAGTGAGGTTGAGTGATTCGGGCTAAGCGAGTCAGGCAAAGCTGAATGAAATGAGCTGAATTAGGCCGTGCCGGGCCAATCTAAATACAAATGTTTTAATTTATGACTAGCATAACGACCTCGATTGTATTTTGACAATTTAAGCATCCTATAAAACGTATTTGACTATGTTGTCAATTTTAGCATTCTATAGGATGGTTGACATAACAGCTTGACTGAAGTTAATAGGACGGATTGAGTGAATTCAACAGAAAGTATTGACTGAGTTTAACAGAACGTTGTGACTGAATTTAATACAACACATTGATTGGAGTTAATAGGACGAATTGAGTGAATTCAACAGAAGGTATTGACTGAGTTTAACAGAACATTTTGACTGAATTTAGTAGAACACATTGATTGAAGTTAACAGGACGAATTGAGTGAATTCAACAGAATGTATTGACTCAGTTTAACAGAACGTTTTGCCTGAATTTAGTAGAACACATTGACTGAAATTAATAGGACGAATTGAGTGAATTCAACAGAATGTGTTAACTGAGTTTAGCAGAACGTTTTGACTGAGTTTAGCAGAACGTTTTGACTGAATTTAGTAGAACATATTGATTGAATTTAAAAGGACGAATTGACTGAATTTTCATTGTGGAAAATTTTTTTTAAAGTTTTATTAAAGAAATGAAAGTTGAAGATGACTTAATAGCTGAAATTGATCGGAGGATCATTTGTATTAGCTGGAGGGCTAATTTTTGTGGCCAGTGGACTAGTGGTGGAGAACTATCGATAGCACTATCGTTAACTATCGATAGTTTTGACTATCGAAAACTATCGATATTTTTTTTTTACTATCGATAGTTTTCGATACTTTTTTTCAGTTATTTTGTTTACCAGAGATATAGATAATTACAGATAATTATAGATATTAGAGAGATAATTATAGCCAGAGATATAAAAACAACCATTTTAAGGGAATTTCCTGGCAAAAAGGAATAATTCCGCCCTAGCGTAAAACCGGCGACCTTTTTCCTTTTTTTTTTTTGCTCGCCGGCTATCTAAATGCCGCCTAACTTGGTTGTTAAAAACTATCGATAAACTATCGATAACTATCGATAGTTTCACGACTATCGTAACTATCGATAGTCGGGACTATCGATAGTCAGAACTATCGATAGTCAGAACTATCGATAGTCGGGACTGTCGATAGTTCTCCATCACTACAGTGGACCATTGTACATGATTGGAGGATCATGTTTATTAGCTGGAGGGCTAATTTGTGTGGTCAGTGGACCATTGTACATGATTGGAGGATCATGTGTATTAGCTGGAGGGCTAATTTGTGTGGTCAGTGTCCAAAATTTTAAGTATAGTCTTAGTATAAATATTTATTAACTATTATTATTTATTACATATAAATTTTACCTGTGAAGAGGCCGATACTCTCTGAGTGTATTTACGGCTATTATTATTATTATTATTATTAATACGCCAACCTGGCGCTCACTACTCAGTAGGACAGTACTGGGTAACATTCACCTATACCGGCATTATGCAAGGTATTAGGCTCTGTGGAAGGGTAATGTACCAAACCAATCCGTAAAAGTACCGTAGTACATTCACGGACGGGTTTGTCACATCACTCCTTATATTGTTGTTGTTGTTGCTTGAAACGAGGTGTTATGTGTCTATTTTGGTGTACACTGGTTCGTACGACGAGACTTTTGTGGGAGCGTAGATGTTGGCTCAATGACAAACGGCTGTGAATGCCTAGTTCGTTTTCGTGTCCTCAGATGGTAGGTAGGAGTAGGGACAGAGGGAAGGGAAAGGACTGTTTGTGTTTGTGTGTGTGTTTGTGTATGTGTGTGGATGTGTCTTTCTATTTTACGTTTCTTGGTGTAGATGTTTTCTGGTTCATCAAATTGCTCATTAAGATCGGGTGTTCCTGGAACTGCGCGTTTAGATGGTACAGAGGTTGACGGACCTTGTGTGTTATTGAGTTGGGGAGGATTGTGCACCAGAGCGGTAACAGTGACAGTGCGGCAGTTGTTCGATCCCCCCTCTCCATCAGACGAATCTGGATCTGTATGTGTGTTAAGTGTTTGTCTTTCAGTGTTAGTGTATTGTGTGTTTATGTATGTGTGTTGTGTGTCAGTAGGATGAGTGTCAGTGTATTGTTCGCTCACTGTAGATGGCTCAGATGGAGTAGAAGCAGGTCTTGTGCTTTCACATATCGCAGTCGGATTCGTATTACTGAGGAACTTCCGTACTATACGACACGTGTTTATGATCACTGCCTTTTGCATAGTGACATATGTGTATTTTGGGAGACCCAAAAGGCTCAAACTATTATGTAGTGTGTGTGGAATGACCCCGGTGGCACTGAGCACTATTGGAACGATGTGGACATGTTCCATTCGCCATTGTTGTTTTATTTCGGCTGCGAGGTCAGTGTATTTATCCAGTTTAACTGCGTGTGTTTTTTGTAAGTTGTGTGTATTTGGAACCGCAATATCGATCAGATAGGTTGTCTTAGTGTTTTTCATTACGAAGGTGATATCTGGTCGATTATGATTTATGGTCTTATCTGTAATAATCGACCGATCCCAGTAAAGTCTACAGGAGTCATTCTCCGCTACTACTTTTGGTGTGAGCTTGTAGTAAGGTGTTTTATCGGTTATAAGGTGGTGCTTAACCGCTAGTTTCTGGTATATGATTTTGCCAACCTGGTCGTGACGGTGTTTGTATTCGGACTGAGCGAGCTGAGTACAGGCAGCTGTGATGTGTTGGATCGTTTCAGGTTTGGAATGGCATCTCCGGCATGAGTCAGATGTTATTGACGAGTCACGAAGTATGTATTTTGAGTAATTCTTTGTATGAATTACTTGATCTTGTATAGCTAGCATGAATCCTTCAGTCTCCGGGAAAAGACTTCCTTGACTCAACCAGGCGTGCGACGCTGCTTTGTCGACGTTACTCTGATTAAGATCATGTGGATGTCTCCCATGTAAAGGCTTCCGAATCCATTGCTGAATTTTGTCCTCCTTCGTGACCAAACGGCAAAAACTATCTGGCATTTCTGTGTGTGAGAGGTTTAATGGTGTGTATGCCTGGTCGGCTTGGATTATTACATTGTGTAAGTGTGATGTGTGTGTTTTGGTGTAAAAGTATTCTCGCAAGTTATGAACCTGTTTATTATGCGTGTTCCTTATGTCTATAAGACCTCGACCCCCTTCGGCTCTTGGTAGCGTCAATCGTTCTATCGCTGCTTTGGGATGATGAATTCTGTATTTGGTCATAAGGACGCGGGTCTTGATCTCGATGTTTGTCAAGTCCGTAGGCGTCCATTTGATTACCCCAAATGAGTATGTTAGCACCGGAACTGCGTAGGTGTTAATTGCCTTTTGGTAAAATGGTTTTTTTTCCATCAAGGTGGGTGCTCAGTAATCTCCGTACACGCGCTAGGTATTGCTGCATCAGGTGTTGTTTACAGCGCTGTGATCTATACGTTCGTCCTGATTGAATCCGAGATACCGGTACGACTCTCCCTCGTCCATGGGCTGCATAACAGACTCTGGTTCGAGTTCGAATGCGACCGCATCTCGTTTTCCTCCAGAACGACATTGTGTTCGACATTTATCGATTCCGAACTCCATACAGAGGTCTCGCGAAACCTCGTTGGAAAGTCCCAGCAGCTGCTGTAATTGATGTTTAGTAGCTGCATAGATCTTAATATCATCCATGTACATTAGATGTGAAATGGTATGGCGCGAATTCGTTTGCGTACCTACATTGTAACCGTATTTGGTTTCATTTAACAGGCGAGAAAGTGGATTCATTGTGAGACAAAACCATAATGGACTCAATGAGTCGCCTTGGAATATGCCGCGTCTTACTTGAATAAGGTCGCTTGTTGTTTTTTCATTACCAATACTCAAATGTAAGGTCGTTCGCCAGTCGGACATGATCGTTCCAAGGAAGTTCACGATACTTGGGTGTATTTTGTACAGCTCCAATACTCTTCGTAACCAGGAGTGCGGGACCGAATCAAATGCCTTTTTATAATCAATAAACGCTGTGTACAGGTTACGTTTTCTCCCTTTCGCTTGTTCCAGTACTACGGAGTCAATCAGAAGCTGCTCTTTGCAGCCTTGTGACCTCTTTCGACATCCCTTTTGTTCTTCTGTCAGTATGGTGTTAATCTGACAATGCTCATTGATCTTTTCTGCCAGACAGGACGTCAAAATCTTATACACTGTAGGCAAGCAGGTGATAGGCCTATAATTCGCAGGATTTTTTGTATCACTGTTTTTAGATTTCATGTATGTGATACCCTGCGTTAGGAACTTCGGTGTCAGGTTTGGTGTTCTTATAAATAGTGTGAATTGTTCAGCGAGGTACTTGTGTGTTGATGTAAAGTGTTTGAGCCAGTAGTTTTGTATGTTATCGATGCCAGGTGCCTTCCAGTTATGCGATCTCTGTAAAGCTCTGGAGACGTCCTCTGTAGTAATGTCCGTATAGGGCATCTCCGAAAGATGTTCGTTATTCCTGCACTCTGTATCGATCCAGCTGGCTTTATCATTATGGTCAATGGTGTTGGACCATATATTCGCCCAGAAACTATGGAGTGCGTTCTTCTCCGGTAGACCATTACTGTCAGTTACCGTGTTCGTTAGAGACTGATAAAACCGTCTCTCGTTTTGCTGAACGCTTGGTTTTGTCGTCTGCGTTCAGTACTGGTCTTATATCTTCGTAAGCGCTTCGCTAGTGCTGTTAATTTTTGGTGAAGCGTATCTCTGATCTCTGTGAGTGTTTTATTGGGTTCCTCGTATTGTGTGTGTACTGTGTGTTTGTGTAATATGTCGTGTATGTATTTGTTGAGCCGGTTGGACCTCGTACCCTGTTGGTATTGGGTGATCCTGCCGAGGTTGCATCGGATGTTGCTGATGCGTTTATTCAATCGTGTTTCCCAGGCAGGAGTTTTGTGTTCCTTCGAGTTGTGCGCTACAGGTGGTGTTACATCGGACCCGTTACAACGTATAGCTGCAACGGCTCCACAGTAGATAGCTGTGTGTAACTCGATAAAATTGTCACAAGTTTGTAAGTGTTGAGGCAGTATTATGTTATTTAATATCTCAACGATCTCAGCCAATCTACGTGAGGTGTGTTGTTTAGGCAACAAGTACCGATGTGTGGGGTCCGTCCCTTCGAATTCAGTAAGCGCTGTGTTAAATTCCAGTTCGATCTTTTGCAGTAGGGTGTCATTTACTGCTGTTTCATGGTGGTTAGGCTCATTCTCGACAAGCTGTTGAGTGTCGTTTTGTGTGGGGCTCCCCATTTCTGGTGGGCCATCGTCGGCCTGACTTTCTTCATTTTGAGCAAATTGATGCGCGACTTGTGTTTTAATAGTGTTTATGAGGGAAGAAGGTATAAGGTTATTGGTGAAAATGACACGTTTTTGGTCTGCCAGTCTCTGTTCAGTGACGCGACTAAGGTGAGGGTAGGTGCGCGCGAACTCTTGATGTAATTTCGTACGGTAACCAGTTTTGTCCGTTTCAAGTTTAGTAACTTGGAAGTATGTGCGTACGATGAATTCATTCAGTTCATCTGTCCATTGCATACGCACACGCTTCTTACCAGCTTTAGTGGTCCCCAAAGGATGCTCCGAGGAAACACTTAAAGTCGGCTGAGCCAAAGGTGTTGGGGGCTCTGTAAGTAGGGCAGTAGCGTTTTGGCTGAAGGTGTTATTACAGCTGACAGGTGGCTGCCTAGAACCCAGCCTGTCGTCACCGCGATCTAAGCTGTCACATTCAGTGGTGACCCTGATGTGCCCGGTCGCTCCACCGGCAGCGGCACTTTTCCGAGGCTTTTTCTTAAATCTCTCCATCCTAATGGGTTGTCCTTTTAGTCGCCTTTTACGACAAGCAGGACTTACTGTGGGGAAATTCTGCAAAGTGAAGCCCCCACCCACAGGGCGTTTATTATTATTATTATTATTATTATTATAGACTTTTACGCCAACCTGGCGCTCACTACTCAGTAGGACAGTACTGGGTAACATTCACCTATACCGGCATTATGCAAGGTATTAGGCTCTGTGGAAGGGTAATGTGCCAAACCAATCCGTAAAAGTACCGTAGTACATTCACGAACGGGTTTGTCACATCACTCCTTATATTGTTGTTGTTGTTGCTTGAAACGAGGTGTTATGCGTCTATTTTGGTGTATACTGGTTCGTACGACGAGACTTTTGTGGGAGCGTAGATGTTGGCTCAATGACAGACGGCTGTGAATGCCTAGTTCGTTTTCGTGTCCTCAGAGAATAGGTAGGATTAGGGACAGAGGGAAGGGAAAGGACTGTTTGTGTTTGTGTGTGTGTTCGTGTATGTGTGTGGATGTGTCGTTCTATTTTTCGTTTCTTGGTGTAAATGTGTTCTGGTTCATTTATTATTATTATTATTATTATTATTATTATTATTATTATTATTATTGTTATTATTATTATTATTGTTATACGTAAATATCGCGACTGCACTTCAAAAACCCCCAGGCGGAGGAAAAAGTGTCCGTGCAGCGTACCAGGTCAGGTACTTCTAGGTCAGGTACGTAATGTCCGTCATACAGCATCCCCTTCCTGGCCTTCCCTACCTAATAAATCCCCGAACCTCGCTGCGAAACCATAACAGTGGGAGATTCGAGGGCAGGTCCAATGGATGTTCGAGGACCCGCTCTAAACGGGGCATGGGGTTCAAAGGTGTTCATGAACTCCCGGAAAAAGTCGTCTCGTGCGACCGAAGCGTGCGGAGCGTCCCGATGATAACTGCTTTTTGCATTGACGCCGCTAACATGTTGGCGTGAGATCTACAAGCCGGAATGATGTTAAGATTGCGCACAAAGGAGTTATGCATACCCCCCAGACATCCGATTATAAGTACGACCAAGCGGACCGTATAGCCCGGGTACAGTTGTCGCAGCTCGTGTATTAGATCTTGATATTTAATCCTTTTTTGCTCCTCCTTTTCGACTATGTTAGTTTCCGCCGGAGCAGAGAACTCGATAACATACATAGTCTGAGATGTTAAATCTTGGAGCACAACATCAGGCTTATTAGCGGTCAATTGCCTGGTAGTTGCAACCGGCATATTCCAAAAGATCTTGCACTTTTGGTTGGCAACAAAGGATTCTACTTCCGCAGGATCGTAGGGCAAGACTGGTGTTTTGTCAACTTCGTAATGATGAAGAAGATAAAAGTAGAGCACACGCAACGCTGCATTATGGCGATGGATATAGGTGGATTTAGCATAATAAGAACAACCTGAAGTCAGGTGCATTAAGGTTTCCGGGTATGCTTTGCATGCCCGACACGAGGTATTCGAAACCCCTTTATTACCCATCACATATTTTTGGTGTGTTAAGGTGTTCCACACTCCATCTTGAGCTGCCATGATAAAGCCCTCCGTTTCCGATTTAAGTCCATTAGCTCTCAAGAAAGCCCAAGTGAGTTCGCTCGAAAGGCCAAGGTTGTCAAGATGACGGTAGAACATACCCTGGTGAACTTTGTCGCGATGCTGATTGAGCAGATGTTGTTGCTCGGCTCTCTTGATTGCCGACTTTTGGCGCGACTGTGATAGTGAAAGAATGTTATCATCACCGTCGCGATTACGCGGATCGAAGGCTAAGCCCAAGATATCGGCGGCACGTTGCGCTGCTGTGAATAAAAATGCGCCTACGCCAGCAAGCTCGTGATCCCTGACGAGTTGCAATAGCGGGTCTGAACTGTTAAGTACACGACAAGCTGTACCCAAGACTATACGGTCATGTAAACGTTCGACTGACAGGAGCCCCCTACCCCCTAGGTCTCGTGAGAGGTAAAGTCGTTGTGTCGATGCGCGTGGGTGCAAACTACGATTGATGTTCATTATTTTTCGCGTGTCTCGGTCTAGTTCCTCCAATTCATTCACATTCCACTTAATTGAGCCAAAAGTATATAAAAGGATGGGTATGGCTAACATATTTGTAGCGCTGGTTTTATTCTTCGCCGACAATTCGGAACTCCAAATTTGTCGGAGAAGGCGCTTATATCTACTACTTAAGGCGGCCTTCATGTTCTTCACGTCCTGGATGTGACTTTCGCCAACACCAAGGTACTTATAGGTCGCTCCTTCATCAAGATGTTCTATGATGCTTCCATCCACTAATTGGGCGTGTGAATCAAAATTCGGAACTACACCATGCTTACAGTGCACCACCGCGCATTTGTCCAGTCCGAACTCCATACCGATCGCGTGCGTGTATTTGTGTGTTAATTTTAGAGCGCAGTTGAGATCACTCTCCGACGAGGCATACAGTTTTAAGTCATCCATATAAAATAAATGTGTGACTTTATGCTCGCGATTTCCTAGCGGGCCACACAAGTACCCGGGTTCCTTTCTCAGGCTGATTGACAGGGGCAACAACGAGATGCAAAACAAAAGTGGGCTGAGGCTGTCTCCTTGGTATACGCCTCGTTTGTATGTCACCAACTCCGTTGACACAACGTGTTCACCGGATGTTATTGTGAACCTTGTTTTCCAGAGCGGCAACAGGTGTTCAATTATTATTATTATTATTATTATTATTATTATTATTATTATTATTATTATTATTATTATTATTATTATTTTAAAAATTAAAATTGGAGCACTGCTGCCGGTGGATGGCGCGATCAGCAGTGTCCGGCGGCATCGCCAGCGGAGGGCATGCGCCGCCATATAAACCATGGTATGTAATATAATAAAACAGACACAAAACAGACAGGGACACATAAATGCATTAGACAGCGGACAAACACATACGATAAAAAAACAATAGAACAATCAGATCCTGCCATCCCAGGATCTAGTGAAACGCTCGATGAGGACAGGCTATGACGGCACAACGGGTCATATCAGTTAGGTGGCCTGTCCTCACTTTAGCATAATAACGGATTCGCACCACTGAACAAAAGAGCAGTTGTCAGTGGTGCGGAGCAATTTCACAATATATAACTGGACTTTTTTTTATAAATTTTCAGAACTGACTGGGGGCTTGAAACCGCCCAGCAACATTAGACAACAACAAAAATTAAAACAATACCTCCAGAGGTCTAAAGAGCCTCTGGTGGCATAACAAATGGTAAAAAAGAAAAGAAAAGAAAGCGTGCAGATAAGAAAGAGCTAACAAACAAAAATATTTAAAAACAAAGAGTTAATTATTAAAAAAAAAACAACAATCTTATTAAAAAATAAAAACAACACTATCACAGACAACAATATCATATCAAAAAATTTCTTGCTCCGTGACACGATTCCGCTCCCCATAGTCTCGACAATTCCGAAATGGTTTCGTCAACACCTAGGAACTCACACATGTAGGGACAGTGACATCCGATTACTGAGCAACATGTACTGTTCTGTCAGATAACTGATTAAAAGGTACATGTGCCGTTCTGTCAGATGTCGGGGTCAACCGACACGGGAGACCGGTACGATGGCTAGACCACATTCGTCCGAGTCGAGACTACAGGGAACGGGACAGCGCCACAGAGTATCACAGAGCCGACGTCTGACCTGAGTTCGTATCACTTCGCCACATCGACGCCCACGAACGCATCCGTACGAGGGAAGACGACGTCTCCTTACTGGGCGAGCTCGCTCAAGCTGTCCGGGCAGACGTCGACCCGCACGTGGCTATTATTATTATTATTATTATTATTATTATTATTATTATTATTATTGTTATTATTAATCTTAGGTAAGCCAACTGTTTGTAGGAAGTTCCAAACGTCATTTGTGTCATTTCTTTTGAAAATTTGCGTTGGATATTTTATTTTTGGGCGTAAATCGTAAATTTATCTAATTTAGTTTTACTTATTATCTTGATTACCTATTCCTTTTACCTATTATCTATTATTTACTATTATTGATTTTCCCGTTCGTTAAATAAAATTTGATTATGGATGCTTAGGCTGACATTTCATACGTTGGCTTAAAACGCGATGAGCTTATGTACGAAATCGTGAGGCATGGAAGAGTCCCTACAGCTCTTACAGCTAGACAAATGACCTCTATTGAATTCAGGGTTAGAACTTGATCGTACCTTTAGTCCACTGTTAGTAGGTGAAGTAGGTAGCTTGCGTGCTAAATACACTCAAATTTGTGCTGAAGTCCGGTTGTTTGTCGGTCAGGAAGATTCTCTCGAATATCGATATTTGTCGAACCGTATTGCATTGTTTGCGTCGGTTAAATTTAGTGAAAAATCGCCAGCTTAGAGACGACCCTACCGCTCCTTATTTCGAACAGGCCAATTTATTAGAGGAGTCTTTTAATAATTTAGATACGGAACTTCTGGAACGTACTAGACAGTTTCTCGTCCATGTCCCTTCGTCCGTTAATCCTGGTTTACCTCCTTATAAACCGCCACCCGTTTATAAGTGGAATGTTCGCTTTTCTGGCACCGGAAATGTCCAAGAATTCATTAACCGAATTCATGAACTTGCCGAAGCGCGTCATGTTTCACACCATGACCTTTTTAATTCAGCGGTCGATTTATTCGAGGGACCTGCTCTCACTTGTTACCGTGCCACAAAGCCAGACGTTCAATCATGGGACCAGTTATTAGACTCACTTCGTGTCACCACATTATGGCTTACCCACCTCCGACGATGCTATACGGAAAAACATTTATAGCATTAAACAGGGTCAGAACGAACGATCAGTCGATTTATTTGTTCATTTGAAACAGCTGTTTTCTAGATTAGCTGTTCCTCCTGATGATTTCGAAAAATTGACATCATCACCTCTGCTCTATCCCGGAAGAATGTTCTGTTGGTATCCACCAGTTTGTGCGATACCTTCGACAAACTTAATACTGTTTGTGCGCAACTTGACCGTGTCAAATTAGACCATGCACCCACTCGGACCGGTAATACGTCACGCGTTTATCCATCCACCTCACAACAGTCAACTACCAGTACCTCTGGCAATCGGTCTGTCCGTTTTGTAAGTGCACTGAAGTGTTTTAATTGTAGCGAAACAGGTCACCATTTTCGGGATTGTACTAAGCCGCATAACCGATATTGCTATCGTTGTGGTGCTCCTAACGTTACGGTTAGGACTTGTTCAAAATGCAACCCGTCTTTAAACACCGCTTGAGCCGTCAGTTGCTCGTCAAAAGTTCAAAACTGGTTCTCCCTCCATCTCTTAAGCGTGATTCCCACGAACGGACCACCTGGTTACAAACCGTACGTCAATTTTGTACTTCTCCACCTCCATCTAATACTTCGTTGAGTTCGATGTATCTGTTTGTTACTGTAAAGAACGATTTTCGTCCGTATGTCCGTTTAACTATTTCTGGACCTAAAGCTTTGGGCTTATTGGACTCTGGTGCATCTATCTCAGCAATGAGCTCTAGACTCTATGAGCAAATAAACCATAATCAACCACCTTTATGCCAACTCAGCCCATACATGCAAATTACTGTCGGAAATAGATCATCATGTCATCTCAAAGGAAAAGCTTTCATTTCTTGTCGATTTCATGGTCGTACCGCTACGGTACCGATACTTATTATAGACGAACTTTCTAACGATTTACTGTTGGGTGTTGATTTTATTAAGCAGTTCGGTATTTCTGTTGACTTCAGTGCCAATAAATACGAGATCACCGCTTCTGATATCTACTCACTATAGCTAGATCAGTCATTGACATCTGAACAGCGGCATCAGTTAGAAAAATTAATTGCAGGTTTTCCTCAACCTGATGACTTACCATGCACCTCGGCTATTGTTGACAAAATTCTCAGAGTCCATGGAATAATCCCGTCGTGGTCGTAAATAAGAAAAGTACTGATGGTAGTCCTAAATTTCGCTTTTGCCTCGATATTAGAAGGTTGAATGCATGCACGAAAAAGACGCCCATCCCCTACCTTTCATGCATCAAATCTTAGAGTGTTTAGGGAACGCTAGTTACTTTACCACCCTCGACCTTAAGTCCGCCTTTTGGCAAATACCGTTAGAACATAGTAGTCGGCCTAAATGCGCTTTCTCTGTACCTGGTCGTGGCCACTTCCAGCCAAAAAGGATGATGTTCCGTTTAACTAATGCTCTAGCCACACAACAACGATTAGTGGATACAATTTTGGGTCGTAGTCTCGAACCCTATGTATTTGTCTATCTAGACGACATTTTTATCGCTAATACGTATTTTGAAGATCACTTGAAGACGTTACATGAGGTGTTATCACGGTTGAAAGCTGCAAATCTCACGCTTTCTTTAGACAAATACCATTTTGCAAAACGTGATTAATATATCTCGGGTTCATAATAAATCAAACTGGAATCCAAGTAGGTTCGGAGAAAACTAGTGCAATTGCTACCTACCTCGTTCCTAAAACTGTAAAACAAGTTCGTTCCTTTTTGGGAATTGTTTCTTTGTTCCACCGTTGGATCCCTCACTTTACCGAACTTGCAGCACCGTTAACTAAACTGACACGGAAAAATTGTAAGTGAGATCGGAACGACGCTACCTAAAAGTCTTTCGATTCACTTAAATAGCACCTTCTATCTCCACCAATACTTAGCTGTCCTGATCCATACTTGCCTTACACAATACAGTCCTACGATTTCGATATCGTACAGCGTAAAGGCTCCTCACGTACCTTACGTGATGGTTTGTCCCGTATCCCAACTGACATAAACTTGATTGAGGTTACTGACAATCACATTGATCGCTGGTATCGGAAAATGCTTTTTAGTATCGAACAGTTTCTCGATAGTTATTCCCATTGGAAATTTATGGATGGTAAATTGTATAAATTTTGTAGTCCGGTAAATCCACTCGATAAAGACGAAGATCCGTGGAAATTAGTGCTAACTACATCACTTAGAAAAGATGCTTTACATGAATGTCACGACAATGAAACATCTGGTCACTTCGGTTGTTACAAAATCCTTTGTCGTTTATCACAAACATATTACTGGCCTGGAATGCGTACTGGTGTACTTCGATATTGCCGTTCATGTTCAGTCTGTGCCCAACATAAAGTAGAACGTAAGCTACCTGCTGGATATTTGGGTAAAAAAACTATAATTAAACCTTGGTCAGTTTTATGCACCGATCTTGGAGGTGCGTATTTTATGTCGACTAACAGACATCGCTTTATTATAGTCATATCGGATTTATTTACTAAGTTTACGTTTGTTTACCCACTCCGTGAAGCTAATGCGAAAAACATCCTTAAAATTTTCGATAAAGTGTTTCTCACTTTCGGTTTTTGCGACTCACTTGCTGTGACAATGGTACACAGTACGTGAGTAAGGAATTGTTGCAGTACTTTAAGGATCACAACATCCAAGTCCATCTTTGTCCAAAATTCCATCGGCAAAGTAACCCCACCGAACGAGTTATTCAAACAGCTAAAACACTTATAACTTCGTATATAAATGATAATCAGCGTAACTGGGATTTAAATCTTGATGCTTATAATTTCGCTATTAATTCCGCTGTGCATCATACTACTCAATTTTCGCCCGCGTATCTTATGTTTGGTCGTGAAATTAAAATATTGGGTACTCCTGCATCTCAAAATCCTTTACCTGCAGATATTAACGTTGATGACTGTCCTGAACGTACCAAAAACTTAAACCAAGCATGTCGTTTATTACGTGAACGCATCTCAATATCTCAGGATAATAGTGTTAATAGATATAATCTCCGTCATCGTTTTGCTACTTATAATTAGCTCCAAAATTTATACAAATTTCTAAAAAGCTCTCGGACAATCGCTACGAACTAACATCTATAGATGGTAAAAACTTAGGAGTTGACCATGTATCTATGTTAAAGCCATTTATCGAGCGTATAATTAAAATTTAGAGTTCATTCTGTACTTATTATTTTCCTTTCATTATACGTTAACTTTCTCTTTTCGTTTCGTTTAACTTTGGTGACATTCTTATTTAAACTGTATTTCTTTTAGTTTCGGAATTTTTCCGTGTATCTCGTCTTTTGTTCGTCCGTTTTAGCAGTGCTGCTATGGCTAAGGAATCTAGCAGCTGGTGTACTGTTTCGCAGACCACCGGGTAGGAGCCGCTGGAAACCGCGAAACGTGTGACAAATAGAACTCGCCATACGCATACGTAGATATTTTTTTTTCCGACACCCGGGTCGTATTCAACGTAAACAGACATTGCCTTTCCGTTGAATACGTCCTTCCGAGCAGGACCTTTTTTTCTTTCTTTCCTTTTTGCTGTGCCATTCCCGGCATGAGAATTGGATGGTGAGCGCACTTTTCTTGTTGGTTCGCCGGTAAAAGTCCGTACAATCAGACAAGGAGTCTATCATCTGGATCAGTCCGTTTTTTTTGTCTTATCTTATTCGTTTAACCTGTTTCTCTGTCCGTCTGTTGTCTGTTATCTTTGTCATTTTTCAGTTTGTCCGTTAAATTATATTTAAATTTACGTCCGTCCGTTTTATTAGTCACCAAGTTAAATTTAAATTCTGTTATTATCTTGTTTGTAAACTGTATCTACAATTTTCTCTATGTTTATTCCTTTACGTAAACTTTCATATTCTTGTTTTACCTCCCTAACTTCATATATGATTTGTATATTCCTATTCCGGTTCCTCAGGCTTTAAGCTTAAACAAAGTTTTAAGTTCGTAAGGCTTTAAGTTCAGCATGATTTGTTAACTTCGAGCACGACATGAATTAAGCTTCATGTTATTTAATTTACGTCCTACGCTATCTTTACTTCTATCTTACGCTACGTCTAATTTTGTTTTACTTTAGCTAAGCTTTAGTTTAGTATCTAATTAAAAATTTAGTTAGTAATTACGGCTCATTTCGTTAGCGCCGATCAGTAAAATTTTAATTGTATATTATCGTTACGTCAATAGTTTTATTATCTAATTTACACCGCAAATCCAATTTTACGTAGTGGTCGGTACAAATTTAAGGGGAAGTACGTAAAATCGGAAGATCAGGGGCGTCGGTAAACTTTTGTTTTGGGGGGTTGGTAAATATTATTTATCTGAATTTATTTAAAACAATATTATCTTAAGAGACAATTTAGACCTAAAATTCGGTTGTGTAGACAAAGGAAATCGAATGTTATACTAATGAATATGAGTGACGACTTTTAGAAAACTGTCGAAAAATCAACTTCACTATCGCATTCATCAGCGTAAAGACGCCAAATAGCGGAAGCTGACAAAAATTCTAGAATATTCTACTTTTGAACTGGCAAAGATACCAAAAAACAAACTTCACTATTGAATTGCGCACTAAAAATTAGATTAAGCAGCGCATTTTGACAAAAATTCTAGAATGTTCTATTCGTCAACTAACAAAGATATCAAAAAATCGATTGCACCATTGAATTGCTCATCGAATAAAAGACGGAATAGCACATTTTCATTAATGTTCTAGAATATTCTATTTGTCAGATAGCAAAAATTGTTTGTCAAAATCGGACATTTGGTTTACATTAGTTTAATTTCGGTTGGAAAATTAAGTGGTGCAGTAGTTTTTCCAATATCTTTGTTAGTTGACAAATAGAATATTCTAGAACATTTCTCAAAATATGTTATTTGGTTTCTTTTTTAGTACCCAATTCAATGGCGACGTTTGTTTTTGAATATCTTTGCTGGTTGACGAATAGAATATCCCAGAACATTTGTCAAAATGTGTAATTTGACCTCTTTTTCAATGGACAATTAAATGGTACAATTGATTTTTCAATATCTTTGCTAATTGACAAATAGAACATTCTAGAATTTTTGTCAAACTACACTGTTTAATCTCATTTTTAATGACCAATTCAACAGTGAAGTTTGTTTTTCGATACCTCTGCTAGTTGATGATTAGAATATTCTAGAATTTTACGTTACTCATCTTGCATTTGCATTTTGCATATTACGTATGCAGAATATCTGC
The DNA here is from genome assembly GCA_035578155.1 of Brachynemurus nebulosus. Classification (NCBI taxonomy): domain Eukaryota; kingdom Metazoa; phylum Arthropoda; class Insecta; order Neuroptera; family Myrmeleontidae; genus Brachynemurus; species Brachynemurus nebulosus. The sequence goes on along the minus strand of JAPWDM010000033.1, from coordinate 1,527,438 downwards.
ATATATATCTGCAGTGAAATTTTGAAATTTTTAAAGGCTACGAGACCCTCAGACAGTATTACCTACGGCACTGACTCTGGCTTGGTACATAAATTTTCACCAACACAGACAAACATCAACATATCTGTGAGAGGAGAACCCCACTAAATCGCTGACGTCACTACGTAAAATCGGAGTACGTACCATTGGATGGCCACTGTATGTAGTTTCTAGTCAAGTGGGGTTTATAATGGTTAGTAATTATGCCTTCACAGGAAGTTCACTCAGTTTTGTTTCGGTTTAAGTTGATCGATCGCGCTTAGTGCCATGCGAGACTTAAATCTTACCTTTTCGTTTATTGTTAGTTATTTTTTTGACGAAACTGGCTGACCTTTGCTGAGTGGCGAAATTTACAAGATCTTACGTATCTTTTTCTCTTGGGTGAAACCTAATTGCCTTTTATGCCTAGGGATCAATCGCTATTATGTGTGAATTTCGGCTGACCGCATACACTATATCATTTCTCATATACATTTTTGCTTTGCAAATCGCGTTTGCGGATTTATATCTGAGTAAACTCAGATCATTAAAATGTAATTAAATTTATATGTGTTTATCAGATTTAGTTTGTAAGTAGTAGTATAATAAGTTAATTACGCGAAAGCGGATATTTATTTGAATTAATTTCGGATATGTATGTCTGACCTATCAGATTCAGCTTTATAATTAGGGGAGACACGGATATGTACTAACAGATTTTACTTTTTTGTTAATTTAACGGAAATGAAACTAGTTAGAGATTTTTATTTTAAATCTTATGAAACATCAACTATCTGTCTATGACTTCTATAAAAACTCACATATCCCCTGCACTTTCCACGGAAAACCCATTTAAAAAAAATGTGTTTGTTAATACTTACCCCACTTCTGGGGTAAGTTTTAACAACCTTGGGGAAAGTATTAATAGTACATTTTATATGATTATGATAATATTTTATAAATATGTGTGGAAAATAAAACAAAGTATCATATTTAACGTTTTTATTTTCAAAAAAGAATCAACATAGAAAATTTTCATTTATATTTATCTTTACTTAATTTAAATTAAAGCTAATCATCAGATAACAAACAGTTAGTTTTTATTAAGTCGTAATAATTATATTAAAAATCAACAAAATAATGTTACTTTGATCTTAAGAGCAAAACAAAAATTGGCAGTCTTCAGTAGACAATCACAGTCTTTCAATATTTTCTATGTTAAAAAAATATTTACTTATTAATAAATAATTAATCTTCAACTGTTTACTTAACATATTATAATTTTTAAAATATATGATAATTCAGCTTTAGTAATCATTATCAGAGTTACAATTTATACATATAAAAGATAATTTTTTTCCCTGAATACAAGTTCCATGGGCCCATTGATTGCAAGATCTGCATTTGTATCCGTTAAAATCGCAGATTTCCTTGTTCGTTTACGTTTGAAATTAGCAGTCCGCGGTGGCGCCTTTGGCATTGGTAGAAAATCTTCTATAGAAAAATTTACACATTTGTCAATATTTGGTGATTCAGCAGTCGGCTCCTTAGACATGTTATCATTGATTTTAGACACAATATTGGAATTTGATGAATCAGCAGACGGTTCCTTCGACATTTGATCAATAACTTCAGACACGCTTATACCAATATCAAAGCTATCGATTTCCATTTCCGGTAGCATAAATGAATCCAAATTCAATGATAAATTGTGAATACTTAAACTGTCTGACGAGTCTGCATCTGGCTGATCGTTTAGAGAAACATTTAACTCATTTGACCTCACTGACCGCACGACATTTGACCTTGAAACTTCAGTTTGATTTGGGGGTAAATCCGAATAAGATGACAGCGTAAGATCATTATGAGTATCGTTTTTTGTGTTGGAAGTCACTTTGCTGGACTGATTTACATTGTCATTCGATTCAATTTGTGTGTTAGAGTTGTGCTGATCTTGCACTTTCGTGTCCAAATTACTAACACCTGCAGTCAGTTGCGGTTCAATACAATCATTTTCCTTATTTGGGTTGGGGCGATCTGTTACAAAGGATGGTCCATAGTCCAAATCTTTGAACACATCTTCGTTACACGGCCAAATACCAGCTCTTCTAAATGAGTTCATTATGTTCTTGGGAGTAAAACGTCACCCCAACGTCTAAAGGCTGGAGGCTGTGTGAGCAGTGCGGTGGAAATGACAAAAGAATGACATTGTTTTCTTTGGCCTTGTTAACGACTTCTATATTGATGTGGGAATGATGATTGTCGAGAAGCAACAAAACAGGATCTTCAGGTGTTGGTTTTGTGTGTTTAATAAAATGATTTAAAAAGATAACAAATTCTTTTTGCGTCATCCATCCCGAACTGTTTCCTGCACCTATAGACTCAGGGGGGCCATTGCTAATAAATATGTCACTGTAACGGATCCTTGGAAATATGAACATACAAGGGACAGTGTTCCCAATAATATTTGCTGCAGTTGCCAGAGTCACTAAAGTGCCTCTTTCGGCTGATGTAACAGCTCCAACCTGTTTCAAATCTCGTTGCGCAACGATTTTTTAGGCTTTTGTACAGTAGTGACTCCAGTCTCATCAACATTCCAAATCCTACTTGGAGGGAATCTGTATCTCTGAAGAACTTCTCTGTACTTTTCAAAAAATTCATGGACGTTTGTGCGGTTGAATGAGGTGGCTCGACTCAAACTTGTGGCTTCAGGACTTCGAATTGATAAGTTTGGATTTCTTTTCATGAAAGATGTGAACCAATCAGTGCCAGCCATCTTGTTCTTATGCCAATTTTCTGGAATTTTTTCTATCTCGTGATACACAGCACGTTCATAAGCTAATTTTCTCACTTGTTCAGGAAGAAGTCCAAAGTAAATCTTGGCACATTTTATAAGATAGTCTCTAATGGAGAACTCTTGAATTTGGAAAAAAACCAGTCTGGGCTTTTTATATCCGATTTCCAGGGTATTTCCTTTTTTAATATTCTTAACATATTTATAAAGTGTTACAAAACAAATATTGAACTGCTTTGCCACTTCTCTATATTTTCGATTCTTATCCAGTATTTCTTTTGCTGCCAACTCATATACTTCTTGAGCAGTGGTGCCCCGTGTTGTTTTTTTTTTTTATAAATCCTCATACTGAAAGAAAAAAGAAAACAAGCCGTAGTGTGTGTGACTCTGCCAAGTCGCGCCAAAAACTCCCTTATAAAAAAGTTGTCTTATTCACCGTGAAATAATTAGCACCCTATTAAATTTATTTTCATAGTCGAGAAAAATGTTTTCTGTACATTCAGAAGGAGAAATAACTTTTTAGTAGCGGCGTTCAAGTTAATTTGGCTGGATTAGATACCGGATTTTTTTTCGTTGCCAAAGCCTTCATTGAAAATCAGTAGAGTAGGGACATTGGTCCGCACAAACGTGTTTCCAAGGGGTGACCAATTTCTTTTAGTGGGCTCCAGCATACACTACGTCATCAAAAGTATGGGGACACCTTCGCCCTAGGGGGTGCCCACACTTTTGACACGGCAGTGTACCCCAACATTAAGTACAGTAAAGCGCCAAAAGTGTGGACACCGCCCTGGGTCAAGATGTCCCCATACTTTTGACGACGTAGTGTGTTTTAGAACTCACTATAAAAATTTGGGCACCCCGTTTGTGCGGACCAATGTCCTCACTCTAAAAATCAGTATACCTACTCTATCACATATTTTCTTTTGAGTATTCCAACATTAATATTTTATTGATTCAACTTTTTTAAGTTAAAAAAATAAAATGATTCTGGTTTGTATTTTTACTTTTAAGAAGGACATTTGAGACAGTCAAAGCCGGCGAGAGAGAAGGTTAGGTGGGGAAATTGCCCGGGGCCCGGAGAATGTAAAAGTACTTTGTTTCTCGTCAACTGTATTTTCTGAGACAAAAATAGGGAAAAAATCAGAAAATTTTTGTCCGTCATTTTTGTCACCGGCCCTGGAAATAGTTAATCTAAATGAATATAATAAAATTAGAGACTATAATTTTAGCAAATTTTTTGAAGGGAAATCAAATATTACAGCCACTGTCATGGTAAAACGTTATTTTTGTAATCGGAAATTTGCTGTTATGCGGGATTCTACGGCAGCGTTATTTTGATGTCTTATTACTGTACTGTAAAATTATTATTTTATTACAATACCAAAAAATTAAATTTAAGATGTTTTCTGATTTATTTTGTATTTTAAAGGAAGCTAACCAACAGCGTCACCGTTTGCGTCATGATGTTTTATATAGGGGGAAGTGTCTTGCGAATCATCTCTCAGCTAGGAGAGAAACTGAAACATTTAACGACGAATTTTATAAAGAAAATTTGGAAGTCAAAATCAATTCGTATTCATGTAATAAATTTAATAAAAAGGTAGACATATTTGATCGACTTGCCAGGTACGTATACATAATAATATCTACCATATAACGAAAATACCTATCTTTGCGATAGCATTTGAATTCAGTATCTAGTTTACGTAAAAGCGTGCTTAAAACTTGTCAAAAATGGTATTAAAATGTTAGGAATCGAACGGCAAATTCACTTAACAGTTACTTTCTACTCTCTAATCTACCAAATGTGTTTCACGATAAGATTTCGTTAATTCTTTAAATATCCAATAATAATCAGAAACTTAGTTTTCATATGAGCAGTTTATAATTTATGTGTCTACTATTTAATGGAAAACCAACATATTAGTTCTTATACCATTTTTAGTATCGAAATTTTAATAATTCTCCTCATTCCCCTTTCTCCTTCTCCTAGTAATTTTACTTCATTTAGCACTCACCTTGCCAGTTATAAGATTGAGAGGGAGTATATGCTTCATTAGATAGGATTTTAAAAGACATTATAGCATTAGTTTGAATTGTTTCTCTATTTTGTACCGAGTTATCTCAAAAAATTAAATTTTATCCCAAATTCTGAAGAGCGGAAATACTTCTAAAATCCGCGAGTTTGTAAATAAAAAAAAAAAGAAAATCTCTTTGACTTTGTATGAAATAATATATTGAAGAATAAAGCAACTCCGAAGGAAGTAGCGAAGGACTTTCCTGATTAATAGGTGTATGTGTATTATAAATTTTAAATCTTAACAAAAATATGTTTAACAATAAATAGAATAAGTTTATTATTAAGTCAGTGTTATCTAAGTACAATAATGTTAATAACGTTCATATAATAACCGACTAACTTTAAATGACTCTTTCTTCCAGTATTATAATTGGAATCTGGATTTTATTTATCGTTACCTGTACCATAATTAATAACGAAAAATCGATGAAATTACTAGGACATATAATAGGTGTGTAATTCTATAGGTAAATAATATTTCAGAAAATTGAAAAGAAGTTATGAAGTTTGTTATTTTAGATATGCAATTACTGCAGCAATTTTCATTATCAAAAAATTGGAGAAAACTCGTCGAAAACAATGAAAAGGACGAATATAAATATATAAATGGTATTCGCTGTTTTGCTATGTTCAATATTATACTGGTACATTGTCTGATGATAGGTGTCTATTTACCCTGGAAAAGTGTATGGAAAATAGAAGAGGTATGTTTAAATAGACAAAACCTTTACGAGTAAATAATTGTCAGTGGCAGATTGTAACATTTTTTTAGAATTTCAAGAACGCTGGATTTGTGGATATGATAGTCGTATCTGTACAAACTTTTTTTCTTTTAAGTGGAATATTTTTGTCCCTTTCAATGTATAAAACAATGGATAAACAAAAATTTAACGTGAGAATGATTCTGAAAATGTTATTCAAAAGATATATGAGGTAACCTATAAAAATATACTAATTCCTAAGGGGTACATACAGTTATATGGGGCGAAATGACGACATTTTCCCGATTTTTTTTTTCAAGACAAAAATAAATATTTATTTAAAAATTGTTAACAGCATTAACTAGTACGTGTATTGAGGTACTTGTTAAATTTTTTTCATAGAAAAATATTTGAAAAGAGCGGAACTACAACTGTATTCCAGGAACGCCTTTTTTTGGGCATCATTTGCGGTGAACATGATAACTTGAGAACGATTCATCCGAAATCAGATTTCAAAAACATTTCGCTAGTATATTTTATTGTCTAGTCGCTGAACGAAGGGTTTGTTAAAATTTAAATTTATTAATTTTAAAAAGTTCATTTTTTCAAGGTGTTAAATTTTCGATGTTTTTGCTCTAAAAAAAAATTTTTTTAAAATTGAAAATCTTTCAGTTAGCGAGTAACTATTACCATAATAAATAAGCAGTATAAATTTGGTGTTAAAAGGATTGATAGTTTTTTTAGTAATCGTGTTCACCGCAAAAATACTTTAAAAAAAACACCATTCTGAGTTAATTGTATTTAAAGTTACAAGTTTGTTTCTTTCATATTCAATGTTGAACAATAAAATAGAGCGACAAAGTCGACGTGCCGCTTATATTATATTATACCGAGCGGCAGCTGCGCATGACCAGTCGCGGGCACTGCTCGAGGCAGTGCGCTATAAATAGCTCTAACTTTTGATCTAATGCTTCGATCGGTACGAAATTTGGTGAGAGTATTCTTGATATAATGTACTTAAAAATTTTCAATAAAAAATTCCGACCATTACAACTGTATATAACCCCTTAAACATGGAAAGTGATTTCTATAAAATACATACAACACACTTAATTGCCGCAGAACTGTTACCATCTTTCTCAAACACATTTACGATTATACAGAAATCAGACATTTCGTATTATACGATCTAATACATGTACTTCAGGATTATTAAAACTGATATATAGGCTTATTTTATAAATAATTACAAACGAACTATTAAAATTAATTTCTACCCTATTTGTAATTTCAAATAGATTAACACCAGCACTGTTTTTTATGATCTTTCTCAACTCTACAATTTTATATCACAAGAATTCAGGGCCAAATTGGGAAGTAGTTTTTGGTGCAAACAGACGACTTTGCAGACGACTTTGGTGGGCTAATCTCTTATACATAAATAATTTTGTCTCCAGTTTCAATCAAATGGTAATAATAATATATATATATATATTGGGTGTGATACTTAATTTTAAAGAAGTTCTAAAATAATGATGTTACTTTGGTATTAGAACTTGGTAATGTTTTGGTGAATATAATGAATGTGAAGTTAAAGTGTTTGTTACAATTTATAAAGTATGTATGATTGATTACTTCGAATAGAAGTAAAAATAAACAAATTTTTATTACATAATAATGTCCAGTTATATTCCAGCAAAGCAATATTTACAGAAAATGTTGCTGAAACTGCTGAAAGGCATTACTTATTTGAAGAACTTACAATAGAGTCCAATATAATAATAAATCTGAAGAGCATTAGGTATCAGTCGACAGACTACAAGTAAACGTCTACAAGCTCTGTATTGTGGTAAATTGGACGAAAAGAGGAGAGGTTTGTATATCCAGGGCTAAAATTTAAAAACCTTAATTTGATAATGAATTCTTTCCTGTTTAACGGCTGTTTTAAGGAAGTGTTTGATAGAATGCTGCTCTCGTAGTCTGCAGAAAAATTATACAAGAATTTCAAGTTTTCTAAAATAAAGTTCGTACGGATGATTATTAGCGAATTTCGAAAACTCGAAATTCAGCTATTACAGTAGGGATCATGACGCAATCTGAGTCCGGGACTATGGCAGAAATATGTTTTGAGGTCCCTAGAATACGAAAATGATATTCACTAAAATTTATATATATATATATATATATATATATATATATATATATATATATATATATATATATATATATATATTTATGTGTTCCCACGATAACTCTCGAACGAAACGTCTAACGCTTATGAAATTTTGTGTGCGGACTGGATTCTGAATTGGCTTGGCTAAGTTCGTTAGCCAGACACGTCGGATACCCAGAAGTAGGTTTTCTGGCCATTTTTTATCATTCGATCCTATCATAAGACAGTTTGATTTTTACATCGTTGAAAAGGAAAGAAAAAATTATGAAGAAAATGTTCTTATAATTTTCTTTCTATGTTAAGTAGTTTTCGAGAAAATCGTAATTTTCACTTTTGCCTTATTTTGCTCTCTTTGTCATTGTAATAAGTAATTTATATTTCTATCTCAGTTGCTTATAACATATACAAAAATTTCATTTTTTTTACGTAAAACAAACGGTAGTTATTCAAAATCTATGTATTATAAATACCATATCTCTGTCTCATTTTTTTTTTAAATTAAAATTAACCAGACATTTTAAGCATGTGTAATGAAGATTTTTTTAATTTTTTTTATTGAATTTTAAATGAACAAGATAATGAAGGTAATGTCATGATATAATATTATTAAATATTATAGAAAGATAACATAATAATAATGTTTATATGCCAGGAAAAAAAATTTTAAAGAACTAGATCGATTTTGAAAATTTTTTCACTGTCAAAGATCTAAGCTATTTTAGATATTTTAGACAGATATAGATTACGTAATGTAAGGTCCGCCAGGGTCCGTGGGACCCAAAAGTGTTAAAAATAAACTAACCGACCGATTTTGAAAATTTTTTCACTGTTAGAGAGCTAAACTATTTTAGAAAGATATAGATTACCTCATGCAAGGTCCGCTAAGGTCCATTGGATCTAGAAGTGTCAAAAATAAAATAAGCGACCGATTTTGAAAATTTTTTCACTGTCAAAGAGCTAAGCTATTTTAGATAGATATAGAATACGTAATGTAAGGTCCGCCAAGGTCCATGGGACCCAAAAATGTCAACAATAAACTAACCGACCGATTCTGAAAATTTTTTCACTGTTAGAGAGCTAAACTATTTTAGAAAGATATAGATTACCCCATGCAAGGTCCGCTAAGGTCCATTGGATCTAGAAGTGTCAAAAATTAAATAAGTAACCGATTTTGAAAATTTTTTCACTGTCAAAGAGCTAAGCTATTTTAGATAGATACAGAATACGTAATGTAAAGTTCGCCAAGGTCCATGGGACCCAAAAATGTCAACAATAAACTAACCGACCGATTTTGAAAATTTCTTCACTGTTAGAGAGCTAAACTATTTTAGATAGATATAGATTACCTTATGTAAGATCCGCTAGGGTCCATTGGATCTAAAAGTGTCAAAAATACAATAACCGACTGATTTTGAAAATTTTTTCACTGTTAGAGAGCTAAACTATTTTAGAAAGATATAGATTACCTCATGTAAGTTCCGCTAAGGTCCATTGGATCTAGAAGTGTCAAAAATAAAATAAGCGACCGATTTTGAAAATTTTTTCGCTGTTAGAGAGCTAAACTATTTTAGATAGTTATAGATTACGTTATGTAAGGTCCGTCAAAGTCCATGGGACCCAGAAGTATCAAAAATAAAATAACTGACCGATCTTGAAAATTTTTTCACTATTGAAGAGGTAAACTATTTGAGATAAGTACAGTATGTTATCTGAGATTCACAACTGTCCTGTGGATGCAAATGCGGCATAGAAAACTACACAACGGGTTTTAAAAATAGTTTTACTTTTAGAAAGATAAAATATCCTATATTATATAGGATAGAAATAAGCTACCGAACCGATTCTCAATATTTTCTCATTGCTAGAGAACTAACTTATTTTAGGTGGATAGCACTATGCTGTACAAAGTCCGTTCGGGGTCTTGGGTCCCAAATATATCAAAAATAAATTACCTAGCCGATTTTGAAAATTCTTTTACTTTTAGAAAGCAAAACTAGTTTAGATAGGTATATGCGCCAAGCACCTTTTGCGAAAAAGCGCCAAAAATTAACTACTCAACTGATTTTGAAAATCTTTTCACTCTTAGAAAGCTGAATTATTTTAAATGGATACAGATCTTAGATGAGATCCGCCAGTGCCCAATATTTCGAAATTCGCTATGTTATGCAGATGCTGCGACAGGGGTATATGAAATTACTAACGGGGTACAACAAATGGACACTCATTTGAATGCAAACAAAACCATATAACATCAAATTTTAACAGAAAAAATGGTTATTAACTCGAATGAATTCAGAAAGCAATCTCTTCAATTTTTCTTGATGTACAGTCCAGTATCCACGCACAAGCATGTGCCAACTATGTTGCTAGTATAAATTTATTGTATCAAAATAGGTACAAGACATAGCAAGATAATTTTTTTACATTACAACTCTCGGCCATATGTTGGGAAGTCAATAAAAATACATTAGAAGTTCTTGCTGAGATGTCCGACTTCACCTATTGAATTTACCAAACATTCGTCCATCTGATTAACATGTCTTGTGTCAGCCAATGGCATATGTCCTATCTAGACACACTTTCACTTTTATAAAGAAGTCGAGGCCGGAAATTGGATTGTTTTGAAATGATATTCAATTTTTTCATCGCGAAATCCATGATGGCAAAGTTATATAGAAAGCGATGGAGGGTACTTTGATTAAAATAAAATTAATTTCTAATTTGAATAAAAAAATCCTTTAAAATTAAGTACCACACCTAATATTGTTTCATTATATTATATTGATTTGTTCTAATACCTTCTTTTATTTTTCAGTGTCTTATTCATACATGGTACTTATCAGCTGATTTTCAGTTATATATTTTTTCTCTTGCATTATTAACAATAATATGGATCAAAAGGGACTACATGTGGCCGCTATTGGGATCTGCATTATTTATTAGTTGTATTATACCAGGGATAATTGCCTATTTCTATGGTTTGGATCCGTATCCTATAATGAACTTAGAGTAATTATACACCAAAACAGATATTTTATAGATTGTCTTGGACATTTTTATAAATTTTCAGTCGTATTATTAATTTAAAGTCACTTTCGTATGACACTGTAATAAAAACTTATCTGCCGTCATATACAAATGCCGCATCCTATATTATTGGTTTGATAGTTGGGTATTTATTTCATACAAAGGAAATTAATTACGTAGTATTTAAATCAGCTAAGACATTTTGGGTAAAAATTTAATCAAACTGCTTCAAGTCAGAAGCATTATTTTTAACTATAATTAATTTATTTTTTCAGTTTCAAACGCTGTGGCTTTCTACTATAATAGCGCTGGTTTCTAGTTTGTACATTTTTGGAGCGTATGCACATTCTGATTATTATACTTACAATCGGATATGGGCAGCAATGTTTGCTTCATCGTATAAAATAATTCACTCTTGTGCTGTAGTGATTTTGATTTGGGGATTTCATCAAAAAATTGGTGGTGAGTAAATTTTCCACTAGTTGAAATTAGTCGAAAATGACATATTTGTGAAACTGTTCACATTTTTGACATTCTTTAAAGAATGAATGGAAACATTGGAAATTTAACTTGACTTATATTTTAACATTGGTTTTTCAGAACCTATACAAAAATTTTTAGAATCAAAGCCATTTTTAATACTTAGTAGATTGTCGTACTGCACTTACTTGGTGCACTGGTCAGTTATTGAATATCTATTTGCAGCTGAGAATTCAAGTTTGCATTTTACAACATCGTTACAGGTTAGTAAGTTTATATAATAATTTTATGTACATACTGCTTTTACTTTTTATGGATAGTATAATACTGTAAAACATATTTTAGCTTCGCACGAATATTTATATCTATATTGTATCATTTTTCTACGCACTCCTGTTGTATTTATTTATTGAAGCACCAATAAGAGAGGCCATAAATTATCTATTGAAAGATGCTAGTAACAAAAGTGCTAGATGCTAAAACAAAGCTATCAATGATGCTAGTAACTAAAAAAAAAAACTAAAAAACTGAAAATTGATTGAGAAGATCTCAATGTTGCTTATAAGTATGTGTGTACAACTATAACGTTTAAAAATATTTATTCAAATATGTTTAGGTAATATATTATTTAATATAAAAATAAAATAAAATTATATTTTCTAGTATCTTTGTGTTTTATTTGTTTGTATAAATTTCGTAAATACACTGTGGGATATATTTTCAGATTAAATAAAAATCATGTTATGAAGGTAACATAAAAATTGAACAAATTATAGATGTACTCCAATAACTGCATATTCAGTGTGCAAGATTATGCCTTTGACATTATTTTTAACAAATTTTTTAATCGAAAATTCAGTTTTTACAATCACTGTCATAGTGCTACTTCAGCCCGGGACTGCGACAGAAATTTGTTTTTTAGGATGAGAAGCGTATAGGTGGTAACATTCACTGAAAATTTTATAACGGAGTGGTTGAGTGTGTTTAGTCATTGGCACTTGCAGACTGATAGGTCGAGAGTTCATATCCGGCTACAGGCTATTCACGTGATGGTTTTTCTTCAGTTTTCTTTCCTTTTACAATTCCAGATAAATATCAGCATAGTTTGGAAGAAATCAGCTGCATACGTACAACTTTTTGGACCCTACCCCCTACCCCCACTTTCTTTGTCCCCCACCCACCTCAGAAAAATATATAATGTAACATGTATAAAATATATAAATTCCGTTACAGCAATAACAATTAAAGCATATGGTACTTTTATTATCTTTGAAAATGTATAACGGGTTTTGAAATTAGACTATAACGTAAAAGCCCCTATACCGGAACACTATTTTTAGGTGAGTAATTAAACTGGCTTATAAAAATTGACACATAAATTAAACACCCATTTTTTTTCTTAATAAGCATGAAATAAAGTTTTCTTAATCCAATGAATATGTTTTTAAAAAAATACAACTCAAAAATTTTTATTTATTTTGTTTTAAAAAATGTCGACATCTACATCCAAACAAAAAAACATTAGTAACACTAGGAGTTAGGAACTGATATATAAACAGACGTGTATCATGAGTAATATGACACATAGAGTGACATCTAGACGTCAATGTAGGAAACATAGAATGGTTGAAGTATCAGACGTAAATAAAGGATCAAAATACTGTATTCAACAAAAATTGTTTAATATATATACATATACATATATATATATATATATATATATATATATATATATATATATATATATATATATATATATATATATATATATATATAAATAATCAACTACACTATTGTACGTGACATACGTGACCAAAACCGATTACTCATCATATTTATAAATTAACACATTTTCGTTGAAAACCATTGTTTGATTAAATTAATATAAACATTTCTTTGAAATAATAACTTTTGTAAGTAATAACAAATTCCGAACTAAAATAAAGATTATTTTGTAAAACATTACGAATTGTTCTATAAGTACATTTTGGCACGTTTTGTAATTGTAAAGGCATCATCAACTGATATAAAAAGAATGAATATCCAACCAGTTGATGATACTTGTTTAGTCAGTAATTGTATTTAGAGCTCTAATTGTTACGATTGTTGTAACAATCACTGTAAAACTTTGTATTTTTAAATAAATAAATTTTTTTATTAAGTTTCGTTTATCGTGAGACGCAATTGGCGCAGTCGGTAGGATCCGCAAGTACCGCCGTTAAAGTAATATACGTGAATCGTGAGTCCCGAACAACGGTTTATTGTGCGATAAACTCAAACTTGAAGGAATATCAAATGTGGTGGTTCACAACGCAAACACCGACGGTACGTGGATTTTAATCTTTCATGTGGATACGGAAACAGCAACAGGAAGAATCTACAGCGGCTTACTGTAAGTAAATAGTTCTTTTTTATTTGCTGCTTCTTATGCTTAAATCCCGCAAAACCCTTAGCAAAAGCTCTAAACCTTACTTAACCACAAGTGTCCCTCGCAACCCCGGCGCAGGAAACAGAGTTGCCGAGCTCGAAACATCGGTATCGCGTCTTACGATATCCGACGTTCATAGTAGTTTAGATAGAATTAGTATCGAGACAAATTCAAATAATTTCGTATTAAATAATCTCTCAAAGGAAAAAGAAAATAATCTATTATAAAAATGACTAACTAAGCTATAACCGGTATTATGCAAATATTAGAGGCATTCAAAATCCCAGACCCAATTAAAAATCTACCAGAATTTAATAGTAACCCCCGTGCTTTACACGATTTTATCGAAAAGGTAGAAGAAATAATAAGCTGTGTCACCATGGACTGGACACAAGGCTATGGTAAAATGTGGGTTAGGGCCATACGAAACAAAATAGTTGGCGAAGCCAACGAAGTACTAAATATGTATTGCACGCCAATAAATTGGAATAGCATAAAAAGTAATTTAATTTCTCACTATGCAGATAAAAGAAACGAAACTACCTTAATTAGAGACTTATATTCATTACGTCAGGGACCGAACCAAAAAATGGAAGAGTTCTATTCTCACGTTATTGAAATCCTCCATCACTTTCTAACTTCACTAAATTAAACGAAACAGATATTAATATAATAAATACAAAAATCAATTTATATAGAACTTTGACAAAAGACGTGTTTCTAGCTGGTTTGAAAGAACCTATTGGTTCAGTACTTAGGGCCAGAAACCCAGATACAATTCAGATGGTCTTTGAATATGCCATTAAGGAACAGAACATCCTCTACCACCAAAGGGGACAATCATATCAGAACAAACCTATTCAGAACAAAGTTGTAACATATAAACCATTCCATACCAACACAAACATAATACACACACGTCACTTACCAGTCAATCAAAACATTCATACATTTACACAACCCCAACAAACCATACAATACACACCACATATTCCCCAACCACCTAAACAAAACTTTTCATTCCCTAAACCTCAACAATTAGGACCATTCAAAGCAACCCCAATGGACATAGGTAGCAATATAATTAACATGAGACGCCCCAACCTTCCACATCAACAACCCCGACCAAACTTCTTTCAACAACAAAGTAGACCAACATTCATGAGCAAGGAACTGCATAATGTCGAAACCCAAGGGAATCAAGACTTTACTAACCTAGACTCATACTTACCCGATAGTAACGAAACAAATTTAAACAATGACGAACTAAATGAAACAAACGATGGCCATTTCAACCAATCATATGAAATAGATGATCAAAACTTTCCAGTTCAACTGGGAGAACAATTCGGATACATAGATAACAACCTACACGAATCCACCCTACCATACATAAAAATCTCGAACGCACACGGACCACCCTTAAAATTTCTCATAGATACCGGATCCTCGAATTCCTTTATTAACCCAGAATACGTCCATCTCAGTCAAACATTTAAAATCAAACCAGTTAATATCAAAGCACTTCTAGGTACACATACAATAGACACGAAAGTACATCTACCTATATTTGTCGAATTCAATCAAGACGGACATCTAGAATTCTTAGTTTTTAAATTTCATGCATACTTTGACGGACTAATAGGACTATACGCACTCAATCTTTTACAAGCACAAGTTGATGTTCATAATAAAATATTAATAACACCCTCTTCAACAAATAGATTGTTACTAAAACCCAATTTAATGAGTGGCATACACACAATAGAAGCAAATAGTAAACAGATAATAAAGCTTCCCACAGATATCCAATCTGGCGATGTACTTTTACCCGAAACCAGAATCAATAACAAATTCTTGATCCCATCCGGCGTAATGGACAAAACTGGCATATACTAGCTCCTGTAATTAGTATAACTGGCTATGATCAAAAATTTCTGACAGAATAACCACTCAAAGTCGAACTGCTAAACCATGAAATTCTAACTTACCATGACACGTAAATACGATCTAATGTATCAACCGCCCCCATCCCGTCTATGAAAACTTTAATAGGAACGGATCAGTTAAATACGGAAGAAGAACACGAAATTATTAAACTATGTAAAAAATATGAAGACATCTTCTTCAAAGAAGATCAAAAATTAACATTTACCAATCAAATTAAACACGAAATAAAAACAACAGATAACATCCCCTTGTACACTAAATCATATCGGTATCCGTATATACATCGCGAAGAAGTACAAAGACAAATTAATAAAATGTTGGAACAAGACATTATTAGACCTAGCTACTCCCCTTGGAGTAGTCCCATTTGGATATTTCCGAAAAAAATCGACGCTAGTGGAAAACAAAAATGGAGACTCGTAGTAGATTACCGTAAATTAAACGAAAAAACGGTCGATGATAAATACCCTATCCCGAATATTTCGGATATTCTCGACAAGTTAAGTAAATGCATGTACTTCACAACTCTGGATCTGGCTTCAGGTTTTCACCAGATTGAAGTAAATCCCAAAGATATCGAGAAAACAGTATTTACAGTTGATCACGGTCATTACGAGTATGTAAGAATGCCCTTCGGCTTAAAAAGTGCACTTTCTACTCTCCGACGTGTTATGGACAATATTTTAAAAGACCTACAAGGAACCATTTGTTTGGTACGTGGATGATATTATAATTTTTTATAATTAATTCCCTTCAGGAACATATACTCAACCTAAGTAAAGTGTTTGAAAGATTGAAAACGGCCAATCTTAAAATACAATTAGACAAAAGCGAGTTCTTAAAAAAAGGGAATCGGATTTTTAGGGCATATTGTATCCGAAGAAGGAATCAAGCCTAACCCCGAAAAAATTAGAGCCATACAGAAATTTCCTATCCCTAAAACACAAAAAGAAATCAAAGCATTCTTAGGCCTAGTTGCCTACTATAGGAAATTCATTAAAGATTTCGCACAAATCACGAAGCCCATGACCAAGTGTTTAAAAAAGGGAGAATCAGTTAAACATACCCCATATTTTATAAAAAGTTTTAACTTAGCCAAAGATTTGTTAACACATGACCCCATACTAGCCTATCCTGACTTTTCAAAAGAATTTATCCTTACAACAGATTCCAGCAACATAGCAATTGGGGCAGTGCTGTCGCAAGGACCTATCGGTCAGGACCGTTCGATATGTTACGCCTCTCGTACTTTGACCGACACTGAACAAAAATATTCAACTACAGGAAAATAACTGCTAGCAATAGTCTGGGCAACCAAATACTTTAGGCCATACCTTTTCGGAAGAAAATTCAAACTAGTAACTGACCATAAACCATTGACATGGCTCATGAACCTAAAAGAACCGAACAGCAAATTAATCAGATGGAAGCTAAAATTGGCTGAATTCAATTTCACACCAATATACAAACCGGGTAAATATAACGCCAATGCTGGCACCCTATCACGAGTAATAATAGATGCTAACCCTATGGATACACAATCTACCACCAGCACACAATCCACTACTAATACACAACCCACTAATAAAACGCAATCATCCAAAAGCACGTCAACCGCAACTATACATAGTGCACAGGAAGACGACACGTCATACATTCGAATAGCAGAAAATCCTCTTAACGATTTCAAAAATCAGTTGATAATACAAGAAGGCGACACCCGTCCCCAGACGAAATACGCAATAATATTTAAAAATAAAAACAAACGACGAATAACTATGACGTATCCGGACTATACAGAAGAACAACTAATAGACCTGATCAAGGAATTTATACCCCCAAGACAGATGATAGCATTATATTGTCCCGACGACGAGTTATTCTTAAAAATTCAGGATATCTACTCTCGATACTTTTCACAAGGCAAACAATATAAAATAATTAGAGCACCCAAATTCCTTAAAGATGTACTAGAGGAAGACGAACAGGATGCACTAATACGCAAATACCATGACTCGAACCATCGTGGTATAAACGAAACCCTTGAGTACCTAAAACGCGAATACTACTTTCCAAATCTTAAATCAAAAATCTCCTTTTTTTATAAACAATTGTAAGTTATGTAATGAAAATAAATATGATAGACATCCACCAAAACAAGAATTCGAATTAACACAAACTCCATCCAAACCTATGGAAATATACTATATTGATATTTTCCACATAGATAAAGCTAAATTCCTAACCATAATAGATAAATTCTCTCGATTCGGTCAAGCATATGTTCTCGAATCCCGCAATACCCCGCATATATTAGAATCATTCGCACAGTTCATATCCTCATATGGACATCTAAAATTAATAGTGGTAGACTCTGAGAAAGGATTCGAATCAATACGATTCCGACAATTTTGTGAACAAAACAATATAGAAATCCACACAACATTTGTTAGGAGTTCAAACTCGAACTCCCCGGTAGAACGATTCCACTCAACTCTTCTCGAGCTCTACCGCCTTATTCACAACCGGAATAAAGCATACATCCCCAGCATGACTATGGTTCAAGCAATATTTGTTTATAACAATACCATACATTCCGCTATTAAGTGCACACCGCTTGAATTATTTTTTGGTAGAAAATTTGACGCTAAACTCCAACCAGACGCAGAAATTGTAAAAGAAGCAAGTAATAAATTCCACCAAGAATCATACGAGCAACAAATAAAACAAAAAGAAAAACAATTCGCTAAAGCTAATAAAAATCGCGAAAAACCCCTCGAATATATCAAAAATCAGGTTACCTACTTTCAAGAAAATAAACACAATAACAAATTACATCTAAAGTTCAAATAGGTAAAAATACAAACCAATAACAAAGTAACCGTAACAGACGACAAAAATAGAAAAATTTCAAAACAAAAGCTAAAACGACCACACCTTTTACAGGGTCGCGCTAATACTGACAACAATGTCGAAGACACAGAAAATAGAAATAAGGGACATGACGAACAACCCGGGCCTAGTGGCAATTGAATTAGGATCAGCTAGGATAGTTAAGGACCACAGCAAATTCATTCATATAATTAATTTACAAAATTATAAAGATAACCTAAATAAAATTAAAGTATCTATAAACTTACTAAATAAACGAAATGGAGTAAACGAGATAATAATGATGAATGAAACCATTTTCAGCCAGTTATACCCTAGACGCATGAAAAGAGGACTTATTGACGGACTAGGGTCAGTAATAAAGTTCATCACCGGCAACATGGACCACCAAGACGCAATAGAAATTAACAAAGACATCGAAACATTAAAACTTAACGAATATAATCTGATAACTTAATCAAACAAACAAGTTAAAATTAACGAAAAAATGATACAGCGACTTAACAACATAACACAACATATTAACGACCAACAAGAAACAGTCAACAAGTTCCTTAGACTACTTAACACACAAATGAAAAGTAAAATTAGGACTGAAAGAGACAACTTACTATACATGCAATACGTATACCAACTCACATACAATATAGATCTACTACATTCACACCTATCACAAATTTCTCAAGCCATCAACTCCGCTAGATTAAATATCCTTCCTAGATCAATCCTCTTACCAAACGAACTAGAACACGCTTTTGACTTATTGAGAAAACAGAACCCTCCCATTCAATCAGTCGAACAAATATACGAAATACTGACCTTTCGAGCCTATTACAATGCAACAAACATAATTTTTAACATTCAAATACCTATGTTTCGAGTCGACCCTTACAAACTAGACCTAATAGAACCTTTACCCACTCATAACAAAACAATCCAAGTCCCTTACCCCTATATGCTCAGCAGCAAATACCCGAACTATTTTACAGAGACCGAATGTCCACAAGTGGATCAAATCTATATATATAATTAAAAACATAGTGACATAGATAATTTCATCATATGAAAAGTTACATAACCTCGTAAGTATATAAAATTATTTTTACGTTTACTTATTTGTGCATTATCGAATAATTCGTTTAGGTAATATTATAGCAAATTCGATAAAATTAGAGTTCTTTAACAAATCCCAACTTTATATTTGTCGATAAAGCCGCCAATAGTCAGGGTTGTCAAAAATATACGAATTGGATTATATTTTTACACGAATTGAGATATTAAAGTAAAAAACATTGTTATAGGTTTACATTTATACAAAATGTCTGGTAAATACCATAAGAAGAAAATTGGTGCAAGGACATACAAAAATTATTCTGCAGAGTGTTAAATCTAGCAATTGATATGCTAAAAAGTAAACAAATTACGACACTATACACTGAAAAACAATTTGGAATCCAAAGAAGAACAATATAGAATAAAATTGAGTATCTTGTTTTGGTTAAAAAGATTGTGATTTTGTAAGTTAGACAATTTGATGGAAATTGAACATTGATTTATTTAATAGACAATTGTTTTTGTTTTGTATTTCTGATTTTGTTACTTAGTCAGTTTATAATATCAAATATGTAACATTGTGTTTTATTTTTTTAAACAATTTTTTTTCTTTTTTTTTTTTTTTTTTGTTTCTGGCATTTTATTTTATTAATTTTTATTGAAAATTGAAAATTTCGAAACGACTGCGTATTATTGTTAGATATTATTTGGAATTCACAAAAAAAGTATGAACAACAATGGTATATTTAGAAATTTTATAATATCTTTTATATTTCACTAAAAAAATATGAATTAGTAATAATATGGTAAAGTTAGAAACTTCTCGACATTTGAGCTTGTTACTGTTTTTTTATTTCTGACTAGTAATTTAAGTTTCTGGAAAATTTATTTATCAGTTAGATCAAAGTTTTTTATCAGTTTATTCTATTGAAACAGTTAGATATAACTAAATTAGTTCCGTCTTTATTTTATTCAATTTTGAATTGAAAATTATGGTGAAGATAGGATGTTTTACGGTACATTTCGCAGTACAGACTGATGTTTAAAAATCTGAAATGGTTTTCCAATTATAAAAACTTTTTTTGCCCAAATAGAATATGAATATAAATTTTTTTCGACGACACAACGCTGTAAAAAAGTTGTATAAGCAATAAAATTTTAAAAAAAAAGCCGTGAGCAGCGGGGCCTCATCATGGGACTCGAATTATTCGCTACATCTTCGGTATTTTCAAGATATCTAAATGTGGTTGAAAGGGTACAGGCGAGTTGTCATTTTGGTGTTTTTAAAACTGATAATAAGTGTCCGGCTGATCGGGGCCTTAAAAAAAGGTTTAAGTTTTTAAGGGCTAAATCTTAGTAAATTTCAATTTTATGCCGATAGCAGTTAACAGGAAACAAGCCAACACAATTCGTACGAGAGCATTCCTACCAATGCTTATCCGCCAATAGCCTTTGTGTATTATTTTTAAATATTAAAAAAGAACCCCAAACAGTGAACTAGAAGGCCTCTTTGAAGATATTTTTCTTTCCAAAAAATCCAAAATTCATATTTGATAAATGAAAACTGACTTTAATAATATTTTTTTTAAAAGTTAACTTTTTTTAAAATTTACTATGCCTACTTATATTAGTATGAAAATAAATCATTTTAAACACATGTATATCAATGCCATTGAATTCCAATTTACAAATGGGAGAAGTGAGGGGCAAGGTAATGTGGAATCCCTAAAAGGCACTAACTGGATACTAACTCAATACATGTACAAAATTCTAGCCTTCAAGGCTTACTTAGAGAGTTTCCAGACGTGTTAGAAGAAAAAGCAAAAAAATCAAGGAAATATTGACATAAAAATCGTGAGGGTAAGAGTAACAAGTTGAAATCTCCAAAAAGCAATGGCTAGATATTGACTTAATCTATACACAAAATTTCAGTTCTCTAGGTTTATTTGGGGACATTTTGACCTTGACAACACTGCTAAAAAAAAATAAGAAAAATCATGTTTTTTTTGGTATAAAAACGATGGGGGTAAGGGTTAAAAGTTGAGACCCCTAAAAGGTACACCCTTGATATTAACTCAATCCAAATACAAAATTTCAGCCCTCTGGGTTTATTTGGGTGACCTGTGCGAGTGGTACAAACTTCGAAAATGTCGAAAAAGCATGAAATTGTAGCTTAAAAATGATGGGGATGGGGTACAATAGTAAAATCTCTAAAAGGCACATCCTAGGTACGAACTCTACCAACATACCAAATTTCAACCCTCTACGTTAATTCTGGCTAGCTGAGGGCGTGTTAGATCTAGCCAAAAAACTTTATTCGCCCTCTACTCCCTCCAAATCACTCTAGGAAGCTGAATTTTGGATATGTTGTAGATAATTGACGGAAAGATTATTTCCAACCAGTATGGAAAAGTTTTATTGTTTTGCCAACCCCACCACCCCCTTAAAGGTTGGGTCAGATCCAAAATTGGATCCTATTTTAAAAGTATTATTGCTCCGTAGGTATATCAGACATTTTTTTCTTCAAAATCGTGTTCTACTGGTCCGAAAACGGTAGCACTCCTACTCCCGCCTCGTCTCGTATTTATCGTATAGGCTGTATTAGTCTAGTTTTTTCTTTTCTAATACATTTCTTGTGGTAATATAAAAAAAGTAGGCCTCAAACTTACATTCACTTTGTTTTTTTGTATTAGTAACAGTAAATAGGATTAAGCATTTACAAAACCGATAACAGCAAATAATTAATTAAATCCAAATAAATTCAGAGCACAAACATTCAAGTGAGAAATGTCGGTAAAAAGTAATATGTACAAATAAAATAGCAACCATAGTTATTTAATTTGTAAAATTACAAAAAATAGTTTACCTACGACTACCATGAAATTGCTTGTTTATTGTACAAAATACTATCTAAGGAAGCTACGTTTTACATACAGCCACATATCCAACTGTACAAAAAATGGTCCTTTTTAATATATTAAAAATTTCATATATATACTGGTTACTGGGAATAAAACTATAGTTTTATTTTCATATGGGAACAAATAAAACTATAGTTTTGTTTGTTAAAATTGAATGTTATTTTTAATAAAATAAATGATAAAATTATTCAAAATTTACAGATTTTGAATAATTTATCTGCTTTAAACAAATTGAGGTAAGAGATAAGAAAACTTTTAAGTTAAAATTGTCCCCGAAAGTCTTGGGATTCCGAAAAAACTTCCAAATAAACGGTTGGATGAATTTTGACCAAATGTTACTCAAACGTTTTTCTCGGAATAAGTAGAAGTGAGTTTAAAATTGCTCCCCAGGAGTCTCGAGCGATAAAAACCACCCAAAACTAAATGCCCGAAAGTACTCCACTTCTAAAAATCTGAATAGATATGGTTGTGTACAGAAAAGTCACAAGCTTTTAAGGGGAGGGGGGTAACGTTTACTTTTTATTTTTTTCAAAATTTGTCAAACGAATCTACAACAACTCAAGATTTAGACGGAGATATAGACTTGTAAACCTGCGTTCCGCCGACCGTAGTAAGTGTATAAAACTTAGCATTTTAACACGTGTATTTCTCACACTTAATATTTTCAAAATCGGTGAACACTCTAACTCAAAATTTACTGAACTGATCTTTTTGAAATTTTACACATTCTTTCTACAGATAAATCACGAGGTAACCCTGTCGAGATTTTTTATTTTTTTAATTTTTAATTTTTTTAATTTTTCAAGTTAAAATAATTTTCTGGCTGATAAAATATTTTTTTGGGCTGATAAATTTTGCTGCTCAATAAATTAAATTGCTGCTCAAATAATATTTATTCACTAAGTATATCATATGTATTATTATTTAACGCACTACTTTCTTATATAGACCGAGAGCTAGCTGCAAAAAAGCTGGCCAATAGATTTACCGAATTAAATGTTTTTAAGAAGTTAGTACTTACATTGACAACAGCTAAAATTGCTGTGTGTCTAGGCGTAACTGTGGCACAAGTTTACTACTTGAAATTACAGTAAAAGCTCCCTAATCTCGACAAGCATGTCCAGGACCATTCTCTAGTCATTATCAAAAAAAATTATCCCAGCGCCAGACGGTCGTACAATAAAATTTCTTTTTCGTATACGTAAAAAAAAATGACGACTATTAATTGTCACTAGTATATACATCTAAAGAAATACATAACATCGAAAATTAAAAAAATCAACCTTTATTTACTTGCATATGGTAGAACAAATCTTTGAGAAAATTTTGAGCTCTTAAGCGTTGCTCTACAATAATTCCCTGACCCAGAGCATCATTTTTTCATTATTTTTCTGGAAATTGTAGTTTTTGTAAAAAACTAAAATTTCCAGAAAAATATTTAAGATTTTACAAGAAAAAAAAATGCTTATTTAGCTAACGAGAGGCTATATTTTTACCAAATAACAAATTAGTAAGTTGCGTTAAAAAAAAGTAATTAACAAATTTAAAAAACGTGATTTTTAACGGTTTTTTCCATTTTCCTCGGTTTTTTCCATTTTCCTCTATGGCCTGTGCACCAACCTATAACTTATTATACATCAAACGATAGATAATTTTAATACCTACAACGTTCTAATTTAACTTTTTTCGATTCGACTTCAATTTTCTTTTCTATCAGCGAAAAACCTTTTTTTTACTTTTACGAATTTTATAGACTAGATTCGCCATGAAAATTTTGGAGAACTAAAACGCTATCTTCCTTAGATTTTTTTTCTACATGACCATATTTTTTTTATCCTGTTAACAATTTTTGCAAGGAATTGTGTAGATTGATTGGACTATATGTATGTGGAAAACCACGGAACGGCGATTTATATAATTTATCCGACACAAGGGTAGCGTAGAATAACATGTTCCGAATATTGAAGAAGGGGTTCGAACTCCTGCCAAGATTAATCCATGACGGATTAATTGGCGATAAAAGAGAATCTTCTGGCTGAAATAAAGATCTAAAAATTTACTGAAATAAAACAACCGGAATTCGTTTTCTTCTAATTTATTTTAACCTGTCTAAAATTTACATTAATAAAAAATCTCCTCTCGTATCAATAATTATAAATAATCTTTATAAAAAATTAAATTTCCGAAAAATTTTTGTAGAGATACGTATAGGCTTCCTATACCTATCTCTAAAAATATCTTTTCTGACATTTAATTTTTTTAACTATGATGCACCCGGAAAAAAATTCTGGAAAAATTATATGTTCTATCAATCATAGTGAGAAGCCTACAGAAATATTTGGGTGATTATACAACGAACATAACCTCGAAAAAAAAATCTTTTCGGACATTTTATTTTTTTTAACTATGACGCACCCGGAAAAAAATTCTGGAAAAATTATATGTTCTATCGGTCATAGTAAGAAGCCTGCAAAAAAATTTTGGTGATTGTACCCTAGCTACAAGTTGGTGAAAAAAAATATTGAAAAATTAAATATTTTTTTTTTGGGGGGTTATGATTTTTTGGAAGCTGATAATTTTTTCTGAGGTACACTATAGAGGTATCTAAAACATATAAAAATTTCAGCCAAATCAGTCGAGCCATTCAAAAATTATGATTTTTTTTCGATTTGCAAAAAATAATTTTTTACTCCCAAAGGGTGAGTTTTTAAGGGTTGAAACTCAGTAAATTTCAATCTTATATCGAAAGCAGTTAGCAGAAAAAAAACCAACAAAATTCGTGCCGGGGCATTTCTACCCATGTTTATCCGCCAATAGCCTTTCCGTCCATAAGTTCCAAAAGAATTTCAATAATATTCAGCACGTGCATACCATTTTCAGTATTTTCAGACACGAATTAAAATACGATTTCAAATTAAATTAATGAAATAAAATAAAACTTGTATGCCAAAAGAAGCAGATTAATTAAAGATAAGAATTGAAAAGAAAGTATCCTCCGCCTGCACATCCTTATAATTTTTCATTCAATTTTGTTTATTCAATTTTGCTCCTTTAATTTTATTTCTGAAATTTTGATCAAACGGTTTAGGAAAACCATTCGATAGATCAATCTACTGATTTGCAGAGTTATTGGGAGTACAGTGAGGTGTAAAAATTCGTACAAACATTAGATTTCCCAGCAATTCTCTCAAGGATGCGAACAACTTTTTACAACAAGGAAAAAAGTCCTTTTTTTCCACATGTTTCAGATTAAAATTACGGATGAAAAAAATTTTTTCCCTAAAATACGTGACATAGCCATGTAGGTAATTTATTCCAGATTCCAAAACTGCCCTTGAATTTTCTGTCCGATCACCGATTACTGAGATATCGATGATTAAACTAAAAAGGATCATTTTGCATTCAAAGTTGGATATCTCCGAAACGGTTCAATGTAGAGAAAAGTTTTAAAAAGGAATTTGAAGCTGAATAAACAGGCTATCAAGTCAATGCCATGGCTTCACTGTAAAACAAATTTTTAAGCCCGTAGATCGAAAGGAAAAGAGCAAAAAATTTTCAATTTTCAAATTTTGTGTTATTCCTTACAATTGCTCGATAACTGTTACTTAAAAATTGATTGAAGATCTGAAAACTAGAATCTTGGAGCTTCAAAATGCTTTTTTTATCATCCCGATACGACCATTTTTCACGTAAATACAGCCCTTCAAAAATCACTAAAAAATTAACAATTTTTTTTTTTGTTCCTTTAATTATTTGTAGTAGTATATATCTCAGAAACGGTGGCTCTTAGGAAAAAACGTATTGTGACATTTTTTATAGATAATTATATGGTCTACAATTTTTGTCTGACTTAATTTTATGATAGAACTTACCGTTTTGCGAAAAACGCGAAAGACCCATTTTTGACCCCTTTGACCTTGAATAAAATTTTTTCCACATACAGGATCGATGAGGACTTTTCAACACTTATTTATAATGGTGTTCCGAACATTCATACCAATTTTCAGCTCTCCCCTAATTTTTGTACCCTTGCATGTTTAAATTGACCGGTGTATTAGTTTTGTAACAAACATAATTGTAAGATAACTGAAAGTTAATATTATGATTACATAATACAGGCATCCCCCGAAGAACACGGTACTCGAAGAACACGGGTCTCAAAGAACACGGGTACCCTTCCCCCGAATTACACGGTTTCAAACAACACGATTTTTAAGTATATATTATATATTTAATATAAAGTTACATCAGTCCTCAATGTACACAAATATGTATATCACATGTGGATTCGATTTACACGAATAAAAATCATGGTAACTGAATCTGTCATTATAAAAGAAAAATGCTGGAAATAAAAACTACTAAAATTTTTGCGAATTTTATAATAGAAATGATAAAGAATATGTAGAAATTTACATATTTAAATTTTGAAAATGTTATTTTCGACATCGACAATTTTCGATAACGAAAAGTAGGTTTTGACAGTCTCAATATGTTCGGAACACCCATAACTTGCTTCGCTTAAGCCTTCAAAAATTTCGTTATTTTTTCGCTACGACGCACTGTTTACGAGATATTTACGATCAAAAGTTTACGTAGACGCAGACGTAAACTTTTGATCGTAAATATCTCGTAAACGATTCGTCGTAGCGAAAAAAGAACGAAATTTTTGAAGGCTTAAGCGAAGCAAGTTATGGGTGTTCCGAACATATTGAGACTGTCAAAACCTACTTTTTGTTATCGAAAATTATCGATACCACGTAACTTATCATCGATTGGTTATAACTGGTTTCTTTAGGCTGTTAGCTCCATTGATTTAGTCCCCAATATCATATTTTCGAAAAAATTAGTTTTCGATATTTTTCGTAACTTTACCAAAAGTATCGAAAACTAATTTTTTCGAAAATATTCTATTGGTAACCAAATCAGAGGGACTAATAGAGCTTAAATTAAACAATTATAACTAATTCATGATAAGTAGTCCGTTATCGATAATTTTCGATAACGAAAAGTAGGTTTTAACAGTCACAATATGTTTGGAATACCCACAATTTTCAAATTAAATGGAATGTTTTTTATATTTTTTTATTTTCACACTTGTATTATACTTATCTCTAATTTATCTGCTTAACTTTGACAACACATCTCAATTGTTGAACATTTCTTGTTTAGTGTACACGTGTTCTGTAGATCGTCTTACAATTTTCGGAGCAGTTTTTAATGGGAGGCTTACTTGAAAGTCCTTAAAAATTATGTATTTTTCTGGAATTTTTTTTCTCAAGAACGGAAGTAAATATCAATTTTAAATTTTGTCCACATATTTATTAAGTGTTAAACTATACAAAAAAAAAATTTTTTTTCAAGGAAAAATATAAAAAATTGTCCATTTTATAGATAGTGCAGTGTGACGATGCAAGAATCCGATGCCTTGTTGGTTGACATTATAGCGCCGGTAATAAACCACTGAAATCCAAAAACAAAAAAGATTTATAAAATATATGCACAGTACCGGCACCTATACCTATAATATAAATAAATTGCTGAAAGAAAAAAAAATGACGGATGTGTGAACTTTTGATTACGATTTTTGTCCGTGTTCTGAACATTCGTACCAATTTTCAGCTCTTCCCTAATTTTTGTACCTTTACTACTATTTTTAGAACTAAATTGATCGGATTATAAAAAAATTTTGAATGAGAAAATACTAGTATTTAAAAATTTATTATATATATATATATATATATATATATATATATATATATATATATATATATATATATATATATATACACTAGTGGAAATAATTAAAGGATCAAAAAAAATTCCAAATTTTTAGTGATTTTTCGAATGGCTGTATTTTCGTGAAAAATGGTCGCATCGGAGTCGTAAGCAAAGCAATTTAAAGCTGGAAGTTTCTAGTTTTCAGATCTTGGGATAAAAAAATTTTCAAAGCAACGTGTATCGCTCAATCCTAATAAGTACACTGAAAAAAAAATTTCCGAAATTTTTTCGATTCCTTTTTTTGGTCCACGGACTTGGAAAAAAATTTTCCGACTTAACCACCATATGGACCGGATAACTTGTTCATTCAGCTTTAATTTGCTTTTTTTTAGACCTTTATACGACTACTTCTGGCTGAGATATCGGACTTTGAATGGAAAATGATCGTTTCGCTTTTGACCATCGATATCTCAGGAACCAATGATCACACAGAAACTTGAAGGTGTGTTTCGACAACTCGAATAAATTCTCTACAAGAATTGGCCATTGTTTTATCAGAAAAAAATTTTTTTGCATACTCTACATGAATTTGAAAAATCAAGAAAAAAAGAGCTTTTGGGGGCTTTTTGGAAAATCAAGCGCTGAATTAAAAATTTCGAGAAAACCATTGATGTTAAGTGTGCCTTTTACAGTTCAATATACCCACAAAAACCTTACCGAGTTTCAATTGAATCCATCCAGCCGTTTTTTTGTTTCATTCGATTGAATTTTTGAAAAAATTAATGGATCATTTTTTTACTCTTAAACTTTCATAATCCTGAACAAAATGAAAAAAAAATTTTCTCAGCTTTTTTTACATTTTTATCAACAACAGTATTTAAATTTATAAAAAAAAGAAAATTTCTTAAAAAATTTTCAAAAAAAAATTTTTTTCACGAATTATTCGAAAGAATTTTTCAAAAATTTTCTTGAAAAATTTTAGAAAAAAAAATTTTTTTTGAAAATTTTTTAAGAAATTTTCTTTTTTTATAAATTTAAATACTGTTGTTGATAAAAATGTGAAAAAAGCTGAAAATTTTTTTTTTTCATTTTGTTCAAGTTTATGAAAGTTTAAGAGTAAAAAAATGATCCATTAATTTTTTCAAAAATTCAATCGAATGAAACAAAAAAACGGCTGGATGGATTCAGTTGAAACTCGGTGAAGTTTTTGTGGGTATATTAAACTGTAACAGGGACACTTAACATCACTGGTTTTCTCGAAATTTTTAATTCAGCGCTTGATTTTCCAAAAAGCCCCCAAAAGCTCTTTTTTTCTTTGGAATTTGGAATTTGGAAAAATTTGGAATTTTTTTTTGATCCTTTAATTATTTCCGCTAGTATATATATATATATATATATATATATATATATATATATATATATATATATATATATATATATATATATGATCTAAATCCACCTCCAACATCCTTGGAGATTATTCTTCAAAAATTTAAAAAAAGGACGACAAAGTAAACCTATTAGTAAAGAGTTAGGTGTTGAAGCTCACCTCGAACTTTTAGAGTTTTTGGTTATAATAATTACCAGGTATATTTAAATTTTTTGAATTTATCTTAGTTAAAATATTATGGTATTTTCTATCATATTAGCGTCATCTATGATTGAACTTATAATTTTAGTTAGGCTGCAACAACATCATGACACCGTTTTCAATACAATTTTCTATTTTCAAATTCAAACAATGAACAGTAGATGGATACAAATGTTTGCAACTGTTTATTCAAAAGTAGTTTAAGCATTTATAGTTTTGAAATTCGTAAAGTAAAGCGCTAGTAAAGCGCTATATTATGAAACAGCTATTGAAGAAACATTATTTAATTTTAATTTTAAGGGTTTTTAATTTATCAGTCATTTAAATGTTCCAAATGTTCATATTATTTAGTAATTTTAAGTTTTCTAAAGTAGAAAAAGAAATTACGTACATAACGTTAAAAATTAACTATAAGTATCAGTTAAGGTGAATCGATCACAGGAAATTTTCCAAGTTTAGAATTTGAAATTTTAGTATATTATAGATAAAGATATGATGCATTCACTGACACCATTTGAATAATTTCTGACGTTTAGTTTAGAAGAAATAAGTTTTCAAAGTTTTTTTGACGTATGAGTAAATGCAAAAGTACGATCCCTCTGTATGATCAGAGGTGGATCAGAGGTATATATTTAAGTAATCTGTGTCATTAAAAACCATTTTTAAGATTTAAAACGCCGTGAGCCGCGGGGTCCCATCACGGGAGTCGAAGTTTTTACTTCGTCTTCGGTATCTTCAAAATATCTAAATGTAATTGAAAGGCTACAAGCGAATTGTTATTTTGGGATTTCGTTTGTCATTTTCTGAGACTTCAGCCAAATCCGTTAATCCATTTAAGAGATTTTTCGTCTTTCAAAAATAATTTCTTACTCCCAAAGGGAAAGTTTTTAAGAGCTGAAATTCAGTAAATTTCAATTTTATGTCGATAGCAGTTACCAGCAAAGAATTAACATAATTCAAATTCAATAGACACACAATAGTACAAGGGCATTCCTACCTATGCTTACCTGCCAATACCCCTTAAAAAAAGGACATTATACAGTTGAATTGGAAGGCTTTGTTGAAGATATTTTTTCTTTCCAAAAAATCTAAAATTCCTACTTTATAAATAAAAAGTGACTTTAATAACATTTTTAAATTACTAAATATTTATTTATTACATTTGTTAAAAAAAGTATGTTCATTGAAGCGTCCGACCATAGAACCGCTATGAGAGCGTCCGTCTCTGTAGCTCAGAATTTAACTTATTTGGTGAATACTTTCTACGGAATCATTCATAGTTAAATATATTAAACTTTATGAAAATTTTAGGTCAATTGAAATTTTGTTCTTTTTATTGAATTGCCAACTAAGCGTCACTCCATCAAATGGCCTTTTGGACGTCCGTATTATTTTTAATTTCAGTCACCAATTATGTCATAGAGCGTCTTGTTTGTATATTATTCATACACATATTTACCTATGAAGAGTTCGACGACGTTGCCAAATTTTACAGACTTTCTGAGTATAAACTATACAACTACTGCAGTTGATTTATTAATTTTAAATGAAATTTATTTTGGGTGTAAGTTCATATTGCATGTATGACTCTGGTATAAGAAAGAAAAAAAATCGTTCGAAGTACAATTTATTTCATTTAATACTTAAAAAAAAATACATAAAAAATTGAAAGTAATTTTTATAAACTCATTAAAAAGTATACATTCAATATGTTATAAGTATAGGTATAACCAAAGCAGTTACAGCAAAAAAGATTTCATATAACATATCCGAAAACGGTTATAATTTTTTTTATTTAGGAGTAACTTACATTAAAATCGAAATATTATGAAGTTGATGATGTAAGTGTATCAGTGTCTACAAGGCAAAAACTTTTGAAAATTTCATCTTGAAATTTCTTAAACTCTGCTAAAAATGCAGTTGAAATTTTTCAGTTATTTTAATTTTTTTGTATATTCATTTTGTACGAACACTTTGATTTTCAACCAATCTTTATTATTTAAAAGTTCAGCATGCAGCTCTTTTAACTCTTCACATTCAACTTTTTTTGGAGGTATCCTTTTAGCAATATGTTTTTTGAAAAAGCTTTTTATCACAGTTTTTTGCTTTTCAGTCCATGGCACAAGTGTTCGTTTTAGACATTCTTTCTTTTTCGAAGTATTAATTTCTTCTTTGCGAGCTACTATTGTATTAGTTTGTGTTATGTCAACATCGTCACAGTCATGCTGGTTTACATTAAGATTACCTTCATGTTCATCACCGTTCTCATATTCATTAGCTTCAGAAATAGTCGCGTCCATGAGATTCTCCTCAATATTTACATCAATTTCATTAAAAGCTTTT
This sequence comes from Brachynemurus nebulosus, assembly GCA_035578155.1. Lineage (NCBI taxonomy): Eukaryota > Metazoa > Arthropoda > Insecta > Neuroptera > Myrmeleontidae > Brachynemurus > Brachynemurus nebulosus. Next base: position 1,495,266 of record JAPWDM010000033.1, on the reverse strand, counting down.
CCCTTAAACTGATCCGCCTCTCCTCGTTCCATTAGCAATAACAGTTTTGAAATAGTAGCGGTCTGATATATGTCATCTGGCATTCTATATGAACCTCGATGCACGTGGCTCGAACTTCGATGTCTGGCCATTGACGAACAGTTCCTCAATGGCCATACGGGCCGAAACATGTCACAGACAATTAAAACTCTAAATAAAGTGGTATTAGTAAAATAAAAAATTGTCTTTTTATATAAAACTACATCAGCGCTATAACTTCTGAACTAAAATATACATATCGTATATAAAATTTTCAGCAAAATACCATTTGAGCGTCCGATGAAAAATAAAGATAGAAGACACATAAAACTGTCAGTACCGCCAAACTAATTTTGAAGAAAATTGACATTCATTTCGTTCAATTGGTCAGTGTTCGTAGATGAAGAGATGTATATTATGCTTGATAACGTTGCGAGAAAACAAGCGTCCATAAAATGACGCTCAGTTGGAAACGGGCGCGCTATTGATGGTAAAATGCAAATAGATGGACGCCTTATTAATAATTGGATATATATATATATATATATATATATATATATATATATATATATATATATATATATATATATATATATATATATATATATATACTCCTCAAAACAAAATAAGGGCCACTTGAAAGTTTGTATTTTAAAACTGATTTATGTCGATCCACGTCAAAATAACTTTTCTAAATGACTGTTGTTATGATATTAAGTGGTTGAGTAAATGATAACAGTTAGGTTTAAGTGATATTATTGTTGAGGGGAAGATTCAAACGTTTTTTTGTCTCGTACAGCGTCAAGTGGTTAGTTTTACTTATTTTATTGAATTTGATTTTAAATCAGTTTGCGCTAGGTTATTGATTGCTGAGGTTGTTTTTTGAAGTTTGGCGTGTTATTCAATCATTTATTTTTACAATGCCGAGAATTCGACACCATATGGACGAAGCTACTGCTACCAGAGCCGTAACGATGATTGAGGGTGGTCAAACTCAACGTTCCGTGGCTGTGCAGTTGGGTTGTTCACGAAGGACTATTCAAAATGTTTGGAATCGGTATCAGCAGACCGGTAGTGTAACCCGGCGCCGTGGCTCAGGAAGAGTTCGTGCTACCCGTGAAGACCAACGACATGAGCCGACTGTTAACGCAGGTACTCTGCAAAATCGCTTACATCGATCTACTGGTACTATTGTCAGTAATCAGACCATACGAAATCGTTTGCATGAAGACCAACAACGTTCAAGAAGACCAGTAATCCGTACCAAACTGATCGGAGCGCATCGTGCAAACCGTTTAAGATTTGCACGTGAACACTTTGAATGGGGCTTGGAGGAATGGCGTCACGTACTCTTCACGGATGAGTGCAAGGTGAAGTTTTTTAGTGATGATCAACGTGTAAGAGTGTGGAGAAGAAATGGGGAAAAGTTTTCTGATCGTCACATTTATGAACGCGACAGATTTGGCGGTCCTAATGTCATGGTCTGGGGTGGAATCAGTTTGCAAGGCAAAACTGAGCTTGTTTTCCTGAACAAGGGTACTGTAACGGCTCAAAGTTACATCGAGCAGGTTGTCAGACCCCATGTGATCCCCTTTGCACAACGAGCGACCGACGGATTTATCCTGATGCAGGATAATGCCCGAGTGCATACCGCTTGAGCGACGACAACTGTCCTTAGGGAGGCTAATATACAGGTTATACCGTGGCCTGCAAGTAGCCATGACTTGAACCCAATAGAACATCTTTGGGATCAATTAAAACGGCGAGTCAGAGCAGCCGGAGAGGATGTGCAGACCCAACAAGAACTGATTGATGTCTTGAGAAGATGTTGGGAGGAGATTCCTGATGAAACCGTTAGGCATCTTACTGAAAGCATGTCGAGGAGGCTTCAAGAATGTGTTTTAAAAAGGGGAGGGCATACTCGATATTAAATCACCGAAAAGTTGCATAATGTGTGCTTTTACTCAAAGCGTGAACGTTTATTGATGACTGTAAAAATGACTATAAAAATGATAAAATCCTAAAAAAATGTAATTATGGATTAATTTTTTATTTAATCTTATTAAAATTAATTTTATTTAGTAAAAAATTAGTTCCTTAATTAAATGTAAGCATACCTTATACTGTAACTTTTATAAAAATAAACTTATGCAGCAAAACATGAATGGCCCTTATTTTGTTTTGAGTAGTATATATATATATATATATATATATATATATATATATATATATATATATATATATATATATATATATATATGTATATATATATATATATATATATATATATATATATATATATATATATATATATATATAGTTAAATAACACGTTTCGCGTTATTTATTAAAAAAAAAATTTATTTTCTTTTTGTTACAATAATGATACTACAATAATATGCTTTTCGAACAACTCGGAGATAGTTCTTGTATCAAATCGAGACTAAATCTAAATCTTTAGTTGTGGTGACAACTATTTATATGTTTTTTGAGAAGCTATCTTTTAAATTTGACTATTTCAGAGTTGTTGTTACAATTTAGAACAAAAAATAGAGATACATATTAAAATTGATAATAATAATTAGAACAATAAGTATTATAAGCTGTGATTTGCTTAATAAGTCTTTTCACACGCTCAGTGTGTTTGTATATCGTCAACAATATTATAAGGAAATGAACTTGATACTGTATTTAAAGAATTGCATTATAAGCTTTTTCGCACGTTACAATATTAGATAGCGTTTATATGTTAAATACTATAGTAGTAATACATAACTCTTCCCCCCCTAAGATAAGGCCGATGGCCATAAGAACTTGACCTTCTTATTCTGTGCAGCAGGATCGTAATGTACTTGGATTGGAGTTGTGGTAGTCGAATTTTTCTTAATGCGGCAATTGATTGTGATTATACTTGAAATGACGATTGCTACGATGAGTATGTATGTGATAGACGTATGAACGATTCCTTTTGTTTCCAGGACTTCCAATTTTTCTCGATTTTCGATGTGGTATGATTGTAGTTTTGGCAGATCCAATTTTTCTTCATATTTGGAAACGTTGATTTGTAAATTGTATACAGGCAATAAGTGAACTTGGTTATTGAAGTTAATAACTTGATTTGTGTAAGTAATTTCGTTAATAATTATACTGCAATTTTCGTAGTAAATTAGGACGGTTCCCGTAATGTTTCGTTTATTGATGCCACACGTGGTTGGTATCTCCAGATTGTTTGAATTTTTTATAATTATATAGTTGTCGCGAATTGATTTTATTACTGTAGTATTTTTGTCGTTTTCGTAAGGACAGCTTGCCTCTTGACCAAGGAAGATGTTTCCAAGACATTTGGAATGTTTTAACTTTATTCCATTGTCCTTTGGTTGGCAGATGAAAAGTTGCTCTATTTTAGGACATTTATCGTCTCTTAAATACAATTCGAACTCATTCATTAATGCATAAGGTTTGGTTAATTTTATCGTTTTTAAATCAGGTGTAGGTAAGGATTCTAATTGATTAAGTTTATATTTTTGGGAATAGAAATTTGGGATTCGAATATTAAAAATTATTTTCGTGTCATTGTAATAAGCTTGTAAGTCCAAAAATTCATAAATTTGTTCAAATGAGGAAATCGGTATTTCCTGATGTTTAAGTGACAGGAAAGCGTGATCTAATTCGTTTGGTAACAGAATAGTTTTGGCTACGACATTTAGTCTAGCTAAATTGATTGATTCGATGATTTCTTTGAAGTGATCATTGAGAGTATCGATATTATAGTTTAGTTGATAAAAGTATTGCATAAATTTGAAATCATCTTCTGCAACCCTGTTTAATTGTGATGAATATGATTTCAAGTAAGTATTAATTATTTCTTGTTGTTCGTTAATGTGTTTCGTTATATTTTCAAAACGTTCTATCATTTGTGCATTAATACGAGTCTGTTTATTTAATTGGTCAATTGCATTTTTTTGATTAGATTGTAATAATTGAATATTTTTGTTAATTTCTATAGCATCATCATTATCCATGTTTCCGGTAATTGTTTTAATCAAACTCCCCAAGGCATTAATTAAAGCCCGTTTCATTAATTTTCTTGGGTATATTATACGAAGGTTATTTTCTAATGTTTTATATTTTAAATGTAAAATATTAATTGTTCTGTTTGCAACTGATTTTTGTGTGAGAAGATTTATTGATTCCTTAATGTAGTTCATGTTTTCCTTATATTTGTTTAAGTCAATTATGTGGATGTAATGGTCATGATTCCTGATTACTCGTGCCTGACCTAGGTTCATTATCATCAGCCCGGGGTTGTTCGTCAGGTCGTTCAATTCTATTTTTGGTGTTATTGTTACCGTTACTAGGGCGAGTCTGAAATTTAGGAGGTCTCTTTAGTTTCTGTTTATGAAGTTTTCTATTTTTACTATCCCTAATCGTAATTCTATTGTTATTTTTAACTGTAACTTGTTTAAATTTTGAATGCAACTTATTATTATGTCTGTTTTCTGTAAGATACGTTTGTGAGTTGGGATCATAATTTAGCGGGTTTTCTCTATTATTATTTAACTTTTCTAATTTCTTGTTTTTGTTTTGTAAGGTGTGTTGGTGAACTTTGTCAAAAAGTTCTTCCTGTTTTTCTCTTATATCTTGCGGATTAGGTTTTAACTGTATGTTATATTTACGCCCAAAAAATAATTCAAACGGTGTATATTTGGTTGTTGAGTGGATTGAATTATTATAGGTAAAAATAGCTTCAAGGAGTTTTTGTCTAGGTCTTTCGGGTGGAGGATAGTCTGTACGTGTGTTGTGTACTATTCGGTATATTTCCAAGAGCGTAGAATGGAACCTCTCTATTGGTGAATTAGAGTTGGAGCTTCTGACGGAAGTAATGTGTAATTGTCTGTTCAGTCATTATTGTACTTTTGGTATTTTTGTTAACAACTAAATTACTTAAACTATCAACTAAATTATTTGTATTAGTATTTGAAAAATTTGTGTTTAAATCGATATTTAATTCGTTAGGTAAATCAATTTTTAATTCAATAGTACTTAAACTAATAGGTCTAGAAGGTTGATCCTGCTCTGTATTCTGCAGCGAATCAGAATCAATACTAGCTAGACTGTTTTCACCGTAAGCCGCGGTGTTTTGAGAAGTGTCCCGATTATAAGGAGTTGAACGAAAGGATAGCAGTTTACTTTTGATAGGATTTGGCATTAAAATGAATGAGCGAAAATTGCATAAGATTGACTTACATGAACCATAAGTTGAGCATTTCCAGTGATTAACCGTCACAGGTACTCAGCAAGATCCAGGAAGTTGTAGATTCGCTTTGATCCAAACGTTTGAAAACGACCAGAAATCTGTGATCCAGTTGAGCGTGTCCGCGGGGAAAGCCTCTTTGCCTTGGTATACCGCCAAAGTTGAAGAAACCACTTGATAAACCGTCAATTGGTGTAATTCACGACTTTGACCACTCGCGAAAATTGCTCAAAAAATATCCTACCGACTGCGCCAGTTAAATAACACGTTTCGCGTTATTTATTAAAAAAAAATTTATTTTCTTTTTGTTACAATAATGATACTACAATAATATGCTTTTCGAACAACTCGGAGATAGTTCTTGTATCAAATCGAGACTAAATCTAAATCTTTAGTTGTGGTGACAACTATTTATATGTTTTTTGAGAAGCTATCTTTTAAATTTGACTATTTCAGAGTTGTTGTTACAATTTAGAATAAAAAATAAGATACATATTAAAATTGATAATAATAATTAGAACAATAAGTATTATAAGCTGTGATTTGCTTAATAAGTCTTTTCACACGCTCAGTGTGTTTGTATATCGTCAACAATATTATAAGGAAATGAACTTGATACTGTATTTAAAGAATTGCATTATAAGCTTTTTCGCACGTTACAATATTAGATAGCGTTTATATGTTAAATACTATAGTAGTAATACATAACTATATATATATATATATATATATATATATATATATATATATATATATATATTTATATATATATATATATATATATATATATATATATATATATATATATATATATATATGTATATATATATATATATATATATATATATATATATATATATATATATATATATATATATATATATATATATATATATATATATATATATATATATATATGGGTACGCAGGATTTGAACGGCGTCCTTTATAGATATCATAAAATTCATCCCTTTTCACAGCAAGGGACAATTTTGAAATTTGAAAAAATGAGAAAAGGTCATTTGTGACAGTTTTGTGTTGATTCTTTATACGTATACTTCTGCATTACCTTTATACATATACTAGGTGTACCAAGTTATTCATTCAGTAAAAATTAAAATATTTATTATTTTTTAATATTACCATTATTTAATGTTACCACTTTATTCAGAAAAGTAATTTCTGTAGAATATACTATAAGCCACTAACGACATAAATATGGTACACGTGTAAATATAATTCCGTGCATCAAATTAATCTAATTAGCGGCTCATAGAGCCTTGTCCATTCTTGAAAATATATACAAAAAGATTTTTATTACAACGAAGAAGAGGATAAGAAGATAGAAGGTAAGGATGAAAAGTAGATGGATATAAAGAAATGTACCAGAAATCAAACGGGATAGAAGTAATTTACGGCGCGAACAAAATCGTAAAATAGCTTCTCATTGGTGTTATGAAGGCTTCTCCACATATATTCAGTGAGGTAATTTTCAATTTTTGTGGTCGACATTCTCCCAATTTTTCGCCTCATATACATTTCTGATGCACAAAAATACTATCAAAGTAGGGTCAAATTTTGGAACTGATCCAACATTTAAAGGGGTGGCGGAGGGCAACAAAACAATGAAACTTTTCCAAACCGGTTGGAAATAATATTTCGGTCAATTATCCAAAATTCAGCTTCCTAGAGTGACTTGGAGGGAGAAGAGGGGAAAAAGGTGTTTTGGCTGGATCTAACACGCCCACAGCCCCCCAGAATTAACTTAGAGGATTGAAATTTGGTATGTTGATAGACTTCGTACCTAGGGTCTGCTTTTTGGAAGTTCCAATATTTACCCCCACCATTTTTAAGCTACAATTTCATGCTTTTACGACGTTTTCGAAGTTTGTACCACTCGCACAGGTCCCCCAAATAAACCTAGAAGGCTGAAATTTTGTATTCGGATTGAGTTAGTATCAAGGGGGTGCCTTTTGGGTGTCTCAACTTTTAACCCTTACCTCCACCATCTTTATAGCAAAAAGAACATGATTTTTCTTGTTTTTTAACAGTTTTGTTCGGGTAAAAATTTCCCCAAATAAACCTAGAGGGTTGAAGTTTTGTGTATAGATTAAGTTAATAGTCAACCACTGCTTTTAGTAGGTTTTAACTTTTAACCCTTACCCCCACGATTTTTGCGCCAATATTTCCTTAATTTTTTTGCTTTTTTTCTAACACACCTAGAGACTCTCGAGTAAACCTAGAGGGCTTAAATTTTGTAACTGTATTCAGTTAGTATCGATGGTGTGCCCTTTAGGGATTCCACATTACCTTTCCCCCCACTTTTCCCATTTTTACATTGGAATTCAATAGTGTTGTTATATGTGGTTAAATGTGATTTATTAGTCGAATTTTTCCTTGAAAAATTAGACTTTTACAGCCTATACGACAAGAACCCAACGACAAAAAAATATCTTCGTAAAAGCCTTCCAGTTTACTATTTAAGTTCCTTTTTTAATATTTAGAAATAAAACACAAAGGCAATTGGCGGATAAGCATGGGTAGGAATGCCCTCGTACGAATTGTGTTGGCTTTTTCCCTGCTAACTGCTATCGGCACAAAATTGAAATTTACTGAGATTCAGCCCTTAAAAACTTAAAACCTTTTTTTAAAGCCCCGATCAACCGGACACTCATCATCAGTTTTGAAATCACCAAAATGACAAATCGCTTGTGGACTTTCAATTAGATTTCGCTTGTAGACATTCAGTACCGAGGATGAAAGGAAAAATTCAACTTCCGTGATGGGGCTCTGCTGCTCACGGTGTTTTTTGTTTTTTCATTATAATACACTTGACATAATTTTAAAGAAACAAACGAATTAACTACTATCGTTTATCATAAATGCAATACATATATGTAAGTAATTTAAAAAATGTTATTAAGGTGATTTTTTATTTTATTTATAAAATAGAAAATTTGGATTTTTTTGGAAAAATAAATATCTTCATAAAGGCCTTCCAATTCACTATTTAAAGTCCTTTTTTAATTTTTAAAAATAAAACACAAAGGCCATTGGCGAATAAGTATGGGTAAAAATGCCCTCGTACGAATTGTGTTGGCTTTTTTCCTGCCTACTGTTATCGGCATAAAATTGAAATTTACTGTGATTGAGCAGTTAAAAACATAAAAACTTTTTTTAAAGCCCCGACCAGCCGGACACTCATCATCAGTTTTGAAACCTCCAAAGCATAAGGTAACATCACAATACAATTTTTTTTCTTTTCCTTTAGGTACTTGATTGGTAAAAATAATCTCTACGTATTTTCGAAATTTATCAAGACAACTTAGCTAAATTAATTTTAAATAAGTCTTCTTATCAAATGTTACCTATTCTCTGTATTTTTTCCAAGGTTAAAAACCGCCAGCGGTGATTTTTGAATTTTAATTTTTATAATTATTTTCAGCAATTCAATAAAAACAGTCTCAGGGAAATCCATCGACAATAAACTTCGCCAGAGGATTTAATTTTTTTAATCTATCTAGCCTGGACTATTAGGAGTAAGAAAAAATTGAATCTGCGTATAGTACAATTAAATCCTTATGAAATAATTCTCATATTATTATTAAGCGCATTCTTGATGTATACCTACATATTTTGAATGTATAATTATTGATTTAAGTATGTACATATTTTAAGTATATAATTATCGTTAATAATCGAGTAAATTTATTATAGATTTAATATGATTTTTTGTAGATTGGATGGTAAAACTGTTTTTAGCGAATTTCCAAAAGTGAAACTGGAAATACGCTATTACAGTAGGTGTCATGACGGGACCTAAGCCCGGGATCATAACAGAAATGTGTTTTGAGGTCCCTAGAATACGAAAATGATATTCACTGAAATTTATATATATATATATATATATATATATATATATATATATATATATATATATGTCGCCACGATAACTCTCGAACGAAACGTCTAATGCTTATGAAATTTTGTTTGCGGTCTGGATTCTGAATTGGCTCGGCTAAGTTCGTTAGCCAGACACGTCGGATGCCCAGAAGTAGGTTTTCTGGCCATTTTTTATCATTCGATCCTATCATAAGACAGTTCGATTTTTACATCGTTGAAAAGGAAAAAAAATTATGAAGAAAATATTCTTATAATTTTCTTTCTATTTTAAGTATTTTTCGAGAAAATGTAAATTTTCACCATTATATTATTAGTTTTCTTTCTTTGTTAGTCTAATAAGTAATTTATATTTATATCTCAGTTCTTTATGAAGTATAAAAATATTTCACTTTTTTATTAAAGAATTTTGTGAGAACAAGTGAAGTCTATTCACATACATGTGTTATAACACACATACATGTATAGAGTTTTGTTTCTCATTTATTGCATTATAATTAGCATGGTTCTATCTCATGTTGAAAAATGTAAATTAAACAGATTTTCTAAGCTAATGTAATGAAGAATTTTTAGTCGAATTTTCTCCGAAAAATTAGACTTATACAGTCTATACGATAAGAGCTGCGAGAGGTGAGAGTAGGGGCGCTATCCGTTTTCGGACCCGTAGAACACGAATAAGTAGAAAAAAAATGTCTGATTATATATATATATATATATATATATATATATATATATATATATATATATATATATATATATATATATTTTCCCGCCACCTTTTAATTTGTGTAGGGCCCCCCTATGGAAGTTAAGAGATGAAATTTGGTAAATGGGGCTCATTTTCGAGGCACCTCATACTATCAAAGTGGGGTCAAATTTTGGGCAAATTTTTTTTCTGATCCGACCTTTAAGGGGGTGGTGGGGGGCGGAAAAGCAATAAAACTTTTCCAAAACGGTTTTAAATAATGTTTCGGTCAATTATCTACAACATATCCAAAATTCAGCTTCCTAGGATGATTTGGTGGGAGTAGAGAGGGGGAAAACGATTTTCGCTGGATCTAACAGGCCCCCAGCCCCCCAGAATTAACGTAGAGGGTTGAAATTTGGTGTGTTGATAAAGTTCGTACCTAGGTTGTGCTTTTTGGAGGTTTTAATATTTTACCCCCACCCCCTCATTTTTAAGCTACAATTTCATGCATTTTCGACGTTTTCGAAGTTTGTACCACTCGCACAGGTCACCCAAATAAACCTAGAGGGCTGAAATTTTGTATTCGGATTGAGTTAGTATCAAGGGCGTGCCTTTTGGGGGTCTCGACGTTTAACCCCTACCCCCACCATTTTTATACCTAATAAAACATGATTTTTCTTGTTTTTTAACAGTTTCGTTCGAGTCAAAATCTCCCCAAATAAACCTAGAGGGCTAAAATTTTGTGTACAAGTTAAGCTAATAGCCAGACACTGTTTTTTGGGAGTTTCAACTTTTAACCCTTACCCACACGATTTTTACGCCAATATTTCCTTAATTTTTTTGCTTGTTTTCTAACACGTCTAGAGACTCTCTAAGGAAACCTAGAGGGCTGAAATTTTGTACGTGTATTCAGTTAGTATCCAGCTAGTACCTTTTAGGGAGTCCACATTACTTTTCCCCCACTTCTTCCATTTTTACATCGGAATTGAATGCTATTGTTAAATGTGTTTTAAATGCATTACTTTTATTTTAAATACAAGTAGGCGAATAGTAATTTTAAAAAATTTAAAAAAAAGTGAATACAATTTTTTAACAAATGAAATACATACATATTAAGTAATTTGAAAATGTTATTAAAGTCACTGTTTATTTATAAATTAGGAATTTTGAATTTTTATTATTTATAAAATAGAAATTTTGGATTTTTTTGGAAAGAAAAAATTCCTTCATAAAGGCCTTCTAGTCTACTATTTAAGGTCCTTTTTTAATACTTAAAAATAAAACACAAAGGCAATTGGCGGATAAGCATGGGTAGGAATGCTTTCGTACGAATTGTGTTGGCTTTTTTCCTGCTAACTGCTATCGGTATAAAATTGAAATTTAGGGGTGAGCGGGGCTATACCGTACAGCGAGGCCAAACCGTACACTCATTTTTCGTGTCTAGATTTCAAGCTAGACAAGTCCAATCGTTGTCGCAACCTAGCGCCTGACCGCGGAAAATCACAGGATTGAGTTCGTTCCGCTGTGCGTATAAATGCCAATATGACGGTGAAAAAACTTGTTTTTATTATTTCTCTTATAATTTTGGGGCACTGCCAAATAAGAGTTGGGTGGAGAACCTTTACTTATGAGCTAATAGCGATAAGATCATGAGAAATTACTTAAGCTCTCTCTTGATCACTAGTGAAGACTAGTTAGGCGACGGAATTTGAGGTTAGGTTATGAAACTCCCATAAGGTACAGGATGGGGCTAAACCGTATAGAAGTGTACGACTTAGCCCCAAATGGTTTAATATGGTAACATTAATAAATTGTAGTTGATGCAGGAAATACAATAAAGTCTGCCGAGTCTGCAAATAATTTTACTTGTGATTTTTGTTTAAATGTATAAACTTTAAATAAAATACTTTCGTTCTCTAAAATTTATCACTTTTTTTGATAAAAGTTAACCTAACACTTTTTATACTTTTATAAGCTGAACTAAATATACCGATAATACAAGTTACGTTATGTTGTTTCTTAGTTGAGTCGACAATAAATAATAAAATGTGTTTTCTACAATAATTTATTGCATTACTCTTATTTACTTCCTTAACAAGATGATTTTTTTACAATAATTTATTGCATTACTCTTATTTACTTCCTTAACAAGATGATTTTTTTACTGTACGGTATAGCCCCTCCTACCGTACGGAATAATTCCGACCCCCGGGGCTATTTCGTACAGAGACACTTTTTTGTAATTTAATTTAAATATGTAAACAGTGGAATAATTCAAATTTCTTTGTGTGAAATCAGTAGCCAATTGTCCAAATTATGTATTGCTAATTTTTTTTATAATTTTATACTTGATATTAGATGAACAATAACAGCTCTCCCTTAAGTGTACGGCATAGCCCCGCTCTCCCCTACTGAGATTCAGCCCTTAAAAACTTAAAACCTTTTTTTAAAGCCCCGATCAACCGGACACTCATCATCAGTTTTCAAACCATCAAAATGGCAAATCGCTTGTGGACTTTCAATTACATTTCGCTTGTAGACATTTAATACCGAAGATGAAAGGAAAAATTCGACTTCCGTGATGGGGCTCCGCTGCTCAAGGCGTTTTTTTTTTTTTTTTTTTTTTATTGAATTTTTAAGTAAACAAGAAATTGAAGATTATGTTATGATATAATATTATTAATATGAAACAAAACAAAATATGTACAATATACATATGTATGCACGGAAAAATATTTTGAATCGATTTTGAAAATTTTTTCACTAATAATTAATAATGTTAAAAAATTAAACCATTTCAAATGGATTTAAGGTATTTTATGTGAGGTCAAGGTTTTCGAGACCTAAAAAGGCCAGAAATTAATTAACCAATCGATTTTAAAAATTTTTTCACAGTTAGTAAGTTAAAGTATTTGAATTAATTAATTAAATGATGTCCGCAAGAAGCTTACGGACTGCCATAAGTTATATGAGATCCTTAGAACCCTTTTCTTACTGTTAGAGTACTAGACTTGTATGAGTTTCGCCAGGATTTACTGATCCCATAATTGTAAAAAATAAACTAAACGACCAATTTTAAAAATTTCTTCACTGTTACAGAGCTAAACTATTTTAGATAGATTTAGAATACATTATGTAAGGTCCGCCAGGGTCCACAGGACCCAAAAGTGTCAAAAATAAACTAACTGACCGATTTTGAAAATTTTTTCACTGTTACAGAGCTAAACTATTTTAGATAAATATCGATTACGTTATGTGAGGTCCGCCTGGGTCCATAGGACCCAAAAGTGTCAAAAATAAACTGCCTGATCGATTTTGAAAATTTTTTCTCTGTTACAGAGCTAAACTGTTTTAGATAAATATACATTCCGTTATGTAAGGTCTGCCAGGGTCCATAGGATCCAAAAGTGTCAAAAATAAACTAACTGACCGATTTTGAAAATTTTTTCACTGTTACAGAGCTAAACTATTTTAGATAAATATCGATTACGTTATGTGAGGTCCGCCTGGGTCCATAGGACCCAAAAGTGTCAAAAATAAACTGCCTGATCGATTTTGAAAATTTTTTCTCTGTTACAGAGCTAAACTGTTTTAGATAAATATACATTCCGTTATGTAAGGTCTGCCAGGGTCCATAGGATCCAAAAGTGTCAAAAATAAACTAACTGACCGATTTTGAAAATTTTTTCACTGTTACAGAGCTAAACTATTTTAGATAAATATAGATTACGTTATGTAAGGTCTGCCAGGGTCCATGTGATCCAAAAGTGTCAAAAATAAACTAACCGACCGATTTTGAAAATTTTTTCACTGTTGGGGAACTAAGCTATTTTAGATAGACATACATTACGTTATTTAGGGTCCGCCAGGGTCCATGGGACCCAAAAGTGGTAAAAATAAACTAACCGACCGATTTTGAAAATTTTTTCACTGTTACAGAGCTAAACTATTTTAGATAAATATAGATTACGTTATGTAAAGTCTGCAAGGGTCCATCGGATCCAAAAGTGTCAAAAATAAACTAAACGACCGATTTTGAAAATTTTTTCACTGTTGGGGAGCTAAGCTATTTTAGATACATATAGATTACGTTATGTAAGGTCTGACAGTGTCAGTAGGACCTAAAAGTGTCAAAAATAAAATAACTGACCGATTTTGAAACTTTTTTACTATTACCGAGGTAAACTATTTTAGATAGGTACAGGTTGTGTTATCTGAGATCCACAACTGTCCTGCGGATGCAAATGCGGCGTAGAATGCTACACAACGGGTTTTGAATATATATATATATATATATATATATATATATATATATATATATATATATATATATATATATATATATATATATATATATTACATAAAGCCCGCCTAGAATATACGGTCGAGCTGATTTATTTTTTAATGAGGTCCACCGGGATCTTGCAGATCCGAAAACGCCAGTAATAAGCTATCGAACCAATGCTAAAAAATTTCTCACTACTAGAGAACTAAATTATTTTAGATGGATACAACTATGCTGCACAAAATTCGTTCGGGTTCTTGGGTCCCTAAAAATACCAAAACTAATTACCCAGCCGATTTTAAAAATTCTTTTACTCTTAGAAAGCTAAACTATTTTAAATAGGTACAGGTCTTAGATGAGATCCGCCAGTGCCCAAGATTTGGAAATTCGCTATGTTATGCAGATGCTGCGACAGGGGTATATTCAGTGAACTGTATATTCAGAGGTGTAACTAGAATGGAGCAAGTGGAGTAGTCGCTCCAGAGCGCACGACAAAAAGTGGCGCAACTGGTAAAATATGGACGCAAGAAAAAAGATTTATTGGGAGGTGATTTTTAGGATTCCGTACCTTTAAAGTTAAAACGGAAACTTTATAAGATCACCCTTGTGTCCGTCCGTACATCTATTGCAGAGGTTTTTCTCGAAAATTATGTAACTTAGGAATTTGAAAAGTATAATTTTAACGTGTACAATATATACCGCCAATCAACAATTAGAAGGAAAACTTTGGGATTAAAAGGGGAGATAAATTAGATCCAAAAGAGTTTTGATTACACTGCCCAACAAAAAAAAAAAAAAAAATTATTGTTTCCTTCACTTCACGAGTCAATTCTTACTAATTTTGGGTTGAGAAAAACGAATATGATAAAGAAAAAAATTTTTAGCTCTAGTTTCCATGATATACAATTTTTTATTTTAAAGTTTTAAAACAAAACAGTAAATACGAATTACAAATGCTAACAACATTAAAAGTATGATCGTTCTTTTTTTTAATGGTAGTTACATTCTAAATTGATGAAAAAACATCTAACAGGTGATTGGATCTACAAAGGATCAATTGGTGGCTTCATGAGATCGCTGTCTTTTGGTTTTCCTCTTGTAAGTGAGCGCGGGAGCATCCCTACACACAAACCAGTAGTAATTAGCAAGCATTGCTTCATTCCAGCGGCCCTGATATCTCCGTTCCATCACAAAAATGTCCTGATGGAACCTTTCTCCATGCTCATCACCGACAGCTCCACAACTAGGTGGGAAAAAATTGAGATGGGAGTGGAGAAGATGGATTTTTAGGGACATGTTGCATCCGAGTTGATGGTATTTTTGTAGAAGTATTGCCACCAAATGAGTGTAGTTATCATCTCTTTTGTTCCCTAAAAATCCATGCATAACTCCCTTGAGAGCTTCCCAAGTTTCCTTTTCTATCCTTTCCAAAACTAGGTCGAACGCAGGATCTTTTACAAGTTGACGTATTTGTGGCCCAACAAAGATACCTTCCTTGATTTTTGCATCACTTAATCTGGGAAATTTTGCTCTCAAATATTTAAAAGCTTGGCCTTCTTGATTCATACCTTTAACAAAATTTTTCATTAAACCTAACTTGATATGTAGGGGTGGAAGAAGAACGTCTTTTGGATCCACGAGAGGTTCGGCAACGATATTTTTCTCAATAGGGTTAAGATCTCTTGCAGGCCATACTGCTTGAATATAATGTGATTTTCTCTCTCTACTATCCCACATGCATAAAAAGCAACAGTATTTAGTATACCCTAATTGCATTCCTAAGAGTACAGCAATGGCTTTTAAATCGCCACAGATTTTCCACTTATGTTCAGCATATTTTATTGATTCGAGGAGGGCTGTCATGTTTGCATAAGTCTCCTTCATATGAACTGCATAGCCAACAGGAACAGACGGAAAATGGTTACCGTTGTGAAGCAACACAGCTTTCAAACTAAGCTTGGAGGAGTCTATGAATAGTCTCTATTCAGTCGGATTATGCTTCAAATTCAAACTTTCCATTAAACCATTAATGTTACAGCAAAAAACAAGATTGTTTTTCTTCTCAAAAAAAGGAAGCAAATCCCGTTGACGTTGTCTGTACTTGGAAATCCTCACATCATGTTGGCGAAGATTCCATTGCAGCAACCTTGACCCTAGAAGTTCCGCCTTCTCCTGTGACAAGTCAAGGTCTCGAATGAGATCACTTAACTCCGATTGGCTCAGTCTATGCGGTTGATTATCTTTTTCTTCAAAATCAGGATCATAGGATATTGGAGGTTGCTTAGGTTCTTCTTCTTCCACACTGTCTTCATCTTCCACTTCCAACTCATAATTTTGGGGTGGAGTTGGAAGTGGTAAACTGTCTGAATGTGGAATAGGTCGAATAGCAGATGGAAGATTTGGGTATTGAACTGTTCCTCTTTTTTCATCGACAATCCTGCCTTTATGGGTGGAGTCAAGCAAAAATAGCAGTCATTTGCATGGTTTGTAGGCTTCCGCCAGACCATAGGTACAGCAAAAGCCATTGATCGTTTTTTATTTTTCAGCCATTCCCGTAATATAACCGAACATGAGTTGCAATATATATGTGGAGCCCATGACTTATTCTGGTCCCCTATCTTCACACCAAAACAATGCTGATAAGCCGTCTTCATAAGAGGCGTCAAATTGCGTTTCTGTGACGAAAATGTTATTTCACCACAAATGTAACAAAAATTGTTCACTGAATTTACACATTTTCGTGGCATGTTGATGTAAGAAATTTTACTCTTTAAAACACTCTGAAACAATAAATTGTCACAGCAATAGCGTTTACGTTTATAATCTACCCACAGCTACATTACTGTTTTATCTTGACAGTTAACAGGTGTGCCAACGTCCAAAAAAAAAAAGAATTATAAATGTAGACTATTGGTGACGCAAAGATTCTCACTCGCGCCTCTGGTGGTAAAATCAGAACTAGTATTAAGTAAAAATATACGTATACGTTTAATTGGTGATATAAAATCTAGTAATCATAGTTCTATCGACAATTTATACAAAAATTTTTACTTGATACAGTTTCTAATTTAAAAAACTAGAGGCGTTCGCGTAATTTTTGCGTCACCAATAAATGTCATTGTATCTTCAAAACAAGAGCTAATCGGTAATTTTTATGGTGATATTTGAATTCAGCAGACTGAAATATATAAGAATCAACTATTTTTGAGCCCGAAACATTTTCATTGTTGGGCAGTGTTATCTAATATCTCATTTAATAGAGTTATTTTTAAGAGTTATAAAAATAATTTTATTTATTTATTTTTTTTACAATTTATGGTCTAGTGATTTTAATGATATAGCTCAAAAGGGTAAGATAGGGAAAACGGCCCTTGACGCAAAATTGATTGTTTTTATAGGAAAATTGATTGTTTTTATATAATTATATTAAACTCAAATAAATCGGCTCAGTAATTTCGTCAAAAAAAAATTTTTTTCAAAATTTTTGTCTGTTTGTGTATTCATAAACTATTAGCCTCGGAGGGTTGAAATTTGGCAGGAATGTATCTGGGGCTAAGAAGTATTATTTTCTATAAAAACAATCAATTTTGTGTCAAGGGCTGTTTTCCTTATCTTACCCGGCTATGCCCTTTGCTAAAAATTATCGTCCCCCAGATCTTTTACAAGGAAACCCTGCGAAATGTCCCCCTCCGATTTTCTTGTACTTGTGATTTCGCATTTGGAAATAAGAGACACGTATTTCTTATAGCGGGTTTTAAGCTGATTTAAGGGGTGAAATTAACCCTCGAAAATTTACTAAAAATGGGGTGGTTGTAGGACTTATCGTATAAAGACTAAAGCTATTAGTACCAAACCAATTTTATTATATTTATGTTTTCATTTATACGCTGGACAGTTGTTGTGCAATTACGCGTAAATGGCCATAGTCTACATTTACACGTCGACAATGCGTAGACACTTCGACAATGTAGACAATGTCGACTATGAAGTAGACAATGGTGACAATTTGGCGGATGGCAGTAAGTTGACAAGTAACTTACCAAAGTGAATTAAAGTGTGAAATGCATAATACATTCATTATTTCAATAAATTCGATAGTCCTTAAATTCGGATCATTTGCAAATGAAATGTGTCCAAAGGATAATTTAAAAATGCCTAGGGACCAAAAAATTAAAAAAACTGATAAGCTTAATCTTTTCTTATCTAAACTGAATTGGAAATGGGTTGTAGTTTGTAGCAAAAAGCAAACGAATACAGCATCAGATTCCTTAGGGGAGACAGATAATAGGGAAGGGGCAGGCAAAGTTGGAAACGCTCTAACTTTTACAAGAGTGGAAGCCAAAAACTACACTTTAGTGAAAACTTTATGAGTTAGTTCTAAAATTTGATTATTTTTTAACCAAAGTACCATAAAAAAATCACTCAGACAATAAGGTATTGAGGTTAACCGGCCATTTAAAAAAAATTGCATTTCTTCCATCTTGCCCTCTATGTGAAGGTAAGATGGAACTTGACGTTGGGCAAAATGGAGCATACATAAAACATAAAAATAGATTAACAATTATTTACATTTTTTCTCTTAATTTAACAAACGAAGCTTTTTTACGTATAAATTTTGATCACAGATTATATATAATCCGAATATACTTTTATTATATGTATATCGAGACTTTTATCTATATAAATTTGTTTAGCGCGCTTGGTAATTTGTTTACTGTATGTTAGTGGCACTGTAGTGAAGTTAGTTGCTAACTGAAAACACTAAAAATAAATAACCGAAATCATTCATATTTTTCAGTGTTGTAATTATTACTTTAAATATTTAGTTGCAAAATATAATAAATTCACATATAATCTTAAATTAAATTCTTATTATATAAAACAGTATTGTTATATAACAAATTTTTAAATGATATCGTGTTTAGGGTATTTTTTTAATAATTACCATACACACAAATATGGCGGAAATTATATTTGGTCACGTGGGTCTCGACATATAAAGAAAGCCCTGTATTATAATTTAAAAAAGGATAAGTTATAGATTCAAGTATGCTGTATTTTTTATTTAAAAACAATATTTTCCTAATTTATTTTTTAAAATATCATACCTGTTAATGGTCACAAATAATAATTGTGCTTGAGCAGTCAATGCATATATTGTATACACATATTGCATTGTATCTATATTGGTGGAAACATTTCCATCTTAGATGAAATTGATGGTTTCCATCTTGTCCAAAACTCTTAATGCTCAAGTTTTCATTTAAAAAACAAAAATGTTTGAAAATTTTGAAACTATTAAGAGCAAGCAAGACATATTTTTAAAAAACTGATGATTTTAGTACCAGAAAAATTTTTAATATTAATAAAATAATATTTTTTGTACAACTATTGAAAAAAGACGAAAATTTATTTCAAATTGGCCATTTTTATTATATCACGCAACTGAACAAAAACCGCTACATGCATTTACAACATTTTAGAGACATCAGTGTCTTTTTGTGCGAATTTTCATTACCTATAAAAATATTTGCAATTATCAATGATAAAATAGAATAATCGCGAAATTCCATCTTGCCTTCTATTTTGCCTGCCTCTCCCCTGTATGCACAGACAGAAATGTTAATAAATATTAATTATTCTTGTCTGTTTATTAATTTTCTAAATTTTTAAAACTTGTCATTGAATTTTACATCAAAATTGTATAAACAGTTGTATCAAAACATATTCCTTTTAGTAGTAAAAAAAAATTAATTATAAAACCTCTACTAATATGTATGGACAATTTGGTTAACTTTCAAAATTTTATTTTATGCATTATACAGACTGTCAGCAAAGCAAAATGCTTGCTACAATATTTAAAAATGGTCAAATTTTGCTGTGTAATATTTAACAAATTTTAGTGATAACTTATTGTTAATAGTGGGTTTGTTATTATTAGTTATGAAATTTCGCTTAATATTGTTTTGCTCCAGAACGCTTCAATTACCCAGCATTTAAAAAATCATCAATACATTCAATTTTGAAATCAGAAATTTGATAGAACCTTTCACATTTATCACTTGATTTGTTAATTGCAAATCTGACAATGAGTTTGAAATTTTCACTAACATTTAATTATTTAAAATAAGTTTCTAGATCTTTTATAAATAAAACAGGATGATAAGTTTTCAACTTGTTTTGAAAACTTTTATCTCAACGTTGCAATCATTGAGTCGGCACAAAATAATTACACTTACCACTCACTGATCACTTTTCACTATTTTCCGATGATCTGGTTCTTTATCTGGGTTCACGCCCTCACTGTTTTCTTTATCCTATTGTTTATAGACCGTTATTTTCTCGTCTGCCTCGATTTTCTGTATCTTAGTGGTCATCGTCGTGAATTTATCATCCATTTTCAATATCCTTTTGTTAAGGATTCCGTGTTTTTAACCATTAGTTCCATTAGATTTGTAATAGAATCATTCATATCTGCCGCACCACTGTCATTTACATCATCTAAATTACCTTTTTCACTTGGATTTAGTTTTTTATTAGACATTTTTAGTTTCTTTAAAAGCCACGTGCATGTTTTTCTAACAATTAAATTTGAATAAATAACGAGCTATTTAATTGTTTGATTACATATTTACTTTTGTTTTATAGTAAAAATTATTTCACGTATAGTTTTTTTTTCGTACGTTCTTTATCACGTACTAATCACGTCGGGATCATTTTTTTGTAACATTTTAGTTACTTTTTGAGTTTTGAAGCGGAGTTAATTGTAATTTCCCGCCACTATTTCAATGATTTTTATTGAAATTAAAGCTAAATTTTACGTTTCATACATGAAACTTACAGATCTTGAATTACATTTCATTTGGACAAAAAAAGGTTTTTTGTTCTTGGAAAACTCTAACAGATTTTTAAAAATCAGCCTGTGCTGCGAAATGTTTTAATCTGAGGAAATTTTGCCATACGGGAAAATTGTTACACTCATCTAGTATAATCCGGCACAACCAAAAAAGTTTTAAAATGTCATAATTTGAATTTCCCGCCACTTCTAATTCATCAATTTTTATTGAATTTGAAACTAAATTTTACGTTTTAGGCATGAAACTGACAGACCTAAAATAGCACAGTTCAGCACAACTTGACAAATTCGATTATCGTTCGTTGTTCACAAGTTACACGCATTTGAAATTATTTGATTCCTGAAAAACCTATTTGTTAGGGTTTTCCAAGAACAAAAAAAATTTTTTTTTGTCAAAATGAAATACGAATTTAAATTTTTTTCGACAGCACAACATGGCACAAACGTTGTATAATGCATAAAAAAAGTTCAAATTTCAAAAAGTGTAGGGTTGGCCAAAAATTTGCTTTTTGATTTTTTTTCGAAGTTCTTTGAGTTGTTGCTTGCGGCACAATGCGGCACAAACGTGGCACAAAGCAACATAATTAAAAACAAATTAAAAATTTAAAAAGTATGGGGCTGGCAAAAAAATTTTTTTTGGTGTTTTCTCCTAAACACTTTTAATTTCGAGCTGCAGTTTGCGACACAAATTGGCACAAACGTAGCACAATATAGCACAATTAAAGGAAATAAAAATTTAAAAAAGTGCGGGGCTAACTTCACACACATGATGTTATCGGGAAATATTTAAATCAATAATTTCTGGTGTGAAAATTCAGAAATTAATGTTGTAAAATCTTTGTTTTTTGATAAAAGGTCAAAAAATTTTGGTTTTACAAGGCCTGTGGCAGTAGAATTTCGCTCCAATTTAATTTTTAGTACATTAACCACACTGAAAGCTTCATTTGAGCTTAAATTTCGGATCAAATTTCTTGATAGCTGCAAGTTTTGAATATTTTAATACAAGCTAATTGATTAACTCGGGACACAGGAGTTCTTGGAATTTTTTTGAAATGTGATATGTTTACTTTCAAATTAACTGTTAAATTCAAATATTTCAACAATCAAATTTAAATTTTAAAAGTAACTGATTTTAGAGTTCTCTTTTTTTTTAAATTTAATGTTTAAGTATAAAAAAATAAGTGTTAAGTAGTTTAATTAATTTGGCAAAATTGTGAAAATATGTAGTTAATATGCACTAAAAAGGAAAATATTCAAAATTTTTTGAAAAAAGTTTGAATAAACAAAATATTCAAGCTCATTTACTTTTAAATGGTTTATAATACTGAAAACCAAATTTTAAAATAAACATGCTCACAAATAAAGAAGTTATGCAGATATACATTTGTCCAATCTTAATGATCTATTGTGAAATAAATAATATTCATTGTTTACATTGATTTCATTGTCTACGTAGACAATTCTTACGTAGTCTTCTTTATTGTTTACACGTAGACAATGGATATAAACTACCTCACTTAGTATACGTGCACAATCCTGACGTTGAATCTATGATTAAAATTGCGATTCGGGAATGATCTATAAATAAAAGAAAAATTCGATTCAGCTATTAAGAAAACTCTAAAATGTATATTCACAAAATTAAGTTTATTATTCACGATATTTATGCATACCTACTGTTATACAATTAATGACTACAAGTTGAACAGTAGTAATATTATTCAAAAAAATGGTTAAAACAAAGTGATTTTTTACACCACAAACACCTTATTATGGCTACATTGGTACAGCCTTGAATTTCACATTGCGATTGAGACGATGTTCCAAATGCAAAGTTGACAGGATTTTCAAAATCTTCCGGTTGTTTTTCTTTATTTATTCATGCTCGAAAGAATAAAAATGATTTTACCAACATCGGATTATTAGATAATTTTTTTATAGGGAAAATAGGTACAGCCCAATTCAAGCCTGCTACAATTCGAACCTCTCTATAATTCTTCGAACTAAATCAATACATTTTTGCGCACTTGGTAATTCGAACGAAAAAATCATTGCTACATAACAAAACGACGCGTTAATTCGAACTCATCGGCGTCAAACACTCGACAATTCAAAGTTGCTTAGAGAAAGAGACAGAAAGATTGTAAGTACATTTTGAGATATGTACAAGTTCAAACTTGTACATATCATCGTACGCGAGCCTTTGCTTTTGTTATGATTATACCATTTGATATTTCAAACACTCGATAATTCGTAATATTTTAAGAGTCTCTCCAGTTTCGAATTAACGAGAGTCGGCTCTAATTGGTTGTGGGAGGATTGGGGATCACCCCCTTGCAACAGAGATGAGTGGGAGGTAATAACTTGTATTTTCGTTATTTGATGTCCTGTATTTAATAAAATTGGTTTGGAACTAATAGCTTTAGTAAATTTTCGAGGGTTAATTTCACCCCTTAAATTGTCTTATAAAAAAATACGTATAAAAAAACAAAAAAACGTATCTCTGATATTTGAATGAAGAATAACATATTACAAATACAATGAAATCGGAGGGGGGCACTTTACAGAGCGTAACAAGGGTATTTTCACTCCTTAATAATTTTTTTTCAAAACATCCAAAAACACATAAACTCAATCAATATCGAATGATTAGATTATTTTTTATAAAAAAAATAATTATTTGTGGGGGTTGCTCACCTTCTTGAAACAGGGATAAGTGGAAAGTAATAATTTGTATTTTCATTATTTGATGTCCTGTATATAATAAAACTGGTTTGGTATTGATAGCTTCAATCTTTATATTGGTAAACCTTATAACCACCCCATTTTTAGTATTTTGAATATTTTTAAGGATTTTTTATTAAAAAGGGAATAAAAGAAATGACAGAATATATTATTTAAATATATATTTTATATGGTTTCCTTAAAGTGACATGAGCATAAAAAGTGACGACATAATATATTATTTAGGTACATATTTTCTATGATTCCTTTTAGGTGACAGTCACCAAAAGCCCACATAATTTTGCCATTCAAGATTACTTATAGTACCATAAAATCTATTAAAAATCTGGTGAAATACTTTCAAAAAAAAAAAAAAAAATTTTTATTAAAGGTGAACATAAAAAATGACAACATATATCACAATATTTAGGAACATATTTTATATGGTTTCTGTAAGGTGGCAATCACCAAAAACCTATATAATATTGCCATTCAGGACTATTTATAGTACTATAAATTCCATTAAAAAAAATTCAATTCAAGGTCCAAAAACCATGTGTTTTTTTGCTAATGACACCCCCTTCCAACTGCAAACACTATTTTCAAAAAATATCTCTCGGGTGGCCATCTCACTATACTTATGACCTAGATTCTTTGATTTGAGTATACGTAAATAATTTTAAATATACTGCACTAATAAGATTTAAATTTGCCTATTGATTGCTAACTGAGCGAAAGCCTAATTGTGCGGGCTCAACTCAATCTTGGCCAATTTTTTAAAATATATTTTTCATATTATAGTTCTTAGAACTTGAGTTTAAAGTTTCGAAATTTTTTCTTTTTTTTGTCCAGTGGCATTTTGTGGGAAATAAAGAAGAAAAAAGTGGACGTTTCGTTTTTTTTTGTTCGTCAGTGTAAAACGGAAAAAGGAGAATTTTTGAGGCAGGGGCGCCTAAATCAAATTCGTTCCAGGGCGCAAAATTTCTAGTTACGCCTCTGTGTAAATGCATATTAATTACCTATATTAAAATATAAATTTAAT
Source organism: Brachynemurus nebulosus (assembly GCA_035578155.1). NCBI lineage: Eukaryota > Metazoa > Arthropoda > Insecta > Neuroptera > Myrmeleontidae > Brachynemurus > Brachynemurus nebulosus. The sequence goes on along the minus strand of JAPWDM010000033.1, from coordinate 1,470,501 downwards.
AAACAAAAAATTTAACACTTAATAATTATATACCGTGCGCGACCTTCACATTATATGTACATATACATACGTATACACACATAATGTAGGTTAGCTACTTTTGTCAAAATGACGATTTGGTGATTGAGGATTATGGTTGACAAAAATCTAATGCAAATTCAATATTGTCAAAATTGATTAAAAATAATACCTACTTTCTCTTACTTATAATAAATAATTAATTTATTATATTGCATATAGCGTACAAAATTTTGCTGTTGTACTAAAAACTGAAAACAAATACTTTTTTCTACGGGTGGAATCTGAACAAACGTGACGTAGCGTGACGTTTGAAATACATATGTAAATTTTAAAATGAACCATTCATTGGGGGTGAAGGGGTAATCCAGGTTTTATAACGTATTGTTCGATGAGGGACTGAAAAAAATGTGATGTGACGTGACAAAAAAGAAGAAAGGAGTAAAAAATGCATGAATTTCTCGTAATGTATTTTGTAAATGCCCACCCTCACATCAATGAAGTAAAAAAGTTCTGCCATTGGGTAACAGTGATGAACACTTGCTATTATTATTTATAAGAGGATGGCTACTGAGAAAGCAATTATGGGCCATGGATATTCAAATTAGTAAAATCTATTTTTCTGAAACTAGAATCATCTCAATCTCAGGTTTTTGTTTGAAAAAGTTAAAATGGCATTACCGTGAAATCTAACTTTACCATACCACATTTTGTGTTAAAAAAATTAAAATTTCTTGACTTATAGCTTATGAAAAATTCTTCTTTTACTATTTCGGTTTCATTATCTGTCGGTGCATATAGTGCAATTATGAAGAGTCTAATCTGTTTAATTTTCATATGTAACTTTAGGATTCTATTATTGATTGCGTTCCAATTTTATATGCAGTTTTTAAACTTCTTTTTCCGACTACGTTTTCGATTCCTTTCCCTTCTTTTTTGTTTCAGTAAGGGCTACAACATTCATTCCAAGTTTTTTTATTTCTATTAATACTTCGTCCATTTTTGTTCTTCACCCGTTTATATTTCAAGTTGCGAAATTAAATATCTTTTTCCTTAGCGTAAATCGTCGTCGGTTGAAACAGTCCGATTTTTTTCTTATTGTGGGATTTTTAGCAATTCATACTTTTTACGTTTATGGAGAGCTGGCCGACGGCACAACGTTTCTCTTTGTCTGGTTTCTATCCATGAACCAAATCGGCAAAGGTGGCCCTACCAGTTGCTACGCTACCGCCGATATAGCTCTTTGGGTCACCGAAACACGCAAGCCTCATCATCAACGACAAAGTGGAAAGGATCTGTAAAGGAAAAACTGTCCTTATAAAAGGAAAAATAATGAAAATAAAAGCTACTAAAAATTTTAGAGAATTTTATAAAAGAAATAATAAAGAACATGTAAAAATTTACATATTTAAATTTTGAAAATATCATTATTTTCGATGTCGTTAATATTCGGTAATAAAAACTACATTTTAATAGTCCCAATATGTTTGGAATACCCACAACTTGCTTCTCTTAACTCTTCAAAAATGTTGTTATTTTTTCGCTACGACACACGGTTTTGGAGATACTTACGACCAAAAGTTTCAATAACGTAAAGCATCATTTATAACCAAGCATAATATAAAACAGGTACACATTATGATAGACCGACTTCAAAAGCACACCGAAAATTTAATACATTTAATTACAGGTAATTTTTCAAGTTATTTGAATTGATGAAATTTTCTTGTATGAAAACCGCGTTATAAGAGACCTGTCGCAATTTCATATCGCATTTTATGAAATTCGCGTTACATTTGACTTAATTGTATATCGCTATATCATATATGTATGTGACCGTGTAAAATAAGATCGCGTAAATCAAATCCGCGTATAAAAAGTTAAGTGTAAATTGAGCGAAATTTTTCGCGTAAAAGAAGTCCGCGTAAATTGAGGTCAATTTACCATATACAACGAATACTCGCGTAAAAAATGTCCGTGTAAATTGAGGAACCGGTGTAATAAAAGTGTTTTCCATATTAGATTAATTTTTGTAGTTGCAGTGTGAGCAATTATTGTATAAAAAATTATTAAATAACTTTATATACATACGAACTGACCTTACTTTTTTAAATTAAGAATAGTTTAGTAGTGGTTAAGATTAACAAGTTGAAATATTGTTTGTGTAAACAGTGATTCTGGAAATGAAAATAATTATTTACTTCATATTTTTTCATTTTGCTTTTACTATTAAAAATGTTAAAGCGGATGTAATAAATGGTAAAGTTTTAAATTTCTTTAATTTTGACTACATTTTAATGACTTTTGTAAGATGAAGCAATAGACATATAATAAATATAATACGCAAATATTACATTTAAAAGTCTAAAAATAATTTTATCTACAACTACCATGAAATTGCTTGTATATTGTACAAAATACTATCCAAGTAAGCTACCTTTTACGTACAGCCATATATTCAGCTGTACAAAAATGGCCTTTTACACGCATGTACATGAAAAATATCAACGCCTACTACCCTTTCATTAATTCTGATATTATATATTATATATTATATATTATATATTATATATTATATATTATATATTATATATTATATATTATATATTATATATTATATATTATATATTATATATTATATATTATATATTATATATTATATATTATATATTATATATTATATATTATATATTATATATTATATATTATATATTATATATTATATATTATATATTATATATTATATATTATATATTATACAGTGATATAAATATTATACATATTAGAATCCGTATAAAAATTTTACCTAGCAACTGAATGTTTATGTTTGTTTTTAATAAATTTCAAATACTACAAAATTTTAGTGTATTGGTATTTGTAGATTTGTACCAAATTTTTATGGTTTATTGTGAATATCATGTTAGTCGTAGATAAAGTATAGTACGTAACTCGGTTGTAAGGCATATTACACACTCGCGCAATTACGCGCTTACCGCTGCGCGACTCTTGCGTAACTTTTTAGCTCGTGTGTAATATGCAACTTACAACCTCAATCACGTAATATGCGATTTCGTATAACTCGATTCTCTTTACTGCCGAATTTATTATTATTTTGTGTCTGCTACTTATTTATAGCCAATTTATGAGGTTAAAGGCAGTTACAGTTGTAGAAATTATTACGTATATTGAAAATATCCTGTCAAAGTTACAAGTTAATTTTACGAAATATAACTTGAAATGTACGTGTCATTACATGTTTATATTAAATATTGTTAGTCTAATCAAAAAAATCTAAATGGATCAGCAATGAAAATCACTGTCTTGAAATGGAAGATGCTTCACGCACATCATTAAATTTATGCTTTGGGCGCATTAACATAGGCCAAAAAATTCTGTTAAATGGCCTTGTAGTAAATTACTGCGTGTGGGTTAAGACCAGTCCATACGTAACATCTTATCGAACGATAAAACGGTCATGCAAGTTGTTGGACAAAAAGTACAGAAGCGTCCCCACACGTCTGGACCGACCTTTATTTATTAAATATAACTAGACCTAACTATAATTATGTATAACTAAATTTTAAATATAACTATAATAATTATTTCTAACAAGTTTTTCTTTACATAACGGTTAAAAGGGGGAGGGGTCGATAAGACCCTTTATCAGCCCCTCTAAATGAATTTTTTTTGAAGTTTATGATCGAGTTCATTTTTATATTTTTTTTATAATGGTAGAGATGTGCGGTTATTAAAAATATAATTATACTTTTTTGTTATGCTATTTGATTCGACTTTTATGAAAATAATTGCTAAACTTGGCTTGTTTTGCAAAAATACGCAATTTTTGTAATTTTTGTGATATTTATTTAATTATTTTTCATAGCGCGCAACCGAGAAACAAAAAGATTTTCATATGTATAATAGCTTGTGCACTTGTGCACCAAATATATGAAAAACTTTTTGTTACATGATTGGGATCTATGAAAAATAATAATTACATTAATGTCACAAAAATTACAAAAATAGCGTATATTTGCAAAGCAAGCCAAGTTTAGCAATTTTTTTCATAAAAGTCGAATCAAAAAACACAACGAAAATATACAGGCTGGTCCAGAATTGTGTACCGTAATTGTTAGAGCTGATAGTACGTTCAAAAATAATGGTATCTTTTCATAAATACTTTTTCCCAAAACTCAATAGTAAGAGAAATAAAGTAGAGGGGGTAAAATGTAGATGGATGGAGCGAAACTGACTTCTTTTTTGTCAAATTTTTTAGGCACTTTTGAGTAATGGTTTTATATTTTAGGGATGCATATTATGAACAATAGGATAATTAAAATGGTACCTAATATGATTTTTCTTCCTTAATTATAGCATTAATTTTACATATATGCAACCTGGCCTCGTAATGTACTTGAATTTCAGTTTAACGGAGAATTTACTTTATCTTTAATAAAATACGGGAATTATAGAAAACTTCATTAAATCTACCCGCTTAGATAATTATGTTGTATTGCTAGTAGATTTTATATTGTTAATACTATGTATATTTGCAACCATTTAATCTCAATTGCCTTTAAATTTTACAATTTTCTTCATTTTAATTGGACGATGTGTTTAAACTGTATTAGTATTTGCCCGTTAGATTTCGAATTTAGTACCAGATTATTAAAGAACTTTAATACTTTACCATTATCATTGTAAACATTTTTAATATTTTTATTTTATAATAAATTTTGTATTTTTATTGTTAACAGTTCAAATTTGTTTTATTCAATCTTTACAATTACGTCTATGTAATCTTTCTGTGCCGTTTAACCGCGTCCCGAAATCTTTAAATTTTTAAACTAAAAGTTGTTAAATATTTTAGCATTAACTTAGCCACAGCTACCACCTTTCACAACCAACCCTAATATTTTACATTTGGTGGCACAAGTGGTTTCATAAAGGGAATCACCAAGCCACCTACCCCTGTATGTTACATTACTATTTTAGTTATTCTATTTAGAGTTATATCCTATGATTTCGTCAGGCGCTTACAAATTTAAATAAAAAACGGATGGTAGAAATTTCAGTTTTACATTATAATTTTGACAGAAGACGTTAAGTCACATCGAAAATGGACACTATGTCATTCTTCTCAATTTGTTACTGCCTCTAATCTCTCAAAGAAATGGCAATTTTTATTACACACTTAATATTTTTTTTTTGTATTAATAATAGCTGAAGATTACAATCTACTGCCGAAAGTGTTTGATTTTGATGACTTTGACCAATGTGAAATATCATATCAACTTATGTATTGTGTATTTAAACTTCAGCTTGAGCCTGTCTCGAATTTAACTGCATCGAATGTTTGGAATATAATTCAAGTAAGTTTTCTACTAAAATTTTTATGCAGGGTGTCAACTTAGGATGAGGGAAACCATTGTTAAAAAGCTCTGTAAAAATTCTGTTCATTCTATGCTATTCATTAGTACCAAATATGATGTTAATTAATGAATTATTTTTTGAATAATACGAAAAATATGTTTCAGCAAATTAGAGAGTAATGGGTCATTTTGAGTATCCGACCTAGATTAGATTTTGTGAGTTTTAATTATAATTTACTACTGGTTATTGTTGTGTTCATCTGTGAATTTTAACTTCATAATTTGTAAAAAAAAAAAGCTGGTGAGTTTGTGAGTAAATTAATACCCAATTTTACATTTATAACATTAAAATCCAATAAACTGACAAATCTTATTTTTATAATTTTCCAAAAATAATCGATAAATTAATAATATTTTGTGTCTTCCGACTTAAAGGTTGTAATTTTTTATATACGACCTTATCTGAAGTAGCGATTAAATTTGATATTTGTAACTTTGGATAAGAAAAAGGATCTATACCTATTTAAATTTACTGAGACTTATTTTTCGTATTCTTTAAAAAATAATTGATAAATTAATACCTATTAATTTTGGTACTAATGAATAGTATTTTCAAAGGGCTTTCCAATGATAAAACAGAGGTATTACAGCGGTATTACAATTTAAAAAACAGAGTTGAGGTAGCTCATGGAATGTAGGAATTGGATGCAGAACCCAGAACCAATCTGAGCAATAATGGTCCTCCCTCCATTCTCCAGAAACTGTTTTAACAAATTTTAATTATTTGTCATAGTTCCAAAGATGTGAGGCCTAACCTGTTTTCAAATTGACATCCGGTATAAAAGAAGAAAATCATAGTTAAATAAATTAAACATTGAAATTCTTATTATTATATATATGATTGGTTCCACCGATTAGACAATTTCGGTAAACTTTTGAATAATTTTGGTTAATTTTAGATCTGCAATGAAGATTAATCTACCTAAATCTGCTTAAATTTTAAATATTACTTCCTAAAAATATATCTCAGACAAAGGTGGTATCTCCAAATGATTAAAAATTGGCACTTTTTTTATGGACGATTTGACAAAATGCATTGTATAAATTGAAAAAATTACGTCCAAAAAGTAGGTAAAATCAGAAAGAATAATGGTAATAATGATTTATGCAACTTGATTGAATATAACCTAAATAATTATTATGAAAGAGATTTTTTTGTGATAGCTATTAGAATCTCGTAAATTTGAACTAAAATTATATAGAGGATCGATTAAATGGAGAAAGACTTAGTTTCAGAAGATCCATTTTATGCCATTATTTTTAAAACAATATTAACAAGCTACTAGATACTTGGTAAAAATTAAATTTTCGTAATTTCTTTGATTGCGTACAGTTTTTTTTAACATTAGTTTGAAAGAAAAAGTGTAATAGCAGATACACCTGTGGCAGCATCCTACATAACATAGCGAATTTCTCAAAACTAACCTACCTACCAAATTAAAATTGATAAAAATATTAAACGTTGTTAACGAACTTGCATATAATGCTGGTCAGCTATGATAAATGGTATGATTAAACCGTACAATTCCTCTCAAAATTTCAAAATATAAGCTAGTAGTTAATCAAAGGGGATTCTAGATCAGCGCGTTCCTTGCGGGGGTGAGGTAAGGTATCCGAGGGGCAAAAATACAAAGAGTGGTACGTATATTTCATGCCATTTGTAAGACAAGGACAGACAATCACGAGTAAGTTTATGGCGGAAGTTTACTAAAAATTGGGTGGGGTCAGTTCAGTCATAAATTCGCGTCTTGTTTGCTTGATAGATCCGCGTAATATGTATATGAATTTATGAATTTGCTATAGGAAAGACCCTTCATAAAAATATTCTTTTTATTGTACTATTTTCCAAGAAATACCGTTTTTATAAATATACCGCTCCTATTCTCCTCTCTTTGTAAATATGCGAATATGCCGCTCTAAATATTCTACTATATTAAAAAGTAAAAACATGGAATTAACACGTTTTTTCTTTTTTTCTTTTTTTTTTTTAATTAAGATTTTATTTAGCAAAAGAAAGCACGGATCTTAAAAATTATTGGATAATAATATATATTTTTAAATTACTGGAGTATTATTTTGATCAATGCCATTTTTCTTTACTTAGTTTTTCATGAACTGATGTTTTTTTTTTTTTTTTTAAATTTTAGATTAAAATTAACAAGAAAATAAAAGAAATTATTTTCTTGACTAATTTGTTATAAACTTAGTTAAATTAAATTGTCTAATTAGTAAAACTGCTTTAGTTTGGTCCCCCGGCTTGCGTACGTAATTTATGGATGGACGTTTTGTGTATGTGACAATTGTTTCTACATCGATGGAGCATTTTTAAATGGGACTAAGACTACGAATATCGACTGAGCAAATCTATCTTTGGAAAAACATATAATCAGGATAGAAAGATTGCATATTCTACTTGTGTAGTTAAGGGCGGAGGGTCCTCCTGAACTTTCAAATTTTTCATTTTTTGTTTTGCTTTAAAAGTTTATTTGAACCTTAAGGAATATATTTCTAATATTTGAATCCTAATAGAAAGATTATCTTAGATAACGATAAACTGCTTTTAACTCTACTTTTGAAGAACGAAAACTTTTTAATAGCGTTTTTCTCAAAACAGGTTTTTTTCCGCGCCGTGGAACATAACTTAAAAAGTTATTAAGCTATTAACTTGAAATTTGGTACAAATATTCTTTAAGATGTTGGTCTTTGCATATACCTAAAATTTTGCATAAATTATTACTATAAATATTGTTTATAACAATTTGTTTATAAAAAAAAAGTTAAATATTTTTCTTTTTGATTTTAAATTGTAAAAAAAAAATTTTCTCATCAAAAATAGGTATATGCAAAGCGTAATGACTTATTTTAATAAAATTTTTTTGTCCGATTGAATTTAGTTGATTATAAGAGGCTGGGCATTCCACGGCGAAAATTGAAAGAGTCAACTTGGAACAGCTATAACGCCGCCATTTTTTCGTTTTTTGCATAAAAATTTATAAGTGAATACACCATAACATGTACTATACTATGTAACTTCATTTGATACAACAAATGTATCCAGTTTCTTAAAAAAAATTATTAAAAAGCCTGTTTTCTGGAAGACCCCCCCCCCTTAAGTGCAATGTAAATTAGCGTACTTATTTGTATTAGAAACAAGAGGTACAAAATTTCAATACCGGCATTTTAGTGCGACGATTTATATTATAAAAAGACGTTTAGCATTGATTTTAGTATTTGGTAGTTTCTTTTGTGTATTTCTGTAATTCTTAATCGGGCGGTAGTAATTTCCGCACCAAACAAAATATTATAGGTAAATTCCGCACTCATTTTTTGAAACTGTCATAATCCTATGTGTATTTTCCGCACTAAACAATTGAAAATAAAACTAATCATTTTTTGATAAAATTATATTTAACTGGTGTATGATACGTAAACAGGGTGTCAATTTAAAAACAAGCCAAGCCTTGTATCTTTAGAACGGTAATAGGTAATTAAAATCTATTAAAACAGTTTTTAGAGCATGAAGGGGGAACCATTATGACCGGCATGGGAAACTTTTACAACCAACTCCTTAGACTTCAGGACTTCAATCCTATTTTTTTAAATTGTAAGACCCCACTTATGGTATATCATTAGAAAGTTCTTTAAAAATGCTGTTCATTAGTACCAAACACGTAACATTAAATTATGGAATATTTTTTGAAGATAGATTAGGTTAGTTTAATTAGTTTTGATAATATATTTCGAATTTGGTATAAAACTAGGTGGTAAGGTTAGTTAAGGTTCGGTTAGTTTAGTTTAGTTTTGATAATATATTTCGACTTTGGTATAAAAACTAGGTGGTGAGGTTAGTTTAGGTTAGATTAGTTCAGTTAGTTTTGATAATATACTTCGACTTTATATAAAATTAGGTGGTGAGTTTAATTAAAGTTAGGTTAGTTTAATTAGTTTTGACAATATACTTCGACTTTGATATAAAGCTAGGTGGTAAGGTTAGTTAAGGTTAGGTTAGTTTAGGTTAGGTTAGTTCAGTTAGTTTTGATAATATACTTCGACTTTATATAAAATTAGGTGGTGAGTTTAATTAAGGTTAGGTTAGTTTAGTTAGTTTTGATAATATACTTCGACTTTGATATAAAACTGGGCGGTGAGATTAGTTAAGGTTTGCTTAGTTTAGTTTCCCTTTGCCCGAATTCTTATGAAATAAAATCAGTTAACTGAAAATGAGTGTATTGCATATCATTAGAAAGTTCTTTAAAAATGCTGTTCATTTTAAATGTTTAGTTAATTTTTGAATTTCAATCATCGAAATCAAAAACATGGAGTATTTTTGCGTTAGCAAAGAAGGCATTTACAAAAAGTTAAGCATGGCTGATATGGAAAATATTGTGGCGGAGTATCTAAAAAAAAAGACCGAACTAAAAAAAAAGAAGAAAAAGAAATGTAGCAAATACCTGAACAATTGGACCTCAGAATACCAAAGAAATTCATACCTTTGGCGATGAAATGGAAAGCATAATTCAAGAAATAATGTCGATGGCCGATAGCGACTAGTTGCAGTCAACGCAACAACAACAACAGGAACAACAGGAACAACAACAACAGCCACAAGAACAACAACACCAGCAGCAGCTACTGGATATAATGTCGATGGACGATAACCAATGGATGATACTTCAACAACAACAGGAACACAGATAACCACAACAACCACAGGAACAAAAACAGCCACAGGAACAACAAGAACAGGAACAACAACACCAGCAGCAGTTACTAGATATGAACATTGACATACTAAATGAAATAATTTTTTTCAAAAGAAAACCCATACGTAAATAAAATAGATTTTTTTGATTTTTTTAATAATCTTTAAATTTTTTGTGTAAATTTTAAAAAAATTTTTATGTGTAAACTTAAAAAAAATATAAATAAATGTGTTTTCAAATAATTTTTATTGTTTTAATAATTTACAATGTCTCTATGGAAGTGTACGTGTAGAATTCTTAACAATGTATCGTTTCTCATCAAATGGTGGTAAACCGATTTTTTGTTGTTTAATCGCAAAAATTTCATGTTTTCGGGAACGAATACGTTGTTGAATTCTATACGTATGACAATTCATTATTAAACATTTCAGATTAAGGGGACAAACTAGGTGGTCTATGTCTCTGTTCCACTTGTAATGAGTTTGTGACGTAAAATCTCCCCCACCATGTGTGTAGGTACACACCGCTTGCAATTGTGTTAGTTTGTTGTTTGCCTTTGTGTGCGTACTCACACATACCACCACAACACACGTATTATGGGACAGACCAAGCTGTCCAATTTAAGTAACAATGGTGTTCATTGTTAACACAATGCAGTGTGTGTTCGGCGACGGACACTGACTGACTACCTGCCTTAAGCTGTGACTGGAATACAAATGACTCCAAGCGAATTACACTTTTTTTTATATTAGTTGGCTTCTACTGTTCTATGTTTCAGATAGTCATCAAAAGTAAGTTTTTTAATTGTCGACATTTTTAGTTCTTTTGATTTTTTGATTTCTTCTTTATCCTGTACTCGCAAGCTATACATTTTACTCCGTAATCCAACAAATTCCAAAAGCACTTTCCCGGAACATTGGTGGCAAATCGCTAAAGTAATCAAGCAAATACTCTGGTATTTCTAAATCAACTTCCAAAATGTAACCGATCGGTGAATAAATAATCGGCAACATGTCGTACATCAATTTCTTCTTCCACCCACGAAAAATTACCAGATGGAAGGTATTGCGACATAGCATGCCCATATAAATTTACCACATCGTAATACATTAAATAGTGCGTCTCATCGTTTGGATCATATTCCTTTTTCATATATTTATTATTGGCACGTGCGTAACGATTCGAACATTAACTAACCCCTCCCCGAATTCCTTTTTCGATAAATAACAATTGATCAATGACGGTGAACAATTCCAGCTGTTGCTCCCTATACTTTAACATAGCATCCCACGTATATTCGGGCAATGTTAAATAGTGTGCCGAATCTAATCCGTAACTTTTTAAACAGGCATTTCGAAAATTTTCAAAAATATCCGCTAACAGCAACACACAGTTTTCATATACAGACCAGAATATTGTCCGAGCGTATGCAAGTTAAATGATCGCCACACGTTCTGTGCATGTGCATAATCTGCATCAGAAATGTCTTCATCGTTAATTATACTGTAAAACGCTGTTTTCGGTGGCAATTGTGTTTCTCTAAGTCGATGCTAACTCGTCATATAATTATACGGAAACACTCCTTTACGCGTCAACAGACGAAACTGCTCATCGTTTTCACATTCACGTCGCAATATACACTTTTTATTATTGTTTAAATATGAAGCTAATTTGTCCAACGAGATAGCCATAAAGCGAAAAGAGTCAATAAAACGCAATTGAATGCTACCAACATGTCTAGTGAAACTAATGTACATCTCTTTATTTATTGGCACAACATCCACCTTTCCATTGAATTCGCTAACCAATGGTATTATTAAAAAATGCGAATCGTAACCACTAAGATTATGCATTATTACTGGTGTTACATGTGGTTTTTTATAATTTCAATTACACTGATTGTGAGCCGCTTCACGGAATTTACCAGTAAAATGACAATGATCACGAACTTTCCGATCGTCTGGCTTAAAATCTTCATGACAAATGTGACAAATTTCTGCATTTATAAAATCCATCTCCTCCTCTGGCATTAAATCCATTTCTTCTTTAAGTCAATTTAAATTCATTTCTTCTTTAATTGTTACTATTTTTAATACAGAGCAGATGTATTTTTTGTCCATTATTATTTTTGCTTACGTATACTGGAAAAAATTCTATTTTTTTCTGCCAATTTCATTATAACTGTATACGTTTATCGATAAATCCGGATTCATACGTTCAAATTTATGCAATTGACTTAATGGTATTGGAAATTCCAATCCGTCATATTTTAATCGAGTACTAAAATGCGGGTACTTTTCGATTCAGCATAAATGTTGATCGGCTGGATAGAGTGCTGCCATAACTGAGCACAAAAAGCAATACTGATCAAAATTTTTTTACGTTGACACAAGCTTTCTTATTTTTAATTACTGTAGGTAATTCACAATAAGTCCCCGCTGTTAACGAACAATACTTATTCATGTTGACACGTAAATTTATTACCATGCCCAGTACCCAGATTGAATCTCTTTCCTGGATATCCTGCAATTTTTTCAATAAATTACCCTTTACGTTCTCATTATACCATTCTTTTATATTTGTCGTCATAAATAATTATTTTGCCGGTGTAATAAATGTCTTTACATCCTCTTGGCCGGTTTTAGGTTGAATAAAATTTCCCGTAAATACAACGTAAATTTTCAACGGACTTTTCATCAATTCTTTACGTAGATGTCGACGGAATATCGGAAAAGCTCGATCGAAAAATATAACTGGATCTTTATAGTCAACGTTGGTAATAACACCTGTTTTTACTCTTCCTTGATGGTATACATCCATTAGTTCCCAATATAAGTGACGACGCCTTTGCCGTGTATTTAACCCACCACCTTGTTTAACAATGTTATGCTTTAATTGATGCAATTTTTTCTGATACGATTTAGATAATGCAATGTTTGCTTCCAAACGTAGAAGATTCTCTAATTTTTCAACAAGCATACATTTAAATAAACGAATATTATTTTTGTTATGCTTTAACAATTTTTACACGTCTTCTATATTTTTAATTCGTTTTAAGGCTTCTTCAACAACTTTCACCATATCTGAACTACATGGTGTATTATTAATTTGTCTAAACTTTTCCGCGTCATTGTCATTGTTATTGTTGTAAAATAATAATACTAATTTTCACTCTTTACAATAATACTAATTTTCACTCTTCTGTTATAAAACTATTTATAATTTCTAGTATACCTCATACGTACCCACCATGGCGCTAAGACAACGTCAAGATTGGTGCACGAGTGCCAAGAAACGTTGGATCAACTCTCGGTCCATTGCCCAGTGACCTTGGTATGGGTACCAGGCCATACGGGAATAGATGGAAATGAGAGAGCAGATGATTTAGCTAAACGAGGCTCGACTCAACCTTTAATAGGTCCAGAGCCGGCCCTAGGAATATCATTCCAGAAAGTGAGGTGTGCTGTGGATGACTGGGCTAAAAGGCAGCACGCCCATCTCTGGGAAGTGTGTAAAACGGCCAGAAAGGCCCGAGAGCTTGTAGTACTGCCCAGTTTAAAACGGAGAAAGGAATTATTATCTCTAAGCAGGGTACAGCTGAGCCGATTAACAGGTATACTCACGGGGCACAACGTCCTGAGAAAGCACCTGCATATCATGGGATTAGTGGAAAGTCCTCTCTGCCGAAGGTGCGGCTTGGAGGACGAATCTTCGTCCCATGTTCTATGCTCTTGTGAAGCATTGTCATCCTTGAGATGCAAGTATCTGGGATCTCCAATACTGAGTTCCGAGGACATCAGAACTGCAGACTGTAGTGCAATCCTGAGTTTCTATGAGGGACTGGGCACTAGCTAGTCCCTCTTGGATGCCGTGGGGGTACAATGGGCCCGTATTTGGTGGCCTACGTGCAACGGGAGCTCTGAATCCCGACCCACCTACAGCATTCATTCATTCATACGTACCCACCAGAAAAAAACCAAACACATTTTCACAACAAACTACATCATCAGGTGTACACAATACGTACATCCCACATCGTCGTCATCATCAACTATACGTATGCAGCGCGCATACACACATAGTATACCTACTCGCGTCACAAGTATACCCTGTATGTACACAACACTCACACACGTCAGCAGCAATATGTACGTATACTCGTGGGGAAAAATACATTCACACAACAAGGTGCATCATCATCCACTGTACATATGCAGCTCGCATAACACATAGTATACCTACTCGCGTCACAAGTATACCCTATATGTAAACAACAACTTACATCAGCAGCAACAGTATGTACGTACTCGCGGGGAAAATACATGCATACAACAACGCGCGTCATCGCCTACCCGCCACCTACTTCCTCACCGCCCGCCGCCGCTCAATCACTCACATCGTCATCATCATCATCATCAACTATACGTATGCCGCATACCCCCCTCGCAACTCCCCCAAACGTTTTACCCCCTCACCAATAAGCTTGTCCCAGAACCGGCCTGACTATTCTACTCCTAGGCACCGTCAAAAAGCCGTCCCCGTCTTTTGCTCAAAAATACGAAAATCCTAACTTTTCATTCCGTTTTTTAATCATTTCTCTAAAAAATTTACTGACCAGCAAAAAAGACAAACGTTAATTTACAACATTTTCACAGCCCTGTTCTAAAAATCTGCCGCCTCTAGGCCATGGCCTACCTTGGCCTATTGGGTGATCCGGCCCTGCTGACAGACCTTAGGATTTCTCTACAAATTTTATCGCTAATACCGGCGTTTTATGTTTTTTTTTTTTCTTTTTTTTTTTTTTTTTTTTTTTTTTTTTTTTTTTTTTTTAATTTCAAACGATAAACGTTTTAAACAATTTTTAAGTTCTTGAGAGGTGTATAATGTTATCAAATTTTGTAAATTCAATTGTTATTGTTAAAAACTTAACGTATTTCTCGCACTGACTAAACTTACAATTTATAGAATGGCCGATCCATTTTCAATACAAATTGTCATTATTTTATCAATCGATTTAAGGGGAATAAAACATTAACTACTTGATAAAAGTTATTCATTTTAAAAATTGTAAGTTCAGAATAGACGAACTTTTTATTTCTATATGATTGTCACCCATTTTCTATTTTTTAAGGCCGTATTTTTTTTTTAAAGGAACGTCCAGTGCCCGACCTTAGAGCACCGGCCGACATTAGACAATCCCACCCTGGAGTGTTTATATTTTTATAAAAATATAGTGCTAATATCAACACAAATTTTACCTTTTATTTTTAGCGAATTTTCGAATCAAAAATTCAGCTACTAGAGCCACTGTGATGACCCCACTTGAGTTTGAGGCTATGATAGAAATTCGTTTTCAGGTCTATAGAAACTGAAAATGATATTCACTAAAATTTCACTTTCACAACTTCATAAGAGCGAAACATCTCATTTTTATGAAATTTGGTAAAAACTTGAAAAGTCCACAAATATTGGATAAGTTTTTCAGCCAGATACATCCGATGCCTTGAAAAAAGTTAGTTAATTTCCCCAAATTCAAAAGTTTTTGCCACATTTTTTACACCCTTGAAAAAAGAGGAAAAAATCACATAAAAAGGTTTTTTTAACAATTATTCTGTCAACTAGTTACCAAGAAAAACTGATTTTTGTAAACTGAAATTCGCTATGTTATGTAGGATGCTGCGACAGGCGTCTTTAATTTATTTTTGTTGCAGTTATCTATATATATAAATGCGAAATACCACTCATTGACTCATTGACTCATTCACCCATTTATCACAAAATCTCCAGAACTACAATACCTACAAACTTGAAATTTGGCATGTCAGTCCCTATTGGGTTGTAGGCGCTCGCTAAGAAAAGGTTTTGCAAACTTTTTTGTCTAACCATCGAAATTTACGAAAAACCGTAAAATATTAATTTTTTATAACAGTATACCGCAATCTATGGACGATTTATAAAAAAATCATACAAATTTTAAATAGTTGTTAAATATTTGGAAAAAAATAATTTTGGAATTTTTGTAAGTATTAATAAATATTTCTATAGATACTACCAATAATATTTTTACTTATGACTACTATGAAATTACTTATTTACTGTGGAAAATACCATTTTTCTACTCCTACTATTAAAAGTAACATTTTGCGCACGGCTATCTATATGTAAACATTAACAATGGCCCACATTGTGCGGAAGTAGCCGTGGGAAATTATTTCGTCTGAATATAATATAATGTCATATGTAATTCTAAAAATATACATAATATATGTATGTTGATTATTTATTATTGTTTCCATAATTTCAAAATATGCTTTGATAAAAATTTGAACTTCTTACCACTGACATTATAAATTTGAAAAATTTTTACTACTTATTTAAATTTTATTTTAATTATTTCTGTTAAATTTTACGACAAAAATTTGATCTTAGAAAAAGTATAGTGCAAAATACGTAGGAAAAGCATATTTCTCGCTCATATGAATTGATACACTCGCCCTGCGGGCTCGCGCAACTCATATTCGTGAGAAATAAGTCTCTTTTCCCATTTACTGTACAATATACTATTGTATCCTATAAATCCTATGTAAACAACTGGACTGTCCAGTTATCATCAATTGGCACGTCTACTGTTCTCAACAAATTCCATACAGATGAAACTTCCATCGAGTTGGGCTCGGTTATCCTGATATTAAAAATGAAATATGGACTTTACTTATCTATCCTCAGTAGTTTCGAGAAAACGGTAGCAGGTATCAAAAAAAATGATGAAACAAGACTGTAGGTAAAATTAGTATACGAATCAAAAAAACGATCAAAGTTAAAGTTATCCTGTAGGACCTAAGAACTCTCAAGAAAGCCTAAAGTAAACGACTGGACGTATCGCTATGGACATGAGGCTAAAATTCCCCCGTAGGCTTTTGCGGACCCAAAAAAAAACCCTCAAATAAACGGGCAGACGGATCTTATCCAAATTTATCTCAAATATTGTTGTTATTCTGAAATAAATTAATGTGAATTCAGAAATATTCTCCAGAGCCCTGGGATCTCAAAATGTTTTACAAATTACAGTGCTCTTAAAATTGTCACTATGAATATTTAACTATCTACGATACGATCTCAAGGTATGAAAATTAGACATGCTTTTGAAATACGAATATAACGAAGAATTTCAGAATATCGGATTTGAAATTAAGGTGAAGTTGGAATGAATCCTCCAGCGCTATCGAATTAAACAACTCTGTACTATAAATAAACAACTTGACTTGATTTTATGAAAATTAGACATGCTATAAAAATATGAATACGACTAGAAAATATTAAAAAATGAATACCTAATACTTTAGAGTCGTCGAGCGAGCGAACCGAAGCACACAAGGAACTGATTTTGTACAAAATTTTAGAATATCAAATTTAAATAGACATATGGTCACATTGTCCGTTAGTTACACCAAATACGGCGCAAATTAAAAAGCTGAAGAAATTTAACAATTTTTATTCAAGTACTGTTGAGATCTCTGCGAAAGATGAAAGTAACGTTAAAATAATTTCCCGGGGCCTTGATGCCTTGAAGAACCTAAAATAGAAACAATTCTAAAGCTGCTGGTATAGGTATCTATACTAAGTTTTTACGGTGCGGTAATTAGCCATGCTAATAAAATTTGAAGACATTAATAGATTTGAGCGTTACTTTATGGTATTCTATATTTGTAAATAATAAACAAATACTTTGCAAAATACCACTTTTATTTTTGAAACTGTGACAACCTTGTTTCGAACCGTCAGTTCATCTTCAAACAGAATTACATTCGATACATGCCTTACTAATTTTATCTACCTATACTCTATGAAGAGGGAGTGATATGTGATGTGGAAGTGGAAGGGGCGGGGGTAGTGGGAGAATAAGAAAATCAAGAAAAGTAAGATCACATTACATGTGACAAAAGGCAAACACACACGTGACAAAAGATTGAATTTGAAATTGAAAAAAAGACAATATTATAGCAAAATTCAATTTTAAAGGTTTAAATAAATTATAATATTGAAAATAAAACTTACACAAATCAAACCAACTGCGGGGATTTTTATTCTGTTTGAAAATGAACTAACGGTTCGAAACAATATTGTCACAGTTTCAAAAATAAACGTGGTATTTTGTAAAGTAAAGTATTTGTTTATTATTTAGAAAAAGTTACAGTTAGTAATAAAATAGAATAGTAATATCTACAAAAAATTTTTGAGCCGTAAATTAGAGTCAACTATTTTTTCTAACCTATCTTCCACTAACCACATAACCCCAAAAGAATATGCCTCAATTCCTTTCAGCAATGAACAGGCTAGTCTGTTTAATAAAATCTTCCATGATCACAACGTTAAACTTAGTTTTTCTACCTCTAACACTTTGTCATCCTTGTTGGTGAAATCTAAGGACTCGATTCCCAAATTTAACAAATCCGGTAGGGATATTCTTTATTGAAATACAAATAAAAAAGGTCCTATGACTTTTTACGATAAAGTTAATAGTTTTCGAGATATGAATTTTTAAAAGTTCGAAAAATCTCAAATTTGGGTACTTTTGACCCATGAAAAATATATTAAAGAAAAATAATAAAATATAAATAATATTTTTTTTAAATTCCCTATACAATAGTTAATAATATCCTTAATAGAGATTTAAAAAAATTTCATTGTTTATACCTGTTTTTAATTGTTAATTTCGCGCCCTCACAAGTATGCGTCCCCTACCTTTAAAATACCTTTAAGTACTTTTTCAACCGGACAATTTTTTTTTATATTCTTTATTGAAATACAAACAAAAAAGGTCCTATGACTTTTCACGATCAAGTTAATATTTTTAGAGATATGAATTTTTAAAGATTCAATATTTTTCGAACCTTTAAAAATTTATATCTCTAAAAATATTAATTTGATCGTGAAAAGTCATAGGACCTTTTTTGTTTGTATTTCAATAAAGAATATAAAAAAAAATTTGTCCGGTTGAAAAAATACTTAAAGGTATTTTAAAGGTAGGGGACGGATACTTGTGAGGGCGCGAAATTAACAATTAAAAAACAGGTATAAACAATGAAATTTTTTTAAATCTCTATTAAGGATATTATTAACTCTTGTATAAAGAATTTAAAAAAATATTATTTATATTTTATTATTTTTCTTTAATATATTTTTCATGGGTCAAAAGTACCCAAATTTGAGATTTTTCGAACTTTTAAAAATTCATATCTGGAAAACTATTAACTTTATCGTAAAAAGTCATAGGACCTTTTTTATTTGTATTTCAATAAAGAATATAAAAAAAATTTGCCCGGTTAAAAAATGACAATTCCTTGCAATTGTTTAAACAACTTCCGGTTTAAGCAATATGGCCCCGGGTTGCCCCCTGGCAACATGCATTTATATCATCAGTAGGGCAATGTCAACAGGATCGCATAAAAAAATTGAGGTGGAATAGTTTTCGGTACTCATGCGCCAGTACCTCCCGTACTATAAGTAGAGTTAAGCTTTATAGACGAGGAACTTACCCTTAAAAAGATGCTTGAAAATTGAAAAAGTGACCACGAGCGTTTTAGTGGCTGGTTTTTTTTTTAATCGATGCAAAATTTAAAATAAAATATAAAATTCAAATACTATTTTTTGATATATATATATATATATATATATATATATATATATATATATATATATATATATGTATATGTATATATATATACATATATATATATATATATATATATATATATATATATATATATATATATATATATATATATATATATATATATATACATATATATATACGTATATATATATATATATATATATTTATATATATGTATATATATATATGTATATATATATAACTGCCTTGTTTTTGTACAGCAGTTTCTTTATAAGATTTCAAAACGCGCGTTATTTTTAAAAATTATAAACAATGCGCCTGTAAAATTACAAAATACAAAGATGTCACGTCCACCGCTTTTCCTTGATGAATAACTCGTAACTGACAAAATTCAGTACCATAAATAAAATTGATCTATGACCTTGTACGGTCATAACACTGACGAAGAAATATCGAGAGGCAGCTCTGTCTAGATTCGCCCCTACTGTCCAGATTCGGCCCAACTGATGGTACTAATAGAAAATTTATACATTTATCTTACCTATTATTTTCATTAATTTCAACTTTTTACAGTGACGGCAGCATTTGATGATAAAATAGTATTGGAATTTTTTATTCCTTTATAAATTTTGAATCGACTAAAAGGAAAATCAACCTCCAGAACGCTCGTGGTCGCTTTTTGTTAAAAATTAGGGTTAAGTTCCTATTCTATTATATTTACGTTTAGATTCTATTGTTATTCATTTCTTTAAAATCGAAGTAGATTTTCTACTGTGGTTAACTACAGAGAAAATTTTTGAACTAATTTAGGTAAGATGGACAGCAAATGGTGGAACTATAGACTATATAGAGAGGAAAAGAATATTGTAGTTAGGTTTAAATAATTTGTTGTAGAAGATGGGTAGTAAAAATGATCTATTAGACTTAGATTTGTAAGATTTCAACAAAATTTTACTAAAATAGTACTGAGATACTAATCCTGAAAAAATGAAAGCTATGTTAAAGTGACCCTTAGAGTCTTGTGAACTAAAAAAGGGTAAATTAAGCACCTAGACGGATTATAACCAAATTTTGCTTAAATAATCCAAAAACCAATTCTTTCGAATTCAGAAATGTTTTCTAAATCCCATAAATATGGGTATTTATGGAAAAGTTTCGAGGTATGAAAATAAGATACGCTGTTAACATATAAATATGGTTATTGTAGAGTCGTTGGGTAAGCGGAGGGAAGCACCAAAACAAGGAATTGATTTTGAAAAAAATTTCGTAATACTTGTTTTAAAAGTAGAGTGAAGTTGAGATTGACCCCTAGGATTATCGAATAGGAATTAGATTAAGTAGCTGAATCAATTTTGACAGTATTTTATGAATAATAAAATATGCTGCTGAAGTATAACTATGGCTACCTTAGAGTCGGAAGGCAAGCAAAGCGAAGCACTGTAAGAAATTGATTTTATACAACATTTCAGAAAACCAAATTTAAACGAGCATGTGGATGTTAAATAAGCATAGAGTCGTTTGGTGATCAGAGCGAAGCACTATATACAATTGATTTTGCTCCGGATTTGGGAACATTTGATACAAAAATAATTTGACCCATAATTAAGATAATTTTAGGTGGTTAACCTGCAGGCCACAGCTGGTAAACTATATGTTATTTAATAAACAATTGTCTCTCACTCCTTTACAACTCGTTTCTCCCGTTTACGTAGTTATTGAAACGTACAATCGTAAAAAGTGTCTAATTGCAGTAGTAAGGATTGGCCGGTTTGGAGCCCTCCATCCCTCCATCCAACTTTTTGAGTGACCTCGGCAGGTGGTAGGTAACCTATGTGGGTTCTAGAAGCCTGCGGCGGTGGGTGGAGCAAAATTTTTTTCTAGCCTAGCGGAACTTGATCCAGCCTAAGAGAACCTAAGGAAATTTTGTGTAACCTAACAAAATTTTTCTAACCTAAGAATTTCCCTAATAGATGGCGCAACCACCTTCGAGCTTTGTAAATTCACTGCTAGATGGCGCAGCCACCTTTGATAGCGTTGCTAGTCTGGATTCCTGTGTGTAAGTTTGAAAAATTGTTAATAGATGATGCTGAAAATCCTTTTTGATAGTTAAAAGATGGCGTTGCTAGTAGGAACCACCGCGAATTCTGTACCTAGATTCAAAATTTTATCATATTTTTATCTAAAAACAGGTTTAAACTGTTAGCTGACGTCATTAGAAGATTTCTGTCTAATATGTAAAAAAATGAATTTTATCGTATGATTCCATATTTTTATCTGAAAACGGGTTTATACAGGTTTTCCTCTAAATAAAAACACATTTTTTTTATTTTTAATTTTTATTTTTATTTATTTTTTTATTTTTTTTATTTTTAATTTTTTTATTTTTTTAATTTTTTCTTATTTTAATAAATTTATTTTAAAAGAAATATTTTACAATAAGAATGTTTAAATGTTATTACAATAATATTTGTATATGGATATGACATTTTCCATGGCGGAAGCTGCTCTGGAATGATGGTCGCATCGAGGACTAGTCTATATCGATTTATACATATTTTGTAACAATATTTGTCAATGGATTATATTGAACCACTCGGTCATGTAGTAGAAGGCAAAATGCTGATGTATTCTCTGGCACATCCTTCAACGTTTTAAATTCAATTCGAATATCCACTGGTCCACTTTTCAAAGTTTCGTTTTGATGGGAACAATCGATGAATATAATTGGCGCGATATTCTTGAATTGCGTTTTGCTTAAAAGCGGTTCATTCTTCTTACAATCATAATATGCTTGTTGAAATTTCGAATACATGTGATATGCTACTGCATATCTATCATTATTGAAATCCAAATTCAAATCCATGTACGGGTATTTCGCAGAATTTAAATAAACTTTGACGTCTGAAAGTTCACAGTGATCGAAAATACTGGAATCTTTATCTTTTTTATTTCGTCGATTCGTTTGTAGAGCGAATATAATGTAGCGTGGTTTCTCCAGCTGAGTCGATGTTTTCACCGTCCAAATGTTTTGTCTCGCTGTTGGAATCGTTGGCTGTATATGCATATCCCATGATCGAAAAGCAATTGTAATATCTCGACTATTTTCCACATACTTCAACAACTTCAGTTTCTGTTCATCTGCAACTGTAACGTGTGGAACCATCCATTGAATTTTATGTATATGGAAAGTGACGTCATCCGTTGGTGATATGACTGCATCGTGATCCGTCCGAGCTCGAGTCAGAATTAGCTGATGTTTTGCGTTGATGATAACTTTCTTGTAAAGGTTAAGAAATCCAAACATCCGCGCCAATGGTAGACAGAAATTGAAGTAGCCTTTTTCCGTCACTTTAATTGTTTCACCTGGACACCATCCGGCGTTGTAGAGTAGTTTGCTTTCATTTTCGTTTAATGTCAAATAATTGATTAACGTTGTTGTCGGTCCACGTACTTGCATTGATCGATTTCCACGTCGTTCAGTTCATATCGTATTTCTTCAAACAGGTACGCCAATGAATTGTTGGATAATTCCGCTGTAGTCGATACTGTTTTATCACTCTTCAACAATTGTCCTTCCACATACAGACAACTTTCGTGCGGCAGCAGGATCAGATCTTGGTTTTGACAGCAGATTCGTATTTCGTCGCTGTTTCCAAACGCATTTAGAAACGGCGAATAGCAGTGATACTCGATGTTTGAAATGCTCTCATCGAAATCGATTCCAGTATTGATGCTTAAAATGCTGCTCATTTTTTCCTCTTCAGCTTGAAACCCAATTGTCGAAGAAATTGTTTGTTCTCTCTTGTTAATGGCGGTCGTTGTTGCTTCTTCCTCGCCGATCCGTTCACCTTGGTGGCAAGTTGTAGACTGATCGGTCGCACCACATTTTCGTCTTTAAATACCAACATTTTCACGCCGGCTTCAAATGCAGCTTTACTGTTATCGTTTCGCCTCGGAAATTCACTAAATTGCCGTCTTAATCCACAATTCGTAAAACTAGAGATGTTATCCGTCTCACGGTCACCGGCATATAAATAACTGTATTCGGTGATTCGCTTATTTTATACCCAGGTTCCACTTGAATCGAAAACGAATAAATATTATGTGCTGGAACGTTGTTCAGGTAGCTGTTCGTTGTAATGTTTGTTTCAACTTGTATCAGATTCACTTTCATGATATTCGTTGGTTTATCCGAATAGTGGTAATGACCAGCCGCAAGTTTTCGCTTACTGAAGCCAAGTAGCGAGCCAATTGTTCGTTCTTGATCGAAATGAATTGTTTCCGTACATTTTATTTCACTTTTTAGCGTATTGTTATTCGCACGAAGTATAAGTTGCGGGCTATCACCCGGTTTTCTCTTCTCTAGTATCCGATCTTCTATTTGAAACTCCAAATCGTCCAGATCATAATTGCCGACAGGTATCTCGATGCATTTCACTTCATCATCACCGTAATGAAATAAGTTATTTGTTTCGTCGATATTTGGTACTGCATTGTATGTTTCAAAATTGACCAACCCGCATACATAATCACCCGGTAAATCGATGGGTGGAAAATACTCAGCCGTCAATATAGATGAATCACCACTTAACGTTAATGTTAACGACATGGTGACTAAGATACGAATGACAGAAACTTCTTGCCACGGGTATATTTAAAGTATAGATGAGAAGTGAAACAAAATTATTGAAAATAATTTGTATTCCATAAAAATTCTAGACATAAATGTCCACAGTTGTACTGTTCATAATTTTGATATCTGTTATAATTATATTTAATATTATTGCCATGTAAATATTGCACAACTTCTGCGGGTGGTGGCAAATTTCCAAAACTATCAAAGTATTCGACGTTCTTGTTATCTTTGGCGTACGCTACCCAATGGCTTCCTGGTCCTGATGAATTATCCAAATTGACGACTCCACACTCCTTTCGCCTTGGCCGTTTCGGTAAATCATCTCTCATGAACACGCCACGAAAATTGGATAAATATTTGTTTTCAAACTGATAAATGTCGTGATCAGTTAATGGTCGATCGGGTAGCTCGCTTAGCGGTTTTTTGATTCGATGTAAAGTCCCAAACCTCTTCTGTATGGTTTCAAATAAAGTCCAGTTCCAGATTTGGATCCAAGAGCAATTGCTTCCATCATCCTGTTATGACGTTCATTTTCATCCAATTGTTTCTTTGCTGTTTTATAAGCATTCACTGCTTTCGCAACACCGGCAGCACCTCCGGCAAGTGATCCTACAGCAGACAGGCCAGCAAAAAGTGGAACCAGGAATGGTAAAATTCCGCCAGTTTTTGGTATTGGAATGATTCTCGGTGTTGTAAATTGACTGTCCTTCTTCTTCTTGAAAATATTCTTCGCAGCTTTTAGTGCAAATTTTATCGCATTCTTAATAGTTTTTGGTTTCTTTTTCTTCAATATGCTTCTCAAATCACGAATTCCGGCACCAAATATTAATTTCTGTCCTTTTTTGTTCTTCTTCTTTGAATGACCCATTCCTAGTTTTACTTTCGACTTCATCGCGTTTGTTACAGTCCAAGCAGCAGCTCGCTCGCCAAGATTTGCGTCCGACGATTTAACTCGCTCCCACGCTTTATCAGCTAGTATTAAATCAGCTTTATGTCGATCTTCAATATCTTTAAACTGTGAATAGGCGATGTCGTGTTCTTTGCATGCAGCGTCCAATTTGTTGATACCCGGATCACCTCGTAACAATCGCTCGCGCAGTCTAGTTCCAGGTCCACAATACTGATAGCCAGGTATATGAAGTTCAAATGGTAATTTGTTGATTATTCCGTTTACTATACCACAACCAGATCTTCTCACACCGCTTGTCTTCTCACGACTAACTGCTAGTTGTTTCCGCGTCAACATTTAAAAGTGAACTGAAAACAAAAGAACAGATGCTGTACTATTTATATATGTTATAAATATGCTGGAAATTTACTCAACTTTATTAGTATGTCACAACCGGATCTTTTCACACCGCTTGTCTTCTCACGACTAACTGCTAGCTGTTTCCGCGTCGACATTTAAAGTGAACTGAAAACAAAAGAACAGATGCTGTACTATTTATATATATTATAAATATGCTGGAAATTTACTCAACTTTATTAGTATGCCACAACCGGATCTTCTCACACCGCTTGTCTTCTCACGACTAACTGCTAGTTGTTTCCGCGTCGACATTTAAAAGTGAACTGAAAACAAAAGAACAGATGCTGTACTATTTATATATGTTATAAATATGCTGGAAATTTACTCAACTTTATTAGTATGAGAAATAGTGTTATCTGATCAACATCGACGACGATGTCTTCTTCATTCGTTAAACAACCGGAGACGCTGCCAATGGAAAATTTCGAAGTTTCTTTGAACGAGACTAATATCAAGAAAAATGGTCCACTGTTGCCGACGAGTATTAGAGCGATCATCTGCGGTCCAAGTGGATGCGGCAAAACGTCACTTCTACTATCACTTATTCAGGATCCTAATGGTGTGGCATTTGAAAACATATACATATATTCCAAATCATTACACCAACCGAAATATCAATGTCTGAAACGAATCATTAAAGGTGTTAAAGGTTTGGGTTATTTTACATACTCTAATAACGATGACGTCATACCGCCGAAAGAAGCGCGACCAAATTCGCTGGTAATATTCGACGATGTATCTGCGCGGGAGAAAAAAGCCATAATAGAAGAATATTTTAGCCACTCTCGACACTACAATGATGATTGTTTCTACTTGACGCAAACGTATACAGCGGCACCCAAACATCATGTACGGGATAATGCGAATCTTGTTGCAGTCTTCAAACAGGATGATCTCAACCTCAGACATATCTACGATGATCATATTAACTCCGACATGTCGTTCAATCAATTCAAAGAATTATGCAGAGAGTGTTGGCGTGATAACTATGGATTTTTAACTATTTGCAAAGAAGATGATATACGCAATGGAAGATACCGAAGCAAGTTTGACCACTTCTGGAAAGGATAAACATCTGAAAGCCGCTTCTAAGCTGGTTCTAAGCTGCTTCCAAGCTGGTTCTAAGCTGCTTCCAAGCTGGTTCTAAGCTGCACCTAAACTGCTACCAAGCTGCTTCTATATTGATCCAAACATTTTTCGAACTGGTTTGGTAGCCGGTATAGCAGTTTCGAACTGGTCCGCCTAAATACGACCATATAAATACAGCAGTCGCATGCGATAGAGCTTCAGTTTTTGAGAAATCGTTCTAAGAAGCAGTCATCGAGATGGATAAAAAGACGATTAAAAAGAACATTATAAAAGCGACAAGCAATATACGTAAAAAATTTAATGCTTTACGATCTGGAAAACTGGAGTCAAATATGCTGCTGCAAAGTACACTGGAACCAGTCACTACTCCGCTTAAAGAAATAGCTACAAAGTTAAATGGTGACAAGAAGAAACATCCTATTAAAGTGGAAATAAAAGAAGAAGAAGATGCGCAAGTATCGAATGCGTTCACACCTAAAATTAAAAAGAAAAAATTGGAAAAACAAACGGCAAACTACTATACTCTACCAACAAAGGAGGAGGAAGATACTTCAATACAAGATATTCCAGAAGATGTTTTTGAAGCGTATCCAGAAGAAGAACAAAATGTATTTGAAACACCGAAATTTCTTGGATCAGCGCAAAGTGTTGCTCGAAAATTGATGCCAGCAGCTGAAGATTTACCAAAACAGTTTGGTCCAATAGCAAGAAAATACTTACAACTATATCTTCAACCCAACAGCGGAATTGATGTGGTATACGGACCATACAAAAAAGATGATGAATGGATGATTGGAAATCAGTCGTTTCAAATAGCTGGTGATGATATAATAATTGGTGATATTGTGTACGAAGGAACACCTGGATTATATGAATTGATTTTCATGAACTCGCCAAAAATTGGTTCATATCATACCAAAGATTTAAATGCGTATAAACAAATTTTAAAGCAAACAAATGCACACAGACGAAATTACAGTCCAAACCAGCAAATAAAAGGCAGCTCGAGTTATAAATACATAAACATTATTAGTCAGTTGTTCCCAATCAGTTCAGCTAAAAAACATATACCAAGAAAAATATATGATACAAGAAGTCGCGTCGGTGGTGCTCCAAAATCTGCTAGTGTCGGCGGTACTCCAAGATCGGGACATGGTCTGATGCAGTTTAATAATTTGAAAAAAGACTATATATACTGGGACAATGCGAATGAACTGGTCAGTAGACTGCGATTATTAGTGGCGTCACAAGAAGCTGGACACAGCGGTCACAATAACGAAATAATATCCATCATTGAAGAACTGAAAGAAGCAGATATCATCGAGTGAAAATGGACAAATTCGGTCGTGTGCGTAACAGAAACATAACTATTAACAAATTCGGCCGGGTGCATGATAAAAGTATTAAGAAGCAGTTGCTTAAAGACATTGGTTTGAAGATGACGCAATCGGGGAACTATGATTTTGGAAACAGACAACTAACCAATATAAAGGATCCGACTGATGATCAAGATGTGGTGAATCTGAAATTTTTAAAGAGTTTTACAACAGAGAAACTTGCTGAACTAACAGAAACAGTCGAAATCATCAAAACAAAGATTGAAAATGCTACGCACCTGCTGACCCAGGCAATGCAGCTTTCTACGCAGAATAAATTATGGATGAATCGAGAAATTTTCGCATTTAATCGTCGAATGTCGAGGACTGAAGAACGTCTTGATAAATTGCTGAAACCTGCTGAGACGTAAAATACGTATCTGTTAGAAGATTATCATGGTAATCCGATTAACGGTGGATTTTACCAGGAAGAATTACAAAAAGTTAAATATCCAGACGTATATTTAGTGGAAAAGGTGTTGAAAAAAAAAAAGAAAGATAAAGTATACATGAAGTGGCTCGGCTTCCCAAGTAGCGCCAATAGCTGGATTGATAGCAAAGACTTGGTATGATATCCCCACCACTATGGAGCAGCGAATACGCATGATGGGCCGGAGCAGTTGCAGTATCCCCCACTAATATGGAGCAGCGAATACGTATGGTGGACCGGAGCAGTTTCAATTTTTTTTTGGAGAAGCAATATCCAGTGAAAACACAACAATGAGTGAAAGTCTTCAATACCATATAATAGTGGAGGAATCCATGGCTAGAACTCGATTGCTGAAGAAGATGTTGGATAAAGCCATTCGGTTATCTGATTTGGAGATGATCCGATCCATAGCATCAAGAGATCGCGACATTTTTTTTCCTGAAAAAATAACATCAGCTATTGAATGGGGTTCAACTGTGGAAACTTTTGATCTTCTATTCACACTTACCTTCAACGAATCTGATATTGGAGAAGACCGTCTAGATGGATTCGACACGCTGACATACTTTCTTACGTTGTAGATGCGAAAAACGATAGCATATGCTCGTCCGGAACTGCTGGATCGTATATTGAAACTTGTGGAAGAACATGATATTCCTCGATTGTGCTTCAATTCAAAGAGCGTAGAACAAGACAGTGAATTGTTGGAGTGGATCGTGCAGAACATTGAAAAAGGCACAGCCAATCAGTCGGCACTCCTGGGTTGGGAAAGTGGTCCAGATACGGGCGCGTGGCCGTCGACGAACTTACAAGACTACTTAGATATATACAAATTTTAAATACAAATTTCAATATTTAAATTTTTTAATGTATTTTTTTCTCATCATGTATTTTCTTTTTTTAATTTTTTCATCATGTATTTTTTAAATTTTTTTTTATTTTTTGATTTTTTTTTTCAAAAATTTTTTTTGTATTTTTTTTTTTTGATTTTTTGTAAATTTTTTGGATTTTTTTTTTTTTGTTTTTTTATATTTTTGAATTTTTTTTCATTTTTTAACATGTTTTTTTCTGAAATTATAATATTTTGACATGTACATATTTTATTTTTAATAAAACTAAAATTCCGAGTTAATAATGGCCATTATTATTTTACAAACTATTATTTAATAAGTATAACTTATAAAACTAAAACCATGGTTTTAAGAATATTTACAAAATTAACAAAATATTTACAACTTAACAAAAAAATATATACAAAGTTAGCAAAAAGATATATACAAAATTAAGAAAAATATATACAATATTAGCAAAAATAAAAATCGTCTATTTTGTAGTGCCCCCACGGGAGAGTTTTGAGTCTGTTGTTGGGTACTATGAACCGTTTATCATCGTCATTTGATAGTGCGGCCTTATTGATTAAATGTGTGTACAGTCGATGTTTTAAGCTGCGGAAAACACTCATTTGTTTATATAACACTGCACTTGAGTCTTTGCTCATCACACAATTTATATAGTTTTTAACGTCTATTTCGTTTTTCACCACATCTTTTTTAACACCTTTGAGTTTTTTAATTGGGGGCACATCACCGTCTTTCACTATACAGTAGGATTTAGCTTTAACACCGACAAATTGTTTAATTATTGTCCCAGAACATACATCTTTAAATTTCCCGAGCACTTTTTTGTTTAATTGAGGCAGTCCATAGATGTTATCCGCGGCATAATCACTTGTATCAAAATACTCACTAATTTGCGGCTTAATATCGGCGTAAAAATCGTCCGTTTCTATCCCGTATATAAAACTGTCGGTATCCATGTACAGTAAATCCACTTTGTTGCTGTACTTTGGTTTTATATAACCGTAGTGGAAATCGTACATTAAAGTCTTGGATAACTCGAGCACGCTAAATCCTACGTAAATCGGCTTGTCGTATTTCACTTTCAAACGGTCCATTTGTATAGCGACCAGATTTTCATTGATAATCGAACAACTGTGAAAGTTCGGTCTGCTTATCAAATTATTAGCACCCAACTGTTTACGAATATTCTCCCAATGAGTCACTAGTCGCACATCAACACGTTTGTCCACATTCTCCATTGTTTTCCCGAAAACACTATTATTTTTTAACTTGAAATAGTCCTTTTCGAAGATATTTGTTGCCTTAGAACGGAGCTCGGTATTCAAATCGATGTATTTCTTCAGCCACGGAGATTGATTAAACTGGAGCGCACGATGTATTTTCTTTAACTTTAGTCCGTATTTTAAGCACTGTTTTAAATTCCGGTAATGGATCACATATTTCTTCTTATCGTAAACGTTGGCGACCAATTTGCTGTCTTTAGATGTGATGTATGGCGGCTTCATCTGCTCCGGACAGAATGGTAGATCTTGATGGTAGTCGTGTAGTGCCTTCGGGTACTCGAGGTCGACTTCCAAAATGTATCCAACATCCGCGTCATCTGGAACCATTGGTATGTCGATGTTATCCAATTCGTGTTCTGGGACCCACCGGAAATGTCTGATCGGCAAATGTTGCGACATGGCCCATCCGTACAAGTTGTTGGCGTCCAGATATTCGATGTAGATCGACGGCTTCGTGGGGTCGTAGTCCGACATGTATTTATTGTTTGCTTCGCTAAAACGACCGCAACACTGTGTTAATCCACCACGCATACCCTTTTTGATGAAGTGAATCATGTCGATGTCCGTTAGTAGCTCCAGTTCCACTTTTGTATATTTCAACATGGCGTCCCAGCTCAAGCCTGGTGCGGTGTAGTATTGACACGGATCCAATTTGTACGTGTTCAGGCACAGGTTCCGGAAATTTTCAAAGACATCAGCCAGTAGCAGCACGTCCGTTTTCAAATACAAGTCCGAATACTGCCCCAAATTTTGGATGTTGAATTCATTCCATACTCGTTGTGCACGTTGGTATTCTTCATCGCTGATACTGGATAATTTCAAGCTGCTGTGGAATGCCGCCTTTGGTGGTAGAGCGCGTTCATTCAGTCGTTCAACACTGTTGACGTATTCATACGGAAATATTCCTTTTTGCTTGATTAAATTGAAAAGGCGGTCTTCAGGAAATGCTCGGCGAACTTCGACGAACTGCTCCGGCTTCAAATTCTCAGCAAGTTTGTCTAAACTGCTCGCCATAAATCGGAACGAATCGATAAAACGCAGCTGGATGGTTTTAATTTTGAATTTATTGGATTCTTCATCTTCTTCATCATCTTCGTCATCTAGATCTTCCACTTCTTGATTGGCATCGACTGGTAAATACTTCGTAAAAGAAATGTAGCGTTCTTTGTTGTTCGGTATGACATCGATTCGTTCCCTGGAGACTCCAAATTCCCGTACGATAAAGTGCGCATCATATCCAGATAAATTATGGAAAACGATCGGGATGAATTTCGGTAGTCTGTAAAGCCGATTACACTGGTTATGTGCGGCACCTCGAAATTCACCCGTTAGATGGTCATGATCCCGCACACGATCCTTGTCCAATTTATTGCCGCATATGGAACAATCTTCGACTAATCCAAATGCTAAATAATCGATCGCTGTTAATGGCTTCATCGGAATTTCCTTTCGTAAAATTTTATGCAGTCTTTGGGCATCTTCTTCCAATTTTTCCATAAACACTTTCGCACAGTTCGGCCCGCGGTACGTTTCGAATTTGTTTAATGATTCATCAAACGAACACTTGATGTAATATGCGAAGCTGAATGGTTCGTGGATATGCGTGGTGTTCGTAAACGATCCGTCTGGATTCGGTGCGCATGTATCGCATGGTTTCAATACTGATTCGAAGTCCGCGTAGATGGTAAACGGGACGCGCATCTGCTTCGCATAATTTTGAAATTTCAAAATGCTGTCTTTGCCAGGACTTGGTATTACAGTGCGTACTTTGTTGCAGTCTTCTTTAGCATGTTCGATAAGCCGCTCTTCTGTTCGAAAGAATTGGAGACACCCATCACAAATCCACTGCTTATGTTCACGTTTAGTCAGCTGATTACTCACTAATTTGTTTAGATTTTTAATCCAGCAGTAGTGACTGTTTTCGCCATTTTCAATGTACAGCAAATTCACGTGAGTATTCCGTTTTTCCTTGGTGTAGTGCAGCGGTCCAACAATACTTTTTTCTTCCAGTCCATAAACATTGACGCTGATGTTGTTGAGCGATTCAAACAATTTTATGTCTTTGATCTTCATTGGGAACTCAATATCGTCGAAATTTATAATTGTCGAATAATGCGGATATGAAGCGACTCGATGCGGGTGATTACCATGATCGACTGGATGTAAAGCCGATGTTATTGCCCATGCGAAGCAAGCCTGGTCTTCATTTTCAATATTAACCACCGCCATTTTTCTCTTGATCCATGCCGGAAGCTCGATATATGATGAAGCCCGAAGCGGATTGTATTTATTTACGTTGACTTCTAGATATCGGACTTCCAGAAGCGACCAACCGCTGTCTCGTTCTTGGAATTCTTCGCTCTTGCGCACTACCGTTGACACCATGCTTTGATAAATTTCCTCCAGATTGATGGATTCCGAAACAATGGTATTTTTGGTGTTGAACGACTTTACATCCAGTAATAGATTATCTTCTTTATCGAATTTCGCATATAATCCAAATAATTCGAAATTAGTTTTAAATGACGTATGTTTCGCCAGTTCCATTCGCAGCAGCTGGAGCACATTTTCCTTAACTTCATCCAAAAATTCTTCAATGGACTGGAAGTACTCGGAACTCTTCACTCGGTAGCTGATTATTCTGGTTTTGAACGCGCTGTTGATAGTTTCCACATTAACGTTTCCAGTTCCACAGCATAATTTATTTTTATGGGCTGCGCTTCGTAAATGCCCATTGAAAGATAAAATTGGTATATCCACGTCGCATACTTCGCAGCGTTTTGTTACCCATCCTACTTTTGACTTTTTGGATGGACTGCCATTTTGTTCACCGGCTGCGCGCTTCCTCGAAATAGGACCGCTGCTGGTTGAGGGCTGCTCATGATCAGGTTCGATGTTGGTTGCGGGTTGTCCGTGTTCATTAGCCATATGCCGCTCCAGACCATTTACAACATACTCGCCGCAGTAAGCACACAATGCTGCTGTTGAATGGAATTTTTTCATGTGGTGATGTAGACTGTCCATTCTTGTAAACATGACCCCACACTGACTGCATTTAAAAGATGATCCATTGTCGCCATGTTTCGTCTTCATATGCCGCGTTAAGTTGTCTCGACGGTTGAATCCTGCTGGGCACATTTCGCAGTTGAATAAGGCCATTTTTCCTAAATACACAAAAAATATTGTTTTAGTTTTAAGTTGATGCATACAAAAAATAGAAATTATTATTAAATGTTTCTTACTCACCAATATTGAAAAAAATGTAATAAAATTTATGAAATTAAACTTTGAAATAAAAAGCTAACTTTAAAAATTCGCAAAATACGATATGATGACACGAAGCACACTGTACTTTATGAAATCAGAAGACGTAATGGTTTTAAAATCGTTTATCCCGCGTATTTATATCCTTTTTCATTGATGACGTCATACAGATGTTAGCAAGTTACAACAAGCTTGATTGCACAATATGATGCAATAATTTTACTGCATTAGCATACACAATGTATACATTTACTTGTTCAAACATGTTGAGCGGCGACGATTTCATATATAAAAATGTACGGAATGTGCTGAGTAAGCTATTTTCAAGGTTAACTTTTGCATTCTAAAACATCTTTCTTGTAGATATTATTATAACTTTTAAAAATAAAATTATATTTTCAAATATTCATAAAACGTGGTTAAATTTGAGCGAAAAAAATATTTTACATTTTATTCACGGAATTCTCCTAGCCCATCCTGTAAATTCTAAAGATTGTAAAAGAAAATTGTTTAAACTAGAATTCTTGTAATCTGGAATCATTTCCACCGTTAGTTGGATCGTGTAATATGAAATGTCGTTTTCCGACTACTTGACCTACTATGTAATTCAGATAGATATTAACACTTTTTAATTTTAAACTAGAATTCTTATAGTTTGGAATCATTTCCACCGTTAATTGGGTTGTGTAATATGAAATGTCGTTTTCCGACCACTTCGTCTACTATGTAATTCAGATAAATATCGATACTTTTTAATTTTAAACTATAATTCTTGTAATTTGGAATCATTTCCACCCTTATTTGGGTCGTGTAATATGAAATGTCGTTTTCCGACCACTTCGTCTACTATGTAATTCAGATAAATATCGATACTTTTTAATTTTACACTAGAATTCTTGTAATTTGGAATCATTTCCACCCTTATTTGGGTCGTGTAATATGAAATGTCGTTTTCCGACCACTTCGTCTACTATGTAATTCAGATAAATATCGATACTTTTTAATTTTAAACTAGAATTCTTATAGTTTGGAATCATTTCCACCGTTAATTGGGTTCTGTAATATGAAATGTCGTTTTCCGACCATTTCGTCTACTATGTAATTCAGATAAATATCGATACTTTTTAATTTTAAACTAGAATTCTTGTAATTTGGAATCATTTCCACCGTTATTTGGGTCGTGTAATATGAAATGTCGTTTTCCGACCACTTCGTCTACTATGTAATTCAGATAAATATCGATACTTTTTAATTTTAAACTAGAATTCTTGTAATTTGGAATCATTTCCACCCTTATTTGGGTCGTGTAATATGAAATGTCGTGTTCCGACCACTTCGTCTACTATGTAATTCAGATAAATATCGATACTTTTTAATTTTAAACTAGAATTCTTGTAATTTGGAATCATTTCTACCATTAATTGAAATATCATTGGGTTGTGTAATATGAAATGTTGCTTTCCGACTACTTAGTTTATCATGTAATTCAGACAAATATCGACACTTAAGCATTATAGAAATGTTTGGAAGCAATTATTCTTTAATTTTAAATCGAGAAGAATGTTTTTAACATAACTTAAAAGAATAAAGTATATTAGATACTAGATAGTTTTAAGGTATCTTAAAAAAAAAAGTTTCCAGTAAATGTTATTAGCCAATAGTGCGAAATATTTATAATTTGCTTTTTAAAATTTGACTAAAAACTTATAAATGCTAAAAAATTTAGCGAAAAATAATTTAAATTTTATTTATGGATTTTTTCTGATACAACCTGTACATTTTTAAAAAAATTATAAAAAATTATTTCTAATCAGGACTACCAGATTGTATAATTGAATACAAAATCTGTATAATTTGGTTGCCTTGTGTGTCCTCTTTGTATAATTGGATACAAACATCGAAAATTTAGACTGAATACGCTGAACATAGCAGTTGCAATTCTTTATTAATGTGATATTGCGTTCAACCCAATGAAACTACATATACCCTTACGTGTATATGAATTTAGTTTCGTTCTGACAAAATTACAAAAAAATGATTAAAATTTAATAATTACGGTTTAGTTGGAAAAAAAAATCGGTTCATTTTTTCTTGTCTTTTTTTTGTAACGAAAAGTTGTTCTGTATAATGGGAGTCAATTATGTATATTTTTCAGAGACTTGATTGTATAAACTAAAAATTTTTACTGGCAGCCCTGCTTCTAATATCACTTTAAAAAGAAAAATTATACTTTAAAAGTTACTAATATGAAATTTACGTCTTTTAAAATTCAAGAAAAACTATTAAAAAGAAAAATTTTCTATTTTTTAATATTGTTTAAACAAAATTTTATGAAAATGCGTTATATGTATCAATAACACATTTAAAACGTTTAAAACATGAAATTTTTCTTTTTAGTATTCATAAAGCAATTATAAGTAGTTTAAACAGTCTTAAAAATTTCAAGTAAATGTTTTCGACTTACCCGATATTTGCAAAAATCACAAAAATTCACAAACTGATACACGAATACACACAAATACACAACAGTTAATTAACTACTCGATTAACTTACAACGAACAATTAAAAATAGAGAAATAACTTAAAATTCACTAATTTAAAACTAAATATTAATGACTAAAATATAACGCTTTAAGCACAACTCACAAAGTCACAAAACGTAAAAACTTATACGCGATTATTCCAGCTATTTTTTACAAGCTTCTTCAATTGATATAAAAAATTACCAGTCGAATCTTATATTTGTATGTATAATGTATGTACATTTATGGGATGCGATACTTCAGACATACAATAAGGTGAAATATGCATATCAGCGAATTCCTAATATGTTTTATACCTTTGTGTTCGTTAAAAGATATATAAAATATACATACATACCTAGTTCAGAAATTATTTTTTATTAAGTTATAAAGTTTTGAAATTATTATGAAAAAATTTAACTTTTTCATTTTGGGAAATATTAGCACACTAATCAATCTTGATTTAAAGATGAGTATGAACAAAGAATCGATTTTTGAATTTTTTATTAAACACCAAAACTGTTTAATCTGCTATAATCAATTAGAAATGTAAAACATGGTTTAGAGACGGGTATCAACAAAGAATCGATTTTTTAAATTTTTTATTAAACACCAAAACAGTTTAATCTGCTATAAACAATTAGATTGTAAAACATGGTTTAGAGACGGGTATCAACAAAGAATCGATTTTTTAAATTTTTTATTAAACACCAAAACTGTTTAATCTGCTATAATCAATTAGATTGTAAAACATGGTTTAGAGACGGGTATCAACAAAGAATCGATTTTTTAAATTTTTTATTAAACACCAAAACTGTTTAATCTGCTATAATCAATTAGATTGTAAAACATGGTTTAGAGACGGGTATCAACAAAGAATCGATTTTTTAAATTTTTTATTAAACACCAAAACTGTTTAATCTGCTATAATCAATTAGATTGTAAAACATGGTTTAGAGACGGGTATCAACAAAGAATCGATTTTTTAAATTTTTTATTAAACACCAAAACTGTTTAATCTGCTATAATCTATTAGAAATGTAAAACATGGTTTAGAGATGGGTATCAACAAAGAATCGATTTTTTAAA
Organism: Brachynemurus nebulosus; assembly: GCA_035578155.1. Classification (NCBI taxonomy): domain Eukaryota; kingdom Metazoa; phylum Arthropoda; class Insecta; order Neuroptera; family Myrmeleontidae; genus Brachynemurus; species Brachynemurus nebulosus. The sequence goes on along the minus strand of JAPWDM010000033.1, from coordinate 1,432,855 downwards.
TTTTTTATTAAACACCAAAACTGTTTAATCTGCTATGATCAATTAGATTGTAAACCATGGTTTAGAGACGGGTATCAACAAAGAATCGATTTTTTAAATTTTTTATTAAACACCAAAACTGTTTAATCTGCTATGATCAATTAGATTGTAAAACATGGTTTAGAGACGGGTATCAACAAAGAATCGATTTTTAAATTTTTTATTAAACACCAAAACTGTTTAATCTGCTATAATCTATTAGAAATGAAAACATGGTTTAGAGATGGGTATCAACAAAGAATCGATTTTTTAAATTTTTTATTAAACACCAAAACTGTTTAATCTGCTATAATCAATTAGAATGTAAAATATGGTTTAGAGATGGGTATCAACAAAAAATCGAGGTAATCATAACATCAACATACACTAGTCCTCGATGCGGCCATCATTCCGGAGCAACATGCGCCATGGAAAATGTCATATCCATATACAAATATTATTGTAATAACATTTAAACATTTTTATTGCCAAATATTTCTTTTAAATAAATTTATTAAAACAAAAAATGTGTTTTTATTTAACGGGTTTATACAAAACCTGTATAAACCCGTTTTCAGATAAATCATTTTTTTTTTTTTAAACCTGTTTTTAGATAAAAATATGATAAAATTTTGAATCTAGGTACAGAATTCGCGGTGGTTCCTACTAGCAACGCCATCTTTTAACTATCAAAAAGGATTTTCAGCATCATCTATTAACAATTTTTCAAACTTACACACAGGAATCCAGACTAGCAACGCTATCAAAGGTGGCTGCGCCATCTAGCAGTGAATTTGCAAAGCTCGAAGGTGGTTGCGCCATCTATTAGGGAAATTCTTAGGTTAGAAAAATTTTGTTAGGTTACACAAAATTTCCTTAGGTTCTCTTAGGCTGGATTAAGTTCCGCTAGGCTAGAAAAAAATTTTGCTCCATCCACCGCCGCAGGCTTCTAGAACCCACATAGGTTACCTACCACCTGCCGAGGTCACTCAAAAAGTTGGATGGAGGGATGGAGGGCCCCAAACCGGCCAATCTTTACTACTAATTGCCTTCTGCAACTTACTATAAATAACAGTAAATAAAAAAAATCGATGGCGTTTTTAAACAATAAGATTTCGGTGCATTTTCTTGCTTAAAATTTCGATGGATTTTCGTTTTCAATGAAAATCAGCAGTTGTCGGGATGGAAAGAAGACCTAAATTGAATAACTATACAATACACATACATACATAGACATGTATTATGCATGTGTATGTGCGTATGATTATACGATTTAGGCCTTCTTTCCATCCCGATAACAACTAAGGATCAAGAAAGACTTCACAAATGGATAATTTGTCATTTTGTGATAACATATAGGCTCAATGTAGGTTTTTTTGATTTTGAAACTACTTTAAACCTATTATATATATATATATATATATATATATATATATATATATATATATATATATATATATATATATATATATATATATATATGTATCCGCGCGATAACCCTCGAAGGAAACGTTTAATACTTATCAAATTTTGTATGCAAATTCGATTTTCCAAGTCGTTGGATGAGTTCCTTAGCCAGTCACGTCCGATGCCCAGAAGTGGGTTTTTCGCGCATTTTTTTTCAACGAAATCAGTTTTTTGCCAGAATTAAGCAATTTTTTAAATATTTTTTACACCAATCGAAAGAAAAAGGCAAATTACGTAACAAATGTTTTTGGACCATTGCTTTAAGTAAATTACTTTTTAAGAAAAATTAGGAAATATGTGTGACTGTAATGGAAGAAGTCATTTTCCATTACAGTCACACTCACTATTAAATTACTTCTGTCTCATGTTTTGCCATTTTACATTCGAAAAAAAAGGCTTTATAAGTGCCGTGTCATAATTTTTTTAATCCAAGTTAGCGATTCAGCTATATTTTATTTCTCTCAGTTGAATAAGCTTTTGATATACATACTAGCCATATACCCGATGTGATTTCCCATTGACAAAATCTTTTTATTAGGTACTCCCTTTCTGTTCACTTTTAATGTTTTTCAAAAGCCTAAATCAATATCCAGGTCTCTAACTTCAAAAATGACGAATTCTCATACGAACTTTCATTTCCTGTTTTAACCTCTTAGGGAATAAATTTCCAGAAACGTTTACATAACTGACTTTTATTTATGAATAGAAGCCTAAACGCCAATTTTCATAACTCCTGTGCTTAATTTCGTCCTTCTGAATCCAACAGTTTAGGTTGTGGGTTGTCTATCAGTCAAAGTTAAAGATTTATTAAATATTATTTATTTTAATAGCCATAGTAACATGTTTTTATATTCCACTAACTTCAAAAATAACGAATTTACATATAAATTTTCATCCCGTATTAAACCCACTTAGGGGACGAATAGCCAAAAATCCTTTCTTAGTACTCACCTTCGTTACATAGGGAACTACTATGCAAAATTTCATTCTTCTAAACCCAACGGTTTAGGCTGTACGTTGTCTGTCAGTCATCAGTGTTAGAAATTTATTAAGTAGATATTTGATTCATTTTCTTGAGAAAAATTATCAAGAATATTTGTTTTGTCAGAGTATGGTCAGAATTTAGATTATGTTTACACCTTACGAAAATTATTAAGAGTTTAATACAAATGCATAAAAATTACGTTAAACAATATTGAAACAATAATATTTTAACGTAAATTTCTGTCTGATTGAGAATACTGTTAATAATTAAAACGTATTAACAAAACATTTTATTTGTAAATAATTTTGCACATTCAATTATTTTGTCAACAAAAAAAAAATTTTAATTTTGACACTTTATCATACATTTCGTTTGGGAAATACTAAAAAAAATTAAGGTGAATCATTTAAAAAGAGTTAGATTAGTAAATTAAAGGTAAACATTTATATATTTTAACACATGTGTAAAAAAAATTTTACAGTTATATCTTGGACTAGGATTGCTATCGTTTTCTAAGAAAACAAAGTATTTTTAAAAGGGGATAGCCGGATAAGTATAGGTGAATCGATCTCGGAAGCGAATTATTTTAATCACTATATTAATAGTATCGTGAGGCTGTAAGTAATTAGTATCTACAATTTTGACGGCAAAGATTTAGTAGTTATGGAGATAACTAAAAAAATTTAAAAAATTACAAAAATGTTTTTCTTGGTAACTACTCAACATAGGAAAATAATTTCAAATCCACATAAAGGAAAACACTCTCGAGAAAATTAGATATACTTATTATCATATCAGTCCTCGTTATTAAGGATAATAACAAGGATATATCCAACCCAATGTTATTTTTATAGGGTTCCAATAGAGTGACCACTTAAAAAAAATGTAGTAACTGTGCCTTAATGCACTTAATTACTGAACCAAGTCTCATCAAAATTCAAGGGGTACAACACTATAAAAAAATATTTTCCATTTCTAATCTGCTGAACCGCCCCTCCAGTGGGTCCGACCCTGGAATTATATATATATATCAGTCGAAAGTACTTTAAAAATAAAGTGCCGTGTCTAATAAAGTGTTTTTTCCTATTGTTGGGGTTATTAATTGTGGCAAAAATTAAAGTTGAACACAAATAACCAATTCATATTTTAAAAATTGTAAAATACATTTGGTAACTTGATTAGAGTGAAATATATGAATGTATGTCTGTATGTGTGTGGTTGCTACATTACTCTCCCCCTTCGAGAAATTAATGCGGTTGTAATTTTCTTATTTTAAAACTCGAATGTCACTTGTTTTTGAGCACGTAGTTGCTTGTCGTTTTGATTGTCCCGTAAATTGACGAATGCAGGTTTCAATCGATCGATGCTCACATTAACTTTCTTATTTTTAATTAAAATTGTAAAAAATTTATCAGTTTTGCTTTCCACCTTATATGGGCCATCATAACATGCGTGAAGTCCAGGCTTACTTGCATCAATACGTAGGAACACGTAATCAGAATTGTTTAGACCCTCCGGTACATAAATAATTTGTTTTTGTTTTTGCCGTGGCTCAGTAGCTCGAAGAGTTTGTATGTTTTTTCGAAGCTTTACTACAAAATCTGTAGGGTCGACATTCTTTTCTTCTGACGAAATGAGTATTTCCCCAGGTATTCGAAGTGTCTGACCATAAACTAGCTCTGCAGGACTACATTTCAAATCCTGTTTTGGTGTCGTTCTGATACCAAGTAAAATAATGTAGCAACCACACACATACAGACATACATTCATATATTTTCATGACTTCCTATTTAAAAATTGTAAAATACATTTGGTAACTTGATTAGAGTGAAATATATGAATGTATGTCTGTATGTGTGTGGTTGCTACACTATCTCCTACAGTTTTCGAGATAATCAAGAATAATCGAAAGAAGTATATGAAAATATAGGGTATTTGCCCCTGACAGAAAGTCACAATAGTAACTGTATTGTCGTTTATGTGACGCAGCAGGTACTTCATATTTATAACTTTCAAGATCAAAGATCAAAACAAAACCGTTATAGAAATATAATAGAAAATTATCAAAAAATGTGGTGTAGTAGGCTTTTCTAACATATAGAACATACCTAATGCTCATTGGACTTTAATTTTCTACAGGTTAAAGAATCCTTTTACAGCACATTTTTTGACAATTTTCTGTTTTATTTCCACAACGGTTTTGTTTTAATCTAGGAAATGATTTTTTTTAGTAAGAGAACTTTTTATGGGGATATCTATGACTAGTGGTTCCAATCCTTTTTTTAAGAAACGAAAGTATTTTTAAAATTTTGTGTAAGAAAACAAAGTACAATTAACTAAAAAAAAAAAAACAAGAACATGTATTCAACTGTGGAGACATCTGGTGACAAATATGAGAACTATTGCAATTATACATCACAAAAATACATTTTATTTATATTTAAAATAATTTAAAGATTATAAAATTATTAAAAATATTTATGATTTTATTCAATATTTAACGTGATATAATATTTATTGCATTTAAAGATAATTTTTTCATTTTAAAAAATTTCAAATTTTCCCACAATTTGTTACCAACATGAAAGAAACAAAAAATTGTAAATGCCCTTAGATTTCATAATTAAAAAAAGTTAATTTTAAGATTTTAGGTTGACTTTTAGTTTGTAAATTCAATGTAACACAACTATATCTGTCATTGCATTTACTAGCTATTACACCCACTTTACCACTTTTAAATAGTCAGATCTTACGCAATTTAATAAACAGTATCGTTTTGATTTTTTAAAACTCATTTAAGATATTTATTGTTATTGATATTTGAATTATTTTCCTATCTAATAAATTGAATTCTGTAGACTGATGTTTTTGTAGATAAAAAAACAATAATTCTAGGTGGCGTCTTTATTAGACAAAAGTCTGAAAAATGGACGTAGAATCTCACTGTTATTAATTATTATGTCTTGTAGTCTACTGAAAAATTATTTTTTGAACTAAAATAAGTTAATAGTAGAAAATTCGCTATGTTATGCAGATGCTGTGACAGGGGTGTTTATTTTATATTATATTAAAAATATGTTTTAGTTATTATTGAATGACTAAATTTTCTTTTTTTAATGTGAAGGAAGCTAATGGTGAGCGTCATCGTTATTATTACGATATTTTATATAGAGGGAGATGTATTCCAAGAATTACGAATAGAAAAAAAATAACATCTTCCTATACAAAAATATTTAATGAAGAATTTCAAAAAGAAAACTTAAAAGTAAAAGTTAATTCTTATTGGTGCAATAAATTCCATAGAAAATGGGATAGGCTTGATAATCTGGCCGTGTAAGTATGACACAAAAAGTATTAAGTAATATCAATCTATTTTCGTCGGAAGTTTGAGTACGTTCGACCGAAATTTTTTTTTAAAGCGCTTTAAATCACTTCATATTAACGATTGATATCCTGCTAGGACAGAAATCAAATAACATGCAGTTGTGTCTTGCGCCAAATTTAAATTTTGCTAAGCTAAATTACAGAATTATATATTGCTGGTTACTTTGGTTTTAAAGGGTTATATTGCTGGTTATGATGATTTTCAAATAATATGATCTATAATGTTACTTATCTTGCGTAAAATATAAAAGATAATTTTTTTTTGCAATTCCGGGACTAAAATACATGGTTTAGTCCCTCATAATAGGGAGTAAAGTGTCACATTTAAGCCAGTTAACAAGAAGAATTTACAGAACATTACTAATCAGCAAGCGAAGTTTAATTAAAATTAAATAACGTTGCTAGGTAATCTAAATTAATAAACAAATTCAAACTTGTAGATAGAGATAGACAGTTTGGATGTATTGGGATGTATACATACGATTTATACACGTTAACTGATAACATTGGATTCCCTTGAGGGAGAAGTTATATCACAAGAGTACTTTGGATATACATATTTATATTTTTGGTAATTTTCTTTTATAAAGTAATTTTTTCCACCAAATTATCTGCGTTATTTCTTAAACAGAAATATTCTTTCGGGTATATTTATTTCCAAGAAAATAAAAAAATGCCTTTATGTACGACTGAATCATAAAAGCCTATTTTATTGCATTGCTATGAGATATGAAAAGTAGTACTTTTTGGTACTAGTTGCATAATGAAAAGCAAAAAGTACAAGTGCCATAAAGAATAGTCTACTTGATAAATTTTATTTTCAATTTTACAATAAACAAAAAACACTAACTTTAAGTATTTGTATACCATATTTACAAATATTTATATAATTAATGTTAATTACAAAATCTGAACTATTATTAATATTTATTCCAGGCAATTTCCTCCTCTCTTCTTTAAATATTAGTAATTATTACTGAGAAATCTTCTAAAAATGTCGCAGTATTATATTAACATCAGATGACAGATACTCCCAATCAAAGCATGCTTAACATAAATAAATTTTTCTATACCAACTATATATAGAATAATTTTTTTATTTAAAGTGTAGACGTCAGGTTTATAAGTTCGATTTTTATCGATATTTAGGAATTTTAGCAGTCGTACATAAAGTTTTGTATGCAACTTGTACATAATTTGACTTTATGAACTCGCCTTTTTTTATTGGCCTCGCTCGCAAGCTCGCTCAGCCATAAACACGGCTCGTTCATAAAGATCTTCATTATGTACTTGTTGCATAAATAGCTATTTGAATTTACAGAAAATGACACAAATATTTATTGTGTGAAAATGTAAATTGCTTGAAACTTGCGACACTCATTCCTTTATTTTACTGCATCATTGTTACTAAAGCGATAGTAACAGTAGCAATAGTAGGTATAATATTCAATTGATATTATTATTTTGTTCAAAGCACTCTTGTGACATAACTTTTTTCTTATGGGAATTCGGTGTCATCAATTAACATGTAAACCATATGTATACATCCAAAGGGGACACCTGTATTGTATTGTACAACTAGCCGTAGACCCGATAGGATTTCCTATAGGCAACACCTTTTTATTAGGTGTTCACTTTTAATGTTTTTCAAAAGCCTAAATACCAAATTCCACTTCAAAAATAACGAACTTTCCATACAAATTTTCATTTTCTGTTTTAACGCCTTAGGAAATGAATTTCGTTAAATGTTTACACAACTGACTTTTATCCTAAACACCAATTTTCATATCTTTAACTTCAATAATGCCGAATTTTCATACAAATTTTCAATAGATTTGGTTGATTTATCCAAAGTATTGGGATCTGTCGAATGACGGTAAGACATCTGGTATTGAAAAATCATACTGTTTTTAAAGTGTATTTGACGAAATGCCATTTCTGAGTTAAATCCTGTAGATCTGCATGTACATACAATTGAGTTGATTTTTCCATTCATTTACAATTCCCAAGTTGTTTCATGACGTTTACCATTTAAATTTAACTTTTTATAGCACTGTAAATTGCAATATTCATTAACTCTATCGTGCATCTTTTTTTATATTTTTATCACATTTTAAGTGTTTTACAGGTGTAAAATTTTCTCTTCTTCAACAAAAGTCCAAATTGTTCTACTATTTGTCATTTTTTCTTAACAATTATAGCACTGAATACTATATATATATATATATATATATATATATATATATATATATATATATATATATATATATATATATATATATATAAACAAAAATTGTATTATCATATATCTGACTCATTTCACACTGTACACAAACAGTCATATGAAATAAAGTATTATTATTATTATTATTATAATATAGCAATATAATATTATGTAAAACTGATATTAATGCACTTTTTCGTTAGCCATTTTTCCTAGGCTCCGCCTATTTGGCAAATTCCAATATTTGATGTTATTACATGCAATTTGAATGACATTTAAACAAGTTTTTTTTTATAATTTTTATAATTTTAAATTATCCGGAATTGCAATAAATAATATATATACGCTACAGGACTAAAGTGTTTTTTTGATATCTTGTGTGAATTGTTACCCTCGGGCTTGAAATCAAAACTCACACTAGTCCCTTGGTGTATAACACTATTCTTTTAACCTCTTACTGAAGTTATTTTGTTAAGGTGCGATGACACTTTGCATTTTGGTGCTTTATTATTCTGGATATATTTCCATTTTCTTTAAAGGGTTAGTACAGTAATTAGTCAGCGGTGTTAAAAAAAATTGAGTATTTTAAATAATTTTTTTGAGAGTATTTTATTTTATAAAACAAATAAAGTTATTGCATTACTAGCCGTACGTAACCTTTAAAAATTCATATCTCATTTTCACTTTATCGTGAAAAGTCATAGGACCTTTTTTATTTGTATTTCAATAAAGAATATAAAAAAAATTTGTCCGGTTGATAAAATACTTAAAGGTATTTTAAACGTACGGGACGCATACTTGTCAGCGCGCGAAATTAACAATTAAAAAGTAGGTACAAACAATGAAATTTTCTTTAAATCTCTATTAAGGATATTATTAACTATTGTAGGAGGGTCGTCCAGAAAGTAAAGAACGTTTAGGCATCATGCACGGCGCCAATCCCCCACCATCCTGACTGAATGTGCGACGGTTAGCTCTACCTCCTGTCTCGGTGTGACCAGAATTTCGTTGCGTTGCGGTCACGTTTGTCTGCTCTACGCCAATTGAAAATCCCGCCAAATGCGAAGTGCGTAACGTAAATCGTTTTTTGAACGCACATGTTCGGCCTGTAGAGATTTATAAGCAAATCAAACAAGTTTATGGTGAGAGTGCCATGAACGAGTCTTCTGTGAGGAAATGGTGCATCAAGTTTAACAATGGACGAATCAGTATGCACGATGAAGACCGGAGTGGAAGACCATCACTCATTACAGACGATTTGAAAGCGAAGATCGAAGAAAAAATTCAAGAAAACCGGCGTTTCACTTTATGTGTGCTACACGAATCTTTTCCTCAAATTTCACGATCTCTGCTACATTAAAGAGTGACAGAGCACCTTGTATACACCTTTGGCGGCTGAAGAGTACAACGTCGGCATTGGAAAACTGGTTACACGCTACAACAAGTGCCTTGACACCTACGGTGACTATATCGAAAAATCGATTAAGGTGTTGCAATGCCGTAAATAAAGTGTTGTATCAGTATCTTTCGTTTTTATTTAGTTACGCCAAAACGTTCTTTACTTTCTGGACGGCCCTCGTATAAAGAATTTAATATATATATATATATATATATATATATATATATATATATATATATATATATATATATATATATATATATATATATATATATATATGTATATATATATATATATATATATATATATATATATATATATATATATATATATATATATATATATATATATATATATACATATATTTTAAATATGAGCAATTCCATGTATAAGTCGATCACCCAAAAATGGCGTGTACGCCAAATTTAATTTCCCTTTGTATATAATAAGTTTAAGTTGTGGTGAGCTATGAACTCGAATATTATTGAATTATCTTTTATTTTGTCGGAGTTATAATTATTCAAAGTTGCGTTCAAGGTCAGAAAATGGGGATTCCCCAAAATATTTTATCAATTTTTTCAGAGTCTAAGAATAATTAAAAAATGATTACATGTGCCATTGAATGTACTTTACATACACTTTCAATCAGACCGATTTCCGTCCCAATATATGCACATATATTGAAGTAATGGCAACTTTTATTTTTTTCTTTATTCGGTTATACTGAAAATACCTTATCTTCGATTTTCGATTTTCTTTTTTTAAATGAAAGTACTGAGTCCCCTCTATAATGTGGTACTTTCTTGGTTTTTTTGAGCTTTACGGATTTTACGGGGCTTAGTTTTAAAAAATACGTGATTTTTTAACTAAATAATAAAATAAAGTATTAATTATGATATTACCGCACTTTTGATTTTCGATCTTCTCTTTTCAAATGAAAGTACTCAGTCCCCTCTACAACTTAGTACTCGATTTTCTTGTTTTTTTTTTTTTTTTTTTTTTTTTTGAGTTTTTCGGATTTTACGAGGCTTAGTTTTAAAAAATACGTGAATTTTTTTACCTAAATGATAAAAAAAATATTATAGTTATAATATTACCTTAGCTTTGATTTTCGATTTTCTTTTTTCAAATGAAAGTACTCAGTCCCCTCTACAACGTGGTACTCGATTTTCTTGTTTTTTTTGAGTTTTATGGATTGTACGGGGCTTAGTTTTAAAAAATAGGTGAATTTTTTACCTAAATGATAAAATAATATATTATAGTTATAATATTACCTCACCTTTGATTTTCGATTTTCTTTTTTTAAATGAAAGCTCTCAGTCCCCACTATAACGTGGTACTCGATTTTCTTTGCTTGTTTGAGTTTTGCAGATTTTACGGGGTTCAGTTTTTAAAAAAATACTTGAACTTTTTAACAAATTGATAAAATAAAATATTAATTCCAATATTACCTCAATTTTAATTTTCGATATTTCTTTTTTAGGTCAAAGTATGGAGCCCCGTTATACCATGGTACTCGATTTTATACTACTACAAGCAAAACATACTTGAACTTTTTAACAAATTGATAAAATAAAGTATTAATTCCAATATTAACTCAATTTTAATTTTTGATATTTCTTTTTTAGGTTAAAGTATGAAGCCCCGTTATACCATGGTACTCGATTTTATACTAATTTTTTTATTTTATACCTACGTAGAAGTAAGCCTCAATTTTATCCGTAATTGACGAAGAAATAATATCCGCAGTTAATTAATCTTAATAATCTACTAACAAAATCAGGGCTAGAGACTAGCAAAAAGGTACTTTTCTAACAATCGAAAACCAAACTCTTATCATCAATAAACATGCTAATAAAATAACTATTTGATTAATTTAGACATTATTATACACACAGTGCAATAAAAATATACATTATATATATATATATAAAAAAAAAAAAAAAAACTAGCAAAAATTATTATAAATAAAAAAAATAATAATAATAATATTAATATTAATAATAATAATAATAATAATAATAATAATAATAATAATAATAATAATAATAATAATAATAATAATAATGGTGGTGAGGGCACCTATAGCAGCTGCCCTTGGCACCCGTGAGGGATATTTATCCCCCATTGGTGTCAAGGAGGCTAAGGGGCCCAGGGGTAGTTTATGCGCAATATAGTAATCTTCGGATTCCATTAGCCTCTGACTACCCAAGATCGGCACCTTTCCTTCTCGAGGTACCACTGTTTTCACAAAAGATGCCGGATCAAAATTTTCGACGAGGACGAACGTCGTAGGATCGACAGAGGTTTCCACCGTATGTGAGAAATACCATCGTCTGCTAAATGCTTGTAATTCTCGCCCTGATGTCTGGCTGTAGCGTCGAATGTGTTTAGTATCCGTATGTGTGTGAATACCGAAATCGTGACTCGAATTCGGAGGAGTCGAAAAGTGATATCGTCTGTGATTTGTGGAATTCTCGTCTGTGATAGCCTTGTACCTGTGTTTTTATTTTATCTTTTTACTCTGCATCCACTGGTTGGTGCACACCGGTGGTGCATTTCTGTGATAGAGAGCCGTGTTTTGTTCTCATCATATCGATGGGTAGGAGCGCGGCCCTCGACGCACTGGTTCTCCTGTGTGAGCGACGTCTGTCTGAACGGTTCGAGCATGCTCACCTAGTAAGCAGAAACGTCGGTCGTTCCTCACATGGATGCGTTCTATGGGGTCGATGTGGCCGCTTCCGCCCCCTCGGTGTGATGGGAGCAGAATGGGAATTTCTGTGATACTCCGTGGGACTGTCCTGTTCTCTGTAGCCTCGACTCGGACGAATGTGGCCTAGTTAAGTACCGGTCTCCCGTGTAAGTTGAACCCCGACGTCTGACTGAACGGTTGTAAGTTATTCACTTAGTAAGCAGACGTCATTTGTTCCTTACACGGACGAGTTCCTATGAGTTAACGAAGCCGTTTCGGAATTGTCGAGAGTATGGAGAGCAGGATCTTGCCACGGGGCAGTTATTTGTTTTTTTTTTTTGTGCTGTGATAGTTATGTAACCAGAGCTGTGATATTTCTTGTTTTGTCTTTTTTAACTAAGTCTTGCGTTGTTGCTTCTTTTTTAACCATTCGTGTCTTTGTGTTCGTCCCTTTTAACTTTGTTATGGCACCAGGGGCTCTTTACACCCCTGGTGTTATTGTTTTAATTCGTTTTTATACTTTCAGGCAGAATGCACCTTATCAGCTGGTCTGACTGGTGTTTGTTATCTCTTTTTTAAGCCTGTATTTGTTATGCCACTGGATGACTTCAGGCCACCAGTGGCACTTGCATACAAAAAAAAAAAAAAAAATTAATTAAAAATTTTGAAATAAATGAGTAGAATTATATATTATATGAATGTGGAATTGCTCTGCATCGCTGGGTGGTTCATCCATTCAGCGTTGCAAAGATCTCATAATACCCATTTGAGGCAGGGCACTTCGTTGGTTTCGGCGTTATACGCTCTGCCCTGTCCTTATAGAGCATTTCCCTAGACCCTGGGATGGCGGGGTCTGCTTGTTGTTCTGTTTTTATTGTATGTGTTTTTCCGTTGTCTAGTGCATTTATGTGTCCCTGTCTTTACGTGTTGTTTTTATTTATATTTCTCGTTTCGGCGGCGCATGCCCTTAGTTGGCGATGCTGCCGGGTGCTGCTGACCGCGCCATCCACCGGCAGCAGTACCCCAATTTTAATCAAAAAAAAAAAAAAAAAAAATAATAATAATAATAATAATAATAATAATGCTGGGCTAAAATCCATCCTTCACGTCCCCGTTCGTGCCCGGCGGGCAACTGTTAGCTTCGGCTAGCAGGCTGACGAGGCTCTGGTACTGTGTTTCGACAAGAATGATCGTGTGGAGGGGACGATGTTGTATCCCCCGAGTGAGTGTTATGCCTGCGTCAGTTTGATTTGGTTTAATTGGTACCTTGACCGGAATTCAATGCGTCGTCAGTGCTGTCTACTCCCATGGGCGTGATCTTCGGAGTCCGACGAGACCGTTCAGACGAGTTGAAATGTGTGATGTTACATCTGTGATTTTGTTTAAACTATCTGTGATACTTTTATATCTGTGATACTTGTTATGCCACTTGGGGTTTTCACGCCTGCCGTGGTATTGTCTAGCTGCTCGGTCTGTGATATTTCCCTGACCTTGTTCTTGTCATTTCGATGGGTAGGAATGCGGCTCTCGACGCACTCGTTCTCATCGGCCACACGTATGAGTCGATGTCTGCCCGAACGGCTTGAGCGAGCTCGCTCAGTAAGGAGACGTCGTCGTCCCTCGTACGGATGCGTTCGTGGGCGTCGATGTGGCGGCTTCCGCTCCGTCGAAGTGATACGAACACAGGTCAGATGTTAGCTTTGTGATACTCTTGGCATTGTCCCGTTCTCTGTAGCCTCAACTCGGACGAACGTGGCCTAGTCATCGTACCGGTCTCCCGTGTAGGTTGACCCCGACATCTGACAGAACGGCACATGTACCCAGTAATCAGTTATCTGACAGAACAGTACATGTTGCTCAGTAATCAGATGTCACTGTCCCTACACCTGTGAGTTCCTAGGTGTTGACGAAGCCATTTCGGAATTGTTGAGACTATGGGGAGCGGAATCGTGCCACAGAGCAAGAAATTTTTTAAAATCTGTGATATTGTTGTTTTTATTTTTTAATAAGATTGTTTTTATCTGTTTTGTCTTAACGATGTACCACTGAGGGCTTTTTCCACCCGAGGTGGTACATCATCTTTTTATTCTTATCTGTGATATTTTGTTGTGCCGCTGTGGGCTTGCTGTTGTGGCCCCTCAGCGGTTTTGTTTTTAACTACTTATTGCGGCACTGGTCGGCCTGTGGCTTCCCAGTGACGTAATAAGATTTTCTTCTTATTTTTTCTTTGTGATGTTATTGTGATGTTCTTATCTTGTGATATTTTATTCAATATTCTCCACTCCGAGGCCCTTTACACCTCGGAGTTTCATCGTTGGTTTTCAGTTCTTGGTGACCGGATGTTCTGGCTAGTACTTAGCGTACCGCCACCAAGGACTGTCCGCTCGTTATGAAACCCTGGGATGGCAGGGCTCATCGGTGAATTTTATTATGTGTATGTTTGTCCATTGTCTAGTGCATTTATGTGTCCCTGTCTTTACGTGTTGTTTTTATTTATATTTCTCGTTTCGGCGGCGCATGCCCTTAGTTGGCGATGCCGCCGGGTGCTGCTGACCGCGCCATCCACCGGCAGCAGTACCCCAATTTTAATCAAAAAAAAAAAAAAAAATAATAATAATAATAATAATAATAATAATAATAATAATAATAATAATAATAATAATAAAATTCATGGTGGTGAGGACACCTATAGCAGCTGCCCTTGGCACCCGTGAGGGATATTTATCCCCCATTGGTGTCAAGGAGGCTAAGGGGTCCAGGGGTAGTTTATGCGCAATACAGTAATCTTCGGATTCCATTAGCCTCTGACTACCCAAGATCGGCACCGTTCCTTCTCGAAGTACCACCGTTTTCACAAAAGATGCCGGATCTAGAGGAGAAATCCTCGATCGTTCATTTATTAACCTTTTTTATTATTTCGTTTCGTTTTTATTGTTTTTTGTTCTCGTTATTTTTATTTCTTTTTGTTTCAGGTTTTCTTTTATCTTTTGTTTCCTTTTTTTGTTTTTGGTTTTGTTTTGTTTTCGTTCTTCTTTGTTGTCCCAACTTCAAGTCATCTTCGGGACCCACACTAGCTCGTGTGTGGCTTAGCGGCGTTGCCTGGAAAAGGGGATCCTGGTGACTGAGGGAAGCCGTTACTTGCGAGTACGGCGGAACAACACGTCACTTCGGCCCTGGCTTCAGGCATAGACCGTGGCTGCGGTTATGCACCGGCCGCAGTAAATTCGAGCGCCCCGGGGTCGTGCGTGTCACTGGGGCAATGGGCTTCGTCCCTAGGGCCCCTCATTCCCGTATCCCTGGCGTGGGAGTCCCACGTCCCTTATGAGGCTCCGTGGAGGGTGGGGAGCGGGGTGGGGGATTTTTGTATAACATTTTATGGAAAAACCAAATCTTTTAAATAAGGGCGAGTCCGGGCCCTCCAAACCGGACGCGAACCCGGCTCCACCACCGTCATCTGGTGTGAGCTCTGGTAGCGAGGCCCGTCCCGCTACCGTGTCCAGTGTACCCGCACCGCAAACAAGTGGAGCGAGTACAGTGTCCAAAAGGGGTAACCCTCCCCCCAAAAAAGGGAATCGTCGTGGGCGTCAAGTTCCAATTGACGCCCCAAGAGTGCAAGAGTCCTACATAAAGTACCTTGTTATTAAACCGAAGGAAGGCGATTTTAGCAAAATCAGCCCCTTCGTTCTAGCAAAATTAGTTAATAATGATATTGGCCAGGTTAAAGATGCCAAAATCTCGGGCAAAGGGTTGCTCGTGGAGGCATTCTCACCGGCACAGTCTACCAAGATACAAAGTTTAGAGAAGTTAGGACAGTACGCTGTTGAAGTTACACCTCACGGTGTGTTAAATTACTCCAAAGGAGTAATAATGCACCCTTCATTAGCGTACTGCTCCCTGGATGAGATAGTGTCGGAGATGTCTTCACAGGGGGTTATAGAGGCCAGAAGGCTGAAGTACAATAGGGGGAACAAACACCCAGAGTCCCCCTTAATAGTGCTAACATTTAAAAGTACAAGTCTGCCAAAACAAGTAATTATCGGCCTCTTCAACAAAGTGGACGTGCGCCCGTATATTCCTGCACCAATGAGGTGCTACCACTGTCAAAGATACGGGCACGTATCACAGCGTTGTAGTGTAGAGCAGCAGGTCTGCGTGTGCGGTAAGCCGTTACACGAAGGACGACCGTGCGGCGAACCGATCAAGTGCGTGAATTGTGGTGGCAATCACTCGGCCAAATCGAGGAATTGCCCCATATTTAAACAAGAATCAGCGATCCAAGAGCTGAGAGCCCTGGAACGATTATCATATCCAGAGGCACGTCGAAAGCTTTTGGGCAACATGCCCCGACGCTCGGCCTTGGATGGTTACGCACGCGCTGCTGCGGCCCCCAGCCCTACAGCGGCTAAAGAACAAAATGAAATAAAAGAAATTAGAGAAAATATGAGGAAAATGCAAGAATGTATGCAGTTAATGCAAGAGAGCCTAATGCGCTCAGTGGGTGTATCTATTCCAACAACCACCCAAGCCGCTGTCGTGTCAGCCAAGGTCCCTGAGACCAAGAGGGTGCTTACAACCACCCCTCAGGGACCCGTTGTGAAAACTGTGACGTCTTCTCCAAAGACGCATTCGTCACCACGAAAATCACCGCCAAACAGAAGACGTCGCAGTGAGGGGGAAAAGGAGGTGGTACAACAACGGTCCCCGAAAAAAGGACCGACCACCTCAACATCGGAGGCAGAGTCAATGCTGCCTCCACAAACGACGGCGCCACTGCCCCAACGACAACAGGCGCCGTCCAGACCGGGCACACCAACCCGCCCGGTCACCCCCCTCCCGAGTCGCTCCACAACAACACAAGTGAGCGACTCGGACATGTCGACCGCGTCGGTGCGGACGGGCGTTAAACGCCCTACGACCGACGCATACACAAACACCTCGGCAACCGACTCGGACCAATCCGATGCCGAGGTGCGCTCGACAAAGAAAAAGAAAGGCTGGCCCAAGGGGAAACCTAGGAAGTAGTCACACTTCCTAGGGAGCAACCCGATGTAGTAGCAGAAATGGCGATCATACAATGGAACTGTAATGGTGTAAAACATCATTACTGTGAGTTGCAGATGCTTCTGGCTGAGCACACGCATATGTGCGTGTGCCTCCAAGAGACACATTTACGGCCGGCGGAACAATTTTCAATAAGAAACTATCACATCCGCCGGCACAATGTACAGCCGGACATCCGGGCGAGGGGGGGTGTTGCCATCATCATTAAAGATGGCGTCCCATTCCGGGACTACCCGTTAAACACCCCCCTACAAGCTATAGCAGTACAATTTTTAAAACCGCCACAATTCACAGTATGCTCGGTCTATTTACCAGACTTCGACTGGAATGTCGAAACCCTGACCGAGCTTACCTTACAGTTACCACGTCCATTTTTGTTACTAGGAGATTTTAATGCTCACAGCCCTATGTGGGGCTGTAGCACAAGAGACGCCCGTGGAAGACTCATCGAACGTTTTCTAGATGAGTCTGAAACGGTCTTGTTGAATTCCGGTGAAGGTACTTTTATTAATGCAAGAACCGGTGAGCTGTCGGCTATCGACTTATCACTTGGCTCACCGGTCATGGCACACCGTTTTGAGTGGACGCTGGCGTCACACTCATACGGGAGTGACCACATCCCCATTATATTAAATAGTACCACGCCGATGACTCCACATTCGTCTTCGCCGAGATGGCGTCTCCGTCAAGCTGACTGGGAAATGTACGCTGATTCATTCCGTACACCCGAGCTGACTGGAGACGTAGAAGATGATGTGGAGCAAATGTCCTCCAGTGTCATTGAAGCAGCACATAAGAGTATACCTATGTCGTCCAACATTCCACCTAAACGTCGCTTACCATGGTGGAATGAAGTCGTGAGAGTAGCAGTTGCCGAGAAAAAGCGGGCGTACCACGAACTCAGACGTCGCCCCACGCAGGAAAATGTGATAGCCTACAAGCGTGCGCAAGCACGCTGTAAACGCACTATAAAAGAACAGAAGAGGCTATCATGGGAGCAATATGTTTCGGCCATTAATACCTCAACAACAACCTCAGAGGTATGGAGAAGAGTGAGGGCCATTACAGGGAAATCCTCCCGTTCACCAATGCCCTCCCTTTTCGTCGTCGACGGTCGGAACATCACTGAACGCGCAGAAATAGCAAATTGCTTAGCTAAGCACTTTGAGCGCGTCAGTGGCTCCCAAAACTATGACCCGGACTTCCTGCGGATCAAGATCGAGCACGAACAAAACGATCTTGATTTTTTCTCAGATGAATCCCTCCAGTACAACCAACCGTTTTCTATGCAAGAATTACTGGAGGCGCTTCGGGGATCTGGGGATACTTCCCCTGGACCTGATGAGATCCCCTACGCCATGATCCGGAATCTGCCTTATCCTGGTAAGTGTAGGTTACTGGATCTGTATAACGAAATTTTTAGGCAAGGCGTTTACCCTCCGCAGTGGCGAGAAGCTACCATCATTCCGCTGCTAAAAGAGGGTAAAGATTCATCGCAACTAACTAGCTACCGTCCAATATCCTTGACTTGCTGTTTCAGCAAGGTATTGGAAAAAATGGTGAACAACCGTCTCGTCTGGTGGCTGGAATCCCACAACCTCATCCCTAAACATCAATGTGGGTTCCGCCGATACCATTCGACCACGGACCATCTTGTTCGCCTCGAGAATGCCATTCAAGACGCCTTTCTCCAACGAAAACACCTTGTGGCCGTGTTTTTCGATCTGGAGAAAGCTTATGATATGACCTGGAGGTATGGCATTCTCAAGAAGCTGCACGACTGGGGTTTAAGAGGTAACCTCCCTCAGTTCGTAAAAAGTTTTCTGACTGACCGTTCTTTTCGTGTCCGGGTAGGTGACACTGAGTCTGAGGCCCACTCCCAGGAGAATGGTGTTCCTCAAGGCTCCACCATTAGTGTCACCTTGTTCTCCATCGCAGTCAGTCATATTGCAGCTTCAGCCCCAATTCGTCGTTGCTTGTACGTTGATGACCTCACTATATTCTATGCAGCCGATTCCATCGAGGATATCCAACAACGGCTGCAACAAGGCATCAACGAAGTGGTGACTTCTGCAGAAGCTCTTGGTTTTCGTTTCTCACCACAAAATACATCGGTGGTTCACTTCTGCAGAAAGCGCAACGCACATCCGGATCCTGTTCTCACATTGAAAGGATCCAACCTTCAGTGCGTCGATAGCGTCAGGTTTCTAGGACTCATATTTGATAAACAACTTACGTGGCGCCCACACCTCCAAGCCTTAGCTGCGAGTTGTCGCAGGACAATCAACATGCTTAAGTGCTTGGCTGGTGCATCGTGGGGTGCGGGCCGGGAGTCGTTGCTTCGCCTGTATCAATCGCTAGTTCTGACTAGGATTGATTACGGCAGCATTGCTTACTCCTCCGCCCGGGCGTCTGCGCTTCTACTCCTAGATCCTGTTCACCATGCAGGCATACGACTGGCTACGGGAGCATTTCGAACGAGTCCTTCTATGAGCCTCTGCGTAGAGTCGGGTCTTCCTCCGCTGCGACTGAGACGTGAGCGTCTCTTGCTCAATTATGCGGCGGGGATATATGCAACACCTTCACATATAAACCACCCAACTCTATTCAGACACCGTTTACAGGGGCTCTATGGTCGACGTCCCACCGTAAGTCGACCAGTGGCCGTTCGAACGCAGGAGTTATTAGAGAGTCTGCACTTACAGTTCGCCAAGGTATTTCCCAAACGTCCTATGGAAGTACCTCCTTGGCTGATCCCTAACGTAAGGTGTCGTTTCGACCTGACTGGTCTCAACAAGGAGGAGACCAGTTCAATCGAATATCGATCCCGCTTTTATGACATCATTAGCGAACTTGACTCTCTCTGCATATACACAGATGGTTCCAAAACAGCTACGGGTGTTGGAAGTGCCATCGTCATTCGTGACGATCCTCACGCTTGGTCACTTCCTCCCCAGGCCACTGTGTATACTGCGGAATTATTTGCGATTTTGCAAGCCCTGCGATTCTGCCAAACATCCGAAGACAGCGCATTCCTCATTTGTTCCGACTCGTTGAGCGCGTTGCAAGCGATCTGCCACTCTCATACCATCGATCCACTGGTGCAGAACATCCGAACGTGTCTCTACATGCTCCGCCAAAAGTCTATCACCTTCTTTTGGATTCCCGGACATGTGGGGATACCTGGCAATGAACTCGCCGACCAGGCAGCACGTCATGCAGCCGAAGTCGGTGAGCCACAGGACATTGCCATACGCCCAGAGGATCTGAGAGTGTGCATTAGATCCGCGATCGATCAGAAATGGCAACGTGAGTGGAACAACCTCACGGCGAAGCTCAGACAGGTGAAACCTGAGGTCCGAAGAACTCCGGCACCTGTAAATCTGAGCCGGCGAGAGAGTGTGGCCCTGACGCGTTTACGCTTGGGCCACACGGCGTTAACACATCGTCATCTTCTCGCCGGTGAGGATCAGCCAAGGTGCGCCGCCTGCGGGACGGCGCTAACCGTGAGGCATATAGTTGAGGAATGTGTAACCTTTGAGCCATTGCGCCAGAGGTTGCAGCTCCCACATAATGTAGCCGAAGCTTTTGCTTATAATGCTGTCTCTGAAAGAAAGATGCTTGAATTTCTCCGAGATTCGCATCTTCTTCAGAGACTTTAGGGGCATACCATCTCAGATTTTACAAGTCGTCTCGTTTTATCTCCCCCGATATTTTAAACTTTACAGCTCCGTTTTAATCCTTATGTGTAAAATGATATTGTGTTTGTCTTATTTATTAACAATACCCTGTTCCAGCTGGTCTGGCAGGGTACTTTTAGTCTATCGTTATGCCACTAAGGGCCTTTTACACCCTTAGTGGTACTGTTGTTATTTATACATGTTTTTTTGTTGTTGTTATTTCTTTTTAGCGATGTACTACCGAGGGCCTTTTACACCCGAGGTGGTACATCATTTGTTTTCCTTTTCTGTGATATTTTGTTATGCCGCTGTAGGCCTGTTGTTATGGCTCTACAGCGGTATTGTTTTAACCCCTTATTGCGTCACTGGTGGGCCTGTGGCTCCCCAGTGACGTAATAAGTATTATCTGTGATCTTTTATTGTGATAATTGCTGTGATATTTGTGTGTTTCTAGTCAGGTTCCTCCACCCCGAGGCCCTTTACGCCTCGAGGGGAGTCGCAGCGATGGTTTTTCAGGCCTTGGTGACCGGACGCTCTGTCTAGTACTTATCGTACCGTCACCAAGGACTGTCCCCTCTTTTTTAGCCCTGGGATGGCAGGGCTCGTCGCTGGATTTTTATTTGTGTATGTTAGTCCTTTGTCTACTGCATTTATGTGTTCCTGTCTATTATGTGTATGTTTTTTATTTTTACCGTGTGTGGCGGCGCATGCCCTCCGATGGCGATGCCGCCGGGTGCTGCTGACCGCGCCATCCACCGGCAGCAGTACCCCAATTTTAATCAAAAAAAAAAAAAAAATAAAATTCATTTTTCCATTATAGGGGGACGAAAATCCAAGTTGGATTATTTTTTTTTTTTTAAATTGGGATACTGCTGCTGGTGGATGGCGCGGTCAGCAGCACCCGGCGGCATCGCCAACAGAGGGCATGCGCTGCCATAAACAGTAAAAATAAAAACGACACATAAAGACAGGGACACATAAATGCACTAGACAATGGACAAACATACACATAATAAAATTCACCGATGACCCCTGCCATCCCAGGGCTTCATAAAGAGCGGACAGTCCTTGGTGGCAGTACGCTAAGTACTAGCCAGAACGTCCGGTCACCAAGGACTGAAAAACCAACGATGAAACTCCCCCCGAGGTGCAAAGGACCTCGGGGTGGAGGAACCTGACTAAACAAACTCAAAAAAAATAAATAAATAAATAAATAAATATCACAGAGCAGTATCACAAAACGGTATCACAGAAGAACTTATTGCGTCACTGGGCAGCCACTGGCCAACCAGTGACGCTACAAGGAGTTAAAACAATACCGCTGTAGAGCCATAACAACAGGCCTACAGCGGCATAACAAAATATCACAGATAAGGAACATTTAATAACAAATAAAGAAAAGGCAACAAAATATCACAGACAATTATCACAGTAACCCACTGCACTCATAGTGGGGGGGGGGACTAAGCCATCCAGTGGTGCAGTGGGGATCATAACAACACCGCTGGGGGCCCCAAGGACCTCCAGTGGCAAGAAACACATACGTGGGACAAAGACAATAACAGTAAATAGAAAAAAATTATGTGTTAAATGATTCTGTGTTTGTCTTATTTATTAACTAACCATAGCCCCGTTAGCCTGCTAGCCAACTAGCAGTTACCACCGAGCACGACGAGGACGAGGGGTTGGATTTATGCCCGGCAGTTGGATTATTAATATTGAAATTAATGCTTTATTTTATCAATTAGGTAAACTCAAAAAAAACAAAGAAAATCGAGTACCACGTTATAGTGGGGACTGAGAACTTTTATTTAAAAAAAGAAAATCGAAAATCAAAGGTGAGGTAATATTATTACTATAATATTTTATTATATCATTTAGGTAAAAAATTCACGTATTTTTTAAAACTAACCCCCGAGAAATCCGTAAAACTCAAAAAACCAAGAAAATCGAGTACCACGTTGTAAAGGGGACTGAGTACTTTCATTTGAAAAAAGAAAATCGAAAATCAAGAATGCGGTAATATCATATTTTGGTAATATTATTTTTCTATATAACCGCCCTCTATTTCAATACACTTATTATAAGGTGGGATAAGCATCTCTATGCCTTTATAACAATAAGCAAATTCTTTGTAGCGATTCTACAAGAGCAATGTTTTTGGAAGTGATCGAATCTGCCGGACGTCCAGAAAGATCATCGTCGTTGAGGGACTCGTACCGTAAATGAAACCTTTGGCACGGCTAAAAATCGTGTTCCAGTATAGGGGCTTTTACGTTATCTCTAACTTTAAAAATGATGAATTTACATACAAATTTTCATTCCTTATTTAATCCACTTAGGGGAAGAATTTTCAAAAATCCTCTCTTAATACTTACGTTACATGTGGAACTCCTGTACAAAATTTCATTTTTCTAAACCCAACGTTCTAGGCTGTGCGTTGTCTGTCAGTTAGTCAGTCAGTGTTAGAGATTTATTAAGTACAGCTGAACCTTTTTTTATGCGGTCCTTTTTGGGTGCGATTTTTTTGTGCGATTTTTTATGCGGTTTTTAAAAAAATGGCCATCAAAATGCATAATGTGAATTAAAATCACAAAACAGTAAGAAACCTAAACAATTACTATAATAACTTTCTTTGCTGAAAATACTTTTTAATGCATTTAATCAATACATTGCATAAGAACATAAGGTATTGCATCATTTAATTTTTTTAGAGATGCATCGTTTAATTTTTTTCACAATCTTCATAACATTGTAAAAATAAAATAAAATATTTCCATGTGTAAATTGATGCTTTATCTTGTTTAGAAAAGCAACTTCTAAAAGAAAATCGAAACTTTTTATGCAGTCCCGATCCACCGCATAAAAAATTTTTTTATCAATCTGAATCGAATGAAAATTTTTATAGATATTTATGATATTTTTGAATATATTTTTTTTTGTGCGATTTTTTTTATGCGGTCCCTATCCACAGCATAAAAAAGCTTCAAAAAAATTATTCTCGACCAAGTTATCTTCATATTTGTTGGACCCCGATCTGTTTTGCAGTGACCATCATAACATTTTACTAGTTCATCTAAAGTTAATCAAATTAAAAAAACTCGTAAGTTTAGTAGTTAATCTAGTGCCTGATCGAAGAATTTTTTTGTTAAAACTTCTATTTTAAATAGCGATATCTTTTTTTTTAAATGAACTAGTACCTAAAATATGGGATGGGGTCGACCAAATATGACCTACAATAAATATATTTTTTTTAAATTGTCAGATAAAATTGGCATATTATATAATGACTTTGTATTATTTGTTTTATAAAATAAATTACTATCAAAATAAGTTCTTAACACCGCTTACTAGCCCTGTCGCTTAAAAGTACTTTAAAGAATTCTTCCTACTAAACGCAGTTATTCAGTTTATCAAATGAAACACTTTGATATGAAAATCGGAAAATCTTATCCATTTCTAACAAAGTTTCATCTCATTTTTTTTTTTAATAAGCCTGGTGGGGGTGCTGAGCATACAAAAATTTTAACTTGATAAATCCATTGATAAAGGGTATAGCCGGGTTTGCATGGCCAACGTGCCCACCAATAGCAACCCATAGTGATAAGTATACTAACGGTATGGTGAGATTATAAGTAATTGGTATCAACAATCTTCCCGACCAAAACAAAGTAGTTACGGAGATAACTAAAAAAATATCCAAAAATCACTACTTTCTTCAAAAATTTTTTTCTCGGTAACTACTCAACATAGGAAATTAATTCCAAATCTACATTAAAGCAAATACATACTATCGAAAATATTCGACATATTTTTTAACGTCCCAGTTTTTTTTTCTTTCTTTTTTTTTTTTTTAAATAGGTAATTGGTTATACATGCCAAAGTAATTCGAGCGTTCAAGTATCAGCTAAAGCTGGACATTAAGTGAACATAGGAATTATGGTGTATGTATAGATATGAACAAAAGTTTGCCATACATTAATAATGTTTCATAGACACTCGATAACATTTGAAATTAAAATTTTAACTACGTCTCGCATTAAAGAGGGGATGTGTTTCATTAATTGTCGGACTGGAATGGCACTCGAACAAACGGTTCGGTAGCTAATTGGTAAGAGGCTTGACTAGCAACCATGGGATTCGGGTTTGAGTCACAGCCGATCCAGTTTGACAATTTTTCAAACACTATGTAGTTTTAATTAAGTCTCAGTCTTTGTTATTAAGGAAAGTAACATGGATTAAATCTGCTTAAATGTTATTGTTATGGGGTTCCTATTGAGTGATCACTTCAAAAAAAAAAAAAAAAATACAGCAAAATTTCAAGAGGTGCAACTCATTTAAAAGATTTTTTTCACTCTTAACTTGTCAAACAGCCCCTCGAGTAGGACCGACCCTGGAATTAAACATGTCAATCGAAAGCTCTTTAAAAATAAAGTGTTGTGGTTAATGAAGTGTTTTTCTCTACCTTCTATAGTTTTCGAGATAATAAAGGAAAATCGAAAAAGGGTATAATTAGATGCAAGGGATCTGGGCCCGAAAGAAAGCCAAATCCGTAACTATGTTGTCGTTTAGGTAACACTTTAGGTGTCTCATATGTATAACTTCCGTAGACCAAAACGTAGCAGATATAAAAATACAATAGAAAATTTACAAAATATGTTTAAAGCTGAGCGTCCATTAGGTGGGAAACACGGCGCGACGTGGTGCGGCGTGGTTCTTACATCAATAAGATTTCCGGGGCGGTACCGCGCCGCTCTGTCGACCTAGTGGACGCACCTACATTTATTCAGATGTATTTATCGCCGCGCCGTGTTTCCGACCTAGTGGACGCTCAGCTTATGTGTGTCTTTTGAACATATAAAATATAGTAATCCTTAAATTTTGATATTTTATCTGATAATAAAGCACACTGGAAACACATATTTTCACAATATTCTATTGTATTTCCATAACTGCTTCGTTTTGGTCTACGGAAGTTATACATATGAGGTACCGTAAAACCGTCTAGACCCGGACAAGGGGTCTAGACCCGAACACTTTGCACCAATCTTCAAAGTAAATAATTTCTACATTAATCTACAACAATAAACATTTGTTCTTGACGTCATTAGAGAGAGAAAAAAATCCTCTAAAAAGCTATACCAATAAAAACTACGGATTTCAACTTTTACTATCTCATTTTACAGGATTACTATCCTCCAGTTTTTCAAAGAAATAAAATGTGTGTCTAACTTACAAGGAAAGCGCAAGAAGTCGAAAATTCAAAAAAATCTGAAACTTTTTCAGTATGTAGAGAGTGGCTACCTAATAACATAAAAAATATCAGTTGCTGCTAAAAAACGTTTGTAAGAGGTGAAACATTTCCTCAAAGTTGGAACTCAAAAATTTAAAAATCGATGAAATTTTGTTTATACGTATCTTAAAAAGTTCTAGTAACAAATATAACATTATTTTTTTCATTTTCACATTTTTAAGGGTTGAAACCACCCCTCAACTGTGTACTTAAAAATTTAAAAATTGATGATATTTTGTTTATAGGGGTGAAATATCCTTTCCAAATTGGAAATTAGAAACAAAAATTGACGAAATTTTTGGATGCAATCTGAATGAAGGAAACATGTATAAACATAAAATTAACTAAAAAATGTAAAAAAAGTGTCCGGGTCTAGACGATTTTACGGTACCTACAGTGTTACCTAAACGACAACATAGTTACTGATTTGGCTTTTTTCACGTGCATATCCCATGCATCTAATTACAGCTTTTTTCGTTTTCTTTGAACATCTCGAAAACTAGAGAAAATAGAGAAAAACACTTCATTAGACACAACACTTTATATTTACAGAGCTTTCGATTGACATATTCAATTCCAGGGTTGGACGAACTAGGGGGACTGTTTGACAGGTTAAGAGTGAAAAAAATATTTTAAGTGTGTTGCACCCCTTGAATATAGATTAAATTTTGTATGGTAATAAAGTACATTAAGGTATAACAGTTACTGCATTTTTTTTTTTTTTTTTTTTTGAAGTAGTCACTCAATAGGAACCCCTTAAAAATGACATTGGATCGGATTTAATCCATGTTATTCTCCTTAGTAACGAGAACTGGGACATTAAAAAATATGTCGAATATTGTCGTAGTATTTGTTTTCATGTGGATTTGGAATTAGTTTCCTATGTTGAGTAGTTACCGGAAAAAAATTTTTGAAGAAAGCAGTTTTTTTTGGATATTTTTTTTAGTTATCTCCGTAACTACTCGGTTTTGGCCGGAAAGGTGGTAGACATCAATTACTTATAACATCACCATACCAACAGTATACTGATTACTATGGGGTGCTATTGGGGGGAACATTGCCCATACAAACCAGGCTATACCCTTCAATGTATAACTTAATTTAATTCATTTTTGTTGCAGTATTCTAACTGGAGTATGGTTGTTATTTATTGTAATTTGTACCTTCATTGATAACGAAAAATCAGTGAAAATGATAGGGCAAAAATTAGGTTCGTATTTTTTCCAGTTGAATATTTTTTTTTACATGAGAGAGTGCACAGCATCAATTTGTAAATAATTATATAAAATATTTCAGATACCAAATTGTTAAGCAACATTTCATTATTTAGGAATTGGGAAAATCTGTTTGAAATCAATGAAAAGGAGCAGTAGGTATAAATACATAAATGGTATTCGATGTTTGGCACTATCTGTTCTCATAATTATTCATGAATTTATGGTAGGGGTACATTTACCCTGGAAAAATGTTCGGACAGTTGAAGAGGTTAGAGGTTAACTAGTTTCTTTTACATACACAAGTACATACACATAACATAAAGAATACAGACGGCTAGGTTCTTACTGCGCATACTGAATACAGAGCAGTGGTGACTTAGGATAGTTGATGAAGATTTTGTACACAGAATCATATCTTTCTGAGCAATAATTTCTCTCTTATTCGTCTGTTTGTGTCAAATATATTACACATTTCTTTTTTTTATTGTAGTTTGGCAAGCGACTGGAATTCATTGATATATCATCTATACTTGTTCAAACGTTTTTTATCTTTAGTGCAATATTTGCGTCATTATCGTTATATAAAATCATGGATAAACAAGATTTTCAAATGCAAATAATTTTCAAATCAATACTTAAAAGATATATGAGGTAAGTTATACATATTCAATATAAAATTGAATTGCTTTTCTTAAACCTTGAGTATACTCTAGTAATTATTATAAGCTAATTACTTTTTGAGATATCGGTATTACCACATTAAATAAAGTTATTTTTTGCAAAAGAAACGCCCCCTTTTTCTTATTTCGTTTTATTAAACGTTTAAAAATGAAACAATTTTCGTACATTTTAAGGTTATTTTGTTACAGATTCAGTTATAAAAAATCATGTAAGCTTACGAGATTGTATATTATAATATATAATCTCGTAAGCTTACATGATTTTTTGTAACTGAATCTGTAATAAAATAACCTTAAATTGTAAGAAAATTGTTTCATTTTTAAACGTTTAATTTTACAAACGTTTACGTTTACGAACTACTCTCATCTTTTTTATAATATATACTGGTAGATATATATGGAACAAATAAAAATTTGACACGTATGCTTTGTGTTAAAATAACACAAAAAATTGAGTGGACCGTTCTGGACATGTGAAATGTGTTAATTTTACCACAAAATTTTTTACTGTGTAGTAATTTCTCCCATACAAGGGTTACATGCTTTTATATGAGGATTACACGAATCAAACCCGATTAAAAACCATGTTTGGAGAAATTATGGTTCAATTGTTTTCAAAAATACACAACATCAAAAATTGCATCTCCCATCCACCTCACAAGCTGTAAATTCAACATTCTTTAAGAGTGTACTCACAAACTACGAAACAAACTAAGTGACTTAATACCTATGAGCCTACTGAGGAACTATGTACTTAATTTTTCGACTTATAACCTTTAGCTTGCAACCCTTGTATGGGAGAAATTACTATGACTCATAATATTTAAATTATGGCGGTTGATTTAAATTGTTGCAGCTGCTGTTGAATTTGCAGCTTGTGAGGTAGGAGCTTATATACTTTTGATGTTGTGTATTTTAGAAAACAATTGAACCTTAATTTCTCCAAACATAGTTTTTAATCGGGTTCGATTCGTGTAATCCTCATATGGAAGCTTGTAACCCTTGTATGGGACAAATTACTACAACTCATATTTAAATTATGGCAGTTTACTTGACTTAAATTATTTTTCAAATACTGTTCATTGCCGACAATTTTGTATTTCTAATCGATTTCTTCACTTTTTTTCAAGCTTAAAAATTTTTTCTTGTTCACCATCATAAAGTGCATAAAAAAACCTACAATTTAAGTAAAATACCCCTGTCGCAGCATCTGCATAACATAGCGAATTTCCAAATATTGGGTACTGGCAGATCTCATCTAAGACCTGTACTTATTTAAAATAGTTTAGCTTTTTAAAAGTAAAAGAATTTTTAAAATCGGCTGGGTAATTAGTTTTGGTATTTTTGGGACCCAAGAACCCGAACGGATTTTGTGCAGCATAGTTGTATCCAACTAAAATAATTTAGTTCTCTAGCAGTGAGAAAATTTTTAGAATCGGTTCGGTAGTTTATTTCTGGCGTTTTCGGATCTGGAAGATCCCGGTGGACCTCATTAAAAAATCAGCTCGACCGTTTATTCTAGGCGGACTTTATGTAATATATATATATATATATATATATATATATATATATATATATATATATATATATATATATATATATATATACATATATATATATATATATATATATATATATATATATATATATATGGGATATTTTGCCTTTGTAACAGTAAAAGTATTTTCAAAACCCGTTGTGTAGCATTATACGCCGCATTTGCATCCGCAGGACAGTTGTGGATCTCAGATAACACAACCTGTACCTATCTAAAATAGTTTACCTCGGTAATAGTGACGAAATTTTCAAAATCGGTCAGTTATTTTATTTTTGACACTTTTGGGTCCTACTGACGCTGTCGGAACTTTCATAACGTAATCTATATCTATTTAAAACAGTTTATGTCTCTAACAGTGAAAAAATTTTCAAAATCGGTCGGTTAGTTTATTTTTACCAGTTATGGGTCCCATGGACCCTGGCGGACCCACCATAACGTAATCTATATCTATCTAAAATAGCTTAACTCCCTAATAGTGAAGAAATTTTCAAAATCGGTCGGTTAGTTTTTTTTTGACACTTTTGGATCCTATGGACCCTGGCAGACCTTACATAGCGTAATCTATATTTATTTAAAATAGTTTAGCTCTGTAACAGTGAAAAAATTTTCAAAATCGGTCAGTTAGTTTATTTTTGACACTTTTGGGTCCTATGGATCCTGGCGGACCTTACGTAATGTAATCTATATCTATCTAAAATAGTTTAGTTCTGTAACAGTGAAAAAATTTTCAAAATTGGTCGTTTAGTTTATTTTTTACAATTATGGGATCAGTAAACCCTGGCGGAACTCATACAACTCTAGTACTCTAACAGTAAGAAAAGGGTTCTAGGGATCTCACATAACTGTGAAAAAATTTTTAAAATCGATTGGGTAATTAATTTTTGGCCTTTTTAGGTCCCCAAAACCTTGACGGATCTGACATAAGATACCTTAAATCCATTTAAAATTGTTTGACTTTCTAACGTTAATAATTATGAATAAAAAAAATTTTCAAAATCGATTCATTTAAAATTTTTTCCGTGCATACATATTATCCATACATATTATGTTGTTTTGTTTCATATTTAATAATATTATATCATAACATAAATTTCAATTTCTTGTTTATTTACAATTTAGTAAAAAAAATATCTTCATTACATAAGCTTACAAAATCTGATTAATTTTCAATTTGAGACAGAACTATGCTAATTATGATGCAATAAATGAGAAACAAAACTTTCTTTATCATAATACATATATGCGGATAGATTTCACTTGTTCTCACAAAATCCTTAAAAAAAAAAAATGAAATATTTTTATATTTTATAAGGAATTGAGACATAAATATAAATTACATATTGGACTAACAAAGAGAGAAAATTAATACAAATGTGAAAAATTACAATTTTCTCGAAAAATACTTAAGATAGAAAGAAAATTATAAGAATATTTTCTTCATAATTTTTTTTTTGCTTTTCAACGATGTAAAAGTCGAAATGTCTAATGATAGGATCAAATGATAAAAAAGGATAAAAAATTGCCAGAAAACCTACTCCTGGGTATCCGACGTGCCTGGCTGACGAACTTCGCCGAGTCAATCCGGATTTTAATTCGCACACAAAATTTCATTAAACGTTTTTCGTTAAAGCACTAAGCAATAAGCACTAAGCACTTATCGTGGCGACATATATATATACATATATATATATATATATATATATATATATATATATATATATATATATATATATATATATATATATATATATATATATATATATATAAATTTTAGTGAATATTATTTTCGTATTCTAGGGACCTCAAAACATATTTCTGCCATAGACCCGGGTTCAGATTGCGCATGAGACCTACTGTAATAGCTGAATTTCGAGTTTTCAAAATTTGCTAAAAAGCACCTCGTACGATACAATGCACAACAATCATTGGCCAGTAAATTTTCAAATTTGACGTCAATTTTTAGGGTTTGTGTTAGATATTTTGACTTGAAATTTTAGCCAGTTTTTGTCCACGTTATAAAGTATATTTTCTGAAAATTTCACCAAATTTCACTTAAAACATCCGAAGTTAAAAACAAAATTTAGCAGTATCTCCCGTTTTTTTTTTAAGGTTATGTGTGCAGATAAAAATTTCGTACTATAGCCGCCGGTAGACTATATCGTAGTAAATAGCCTCAATTTTTTTCGTTTCTTTTTGGACCTACACATACCGAGATATATTCATCTATATTTAGAAAGTATGACTAAAATGGTAGATTTTTCACAAAATGGCCGATAACTTTCGTAGCGGCGGTTGCAAATGGTAGAAAATGTTCATTTCGTATAGTCTTCGATGTAACTAACATGCTACAACAAAAAATTTAAGGGGAGAAACAGTTCCTTATTCACTAAAATTTGGAGCCTATCGGACTCTATTAATAGGGAAAATTTCAATAGTAATTTATAGCGTTCCTATGGAAATTCAATTATTATTTTCATGAAAGTATTAGTATTCAGTTAAAAATTACACATTAGTATTTATTGGAGAGTAAATTATATTGAATAATTTCTTTAAGAAACAAAAATTAACAAATTGTCCTTTATAGAGATATCTGACGTGAAAAAGAGCCAACACACTTCTCTTCCCTCAAAGTACCACACATATATTTTTCATTTTCCATTTTTCTTCCATTTGCAGTATACTAATAAATAATTGATATATTTTAATTTTAATTGCGAATGATTTATTTTAAAATATTCTGACAAAATTTTGAAAAAATGAAGCGTTATTTTTAATTTTCCTAGAAACACCACATCCTGGATTTCTTATGTGTAATCTTCGACTGGACGCACTGTATAATAGTATATGTATTATCACGGGACTCACCATGACCTAGGATCTATAATATCCCAGACACTGAAAATTAAGAAAAAAAATTATTATTAAAGATAAATGATTCTAATTCGGACGATAATCACTAGTAGAATAACGTGTTAAAATTGTAGCCCGATCGGTTTATTAGAATTTGGTTTCTATTGCCAACCAATGTAGTATCTAGGAAAACGTCTTTAAAGTTTTAGTAACTAATTTTTCATAAAATATATCATAATAAATTATGAAAAAATATTTTCATAAAAAATATATACTTACTAGATTTCAGACAAAATGATCTCTAACAGAATTCTAAATCTAAAAATTTCCTGTCAAGTTTAGTTTAATATTCTATAATGATTAAACTTAATGATTATGTAAACTTTACAGATTAACCCCAGCATTAGCATTTCTAGTACTTGCCGAGTCTACAGTTTTATATCACATAAATTCCGGGCCAAACTGGGAAAAAGTTTTTGCAGAAAACCGACGAAACTGTCGAAGATATTGGTGGACTAATGTATTATACATAAATAATTATATTTCAAACACAAATCAATGGGTAAAAAATTATTTATAGTCCAAATCGACAATACCAATTAAACGCTCGACTAAAATATTGAATTTGAAAATAGACAAAGATGTAGCCATTCTATTATATTTTATTCACTGTTTTAGTGTATCCCAACTACTTGGTACTTATCAACCGATTTTCAATTGTATATTTCATCTCTTGTTTTTCTATCAATTATATGGATTAAGAAGAGTATCGTGTGGCAACTCTTCGGTGTTCTAATAGTTCTTGGAACTCTTACATCAGGGATAATTACATATTTTTATATTTTGGATCCGTATCCTTTGTTTGACCTAAAGTATGTACAATTAACAATAAATAAGTAATGCATTCCCTACTATAGTTATGTCCACGAGACGAAGATGTTTCGGTTATCTATGTCATGATTTACCTCTTTCTCATACAGTAACATATTTTAGTAATAAATAACAAAATAAATAATAATAATAAAGGATGGAATTATATATTACTTTGTTCAAGGTTGTGTGGTGTGCAAATCAATAATGAATTACAAGAAATAAGAGTAAATTCTATAATTATTAATAAAAACATCTTTCTTTAGAAAAATGTAAATCAATAATAAGCATATTTATCTTTTGTATACCCCGTATAATTCTTATATTCAAAACAAATCAATCTTCTATTCTTTTCGAAAAACAAACCACAAATTTATATAGTGCAATAATGAAAGAGATAAAGCCAAGTAAACGGAAATTATTTAAATTCATAAGTGATGAATCATGGCTAAATTTAATTGAAATGGACTATAACATCATTAGCACACGTATCGTGGACATATACATATATATTTAACGTAAAAGCCCCTATACCGGAACGCCATCATATATCCGAACAATTTTAACATTTATATATTAATAAGGTTATTTCTGAAAGAAACTTCTGATAACAAAAATTATTATTAATAGAATGATTATTTTTCAATTTAAATTCACCTTGCATTAATGTTTCCTCATTTAATTTAAGAAATACACACATACACATATATATATATATATATATATATATATATATATATATATATATATATATATATATATATATATATATATATATATATATATACTATGTTGAGTTTTTTGAGAGTTGCCATTTTTATAACAGCCAAATCGTTGATTTAAACCCTTGGAAAGATTGTTCAAATAAGAGTTGTAGATATCGACGGGGGCAACCGATTGCTATAGTCAGGAGCTTTATAGCTTTTATGGTTTTTGAGCTATGATACAAACTTATAGATTTTTAAATGAGACTATATATTAATTTTTCGATAAAACTGATCTAATGCATTAATTTACAACAGAAATGATAAAAATTTTTTTTTTACCCAAGTACAATTTTTTAATTTTTCTTTAATTTATTAGTTAGGCGGTAAAAATATGCATATGTACTGGAGGCTACTTCAACCCATAGTGTTTTGGTTGGTTACATTTCCATTACATCCAAGAAAAAAACCTTTTCCAGTACCATTTCTATCATACAAATTTGGTTATAATAAAAATGGCAACTTTCAAAAAACTCACATGGTATATATATATATATATATATATATATATATATATATATATATATATATATATATATATATATATATATATATATATATTAAACAATTTTTGTAGAATTCGTGTGTTTTTATTTCGATGAATGATCATTATTAAATCACATGAGTTATAAATTTAATATTTCTTAGCGAATTTTTCAAGTTAACATAATAAAAGTATACAAATAATTATTATTAGTCTATTTAAGAGATTAGCATTATTAAATTACAGCATTATTGTTAATATGTATTTTATAAACATTTTTAATTAATTTTTGCTTCTAAAACACTTAGTCACTGTTTTATGTTTCATTACGTATAATAATTTTGTTTATGTCGAAACGTATAATCATTCATAAATCAAGCATATTGATTTAATACTTCAAAATTTTTATTATGAAATGAAAATAGTAGCCATTTTAAGTTTAGAGAGATTTCTAAGTGAACTACTTAAAAATTCACTATGGTTTATGGTTCACTTAGAAAGTACACGATATTTTTTTAAAGGTCACCTAGATGGCGAAACCTTAGATATTTGTAGAAAATGCAGTATTTTTATCCTTTATTTATGTCTAAGACTTAAACCATTCTATGTTTCCTACCTTGATGTCTATATGTCACTCTATGTGTCATATTGCACTTGTGTTTACTTATAGATTCCGAACTTTTGGTGTTAATGAGTTCCGGTATGTATACTTACAGTTTGTAAAAGAAAAACATTAATAAATAAAAATTTTTGGGTTGTAATTTTTTAAAAACAAATTCATTGAATTAAAAAAACTTTCTTTCATGCTTCTTAAGAAAAAAAAATGGATGTTTAATTTATTTGTCAATTTTTATAAGCCAGTTTAATTACACATCTAAAAATAATGTTCCGTATAGGGGCTTTTAGGTTAGTAGCTTTTTGATATTAATTTATGTGATTTTTTTGCTTCGCAGACGTTTCGTCAATCTAGCAAACTTAACATATGAAACTATCTTAAGAATTTATTTACCATCGTACACAAATTTAATATTTTCTGTGACTGGTTTAATAATAGGGTACTTATTTCACACTAAAAAAATTAATAATGTTCTATTTAAATCTACTAGAACTATTTGGGTAAAAATTATCATTTTCCTGAGCAATAAACTGCAAATTTATATTTTACTTTTTAATTCGTTCTGTTTCAGTTCCAGACTTTATGGTTATTAAGTATTCTAATGTTGGTTTTTAGTTTGTTTATTTTTTCATCGTATGTTCATTCTGATTATTATATATATGATCGGATATTAGCTGCAATATTTGCATCGTTTTACAAACTAATTTACTGCTGTGCAATCATGTTTTTATTTTGGGGATTCCATCAAAACCTTGGGCGTAAGTGGAGCATAAGCTATTAAAAATATTTGTAATCTATACACTCTGAAAATGATTTCTTTGTTCAAACATTAAAAATTTATTTGATTTTTTTCTTCATATCAAAAAATATTTTTTTGAATCAAGAGAATTCTTTTAATTCAAAGAAATATTTTTTTTTTTGTTGAATTTTTGTCAGTAGTCAATGGAAAGGCAACAAAGAAATCCTTTTGAGAGTGTATATTATTTAAACACTTCCTGTTTTAGGACCATTAAAAAGCTTTTTAGAATCAAAACCATTTATGGTCATTGGCAGATTATCCTATTGCATATATTTGGTACACTGGTTGATTATTGAATATTTTATGGCATCGGAAAATTCAAATTTTTCTTTTAGAATGCCTTTGTTTGTGAGTATTTGCTTTTAATTAATGTTTCTAAATTAATACTGAAGCTACACAAAATGTTTGTTTTAGATCATGTATACTATTTTTATTTATATTGTCTCATTATTGTGCGCATTGATATTACATCTATTTGTGGAAGCACCAATCAGGGAAGCTGTTAATTATATATTGGAAGATGAAAAAGCAAAACAGCAAAAATAATAGCAACTATATTAAATGTTATATTTGAAGTCAGTGGACAAAAGCATTTAATAAATGATAATTTTAAAATCTTTTAGGAATAGTCAAAAAAGTTACTATGTATTGCAACTCGGTTACTATGTTTCGTCATAAATTCGTGCATTCACAGCTTTTTACTTCAACTACTGTTCGCCAGTTTTAGAAATAACATGTGTAATTACAGTCGACTCTCGTTATTTCGAAACTCGAGGGACTCTTAAAATATTCCGAATTATAGAGGTTCGAATTATCACAGGTAATAATTTTAATTTTTGAAGCATTTGCGAAGAATGAATTTGAACTTGTCTCAAAATGTACTTACAATCTTTCTGTCTCTTTCTCTCTGCAACTTTGAATTGTCGAGTGTTTGACGCCGATGAGTTCGAATTAATGCGTCGTTTTGTTACGTAGCAATGGGTTTTTCGTTCGAATTACCAAGTGTATAAAAATGTATTGTTTTAGTTCGAAATATAAAGAGATTTTGTAGGGAACTCGTGATACCTTTGAATTATAGAGAGTTTCAAATTATCGCAGGTTTGAATTAACGAGAGTCTACTGTATTTATATACTGTAAAATACAGAAACCTTCCCATAATTTTCAATTCAAAGCGTATAGCAAGATTAGTATAGGTAATTTCGACGCGGATGAATTTAATAACTATATTAACACTATGAGGTCCGAGCACTTTCACAGTCAACTTCCCCGCAAGCCGACAATATTTTTAAAGAAAATTTATATAAACAAATACATAAAATGATTAAACATGTACATATAACTATGTGATATGTGGGTGGTTCTACTTTAAAGGTCTTAACCATAAAGAAGAAATAGAGAAAGCCATTTAGTATATTTTATGGGACTTAAATGTGGGAAAATTATCCTAGATAAGGTATCTGCAGACCAGCAGCGCGGTTTCATATTAAAACCAATATTTTTCTGCGGATTACTGGATCCAGACAGAAAAAAATGTATCCTTCGTCACGAAATTAAATTGTTTAAAACTTGCAAAAATTAAAAGAAATTTAAATGGATATTTGCATTTATGATAACAAAATCTCTACTGTAAT
Organism: Brachynemurus nebulosus; assembly: GCA_035578155.1. Lineage (NCBI taxonomy): Eukaryota > Metazoa > Arthropoda > Insecta > Neuroptera > Myrmeleontidae > Brachynemurus > Brachynemurus nebulosus. The sequence continues at coordinate 1,395,182 of JAPWDM010000033.1, read as the reverse complement.
CAGTCTTAGATATTTGGTCTTTATAATCAGGTAACAATTTTATATATTCGTATAAAAATTAAAATTTGTCCCCTTCGTGACATTTTCACCTTTAGAACTTCGCATAAATCAACTTTTTTCACCTTTATAAATATTTATTGAAAGAGCAGTATTACCCACTAACATCCAAGTTTTACACAACATAAAATGAATTACGAAAAGAGTTCATGCTTGCATTTTCGTTATATAATAGCAATTGTTATAAGGGGACGAGATCAAACTCATCGTTACGAAGGAGACATAAATGTGACGAAGTAGACATTTAACAATCAACAATCAATCTTACTTAAAAACTAATGAGTATCACATTATTAACTACAGATAAAACTTGTTTATTACTAAAATCAGTAACTAAAAATATGAGTAAACTTGCCCAAAACCTACGTAAATACGAACTAAACAAAGTAAATTAAGGCAAATAAATCACATTTCAAAAACTGATTTACTAAAGGAATACAAAACTCGTGTGCCTCTTTTAATAATCAGAGGTTTTTTTTTTAATAATCGTAACATCATTTAAGTGCACAAAGGGCACGTCATTTTGATTATGACGAAATAAGATCTTTGTGTGACGAAGGATACAATTTTCCAACAAAATCGTTACTAATCGGGAACAGCAATCATTTAGATCGAAAACTTTAGTTTATCGTAAAGCTTACATCATTACAAATAATATTTACGTAAAAACGATTTCAAATTCGTTAAACAGATACCAGAAAAAGATGTGACGAAGGATACACTGAATAAACATACGCTGCCGGTCTTCTTGCTTGATGTAAAGAAAAGGGCAAGCTGTCAATGCCAATCACTTGATTGGACTTCCGCCTTATGGTCTATGGTCTTTGGCGTTTCGTTTCACCAAAAAACATGACCCTTTTACGTATTTTTTTCAAACTTATAGCAATATTTGGCAGTTGTGACGAAGGATACTCACATTTTCGCGACAATTTTTCGTCACGCCAAAAAAAAAATTATTCTGCAGATAAATAAAAGCTTTCTAGTTACCATGCGTAACAATTTAATCCACTTTTAGCGAATTTCCAGAATAGAATTCAGCTATTACAGCCACTGTCATGACGCGACTTGAACCCGGGACTAGGGCAGAAATTTGTTTTGAGGTCCCTAAGAAACCGAAAATAATATTCACTAAAATAGTTATGGAATGACCACATCCGCCAAATAAGCTACATTAGCGTCTTCACACAGTCGCCTATACGTTTCATAGAATTTAGTGTCATAGGGCAATTATAACAAACTTATGAACATTAGCATATCATATTATAATATTATTCATATCATCATTTTATTTTATTATCTAAAATTGTAATTATACACAACATGTAATATGTATTAATTCTTTATGCTTAATAATCATTATAAAACATATATAAACGATTAAAACAAAAGACACATTTAACTTCCGATTTAACAGTTAAGCTAGGCGTAATCTCTGTTCGGGCATTATTAATTTCTTTGTAATATTTTATTGTATCAAAATTAATAAAAATTGTGAAAGTTAATTAAAATAATTTTTTTTTTAAAAACTAATTTTAATTATTGTAAAACGTAACTATATATATATATATATATATATATATATATATATATATATATATATATATATATATATATATATACATATATACATATATATGATACATATGTATATATGTGTCCGTGCGACAACTCTCAAACTAAGTATCCAGTATTTACGAAATTTGGTGCAAACATTGGAAGTCCAAAACCCTTGGATGAGTTTTTCAGCCAGACACGTCGGATGCCAGGAACATAGCTTTTGTTCTTGCAAAAAATTAGTTTTTTGCCAAAACTTCCACTTATTCAAAAATTTTTTCCAAATTTTTTTACACCATTTAAAAGAGGAGAAAAAATTACATAAAAAAGCTCTTTAAACTTTTGTCCTATGTCAACTAGTTTTCGAGAAAAATTAATTTTTATAAACGGAAATTCGCTATGTTATGCAGGATGCTGCGACAGGGGTATTTTATTTATAAAATTGTGTGGTTTCAGTAAACTTATTTTTAAAAAAACGTTATAGTTCCAAGCAGTACGTAATTGGGACATGCGTTTTAGAACTGCAATAAAAGTTGGACACCATTTTTATAAAATAATTCAATAAAAAATAAATATAGGTAGGTCATCTACACAGGAGTTGTTAACTTCATTTAAATAAAATAAATGACAGTATCTTCATTCTGTATATAGTTTTAACCTTCCTTGTTGTGGAGACAATTTTTTGAAGGACCTAAAAAGTAGAATCACCCACGTACCTACATACATGTATTTGACATTCAAACACATTCAAATCAATTACAGAATCATCAATTAGAATTACAGAAATTTTAGATAACAAACTGGTAAAAATAAATAAATAAAAACTAACAAACAAATACTTTTATTAGTTTTTATATTGTTTATTTTAAAATTTTTTATAGAAACCAAGAGAGTAGTGGATGTTGGTGTTTGTGTGAATTGAGTATATAGTTACTGTATTATAGTATATAGTTATATACACATCGGTGTGGTAACATCGCACACATATATAATGCGTAATCAATTAATCATTGATCGCAATTGACCTTTGCGGTTGTTTTGATTATTTTCGGATGTCGAAGCCGTGAGATTGAAAGTATTAACGGTATGGTGAGACTCTCAGTAATTGCTATCGACAATCTTGGCGGCCAAAACTGGGTAGTTATGGAGATAACTAAAAAAATATAAAAAAAAAATACAAAAATGTTCCTTAATGTTAAAAAACAACTCCAAATCTACATGAAGGAAAATACTCTCAAGAATATTAGGCATATTCATTATCACTCCAGTCCTCGTTATTAAGGTCAATAACAGGGTTTATATCCGACCCAATGTTATTTTTATAAGGTTCCAATTAAGTAACCACTTCAAAAGCAAAGCAACTTTACTGTGTCCTAACGCACTTTATTACGACACAAAGTTTTATAAAAATTGGAGGAGTACAACATGATAAGAAAACTATTTTTTCATCCCCAACTTCCCGAATAGCCCCTCCAGTGGATCCGACTCTAGAATTATACACATCAATCACATAATCATACACATATAGTTTTGAAATAATCAAGAATAATTGAAAGGAGTTATACAGTAGCCGTCCAAATTAGTCACTTCCGAGATAGTCATACTTCGAGTGAAATAGACATACACATACGTCATCCATATACTATGTTTGCTCTTGTCTATACGCACATATGCGTCACATGTAATACTTGCATACACACTACATACATACCCCGTGTACCTGCCGCGTGGTACTTTGTGAGGTAGCTCTACCGTGTAATGTGTGTCGTGTGTGATACGTATGTAGGTATATTAGTCTAGAGTGAAGACACTGGTCCGCACAAACGAGATCACACATTTTTTTATATTGGCTCTAGTACACACTACGTCGTCAAAAGTATGGTGACACCTTGACCCAGGGGGTGCCCACACTTTTGACGCGGTACTGTACTTAATGTTGTGGTACACTGCCATGTCAAAAGTGTGGGACTCCCCCAGGTCAAGGTGTCGCCATACTTTTGACGACGTAGTGTGTGCTAGAACCCACTATAAAAAATTGGGAACGAGTTTGTGCGGACCAATGTCCTCACTATTCATACTAATTTAAATAATAAATATTTGTAATGTTGTCTTTTTCTAAAAATTCAAATATGTGATGTAATTATGACGTAGATGGCGAATTGCGCAAAAAAAAGCTTATTTGGGTTTCAAATGTAGTGTACCATTCTCTGTCTACTTTGACTTGAACATAATTTTTTATAATAATATTGTTGAAAAAATTCCAATTTGTTATGTTAACTAAACATTTACCCCACCTCACGGACGTCCATGACTGCCAAGATAGTCACTAGAGGAACATTTTGGGGACTAGAGGAACACTAGAGGACTATCTTGGACGGCTACTGTATTTAGATATAGGCGACCTACCCTCGATAGAAAGTCTTAATAGTAACTGTTTATGTGACACTGTGGGTACTTCTTCATATTTAGGGGAGATCCTTGTACCTGGGGACACTTTCGTTTAAAATTTCATAACTTGAGTAAAAATTAATGTATGTGTGACTTCAAATATTGAAAAATCTCTAAGCACACAATAACATCTTAATATTATGATACAATATATCACGATATTGTGTTTCATTTTTGCGAAAAGTTGAATTGAAAAATCGAGGATATTTGTCCCAAGGTACAATCACAGCTTGTACCTTGGGACACAAATGGTTGTACCTTGGAACAAACTATGCAAGCCATTGCCCTGAAAGCAAAATATGTATTCTATTTTTTTTTAAGAGCAATAAAAATTGTTTGGTTTTACTTGCAATCATTTTTATTATAGAAAGAGACAATTTTAATGGCATTTTTGACGTTTTCTTCATTGGGCTTTGGCCGGGTGACTTTGTTCTTACTTCGCGGCATCTGGATAGATAAAGATAAATATTGAAAACAAACTTACCTATAAACCTCTGTAAAAAAAGCAATGCCTTGTACTTTGAAACCGTCCCAAAATACAAAAAATTTGCTGTCCCAAAGTACAAATTTCAATTGCATACAATAAAGTGTGATTATATTTTTTAATTAGTGAAATCCAGTGATATACATCAAAACAAATAGTTACGAATGTGTATAATAACTATCTGTATCTTTAATCATTTACTCACCTCAAAATACTTCGAGTAAAATGATAATTTATATGGATTACAAAAAAAAAAAAAAAAAAAAACGGCAGAAATCCCAAAACCTTGCACATAGAAGAAACGAGTCAAAATGGCCGACTTCACTGCATGTGTTTTGAGTATTTGTGTCAAATGTCACTACTAATCATTTTACAATTCATTGGTTCTCAAATTATGGGCTTGTCCCGAGGTACAAGGTGTCCTAAGGTACAAGGATCTCCCCTATAATTTTCCTAGTTAAATTAACTTTCATAAATTAAAAATAACATTGGATTTAATATTATCTTTGTTATTGTCCTTAATAACGTGAAGTGGGACGATAAATAAATATGTCTAATATTCTCAAGAGTGTATATCTTCATGTAGATTTGGAAGTATTTTCCTATAGTAAGTAGTTACCAAAAAAAAAAATTTTGTTATTTTTTATATTTTTTTATTTATCCCCATAACTACTCAGTTTTGGCCGTCAAGATTATAGATATTAATTACTTACAGACTCACCATACCATTAATATGGTTATTAAATTAACCCGCGTCGGGATTGAATTACCTATACTTATCCATCTATACCCTTTGAGTAAAGTGAAGAAAATTAATTTAATTATACTCGTATGTATTTAATTGTTTTAATAAAATAAAATGATAAAAATCTGTGATTTGGCTTATTTATTAACTTTTCAGAGACTCAAATGACCAGTCAAACATAAAAATACCCTTATCGCAGCATCCTGCATAACATAGCGAATTTCCATTTACAAAAGTACATTTTTCTCAGAAACTAGTTGATATAGAGTAATTGTAAATAAAAAAACCTTCTTTATGTGATCTTTCCGCCTCATTCCGCCAAATTTTTTTCACGAAAAATGACCAAAAAACTAGTTTCCGAGCAAAACGTACTTTTGTAAATGGAAATTCGCTATCTTATGCAGGATGCTGCAACAAGGGTATTTATGTATTATCTCCTCTTTTAAATGTTGTAAAAAAATTTCACAAAAATTCTTGAATAAGTGGAAATTTTGGCAAAAAACCAATTTTTTTCAAAAACAAAAACCATGTTCCTGGCATCGGACATGTTTGGCTAACGAACTTGTCCAACAGTTTGGGACTTGCAATATTTTCAGCAAATTTCGTAAAGCTAGGACGTTTCGTTCGAGAGTTATCGTGCGGACACACACACACATATATATATATATATATATATATATATATATATATATATATATATATATATATATATATATATATATATATAGATATAGATATAGATATATATATATATATATATATAGATATAGATATATATATATATATATATATATATATATATATATATATATATATACGCGTCATTACAGTGGCTGTAATAGCTGAATTCCATTCTGGAAATTCGCTAATAATAAATTCAGTTTATATAAATTATAGAACAATAAGGTTCAGTTAGGTTAGAAAAAATTTTGTTGGGTTCGGTTAGGTTAGAAAAAATTTCCTTAGGTTCGGTTAGGTTTGACACCAAATTTCCTTAGGTTAAGTTAAATCAAGTTCCGTTAGGTTAGAAAAAATTTTCGTTCACATTACTCCACCTACCGCCGGAGGTTTCTAGAACCGCCCCGGTAGTGGATGGTGGGTCCAGAACTGTCTAATCCTGCTACTGACTTTTTTTTCTTATTTTCTCAAAAACTATCTAACCTAGAATAATAGTTCAAAAACCTTTTTTATGTGATTTTTTTTCGTCTTTGTAATGGTGTAAAAAAATGTGGCAAAAACTTTTAAATTATAGCAAATTTGGGCAAAAAACAAATTTTTTGCAGGAACAAAAACCATGTTCCTGGCATCCGACGTGTCTGGCTGAAGAACTCATCCAAAATTTTTGGACTTCCAACGTTCTCGCCAAATTTCGTAAACCTAGGACATTTCGTTCGAGAGTTATCGTGCGGACATATATATATATATATATATATATATATATATATATATATATATATATATATATATATATATATATATATATATAAATATATATATATATATATATATATATATATATATATATATATATATATATATATAATAATAATAATAATATTTATTCATAGCCACATACATGGATAGAAAATGTCACAAAAACTACAAAACATAATCATTATATAAAACTTACAAAAAATTAAATTACAATTAAAACTTATTTAAAATATAGATTAAAATTACATTTAAAATTTAAAAAAAATTTAAAAAAAAAAAAAAGTAACAAGATAAAATCAGAGCAAAAGCGTATGCATATTTACTTCACACCTGGTGGTACAGGCATTCTTTAATCAGGTATGCTTTCAATTCTTTTTTGAATTTTGCCATATTTTTAATATTTTTAATATTTTCTGGCAATTTATTATACAATAAGCGCCCCTTACACATAGGTCCATTGCTATATTTAACTGTCCTATATTTGTTAACATATAAGTTATCATTTGTTCTTGTGTTGTGTTCATGTATTTCGTTCCCTTTTATTAACGTATCAATATTTTGCTTAATATTTATTAGGAGCTCATATTTATATATACTATAGAAAGTAAAAATCTTATTGTTTATAAAGCAATCTCTACATGATTCTCTACTGTTTAAACCAAATATAAGCCGTATTATTATTTTTTGTGTTCGGAAAACTCTTAGTGCTTCTGTGGAATGTCCCCATAGTTCAACACAATATTTCATTTTACTATACGCGAACGAATAGTAAAATGTCAACATTGTTTGTCGATCGACAATTTTACTAAGTGATCTCATGAAGTAAAATATCTGATTTAATTTTTTACACACTTCTTCAACGTAAGGTGTCCATCTTAGATCTGCATCAATTATGAGACCAAGAAATTTTGTACAGTTCATTTTAACAATTTCAGTATTGTCCAAGGCAATTGCGGCATTATTATCAATTAAGTTTCCTCTATTTATGAGCATATAGCTTGTTTTAGTGAGATTGAGTATTAAATGATTTTGAAGACACCAGTTACTGAATTCATATACTACAGTATTCATGCTTTCACTCAGTCCGTCTAAGGTTTTGCTACTAGTTAAAATAGTCGTATCATCAGCATACATTATAACATCTTTTGTTATATATTTGTACAGATCATTTACGTACAGTAAGAACAATACAGGACCCAGATTACTCCCTTGTGGGACGCCAACATCAGCTTTAGAAGGATCTGATAGTTCATTATTTATATTTACAACAATTTGGCGATCCTTGAGATATGATACGAACCATTCATAAGCAAGTCCTCTAATTCCCATATTGTTCAATTTTTGCAAAAGGAACTGATGATTCACAGTGTCAAAAGCTGCCGATAAGTCAAAAAATAGCGCAGCAACATAATTTTGTTGATCATAATTTTTTAAAATATACTCAACAACACCACAACATGCTGTACATGTAGATCGATTAGGACGAAACCCATGTTGACACTCTGATAGTATATTATTATGATTAATAAAGTTTACTAATCTCTTATACATAATTGCCTCAATTACCTTTGAGAAAACTGACAAAAGTGATATTGGTCTATAGTTTTCCACTCTTATACGATCACCTTTTTTATATATCGGCTTAACTCGTGAAGTTTTCAAAACAGTAGGAAACGTTCCTGTTGAAAATGAAAGATTGATCAATTTGGAAAAAACACCAGAAATAACTTCGCTAGTAAATTTTAGCACTTTTGATGGAACTTCATCCATACCAGTACTAGGTGTGTTTTTTAAATTTAAAATTACATTTTTAATCTCCTCTTCATCGGTAGGATGTATAAAGATTGATTTTGACACCTGTCGGGAAACTGTACATTTATCAGACTGTGTACCGCCGTATCTTTTATTCAGTTTAATTTTTGAAACTTGACTAAAATAATTACTGAAAACTTTTGCAATCTCCCGGTCGCTAGTTATCATACCACCACTACCGTCTTGCAATTTTTCAATCATATTGTTTCTCGTTTTTTGTACACCGAGTATAGTATGAATAACTTTCCATCTTTCTTTGTTTGAATCCTGTGCTTTTTGAATATTTTCTCTATAATAGTTACTTTTAGCATTTACTATATTATTTTTATGTATTTTTTTTTGTTCTTGATATAAATGTTTCAATCCCTCATCTTTAAAATTTGTTTTAAGATCAAATAAATCTCTCAGATAATTACTTTCTACGATTAACTCCGGAGTGATCCACTTTTTCATAATCTTTTGTTTAAATTTTTGCTTAATTGTTTCAATAGGACAGCTAATTTCATAGCAATGAAGAAAATGTGAAAAAAATAAACTGAAAGCTTCATCAGCGTCATTCAACATGCACACACTTTGCCAATCTACTTTTTGTAACAAAAAATACATATATTCTAAGTTAATTTGAGAAAGTTTTCTCTTGAATTTTCTAAGGTCTAAGTTTACATTTTCTGTAGTTTGTATACCCTCTATTTCGATTTTCTGGGCAAAATGATCGCTAATATTATGATTAATTACAGATACATCATTTACTTTAATTTTTTCGCTAATTATACAATAATCAATACTAGAGTGTGAGCCATTGTATACTCTTGTGGGACTGTTTATGATATTTGAACAGTTATAAGATTCTAAAATATCTTTTAGTTGACGTTTATCAAGAGAATCTTTCTCATAATCTATGTTAGAATCACCACATATTATTAAATTATTTTTAACTGGGTCCATTTTATTTAATAAATTATTGAAATTTTCTAAAAACATATCATTATAATATTTTGGTGAATTATATATAACAATAACAAATACATATTGATTTTTATTTATATTTAATTTTATACCCGAACATTCAAAACACATCTCTACACAAACATATAAATATATAAATTATATATATATAAATTTGAGTGAATATCATTTTCGGTTCCTAGGGATCTCAGAACAAATTTCTGCCATGGTCCCGGGTTCAAGTCGCGTCATTCTGGAAATTCGTTAAAAGCTATGAGAAACAGAGCTTCATCTTTCGAGTCGAATTTTCCCTTATCTTCGATATTTTTAATATATTTAAGCGTAATTGAAAGTTATGCTTTTGTTGTTTAAATATTAAAAATACCCTTGTCATGTCGCAGCATTGGTTGCGTAGTTAATTTTTTGCGTTCTACGGTCCCTAGTATCTCATAATATAGCCTATATCCATCTAATTAGTTTAACTTTTTAACGGTGGAAGAATTTTCAAAATCGGTTGGGTAATTTATTTCTGGCACTTTTGGAACCCCGGGGCCTGGCAGACCTTATATAACATAATCTATATTTATCTAAAATAGTCTAATTTTTATTTTGAAAAATGAAACAGATATAAATATTGTTATTGTAATGACAAAAAAAATTCGTCAAAGTGTTTAGCTGTACTTTAATAGTGAAACTGCCCCCAATAGCAACTGTATTAACGGTATGGTGATGCTATAAATAATTTATATATACCACCTTCCTGGCCAAAACCGAGTGGTTACGAAGATAACTAAAAAAATAATAAATAATTACTTCTTTCTTTAAAAATTTTTTTTTGGCAAATACTTAACATCAGTGCATAAAATAACATGTTAACTGGGTGACACAAGTTCCAAGTGTCGCCCAGTTCCAAGATTTTGTCGCCCAGTGGAGGTAGCTGGTGCCGGCAAATTTTTAAAGGACAAAATCATAATTTTAAGTAAAGTTCTTCAAAATTAAAAATTTGATCTCATGCAAATTATTACGTTCTTTAAGCTTTGTAAAAGGTACAAAACAGAATTCGCTAATGCGAGAACTAATGAGTCACTTTGTTGCGGTCTAGCTCAGGTACGTATAGTGTAGCGGTATCAACTCTGCAGTGGTGTGTATGGATGTGCATGTGTACGTAAAAACTCCTAATAATGTCAAAATAAGGCTTAAAATCACGTTTTGAGGCTTCAAAATGTCAAATTTTTCCAGGTAGGGCTTTGGATTATTCATTGAATTAGGAGGTTTCCGCTATTCAGTACCTCCCCGAACCACGTGTATTCGCTCCCCTCCACAGAGAACAGAGAAACTTTCCTATCTCTGTACTACTGATACCTGCGTAGACAAAAAATCCCTTCCACTTCCCACCACTATGTTGTGTAGGTGCTAGGTAGTATACAAACTACACACTGTTTGTAGTGGTGTAAGTTTGATGTTTGCTTGTGTGTGAGTGTTCACACACACAACTACATAACACGTATTAGCGGACAGAGCAACGTGCAGTTCAAGCAATAATGGTCTTAACAATACCTAACAATCGTCGTGCATTCGGTGACCGACACCGACCGACTAAATGCCTTAAGCTGTGACTGGTGTTGTCAACTTTTTTTTCCAGAGGCCACTAGATTTGACTATAATAAAAAAATTTCATCCCTAACCTGTCGAACACTCTCTCCGATGAGTCCGATCTTAGAATTAAACATGTCAATCGAAAACTCTTTAAAAATAAAGTGTTTTTTCCTATCTCCTACAGTTTTCAAGATAATCAGAGAAAATCGAACAAAGGGTATATGTATAGTCAGATATAGCGGATCTGCCTCCGATGGAAACTTATATCAGTAACTATGTTGTCGTTTAGGAAACATTGCAGGTATCTCATATGTCTAATTTCCGTCGACCAAAACGAAGCAGTTATGGAAATGTAGTAGCAAAATATATGCATGGCAATATATATTGTTACCAAAAACAGTTTAGCACTAAACAAAATAAATCTTATCAAAAATCGAAATATAAAATCTTTTTATGACTTTGGTGGTTTGGGCGGGAATTCCTTTTCATTTCAGTCGGAGTAAACCGAAGTTTTCTATATTTAGGTATAAAAGATAAATCTAAAATCAAAATTACATTCTGGGACCATGTATATTTTAGGATGTAGTTATCTTCTTTTTATTATAGCAATTATTTATGTAAATTTATGTAGACACCTTCGCTCGAGCGTCTATGGCGATATTTATTTTACCGGTCTAGTATTTGGACTTAAATCTACTATAACTTCAAAATTAAATCTATGATCTTTATTTATTGAGTGTTCTGCTAAACCCGTGGTTTCTTTACTCCTTTTTACGTCGTATTTATGTTGTGCTATTCTATTTTTGAGAATTTGAGAAGTCGGTCCGAAGTAACTCAAGTTGCAGCCAACTAACATTTTTAGATACTTTAATTAAAAAAAGACAAATTTAACATATTGAGCACGATTTGGCATAAAAAAGACAATTACAGTGGTAGAATGATAAATTACAACTCCAATCACTCACAATATATTAAAAATAATTTAGTCTAAATTGTAAAAACACTAATCATCTGGTTGTACCAAAAAATATGGTTTGAGAACCAACTATGGAAAATTAATTGGTGAGTACCTGCATAACATATTCTTTCAACTTATAATTAGTAAAAAATCTTCCCTTACTTAAATAAACTTGTGTTTCATTCTTATACGCTCCAAAAAATTTTTTAAAATATTTATATTACTCTTATAAAATTTTCATGTAATCAAAATAACCATTATACATTCCAACATATCCATAACTGAAAATAAATAATTTTATAGTAATCAAATTTAATAACATTGTTAAAGCAAATTAGATAATAAGAATTAAAATCATAACATTGTAAAATAATTACTTGTATTTGTAGCCACTGAAGGAGGTATAAAAGATACCGAAAAATTTTTGGAAGAAAGAAACAATTTATTCTACGGAGGAATATTGAATTATTATTTTTAATCCTCCATCTCCTATAATAAATTATAAAAATATTTGGCAACTTAGGTTAAAAAAAATTTCAAAAAAGTTACAGTTCACCTTTGAAAGCAAATGCGCCGATTAACTTGAACTTTGAATAAAATATTTATTATTAGATTTTACATTATGTATTAGATTATTATTATTATAAAACATATCATGTAATTAGTTCTTTAAGGAGAGGGTAAGGTTAATTCGTACAAAAAAGGCATGTTTTGTTAAATGTGTAAATTCAAAATGTACGACAACCTGCATGAAAATAATAGAAAATTAATAAAATGTTCTACATGTTTCAATCATTTAAATGATCATCTTCAGGAAAATTCGAGTTCAGTTGTGAAAACAACCGAAAGACCTCAACAAAGGACATGACCTCAAAAATCAAAGTAGCTGTCAATTTGACAGGAGGAAAACAAAATTAAAAACCAACTAACCCCATAATAAATAGGGAAGTCCGCAAAAAATAAAACTTAGAGGAATTCCAGGAAAAATATGCGAGAACCAATTACTTACCATATCAGGAACCAACAAGTTAGACTAGTAAAATTGAAAAATATAAAATTTACTGGAAAGATGTAGAAAAAACATTGATAGATAGCACAAAGAGGTTATGTGAGAGAAACCACTATTTTTACAAAATTTGAATAGTTTTAAAAACAAAGACCAATAAATTATTACACTTAACACAGTCATAATTAAAGGTAAAACATTAAGTAAGATTTAATTGTTACAGATTAAAGCAAAAATTGAAACACAATTGTTAAGATAATTGGTGTGCCGTGTTCAATGATTTATTATGAAATGGGGATTCGAATTGCTGAGCTATTTTTTCCATTATAGAGCGGCAATGTTCATAAGAACTCAATTGCGCAATCTCATTCAGAATCATACTATTAGAATTTTTAAAATGTGCAATGTACAGTGTTTCTAAAAAGTCAAGTACGGACCCCTTTTTTGCAAAATGTAGAGGCATGAAATTGTCGGAGATTACAAAATTATGATTACTTTCCAATATGTGTTCAGCTATCGCAGAATAGTTCTTTAAATTCGATGCTTTAATGGCTGCCAGATGTTCGGCGAATCTAATACAAAAACGTCGTCCCGATTGCCCGATATAACATGTTTTACATTCACATTCGAATTTATAGACGCCGGATCTATATAATGGATTAATAGTATCTTTGTTTTTAATGAGAAGATTTGAAATAGAGTTGCAAGAAGAAAAAGTCAACTTAAGGCCGTGTTCATGGAATAACTTCGGAACCCGTTCACATCAGAGAAATACAAGGGATAGAAACATAACCAGAAGAGTTAGATGATTTAACAGATTTAGTTAGGTTAGGAAACAAAGATGTATCCAGATGTTTATGTAAATGTTTAGCAAAAATTTTAAAAATGAATTCGTTGTTATAACCGTTGGCACGCCCTATATGTATAATTACGGACAATTCACGTAGGAAATTGGTAGTGTTGAGGGGATAGGAAAATTTTAATACCTTACCCTCCCCTTAAACTACATTGTGTTTAAAGAAATTTTTTGAATACGTTATTTTTTTATTATATTTTTGCCCTTTATTTATTAACACTTTATTATTTAGAGCAACCAGTTTTCCTATTTGAATCAAATAATTTTTTACTTTGTTGAATTTTATTTCTATTTGAATTCAGTTTTATTTTTATTTACCTGAAAAATAAATATATATTGGATATAATAAACGAAAATCTATTTACCAGCACACTGATTATTACTTACTGTTAATACGTAATACATATTATTATTGATATTAGTAGAATAGTCAGGCCGGTTATGGCCTACTTTCAGTGGTGGAAGCGCTCTGTTGTAGGCGAGACGTTCGAGCGGTGCGGTGTGTGTGTGTGTGTGGTGAGTGGGGCGGGGGTTGGCGGTAGACGATGACGTGAGTTGCGAATGATTGAGCGTTGGCGAGTGAGCGGGTAGCGAGGGGGTTGGTAGGCGATGACGCGCGTTGTTGTATGCATGTATTTTTTTTGGGAAGCGAGTACGTACATACTGTTGCTGCTGACGTAAGTTGTTGTTTACATATAGGGTATACTTGTGACGCGAGTAGGTATACTATGTGTGTATGCGGTGAGCTGCATACGTATAAGTGGATGATGACGCGCGTTGTTGTATGCATGTATTTTTTTTTTCGGTGCGAGTACGTACCTACTGTTGCTGCTGACGTAAGTTGTTGTGTACATACAGGATATACGTCTTGTGACGCGAGTAGGTATACTATGTGTGTATGCGCGCTGCATACGTATAGTTGATGATGACGATGATGTGGTATGTATGTATCGGCACTTATAGAGGTATACTAGAGGATTATAAATACCTATTGTTATGAAATACTGATGGGAGTTAGTTTTATTGAAAACTTTGTTTATTGATGCAACAAGATAACAATACCAGTAGATATCTACAGCAATAAGGTAATATAATTTTGAGTTTAAGTTTTCGTTTGATAATGTTTTATTTATTAAAAACTGTGTTTTAAAATTATATTACAGATGTTGGAATGTAATAATGATGAAATTGCATTAATTTCTTCCAAAGATTCAAAATTAACAATTAAAGATTCTAACGAAGATGAGTTATTATCACAACTTTTTTCAGAGGAAATTTTATCAGATGAAGTAATCAATAGTAGAACACCTGAATATCAGATTAGGATCGATGTTTTAATATTGTGCACTTTACAATTAATTTTTGATTCCCCGCTCGAATTTCAAAAACTTTGGACAAATGGATTGGCGGTTCTGTTAAAATTACCGATGACGAAAAAGAAAAAATAATTATAAAGAAATTTATCGAGATTTTTCAAAATTATTTCAACAAGTTGAAAGAAGACGAACAAATAAACATATATGGATGGATAAGCTTAGAAGAAACGCTTATGTCACACAATACTTGGCTCACCGAATTATTCGATGCAAAAATCATCGAGAATTTAAATCAGTTATTAAGGCGATGGAACGACGAATTCATAAATACCCAAAATTTATTATAAGAAAAATGTATTGTTTATAATATTTAACACCAGATGTTTGTAGTATTCTTATTTTTTTAATATATACGATGTTGAAAGAAAATTTGGCTCATTTTGCTTTTAGCTACCATTAGCGTTGTAGCAAAAATGCTTTTAATAGTTTTACTCACAATGTGTTTGTTAACTACAACAACAACAATGGCAGAAAATTCGAATAATAAAATTGAAAAGGGTGCAAACGTATATGATACCAATAAACGTATCTCCTTATCATTGTCAACATTGAGACCACCAATGTCATGTTACTGTAATAAAGATATGTGTGTTTCTACATTTAATATTAAATAAATGTTCTTATTTTTTATTTTTTATTTTTTTTTATTTTATTTTATTTTTTTTTTAATAATTAGACATCAGATATGGTTATAAAAATTAATATAGAGAAAATATTTGGTGCAGTTTAAATATGGATCGTGTGAAGGAATTTTCTAGAAAATTAGCACTGTTAAAGAAATCAATAGAAATGTATGAAGATATGAAAGAAATTAATCATCGAATTAAATATTTAAATATAACTACTCTACAATATGGCAACTACTATGGAATCGAAATTTTTGACGGAATTATTGGACAAATATTGTACAGACAAATGTATTAGTCAAATACTTAAAAAGTGTACTTACGCGGCAATTCAGTATGCTAGACCTGATTTGTTAAATTTATTAATTGGTGCTATGAAAGAAGAAAAGGAATATAATTTCCGTTTGGATCTAGATGATAAGGAGGATAGACAATTAATAAAATGGATTCAAGACAACATTGAAAAAGGTGGAAAGAACTGTCTGGTTGGAATGGAAGATGTACCATGCTGTGGTCCGTCAGCGTCACCAAAATTATCTGATTACATAGCTGTAAGAGATATTATGTGTAAAGAATGGGATATTAAATAAAAAACATTTATTTTTTTTTAAAAGTTGTTTTATTTCTTATTTTTCTTATTTACAATACATCTTAAATTACTTTAAATTACAATATTAGAAAAGATCTGCTCCTGAATATAGGCAATTACATTGCGTTGCCAACTGGCCCCATACCTACTCATACATCTTAAATTATTTTAGTTACAATATTTGGTATAGAATTAAATGTTTCAATATCAATTAACCTTGAGCATAATTTTTTATTTGGACTTAGTTCAGTAGAAGGGAAAAAATCTGCATTAATATTTGAATTTCGCGATGTAAATGTGAATGTTCTTGATGAAGACATTATTACAACTGAACAATTAATCAATTTTACTAGCTATTATATAAAAATTTTAAACACAATTTACCACAAATTGTCTGATTGTAGGCTTGATCTTGATTATAATTATCTTATTTGTACATTGGGACCAAAATAATCCAGTAATTCAATTGGTGGTTGCAAATTTCCAAAACTATCATAATAATATACAATATTTTTATCTTTTTTATATGCTACCCAGTGTGTACCGTTATTACGATTGCTATCTAAATTTACAATTGCCGATTCGCGAATCCACGGTTTATTCGGTAAAGTGTCTCGCATATAAACATTTCTAAAATTTGGTATTTTTAATTTTTTTGCATACTCACGTAGTTCAATATTAGACAATGGTCTACGTGGTATGCTTATTGGTAGTTTTTTGTTGGTGGTCGCAAATATAAACCAAGTCATTGTTTATATGGTCTTAAATACAAACCTTTGCCTAACGCAATTACCTCCATTTTTTGATTATGTCGCTGACTTTCCGCCAATTTATTTTTTGCCGCTTTTGCATCGTTAACGGCTTTTGCAATACCGGCTGCACCACCTGAAAGTGCCCCCAGAGCTGATAGTCCAGCGAATAATCGAATAAGAGGTAAAAAACCACCCGTCTTGGGTACTAGTTATATGCGTTCTTTTCCAATCTTTCGCAAATTTGACGAACGAATTGCAGATTTTGCCACTTTTATAGCATGTTTTAAATCAACCGGTTTGGAATTTTTTAATGCATGTCGTGCTTTTCGTATAGCACCACCCAGTGTTATTGTTTTCTTGCTTTTCTTTTTAGATCGTGAACGCTTTCGCCGGTGTTTAAGTAGTCTCACTCCTAATTTTGTTTTAGTCTTCATTACGTTTGTAATTAAATAAGCCGCAGCTTTTTCACCTAAACTACTGTTGTTTGCTTTTACTCGACTCCAAGCCGCCTCGGCTAATTGTCTATCAGCGCGATGTCTCTGTGTTAAATCGGAACTTTGCGAATACTGAATATCATGCACTTTACACGCCTCGTCGAGCTCGTTTATCCCCGGATCGTTACGTGCTAACCTTTTTGCTAATTTAGTGCCGGGTCCACAATATCGATAGCCCGGTATATGTAATTCAACAGGTAACTTATTAATTAATGAATTTACAATACCTGCACCACCTTTCGCTTTAACTGTTGAATGACGACTTTTTGTTCTATTGTTGCACCTCAGCATTTTTATACAATTTCTGTAGCGCAACTGTCAATATTTATCGAATTGCACTATTATATATATATATATATATATATATATATATATATATATATATATATATATATATATATATATATATATATATATATATATATATATAAACAATGTTCACTCATCATTATTTGTCAACATGAAATTGCACAAGCAACATCATAAATTACCTGTACATGACATAACACCAGCAGTTTTTTCAAAACAAGTACCAAATAAACATGGTCCTTTGTTGCCCAATAGTATTCGTTGTATTATTACCGGTCCATCAAATTGTGGCAAAACGAATGCTATGATTGCATTATTACAAGGCATAAATGGACTTCGTTTTGAAAATGTATATATTTATAATAAATCATTACAACAACCTAAATATCAACTGCTTGGCGAACTTTTAAACTCTATCAAAGGCATTGGCTATTACCCGTCTAATGATAATGCGGAAATTATTCCACCAGCACAAGCTAAGCCCAATTCAATATTTATTTTTGATGATGCGGCATGTTATTCACAAGATGTAATGCGAGAATATTTTAGTATGGGGCGTCATCAAGATATTGATTCATTTTACCTATGTCAAACGTACAGTCGTATACCTAAACAGCTAATTCGTGATAACTGTAACCTATTGATACTTTTTAAACAGGATGATTTAAACTTGCGCCATGTTTATGACGACCATGTGAATACTGATATGAAATTTAATGAATTTCGTGATATGTGCTCACTTTGCTGGAAAGATGATAAATATGGATTTTTAGTGATAGATAAAGACAGCCCGCTTAATAATGGTCGATATCGAAAGAACTTTGATGTATATATATATATATATATATATATATATATATATATATATATATATATATATATATATATATATCACTACCTTAATATGATAGTATTGTAAGAACCACTTACAGAGACAGGTGTTTATATAAAATTAATATTTTTCAAACAGGTAACTCTTTAAAGCTATTTTTATCATACAGGTAGCTGTTTTTATCCAAGAGGTAGCTGTTTCTTATCAAACAGATAACTGTTTAATTACTGTATTTAATCAAACAAATAACTGTTTGAAAAATGGTTCCGAAAATTGATGAAAAGATTAAAAAAGATATAACAAAATTAAGTGATGCAATACGTAAAAAGTATCGATTATTAAAAGTGGGTAAACGGACCGTAGAAGAGTTTTAACAAAAACAACTAGGTCCAATAACAAAACCATTACATGAATTGATTGATTTAACGAGATACAAAGATAATGATGATGATGATAATGATAGTAATAAGAAAAATTTTAAAACATCAAGAAGACGTATAAGTCTAAAGTTGGGTCGTCATTCATGGTTAAAAACACCAAAATTTAAGAAAGAAATAGCTACTCCGTCTTAGAGATCATCTATTACTACATTTAAAGGGGAACCACCCACACCTTTTAATATTTCACAACAACAACAAGAACAACAACAACAGCAACAACCAAAACAGGGACCATTTTTTCTAAGTGACAGTGAAATATATGAATCAGAACCCCAAGAATTACCTGAACATAGATTATCTGATATATTAAGAAGTAACCAAGCTGATGAGGCTTATGAGTATTTTATAAATAAATACGGTAATATTGCTGGTCATTACTTATCTGAATATTTTAAAGATAAAAAGAAAAAAATTATTTGATGAAGCTTATGGTATAAGATTGAAAAACGATCATTGGTTTATTGGTAATAAACCTATTGAAATTATACATAATGACATTTTTATTGATAATAAACAATATGAAGGTACACCAGATTTGTATGAATTGCTTATGCTAAAAAATCCAACAAATAAAAACCCACCAGAAAATGATTTAAAAAATTATGAAGCAATGCTAATGCAAACAAATGCATTAAATCGAGGATATGATCCTAATAAACAAAAAAAAGGCAATCGAGATGTAAAGTATGTTTTAATCAAGAAATTGTTAAGTCAAATGAAAAGCGGTGCTGGTATAGAAATGACGGTCAATCGAAATCCTCCCAACTACATTTTTTGGGATAATCCTAATGAGCTAATAGAGAGGCTAAGATTATTATTGTCTTCCCGGAATGCTGGTCATTCTAATCATAATAATGAAATAATATCGATTATTGAGGAACTGAAGGAAGCAAATATAATACAGTGAAGTGAGCGCTTAATCATTAGTTTGTAAATAACCATGGCAGTGGTTAGTGGTATTGATAAATTTGGACGACATGGACAAATTAAACATAGCGAATTAGCATTATTATCTCGTGGAATTGGTTTTAAATTAACAGATGAAAATAATTACGATATTGATAAAAAAAGATTAACTAATGTTGCTCCTCCTGTGGATGAATTTGATGCTTGTAATAAACAATACATCGATTCAAATGCATTAAAGTTGAATAAAGATCAAACATGTTTTAACGCCGTTCAAAAACGTATTTGTAATGTTGCCCACCCTGAAATGGATAACGATGTCGTTGACTATGTGACAATTAAAAATTTTAAATATGATTTGGAGCATGCAACGGAAGGATTGAAAACAGAAGTAACATTAAATAAAAACGATTCGTTTTTATTGTCAACAGATAAATCATATTTTGATGTCAAAAATAAACGTTTATGTGATTTAAACGACGCTCAAACTATTAGTTTATTATTAAGTATAAATTGTTCAACAATTAAAATAATTCTATTGGAATGTTCTCAGCGGAGAAGCGCGCCCTTGTTGATGAACTTCATCGCAATGCTAGAAAAAATTTTCCACGGCGTCGAGTTATAGTCAAAGGACTTAATGATTTATTTCAATGTGATCTTGTTGAAATGATACCGTATGCAAAACAAAATAAAGGTTATAAGTATATTCTCACTTGTATTGATTAAATATGGTTTTGCTATACCTATCAAAGCTAAGCAAGGCAAAGATGTGGCTAATGCAATGCAAAAAATTCTCAGTCAGCGAATAGCTAAAACCGTTCAAACCGATTTGGGAACGGAATTCTATAATGTACATTTTAAAAAATTAATGGATAAATACGGTATTAATCATTATTCAACGTACAGCACAAAAAAGGCTAGCATAGTTGAACGTTTTAATAAAACATTAAAAAATAACATATACAAACAGTTCAGCTTGAGGGGATCGTATGGTTGGATAAATATATTACCAATGTTAATTAAAATATATAATAATACAGTACACAGCAAAATTAAATGCAAACCAGTTGATGTTACTAAGAAAAATGAACAGCAGGATATTGAATACCTATTATAACAACATTAAAATGGTAGCAGTAAAAAAATTTAAAATTGGAGACAAGTATCGTACTACTTTTTCACGTGGTTTCACACCCAATTGGACTACAGAAATTTTTACTATACATCAAGTGCAACATACTAATCCTGTAACGTATTTACTTAAAGATGAGCAAGGTGAGAAGATAAAAGGCTGTTTTTACGAGCAGGAACTGCAAAAAGTGAAAAATCCTAACGTTTACCTGGTCGAGAAAGTGCTTCGAAAAAAAGGGAACCAGGTAGTAGTGAAGTGGTAAGGTTTTAGTTCCAAATTTAACTCGTGGCTGAATTCATCAGATATATTGTGATATTTCATTAAAAGCTGTGTAAAAATGCTGGCCGACGTTCAGGGATTTAAAGTAAATAAAAAATTTATTGCTAAAGAATTAGCTATTGTTAAACTTAACAATAATGACAATTTTGAATTTGAGCACTTTTTATTCAAGCCACCATTCTCGTACAGTGAACTTACCGAGGCTAATAAGAGACAAGCACATTGGCTTACAAAATTCTATCATAAATTACATTTCAACAGCGGGCATATTGAATATGATAAGGTAGCTGAAATAATGTCCACATTAAATGCTGCTAATACTGTGTTTATAAAAGGAATGGAGAAAATAAATTGGATTCAAGAATATGTGACCAGTGATGTTATCAATTTAGAAGATTTGGACTGTCCATCGCTAAAAAATTTATATGTACAATTTTATTGTAATATAAGTTGTTTAAATCATTGTAAGAATTGTGCTATTTCCAACACTTTTGTATTATTCAAATGGTATAATAAAAATATATTAAATTAAAAATGTCTTTTTTTTTAAATTTTACCTTCATGTGTAATTCAATTTTTTTTTTTTAATTTTGCAGATTAAACCCTTCTATAAAGATCGTGTTTTATTTAGACTTTATACACAAGTTAATTTTTTATATATTTTAATTATGTCAGTTACAACATTGTTGCATGTAAACTATTATGTCTAGACAAGATTTTTTTATTCTTTGTAATTTGATATAATTACGATGTCTGCGTCATTTAATTTTTTATATATTTAATTATGTCAGTTACAACATTGTTGCAAGTGAATTATTATGTCTAGACAAAATTTTTTCTTCTTTGTAATTTGATATAATTAAGATGTTTGCGTCATTTAATTATATTAGTTACAACATTGTTGTTAGCAAAGTATTATGTACGGAGAATATTTTTTCTTCTCTGTAATTTGATATAATTAAGATTTCTGCGTTATTTATTTATTTATTTATTTTTTTTTTCAGAATACAAAAAATATTCCCCACACAAAAATAATTTTATCTATAAAATACGAAAGTAATTTTTAAATGTTTAGTTAATTTTTGAATTGCCATCACTAACAATAATAAATTCAAAATGGAATATTTTTCAATTAATAAAGAAGGAGTGTGTAAGAAAATAAACATTGACGATATGATCAAAATTGTAACAGATCACGTAAAAAATAATACGGATAACGAAAAGGAAAAACTTTAAACGAAAAAGAAGAAGAAGCAATGCAGGAAATACAGGATGAACCATTGAACCTCAGAGTGCCGAAAAAATTAATTCCATGAGATGAAGAAATGGAAAAAATAATCCAACAAATAATTTTAATGGAAGATATCCAATGGCTGCAATCGTCACAGCAACAACAACAACAGGAACAACTGGAACAACTGGAACAACTGGAACAACAGGAACAACAACAACAACAACAACAACAACAACAACAACACCAGCAGCTGGATATGGAGATCCAAATACTGGATGAAATAATATTTTCAAAAGAAAATCCATTAATAGATCAGATAGATTTTTTTGACTTTTTTGATAATTTTTAATTAAATTTTTATATAAGTGTAAATTAAAAAAAAAAATAAATAAATGTGTTTTCAAAAAATTTTTATTGTTTTAATAATTTACAATGTCCCCATGGAAGTGTACGTGTAGAATTCTTAACAATGTATCGTTTCTCATCAAATGGTGATAAACCGATTTTTTGTTGTTTAATTGTAAAAATTTCATGTTTTTGGGATCGAATACATTGTTGAATTCTATACGTATGACGATTCATTATTAACCATTTCAGATAGTCATCAAAATTGAGTTTTTTAATTGTTGACATTTTTAGTCCTTTTGATTTCTTGGTTTCTTCTTTATCTTGTACTCGTAAGCTATACATTTTACTCCGTAATCCAACAAATTCACAAAAGCACTTTCCTAGCACATTCATCTGACATTAGGCCCTTCTGTTTTCGGTTTTGCAGGGGCATATTGTACAAATTTTGTTTTGGGTAATCAGATGTATCAAATTTGTGAATATCACGTTTCATTATTTCATATACATCCTGATCAGTCCTTATGTCATAAATTAGACTATCAGTATCAGTATATAAAAGTAACATTCTCATAACCATATGTAGGATACATATAGCTATAATGAAAATCATAAACAAACGTTTTTGAAATGTCCAATATACAAAAACCGACGTAAATTGGCTTGTTAAAAAATATTTTTGTTTTATTCATTTCAATAATTGTAACATCTTTATCTATAACAAGCATACTATGAAAATTTGGTTGTGCCACAAAATGTTTAATACCATTTTTTCCATTCCAATGATTTCGTATAAAAACATTTCGATGTTTTCGTGAATTCTCCATTGTTTTACCAGAAATTGCGTTTATTATTAACTTGTACAAATTTTTTTCAAATTCATTAGCTGCTTGTTTACGTTTCTCCGTATTAAAATCAATATAATCACGCAGCCATGGCGATTGATCAAATTTTAGAGTACGATGCACATGTGTAATTTTTACCCCGAGTTGTAGATAGAATTTTAAATCACGGTAATGTACCACATAACGTTCCTTCTTGTATAAAGTTGTAAGTAATCGTTTTTGTTTGGAATTCGGTGGAACTCTGTTTTCCGGACATGGTGGAAAATCTCTACAGTAATCATGCAAATACTCTGGTATTTCTAAATCAACTTCTAAAATGTAACCGATCGGTGAATCATCGGCAACATGGCGTACATCAATTTCTTCTTCCACCCAAGAAAAATTACCTGTTGGAAAGTTTTGCGACATAGCGTGTCCATATAAATTTACCACATCGTAATACATTAAATAGTGCGTCTCATCGTTTGAATTATATCCAGTTTTCATATATTTATTATTGGGACCTGCGTAACGATTCGAACATTGACTAACCCCTCCTTGAATTCCTTTTTCGATAAATAACAATTGATCGATGTCGGTGAACAATTCCAGCTGTTGTTCTGTATACTTAACATAGCATCCCACGTATATCCAGGCAATGTTAGATAGTGTGCTGCATCTAATCCGTAACTTTTTAAACCAGTATTTCGAAAATTTTCAAAAATATCCGCTAACAGCAACACATCAGTTTTCATATACAGATTGGAATATTGTCCGAGTATATGCAAGTTAAATTATTGCCACACGTTCTGTGCATGTGCATAATCGGCATCAGAAATGTCTTCATCGTTAAGTATACTGTAAAACGCTGTTTTCGGTGGTAATTGCGTTTCTCTAAGTCGATCCCAACTTGTCATATAATCATACGGAAACACTCCTTTACGCGTCAACAGATGAAACTGCTCATCGTTTTTACATTCACGTCGCAAAATACACTTTTTATCATTGTCTAAATATGAAGCTAATTTGTTCAACGAACTAGCCATAAAGCGAAAAGAGTCAATAAAACGCAATTGAATACTACCAACATTTTTAGTGAAACTAATGTACCTCTCTTTATTTATTCGCACAACATCCACCTTTCCACTGAATTCGCTAACCAATGTTATTATTAAAAAAATTCGAATCGTAACCACTAAGATTATGCATTATTACTGGTATTACAATTTTTTATAATTTAAATTACACTGATTGTGAGCCGCTCCACGGAATTTACCGGTAAAATGACAATGATTACGAACTTTCCGATCGTCTGGCTTAAAATCTTCATGGCAAATGTGACAAATTTATGCACTGATAAAATCCATCTCCTCCTCAGGCGTTAAATCCATTTCTTCTTAAAGTCCTAATTTCTCTTCAGCAAATCGAGCTTGTTGTTGTAATTGATACACAAACCACTTAATACAATCTTCACCACGATATTCGCGACAAAAAGATTGATTTGCATCATGCGAACAATAAAAATAATATCCAATACTATATGGTACATGTTTTTGTGTACGTTTTGTATATGAATGCTTGTTATCATCCTCATCATCATTATCATCATCATTTTCATCAGCAATTGGAATTAACAATGATTCAATGTCAGCGGATATTATATACGGTACTCTCTCTTTCGCCATCCAATTATTAAATTTGACAAAATTTTTCCCATTTTCAGGTATACAAATTTTCACTGCATTCCGTTCGCCACAATCCATTAGATGTTGCTTCAATTTTATCTCAGTTCTAAAGTAATTAAGACATCGATCGCAAATATGTACTTTATGTTCACGACTACTTATACTGGCGCTGGTTAATCTTGATAAATTTTTTATCCAACAGTAATGCAGCGCATCACCGTTATTGTTATTATTTTTAATACAGAGCAGATGTATTTTTTGACCGTTATTATTTTTACTTACGTATACTGGAAAAAGTTCTATTTCTTTTCTGCTAATTTCATTATAACTGTATACATTTATCGATAAATCCGGATTCATACGTTCAACTTTATGCAGTTGACTTAATGGTAATGGATATTCCAATCCGTCATATTTTAATCGAGTACTAAAATGCGGATACTTATTGATTCGGTATGATCAGCCGGATAAAGTGCTGCCATAATTGACCATAAAAAGCAATACTGATCCAAATTTTTTACGTTGACACAAGCTTTCTTATTTTCAATTACTGAAGGTAATTCACAATAAGTCCCCGCTGTTAACGAACAATACTTATTCATGTTAACACGTAAATTTATTACCATGTTCAGTGCCCAACCTGAATCTCTTTCCTGGAAATCTTGCAATTTTTTCAATAAATTTTCCTTTACGTTCTCATTATACCATTCTTGTATATTTGTCGTCATAAATAATTCTTTTGCCGGTGTAATAAATGTCTTTACATCCTCTTCGCCGGTTTTAGGTTGAATAAAATTTTCCGCAA
This sequence comes from Brachynemurus nebulosus, assembly GCA_035578155.1. NCBI lineage: Eukaryota > Metazoa > Arthropoda > Insecta > Neuroptera > Myrmeleontidae > Brachynemurus > Brachynemurus nebulosus. The sequence continues at coordinate 1,368,659 of JAPWDM010000033.1, read as the reverse complement.
ATACAACGTAAATTTTCAACGGATTTTTCATCAATTCTTTACGTACATGTCGACGGAATATCGGAAAAGCTCGATCGAAAAATATAATTGGATCTTTATAATCAACGTTGGTAATAACACCTGTTTTTACTCTTCCTTGATGGTATACTTCCATTAGTTCCCAATATAAGTGACGATGCCTTTGTCGTGTATTTAACCCACCACCTTGTTTAACGATGCGATGTTTAAATTGATGCAATTTTTTCTGATACGATTTAGTGCAATGTTTGCCTCCAAACGTAGAGGATTCTCTAATTTTTCAATAAGCATACATTTAAATAAACGAATATTATTTCTATTATGCTTTAACCATTTCTCCACATCTTCTATATTTTTAATTCGTTTTAAGACTTCTTCAACAACTTTCACCATATCTGAACTGCATGGTGTATTATTAATTTGTCTAAACTTTTCCGCAAGCGTTATTGTCATTTTTATCGGCGTACAATAAGTAAAGCTAACAATAAAACTAATTTTCACTCTTGTGTTATAAAACTACTTATAATTTCTAGTATACCCCATACGTACCCACCAGAAAAAAAAACATATTTTCTCAGCAAACTACGTCATCAGGTATACACCATGCGTACACCCCACATCGTCATCGCCGAGTATATACACCATACGTACGTACCACATCGTCGTCGTCATCATCAACTATACGTATGCAGCGCGCATACACACATAGTATACCTACTCGCGTCACAAGACGTATACCCTGTATGTACACAACAACTTACGTCAGCAGCAACAGTAGGTACGTACTCGCACCGAAAAAAAAATACATGCATACAACAACGCGCGTCATCATCCACTTATACGTATGCAGCTCACCGCATACACACATAGTATACCTACTCGCGTCACAAGTATACCCTATATGTAAACAACAACTTACGTCAGCAGCAACAGTATGTACGTACTCGCTTCCCAAAAAAAAATACATGCATACAACAACGCGCGTCATCGCCTACCAACCCCCACGCCACCCGCCCACCCGCCAACGCTCAATCACTCGCAACCATGTCATCGCCTACCACCAACCCCCGCCCCACTCACCACAACACACACACACACACACCGCACCACTCAAACGTCTCGCCAACAACAGAGCGCTTCCACCACTGAAAGTGGGCCAGAACCGGCCTGACTATTCTACTGAGGTTAATATTAATTATTACAATCAAATAATAAATTTACATAAAAGTTCAAAATGTATAATTTGTACATAAACAGCAGTACATAAACAGCAAACTATCATAACCTGACAAACAGGTAACACAAACAACCCTATAAAAAATTTCAAAAATAAATTTTAAACAATAAAATTCTTCAAAGAGTATAGCAGGATAACATAAGGGTAGATGCCCCACCGGGAATTTGATTTGATATTTTTAGCAAACCATCAGAGTATTGAATGCAATAATTCCCCAAAGTATTAGGGTTTTAAAAAAAAAAAAATGAATGAAACGGAATTTCAAAAAAAACTTTTCTTTTGAATGGCTTAATGAAATTCAACCAGACTGATATATATTTTAATAGTGTCCAAGAGCTATAATACTGAAATTTATGGACACGCTCCCACCAGGAATATACTGAAATATTTCTACTGATATTTTTTAAATGAAGGTTTTTGTGGTAGCATGAATTGGTACCGCGCTAAATTTTTTTTTCTACTACTTACTTTTTTTGAAAATTTTAGGAACGGTAAACGGGGGTTAAAAATAAAAAGTTTGGTATGAGGTAAATGACGTATTTTATTATTATTTATTACTATTATTCAAATGAAATCATTTAAAAATAACATAATTATTAATTCCAGATTAACAGAACATAGTAACTGATACGCAAAAGCAAACAACAAATACATAGGCACGTACGATCCAAACGAAGAATCAAAATACTTGATATATTATGAAGTTAACAATTTATACGGATTTATACGGCAATTTCAAATGGATGGATAATACTGAGATAGATGTACAACAAGTGCCCGACAGTTCACCCATAGGATATATACTTGAAGTGGATTTGGAATATACGAAAGAACTGGACGATAAGCACGACGATCGATCATTATGTCCAGAGAGAAAGTGTCCACTCAGTACTAAACAGGAGATGTTACTAGCATCGCAAGTAACAGAAATACGTGATACACTACCGAAACTTGAAACAAAGTCTACAACACGGGATGAAATTAGTGAAAACTCATCGAGTGCTACAATTCAATCAATCATCTTGGCTCAAATCTTACATTGATTTAAACACGGCTTTAAGGCAAATGACGAGAATTAAATTCAAGAAAAACCGCTATAAACTACTCAACAGCAGTTTTCGAAAAAACGATGGAAAATGTACGGAAACACTCTATAGTAAAATTTCCAACAAAATGGTATGGACGATATAGTGCAGAAGTTATGATAGCAAAACTGAATTTCCACAGCCGCGCCATATTTCATAAGAATCTCATCGCAATTGACTACGCAAAACTGAAGTGATCATGAACAAACCTATATACGTCGGACAAGCAATTCTGGATATTTCAAAAACATGTGTCTACCACTTCTATCATAATTACATACAGCTAACGTTTGGGAGTAACAGCAAATTACTGTACACGGATGCGGATTCACTGATTTACGAGATAAAGTGCCCAGATGTTTACGAGATAATGAAATGTGATATTAAATACTTTCATAAGTCGGACTACAGAGCAAATAACTAATACAACATGTTCAGACTGAATAAGAAAATACCGGGTTTAATGAAAGACGAACTAAGCGGACGAATTTTCACACAGTTTGTGGCTTAAGATAAAAAACGTACAGTTTCCAAGTAGACGGCGAGGATCATACGAAAAAAGCGAAATGTGTTAAGAGCTCTGTGGTGAAGAAAGCAATAATATTTAACGGTAGTGTGACACAAAACAAGGTGGCGCTCAGCCCGTACGATACAAAACATGTTGTGCAGGAGGAAAGGGATACTTTAGCATGGGAACATTACTAGTTAAAATACTGAGCAACAAACAACTTTGAATTAGCACGTAAATGAAAATGGCATCGTCATCATCATCATCGTCGGCTTATTGGAAACGACTACAAATATTTTCAAGTGAACTGGATAAATTACGAAAACAGATTGATATCTACGAAAAAAACAACCGAAGTAAAATATTTAGGAGTTTTTCTTCACAGACGACTTAACTAGATTAAGCAAGTAACAGAAAAAATAAGGGAGGCTAATATTCAGTTGATAAAATTATATCCATTATTAAACAGAAAAACTAGTTTAAGCAAAAAAATGTGCTCTCATGTTATATAAATCGTTACTGAGACAAATCATTACGTATGCATCCCAATTTGGCGAAATATCCCCACGACTCTAATCAGCAAATTACAGTCATTCCAAAACAAAGTGACTAGAATCATAACTAAAGCACCCTAGTTCGTACGGAACAAGCAAATACATCATGAACTTCAACTCGAAATGATCGAAAAACACATCCATTAATTATCAAAAAATTTCTATGACCATTTAACATCTTGCCCAGCCACGGAGGTATACAAGCTCAACGAAATAAAATCAAACCGAAGATTGAAGCGGAGACTACCACAGCTATATTATTAAACACGTTGTACATCCGACCATTTTTTGTTTATGACTTTTATGAGATACAAATTTTGTTTACTCGCAACCGTATTAATTAATTAATCGTATTATTATCAACACACTTATAAAAATCAGTTTTAATGTTATTACCTAAGACATCAATACTATGTATAATATTATGTAATATGTTGGTCTGGCAATAAATATGTATATATTCTCAAAAAAAAAAAAGACAGTTGATACTATTGTAAAAATGCAAAATTTGAAATTGCCTGAACCGGAATCAGTGGAATGGAATAAAATGGATGTTTCAATTGATGAATTTTTTGAACGTGAACCAATGCTGTTAAACAAACTGACTTTGGAAAAGTTTTTTTCAAATCTACAAATGGATCAGTTTAAATGTGCTGAAAAGCTAAGTTATATGTAAAACCATACAACGTGCCTAGATTTGGTTACCATCTGATTATTAAACCATGTTTCAAGAAAGTGAACCATATATTTGGAACACTATAATCGACATGATAACAAGATTATATTGATGGACCGCCTGGTTTGAAAATACGTTGCGAAATGTGCAAGAATAGTGTGAAAATGGAGGAAAACTTTCAACCGCCCGTTGGTGAACCGTTGACATTTGCAACACAAATTTCACACACTGAAGACATTTTCTGACTCATTTTTATTTGTATAAAGATGTGAGAAATTTCGATATGTTATTGTACCTAACAAAAACTTATTGAAATATGATATTTGGATGCAACATTTATATGCATATAAGACACTTGAATATGCACAACAAATTTATCAAGTGTGGGATTTATTATCTGAAAATATGAAAAAATTACATCCTATTATTGAATATGTAAACAAACTATACAATTTTTAATATTTATCATAAAAAATATTTCATATACATACTTTTATGTTAAAAAATATTTTGTATCATATGCATATACGTCTACTGTAAAAATATTTTATATTCATACTTATATTTAAAAAAAAAAAAGAACAATAAGTATTTACATAGTATGCGTGTTATTTATTTAATAAAAACATTTTTATCTTACAAAATATTATAAAAATTATGTTGTTTCAACAATATCAGATTACTGAATCCAGCTGTTATATTCCGATGGGAAACCAAGCCAGTTGACTGAAACTTTCCTATCACGTCTTTTCGCGATCCGTTCCACGAGGTACACATCCGGATATTTAACTTTCTGTAGTTCATATTCGTAAAAGCTGCCTCGGATAGGCCGTTGATTGATATCTTCAAATAGGTAAGTTACCGGATTTGTTTGTGAACTTTGACGATTTCAAAAATTCCCGTAGACCAATTTGGTGTGTAGCCTTTCCCAAAGACTGATTTACATTGCTAATTCGAACAAAATCGTTAACTTTATACTTAGCTGCACCAACAATTTTTATACATAATATACATAGAGTAGTGATTAATATTATGTTTTTTTCATTAACTCTTTAAAGGTGCTATTAGAAAATTCCTGGCCGTCATCCGTTTGAAGGTGAGTCCGTGTGTGCTTGCTTTGTTTCAATATTGATTCCATGGCTGCAGTAACGAGCGTTTCAGATTAATCTTTTACCGTTGCAGTCCAGCATACTTCGGGAATGAGTCAATAACCGTTAGGAAATACCTATATTCATGATTTTATTTCGCATAAGCACCCATTTTAACAAGATCAGCTTGCCATAAATCATCGATACCCTTATAACACGACGCATCTTGAAATTTTTACGAGCCGGTTTGTGTAATTCGCTTACAACTTGTTCTTTCACCTTCCTCATCTTTAACTGTTGGCATGGTATTTACAGTGACTTAATTATATACGTTCGTTATTCTGCCATAGCGCAACACATCATTGATACAGACCATGAGTTTAATGTTGAATCTGATTTCGAGGTTTTGCATATTTGTCTGAAGAGTAATTTTATGAATTATTTGGAGATCCTTAGAATTGCCGAAGAAATTGTTTTGGACAACCCTAATCTAAATGAAACTAATCAGTTATTTGAGTTCAACATGTCACTGGACATAATACGGCGCATGCGCGAACGGTTTTAGTTGTTTTTTATCGATTTCCTATCACAACTATAATTTTCTTATTTAAATTTCAGTATAATTTTGTCATTCAAGTTGTTTGTCACATATTTTTTCTCGCAATGTTAATTTTTTTTTATTTTTTATCGTAACTACAATTTGTTTTTTTTTTTATCATAACGTTTTTTTACATTTTTTTAAAATGTCAACTTTTTTCAAATTTTCTTTAAAATATTTCTTTAATTCGTATTTTGTTCATAATTTAGATACTTTTTGTATCATCTTCTGGGCGTTTTTTATAAAAAAAGAGATTTTTTAATAAGTTTTCCTTTGTTGTCCACACCTCAAATAACTTTTTTAATATTTTCATTAACTACAAGTTCAATTTAATTTACTGTTTTTTCACCGCTTCTTTGTCATTATTATGTGTCCTTTTCTTGATGTTTTTCTCTTTGATTTAGTTATCTTCTTGTTCTGACAATTTTACCTCAACTTTTTCTGTAAAGTTGAGCTTTTTAGACTGCGATTTTTAAGGTCTGATGTTTTTTGATAATGGCATTAAATATGCCGAAACTAGTCAAAACTTGAACACTTTTTTGATTGATTTATTTTTTGTTCTTTAATTTTTCGGTATGATTTTTGATAATATTATTAGGTTTTTCACATCACTTTTTTGCGAGTTTTTTGTCTTCTTTTATTATTGATCTTATATACGTTCGATATAAATTGTATTTTATTTTTCAGTTGATTAAATTTAACATTAAATTCCTCTTTAAATACCGCATTTGCAATAGTTTCCATTACCATTTTTAATGAGTTAGTTTTGCTGTCACAGTTAATTCAAATTGTTTATATAAATTTTCAAGTGTTGTCATACCGTTAGAAATTTTAGTAAGCGCTTCATTAAGAAAAGCCCAATAAACGATATCAGACCTAAGTATTTGGGATTTCATCCCAGCGGCTTTTTCGGCCAATCTTTTTTATGAACGTTGCTTATGGTGAGTAATATTCGAAGATGTGGGTATTAGACCTCTACCCCCTATATTGTCAGAGATATAGAGGTAACAACCATTAACTTTTTTTTTCAAAACTATTGAAGATAATTAGATAAAATTAACAGAGGATATTGATATATAGTAGCTTTATATTATACAATTTTTTTACATTTGTATGACGTCATTTACTACATTAAAATAATAATTGAATTTTTGAGTGTGCGTGTTTTAGACCAACCCCTTGATAAAAAAATATGTGCTATTTGGCTCTAACATAGTTATCGTTTGTAGAAATTTCAGCAAGGTCAGATTGGTGACAGGTGTCTTAAAAAAATATAAATTCAGGTTAAGTAACTATAAGACACCCCCACGAAAAAAACCAGGGTCGTAATCTGGATGACTGACTATGGTATTTTTATGCATTTTCGAGGAATCCGGGGTAAAAAAATTCTTGTACCCCTTAAATTTTGTATAGAGCCATAAATATCCCTTAAACAGTTGTAAAGCTATGAATGTCAATCTTGTTACAGAAAGGAATATGAATGGGCACTTTGGAACGCGCGTACCTCATATTATTGCCAAGGGTGTAACACTTACCGAAAGGGTATCATCCTCTACAACTCTTAAATCGCTTTGGACACAGATTTATGTAATGCCAGCTTCTAGTTTACAAGTGCATCTGTAGAGTGCATCTTTCTGGTCTTAAGAAGTTTTCTAATACTTGTTGTGAATTTGGGATCGTTTCAACCCCTTAGGCAAGTACGGTCAAAGCAATTGAGGGTTGCTCTTTTCAGTGTGCTACGACCAATGTGGAATAAAAACAAGAAAAATTTGTTCTCTTGCATCTTCCTCCACCTCCGTCCAGCAAAGGGCGATTTTCACTCCTTTAAGGGTAATATTTCGACTGTGTTTATCCTATACCATCTTACTCTTGTATTCGTAAGAGCTTGTAAGCAAAAGTTTCCATAACGTAAATCTATAACCAGAGATCTATATAAAAGGGGTGTAAGGGGGTGCCAACCCGTTCGGTGGATGTTGCACCCTTGTTAGAGTCTTTGGAAATAATATAAGAGCACGAAAATTGTAAAATGCCTATTCATATTCCTTTCTGCACTAATATTGATATTTATAACTTTACACCTATGTAAGGGATATTTGCGGCTCCATACAAAAATTTAAGGGGTATAAGAATTTTTGGTAAATTTTTTTTGACCCCGGATTCGCACTCAGCGTCGAAAACGCATAAAAATACCATAGTCAGTCAGCCAGATGACGACCCTGGTTTTTTCGTGGGGGTGTCTTTTTTTAAATTAAAATTGGAACACTGCTGCCGTGGATGGCGCGGTCAGCAGTGTCCGACGGCATCGCCAATGACGGGCATGCGCTGCCAAATAAAAGAAAAGATAAAAACAACACAAGGATAGGGACACATAAATGCAATAGACAAAGAATAAACACATAAATTTAAAAAAACAAACCAACAAGCAGATCGTGCCATCCCAGGGTCTAGGGAAATGCTCTATGAGGACCGGGCACAACGTATAACGCCGAAACCAACGAGGTGCCCTGCCTCAAGTGGGTATTGTATCTTTACAACGCTGAATAGTTGAAAAACTTTATATATTTTTTTTATTCATCATTTTTATTTATTTATTTATTTATTTTTTTGACAAAAGTGTCACTGGTGGCCTGAAGTCACTCAGTGACCTAAAAAATATACGTTTAAAAAAACAAAAAAACAAAGACCAGTTAGACCAGCTGACTAGGTGAATTTTGCCTGACAGTATAAAAAAAGACAAATTAAAACAATAATACTATAGAGGTGTAAAGAAACTTTGGTGGCATAACAAAGTTAAAAGGGACGAACACAAAGATACAAATGGTTAAAAAAAAGAGAAGCAACAACGCAAAACTTAGTTAAAAAAGACAACACAAGAATCACTGCTCTGGTTACATGACTATCACAGCTTTAAAAAAAACAAAACAAATAACTGCCCTGTGACAAGATCTTGCTCCCCATACTCTCGACAATTCCGAAACGGCTTCATCAACTCATAGGAACTCGTCCGTGTAAGGAACAAATGACGTCTGCTTACTAAGTGAATTACAACCGTTCCGTCAGACGTCGGGGGGTAACTTACACAAGAGACCGGTACCTGATTAGGCCACATTCGTCCGAGTCAAAGCTACAGAGAACAGGACAGTCCCATAGAGTATCACAGCAATTCCCATTTTATTTACATCACACCGAGGGGGCAGAAGCGGCTACATCGACCCCATAGAACGCATCCATGTGAGGAAGGACCGACGTTTCTGCTTACTAGGTGAGCATGCTCGAACCGTTCAGACAGACGTCGCTCACACATCTTTATCACAGAAATGCACCAGGTGTCACAGGTTTATCACAGGTGTGCACCAACCGGTGGATTAGATGCAGAATAAAAAGCTAAAATCAAAACATAGCAGACTATCACAAACGAGAATTCTACAAATCACAGAACGATATCACTTTTTCGAAACCTCCGAATTCGAGTCACGATTTCGATATTCACACAAGTATGGATACTAAACACATTCGACGTTACAGCCAGACATTGGGGCGTAAATTACAAGCATTTAGCAGACAATGGTATTTCTCACATACGGTAGAAACTTCTGTCGATCCTACAACGTTCGTCCGCGTCGAAAAATTTACCAGAGCCTCGATTAGCCTGCTCGCCGAAGCTAACAGTTACCGCCGAGCACGTAGTCTAAGACTGGGCGAGGGGTTAGATATATGCCCGGCGGGTGTCTTATTGTTACTTAACCTAAATTTATATTTTTTTTTAAGACACCTTCCATCAGTCTGATCTTGCTGAAATTTCTACACACGATAACTATGTTAGAGCCAAATAACATATTTTTTGGTAGGTGTCACTCAAGGGATTGGTCAAAAACAGGCACCCTCAAAAATTCAATTATTATTAATTTAGTGTAGTGTCATTTACTACCATTTATGCCAATGTAAAAAAAATGCCGTGAGCAGCGGGGCCCCATCACGAAAGTCGAATTTTTCATTACATCTTCGGTATTTTTACTATGACTAAATGTTGTTGAAAGGGTACTGGCGGCTTGTCATTTTGGTGTTTTCAAAATTGATGGTAAGTGTCCGGCTGATCGGGGCTTTAAAAAAAGGGTTAAAATTTTAAGAGCTGCATTTCAGTCAATTTTATGTCGATAGCAGTTAACAGGCAAAAAGCCAACACAATTCGTACGAGAACATCCCTACCCATGCTTATCCGCAAATAGCTTTTGTGTTTTATTTTTAAATATTAAAAAAGGACCTTAAATAGTGAACTGGAAGGCCTTTATGAAGATATTTTTTCGTTTCAAAAAATTCAAAATTTATATTTTATAAATAAAAACTGACTTTAATAATATTTTTTCTTTAAAATTACAATATTTATTACGGCTAGTTCACTTTTTTTTTCTGAATTTACCTTACCTACTCGTATTAGTATTAAAATAAATCATTTTAACCAGGTATAACAATACCATTGAATTTCGATATAAAAATGGGGGAAATGGGGAAAAGGTAATGTGGAATCCCCAAAAGGCACTAACTGGATACTAACTCAATACACGCACAAAATTTCAGCCCTCTAGTTTTACTTAGAGAGTCTCTAGGCGTGTTAGAAAAAAAAGAAAAAATCAAGGAAATATTGGCGTAAAAATCGTGAGGGTAAGGGTTAAAAGTTGAAACCTCCAAAAAGCAGTGGCTGGCTATTAACTCAACCTATACACAAAATTTCAGCACTCTAGGTTTATTTGAGGAGATTTTGATGCGAACAAAACTGCTAAAAAACAAGAAAGTAATGTTTTTTTAAGTATAAAAATGGTGGGGGTAAGGGTGAAAAGTTCAACCCCCCCCCAAAAGACACCCCCTTTTTACCAACTCAATCCGAATAAAAAATTTTAGCCATCTAGGTTTATTTGAGGTGGTACAAACTTTGAAAACTCGAAAAAGCATGAAATTGTAGCTTAAAAATGGTGGGGTCGGGGGGAACATATTAAAACTTCCAAAAAACAGACCCTAAGTACGAACTATATCAACATACCAAACTTGAATCCTCTACGTTAATTCTGGGGGCTGTAGGCATGTTAGATCCAGCCAACAAACTTTTTTCCCCCTATACTCCCTCCAGATCACCGCAGGAAGCTGAATTTTAGATATGTTGTAGACAATTGACCGAAACATTATTTTCAACCGGTTTGGAACACTTTTATTGTTTTGTTGCCCCCCACCTCCCCCTTAAAAGTTGGGTCGAATCCAAAATTTGCCCCAAATTTGACCCCACTTTGATAGTATTGTTGTGCATCGGAATGAGCCTCACTTACCAAATTTTAGCTCCTCCCTTCCATGGAGGGTGCCCTATACATGTCAAAATGTAGCGGGAATATATATATATATATATATGTATATATATATATATATATATATATATATATATATATATATATATATATATATATATATATATATATATATATATATATATATATTCCAGCCACCTTTTAATATGTCTAGGGCCCCCTATGGAAGTTAAGAGATAAAATTTGGTAAGTGGAGCTCATTTTCGAGGCACCTCATACTATTAAAGTGGGGTCAAATTTTGGGAAAATTTTTGATCCAACCCAACTTTTAAGGGGATGATGGGGGGCGGTAAAACAATAAAACTTTTCCAAGCCGGTTGGAAATAATGTTTCGGTGAATTATCTACAACATATCCAAAATTCAGCTTCCGAGGATGATTTGGTGGTAGTAGAGGGGAAAAAAAACGATTTTAGCTGGATCTAACACACTCCCAGCCCTCCAGAAGTAACGCAGAGGGTTAAAATTTGGTGTGTTGATAAAGTTCGTACCTAGGTTGTGCTTTTTGGAGGTTTTAATATTTTACCCCACCCCCTCATTTTTAAGCTACAATTTCATGCATTTTCGACGTTTTCGAAGTTTGTACCACTCACACAGGTCACCCAAATAAACCTACATGGCTGAAATTTTGTATTGGGATTGAGCTAGTATCAAGGGAGTGCCTTTTGGGGGTCTCGACTTTTAACCCCAACCCCCACCATTTTTATACCAAAAAGAACATGATTTTTCTTGTTTCTTTTAACAGTTTCGTTCGGGTCAAAATCTCCCCAAATAAACCTAGAGGGCTGAAATTTTGTGTACAGGTTAAGCTAATAGCTTTTGACCCCCCACGATTTTTACGCCAATATTTCCTTAATTTTTTTGCTTGTTTTCTAACACGTCTTGAGACTCTCTAAGGAAACCTAGAGGGCTGAAATTTTGTACGTGTATTCAGTTATTATCCAGCTAGTACCTTTTAGGGAGTCCACATTACTTTTCCCCCCACTTCTCCCATTTTTACATCGGAATTGAATGCTATTGCTAAATGTGTTTTAAATGCATTATTTTTATTCTAAATACAAGTAGGCGAACAGTAATTTTAAAAAATTTAAAAAAAGTGAACTTACCTTTATAACAAATGAAATACATACATATTAAGTAATTTGAAAATGTTATTAAAGTCACTGTTTATTTATAAAGTAGGAATTTTGGATTTTTATTATTTATAAAATAGAAATTTTGGATTTTTTTGGAAAGAAAAAATATCTTCATAAAAGCCTTCCAGTTTACTATTTAAGCTCCTTTTTTAATATTTAAAAATAAAACACAAAGGCATGTGGCGGATAAGCATGTGTAGGAACGTACGAATTGTGTTGGCTTTGTCCTTGCTAACTGCTATCGGCACAAAATTGAAATTTACTGAGATTCAGCCCTTAGAAACTTAAAACCTTTTTTTAAAGCCCCGATCAACCGGACACTCATCATCAGTTTTGAAACCACCAAAATGACAAATAGCTTGTGGACTTTCAATTACATTTCGCTTGTAGACACTCAATACCGAAGATGAAAGGAAAAATTCAACTTCCGTGATGGGGCTCCGCTGCTCACGGAGTTTTTTACATATACATATAAAAGAATTTTAAAAGGATGTGAAATTTAATACATATACCGTGTGAGTTTTTTGAGAGAATTGCCATTTTTATTACAGCCAAAGCGTTGATTTAATCGAAAAATTGTTCAAACAAGAGTTGTGGAATACGACGGGGGCAACCGATTGCTATAGTCAGGAGCTTTATAGCTGTTATTGTTTTTGAGCTATGATACAAACTTATAGATTTTTAAATGAGACAACATATTAATTTTTCTATAAAGCTGATCTAATGCATTAATTAACAACATAAATGAGTAAAAAATTTTTTTTACCCAAGTTTAATTTTTGAATTTTTCTTTATCAGTTAGGCGGTAAAAATATGCATAAGTACTTGAGGCTACTTCAACCGATAGTGTTCTGGTTGGTTAGATTTCTATTACCTCCAAGAAAAGAACCTTTTCCAGTACCATTTCTGTCATACAAATTTGACTGTAATAAAAATGGCAACTCTCAAAAAACTCAAATGGTATATGGTATTCTTCTTTTCTAATACACAATAGTCCTTTACAGCACGATAATTTTAGTTCAAGAATTCCATATTTCTGATACTTGTAATATTTAAGTGCTAGCTCGATTGGTACCGGTACCAGTATCATTGCTGGCAATACTTGTGGAATTATAAAATAATTATATTATGGTATTTGACATCAAAAGGTGATATTAACCTAAACTCATGAAATTATTTTTGTAGAAACCCAATATCTACTTAACTATCATTGATCAGAAATTATTAAAAATTTAATTTTGAATTTGAGTTTAGTGCAATAAAATTTTAAAGTCATCATGAGGAATGATATGCTACCCCGCACTGATCGGGCGAAGCTTTACTTGACTGAAAATAAATCGTTTATTATCAAAGATAGCAATGGCAAGAGATATAAAACAAAAAAAAAACCCACTAGTCTAGTAAAAAGAAGTTTAATATTATGTATGCAATTTTTATTATTCTGTAGCTTGAATATGCATCAGGTCAAAGTCTGTAGTAGTTTTTTAAGAGAATGAAAACCTTCTTCCCTCCTGCCGACTTTTTGAGTGACCTCGGCGTTGTGATAAGACATTTTCGCGGAGAGATTCTCTTTTACGTCATATGAAAGGAAGAGTGCATGCTTGGGAACATCAGACAAACAATAATGGTTAGATGAAAAATAATCAGTTTGAATATACCACTAATCAGTCGGTAAATAATGGGACACAAGTGAACAGCGCGGAGAAGAAGAGACTTTCAATACAAAGTGAATCGTCAAAATCTAATGATGAAAATGATGATAATGAAACCGAATATAGTTTTGAAGCAAGAAATGACATTGAAGCAAAGGAAGATAAAGCACCAGTATTTCAAAATCAACACGAAAATGATACAGATCTATCCAAAAGAAACTTGAATACTTTCGATGAAAGTATGATGGCTGCAGCAGAAGCAATCAGAAGTAAATTTCACGCTTTAAAAAACTCGCATAATATTCTACAATCGGTAAATGTCGAAGATAATCGATTTGATGAACAAAAGCATTTACCATCGCCTGATAACTACAAAGAAACAAGTTTTACTCCAAAAGTGGCTGGTCTCTTACAAACTGCACTAGACATATTAATGATCAAAGAGCTTCAGAACGCATGCGCAAAGGATGAAGAACAAGAAGATAAAAATTCAGAAGAAAAGGAACAACCTTTAACATCCAACTCAATAAATGGGGGAGCTAAACGTTTCAAATATGATGATGAAAATGCTAACCTTCATAATGGCCATTCGAAACCTGTTGATGAAGAAGAATATTTTGATGACCCGAACCATTTAGTTGATGAACTAAGAAGTTTAGCAACTCAGACGCAAATTGGAGAAGAAATGGTTAATACTATATGTAATTTAATGGAAAGGAGTCATATTATAAATCCCAGCTTCGCGGATTATATCGAAAACGAGAAAAAACGAAGCCATTTTAATAATTTAAAGGAAAGTGAGATTGGAAAGCGGATTATCTCAATAACTAGGGAATTGGAAAAGCATGATATTATTGAGCCAGTGTTAAAGTATATATCAAATGATGGCGAAGACAGCGATGAAAAAACATCTGCTAGCGATAGCGAAGATACTGCGAGCGACAACGAAGCTGATTATGACGAGAATACAGTCGCCAACGATGGTGATGAAAAAATTTCAGGTAAAGGGTTATACTTACGACCCTATAGAAGATATTAAAATAAGTTATCAACATTTAATAAGTTGTTAAAAAAATCTTTATAATTTTTCCAACAGCTGTATGTTAATTATTTAATAAAATATTTTACAATTATGTGAGTGTTGTTATTTATTACATACCACAGTCCTTAATTTTAGTAGTTCGTTAAAAAAGATCACCGAAATGATTGTTCTTACAACGAACTATGTAATGTGTATTTTCTGAGCTATTAAAATAGGTAATGTTTTTACTTGCTCCTGAATATAGGCAATTAAATTGCATTGTTCCATTGACGTATACATATACATTGACGTATATATCTGATACAATAGAACATATGTGCAAACTATGTAAATCTTGCCAATAAATATTCACCCATATCATTAATGATTTGTTAAAAATAAAGTATCGTCGAACAATAATGATCTAAAACTGCTGTGCAGGAAAGGGTTAATTAATTGAATGCAGCTTAACTGCGAAAAAAAATAAAATTTCGTATCCCAAATTAAAGTTTTTATCCGCTCTTGAAAGACGACGACAATTATTTTACTTTCCACCCTGTATACGTATTTATGTATTCTAAAGTATTAAATTGCATAAAGGAATGTTACGTTTTTTTGCATTAGAGATAATTTTCAATTCGTTTGCTTAGAAAATAATATTTATATATATAATAATTTTTATTATTTACATATAGTAACAGATAATTTTTAGGTGTTTTTATAAAATTAGACTACAAATAGTTTAAAAGCAGACATGGGTAATACACAATCCAAATTACAATTTTCATCATATGGGTATATATGGGTATTGTTTAAATTGTCTACAACTATCGATTTTTTTATTAAAAAATGTTTTAAACTGTATAAATGCTTTTATTTAGGAGTAGAAAGGTTAACACAACATTAATTTTTTAATCCTAAAAAGCGTATCTTAACATAACTATCTAGGAAACCAGAATTTTCCTATCAATTTTGAGTGCTCAGTTTATAAAAAATATGCTAGTTTTATTACACAGAAAGAAATCGTTTTAATTGTAATCTAGTACATTATCGGTGACTAAACATTTTACGTTAAATGAATATGTAGGTTCTTATTCGAAATAAATTTTTAGTATCAATAATACTATTCTTGAAAATAAATTTTCTAATATTGATAGAATTTCCTATTTTTTACAATCAAATTTTCATTTTGGTATAAATTTCGTTTATAAAAATTTAAACAAGTAGGTACACTTGCTACATTTGAGATGTATATACATATGAGATATATACGATACGGTAACGTGTGGAATGCACTTCGTCAGCAGTTTGCTATATGTGATTATAACTTTGTATCGTTAAAAATACACATAAATAATATTACATATACTTACATAGTTAAGAAATTATTTTTTATAAAATATAAATTAATACGCTATAACGTGAACTTTCTATAGCGTGTACCTTTAATTTCAAAATTAATTTTTTATAACATTGATAACAGTTTTAAAACTTATTACTTTTGCTAGCAAAAAATCTGCATATGAATAAAAACTAACTTTATTTCTATAAATAGTCGTTTATTTAAGTTACATAAGGTTCATAATAGCAAATATACATACACAATTATGTGAATTTTATATCTAATTATAATATTCGAGTAATGCTTGTACTTAAAATAAAGCAAATTATAACATAATTTTTATTTTTACATATTAGACTGAAATTTTCGTTCGTAGTATTAGTAGCAACATATCTGTTAATGATGTCAGTAAAACATACATACACACGACTTATTTAAGCAAGCTCACACCTATAAAAACCAGTTTTATTTTAAATAAAACATTAATTACTGAATTCTAAGCTGAACAGTTTGACTCTAGACTTCGTACAATGAAGACCGATCCAGCAATTGTTGACTTCCAAGGATTTCCAAATTCAACAAATGGGAAATTCTACATAAAGGAATTGGCTGTGTTGAAATTCGATTCTTCCGAAGAAAATTGTGGTGAAGATTATATACTACAACACTGTATTTTCAAATCACCAATACCGTTTTGCGGATTAAGTGAAAAAGATCAACGCACAGCTCGCTGGTTACGGAAAAAGCATCATGGGTTCTCCTGGATGGATGGACATATTGAATACGAGGAACTACAATACATTTTAATAAACAATCTACACGGAACTCGAATCATCTATACGACAAGAGAAGAAAAAATGTGCTATTTGAAACGACTACTACCGTCAGCGCCCATTATGAACTTTGAAGAAATAACAATTTGCCCCAAGTTGAGAATCATAACATCAACATACACTAGTCCTCGATGCGGCCATCATCCCGGAGCAACTTGCGCCATGGAAAATGTCATATCCATATACAAATATTATTATAATAACATTTAGACATTTTTATTGTAAAAAATATTTCTTTTAAAATAAATTTATTAAAATAAGAAAAAAAAATAAAAAAATTAAAAAATAAGAAAAATAAAAAAAAAATAAAAAAATAAAAAAAATGTGTTTTTATTTAGAGGAAAACCTGTATAAACCTGTTTTCAGATAAAAATATACAATCATATGATAAAATTCATTTTTTGTGTATTAGACAGAAATCTCCGCTATTAATGTCAGCATTCCTGTTAATGATATCAGCTGACAGTTTAAATCTGTTTTCAGATAAAAATATGATAAACTTATGAAAGTAACGCCATCTTTTCATGGAATTTTGAATCTAGGTACAGAGTTCGCGGTAGTTCAGATTAGCAACGCCATCTTTTAACTATCGAAAAAAGGTTTTCGATACCATCTATTGACAATTTTTCAAACTTACACACAGGGATCGCTAGTATCCAGACTATGAGAGTCATCTAGCTCGAAGGTGGCTGCGCCATCTGTTACGGAATTTTTTAATTCTTAGGTTAAAAAAAAATTTGTTAGGTTAAACCAAATTTTGTTGGGTTCTGTTAGGTGAGATCAAGTTCCATTGGGTTCTGTTAGGTTAGAAAAAATTTCACTAGATATCGTTAGGTTGGAGACCAAATTTTGCTCCACCCACCTCCGGAGGCTTCTAGAACCGCCTCGGTAGTTTTGCCTCCTGCCGAAGTCACTCAAAAAGTCGGCAGGAGGGAAGGAGGTTTTCATTCTCTTAAAAAACTACTACTAAAGTCGAATTTAATTTTTTTTAATTATTATTACGTTTAAACAAAATTATTACGAAATATGTGGGTGGAGGACTGAAAACAAAGGCGATAATAATAATCAATAAATATTGATTTCCAAAACACCAGAACATGAAAATAATAATGACAAATTTACTTTCACCAGAATCCGGGAAGTGTTTAGAAAATAATTAGTTGAAGTTGACAACGTAATTGTAAGACTTTCCTGTACCGTTTTTATTTTCTGAAATCTGCTGAGGGAGAGGAATGGAAGTTAGTATTCGATAAGAGATTGGCATATAATGGGCATATATTAGCATTTATGAATAATAACAAAAAAATTTGGGGGACAGGTCTACCCACACTGTCAACTTCCCACTGGGTGTCCTTAAAGACTAGAGACTACTGTACATAAATAATTCTTTTTTTATTTCAGGCGACTCCTCCTCTGGGCCCCCGATAAAGGCTTTGGCTCTTGTGCCATACCGGGGGCTTCGCCTTCTGTACCTAAGAGTGGGGGCTCCACCCTTATCAAACAAATGATAACATCATTTGTTCTCAAGATATGCGAGACAAAATATATTTTGGCAAGAAACGAATTTTTTAAATTTTTCTTATTTCGTTTTTTTTTTTTTTTTTTTTTTTTTTTTTTTTTAAATTTTGTAATAAAATAGTGGCGTTTTTGACATCAAGGAAGGTTCTTAAGCCATTATATAATAATGTTATGGTAAAAAATCCATATAATCTATGTTATCTTAATAAAGTTAATTCCGTTTTGTTACCACAAAAAACAAACCGCTAATCCGAATTTGCTGAAAACTTTATCCGGTCTTCATTCTTTGATTACGCATCTAATGAAGTCCGGAGTTGATATCATCATTTGTTCTCGAGATATGCGAAACGAAAAAAAATTCACGAACGAACGAACGAACGAACGAACGCACACGCAGACATCACGCTAAAAACGATGGATGCGGATTCTAGTGACCTTGAAACGTGGAGATATGTCAAAATTAGCGATTCGTAAAATCGGACCCATTACAATGACTTCCTATGGGAAGTTAAAAAGCCAATGAAAAAAACCATTTCTATGGAAAGTTGTTGAAAACAAAATTGTTTCAAATTAAAATTTCTACAAATTATATTTTATAAAATTTTTCGAAATTTTGCCTCTCAGGGCAGAAAGTTTCTATTCCAAATCACCTTCAACCACTGTGATCCCAATCTAAGAAAAATCGATTTACGACTTGATGTATCCTACGACTCTCAATTTGCTAGGAAATTTCAAAAATTTTACAGTTCTAATAAACTTAGGGTCCTTTAAAAGAAAAAAAATGAAAATTGTCCTAAATAACGTGACTTTGAAAAAAATTTTACCCTTTAAATTACTGAGACTTTCTATTATACTTTTCTTCACAAATTTCATCAAAAGTTTCATAAATTTTTATAGACAAGACACCGAAAAATCAAAATTCTAGGGAATTATATGTGCTATGATATAAAATTTTTAAAACTAAAATATTACAATATAACATTGTCTCCTTATTTCTAAAAGAACTGTGCCCCATTTAAAAGGGGGTTTTGGGCCATGAGCGTGCAGAGTTAAATTGTATGTTAATATAAAGTACTAAGTTAGTACAGTAACAATCTGGTGTTTTTATATCCTTGAATGCGTAAGGTTATAGAGGCGGTTCAATTGTGTGATTCTGAGATACTCAAAATTCTGTTTTATTAAAAGGATTTCTTTTTGATACCTATCATTAAGACACCTAAGTCTTCTTGCGTCCAAGGCACCTCCTCATGGTGACGGTGGAAACGGTCAGAATCACAGAATATATCAGAAGGAACGCAACTATCTCTTTTCTGTAATCACCAGTGTGCATTTCTGGGCACGTTAGGCTACTTAGTAGTCATTCATTCGGTAGCAGTCGATGAGTGTAGTTCAATTGTTGTCATTGTATAGTCATATTGTCACCGTCGTATTAACACGGTATATGTACCACATACATACGTGTGTAGTATTATGTTGTCTAATGTCAATCAAGAACATCTTAGGACAAATGGTAAAAGAAAATAATCTTAATCGCAAGCTAAAACAATTTCGCTCAATCACTGATGAAATGTTGACGGATTTTCCTGTTTTGTCAGAGAAAGATGTTTATTTAATATCTTTGGGACGATACCAAATAAAAGAAGCCGAAGCGTATTATGGCAAACACATAGCTTCTGATGATAGATTTAGAATTGAAATATGTACCAACACCGATGCAATTGATTTTGCTGCTTAGGGGTTGACAGTAATAGATTCATTATTTATTAAAGGAAGAATTCAGTCTCGACATATCAATAAAACAAAATACTATGTTTATGTATTAGCAGAAAAAAACTTAGTAGGCTAAGATTCAATAAAAGGTTACTACTGTAGTTGTAAAAATGGTGCACGAACCATAGGTATCTGTGTTTACGTAATAACTATAATCTGGTTTTTAGGTTATGTTAGACATCACAATGTACAAGTAACTTCACCATCAGAAGATCTAGAGAACATATTCGTAAGATCTGATGGTTCAGATGAAGATTTTGAAAAATAATTGTTATTTTTTAACACCCTGTAAACTAAGGCGCATTCGTTAAACAGCACTAAAAATATTTTTTGGTAATGCACTCCTCTAAAGTAAAACACTGCTATGGATATTATCCCCGCACGCCATATGGCCCAAACCGGGGCATGGTTCTTTATTGCATATATTTTTATAACTTTTTTGTCAACAATCCAATTATTCAAGTAGTGTAGTAAAAGCGTAGATGGACCGTGCATTTCGGGTAGGCGGCAATTTTTTTTTGGAAGTTGTTGGGGGGGGGGGGGTCAGTGATGAACGTAAAACTGAGTTTTCGGGATTGTCGGTGTTGTCGTTCAGCCGCCATCTTCGAAAAAATGTCGAATTATTTTTCTTCGAATATCTCCAAAACCGTTAATCTGACAAAAATTCTGTAAACACCTTTTTGGTAGGTATTTTCATTTTCTACAACTTTTGTAATTAACTTTTTAAGTAGAAGAATGAAAAGAATGAAAACCTTTAAGGTCAGATAACTTTTCTATTTTTTACCCGACAAAAAAATTACTTCTTATTTTTTTTGTAGAATGTTTCTCGACGAATAATTTGAAGTATTAAATTTAATTATCGGGCTCCTAGTTACTGAGTTACAGCTTTTCAAAAATAAGTAAGTGAAAATTGTAACTAGAAAATTGTTGATTCTTTTAAGCGATATTGAATCAAGCATATCATTATTTTATTTTATTTGTTATTTTTGTTTGTTAATACGATATTACTAAAAATATTTACTACACATTAACGCTTCTCCACACTATCCGTAGTGCTTAAAGCCTTTCTTTCCAAAACTGTTATTGGGATGTATGAATGAATAAGTGAAAGCTGTAAGTGGGCCGGGATTCAAAACTCCCGTCACATATAGGTCACCAAAACGGACTCAATGTACTCCACATTCTTCAAAAGGAACCAGCTAATGCCCAGCTCCTCGTAGAAACTTAGAATTGCACCAAAATCAACTCTCCTGATGTTCTCCGAACTCAATATTGGAAATTCAAGATTTTTACGTCTTAACGAGGACAGTGCTTCGCAAGAACATTAGACATGGGGCAAGAATTCACCTCCAAACCACGTCTGCGGCAAGAAAAATTCTCCCCTAATCCCATGGTAACCAGATGCTTATTTAGGATATTAATCCGCGTGAGTTTACCTGTTAATCGTTTCGAATGTACCATGCTCAAAGATTACATTTTTTCTCCCGTTTTGAATTGGATCAAACTGTAAGCTCTAGGGCCTGTCTAGTTATCTGGCCAGTGTACAAAGGTTATACAGAGATGAGTGGAATATTTAAATTGTTTTATTTTAACACCTTAAACCCTTATTAATAATAAATCTTATCCATTTACACTTCACATCCATTTACATGTTCAGTAAAAACGCTCACTTTGTAAAAATGTTTTACAAAATTCAATTGTTTAACTATGTATAATTAAGCGCTCACTAGAATAAATTACATTTTTATTTAATTTTTGTTACTACTTAAAACCTACATTTATTAGTAGAGTAGATCATACAAAATTTTAAAAAAATTTCAATTCTTTACTGTAGAACATTATTTGACCATATTTTAATAAAATTTTTAGGACGTTTTTATTAATGGTTTTTATTAATAGGCGAAATATAAATGGTTGATTTTTTTGAACACGTTAATTCAAAATAAAATAGATCAATTAAAATACCAGCTTTCAAAATTTTACGCATCCTTAAAAATCTCTAATAAAAGGTACTAAAACGATATGTAGCTGGTGTGAAGAACTGTTAGATATCAATTTTCTTGGCGTATTACTTAATCAAATTAAACTAAATTATAAATATAGTAATAATAATAACAAACTTACGTCCCGTCTTACCTTCGCTGACTCATAAGTAAAGGGCCCGGGGCTGGACCTATTGATTTTGATGAAATTTAAATATGTTGTAGAACACTAAGAAATAAGCCGAATTCTGAGGAAAAACGGTTTGAAGGGGTGAAATCGCCCTTCAAAAATTGGGGTACAAATTTAATTTTTGCAATATATCGAAAACAGTAAGAGATCGAGCAAAAGTTTAATTTGGCGATATTGCTTTTTTTTAAAGAGCTATCTATTGATATGCAATTTGTTCAAATTACATCAACAGGGGTGGTTGGAGATTAAAAATTAGGGGTTAATTTTAGAAAAAAGAGGTGAAAAATAAATAATATAGAAATTTTGTTTGCAGATTTCAAATCTACGTCAAAAAATCTAATTGAACTGTTTTTGCTAAATTTCCTAATATTAAGTCTATGGGTAGTTAACTAGGGGGTGACTCTGTCGAACAGTCGTACTATTTGGGTAATTTGAGAAGTTTTTCTTCATGAAAAATAGTTTGAGGTAATTAAAATAACGTAGAAATGGAATTCTCGAATTCAAAATTAGTAGATAGGCTACGAGAGAGCGGTGACGTCGCAAAACTAAGCAACTTACACTCTGCGAATGTTTGAAATCGTGGAACTTTACGGTACTACATATTCCGAACTGATGAGTCATCAAAATATATTGATGTGCAAACCTTGACCTTTGACCCGGCACGTACCGAGTACATGTATTTAAAATTTGTTGTTGACATTTGACCCCAACACTCGCTCATACTGTTGGCCTTGAAATTCCTAAGAAATGAGTCATTATCAATGACAAAATAAATTCAAGTTAACCCATCTGCGTCATCACAATTTGGTCATCACGATTTGGATTTATGTTAACCCATTACCCCTAGCATTAACATAGTTTTTGAATACAAACCTAACGCATGCCCAGACAGAATTTTAGTACACGACGCATTCGCAGACAGAATTTTAGTACACGATGCATGCGCAGACTGAATTTTAGTACACGACGCATGCGCAGACTGAATTTTAGTACACAACGCCAGCGCAGACTAAATTGTAGAACACGACGCATTCGCAGACTGGATTTTAGGCCACAAATTGATAGCTGGGGTACACTACCGCGTCAAAAATATGGGGATACCCCAACTCGGGAGTGGCCCCAAACTTTTGACACCGTACTGTACTTTAATTTTTAGTACACTACCGTGTCAAAAGCGTGGACCCCCCTAATCAAGAAGGTATCCGATCACTTTTTGAAGCGTACTGTACTTATTTTGTGTACGTGCAAACCTTGGCCTTTGACCCTAACACGCGCTTGCCTTAATTGCGTCATTTTAAACGAAAAGTACACTACCGCGTCAAAAATGTGTGGAATACCCTAATCCAAGGGATGGTCCCAAACTTTTGACACCGTACTGTACTTAAATTTTTCGTACACTACCGTTTCAAAAGTGTGGACCCCCCTCCCGACCAAAAAGGTATCCGATCCCTTTTTTGAAGCGTACTGTGCTTATTACGTGCAAACCTACGCCTTTAACCTCGCTTAATTGCGTCATCTTAAACGAAAATCGGGCGACTGCTAAATTTGGGGGGGGGGGGGAACTGTAACAAGCGCTAGATTTTAAGTCGCAAAACTAAGTTTAGACTCCAGGGTCCAGACTTTAGATTTCTGACCGCTACTGTACTGCCGGAAATCGGATTTCGACTGTACCGCAGAGGAATTTTTTGTATATTTAACCTTGGAAAATCTTTTTAGTTTCAGGAATTTTTATCAGTTTTTTAATATAAACAAACAACCAATATCTAAATGTTTGTTTTAGCTGAATGTTTATTTTAGCAAACCTTGAAAGCAGACTGTAAAACATCATTTAAGAATAACACAAAACTATTTCTAGGATAATTTATTTTTAGCGGCTTAGTGAATCGGTTTGAAATTTTCACAGGGGCCTTAGTATTTAATGAGGAACATTCTACTAAATTTTGAATCGTCTCGTAGCATTTTGAAATTCTATGAAAAATCCTCAGAATGTACTCAGTTCTTGTAGTCAGCTGAGAGCTATAGTTTGATGTATTGTACAACCAGTTGTAGTGATAGCTGTTATTTAACAAAGATAACTATTTATTTACCTCATAGTTTGTTATACAACGCAATTATTCACGAATTTCTAATTTCATGTACTTTTATCTCCGATTGTACCTCCCAAACATCCTTAATATAAAAATTTTAACAGTATTGAGTTGCTACATTTTTATAGATTAGTAGGTATATTAGAGAATTCACATGCAAAATCAAAATTTTTATTAACTAGAAAATTTTGAATTTGCTACTTTATCATTAACACACATATACATACATATTATATAAATATAACGGGTGTATATTTAATATTTTTAATAAATATTTTAGTATACAGGGTGTATCATTGAATATGCTTTTCAATTAGAATAGTAAATATCATTAGATTTTTTCCAATACTTTTATAGGTTAACGAAAGAAACTTCTTGCTATAAAAAATAAGGGAATTTAGGGTAATAATTAAATAAAACGCACAAATTTTTTTTTCAAATTTTATCTATAGAATATGTATACAGAAATTAAATTGCTTAAATATATTTATTACTTAAAATCTATTTATTTCCCATATAAAAATTTTTTAAAAGAATACAATTTTCTAATGAACAAATTTTATCTGAATGAAGCATACAACGTCTTGAATAATATTCATCTCGCAGATTGGAAATCTTCGGTACATCAAATATTTCTTCCAAATTCAAAATCCACGGCCGGTTTTCGGTGTCATCAAACAAATTTGAAATCCATTTCTTCTTTTCACTGCCCTTGACGTATATGACATCATACTTCTTTAATATAGGTTTCAATATGGTATGAAGTTTATTGTACGGAATAAATTCATACGACCAAGGTATCTCATGCCAATTTCGGTAAAGCCAACGGGCAACTCGTTGAAATTTCTTCGACAACTCGTTGAAATCAAACGGTGCCTGTAATATAAGATGTAATATTTCATCTGAATTTTCTGCAGCGATACCAACTTCTTTAAAATAAAATTCGTTGTTAGCTCCTTGATAGCCTTGCATGTCAAGAAACGCCATTTTTATCGCCGCCGTAGAACTGAATTTATTCACACAATCCACAATTTTATATAGAATAATTAAAAGTGGTGGGATAGTTAGTTAATTTGTGGAATGTATTCGAAAATGGCTACTAATAGCTATTGCTAGTTTACCATCAAACTACAAACTGAGAATAATATTCAGCACATTGGTGAGTACCATGTTCTTTTCATTTTAAGACCTAGTAGGAATTTAAGGAATGCTAAATTTTCAGGTGAAATTTGTTGTTGCTTAAAAGTTTTACGTTTAATGATGTTAGGTTTCGAAAGTCCCTTGCTATGTTGACTAGCGGTGGACTGCTCTGAATTGTAAATTAACATGGTTCGAAATACAATTGTGTTACCACGAAAGTATAATTTTCAGCGAAAGAGATGTTAACTCTTTAACAGTCACCGGTAAATAGATAATATTTTTTGTAAGATCAACTATTTTATACCCTTTAATCATAATAAGGTGTATGAGCTGGAGTATAAGCAAATTATATAGCCGTGGTGACGTAACACACAAATGTAGTGGTTGTGTGGCGGTTATGGTGACTGTGTTGCGATTGTGTGGCAGTACTTTTCGTTTAAGATGACGCAATTAAGGCAAGCGTGTTGGGGTCAAAGGCCAAGGTTTGCACGCACACAAAATAAGTACAGTACGCTTCAAAAAGTGATCGGATACCTTCTTGATTAGGGGGGTCCACGCTTTTGACACGGTAGTGTACTAAAAATTAAAGTACAGTACGGTGTCAAAAGTTTGGGGCCACTCCCGAGTTGGGGTATCCCCATATTTTTGACGCGGTAGTGTACCCCAGCTATCAATTTGTGGCCTAAAATTCAGTCTGCGAATGCATCGTGTTCTAAAATTTAGTCTGCGCTTGTGTCGTGTACTAAAATTCAGTCTGCGCAAGCGTCGTGTACTAAAATTCAGTCTACGCATGCGTTAGGTTTTCATTCAAAAACTATGTTAGTGCTGGGGGGTAATGGGTTAACACAAGTCCAAATCGTGATGACCAAATTGTGATGACGCATAATGGGTTAACTAGAATTTATTTTGTCGTTGATAATGACTCATCTCTTAGGAATTTCAAGGCCAACAGTATGAGCGAGTGTTGGGGTCAAATGTCAACAGCAAATTTTAAATACATGTACTCGGTACGTGCCGAGTCAAAGGTCAAGGTTTGCACATCGATACATTTTGATGACTCATCAGTTCGGAATGTGTAGTACCGTAAAGTTACACGATGTCAAACATTCGCAAAAGGGTTCAAGTTGCTTAGTTTTGCGGCGTCACCGCTCTCTCATAGCCTATCTATTAATTTTGAATTCGAGAATTCCATTTCTACGTTATTTTAATTACCTCAAACTATTTTTCATGAAGAAAAACTTCTTAAATTACCCAAATAGTACGACTGTTTGACAGAGTCACCTCCTAGTTAACTACCCCTAGACTTAATATTAGGAAATTAAGCAAAAACAGGTCAATTAGATTTTTTGACGTAGATTTCAAACCTGCAAACAAAATTTTTATATTGTTTATTTTTCACCCCTTTTTTGTAAAATTAAACCCTAATTTTAATCCCCTACCACCCCTGTTGATGTAATTTGAACAAATTGCATATCAATATAGATGGCTCTTTAGAAAAAAGCAAATCGCCAATTTAAACTTTTGCTCTATCTCTTACTGTTTTCGAGATATTGGAAAAATTAAATTATTACCCCAATTTCTGAAGGTCGATTTCACCCTTTCAAGCCGTTTTTCCGTAGATAAAAGAAAATATAGTGTCGTTTATTTTTTAGTATTCTACAACATATTTAAGTTTCACCAAAATCATAGGTCCGGCCTCGGGACCTTTACTTGTCAGATGTTTGTTTTGTTTTCATTTTGGTGTTTTATATAATTTCCTGCAACACTTATTATTTTATAGCTCTGGCCTACAGTTTCGCCTACATAAAATTATCAGAATTAGAGATCTAATTATTTTTAAGTCAGATATCCTGAAAATCCCTTATTCGTATATAATTATTTATAGTGATTGGCTTCGCTCGTTAAATAACTCTTAAGTAGAGAAGCCTCTGGGAGTAAAGTTTTTGTTCCATTCCCACCCACTCCAAAAATTAATTTTTCATTTCTACCCGTTTCCAATTCCGAGAAAAATGGTTAAATCCTGTCCAATTTATCAATTTTAATCTCGTTCGCAGTTTTTATTCCGAGTCCCGAAATGGAGTTACATTATCTTCAATGCCGTTCCCATTCGCTTTCGATTCCGTAAAAGATTCTTTATTTCCGTCCATTTTTATTTCAAAAGTCAACCCGTTCTTTCAAATTGTGACCTGCGGACCTCGACCTCACTATTTTCCCGCCCTAAAGACATTTCTACTCTAAAGTCAGTCATATTCATATCTCAATAGAATAGCTAATTTCCACACTTTGAAATTTTTCCGCAGATACTCATGATGATGGGTTTAGTAGTACTTCAAGTTTCAGCATTTCTTGGGGAACGGAGGCCCTGGTGGAAAATTTTAATCACACTCATTTTTTTTCCAAAATCCTAATAGTGTCTAACAATAAGAGAAAATTTGCCAAGAGCCATTCAACTTTTTAATTTGAACATTATATTTGATGGTTCTGGGAGACAGTTTTGATTTTATTCCAATTTTTAAATTGATAGTCTAAAATTTTGTATAAAATGGTTTACAATATGTATTCTAAGTTACTTATAATGCTTCGCTTCGCTTGCCTAGCTTCCCTTTCTACCAAAAATAAGTAATATTCATAATTGAATGACACATATAATTTTCATAACATTTTGTCGAGGTCCGTCCAGTTGTTTAATTTTGGTTCTATTTGGGGCTCCAGAGTCCTAGGTAATAATTTTGACTTCACTTTACTTTTAAATCAAATATTTCAAAATTCTCTACAAAATCAGTATTTAATTTTCATTTAAATAATAATAGTACAATTATCTGATGTCAGTTGTCTTTTATTCGTAACTATAGAAGTGAATAAACAATTTTAATTTAACCTATAATTTCTCTAACAAAAATTTAAAAGTTTGAATACGTAACTCAAAAATAAAAAGGAAGCAAAATTTCAAAATTCGGGATCCGCTATGCCACCCTTGGGGTGGTCTTCTATTGATAGACACCTCATTTATCAAAATCCGTTAAGCAATATTAGCTCTGTGTTCGTCACCAAATCTTATAAATTTTTTCCTTAATTCTATTATTAATAGGTATACATCTTTCAAAATATATCATTTAAATAAAAAATGTGAACAGTTTTATTTAGTTGTATATCTCACTTACTCATCTTTACAACGCGCAAACTCGATAACTATAAGCCTAACAATAAAAGTTAATAAATCAAATTGTTCGTTAATAAATTTTCTATGAAAAATATAAGAAGCACTAAACTTGTCGGATTGAAAATAGAAAAGTTATTACCCCTGAAAGTTTTCCATCCCTAAATCTTTCATGCTTTCTTGTGAATAACTTATTTCATATCAATTTTTCGACAAAAAGTTTCGAATAAAAATTATTGAAAATAAAATTTCCTATAGAAATCCTCCTTACAAAATTTTTGTCGGACTTACGGTTACAGAGATAATCGACAAATTAATTTTGACCTTTCTTCCAAGGTGGCGGCTGAACGACAACACCGACAATCCCGAAGACTCAGTTTTACACTCACCACAAGTCCTTCTACGAATTTCAAAAAAAAAAAAAAAAAAAATCGCTGCCTACCCGAAATGCACGGTTTGATCGTTTTTGGTGTAGTAAAGGCGACGCTTTTACTGTAGTAAAGGTCCTTTATGTCCATAAAATATAATAATACTATTTTGTGTGTCACATTTTTTTGAAGTTTATATAAGGTATGTAAGGGTAATATGGTCAGTCAGTTAATATGGCCACTTTCTTATATAACTCCGAAACTACGAGGAACTAATTATAGATAACACTGTTAGTCTCAACTGAACAGTAAGCAATATCACTCTACAAGACCGGGTAGTTGCATGTTGTCTATGGGATTTTTAAAAAGAGAAAACGTTATTTGCCTGTGAGGTTATATAGTTGTTTATAAATTTTACTTCAAAGAGATTCAACGCGTAAACTTTCTATTAAATAATTTTGGCATTGAAATAAAGATAAATGTGTTGCATTTGTATTGCTAGTTCTGATATGGAAAGTGTTTTTTATGAAAAACGGATATTTTTTTGATACAGTGGATTTTTTAACAACAGACTCTAACCTGTTAATATGGACACTGTGGCCCAGGAGTTAATAAAACAAATGTTTTAGTTGAAATAATTTGATGTGGATAAACCTGGTCCCAAATCTGATGTGGATAAACCTGGTCCAAAATCTGATGTGGATAAACTTGGTCCAAAATTTAATATGAATATACCTGATCTGACTTCTGAAGACAAGGATGATCTCATATGCCCAAGTTGCGAAGATCAATAATTTACTGAGTATTTTTCTTTAATATTATTATTAAAAGAATTATTTCATTAAATTATTTAAATAAATGTGCTGATTTTCTTAAAATTTTACATAATGTTTATGTGGCTAGAGTTGGCCATATTTTCACCTATGTACGGAGATATGGCCATTTTGCACATTTTTTAAAAAACCAAAAATTTCTAAAAATTAAAAACTGAATCTTCCTAATTTATAATAACATTAATAAACCATTAGTCGTAGAACAATGGGGAATTATTTATTTCCCTCTTTTATTTGTTTTCAGATAATTATAATGCTTCAAAAATTAAGGTGGCCATATTACCCTTACGTACCTTAGAAAATAAAAAGATCACTACCCCATTTAAAGAAAGTTTAAATATATCTGTTCTAATTTCAGTTATATTTGGTATATATGATAATAAGGAGAAACATTTTTTTTAAATATACTACTCAAAACAAAATAAGGGCCACTCATGTTTTGCTGCATAAGTTTATTTTTATATAAGTTACAGTATAAGGTATGCTTACATTTAATTAAGGAACTAATTTTTTACTAAATAAAATTAATTTTAATAAGATTAAATAAAAAATTAAGCCATAATTACATTTTTTTAGGATTTTATCATTTTTATAGTCATATTTACAGTCATCAACATACGTTCACGCTTTGAGTAAAAGCACACATTATGCAACTTTTCGGTGATTTAATATCGAGTATGCCCTCTCCTTTTTAAAACACATTCTTGAAGCCTCCTCGGCATGCTTTCAATAAGATGCCTAACGGTTTCATCAGGAATCTCCTCCCAACATCTTCTCAAGACATAAATCAGTTGTTGTTGGGTGTACACATCCTCTCCGGCTGCTCTGACTCGCCGTTTTAATTGATCCCAAAGATGTTCTATTGGGTTCAAGTCAGGGCTATTTGCAGGGCTATATAAAACCTGTATATTAGCCTCCCTAAGCACAGTTGTCGTCGCTCGAGCGGTATGCGCTCGGGCATTATCCTGCATCAGGATAAATCCGTCGGCCGCTCGTTGTGCAAAGGGGATCACATGGGGTCTGACAACTTGTTCGATGTAACTTTGAGTGGTTACAGTACCCTCGTTCAGGAAAACAAGCTCAGTTTTGCCTTGCTAACTAATTCCACCCCAGACCATGACATTAGGGCCGCCAAATCTGTCGCGTTCATGAATGTGACGATCAGAAAACCTTTCCCCACTTCTTCTCCACACTCTTACACGTCGATTATCACTAAAAAACTTCACCTTGCACTCATCCGTGAAGAGTATGTGACGCCATTCCTCCAAGCTCCATTCACGGTGTTCGCGTGCAAATCTTAAACGGTTTGCACGATGCGCTCCGGTCAGTTTGGTACGGATTACTGGTCTTCTTGAACGTTGTTGGTCTTCATGCAAACGATTTCGTATGGTCTGATTACTGACAACAGTATCAGTAGATCGATGTAAGCGATTTTGCAGAGTACCTGCGGTAACAGTCGGCTCACGTCGTGCACACAGTCGAATGTAATGGTCTTCACGGGCAGTGGTAGCACGAACTCTTCCTGAGCCACGGCGCCGGGTTACACTACCGGTCTGCTGATACCGATTCCAAACATTTTGAATAGCCCTTCGTGAACAACCCAACTGCAGAGCCACGGAACGTTGAGATTAACCACCTTCAATCATCGTTACGGCTCTGGTAGCAGTAGCTTCGTCCATATGGTGTCGAATTCTCGGCATTGTATAAATAAATGATTGAATAACACGCCAAACTTCAAAAAACAACCTCAGCAATCAATAATCTAGCGCAAACTGATTTAAAATCAAATTCAAAAAAAAATAAGTAAAACTAACCACTTGACGCTGTGTGAGACAAAAAACGTTTAAATCTTCCCTTCAACAATAATATCACTTAAACCTAACTGTTATCATTTACGCAATCACTTAATATCATAACAACAGTCATTTAGAAAAGTTATTTTGACGTGGATCGACATAAATCAGTTTTAAAATACAAACTTTCAAGTGGCCCTTATTTTGTTTTGAGGAGTATATAAATAGATCAGAAAAATGCTTACAAATATTAAGTTTACTTTTCTATTTACGCGGTAATGGGTAGCTTGAGAGTAATTTTTATTTCAAAATTACATTTTTAACAGATATAAAATATGTTATTAGGAATTAGATTTTTTTAAATTTTCCAATAGTTGATAAATTGCACTGAAACTAAGGCTCTATTTGATGCTTTTCAAACCCGTTTTTCATCCACTTAGAAATGAAAATTTGAAATTCTACTTCCTAATAACATTTTCTATAACCATTGTCTTTATTCACTGAAAATTTGAAGTTCATACGTTAATTCTTCCCCAAGAAAATAGAAAAGTAAAATCGCCTATTTTTAATGTTTCTTTCATGGGTAATGTCTACCCTCAAGGTAAGGTGACCAGATGTCCTGTTTTCAATGGGACAGTACCGTTTTTCGAAGACATGTCCCGGTGTCCAAACCAAACTTCTCGGGACGCCCATTTGTCCCGTTTTAGCAATATTTGAACTTATACGCTATTTTATGAAAAGTTTTATTCATTATTTGAAATAATTTTTAACTGCCTTTAAAATCCTTTAGTTGGGTTCTTTCGTCTTTTCCCAAATATGAGAGGACGTATTAATTTTGGCAGTATTGAGTTGGGAAGAAGATGCCTAATTGTATTATTCATATTATGATGATAAAATGAACTTGGTATTCTGAATAAAATATTATTACTGATGTAAAAGGTTTGGCTACGATTTCTTTGATAATATCCTTTTGTTTTTTTATCTTCCTACTCCTAACGCAAATTATTCTACCCAAGTTATCGTTTCATTATCAAAGCTCTCCTCACGCTACAGTGGTGGTGGAGTCATCCGCCACCAAATTAATTTTATGGTAGAAAGAAAAATTAGCACGCTAAATGACTTTAAAAACACCATTATTGATTTAAATTTTCAAAAATTTTCCGGGGGTGGCACCTCCTTTTTCTCATGGGAGTACCCCGTATCCCCCAAACCCCCCAGTAAGGTCGGCTGTCGTGTTTTGACTCTTTACAAATGTGATCACCTTACCTTAAGGTATTAAGGATATTAAATTAAAAGTAATATTTTAAATTATATTAGAAAATATATTTTCAAAACGTTTCCATTTATATGATAATAAATAATTTATAAATAATTGAATTAAATCCTTTTAAAAAATATATACAAAAATAATAATTATGTTTAGATATAAATACAAAAATTGGTGTTAATATCCAGATATATTGACACTAGATGCGAATCTACTTTCCAAGTAAAATTTTACGACCAGCACCAATATTTTGTCCAGATTGTGTGGCTCCTTTGTTTTGTCCAGCTTGAAGACCAATTATAGATTCACCAGCACGTAGTTGTTCCTCAGTGAATTCACGTTTATGTTCTTCAGCTGGTTTGGGTCCTAAATATGGTCCTTTCCATTCTGGGTGTCTGTATGTCTATAAAATAAATAGATAGATAAATAAATAAGTAAATCAAATAAATAAATAAAAATTAACTTAACGAAATTATATTTTGTTTAAATTAAGTTTTTGGTGACCTCGTAAATGCATGAAATGAATTTAATATATCCGATAAATAAAAGTAATGTGTGCAACTAATTCCAGAAATCATAACAAAAATTAAATAAATAAAATGGTTAAAAATAGAATTAATTTTGAATCAGTCCTTTTAAGTCAGCGTTACGTATTCACTTAGCACGTTCTATGTAATATAAAATATGCTTATAATATATATTAAAATGTGTATTGGCCTTATGCCAAACATCTTTTACACAATTATCGAAATTTGATGTTACTTTTGATATAGTTATTGAAGATGAAAGAGCGTATTAACGGTCTAAGTGTAACAATTATGCACAATTAAACATTTGCAAAAATTATTATAAAAATTGGATCAAAAAAAAAAAAAAAAAAAAAAAAAAAAAAAAAGAAAATAGCAATCGAAATTAATATTATGTTACCTCTCTTCCAAGAGCATATAATGTTGTAACGACTTGTGGAATGTCTTTCTTCTCCCATAAGTCTACAGTTTGAAAGACATCAATGTCTGGCACACCGTAATCTTTCAAAGCTTTTTGGAACCTTTTAAAACATACAGTAAAATCAGTTAATGAACCAATTCAATAATACAATTTTAAATAATTCTTTTGTTAAATACTTACAAATTAATATTCTCCATCATTTTGAATTGCCCACCACTTGTGTTAATTTTTGGAACGCTACCAGGTTTAAGTTTGTTCATAAGTTCACACAACACTTGGCCATCACGAAGAACATCTTCAAAGGCTTCACCAGGTGGGAACTTTTTACCCAAGACGGTTTCAATCCATTCCTGGCATTCTTTCTCTTGTTCTGGGTTGCGTTTTGCAGCGATCTATTTTTTTTAAACAAAAATCGTAATTATTAATCACATTTTGGTTATCGGCACACACTTCACTATACAATTTTTAATAATAATTCGGTAATTGTTATTTACCTTTGCTCTAACTTGGCGTTCCAAAGACATTTTGTATTATTTGTGTTAGCACAGGAGTATTGTTATTTAAGTGTATTAATGGAAACGTTGAAATTTCTAAACTGGAGTGGCAAATATAACTGGTGGTCTTTTTATACTAGTTTGATGTCACGGCGTCGTTTTTTTTTCTAGATTCATCATTTTCATTTTAATATTCATCCCTTCCAATGAATGTTGGTGTTGGTGTACTCCAATACAGTTAGTTTTCCCGACGTAGTAAAGACGCCGAGTTTTCACCTACGTACGTAGGTGATGCGGCTGGCAGTCGTTAAAATTAGTTATATTATTCAACTATTAGAATATTTCATATTTTCAAACAAATACTTTATTCTCTACAATCATTTTCACCTACGAGATAATTATTAATTCGTGGACAATTCCATATATCAAAACTACGCAATTTTTATTTTTCAAAAAAAGTTTTTTGTTTTTTAGGAAATAAGTTAATTGTTATGGAATGTTAGAATTTTTTTATTCATATTTTTTAAATTCTAATTTAAGTATTTTTATATTTCAATGTGACCTTTGTCTAAAATTAAAATTAAACATTTTTTATAAAAAGCCTAAATAATTTCTAGGCACCTATTGTCTAATTTTTTTTAATTTTTATGTGCTGCATTGTACAATTTGAATTAAAGGGGTAATGGTACTCTAGTGACCAAAGCAACTGTGAAGCTTTGACATTTTCATAACAAAATAGTTATCAATACAAAATCAAATCTAAGGCTTATCGAATATATTTTAAGAGTATATACAAAAATTGTTCTTTTCTTTTTTTTTCAGACGGAACCCCTTTTTCGGAATAGTGTTACGACCAGTGTTGGGCAAGATTTCGAATTTTATTATCTAGATAACAGATAATAGATAACATAATTTAAAATATCTAAATAAAGATAACAGATAATTTAACCGTTATCTAGATAAAATTTTAGATAACAGATAAGATAATATTAATTTACAGAATTAATGCACTAGGTCAGTGTTTCTCAACCGCCGATATGTAGACCGGTGCTGGGCTGCTTAAGTACCTCGCCGGTTCCCACAATCAGAAAGATGTGATAATTACAATAAATTATAAAAATGTTAAAGAAAGGTTTTTGGCGATAAAAATAGCACGTTTTAGAATTTTTTTTATTTATGGCCTATGATAGCACACATCTAGCACAGTAGAGTACAAAATTTTTTGTTTCGAAAAAAGTGCTTAAAAAGTGTCGATATTTTTCTGAATTATATGATTGACCGAGTGGTCGGAAAACGACATTTCATATTACACAACTAAATGTTATTTCAACTAATAACCTAAATGATTCCTAGCTACACGAATTCCATTTAAAATACGCGAATTGCTTTTAAACATTTCGCTAATGTTTAAAAAAGTGTCGATATTTTTCTGAATTATATGATCGAACAAGTGGTCGGAAAACGATATTTTATGTTGCACGACCTAGTATTCTAATTAATGTCGGAAACGGCTACAAGAATTCTATTTAAAATTTAAAATCATAGACATATCTCTAATGCTTAAAAATGTCGATACTTATCTGAATTACATGGTAGATCAAGTAGTCGAAATACGACATTTTATGTTACACGATTAAATATGATCCTAACTAATGGCAGAAATGATTTCAGGCTACAAGAATTCTGTTTAAAATTAAATAACTGCTTTTAAAAATTTTTGTAATTTTTAAGAAAGTGTCAAAATTTATCTGAATTACATAGTCAACCAAGTGAATATAGGGAAATGGTGAATTTAGTTTCAAATTTCTTTTTTTTTTTTTTTTTAGAAAAAATAAAAATGTATTGTTATTATCTTATCTTTTTCTTTCGCTTAATAAAAAGATAATATAAAAGATAACTTCTTTTAAAAATATCTAGATAAAAGATAATAGATAACGAAAACGTTATCTAGATAAAATTTCAGTTAACGTTATCTAGATAAGCACAGCACTGGTTACGACTGTGGTCGGAATATATATAAGTTTCCCAGGGCTTTATGGACCAAACGAAGTAGAATGATAGAGAACTTCAAGGTATATCGATTTAATCCTCATCCCGCTCATTTGCGAGAAGCGTGACATAATTCAAAAATCACCCTTATTGAGTTAAGGGTACAGGCGGTCACGGAAAATGTCATTCTTTTTGCTAACAAAACGACATCACGCTAGATACATAAATGAGAGAACGAGAGAGGTTATGGCTTTATACTGTATCACACTTTTTCATTTGACTGCCATAAGTACTCTCTTTATTTTTAAAACTTTAAACCTTAAACCTTTAAACTTTAAAGTTATGTTAAGCTTCTCGCAAATGAGCGATATGTAATCTCATTTTGGTTAGTTTAAGAGTTATTTAAGTTTATTTTGAGTTTACATACAGTTTCACTTACTAATTTCATGATTCTAGCCTAACTATTAACACTAACGTAATGATATTTTCTATGATGGTACTAAGGAAATGCTTTATTATACCATAATATAAATTCCTTATTTAAACGTAAAATGTACAAATCAGAATTTTTTTTAATTTTATTGGTATAAATTTTTTTCTTTAACTTTGCTAAGCCCTAGCTAAAAAATTTAAGATAAGAAATGGCCTGAGAATCTGTCCCAAACATTTCTTTGCTTTATTCGTTATCCACTCTGTCAGTTTTATTCATATGGTGACGAAATTTCTCATAACTAAATTCTTGCAAAGTTTATAAATGGAAAAATTTTAATTATTTTAATTTTACTCTTAAACTTATTTTATACGTTGAATAGAATTGAATTTTATTATTATCATTACTTACCACGAGTAATAGACCCGGCTACTGTTTTTTAACGAAACCAAATGTTGGCATAACTCGATAACTCGATCATCCTGGACTACCTATACCTATAAAAGCAGTTATTGTCGTTACTGGATTGAACATAAAATTGAAAAATTAAATTTTTTTGCATGTATTATCTGCTTTTTTATTAAAACTATTTAATTTTTTGGAAAGAATTAAATATCTTCAAACGAAATAACTTACGGAGCTTGAGTCAGGAGTCGAATCTTGATGAAGTTCAATTTATCGAATCTGTATTGCTAATTCACTGCTTAGGGCGCTCAGGCCAGAATGAATTAATAAACTCTAGACTAAATAAAAGATAATAGTTATTTGTAAGCGCGTTCTGAAATTAGCACCTTTTAGTAAAATTGATAACCTATTTTGTACATGATTTAAGTACCTACGCAGCTTCATTCAAACGTATAAGCAGTTCGAATGGTCCAACCAATTAAAAGTTAATGACTTCTGACTAAATACTAACTCTGCTGTTACTGGAAATTAACAGGATGAGGAAGCCTAGGATTTAGAATAGCCCGTGAATGGTAATGGTACTTACTGAATGTACCAATAGTTCGTCCAAAGAATATTCTTAGAGAAATCTGAGTATTCCTCTGATGATATTGTCATTCCTTGCAAAATTGTAAATGTCGTAAAAATTGTACGTGTTTGATCAGTTTAAAAATGTAAAGCCTAGGTAAATGTGTTTAAAGTGTTTGTTGGGATTTTTTTAATGTACCTCTAGTCTGCGACGCTTACACCATCCAATTGGCTTTCTATGTTGATGTTTTTTCCTACTCATCCTTTTTTGTTGATATTATCAGATACAAAGCTAGTTTTGCATCTACAGACCTTAACTGCTTCGAAAAGTTCATGAGAAGTTCGAAATTTCACAGTATATTTTTATATCCATTTTATCAAACTATAAAGGAAGATAGATCATATCTTCACAGTCGATATTTATCTTATTTTTTGCAATAAGGTTAATAATTATTCTATTTTAAAAACATTTTTGAACCCGATTTCTGAAACCACTTCGAACGGTTCAAAATGTTCAAAAACGTCATTTCGCTGTACATAACATTTTTAAGTCTTTCTGCTTGGTCGATAACTTTTCTCATTACTTTATTTTATTATTTTTGAAATATTCCCATAAATAATTCAAAAATGATAAGTATAAACACCCAAAATAATAAACACATTTTAGAACTTTACATGCGTTTTTTTTTGGAAATTACGTTTTCTAAAACGATGAGCAAAATAAGTACAGCAATTTTCATCCAGTTAACTTGAAATTTTACCTGTAGCTTTTTAGATAAATTATCAGGAGCGGTACGTAAGATTTTTGAAATTGGTTCACAAATAAATTTTTTATAAACTTATAAGGAACATATAGCGGGGGTGTACCCTTTCGATTTTGTTTATTTTTTGCTATGTTGTAGAGCAATTTTCCAAATATCCAAAAATGGTAACAGATAGAGCAAAAGTTTAAATTGTCAATATTGCTCTTTTATGCAATTTGTTAAAATTACATCTACAAGAGCGGTTACGAGTTCAAATTTAGGGGTTAATTTTGTGAATAGAGGCGACTATCGTATTAAAATATACATAAAATTTGATTTGTAGATTTCAAATCTACGTAAAAAAATCTAATTGACTTGTTTTTGCTAAATTTCCTAATTTAAATCTAGGGGTAGTCAACTAGTGGGTAAGTGTGTTGACATAATCGTACTATTTGAGAACTACTTCATGGAAAATAATTTAAGGCAATTAGAATAATGTAGGAATGAAGTTTCCGAATTCAAAATTCAGTTTGACCAACACTGGAGAAGGAGGTAAGTTACCCTCTAAAAATAACATCCCATACTCCCACAATTTTCAACTAACACTATTTTTGCTTTAAGTGAATTTCTCCCATAATTTATAATCAGTGATATACATTTATATAATACGTATTCTTAGGGCTTTAATTTAATCTGATTTCAATTTTGATCACTTTCTAATCAGTATAACCTTGAATGAAATAGTGTTATATGAAATTGGATGAATTATAATATTTTCCTATAATTATTAAAAAATGGCTTGGAAACAAATAAATTAGAATAAGTAAACTTTTGAAATATTTCTGTAAAGTTAATTACCTCAATTACTACGATTTTTTATTTTCCTTGAACTATTCAGAAAATAATTTAGTGTGCAAAAGAATTTAAAATATTTTGAAGATTATTTGATAATGAAATTTTTATTTTCAGAATGATTTCATTCTAATAGGTGGAAAAGAAAAATGACGATTTGAAAATCAGATATGATTGTTTATTATAATTGAACATTAAGTAGGAGAAATATGTCGTAGGCAATCTAAAGGTTACACTTATATTAATTATAATTTTTTTTTTATCGTAGTATAGTAAATAAATTTTCAAAGAGGCGATGACTTTTTTGCTATTTTTATCTCAATGAATGTTCCAAATACGTGGGCAGTAGCCAATTACGAAAATCTTGATAATAGGCCGTCATAATACTTTCGATATATTTATTTGGCAATACTAAAACAAAATCAAAATTTCCATTGAAGGCTATTTTTGTCAAATAAAACACATTTAAAAAAAAAAATATGTATTGGCAATGGCATATGAAAAAATTCTTTGTCAGAAAGATTGCAAAATAGTAAAAAAATTTTATTATATGGGAAGCAGAGAGTTATTTAGTTATTTTTTCATGCGTATGTTAAATATCCTTATATTTTGCAGGACAAATTCGCGTCTGCTTAAAATATTTCAGGAAATTTTCGGTAATTTGGTAAAAAAAAAATAAGTAAAGTACCTAGTCAATATTCCGCTAACTTGAAGATAAATAATTTATATTTAAATTAGAGCGCTGGAGTGCCAAATAATAGTAAATAAAAAGTTGATAATACTAATTCAAGACAAAACGGGCACATGTTTTTGTATGGTTTTAGTACAGAGGGGTTAATC
Source organism: Brachynemurus nebulosus (assembly GCA_035578155.1). Classification (NCBI taxonomy): domain Eukaryota; kingdom Metazoa; phylum Arthropoda; class Insecta; order Neuroptera; family Myrmeleontidae; genus Brachynemurus; species Brachynemurus nebulosus. The sequence continues at coordinate 1,328,189 of JAPWDM010000033.1, read as the reverse complement.
TGTAAGCACTTCAAAAAATAAATACACCCAGGGTTAGCTCTAGGCCCTTTAGACTCCGGCCTATGGGCAAGCAATGTCAGGGGACAGGAAGATGTTGATCATCCATTAAAATTGGCAAGACAATTTAAGATTTACAAAGGAACATCAATTGTCACATACATAATATACATAGGTACATAGAACCAGAAATATTATCTTCGTTTTTGCTTTAACATGGTCGAGTAGAAATTAGATTGTTCTTTTTTTACATAAGTTACTACATAAATGTTTAGATAATACGATAGTCGCCGCTTATTTGATTACAACGATAAATCGATCTTTGATAATAACCAATGGTAATCTTAATATTCGAATTTTTTTATTGTATTTATATAGGTATTAATATTGCGGTTAAAGATTTAATTAAAACCGGCGGGTAATTTTATTAACTAGTAAATTTAAAAAGCGACTATACTACTGCAATAACATGGATCAATTAATTTTCAAAAACTAAAATAAAACAAAGAAAAATTATAAGAAAAAAATCCATATATTTTAATAAAGTTTTATATCTTAAAACATTTAGTAATTACACACGTTAAATTACAAATTAAAATTCCTTAAATATCCTTTTTTATTAATTGCTACCTTAATTATATAACTAATTAAAACACCTTTTAATATATTTATGTACAATATCAATTTACATAATGAAATCCTTTAAAAGCTAAAATTCTCTAAATAATTAAAACTAACTTTTTTGTTTTAATATTAGATATAAATTTTTTTATTGGGAAATGGATGGATTTTAATAAGAAAATTATAAATTTGGACATTTAATAAGTTTTCTTTTATTTACATTTTTTTTTAGATATTTTTAAATAAAATAAATTATTTTTTTAAAATAAATAATTGTGAAATTTTTCTAGAAAAATTTCAAAATCCAAGTTCTATTGTACTTAAGATATATCTATTTGGTACTAATTTATTACTTTTATTCAATTTACTGTTGAATTAGTTTAACCAATGGAACATAATTATCTTACCAAAAAAAATAAAGGCAAAATGTTTTTTGCAAATTGCACCAAAAAATTTTATTTGACTTTAAGGACCGAACAGATCGATACGACAATTAACCGTAACATAACCACAATTTGACAGAATTGTGGCAGGTGGTACAATGCGGTCAAATTGTGCATTCACACCAATCCCATTAGGTCATAAAACTATTTAGATAAAAATATGACACAAACAAAAAATGATCGGTATTGAAGTGCTCGTACATACTTTGAAATTATATAGAAGATCTATCAACTTTGAAATTATATAGAAGGTTTATAATATAATTTTATTACACAACTTGATCCATAACTAATACTCAAGTAGCACATAATATAATATAATTAAATTCAAGTAGATATTGGTTTTAGACAAAAAAAATTAATACATATTTTGGTCAGTTTGCCATAATTTCCTCTTTTATGTCAAGTATACAATATATGTAGTCACTTTATGATTTTATAACTTTTGCATTAAAAGTCTTTTTGTTCAGGGGTTTAATTATCAACATCAAAATTGATCAGATGGTTGACTGTACACAAAATGTGACCATACTAATATATTAGAAAATAGAAAAATTGAGGACATAGGAGCAATATTTAAATAATTATGTAATTTGAGGAGTTATAAAGAATTGTGATGATCGGAAAAAGAAAAAAATTAGCGAAAATAAATCGGAAATTTAACACCTTGAAAAGATAAACTTTTCGTTAAAATAATCACCATTTTTTTTTTTTAAATTTAAATTTTGAAAAATCCTTCGTTCAGCGACTAGACAATAAAATATACTAATGAAATATTTTTGGAATTCTGATTTCGGATGAACCGTTTTCGAGTTATCATGTCCACCGTAAATGATGCCCAAAAAAAGGCGTTCCTGAAATCTACTCAATAAATCTCTAACACTGACTGACTGACTGACTGACAACGCACGGCCTAAACGATTGGGTCTAGAAGAGTGAAATTTTGCACACAAGTTCCCTATGTAACGTAGGTGAGCATTAAAAAAGGATTTTTGAAAATTCATCTCCTAAGTGGATTAAGTGGGTTAAACACGGAATGAAAATTTGTATGGAAATTCTTCATTTTTGAAGTTAGAGATGTTGTACAAAAATGCTCTATGGCTATTAAAATAAATAGGCCGGTTTTACATCCACATTTAAAGTCGACTTTAACACTAAAGCCAACTTTAAAACTGATTTTGGGTACTGTTTTACAACCAAATTTAAAGCCCTGTTAGTGTAAAAGTCGACTTTAAACTAAAGTAAGAATCATCTTGACTTTTGCTATTTAAAATCGGCTTTAACACATTTGTCTTCGCTGACGATTATAAATAAATAAAATAAAAATTTTATTTGTTTGCTTATTTTCAATAATATTATAATATATTTTTTATTATTTTTACGCCTTAAATTTATTAATATCAAACATTCTTTTTGAGTTAAGCTGGCTAAGCGATTGCTTTTATGATATATTTTATTTATGATATTTCTTTTAAAAAGAAATAATGTGGTTTTCATTTTCAATCTTACTGACAGTAGCGAAATAAATGAAATACGTTTTTCTTTTTTTTTTCGAAATTCAAACACGTTGGTATTTTTGTTTCTATAGTTATTTCTTATAAATGTAAGATTGGCTACGATCATTCATCTATAGTTCGTTTTATCCATGCGACATGACACTTAAAAGTCCTTTAACAAAAGTAAGCAGACCTAATTATTATAAAACAGTGCTAAAAATAAAGTCGACTTTAAATTAAAAGCAGCTTTAGTTAAAGAACCTTTAAAATTGTGAATGCAAAACCGGCCGAATGTCTTATTTAGTAAATCTTTAACACTAACTGACATCCTGAAATATTGCTGATGGTAAATCTCATCGGGTGGGTATACAGCTAGTACTTATATAATTCCGCTATTTTCAAATGTTTTTCTATGAAAAAAAATTAATAAGTATCCCAAAACATCTATACTAATCGATGATGTTAACAGTTTTTACATAAGTATTTATTATGCTGTCAAAAATAATCAAGAAAATGTCGTTATTTCTCCCGCTACAACTGTTTATAATCCCTTAATTCACAAATAAATAAATAAATATATAAATAAATAAATAATTATACTAATTATGAGAATTTAATTCAAGTGTATCAAGTCCTGTAAGAATATTGTAGTTTTTTCACTTTTACCATCGAAAAAAGTTAGGACAGATTTTTACAGCGAAAAAATGGTACAAAAGATTTCATTGGTCATATTATTGTAGGTAAACACCTAAACACGACAAAAATGAAAAAAAATTCGTATTGGTAAATTTAATTGATTCCAGAACCATAGTAACAATGTATTAAATTATAATACGAATTATACTTATTTATTTTATTCGTTAAATTGCCTTACCGTATTACACTTGAGTTTTATATTTTTTTTTTGATTAAATTTTTGTTTTGTACAATTTGAATTTCTTGCCTAAAAGCAATTTAACTCGAAGAACTGTCAACCCAAAAACGCTTCGGCTTCGCTGTAGCGTTTTTGTTAGTCGACAATTCTTCTCGTTAAATTGCTAGGCAAGACATTTTCGTTAGACAAACCCAAATTTATTCGAAAAAATACAAACCTCTCGTGTAATAATAAGTGTTATTTTTCATCCGAAGGTTTCTTTGAAATATTTGTAATTATTAATATTTCTACTTGTATATAATAATTGATTAATTTTTGACTTCATATTAAAGTAATACCGATCGTTGAAAACAGAAACGCGTGATATATCTGGATATATGCTTTTATAACTAACTACATTTATTTTATTTTAAAAAAATTGTTTTTTTTTATATATTGATAGAAATATTATACACAGCCAAAAAATTAAAGAAATTTATGTTTATTTATTTGAGAAATTTTTTTCTAGAAAAAAAATATATTAAGTAATCCCTTTTCAACATTTTTATAAATTAATTTATGTTTATATTTATATAATAACGTTTGCATATATACTATTGAATTTTTGCTAGTAATTGATGTGTTTGTCAATACAAATTTAATTGTTAAATAATGTTAAAAAATCATATTAAATAAGATCTCCCACATTTTTAATTTACTATTTTGACAAATCTGTTTTATTTAAGATTATCCAATTAAGATTGTAATCAATGCCATAATTTCATATTTTACTTCGTCATGTAAATTTCACATCTAATTAAATTTATTTAGTAATCAAAAATATATCTAAGTAATAAATAATAATAACATTAATTTTATTATATTTTTGCATCTTCAATAACTTCATGCCAAATTACATTTAAATTGAATATACATTGGTACTTTCCAATACTAGCCATTTTTATTCTGCATGAAGGAAAATAAATTAGAGTTAAATATATATATATATATATATATATATATATATATATATATATATATATATATATATATATACATATATATACATATATATATATATACATATATATACATATATATATATATATATATATATATATATATATATATATATATATATATATATATATATATATATATATATATGTATATACCAGGTATCCCATTTGGATGTATACATACGATGTTGACGTTAATTTTTAACATTGGATACCCATAAGGAAAAAGTTATCTCACAAGAGTGCTTTGAGCAAACTAATAATACTAATTTAATATTTTAACTACTGTTTCTATAGCTTTACAATAATAATTCAGTACAATAAAGAAATGAATGTCGCAATTTTCGAGTAGTTCACATTTTAATAATATATATATTATTAATATATATATATATATATATATATATATATATATATATATATATATATATATATATATATATATATATATATATATATGTATATATATATATATATATATATATATATATATATATATATATATATATATATATATATATTTATATAGTGGGTGTCCCGGCCGGATGTATACATATGATTTACACGTTAATTTTTAACACTGGATTCCCATACGGAAAAAGTTATGTCACAAGAGTGCTTTGGATAAACATATTCCTATTTTTGGTAATTTTCTTTTATAAAATAATTTTTCTCCACCAAATTATCTGCACTATTTCTTCAACGGAATATTTTTTTTGGTCTTTTTATTATTTTAATATTTATTTTCGAGAAAATAAAAATGCCTTTTTGAATTAAACAGCAGATGACACTAATATTTATTATGTAAAAATGTGAACTACTCGAAAATTGCGACATTCATTTCTTTATTGTACTGAATTATTATTGTAAAGCTATAGAAACAGTAGTTAAAATATTAAATTAGTATTATTAGTTTGCTCTATATATATATATATATATATATATATATATATATATATATATATATATATGTGTGTGTGTGTGTGTGTGTGTGCGTGCGTATACTGGGTTAATATAAATTCTGAAAGAAATTTTGGTTTTATTCTAGACACTGACCATCAAAGTGATGTTTCGTGTTCGTTAAGTATAAAAAACGTAAATTCGGAATAATGGCATTTGAGTCCCCATTTTATGAATTTTTGTCGCTACATGTAGAATAATTTTTAAAATGACATTTTATTTTTGCTTTTTCGTTCTCATAAAAAAAGAATCGCATTTCTTGTTAAGTCAACTAGAGGTAACGCCTAAAGAAGTACGGTATCTCCGACTCGCTGTAAATTGTTGGTAGTTATTTATTCTTTTTCGAGGGGCCTTTGATTTAAAGTTGCCCCAGGACGTAATGAATCTAGTTACGCCTTACAGCACTGTTTAAATAGAATAAACTTTTGTACTTTTATTTAGGTACATAAACTTTTTTATTACGATGCAACAAAAACTGACCATTTATTATTTTGTCGTATTTTTGTCAGTTAGTGTGAGGACAGACCGTGGCGGGTGTCCGGAACGGTAATTAAGAAATTATATTGCATACTTGACAAAAGAGCTCAAACGTGATAAACTGACCAAAACAATACGTATTACATTTTCTTTGTCAAAATTTAAATCCACTTGACTTTAATTATATTCAGAAATTATACTTGAATGTTTGAGTTTAAGTCAAATAGTGGCATATAATTATATGACATCCACTTAGCCCGCAAGATGATCATCTTGATCTGATCCGTTATCAATTTTTTTGTTACTTACAATTTATTACAAAGGTGTATCTACTGGTGGACTTCAATTTGAATTTTTATTTTTTGCTATTCAGAATATATAATATAAATCGAAATGTTACTTTGATATCATATATATATATATATATTGAAAAATTAAGTTTAACAACAATATGTAAAATCGATAAAGAGTAAATGAACACATGTTTTATTTTTATTTTTTTCAAATTCAAAAATTCTTGTAAAAATAAATATGTGACCTAAAAACCTATATATTCAACAAAAAAATTTTTAAGAGAAATAATTTTTAAGAAAGAAAATTAAATTTTTTTTTGCCAGTTTCTGAATGAAATGTTACTTGTATTTCGCAACAGATAAATTTTATTAAAAACAATTTTTTGGGGGTGAAATGTTGGCTGTTTAAAATTAATTCGTAAGCTCATAGTTAAGCGATAAGTAATTCCCAGTATTGTTCCCATAAAACTAACAATTTTAATAGAACTGTACGAATTGAATATAAATCTTAATTTTAACAAAATTTGAATTTAAATTTTGAGCACAAGAAGTAACTTTTCTTAAAATTATGTTCCATCAATTAATTCACTGTTTAGTTTTATTATTTTATACAGTCTAATAATCAAATTAGAAAATTTAGCAACTAAAATCCTCACATAAATACATAATATAATTTAAAATTCTTTTATTTACAAAATGTTTAAATAAATATTTGGAATTATTTTAAAATAAACAAAGATTAATGATCCATAGTCATTGAAAGTTATAATTATCTTAAATGTAGGACATTAAAAATAGAAATATATTAATGTTTTGGAAAAAAAAGATATTACAGGTAAGTAATACAAAATCGAGTTCTATTTACTGCGCCATTAACAATGAAGAAAAAGTAAGTTTTATTTTTTTAACTGTTAGACGTCGCCAAATTTTTCATTTAAATTATCAAGTAGATGTCTGTAGAAAACTATATTTTTTGTACATACGTGGCATGTAAAGCCACCATACGTTGAACTTTGTAGATCTATGACATTAATTCTACCATCATCCATATCAATAAGTTTAGTAAACTTGACCTCAGTTTTCTTAATACACAAGAACAAGTTTCAGATGGCTGCTTCAATTTCATTTATTCTTCAATATTAAAATCTACTAAAATCTAAATTATACGTATTTTCTTTTTATCTGCTGAAAAAGTAATTAAAAAATACTTTGGATGTTAGAGTAAGAATCAAATTTTTTAAATATTTGTGTAGGTATTATTTCTATAAATTTTTTAAAAATTGTGTACTATTTCTCAGTGTCACTAAAAATTCTTTTGGTACTGTAAGTCTTTTTATATATAAAAAAATCTCTAAAATATTTAAAGACATATTACTTTTAGTATTTGGAAACTCAGTTTTATCATCACCCAATAAACATAGTTTTGTAACTATAACGTTAAAATTATAGAACCCAAAATAACACGTTATGTAACCTGCAAGTCACAGAAAACGCACATGAAACTTACAATTTCCCACACAGTTACAGGCCCCTACTTAGGCCTTAAGGGGCCCCGAGGCAGAAAGTAAAACAAATTTAATGTCTTAATAACTTTTTCACTTTTCACTAAAAAAAAGCAACTATAAATTCTAAATTTTGCCGCCCCTAAAATCTGCTGCTCTAGGCTCAGCCTACTCATCCTGCTGATAAATCCACCAATGTATTTGCAATTAGAGATAAAGGGAAAAGCGATAACATTATTATAGTTCACTCACAAAGTCATAATTTATTAAAAATAACAAAAAATGAATAATACTACAGTACCCAAACTCTAAATTAAGTAACTAAACAAACTGTAACTTAATAATATGTGGTTTAGTTCAAAACACACAAAAGATACTAAATTAAGCCAAAATTGAATGACTAACAGGTGTAAACAATGTCATATCAAGAAGAACATCTCTAGAAGTTGCCTTGATTATATTCAATAGGTACATTATTATTTGTAACTAAATATTTAAGTATATTCACATAGTTATTTTTTTTTTAAATTTTTGTTTCAAGTTTGTAGTATATGTCTCAAAACAACCTAAACTGGTAATAAAAATTTTGGGATGCTTCTAATTTTCGAAAAAAATTATTTTGATATAAAATAATTTTAATTTTAATATAGGGTAAAAGACCCTATTGTCGATCGGGGTTATAAGTCCGAACAGTTTTGCCATTTATATCTTAATGAAGTTATTTCTGAAAGAAACCTTTGATAAAAAAAATTATTATTAATAGAATGATTATTTTTCAATTTAAATTCACCTCACATTTAATGCCTCCTCACTTAATTTAAAAAATACATATATATATATATATATATATATATATATATATATATATATATATATATATATATATATATATATATATATATATATCGAACAATTTTTGTTGAATTCGTGAATTTTTAATATGATGGATGATCATTATTCAAAACACATGAGTTATAAATTGTAACATTTTTCACCAAATTTTTAAAGTTATTAGCATAATAAAAGTATACAAATAATTGTTATTAGTCCACTTAAGAGATTAGGATAGCTAAATTAAATTTTATATGCGTTAAATATTATTTGTATGACTGATTCTTCTTGGGATGTGAGTTTTAGAGTTGGGTACGGCATTTTGAGAATTATATATTGCATATCTATTTTATAAACATTTTTAATTAATTTTTGGGTTTAAAACACTTAACTAACCGTTTTTATAATTTTACTTTAATATTTTATTTATTTCAGAACGTAAAATCAATTGAAAAATAATTAATATTGAATTAAAACTTCCAAATTGTTATTTATATACCTATTATCAAATAAAAACGTCAAACATAATATGTATGATATTTATTAGATCTGAAACGACACATAGAGATACAATATAAACTTAATTTAACTGTTTAAAAATTCACAATGGTTATCGGCTAAGTCAGAACTTACACAATGTTTTTTTAAAACATCAGCAGAGAGCGAAACGAAATTGTGATTTTAGTGGTTTATTTTATCGAATATTTAAACCATTCTTGGCTTTTGCTTTGACGTTCTATGTTTCACTAGATGTCACTCTATGATAATACTCTATGACATAGAGCCTCACCTAGTAGTGAATAGAGTATCAAAGTGGCTGGAAGAGAATGGTTCAAATATTCGATAGTAGAAGATTTGTAGTACTGTATGTCATGTACTTTAATGCGCGATTTTTCATAGGGGTCAGTGTATTGATCTTTCAAAGGAGGTTAATATATTCTGTCCGTTTTTTCATAGACGTCAACAAATTATAAAACAAAAACATTAATAAATCAAAATTTTTGGGTTATATTTTCTTAAAAACATATCCATTGGATTAAAAAAACTTGGTTTCATACTTATTAAGAAAAAAAAAATGGGTGTTTTGTTTATTTTTTAATTTTTTTAAGCTAATTTAATGATACAGCTAAAAATAGTGATCGGTCATCGGGTTTCTTACCCTAATATAAATACAGAAGAATTCCAATAGAAGAAAATGTTGGGACCAGTTCAAGGGAAGGTTTATTTCATTGGAATTTCAATGAAATTCGTTTCTTGGGCATCTGGCCGCAGCAATCGTTTATCCCATTTTTACGTACTGTGAAATTGACTTTAGTTTGAATGCACTACTGGTTTTGGATGAAACGCGCAATATTGTTGAAAACATGTATCTAGAATCTAGATGCATGTTGTTGTGTCCAATAAATATGTTGCCAACACCGTCAACATATTGCCAACATTTTGTTATCCGGTCTATATATAACTTTATTGATTCATAACATAAAGGTAACAATTTGTTACATAAAAGTTAAATGTTATGGTTACATCAAATTTGTATAACTTTAGTTATGTAACAAGTGATTCCTGTGTTACATTATATTTACGTTTTGTGTTCACTGGGAAATGTATTATACTTTTAAGTTTACTTTTAAATACAAAATAAATATAATTTCTTAATGGTCGTATTGGTTGAAAGTCAAATTCTTTTAAAACTAAACAGTTGGAAAAGTAAATTTTTTCTATTCTTGTTGAAGAATTCATTCATTACCAATGACACCATCACATTAACCATTATTCACTGGGTTGTTGTAATAATAAATCTACTATCAAGTTTTAAGTTAATTTATGTTTCATTGACACATACCGGGCCGGATTACCCACTAGGCCAAGGTAGACCATAGCTTAGGGGCGGCAGATTTTTAGAACAGGGCGGCAAAAGTTGTAAATTGAAGTTTTTTTTTTCTACTCGTCAGTAATTTTTTTAGAGGAATGTCAAAAAAGGTAGGTAAAGTTACGATTTTCTTATTTTTGAGCAAAAGATGGGAGCGACTTTTTTCACGGCGCCTAGGAACGGCACTTAGGGTTAATCTGGCCCTGGACACATATACGGATATTAAATAAAATTAGATATTTAAGTACATTAAAAATTATAGTACGAGTATACATAATTTAAAGAAAAATTAAGGATCCCTAGAGGATGAAATCGTTTTCATTTCAATGACTTTCCTTGTGAAATATTGAGTTGCCTTCATAAAACATTCATAATAGTGAGAAACAATACATCTATTATGTTTTTAAAATGAATTTCAACTGTCCTAACAATAACAGATAACAATAACAAGTGCACTGACATTATCATTGAACAATGATATGAAATGAGTAAATTTTTAAATTTTTCAGAATACATATTATGAAATTTTTATAAAAATAATATTTTTATATACCTATTTTTTTTTCATTTTTTTCAGAACACATGTCCCACATTTAAGACACGTAATTTTTTGTTGTCTTTCGTAATTCATAGTAGATAGATTTTTGCCAAGACAATGTTTATCATGTTTACAAAAAACAAAAAAAAAAAAAAAATCAAAAATGACTCGACCTTACATTCTATAGAAACAGAAAATATTTTTTTTTTAATTTTATATATTATTTACAAAAATTTTAATTATTTTTAAAATAAATGATTAGCAGCGGCAGCCGTTGATTTTAAATGATCGCCTAGTATGTAACTTGAACCAGCGGCGCCCAAAAGTGATGAAAATGGTGATGAGAGAGCCGCGGCGGCAACTGCAGCGTGGTGTTGATGTGCTGCTGTAACACCAGCTGGTGATTGTAAGTGATGTTGAACTTTACTGGCCGCCTGTTGGACTAACAATGATGCGTTACACGATTGTTGCACCGGACTCATTGACGACCATTTATTGTTATTTACTGAAATTGAGTCATCGGATAATTTACCTGCAATTAGAAAAAACAATATTGAGAAGATCGAAAATACATAATTATAAAAATAGTAGTAAAAAATTTGATCGAGATTAATTTATAAAACAACTAGCTTTGGCATACGACTTTGCCTGCCTTTGATTCAATTTATATGTATGTCTTAGGTTTCAATACTTAAGATCAAAATAAATAAAAATTAAATATTTGCACACTAAGAGAAGACAGTGCTTTATTTTCTCCCGCGGATTAAAATTACTTAAAGGTGGAACGCAAGAATCCCAATTATTTCAATTGTCAAATTCAGGCAACAATCTCTGAATTTATAAATGTTATATACATCCTTAAAATCGCTGCTCCTTTGGCTGTACGAGCTCTTATTGAAAATTATATACTGAAATAAAATTTATGCAAAATCTACATTTTGTAAACAAACTGAAAATCACAGAATGACAAAATCATTTTTGGGACGTATATATTCACTCTGAACCTCTTTCAGATTTCTTTCAAACAGCGAACTTGATATAAACAAAGCGTTGTCTTGATGGAAGGGTGGATGACACAGGTATACCTCATTTCAGTTAAAATTGATCATGAGTTTTCGTTAAAAAATTAAATAATTCTTATATTCGAAACAAATAAATTTTCTATTTTTTTCTAAAAACAAACTGCAAATTTAAAATTTACGTAAATGCAATAATAAAAGAGATAAAACCAAGAAAACGGAAACTTTTTAAATTTAAAGTGACGAAGCATGGTTAAATTTAACTGAAACGAACCATATCTATAAACACTTGACCGATTTACTTTTATTGTGCATGGCTTTATGGCTTGAATTGTTCGCTGTAGCAGGACGATTTTTAGGTTCGCTGAAACAGCAGACGTATAAGCATGTATAAGCATGACACCAATTATTTCAACCAACACTCGTATATATAATTTACATACAGCATCAGGTACAATATCATCATAAAGGAATATAATTTGACTGTGCAAAATTTAAAAACAGAATCCTTTATGTGACTTTATGTGAAACAAAACCAAAATCCATTCAGCGGTTTTCACGTAATAAGTATAGTTATGTTGTGTCACAACTGGTTAAATCAAAATGTAACTTAACTTGGTCTAACTATTGTTAGCTTTATTGGGATCAGTTATTATTGTAATCTGGGTCTTAGGAACTACGCCAGCAAAAATCTAATTGAGATTCATCCAACAGCTTTGATATGAAGAGGTAACAAACAAACAGACAGATAGACAAAATTTCTAAAAAGTATTGTTTTGGATTCTATTCGACTCTAGTACCATTTCTAAATAAATTTTTTGAAATTATCTTCAATGTACAGACACGGTGAGTTTACAAATTTATATAATAGTATCATGATTTCTAAAATCTAAATACATTATTATTATTACCCATATATTTACTGATAAATCTACGTTTATAGTTATTATCAGAGTAAAAGCTGTAAAATTATAAATATTTGCTTTGTCCATTAATCATATAATCTGTAAGTATTTAAATCTGATCATAAGATAGCTAAGTTTAATTTTTACAATTTATTCTCTACAACTTATTTTTACAATTTATTTTCTACATTCAACGACCCAAGATACCAAAAAAAAAAAAAAACGAATCACACATGACCCTGTAAAACCATTAAAAGGAATTTAGCGACGGAAGTTGAAAATTTCTTTTGTTTTTTATATGGATCGTACTCTAAATTGCTTTCAAACTGCTCTTTTGAGATCCGTAATTGCTTCACCAGAAATTTAATTAGTTATTTATAAAAAAAATGTCAGTAAATTATAACCAATTTTCTCTGGTAAATTTAAAAACTAAATGCTATGTATTTTTTTTTTTTTTTTTTTTTTGAATAATTATTAAAATATTGTCGATTTATAAGAATATCAATTTCGCACCTTTAATAAAAAAAAGATGTAACTCAAAAATCAAAAATTTGTGGGAATAAAACTTTAAAGTTTTGCATTTTTTTTTAGCAGTCTTTAATTAAAAATTTACCAGTTGGGCATCTCGCTCACTTTGATTGTGAATTCGAATTCGTGTCCGACTATCGAATTTTACCGATTATTTACATAATTAAAAGGCTATTTATTAGAAAATCTGCTAACACACAAATTTTGAGTTACATCTTTGTTTTATTAAACGTGCGATTTGTCAAAACCCAAATTATCCTTAAATATATACAAACAACATACACATGTATATCTGATTGCCTATATGTTTACATAACCTAATTACAAATATTTATATAATATTAGTAGATTTGAGCGTTACTTTATGGTATTCCATATTTGTAAATAATAAACAAATATTTATATATTTTAAATATTTGTCAAAAAAATTAATATTTAACTTTTAGTTGATTCAAATTGGAAGCAATTTATTGATGTAAAGAAATTATATTAAGAAAAAGAAAAAAACACATTATTTGGTAAAATTTTGATGACTGAGACATAACTGAATGTCTAATGGAACAATTACTGATCTCAATGGAGCAATTTGGGAGCAATTTACCAATAATGAAAAACAAAAAAAGGTTTTTCAACTTTCAACACCTTCTTATTCTTTATTTTCAGACCTATCAAATTTGATATTTGTCTGTATATCTACTTGTCTAGATATCTTTTAAAACCTTTTCTTCAAGCATATAATTTTTTAAGAAATATTTTCATAGAAATTTGTTATAATTGTTCTTCAAAACTAATGACAGAATATTTTAAATTAAATAAAATTTTCGTATTTAAATGGTAGTATATAATTTATTTTTCAATTCAGTTAATATAATTTTTGATATGTTTCATCGAATGTAAATTGTTGCCATTTAGCAAATTAATTTTCAGAAAAATTTTGAAAAATATTTAAATCACTAGAAGCGACTACTCATGAACAGTATAGACTCCTATGTACCTATATATCCTTGATAAATATATTTTTACTGTTGATAAATATCTGTAAATAAAAAAATAAATTTAAATTTTCAAAATAGAATCGGTTAAAAATAAATTCATATTAATTTAATACATGCCACATAAATTTTCTTTCTTATTATAAAAAAAGAAAATTAATAATCCTTCTTTTTGTCATTGGATGATGATAAAATAATTAACTCCCACTGTCTAAATTTAACTTTTACATTGAATCAAAATCTAAAATTAAATTATTTTCAAAAAATACATATTATACTCTGTGTTAGTAAAAGAAAATGCAATGAAAAACGAACTAACTTTAAAGTAGTATGTATGTCAAGTTGCTACATTCGTATATTATGTCTTTGATAACATATTATAACACTTTAAAATTGAAGTAATTAAATCAAATTACAAACTGCAGTAATCGTCCCGTTTGGCCTTGAAGTGACTCATTATAAGTATATTTAGGAAAATTTACCCCACATTAATCTTCAGCACTCATTTGTCGGTTATCAATCAATATCAATCTATTAACAATGTCACCTAGTTGTCAGATGATAGCCTGGACACAACAAACAATTAATTATATTTGCAATCGTAAGTAAGTTTACAACATGTAAGTTGAAGCAATTTGATTTAAGAACCTTAAAAGTTAACAATATTTTAGTAGTGCTTTTGACGAATATTTGAAAGTGTCAGTTTATTGTGAAAGTCCATACCGATTACCTCCTGGTTTGAAACAAGATGATAGTAACAGTATTCATTTTTAGAAAAGTCCCGTGTCTTTTAAAATTGAATTCTTTTATATTATATTCAGGTTGGCAATACGAATGTCAAAAGGAACAAACGTGTTTTATTTTGGTGCTCTAATAAATTTCATTAGTTTTCATAAAAAATTAAAAAATTAATGCAAAAAGTGTTTGATAATCATTTTTAATAATTGCGCTCTTCATTGATAGAAGAATTTTATTATAAAACACTTTAAAACATACTTTTTTATTAACTTTAAATTTTCAAATCTGTGCCATAGACTTATATTATACAATTCTTACAAAGCAAGTATAATTACTGTTAACCTCAAACCTAATTGTAAATGCAAAGCATAGAACTCTGTGATAAAGGGAAAAAAAAAAAACTGTTACTAATATCAGATGTGTGTTAATGTTTATAATGGTTATAATCGCATAAATGTATTGGACAAACATATAAATAATCTGTTATAACCTATAAATAAAAAATAAAAATAAACAAAATAAAATAAATAAAATATTTTAAATTAATAATTAATAATACAATACACACACTATTAAATTAAAAAAATTCAAAATATGGAGGCCAAATTGGATAAAATCCTAGCGAGAATTGATGAAATAGAAGAAAACCTGAAAAGCGATATACAAAGAACGAACAACGATATAACCGAACTGAAAAATATTGGTGTAACTAATCAACAGAAATTTCTGGAACTAGAATCTATAGTTGTGAAACAACAATCAATAATAAATTTCTTACAAAAAGAAATAAATAAAAACAATTTGATTATATTCGGCATAGATACTAACACAAATATTTCGGAAAATTTCATAAATATGGTTAAGCAACACTTAAACATCGAGGTAAAAGATGAAGATATTTATAAAATTTACAGACTGGGAGACAAGGAAAAAAATACAGGTCCTATTAAAGTATGTTTTTTCGACTTTCGAACAAAGACAAAAATTTTTAATGCACGGTTCCAGTTAAAAGGCTCTAATATATTTCTAAACGAGGATTTACCTTTAGAATACCGCATCCAAAACAAAGAAAAACGTCTAGCTAAGAAGTCAAATAGCAAAAAGAGGCTAAAAACACAGTCCTCAGAGGAATCCGAAATATTAAGCGAGAAAATCATTCAAGAAGCGAAAAAAAAGAAAGAAACAAAACAAAGAAATACTAACCAAGAGGAGAATACGATCAAAAAAAACTAAATACACCTTTATTAGATACGAATAGGTTTAATGTTGTCTCATGGAACTGCAATGGTTATTCTGAATTTAAATTGGCATCACTTCTAAACAATACAAGTAATGAATCTGAACTCGATGTAATCGCCATATGTGAAACATGGTTAACACACGCGGCTCCAGTGAATTGCAATATAAAAAGTCAATACAATATTTTCGAGAGTTATGGTGTCAAAGAAAAATCAAGGGGGCGAGCCAGTGGCGGATTAATTCTATTAATTAGGAAACAATTTCAAACAGAACTTATTGAAACGACAAATTGGTGGATGTTAGTCCAAATCTGTGTTGATCACTTTAAGTTTGTTCTTGGTGTAGTTTATATCAAACCAATTATAAATATAGACCCATTAATAGTACATTTTAACGACTCTATACGTTTTGTTTCAGAATCAAAATCAAATAAGGTAGTATTACTGGGAGATTGGAATGCTAGGATTGGCAATTTGAACACACTGGACATTCAAAGTTATTCAAATACACTCATTGATAGCAGACGTACATCGCTCGATACATATGTTAACTCTAGAGGTAAACAGTTTGTGAAATTCATGGAAGAACATGATTTGTATGCGTTAAATGGGCGTACCACTAGCGATTCCCCAGCACAATTTACCTATATAGGTAGCGGGGGCAAATCCACGACTGATATTTGCTGGGTAAGCTTGCCATTTATTAATTACACTCACGATTCAGCGGTCTTGGAAAACATACTGCTATCTGACCACTTACCTTATCATATAATCTTTAATTTTAATTCCCCTAGATGCTGTAGAAATATACCTAAGAATTTTTCTCTATCTGGTAGACTTAAATGGAATAATTGTGTCATCTCTGAGTATCAGAATTTAATAATAGAAAGGTTAAATCCACGTAATGAAAGTGATTCTGACCCAGTTGATGCATACAATTTTTTAGTTAATATGATGATGTGTACAGCACAAGATCTATCCATGTACAAAGAATTTCATATTTACCCAAGATTTATTAGGTTTAATAAACCCTGGTACAATCAGACCTTTAAAAACGCAAAATATGAAACTAAACTCGCACTAAAGAACTGTAAAAAAGAAGGATTCTGTGAAGCAAATGTTTTGAAGTATCTGGAGGCAAAGAAAAAATATCGCAAAACGCTAGCTAGCAGCAAAAAAGACTATCATAATGTAATTCAGCAAAAGTTAAGTAACACAAAAAATTCCCAAGAATTCTGGTCCGTAATAAAGAAAACGCGACACAATCCAAAAACTGCTAATCCTATAGACATAAACACATGGTATGAATACTTCTCTACACTATTCAGCTCAGACGAGCCGACACAAATAAGCATATTAACCGAAGTTACACATCCGGAGCTGGACTTTGACATAAATATAGGCGAGGTAGAAAACGTCTTAGCAAATCTAAAAAATGGCAAAGCTCCAGGTCCGGATTGTATTCCAAATGAATTTTTCAAAGCTTTACCAGCACAAGGGAAAGAATTTTTGAAGAACCTTTTCAACAGTATATTTCAAAATGAACTAATCCCAGCGAATTGGTCTAAAACTAAACTTTTCTTAATGCATAAAAAAGGCGATATTAATACCCCAGAAAACTATCGTGGAATATTCCTTTTAAATAGTTTAACGAAAATATTCACCAATATAATTTATAATAGAATAACATCGTGGTGTGAAGCCAATAAGAAGCTTCCCGAAAGTCAGTCAGGTTTCCGAAGAGGAAGATCTTGTGTTGATAACATTTTTATATTGAACGCAGTAGTAAGCTGTCGACTGAGTTTAAAAAAAGAAAAAGTATATTGCGCATTTATCGACTTCAAAAAAGCATTCGACTCGGTGAATCACTCCATTCTGTGGACGAAACTTTATAGTATAGGTTTAAGTACTAAGTTGATCCGAATCTGTAAGAATTTCTACGATAACGCAATCCTCTCAATACAAATAAATAACTCTTTTTCAGGAAATATTCCTATACGAAAAGGGGTCTTGCAAGGAGATACACTTAGCCCGCTATTGTTCTCACTATTTATAGCTGATTTTGACGAGTTTTTAACGAGCGAGGGAGTTGAAGGTATAAATATAGATAGTTCTCACAGTATTTTATCGCTCTTTTATGCTGATGACCTGGTTCTCTTGGCTAGTACACCGTATAGACTACAAAAGGCTTTAAAAGCTCTTGAGCTATATTGTCATAATAACCAGTTACTAATCAACACAGAAAAATCTAAAATTATGGTCTTTCAACGAGCAGGACGGCTGCCCTCGACTCTCTCGTTCGAGATTAACTCGCATAAATTAGAAATTGTAAATAAATTCGAATATCTGGGTATCATATTCAACAGTTCGGGACGTTTTCTAAATGCTAGCTACCACATGGTTGCAAAAGCTAATTCAGCAATAGCGAATACGAAAGAAATAATGTTGAAAACCAAAATGCAATCTCATAACGCAAGAATGTGTCTTTATCAATCCGTTATTTTAAGCACATTATTATACTCATCTGAAATATGGGCCTTAGGTTACCCAGATATTGTAGAAAAACCTCAAGTTAAATTTTTTAAAACTTTGTACTATTTAAACCACTCAACTCCAGGGTATATAATTAGGCGTGAATTTAATTGTAATAAAATTATTACCAGTGTCGATGGTTGGTACTACTGTGTGAAAATGTAAAGTCGTATATCTTCCACACGTTCAAAAATATTAATTAAAAATCTTTAAATAAATGAAATATTAAACCTATCGTTATCCAAAATTAAAAATTAGTGTTTGTAAAACAAAGTAAAATAAAAATTAGTATATACGAATAAGTTAAATAGTATAAAACTTAAATTTTTAAATTGAACGGAACATAACCTTTATTTATAGTTTTGAAAAGGACTTAAGTTAGCTTCAGATGAAACGTCCTGTTTACAAGTATGTATTCAAATCCTATGTGTAAACATAAACAATAAACTGATTATAATTTAAACAAAATAAAAATAAAATAAAATAAAAAAATAGTGAATGTTATTTAAAATTTTAGAAGTATATACATAATTTTGGAAAGTTAGTAAACCATTTTGTTGTGTGAAATATTATATAAATAAACTGGTAATTTATCAAATAATTAATAAACTGACTTGTAGCTTTTGTTATGATATCAATCTTATCAATTTTGTATGTAAACTGTAGACTGTCTTAGAAAATATAAATATCAATTGAACATAATTACATAACTCTGCTTTATATTTATATTGTTATTATTGAATTATTGTGTTTAAATGTTATAATCGTAAAATGGAAAAATTAAACTCAAAGTTGGACACTATATTAGAAAAATTACAGACATCAGAAGATTTTTTTAAAAATGAAATACAAGAACTAAAAAAAATATGTGTTAGTAACAGTGAAAGATATAATGAGCTTGAGAAGAAAGTAAATCAACAGCAGGATGCAATTACAAACTTACGGAAGAGTTTAAATAGAAATAATTTAATAATATATGGAGTGGACGAAAATGAGGAAAACCCAAATCAATTAGAAGAAATATTGATAGATATATTCAAGGTAAAATTGGAAATTAAAATAGAAGCTAGTGATATCGAGTTCAGTTACCGTCTTGGAAGTCGTGATAACAATAAACTAAGACCAATCAAAATGGGTTTTGTTAGTAACAAAATTAAAATGACCGTTTACAAAGAAAGGCTTAAACTTAAAGGCACTAAAATCTACTTAAAACATGACTTACCGCTGGAAATCAGGATGAAAATCAAAGAAAAAATAGCGGAAAGTAACAGATTAATGGATCAGAAACAAAATACTAAAAAACGACCTCTAGTACTACAATCATCAGAAGAAGAAAGCTTCCAGAGTCCAATTAAGCAGGATATAAAAAAAATAAATACAACTCGAGAGGTTGAGATAATACAAGCTGAAGATAAAAAAAAACTGAATAATGGTTTTCACACTCATTTGAAAGAAACGAAAAAACAAAACTATGGCGAAACTGGATATTTCCATGATACATTAACAATTGTATATTGGAACTGTTGTGGAATAAAAAATTTTTATGAGTTTTATACAAATTTTAGGAATATTGACATAATATGTCTAATAGAAACATGGCAAATGGAATATCCTGTTTACTTAGAAAAATTATTTCCAAATTATATAATTATATTTAATCCAGCGAAGAAAATTGCTGTAAAGGGACGTGCTTCGGGTGGTATTATAATAATCATTAAGAAAGATTTTCATTCGAATTTAAAAATTTTGTATTTTACAGATAAATGTATTGTGTTCAGAGTTCAGCATCAAAATGAAAGTTATGCCATAGGAACGGTTTACATACAGGAGGAAGCAGATATCCAAAAACTGAATGAAATTTTGGTTGAAATGGGGGAGAGAGTAGAACATTCTATTATTGGAGGGGATTTCAATTCACATATCGGTGACCTGAACTCATTCGAAAAAGATGAATTTCTGCAAGGTAGTTATTTGTATAATGATAGGAAAACGCTAGACCTTAGAATAGACAAAAGGGGAAGAGATTTGGTAGACATTATGGAATCTAATGGCCTTTTAGTTCTTAATGGAAGGGCTCAAGGGGATCGACCCGCTAAATTTACATTTATAAATCAAATAGGTAAAACCATAATAGATCATGTCTGGGTGCATTATTCTAATTTAAACAATATAGTGAATATGTATGTATGGCATGATTTGTTTGGTTCTGATCATTTTCCATGTGCTGTGAAATTAAAAAATATATTTGATACAAAAGTCATTAAGCATAGTTTAAATCTGGGAAATGTTAGTATACAAAAAATGAAATGGGTGCCCGATCGTGGAAAGGAATATGCGCAGTGTCTTGACGATATTTTAAATGAAATACATGATGCTCAGCCCACTTATCAAATATTGAAAGATTCAATAATTAAAGTTGCAAATCTGTTAGATATGCGATTTATGGTTAAAATTAGTAATCAGTATCAAAATAAGCCCTGGTATAATAAAAAATGCACAGAATATAAACGTGAATGTAAAAATTTATTAAAATGTTGTAAAAAATCGGAATTTAGTGATGTCGAAAATGTTAACAAATATTTAGAAGCAAAAAAATGCTATAAAAACGTTCAAAAAGAAGCAAAAGAATGCTATTACGAAAATCTTAAATTAATGGTGTCAAACAGTAAAAATTCAACAGAATTCTGGTCAGCTATTAAAAAATTTAAAAAGAATAAATTTACTAATCTAAATAGTATAGAAATAGATGAATGGGATACATATTTAAAAGCCAGTTTTAACAAACATCTAACACGCTATGATGTTCTTTTCTACGATTGCGCTCACCCGTATCTAGATAAAGATATTGAATTTTCTGAATTAACACTATCCTTGAAAAAATGTAAAAATAATAAAGCACCTGGGGAAGATCTAATAACATACGAATTTTACAAAAATATGAGTAATAATAGTAAGAAATATCTGCTTTCCATTTATAACCAAATAATGAAAACTGAACAAATACCTAAAGAATGGGGGAAAGTTAACTTTAATATGATACATAAAAAGGGAGACCCAAAAGTCCTAACAAACTATCGACAAATAGCACTAGTGAACACAATTGTAAAAATATTCACACAAATTATTGCGAATAGAATTCATTTGTGGTGTGAAAGTAATAACATATTTCCAGAATATCAAAGCGGGTTCAGAAGAAATCGGGGATGCGTTGACAATATATTTGCACTCAGCTCGCTGATAAATTTACAACTTAGACTACCTAAGAGAAAACTTTTTGCTGTATTCGTTGATTTTAGTAGGGCGTTTGACACCGTCAGACATGATCTATTATGGAAAAAGCTTTTTAAGGTGGGGATTAGTGCAAAATTGATTAGAATAATTCAAAACTTGTATAAACATGCAGAAGTTTGTATTAAACAAATGAGTTCAAAAACTGATTATGTAAGGCTTTCAGAGGGTGTTATGCAAGGCGAATGCTTAAGTAGTCTTTTATTCATATTGTTTATTTCTGATCTAGAAGAATATCTAATTGAAAATCAATGCAGTGGTACACCACTGGATTCACAAAATGATGTAATGATTCTGGGGTATGCGGATGACATAACTCTCCTCTCGGACACCTATTACCAAACAATCAAACAGTTGAAAGTGTTAGAGAGATATTGTGAAGAAAACTGCCTAAATATTAATACTGAAAAAACTAAAGTTTTAATTTTTCATAAAGGGGTGATAAGGAAAGATAAATACAATTTTCAATTGAATGGAAAAAAACTAGAAATAGTTTCAACAATTGTATATCTTGGGGTATTATTTTCCTCATCAGGCCTAAATGATAAAATGGCAAATAGGGCAGTCGGGAGGGGAGCTGTGGCATCCGCAAATGTCAGGGGAATTATTAATAAAATTCAGTCAAATATATGGGAGAGCATTTTAGTGCTATACAATTCTATGATAACATCAGTGGTGTTGTATGGCTCGGAGGTCTGGGCTCTTAAGAGTTATGATATATTAGAAAAAGTACAGACTAAATTTTTTAAGAGTCTATTTCTCTGGCCTATGACAACGCCAAATTATATTTTGAGAATTGAATTGGGTTTGCAAAAAATTGAACTGAATATTTTCAAAAGAGCTTACCAATGGTGGATAAAAATTCTTCGAATGAATAACGCACGTTTGCCAAAATTGATTTATAATAGGCTGATTGAGATCGATTCAATAATAGGAGCTGCTAAGCCTCGTTATAGTTGGTGTACTGAAATGATAAAGTGTTTGGATAAAATAAATTGTAAAGAAATATGGATTTCCCAAGAAATAAATGTTGTCGAGTCAAAATTAAATTATGTAATTGATTGTTATAAAAAGTATTTAATTAAAGAAGATTGGGATAGAATCCAATGTTCATCTTATGTCTTGTATAGGAATATTAAACTTGATTCTAAAGCAGCTGAATATTTAATGTTCAATATAAATTTTAAAAAAATACGTGTTATAAGTCAGTTAAGAGTCTCGTCAAATCAGCAAATAAATGTTTTTGATCAAGAACAAAAATATAAAATAAATACAGATATGACTTGCTCTCTCTGCCATTTGGACCGGAATGAAACGTTCGAACATATATTTTATGATTGTCCGTTTTATAATGATGTTAGAATAAAGACAGACGTCAACCTTGAATACTATCATCAATTTCTTAATGTGGGTAATGTTGAGATGCTGAACTCTGTATACAATTATGTAATAAAATGCCTCCAACTGAGGGAATTTGTAATGCGTCCTGAGTTTTAAATTTTGTTTTCTTCTACAAATTAAGTTTTATATTATGAATTTATAATAGTACTTTTCAATCTATTCTAAATATTATATTATATTATAGTAACAATAAATATAAATATTTATATAAATATTTATATTTTAGAAATTTATTTCTATTAGATTATAATTAATGTAACTCTTGTGTACCCAAAACCAGCAGTGGTGTATGTTTTTATGATTAAAACTGCTATTTAACTGGTTTTGGGAAAGGTAAACTATGTATATACATTTATATTAATTTTTGTAGCACTTTATATTTTTGTACCAACCCCCTGTAATAGCAATATGCTAAATACAGTAAATAAATACATACATATTACCAGTGTCGTTAAAAGGTCATTAAAGTGGTTATGTAAACTACTAAGTATGGATAGTAACCGAATTCCGCGTATTTGCTTTAATAGATTATTTAACCTGAGTAATTCAAACCTTAATAATATTAAATATAACTGGGTTTCCCAGCTCAAAGTGTACTTCTCCTTGACAAACAACGATCATTTATGGTCAAATCTATCATCAGATACTCTCAAAGAACACCTGAATAATTTTATTGCTGATCTTAATTATTATTATATCACGCAAGACCAAGAATCAATCTCTAACTCAACCTACGCAACGCTTTACAACCGCTTAGAGCACGCCACCTTGCTCGACTACTGTGTACCATTAAGAAAACTTAGAGTTATGTTCCAACTGCGCACTGTAAATAATCGAGCGATGTCGTTCTATATCAATGGAAACAGTTATATTATTGACCCAAATATGAGCTGTACTATTTGCAATCTCTACGAAAACGAAACTTTATACCATATTTTAATAAGATGTCCCATGTATGAACATTTAAGAAATTGGTACTTACACAAATACACATTGAGCCCAATTGATGGGGATAACTTCTGTGAAATTCTGCTTAATATAGCCAATACAGCCCAACTTAATGACGTTTTTTATTTCATGGAATGTGCCTTAAAAATACGATCATTCATTATTAATGAATGAAGTAGCAGCCTCCCTTTATTTCAATGCTAGCATCCACCAACTTACGCTTGTATCTCGTTTTTACTTCATTTGCAGCTCAACTATTCATTGCTCTTTCTAATTTTGAAATATTTGAAAATTTTTACATTGTAAGGTGTCTCGACTCTCTCCGCCCTTTTCTGAGGAGGGGGGAGTCGGGACTCCAAACCCGAATCAAATTTGTACATTTTTCTGTTTAATTAATCTCTCTATTGTGGTTTAAGGCTTCCTTGTATTATCTGCATTTTACAATATTTATTTATTTATTTATTTTTTTTTTTTTTTATTTTTATATTTTTTATATACATTATTACATTTGTTTATAATAACAATTTGTCAACCATTGTAATAAGCCACTTGGCTTAAAATACAATAAATTATATATATTCTATTCAGGAATTTAAAATTTAATTTATAAGTGGAAGCCAAAAATGCATAGAGATTTCAAGAATTTTGTATATAGGTAAGTAGGAGGGACATGAGAGAGACCATGGAGAAAATATGTGAATTGTAGGTACAAATACGGTAAAAGATATTAATATTAACAAAGTTACTCACAATAATACCGTTCTCTACATTTTAGTAGAGTTCCTATTCCTTCATTCGACGGTTTTATTTCGATTGTCTCGCTCTGTCTGAATAATACCACACTCAATAATGCCCTCCACAAATAAAATATTTTGTTTATTTATGTTGCGAAAAGTAGATATGTAATTAAAATTTAGAATGGACAGATTTATCATATACCTAAACGATTTTATTTTCTTTTGTCAATTGTCAATTTTGTTCTTAAGGAGTAAATAGCATGTTTTATTTGTGTGTTATATTTCTATGTTTAACTAGTTTTATTATTGTTTAGTTTGTCACATTTTTTTCTGGTAATAATTGGTCGGCTGCCCTAGGTTTATCCTTAGAGCTTGTGGGGGTGGAGTGAAGTCCACTCTTTTATTTCTTTGCAATACCAATCCAACAGGACTTGAAACCCTAATATACTCACATTAGACTTTTCTCTAAACAGCCTAATTAATAATTATCTTTAATTATTTTATAGGTATACGTCACCAAATTTATTTACTAAAAAGGTGAAAACAGTGGCTTGGCATAAAATTGGATCTTTTGTGTTAACTTCGACAACAATGTTTTTATGCTATGTACCTACGAAAGTTAATGTCACTTTAGTTATTTATTAACTAGCATTTATCCGCGGCTTCGCCCGCGTGACGGTAAAAGGGCTGACGGTCGGTTTTACATTCACATTTAAAGCCGACTTTAACACTAAAGCCAACTTTAAAACTGATTTTATTTTTGGTACTGTTTTACAATGAAATTTAAAGCCCCGTTAGTGTAAAAGTCGACTTTAAACTAAAGTAAGAATTATGTCGACTTTTACTGCTTAAAGTCGGCTTTAACACATTTGTTATTGCCGATTATTATCATTGAATTTTGTTTATAAGAAAATTTTTCTATAAAATATTCGTATCTTAAATAAATAAAATAAAAATTTTATTTGTTTGCTTATTTTCAATAATATTTTTGATTATTTTTACATCTTGGATTAATATCAAACATTCCTTTTGAGCTAAACTAGCTGAACGACTTCTGGGTTACCCGCCATTTCTTTTATGACTCATTGGGCCTATTCGTATCGCTATTAGCCAAAGTGGCTTGCTCTTATTTTTAAGAACATTACACTTGTTTTGAAGTGTACTCTCCTTACTTTTGAGATATTTGTATATTCCTGTCTCACTTTCCATGTTCTTGAGAGAAGGGTGAATGTATGTTACGATGTATACATACCTTCACCCTTCTCTCAAGAACATGGAAAGTGAGAGAGGAATATACAAATATCTCAAAAGTAAGGAGAGTACACTTCAAAACAAGTGTAATGTTCTTAAAAGTAAGAGCAAGACACTTTGGCTAATAGCGATACGAATAAGCCCGTATTTATGATAAATTTCTTTTAAAAAGAAATAATGCAGTTTTCTATTCCAATCTCACTGGCAGTAACGAAATGAGTGAAATGCGTATTTTTAAAAATTCAATCATGTTGATATTCTCGTTTCTATAGTTATTTTTTTAAAATGTAAGATTGGCTACGATCATTCATAGTTCGTTCTATCCATGCTACACTTAAAAGTCCTTTAACAAAAGTAAACATTCCTGATCTTTGTAAAACAATGCTAAAAATAAAATCGACTTTAAATTAAAAGTAGCTTTAGTTAAAGAACCTTTAAAATTATGAATGTAAAACCGGCCGTGAGAGAATTTTAGCACACACAACGTTGTCAAAAGTAATTATTTTTTGTTTCATTTAAAATATATTTTTCCACAGGAATTAGATTTCCCACAGGATTTTCATCCCCTTTGTCAGCAATACACAAAGTTTGAAACCAATAATCCGCTTTTTAGTAGTCAACTATCGTAACTGAATAGATTTTTACTCGGGAACGAAATATTTTCTCAAATTAACAGATGATCTATAACCATCTCCGTCTCCCAAGCAATGTCTGTGCAAAAAATCAAGTTAACTGGTTAAGTCGTTGAGGCATGAAAGCCAGTCAAACAAACAAACTCAATTTCTCATTTATAATATTAGTTAAGATTAGGATTAACTTAACATCAATTTCAATATTTTTAACTCAAAAAATTACAGAGTTCCATTTGAATTTTCATTCCCTATTTTACTCCCTTAGAGGGTGAATTTTCAAAAATCCCTTCTCTCACCTACGTTATATAAGAAACCCCTGTGCAAAATTTTACGTTTCTAGGCCCAGCGGTTTGAGCTGTGCCTTGATCGATCAGTCAGTCAGTTTTGATTAATATATATATATATATATATATATATATATATATATATATATATATATATATATATATATATATATATATAGAAAATTCAACGAGAGTTTTGCCATGCGACTTCAATAAAGCGTCTGCTCGTTATACTTTCATATAACGTATGTTAGAGATAATTTCATAATTTTATTAATTAATCAGCCAATTATATTATATTTGTTCATCAATTAGAGGCAGTTTTAAAAGGCGTCGAAAGAAGAAAGTGTTATCTTTCTTTACTTTAAATCAGGGGTCGTCAACCCGCGGCCCGCTGTCTCTTGCTAGTTTTCATGCGACTCTCCAAGCAATATAATTTTTCGAACAATTTGCTCTGCTTATGCAGAGTTGAGCATACTCTGTACTTTTTTTGTTCCCCGATGTTATTGTAACATATAAATAAAACCGTTACTAAAATTTTTTTTGATGATGATTTTTAATAATATTGATCTATATTTTTATTAAGAAAAAAAAGAAAATATTCCTGTCGCAGCTTCCGGCATAATACATCGAATTTTCGTTTACAAAAATTAGTTTTTCTCGAAAACTACTTGACATAGAATTATTGTTCGAAAATCTTTCTTATGTGATTTTTTCTCTTCTTTTCAACGATGTAAGAAAATATGGCAAAAACATCAGGAAATTTTGGCAAGAAACTTATTTTTTCCATAAAATTTTTTTAGGCCTAAAAAACCGTTTCAATCGGACGTGTTTGATTTTTTGGACATTTTCACCAAATTTCGTAAAAACAGAATGTTTCATTCGGCAGTTATCGCAAGGATATAAATTTTAGTGAATGTTTTTTTCGGCTTCTAGAGACTTCAAAACAAATTATTTCTATCGTATAGTTGCGGGCTCAAGTGCCGTCAAGACAGTGGTTTTAATAGCTGAAATTTCGATTCGATAATTCGCTAAATAAAAAACCTAATTAAACTACATATTACATTACAAAATATCTGACTGTGCGGCCCGCTAAATTTTTTTTTTTTACCAATGGCCCGCCATCCAAAAAAAGTTGCCGACTACTGCTTTAAATGATTACATATTCACTTTATCTTTATTCAGTAAGAATGTACACTGTTTACTCGTTGTAAGCAACCCAAAAATTGAAATAGAATCATATGCCTTATTCTTTTTACGTATAGGCGAATTTTATTATCTAAAAAGAGTAAGATATGTGATTTTATTTCAAGTTGCTTACAACGAGTAAAAAGTGTAATTTTGAAATTTTTTTTCCTTTTCTTACTTATTATATACACGATACAACTTGCCCAATTCACTCTCTCGGATAACTCGAATAAAATCCAAAATGGCCGTTGTATTAATTGTTTAAAATGAAAATTTTTTTGAATTTATTTATTTATAAAATTTTGTCTTAGATTATGAAACACTGAAATTGCTATTTCTTTAAATTATTATTTGAATTATAAATTAAGTCTGAATTAAATCTAAATTATTTGAATAGTTAATTTCAAATAAATAAAAATCTATAACCTACTGTTTTTGAGAATACAATAGTATTTTACAATATAAGTTCGGTAAGTTGCTTTTACTGATCGAGAAAATGTTGCGAAAACGAGACCCGCAGGGTCGAGTTTTTGCAATTTTCGAGATCAGTAAATGCACTTAACGCATCGTGTATTGTATAATATTTTTTGCACGATCGATTTAAAATAATTAAAGATTAAAAATGTGTTAAATAAAAAATAAAATTCAGATAATATAGATGAAATTTATATTTCTATGTTATGACATAGAATGCCATGAATAAATATTATAAATATTCATAACAACTAATATGAATCTTTGTAGTGACAATTGACAACTATATTTGTAAATAAAAAATTAAGTGTCAATATTTCACTGGCGTGAATATTTTAGTAGAATAGCTAGGACAGTTCTGGGCCACCGCAAAACGGAGTAACTTGAACCCCTTTGACGATGTTTGAAAGCGTGTGTCTTGTGGGTCTATTGCACCCATTTTACGGTACTACACATTCCGAACTGATGAGTCATCAAACTGTATCGATGTGCAAACCTTGACCTTTGACCCGGCACGTACCAAGTACATGTATTTAAAATTTGTTGTTGACATTTGACCCCACACTCGCTCATACTGTTGGCCTTGAAATTCGTAAGAGATGAGTCATTACCCGCAACCAAATTAATTTATGTTAACCCATTATGCGTCATCATAATTTACTTATGACAATTTGGTTTTGTGTTAACCCATTATGCGCCGGCACTAATGTAATTTTTGAATGCAAACCTAACGCATGCGCAGACTGAATTTAAGTACACGACGCATGCGCAGAGTGAATTTTAGGTTACAATTTGATAGATGGGGTACACTACCGCGTCAAAAATGTGGAGTTACCCTAATTCGGGGGTGGCCCCAAACTTTTGACACCGTACTGTACTTAAATTTTTGGTACACTACCGTGTCAAAAGTGTGGACCCCCCTTGCCAAAAAGGTATCCGATCACTTTTTGAAGCGTACTGTACGTGCAAACCTTGACCCCAACACGCGCTTGCCTTAATTACGTCATCTTAAACGAACTATTACGTTAAAAAATGTGGGGAATACCCTAACATAAAGGGGTGACCCCAAACTTTTGACGCCGTACTGTACTTAAATTTTTGGTACACTGCCGTGTCAAAAGTGCGGGCCCCCCTGGCCAAAAAAGGTGTCCGATCACTTTTTGAAGCGCACTGTACGTGCAAACCTTAACCCCAACACGCGCTTGCCTTAATTGCGTCATTTTAAACGAAAGGTGCATTACCAAGTCAAAAATGTGGGGAATACCCTAACCCAAGGGGTGGCCGCTAAATTTTGCGGGGCACTGTACCAAGCGCTAGATTTTAAAACCAGACTCCGGGGTCCAGATTTCTGACCGCTACTGTACTGCCGGAAATCGAGTGTTAACTGTACCTTATGGGGATTTTTGGTATATTTAACCTTGGAAAATTCCAGGAATTTTTATCAGTTTTAAAATAAACAAACAACTAATAATTAAATGTTTATTTTAGCTGAATTATGATCATATGACTCATATATGGAGTTTTTTTGGTATAAGAAAGATGACGTCATGGAATATTAATGAGTTAAAAAATTGTTTAGTAAAAAATATCACCCATTGTAGGCCTCAAGCAAGAAATTATTTTTATCAGTTTTAATACTTTAACATTTAACCTACAGTGACCAATTTTTTAGTTAACTAACAAAAATTCTTGAAATTTTAACAGGTTACAAAAAATATTACTTCTTATGGTGCACAACACTTTTGAATTTGACTGTAGCACAAAACTGTTTCTATATCAAACGAAAATTATCTGAAATAATTCAGTATGTACATATGTATAGACTCTATATATTAAAAATATTTTATGTATACACTCTGTATATTGAGAATAAGAAAGAAAATTTGTATATAATTTTAATTTTTATGAATGCTAGTAAACGAATTGTATAGCCATTTATGAATAAGTATGAAATCTAATTATAAAATAATTTATAAATATTGCAAAAAATTTGTTTAATCAGCAAAATCAATGTATATCATTTTAATACTGATACATATTTATATTAGGGTATAATAGTATTGTATTTAACATTTTTAAACAGAATAAAAGTTCAATTTTTGGTTTTAAATTACTATAAACACGTCGCTTAATATAAAAATGATAACAGCATTGAGTTTTACTAAATTTTTAAGTCTGTAAAATCAAAATTTTTATAGACTAGAACATTTTGAATTTGATACTTTATCAATCATTAACATATATATAATATCATGTATATATAACTGGTGTATATTTAGTATTTTTAATAAATATTTTAGTATACAGGGTGTATCATGAAATATGCTTTTCAATTAGAATAATAAATTTCATAAGATTTTTGTTAATACTCTTATTGGTTAACGAAAGAAACTTTTTGCTGTAAAAAATAGGGGAATTCCGGGTAATAATTAAATAAAACGCACATATTTTTCTTTTTTTTAAAATTTTATTTATAGAATATGTATACAAAAAATTAAATTGCTTAAATGTATATATTACTAAAAATCTATTTATTTTTCATATAAAATTTTTTTAAAAGAATACAGTTTTCTAATGAGCAAATTTTATCTGAATGGATCATACAGCGTCTTGAATAATATTCATCTCGCAGATTGGAAATCTTCGATACATCAAATATTTCCTCCAAATTCAAAATCCACGACCGGTGTTCGGTGTCATCAAACAAATTTGAAATCCATTTCTTCTTTTTACCGCCCTTGAAACTTCTTTAATATAGGTTTCAATATGGAATGAAGTTTTTTGTACGGAATAAATCCATATGACCAAGGTATCCCATGCCAATTTCGGCAAAGCTAACGTGCAACAACCCGTTCATATTTCTTCGGCAACTCGTTGAAATCAAACGGTGCATCGAATATAAGATGTAATATTTCATCCGAATTTTCCGCAACGATACCAACTTCTTTAAAATAAAAAAGCTCCTTGATAGCCTTGTATATCAAGAAACGCTATTTTTTATCGCCGCTGTAGAACTGAATTTACTCACACAATCCACAACTTTATATAAAATAATTAAAATTGGTGAGGATAGTTAATTTGTGGGATGTATCCGAAAATGGATACTAATAGCTATTACTAGTTGACCATCAAATTACAAACTGTTAATAATATTTAGCACATTACTGAGTACCATGTTCTTTTGACTTTAAGACCTAGTGATTTAAGGAATGCTAAATTTTCGGGTGAAATGTGTTGTCGCTTAAAAGTTTTACGTTTAATGATCTTAGGTTTCGAAAGTCCTTTGCTAGGTTGTCTAGTGGTGGACTGCTCTGAATTGTAAATTATCATGGTTCGAAATGCAATTGTTATACCACGAAATTGTTTTTTCAGCGAAAGAGATGTTAACTCTTTGACAACCACCGGTAAATTGACAATATTTTGTGTAAGTTTAACTATTTTATACCCTTTAACCATGATAATGTGTATGAGCCCTTTAACCATGATAAGCTGTATGAGCTCTTTAACTATGATAAGGTGTATGAGTCACTCCGGGGGCAAAATAAGTCACCCCGGGAGCAAAATGAGTCACTCCGGGAGCTAAATGAGTCACTCCGGGAGCTAAATGAGTCACTCCGGGAGCAAAATGAGTCACTCCGGGAGCTAAATGAGTCACTCCGGGAGCAAAATGAGTCACTCCGGGAGCTAAATGAGTCACTCCGGGAGCAAAATGAGTCACCCCGGGAGCAAAATGAGTCACTCCGGGAGCTAAATGAGTCACCCCGGGAGCAAAATGAGTTACCTCGGGAGCAAAATAAGTCACTCCGGGAGCTAAATGAGTCACTCCGGGAGCAAAATGAGTCACTCCGGGGTAAAATGAGTAACTCCGGGAGCAAAATGTGTCACTCCGGGAGCAAAATGAGTCACTCCGGGAGCAAAATGAGTCACTCCGAGAGCAAAATGAGTCACTCCGGGAGCAAAATGAGTAACTCCGGGAGCACATTGAGTAACTCCGGGAGCAAAATGAGTCACTCCGCGAGCAAAATGAGTCACCCCGGGAGCAAAATGAGTAACTCCGGGAGCAAAATGAGTCACTCCGGGAGCAAAATGAGTCACTCCGGGAGCAAAATGAGTCACTCCGGGAGCAAAATGAGACACTCCGGGAGCATGTGAGTCACTCGTTGGAGTCAAATGAGTCGCTCGGTGAAGCAAATGAGCTAAGTATATATAAGTAGAGAAGCAATAAATCTTTGAACAGTTATTCATTTACTAGCGAACGCTTCAGACCTCCCGCTGAACGATGTATAATTGTGATTTTTGTGGTAAAGCATTTACGCGAAAGTCTAATCTTTCTAGACACTTAAATGCTCAACATAATTCGTTAAGCAATATTAATGATGGTACGATTGGAAAGAATGATAACTCACCAAGCAAATTCATATCATATGATGCTAATAATAATAAAACACCTGATGATATCTCTATATCTAGATTCGATGATAATGATGATGAAAATACATCTCAACTACAGCATGATATTGATTACTCTGAAGCAATCTTGAATCCGTTTGACCAAAAAAGGATAGATGCTGCAACTGAAGCCATTCAAACCAAATTTAACTCTTTGAAAAGAGGAGAAAACCGTCATCAATCTGAAAACGAGAAAGATAGTTGGTCTAATGAAAGTAAGCAAGTAAATCACTTAACAGCAATTAATAACAATTGCAATGAAACAACCTCCTCTTCACAACTAACTAAACTTTTAGGAACTGCTTTAGATATTATAATGTTAAAAGAGGTTCGAAACGTTGACTCGGAAAATGAAGCGAAAATTGTCAATCAGGTTAAACCAATAAGCTTAAAATGTCATATAGCTTCAAATGAAGATGTCGAAAACGGGGCCTTAGCTAAGCATTTTAAGCAAGACAACTTGAGAGAGTGTAGAAATGTTAACATACAATCGAAAAAAATAAAATACTGGCATAATACTAATACTTTAATAGATGAATTACAACGTTTATACGAGACTTCAGAGACTGGTGAAAAAATACTCAATATTATTCGAAGTTTAGAGGAAAATAAAAATATGTTGTTGTTTAACGTTTACGATCGAGAAGATTTAATCAAAGAGTTAAATGCTTTAAAAGAAACTACTGTTGGTCGAGAAATATTCTCTATACTTCGCGAACTTCAAAAGGCTGACGTTATTGAACCACTAGGTGATTATCTGGATGAAACTGATAAAGAAGATGCTAGCGATTATGATGATGATGATGATGATGATTAATTGATTATCCACACTAAGAATTTACTGAATTTTGAAGAACACCACCGTATAAGAAGCAGCAGTTATCCCTCATTGAAGTGTATATTTTATTTTTATATTTTTTAACCCTGTAAGATAAAAAGGTTTTTTTTGTTTTCAAATAAATAACACATATATGTAAATAATTATTGTTCTTTATTTTTAAAAAATAAGTATGAATATAAAATATTTTCACAATAAATGTATATGTAATATTTTTTACAACAAATGTATATGAAATATTTTTTACAATAAATAAATATTAAAAATTGTATGATTTGTTTATATATTCAATAACACCCGAACGTAATTGTTTCATGTTTTCAGGTAACTGATCCCATACTTGACAAATTCGTTGTGCATATAGGGGTATCATATATGCATACAGATGTTGCACCCAAATATCATATTTCAATAGTTGTTTTGTTAAGTATAATAACATATCGAAATTTCTGACTTTTGTATACAAATAAGGATGAGTCAGAAATATGTCTTCAACGTGTGAAATCCGTGTTGCAAATGTCAATGGTTCACCAACGGGCGGTTGAAAGTTTTCCTCCATTTTCACCCCATTTCTGCACATTTCACAGCGAATTTTCAAACCAGGTGGTCCATCAATATGATCTTGTGGCCATAGTCGATTATAATGTTTAAAACATGGTTCACATTCTTGAAACATGGCTTGATAATCGGCTGGTAACCAAATCCAGGCGCGTTGTATGATTTTCGCACTATAACTTTTCAGCACATTCAAACTGATCCACTTGTAGATTTGAAGAAATGTTTCCAAAGTCAGTTCGTTCAGTAGCATTGGTTCACGTTCCAAAAATTCACCAATTGAAACATCCATTTTATCTCACTCCATTGATTCCGGTTCAGACAATTTCATATATATACTTAGCTCATTTGCTTCACCGAGCGACTCATTTGACTCCAACGAGTGACTCACATGCTCCCGGAGTGACTCATTTTGCTCCCGGAGTGACTCATTTTGCTCCCGGAGTGACTCATTTTGCTCCCGGAGTGACTCATTTTGCTCCCGGAGTTACTCATTTTGCTCCCGGAGTGACTCATTTTGCTCGCGGAGTGACTCATTTTGCTCGCGGAGTGACTCATTTTGCTCCCGGAGTTACTCAATGTGCTCCCGGAGTTACTCATTTTGCTCCCGGAGTGACTCATTTTGCTCCCGAGGTGACTCATTTTGCTCCCGGGGTGACTCATTTAGCTCCCGGAGTGACTCATTTTGCTCCCGGGGTGACTCATTTTGCTCCCGGAGTGACTCATTTAGCTCCCGGAGTGACTCATTTTGCTCCCGGAGTGACTCATTTAGCTCCCGGAGTGACTCATTTTGCTCCCGGAGTGACTCATTTTGCTCCCGGAGTGACTCATTTAGCTCCCGGAGTGACTCATTTAGCTCCCGGAGTGACTCATTTTGCTCCCGGGGTGACTTATTTTGCCCCCGGAGTGACTCATACACCTTATCATAGTTAAAGAGCTCATACAGCTTATCATGGTTAAAGGGCTCATACACATTATCATGGTTAAAGGGTATAAAATAGTTAAACTTACACAAAATATTGTCAATTTACCGGTGGTTGTCAAAGAGTTAACATCTCTTTCGCTGAAAAAACAATTTCGTGGTATAACAATTGCATTTCGAACCATGATAATTTACAATTCAGAGCAGTCCACCACTAGACAACCTAGCAAAGGACTTTCGAAACCTAAGATCATTAAACGTAAAACTTTTAAGCGACAACACATTTCACCCGAAAATTTAGCATTCCTTAAATCACTAGGTCTTAAAGTCAAAAGAACATGGTACTCAGTAATGTGCTAAATATTATTAACAGTTTGTAATTTGATGGTCAACTAGTAATAGCTATTAGTATCCATTTTCGGATACATCCCACAAATTAACTATCCTCACCAATTTTAATTATTTTATATAAAGTTGTGGATTGTGTGAGTAAATTCAGTTCTACAGCGGCGATAAAAAATAGCGTTTCTTGATATACAAGGCTATCAAGGAGCTTTTTTATTTTAAAGAAGTTGGTATCGTTGCGGAAAATTCGGATGAAATATTACATCTTATATTCGATGCACCGTTTGATTTCAACGAGTTGCCGAAGAAATATGAACGGGTTGTTGCACGTTAGCTTTGCCGAAATTGGCATGGGATACCTTGGTCATATGGATTTATTCCGTACAAAAAACTTCATTCCATATTGAAACCTATATTAAAGAAGTTTCAAGGGCGGTGAAAAGAAGAAATGGATTTCAAATTTGTTTGATGACACCGAACACCGGTCGTGGATTTTGAATTTGGAGGAAATATTTGATGTATCGAAGATTTCCAATCTGCGAGATGAATATTATTCAAGACGCTGTATGATCCATTCAGATAAAATTTGCTCATTAGAAAACTGTATTCTTTTAAAAAAATTTTATATGAAAACTAAATAGATTTTTAGTAATATATACATTTAAGCAATTTAATTTTTTGTATACATATTCTATAAATAAAATTTAAAAAAAAAGAAAAATATGTGCGTTTTATTTAATTATTACCCGGAATTCCCCTATTTTTTTACAGCAAAAAGTTTCTTTCGTTAACCAATAAGAGTATTAACAAAAATCTTATGAAATTTATTATTCTAATTGAAAAGCTTATTTCATGATACACCCTGTATACTAAAATATTTATTAAAAATACTAAATATACACCAGTTATATATACATGATATTATATATATGTTAATGATTGATAAAGTATCAAATTCAAAATGTTTTAGTCTATAAAAATTTTTATTTTACAGACTTAAAAATTTAGTAAAACTCAATGCTGTTATCATTTTTATATTAAGCGACGTGTTTATAGTAATTTAAAAGCAAAAATTGAACTTTTATTCTGTTTAAAAATGTTAAATACAATACTATTATACCCTAATATAAATATGTATCAGTATTAAAATGATATACATTGATTTTGCTGATTAAACAAATTTTTTGCAATATTTATAAATTATTTTATAATTAGATTTCATACTTATTCATAAATGGCTATACAATTCGTTTACTAGCATTCATAAAAATTAAAATTATATACAAATTTTCTTTCTTATTCTCAATATACAGAGTGTATACATAAAATATTTTTAATATATAGAGTCTATACATATGTACATACTGAATTATTTCAGATAATTTTCGTTTGATATAGAAACAGTTTTGTGCTACAGTCAAATTCAAAAGTGTTGTGCACCATAAGAAGTAATATTTTTTGTAACTTGTTAAAATTTCAAGAATTTTTGTTAGTTAACTAAAAAATTGGTCACTGTAGGTTAAATGTTAAAGTATTAAAACTGATAAAAATAATTTCTTGCTTGAGGCCTACAATGGGTGATATTTTTTACTAAACAATTTTTTAACTCATTAATATTCCATGACGTCATCTTTCTTATACCAAAAAAACTCCATATATGAGTCATATGATCATAATTCAGCTAAAATAAACATTTAATTATTAGTTGTTTGTTTATTTTAAAACTGATAAAAATTCCTGGAATTTTCCAAGGTTAAATATACCAAAAATCCCCATAAGGTACAGTTAACACTCGATTTCCGGCAGTACAGTAGCGGTCAGAAATCTGGACCCCGGAGTCTGGTTTTAAAATCTAGCGCTTGGTACAGTGCCCCGCAAAATTTAGCGGCCACCCCTTGGGTTAGGGTATTCCCCACATTTTTGACTTGGTAATGTACCTTTCGTTTAAAATGACGCAATTAAGGCAAGCGCGTGTTGGGGTTAAGGTTTGCACGTACAGTGCGCTTCAAAAAGTGATCGGACACCTTTTTTGGCCAGGGGGGCCCGCACTTTTGACACGGCAGTGTACCAAAAATTTAAGTACAGTACGGCGTCAAAAGTTTGGGGTCACCCCTTTATGTTAGGGTATTCCCCACATTTTTTAACGTAATAGTTCGTTTAAGATGACGTAATTAAGGCAAGCGCGTGTTGGGGTCAAGGTTTGCACGTACAGTACGCTTCAAAAAGTGATCGGATACCTTTTTGGCCAGGGGGGGGTCCACACTTTTGACACGGTAGTGTACCAAAAATTTAAGTACAGTACGGTGTCAAAAGTTTGGGGCCACCCCCGAATTAGGGTAACCCCACATTTTTGACGCGGTAGTGTACCCCATCTATCAAATTGTAACCTAAAATTCACTCTGCGCATGCGTCGTGTACTTAAATTCAGTCTGCGCATGCGTTAGGTTTGCATTCAAAAATTACATTAGTTCCGGCGCCTAATGGGTTAACACAAATCCAAATTGTCATAAGTAAATTGTGATGACGCATAATGGGTTAACATAAATTAATTTGGTTGCGGGTAATGACTCATCTCTTACGAATTTCAAGGCTAACAGTATGAGCGCGTGTGGGGTCAAATGTCAACAACAAATTTTAAATACATGTACTTGGTACGTGCCGGGTCAAAGGTCAAGGTTTGCACATCGATACAGTTTGATGACTCATCAGTTCGGAATGTGTAGTACCGTAAAATGGGTGCAATAGACCCACAAGACACACGCTTTCAAACATCGTCAAAGGGGTTCAAGTTACTCCGTTTTGCGGTGGCCCAGAACTGTCCTAGCTATTCTACTTATTTTTTTTGAATTTTCTATTAAAAAAAATTGAGGAAAATAGTTTGTTAAACTATATTATTAGTGAGAATAATGAAATTGATGAAGCATTTTATTTTTGACTGCAAATTTATTCTCGTAAAATGAAAGGAAGATTATGAAAGCCACAGAAAATCTTAATGATTGAACGACCTTTTGAAATGTCAATAAAATAAGAAGACTGATGCCAACAATAATAATAATAATGTGCAAACTAGTGAAAATTTTCATATTATTAATGGATTTATTTTCCTAATTGTTCAAATTGTACTTTTAATTTCAATATAAATTAATAAATACAATCATTTTTGAGCTAATTTCACTTACCACACTCCTATTCACTTACCACGCATCTATTTCACTTACCGCACTGTTATTTTTTGGTTTCCATGGATATAAACAAACGTTCGGGAAATGTAACTTACCAGCATTGTCAACAGCATCAGTAAATGCATGAAAATACACGATCGTGCAAAAATAATCTTTTTATTCAATTGAACGAACATAGGCGTAAAATTTTTATTAATTACGTTACTACAATCTTTAAAAGCTCACAAAAATTCATTTGAACTTTTATAACTTAATAATTTTTATAAAATAAGAAATAAATTGTAAGGATTCACTAGCGCTAATTTCATTTTTGGTAAGATTGGAAATATATTTAAAGACGTGTAAGTTATATGAAATGTAAACTATATTTCTTGAAACAATTTCACAACCAAAATTTCATAAAATTGAGCAAATTCAATAAGAAAGATATTTATTTTAATTAAGAATAGTATATTGTGCAATAAGTGCGGGAAACTGTCGATTGCCCACGAAAGCGAAGTTAAGCGCACTCACTACGTTCGTGCGCTCATTCGCGTGAGTTCATTCGTGTAGTTGCTACCCCCCCCCCCCGCCACAAATTTTAGTCTATAAAATCTGAACCGATAGAGCACTAACGCTAAAATTTGAGCACTAAGCATCACTAACGTAGCACTAATGACTATAAAATTTTCATCGTTAGTGCTGGAACTGGGGGGGGGGGGGAACTTCACGGACCTAATTTAATTTCGGGTATAAGCACAACTTTATATTAATTATATTGTACTTGGATCAATTAAAAATTTAAGGCAAACGTGAAATTATGAATTAAAGATAAGCACATGTTATATTTTAATTAATTTCCCATTGTATTGTGACAGTAAGTTGTACAAAAATTATAAATAACTACTAAAATCACTAATATTTCAAAGGCCAAAAATAACTTCATTGATTCTTCTTTGTATAAATCTCTAAGTATTATACCTATATATACAAATACACAAATATAACACCGATGGGTGATTCAAAAATGTTAATGAAAAATGATAAAAATAGAAAGATAAATTAAGTACTAATAGCTTTTATGAATCATTTCATATCTTGGTACATTTTGTTCCAAACTAAACGCTTATGATTTTTTGAAATAACGTTTAATTCATTTATACTTAATATTGTCTTATCTTTTTGTTTTTATTTGCTATCTACAATATCTACATTTATATAGGTATTGTTAATTTTAATTATGGCATAATTGACATTGTTTTTAAACTGACACCTAAAGGTTTGCGTTTTAAGAGATTTAAAAATGCTGATGCCAACTTGGGCGAAAATTTACTAGTATTTGTCATCTGAGGATACATAAATATTTTTGAGTAAAATAATTTCGTATAATTATTGGAATATTACCGCTTTTTCATTATGATAAAATCAATTATGCCACTTTCAAAGTAAACAAATTAGAAAAATCGTTGACTTATAATTTTATTCGATATATTTTAGTGAAATGATGTTTGAAAAGACGGTGGTCTAAAAAAAATATCAGTGTATCAAACTAAAGTCAGGGCTGCAGGTAATATTTTTTGAATTTCACAATTTCCAATTTCTTTAAAAATTTTATTACATTCCTACGCGAGTATAATTTATACACGTAATAATTATTCAAAATGTATAATAAAAGCCGAAATGAAGATGTTAAGTTTATTTTCAAAATTACGAATTCAATGATGATGTTTAATTTTTTAATTGACAATTATGCCAGTTTCAAAGTTAACAGTATAGGGGAGAGGTGTGTCAATAGTAACAAAAAAAATATACAGGCTAGTAACTTTGTATTTATTAGTCAGAGAGAATTAAATTTTTGGTATAAGATACGGGAATTTTTCAGGTTTTTAATGAGCTACACAAAAA
Source organism: Brachynemurus nebulosus (assembly GCA_035578155.1). Taxonomy (NCBI): domain Eukaryota; kingdom Metazoa; phylum Arthropoda; class Insecta; order Neuroptera; family Myrmeleontidae; genus Brachynemurus; species Brachynemurus nebulosus. The sequence continues at coordinate 1,286,959 of JAPWDM010000033.1, read as the reverse complement.
TACTCTATGTGGGCTTATAATTAAAATAACTGCATTTATGTGGACCAAAGTGTAATGTTACAATCGTCACCACCAGAGGATCAATTGTTACAGGGGTTAAGTTCAATTGTAACACTCATTATTTAGTTGAATTTACACGTTAGTTATTATAATTAATCCAGTTTTAAAAATTTTTCCATACATATTGAGTGAGGAAGGTAACAAATAGCACAGTATCAGGCAACAGCTCTGAATTTTTTCTCTTTCTATTACTCTTTTAACGGAATTCATATATACATCATTAAATATAGTTTTTCGTTTTACATTTCTTTTTTTAATTATTAACTGAAGTTGTTACCTTTACTATTTCGAATCATACCTAAAATAAAAAGTTTAAATTTGTTCAACTAAAATTTTTTGTGAGTTATAAATGTTGCAATCGACACTACTGAATTTGTTACAATTGTTCCAGCGCTGTTTCATTTTATAAAAAAATTCATAAAATATTAACTATGATTAAAAAAGCGAAACTACCTATCTGATAATATTATTTGATTGCTTGTCTTTCCAATAAAATCACTTTTCTCCCAATTGATGGGGTATTTGCTGCGAAAATCAAAAAATTGTTAACGTACTCAAAATTTACGATTAGCTTATATAAACACAATTGATGTTGCTGAGAGAAAATCGCCGGATGATATAAACTGAAAGTTTTGTCATTAAAGCACAACTTTAGAAGCCACTTTATGATATGTAATACTCCTCAGTAGGATTGATAGATGTCTCGCAAATTTTAAAGTTACAATTGACCCTCTGTTACTACTGACACTCCTCTCCCATATATTATATCGTCATTATTGCTCTTGTTAAAAAAATGAATTTTGTCCAGTTAAGTTGTAGATATGAAACATTATATTTATTTAAAAGTTTTGGTAAACTTAATTTGTAAACCGGGATTTTGTTTTACGGGGATCCAAATATTTTATGGCGGTCGTATTTTGTTTAATTTGAAAAAACCACATACCATTATATTCTTTACAAACTATCCTAAATTAATATACAATTTATATCATAAAATTTTTAAACAATATAAAAGGAAACACAATTAAACACAATTCATCCTTTCTGCGATCTGATCCACTGTTAATTGTGGCTCTGACTCCACAAGATTTCGAAGAATGTCATCATCAAAATTAACAGGACGTCCCGAATGGGGTTCATCATAAATGCCGCTTTCTCCAACTTTAAATTTTTTAAACCATTTCTGGGTAGTCCTTACACTAATAGTGTATTCACTATGTACACTATTAATTTTTATCGCTGCAGACCTGGCAGATTCATCAGACGAAAATAAAAAATGTAGCACAGCACGTTTGTACTGATTATTTATATTCATCTTCTATGGGTACTAAAATGCGTTTGATATTTACGAAAGTTGGCGATGAACTGAATAATATGTTAGTCAAACTGTGACAAGTTTCGACAGGTTCAAAATTGTATTGGTTTAGTAAATGAGTCACTGTAAATTCCATGCATGCTATTAATACGCACGAACTTATGGACTGACCTGATATTTAGAATTTTTTTTAATAGATAATAAGAATGAGCAAAGCATCGATCTATATTTACGATAAGAAAGAGTATTTACTTAATCATCGTCAATATTCTACTACGTACGTCAATTATTGAAAATAATTTTTTCCCTTCAAATCAGAAACGACAAAAATCAAAAATACATAACATAAAAACAATTGATAAATGTGATCGAAAAAAAAAATACATATTCTCAATGGAAAACAAAAGGCAAAAATATATAAATAATATATACTGAGTTGATACCATTTTTATCAATAAATGAAAAGTCAAGGCAGCGAAATATTATTTATATTATTATTCTTGAAAGTTTTCCTTATCGTAGAGCGCGTACCGATATATGCTTAGGTACAGATATATAATATTTATATATTGTATATTGAAAGGAAAAAAATGAATGAGTTAGAGGAAATATCTCAATTGTTTTCTCATCATATCTGCTCAAAACGTGAGCAGATGTTGACTATCAAAACATCCACGTATGTGTGATTCGTTTTTCCTCCACACACTACACACAACTCCAGTCTATTTGGATAGCAACAGGGTTTCATACATAATATTCTACTGTATATGTACTCATCGTACAAATACATTTCTGTATTTGCTATCTTTATTCTTTGACGAAACCTATACAATATGTGTATTATGTGAATATTGGATATACAGTACGAAAATTTTGAAAAGCGATTAAAATTAGCTGTATACAAGTATTCGAAGTTCTCGAGTTATTCGCGACAGAATTTCAAATTAAATGTTCGAATTTGGAAAACTTTGGACATTAACAATTTTTGGAATAATTCAAATATTTTTCGAATAAGGTAAGAGCACCAGTAGCCGTTATTGACCCAATAGCTGTCAAGTTTCAGTAAAATGATAAATATTAAGATTTTAAGTGATGTCCATATTTAACCTATTTTCGTCCCTTCCATTAGAAACTATTTGTTTTCTTATAGAAGGAATGTATTATCTCGCTTAGTATTATTTATGAGAATAGCTATACGGGTACAACTACCCATTATGAAACAAATACACACTATTTTAATTGTGAAACTTGTCCCCTTTAATTTTTACAAATTTCCGAAAACTGACTTTTTTCCAAATTTTGGAATTTTGCGCCCTTGTATCTCTGATGGGGCTGGTGATAAAAATTGGAAATTTGCATAACTTGTAGTGTTTTCGAAGTAGATTTATTTATTAAAATAAAAAATCAACTTGTACCTATATTGATCCTTTAAAAAACCCTCAATTTTTATCATTGCTGCAACGGGAAAAATTGGAGTTTTATAAAGGACTTATATACTTATGAGTTTTTTGGACAATTTATATCAAACATTGGAGAGGGGGGCCTTATTTTCAAGTTTTTGCCTCGGTTCTAAAAAATCGTAGATCCGGGCCTGGATCTCGTAAGAAATTAAATAAAATTTTTAAAGAAACTCTTGTCTAAACACTTTTATGAGATACTGTATATTATTTTTAAAGGGTTTTATAATTGAAATTTACCAAATAGAAGACTCTGAAAGATTTTAAAAATGAAAGATGAATTTGTTTTTTAATTTAAATTTTTTCAGTAAACACACTGTATTTTGTATATTTGATAACTGTTTTCCTCTTTATCTAATAATATTATTGAGAAAAATGATAAAGTGATTTTTTCTGTAGCATATAGGAGAAACATTTATTTACCATAATGTCAATATCCATATATTTTCTATATGAATATTGTTATGGTTCTCTATTATTTTTTGATATGTAGGTATCCTGGTATCATACAGATATACGTGAATGTTAAGTGCTTATGTGCGTATACTGGTATGTTGTATTTGAACGTTAGTTCCGTTCTAATAGTATAGGGGGAAGACTTAATGAATGGGACACTTTTTTTCAACAACTTCAAAACCAAGTAATCAAATATTTTAATTCTTACGGCATAAGATACTTCAAACATTACTTTATATTTTAAACTAAAAACGAATTTTATTCTTTTTAAATAATAGTAAATTTTTTTGTTTGAAAAAAATTAGATCCTTGTCCCATTCAGTAATTCCATTCTCATTGAATGGGACAAGAAGAATATTGAATGGGACATATGTAATAACAATGTAGAATTCATGCGGTTTGTACAGGCTAGTAAAAATATGTAAATAATCAAAAATCTCAGCGGGAAAGCATTTTTGGGATAAATGAGGACAAAAGTCTCAGCATTTTTCACGGTGCATCCGATGGTGACCTTGACTTTGAGGTCAAGGTCATATTCATAATGTCCCATTCAATATTCCTTGTTAAGTAACAAGTTAAAGTCAAGAAATAAAAAGTACCTAATCTCAATGTGCAAACAATACTTATTTAATGATAGTCTATACTAAGAGGTTTAATACGCAAGTAATACAATTAATCTAAACATAAGTTATCATAGAATATTTAGTAATTTATAAAAAAATAAAAGTTACTTTTTCTATTTAAAATCGTATTTCCTAATTTTTGTTGAAAGAAACGGAAAACCGTTAACAGATATATCGCACATAAAAATAGTTATATAAAAAACACCTAATGACTGTAAAACAAATTTCCACTAACGGTTCCTTGTTATGGTTCATTTCAGTTAAAAACCATGCTTCGTCACTTTGAATTTAACTCTTTAAATGATTAAGACGAGTTAACTCGTCCTGCAATATGGCGGCTCAATTTGCTGTCATATGTATACATTCACTGGCACAAGTGCCGCATCTGTGACAATACGGTATAATTCTAAATAATGTTCAATTTTATCAACATAGTTTAGTATAATTTATTTTTTGTAAATTCCTAGGTTTCACTTTTAATGTTGGTATCTTTGATTTTTTTCTTTTTCTTTTTTTGTAGTCTTATCTATTGTACTTATCACTTGGCAGTAAAAAGTTCGGCATTTTAAGACAAAAAAATGTTACCATGTGATTTGTTTAAAAGGGTTAAAGAATTTCCGTTTTCCTGACTTTATCTCTTTTATTATTGCATTTATGTAAATTTTAAATTTGCAGTTTATTTTTAGAAAATAATAGAAAATTGATTTGTTTCGAATATAAGAATTATTTAATTTTTTAACGAAAACTCATGATCAATAGTATCTGAAATGAGGTATAGCTAAAACTCATTTGTCCCATTCAATAACCGTCCCATTCATTAAGTCTCTCCCCTATTTTTTCCCATTTTCCTTTCATACGTTGCGTCGTTATCAAAAAATTGCAACAAAATTATTTTTCAGAATTAACAATTAACATTGTTAACAATCGATTTGTAATTGTAAAAGTGTTCAATAATTGGTAATAACTTCTTAATTTATGTGTTACGGGGGATATCTTTGAATTATTTATATAGTATTCAAATTTTTTTATCATATAAATCGAAAGAATTTGTTGAAACTAAAAATTTTTTAACGTTGAAAATATTAAAGGAGGCTAATTATAAATTTGAAACTTTTTCTATATAGTTATAGGTAGTTTCCAATAGCATATTTATAATTTTTTTATTTTATAAACTTGCTGTGCTTCATGGTTTCACTCACATAAAATTATCTAATTTATAGGTCAAATTATTTTTCAATAAAATATTCTGAAATTCTATGCAAAATCAGTTCTATATTGCTTCGGTCTGTCTACCAAACGACGAAAGTAGCCATATTCATATTTTAAGGAGGATAACAGTTTCCACGCTTTAAGGCTTGTCGGTAGGTATCCATATTGATAGTTTCAGAAGCACTTCCCTCCTCTTTTTTGGGATCGTAGGGTTCTGAGCAACAATTTTAATCTCATGTATTTAAGCAAAATATAATCAAAATCCAACTAACCGTTTGTTTATCTTGGTAAATATATAATTAAATAATTTCTTTGTTTTTGGGCCTGAAAATTCTACATAAAAATTGCTGTCAAAATGTGCCAACAAAAATACTATATACTTAATTCTTGTTTCCTAAAAGTTTTGTTTTTTTTCATTCACTTTTGCATAATTCATGTAATTTAACCAAAATTGTATATCTCTCATCGCTTATCAGATCCCTATGCTGGGAATTTTATTAGGGACATGGTATATGTTTCGTATGTGATTTTTACCTAATTTTAACCACTGTTAATGGTGGAAATACAGTGTGGTTTAGATAATTAATTTGTTTCATTGGAATTATCACGGCTTGAGACTCGTATCAGTCGAAGAAATTTAAAGTTGGAAAATTTCTTTTTTAATTTTCATTTATAAACACTTAGTATGCTTTATTTATGACCGTCTTAAAATTTTTAGCTAATTTCAATTATCCTCTACAATGTAATACATTTCTATGTGTACACGAAAATACTATGAATACTCGTATAATTAATAGTAAATACGAGTATAGACCGCTATGTACCTAAAATATAAAATATTTTATTTGAAAAAGAAATAAAGTGAATTCAGACATCAGGCTGGTACAAAAGTAACTTTTATTATAATTACAGTTGAATATTTAATGTAAATAAGCATCATTATTATTCGTTCATGTCGGAAAATGTAACTTATAAGTGACTGATGATGAATCCCTAAGCAGAATAAAATATACTCATCAAGCTATATGACATCAGATTGGATCCCTCCTTCACTTCAGAGTAGCAATGGAAACGGCAGCCGTAGCAATAGCAGTTGTAGTAGAGTCGAGCTCGTAGAGTTAGCCGTCAAACTGAAGCCGGTAGGTATAAGTAAACGAACAAATGAATGCCATGCAGTAGGGTAGCAGGGTATTGCCATGCCACTACCAGTACCACCGCGCGCGCCAAGCACGCCGCCATACAAACAGTTGACAGTAATGGAAATAAATGAGCGGTAGCGGGCAATTTTCTAGATTAAATGTCAGAGTGGCTGGCTATGTATGTGTAAGTATGAATATGTGTATGTGCGCTTGTATGTTTAAGGCAGCATCAGCCAGCCGTAGGGTGATTGGACATATACTTCGTTCGTTAGCTAGACATTGCTATACTATACCGTTAGTAGTAGTAGTAGTAGTAGCAGGCAGTAAGTACACCTACTGTTAAACATACTATATACTAACAACTGCAGCAGTTCTTTCGTACGAAAATATGCGCTAGAATTATTTTATATAATCTGCCATTTTTTCCAGTGTTATTTCTCTACAACAATTATTTAAATTAAAGGGATGATAAAAACTGAAAGAAGATCGTAGAAATAATTATATCCGGATACACTTTGACTGATTGCTTATTTCTTGTCCATCAAGAAAATTTACTTATAGTTAATCAGTAACAAATTTAGAGAAAACGAACCTGAAAATAAGTTTCAAATTACTTTAAATCAGCAGAAAAGATTTCGAAATCATTATCGATGAATAGATATTATGATAATCAACAGACAAATTAACAAATATACACACCTAAGAGTATTACATATAACAGTAGCGTTTAACTCGTCAATTGCCACCGTTCGATTACGGAACGATGGATCCCATGTTTAATTCTCTTTGCTTATAAACTTAAAATTAGTTGAAATTGAATTAATGAGCCATTATTTGACTTAATTATTTAATTTTCTTTAAGTCATTGCTTACTTATCGTTTATATAATTTTATCAAGCACTACTTCCTAGAGTTTGTGAGTTTATTATCAGTCGCACTAAAAGCACACTGGCGATCAATTTAACATCAACTGTTTTTTTACCCAATTTAACTTAATTTTTTGAATATTTGTATTATACTATAATTGTGCATAATTTGGAGGTTTCTGCTATATTGCTATTGTATATAAAATTATATTAACATTTGTCTATTTACCTTTAAAAATGTCTGATATTTAAAAAAAAAAATCCGTTTCCCTATACAGTCTGTCACACAAGAGCGTCGTCTGCATATTTAAAAGAAAAATTATTGTTTCTCAGAAATGAATAAATCGATTTAAAGTACACTAAAAGCACTATTACGCATTTACTTAGTAAGTTGTTCAGACTTCATTATTGTCTAAAATTCGTGGGTACCGTTTTGGCATACTTTTTATAGGATTTTTCGCATTTGTTGCGGTAACGACCGCCAGAGAGCTCGGATATGGCGGCACAACTGTTTTAATAAAAGACCAAGTATATTTGCCAGAAACTCATGTGTAATGACACGCATCGTCAGTAAAAATTACATTACTCTAATCAAGATTCAAATTGTGCATAGCCCACAAGCGTCACTTTTTGACATGCTCTGATTTGAGGAAAAATTTCAGCGTCGTACTACGCCAAGAAATATTTGCTTCGTTTAATCGCCTATTCAGAGTCATTATACTAATGTTAACTTCCTTTTTAGCCAACAACTTTTGTCCTTGCCGCAGTGTCAAAAAAGGCTTTCGATTAAATAACTTAAAAATTGTTTTATCTCCTTTTTCAGAAGGCCCTCGTATTTTTTCTTTCTCGGGAAAATTCTTGACGTTTTTCCGACCATAATATCGCAACACTTACTTCCATACAAAGTCTTCTGACTTGTGCATATATTTAGCAGCAGCTTTATAAGTAATTTTAGGTCCTTTACTGTGATTACACAAGAACATTGCCTCGAAACATTTTGCATATAATGCACTAATTTTGGAAATGTTGTGTTCTTATCGCAATACAGAGTAATACTGGCGTCTCAAGCACAAAGCGTATTAGTCTATCCTACCCTTCAACGAATAGTGCAGCAGTGGAGCTTCCTAATAGTTTTCTCTTGAAACAGTCCACCAGACGCCCTTGTGTGACAGACTGTATAAAGTCTTTAAAGAATTATTCTTTCAACATATAATTTTTTTTTAAATATTAAAAAGGTTTCCAGTTTCTGTAAACTTTTTTTAAAATTAGAGAAATGATCAACCTAAGTGAAACGCATTTAATTATAAGTATAGTTGTGTGTAAACAGCTATCAGGTATAATAAGAATAATAAATAAGTATAGAAAAGTAGTTTTCATAGAGGACTAGCTACTAATTACAGGTATTTTTACAAATCATTTATCATCCCTGTTTTTTTTACTTGTAAAATGATTTTCTTTTGTTTTCAATTTACAAAGAAATATAAACTGAATAGTACACAATGTTTAAAAAGTTAATGTATTGAAAAACGAATATTAATAAAATCTTCTGTTTATAATTGTATTGAGAAGAAAATATTAATAACCAGTTCCCCTTTCTTAAAGTATTAAAATATTAGAACAATATTTTTCGTTCTATTAGTAATTGAAACATGCAATTTTTTTTTATTTTACGTTATATTCACTGACTGTGAAGTATATGTATAGAGGATACACTTTGCTACGTTATTACTTTGAACATCTCTATAATATTCGATTTTAGCGAATTTCCATTCTGGAAATTCAGCTATTACAGCGGGTGTCCACAGTAAGAGGTCCCTAAAATTTAAAAATGATACCTATTCACTAAAATTTATATTTATATGCATATAATAGACCGAGAGGCGGTAATAAGAAAGTGTTTACCCATCGATTTAAAGAAAATTTCATTTTTCATCTAATAGTTTACCATTCGAAGTTACTAAAATGCTTTGTCGGCCGGACCATCTCTTGTCCGGTTACGCGGGCCGACCTCGAAAAATGGTCAATTTTTCGAGGCCCCCTTACCCATCGATTTAAAGAAAATTTCATTTTTCATTTAATAGTTTACCATTCGAAGTTACTAAAATGCTTTGTCGGCCAGACCATCTCTTGTCCGGTTACGTGGGTCGACCTCGAAAAGTCGTCAATTTTTCGAGACCCCCTTACCCATCGATTTAAAGAAAGTCTCATTTTTCATCTAATAGTTTACCATTCGAAGTTACTAAAATGCTTTGTCGGCCAGACTATTTCTTGTCCGGTTGCGCCAGCCGACCTCGAAAAGTGGTCAAAGATGATTTGAAAGTCAAAAATATTTACTCAATTAGCTCTGTAATCGCGAGTCTGACAAAAATTTATTAGCGTAGACCTTTAGATTACTATTAAAATTATTAAACAAAAAAAAATCATATAAAAAAATACTTAGTAGATTAAAACAGTTATTCGAAATCGAAAACCCCGAATATGCGTTTTTGCAAATATCTTATTTTCTGTTAGTCGTTCAACAATAATTATTATAATAACAAAATTTGTAATTAACTAATTTTCTGCGAGAAAGGTCCTTTGGACTATTTACGTATTAGCTATAACCTCAGAGAAACTATTATAAATATATATTCTCTCTTTATCACCTACTAATATTAGTAAATATTTAATAAAAATTACTCCATTTTATAAAAACTTTTGAGCTTTAAATTATTTTATCCAATATAAGTAAAATAAAAAAAAATGAAACTCTAAAGTGAATAGACTTGTACCTACATTTTATTTGCGTGATCTCTATGAAATATAGACTGTTAATGAAAATTATTAAACGAGATCAAAATCAATGTCTCTTCTAATTTTTATAAACCATAGTACGAATTTTTTTCGCCTATATCTTCTAATATATAAAATTCTCGTGTCACAGTTTTCGTTACCATACTCCTCCGAAACGGCTCGACCGTTTTGATGAAATTTTATATATATATATATATATATATATATATATATATATATATATATATATATATATATATATATACATATATATATATATATATATATATATATATATATATATATATATATATATATATTCAGTAGGTCTGAGAATAGGTTGTTATCTATTTTTTATGCACCCTAAGTGATAAGGGTGGTCCACCCCAAATTTTATTTTTATATTTTTTAGACAAAATTTTTTTAATTTTTTTATGATGTGGCATAAAAAAATACATACAACCCTAAATTTTCATCCTTCTACTATCAACTCCTTTTTTCGTATGGCGAGCGGAGCGAAGCATTACATGGAATTAATCTTTTATATAATTTTGAACTGCTTAGCGAGTGAAGCGAGGCACTTTATTCTCGCGTCTCTTCTCAATCCCATATGATTTAAAATAGGCTAAACTATTTTCAGCTTTATTAGTAAATATTGATTTGATTGTATCAAAATCATAAAAAAAAATTAATTCAATCAATTATAACTACTGAGTCACAGTAACTTGTGGCTGGGCCAGCTAGTAATTTTTATAAAATCGAAGTACGTAATGTGTACTCTATCTTAAAAAAATATATTTATATATATATATATATATATATATATATATATATATATATATATATATATATATATATATATATATATATATATTTAGTCGATTTGATTTTATGCGATATCAGTTGATAATTCAAAAAATCAACAGTTTCATAAACAACTTTTTTTCTTAATTTGATTATTACATATTATTGTTTTTGTTGATAGGTGAATTATATTTGTGCGGTAATTTTTTAACACCTGGACGATCATTGACATCATAAGATGTCAAGTGAGACCTTACTAAATCATGCACCATAACATCAACAATAGTGTATCAGTTGAGCGTCTTGTCATTATAGGTTATGAGCGTCATGGTGTAAAAAGCTATGCGCAAGCACAAGTGCATGCCTGAAAGTGAACATTGATCTAAATGTTCATTACGTAGCGAAGTTTGAGAAACAATTAACCATTGCCTTAGGCTACAGGTTTGCATATTTTTTTTTACTAATAATAATAGTTTGTTAGGAAAGGAATTTAATTCTAACAATAAGTGCTTTCAGTTTCAATATATAACATATCATCTATCCTTTGACATCATGAATATTACTATATATGTATGTATACTTTTGAGATACTCGGTAACTAAAATTTTGCTATTGTTTTGATGGAAGAGGTGAAGAACAAACAATACAAAGATAACAATGAACGAACAAGTGAAAGAACTTCTTACTATGTGTAACGGGATGGTTAGTGTGTTCGGTGGTAAACAATGTTGTTAATGTCACTTAAGTTAAAAGTCAGTTGTGGCAGATCGTACGTCATTTCTTATATTACATGCTCTATCTTCCCTGGGCTCTTGTATTCATGTGTTCGTTGACCATTAGTTAGTTCTCTACTGCTAGTATGGATTACCATTTATTCTATTTTCTTTTAGTTTTTTATTTTATTTTATGAATTATTTTGTATTATCACTAAAGATTCTCAATAATACTTTATTTTTGCCTGAACTATTTAATTAATTTTTTAGCAAAATTGAAAGCAAAATTCGTTGGTTTCTTTTTAAAGCAAATTTTGAAGATCAATAATAATGTCAATATACCCCTGTCGCAGCATCTGCATAACATAGCGAATTTCCAAATTTTGGGGACTGGCGGATCTCATCTAAGAACTGTACCTATTTAAAATAGTTTAGCTTTCTAAGAGTAAAAGATTTTTTAAAATCGGCTGGGTAATTAGTTTTGATATTTTTGGAACCCAAGAACCCGAACGGACTTTGTGCAGCATAGTTGTATCCATCTAAAATAATTTAGTTCTCTAACAGTGAAAAAATTTTCAAAATCGGTCGGTTAGTTTATTTTTTACAATAATGGGAACAGTAAACCCTGGCGGAAATCATACAACATAACCTTTATTCATCTAAAATAATTTTAGTAAAAAGTTTATCCTAACAGTAAAAAACGGGTCCTAGGGATCTCATATAACTTATGGTAGTTCGCAAGGTTCTTGTGGACATCATTTAATTACTTAATGAATTCAAATACTTTAACTTACTAACGGTGAAAAAATTTTCAAAATTTTCGACATTCGCTAAAAAAATCATTGAAAAATATTTGATATGTTTCGATCAATTAATGGTCAACATCAGCAAATAAAAGTTACTAAAATCGAAGAAAAGAATGAGTTATTTGTCCGTAGAAATTAAAATACAAATTCTGAAAACGAGCAAAGAAATATTGAAAAAACTAGATCGGCAAAACATTCTGACAAATAACACTACCCAACTAATACTTGCCAATTTGAATGAAACTTAACATACTTATTAAACAGCGAAAAATATTAAATACGTGTTTTTTTATTTCGCCTAAATACGCTTTTTAGGGGTAGAAAACACCATTCAACCTCTGTAGATGAAAACAGTTATAGCTAAATATTTTTGAAACGACATATTTTCTGAAAAAAGGGCTGAGTACCAAATTTGTAGAATTTAAAGCGATGCACTTGATAGTGACCCTGAAATCGATTTTCAAGGTCAGTTGAAAATGATTAGCCATTGCCGAACTTTGACCATATCCTGTACCTATAAGCAGTAATTTCATGTATTGACTCAATCTATCTTCAAAATTGATTTGTTGCGTTATTTTTCTAAAATAAAAAAAAATAAAAACCTGACGAAATGGAAAAATAGGCGCAAATTTATAGAAAAAATTAGAAGAAAACATTTTTGTAAGTAATTTTAGAAGTAAAGTTAAGAAAAGATTTAATATCACTCCAATTGTAAGTTAAACATTAACTTTATGTTATATTAGAAATTTTCAAAATTTTTTAAAATTTTTATTGCTACTCTATAGTTATCATATTAGGAATTCAATTCAACATATGATTAACTATTATTTTTCCGATTGCGATTGAGCAAGTATTTTTCAAAATTACTTCTTGATCACTTATTTTCTATCTTGCATGTGAAATTCGTTCGAATATACTTTGAACCATTTAGGGATGAAAAGTAAACTACTCCTTTTGAAAAATATTAAATGATTTTCAAATGACTTTGGAAATTGACCTCAAGGTCAACTTCAAAGTCATCATCAAGTGCATCACTTTGAACTCTATAACTTTGGTCCTAAGCACTTTTTTCAGAAAATATATCGTACCATAATCCACTTCTATGTTGATTCCTAGTCTCTTTTCCTGCGTTTCTAATATTTATGTCAATAAAAAATGTGCTACCGTAGACAAGGATGAATAGGTACGCATTCAGACTTCACACCGTATTTTTTTGTATTTATTTTATGAGTACCTAATCTTTAATATATTAAAAATTTACGCGAAGATGGTCACTTTATCAGCAGTATCCAAAAAAATTTAAAAATATCGGTGGTGTTTGAAAAATTAACAAAAATCGTATAATTACTTCTCTATGAAAAATTGGGGGCAAAAGAGACGAGAAAAGAGTAAATGGGGACAACCCGTAGGGTCGACCAAAATTGAAATTCTAATATAAAATAATTTCGAACTTTTTGTATTTATACATTCAAAAAAGAAATAATAGGTACTTGATGATTTTCTGTAAAAATAAACGTAGAATCTAAAATAAAGTTTATATACTCCTGTCGTTTACCCCTAAGTTTATATTCCTCCTATTCTTATTTTAGTTCAAAAAAAATAATTTTTCAAAAGACTAAGACATAATAATTAATAACAGTGAGATTCTACGTCCATTTTCAGACTTTTGTCTAATACAGACGTTACCTAGAATTTTTTTTATCTACAAAAACATCAGTCTACAGAATTTAATTTATTAGTTAGGAAAATAATTCAAATATGTCTCACTAACAATAAATGTCTTAAATGAGTTTAAAAAATCAAAACGATACTGTTTATTAAATTGCGTAAAAGCTAGTAAATGCAATAACAGATATGATGAATTTATAAGGATTTTCTTGTACTACAAAATCTTAAAAATATGGAAACGCGTACTTTTTTTTCGTTGTGTTTTATTCTTTTGCACAAAATTTTAAAAATACTTTATTTTCTTAAGAAAGGGAGGCAACTTTAGTCACAGATATGCCTATGAACAGTTTTTGGTAATCCGGGAAAAACGAAAACACTTTTTAAAATTTTTTTATTGTTAAAATCGAAATGTTCTTTTAAAGAGGGTTAAAATTACCATATTTTATATTAAAATTTTGACAAAATCACTCCCTAATTAACGAGCCTTACTTAATATTAGCAAATTGAGAAAAAACACGTCAAATAGATTTTTTACACAGATTTTATTTGTTATATAATTCAAAAGGATATTTTAAAAATGTGTATGAATGGCTTTCATTAAATAAATTTCAATATATTTTCCATTTATTTTAACAGTGGAATGTCCTTATTAGTGGCTATACTTTCGGCTTGGAGCGAATTAGACGAAGATTTTCTTCTAAAACCAAATTTAATAATTAATTAAAGAAATAAAAAAAAATTTGTGGATTTCCTACCGTTCAAATATAATCTTTATTGTATGTAAAAATGTTATTACATTTTTTCAAAAAACTGTAAGTAAACTGTAAAATTTTCTTTACAAATATGTTAAAATAGAGAAATGTTTCCTTTTTAATTTATTTTTAACTCTTTTTAAATGATTCACTTTAAAATTTTTTTAATATTTCTTAATCGAAATTTCATAAAAGAATGTGTCAAAATTTAAAAAAATTTTTCTTTGTTAAAAAAAAAAATTGAATGTGCAAAATTATTTAATATTAGAATGCTCTGATTATACAATTCTAATCATAACTGTATTGTCAATTGGATAGAAAATTACGTAAAAATATTATTGTTTGAATATGATTTAACGTAATTTTTATACGATTGTAGCAAACTCTTATTAATTTTAGGAAGGTGTAAATATAATCTAAATTCTGATCATATCACATAACAGATATCGTCGGGATTTTTTTTGTAAAAAAAAATGGAACAGAGATACATTATAAAAACATTTAACTGACAGAGAAATAGAATATAGCCGAATCGTTAAATTGGATTAAAAAAATCATGACACGCTACTTATAAAGCGGTTTTTTTCGAATTTAGCTCGCAAAAAATGAGACAGAAAAAAAAAGAATGCGAGTGCGAGTGAAATGGAGAACGACATATTTCCTAGTTTTTCTCGAAAAGTAAGTAATTTAGAGCAACGGTATAAAAACATTTTTTATGCATTTTACCTTTTACAATGGCTTAGTGTAAAAAAAAATTTGAAAAATTGCTTAATTCTGGCAAAAAACTCATTTTGTTGACAAAAAACGCCCGGAAAACCTACTTCTGGGCATCCGACGTGTCTGGCTAACGAACTCATCCAACGATTTGGAAAATCGAATTCGCACACAAAATTTCATAAGCATTAAACGTTTCGTTCGAGAGTTATCGCGCGGATACATATATATATATATATATATATATATATATATATATATATATATATATATATATATATATATATATATATAAATTTTAGTGAATATCATTTTCGTATTCTAGGGACCTCAAAACATATTTCTGATATGGTCTCGGGCTTAGGTCGCACCATGACACCTGGCGTAAAAGCTGAATTTCCAGTTTTGGAAATTCGCTAAAACGCTGAAATCTAACAAAATACATGTCAAAAATCGTGAGAGCTGCGAGAAAAAAAATTGATCTATAATAGATCTAGAGGGCACGTCGGCGTAAAAATATTTATCAAATACTTTGACATTTTTAGCACTTTAATGTTCGTAACCTATAATTATTAAACGCCCAACTGGTACACTATTTGATACTGGTACAGCTAATACATCTTATTGGAATTGTTGACATCCTATGACGTGGTATGTAACTTAGTGAGGTTTCACTTGACGTCATAAGTGCATTGTCCTATTGACATAAAATTAAATAAATTCTTCAACTGACTTTGAATTTTTTTTTATTGTTAGAGAGCTAAAATATTGTAGATATACCCGGACTATGTAATATGAAATACGACCGGATCCTATTGATTAAAATGCGTCAAAAATTAACCGCCAATCGATTTTGAAAATTTTTCGCCCACAAACTTTTGGAAATTCGCTGTTATGCAGGATGATGAGATAAAGGTATTTTAACAGTGTAATAGTTACCGTCAAATTGAGAGGATAGGCTATTGGATACTTACTCTACACAGAAATTCAGTTCTGGCAAGCCTATTTGGCCGAGTTGAGTCATCCTTAACGTTTAAAGGGCGTAAAAAATAAGGCCCAATTTATATAAAGTAAGAGTTTTGGAATTTTGATATATGAAAGTTAAGAATATTTTTTATCGATAAAAAATGTTCTAGCAATGCTATTTCTTCGCCAAGGTGCCGACAGAACAATCTAAAGTTGTGATAAATTTCATAATTATTTTAACAAATGATGACATAAGTGTCCCCCGGTGAACTGGATTACCTGATCCCCCCTCCCGCCGGTTCCTGAATATGTTTGTCGGCCCGTCTAGGTTCATAGGCTCTAGTTACAGTGCCTACTGTGCCTATTGGATGAGACAGCTCTGGATCCAGGTGGTTAAAACGTATTTTTGTTCTTGTGTTGATTTGATCTATTATTGGCAAGCGGTTGTTGCGGAAACATTATCTAGTGGTAAAAAATTGAATTAGTCAAATGGGGTGTAATTTTCCAGAATGCTGTTATTGTATATTATTTAATTTAAAAAAAATCAAAAAACACAACGATAAGGACGGTAACGAACAGCAGTAATCATATTAGACAGTTTCATAAATAATTCTAGTGCCCTCAGTAAATTTGTTTATTGGCAATGATAAAATTCCTCATCGAAGAGTCGCGAAGCTAATGAATGACAAACAATTTTCATGTAATTGAGCGTCCTAATAACAATTTTATAATATTTCTGCGTAAATTGTGCGCATAATGCGTGATTTAAAGTGTTGGCATTTTACTTTACTAAAATTGCGTTTCTTGGTACTAACACACATTAATATTCTGAAAAAAAATGCTGTTCATCTTGACGAAGAGGTCTTGTGGTATTTTTACTGTTTCGGAAATATCCAGCGGCAAAATTACCACAAAATTTTTATGAAACAATGAAAATAACATTAAACACGGTACGTTTATCACATAATTGCCGGAAAGTATCTGTTATAAGTTAGTTTCGAAACGCTCACCAGGGCGAAAGGGTATAACCAGCTTTGTATCTGTAATGTAATACCAGTAACAACTCTATGCTAACATATCGGTATGGTGGGGCTATAAGTAATTGATATCTACAGCCTTCCCGAGCAAAATCGAGTAGTTACGGAGATCACTAAAAAAATATCCAAAAATGACTGCTATCATCAAAAATTCTTGTCTCGGTAACTACTCCACATAGGAAAGTAATTCCAATTTCACATGAAATCAAATCTTTCGAGAATCGTAGACATATTTTTTAACGTTCCAGTCCTCGTTATTGAGGATAATAACATGGATTAAATCCGATCCAATATTATTTTTATAGGATTCCTGTTGAGTGACCACTTCCAAGAAAATACAGTAACTGCCCCTGAATGTACTTTACAATACAATGTTTCATCTAAATTCAAGGGGTGCAACATATTTAAAAAAAAAATTGTCATCCCTAACCTGTCGGACAACCCCTCCAGTAGGTCCGACCCTGGAATTAAAAATGTCAATCGAAAGCTTCTAAAAAATAAAGTGTTTTGTCTAATGGAGTGTTTTCCTCTATCTTCGATAGTTTTCGAGATAATCAGGGAGAATCGAAAAAGAGTATTAAGGCACGGTTACTGTATTTTTTTTTTTTTTTTGGAAGTGGTCACTCAATAGCAACTATAAAAATAATGTTGGATTGGATTTAATCCATGTTATTATCCTTAATAACGAGGACTGGGACATTAGAACATAATAATTATCGGCCGGTTTTACCGTTTTACATTCATAATTTTAAAGGTTCTTTAACTAAAGCTACTTTTAATTTAAGGTCGACTTAATTTTTAGCATTGTTTTACAATGATCAGGTCTGCTTATTTTTGTTAAAGGACTTTTAAGTGTTGCATGGATAAAACGAACTATGAATTATCGTAGCCAATCTTACATTTAAAAAAATTACTATAGAAACGAAAATATCAACATGCTTGAATTTCAAAAAATACGCTTTTCACTCATTTCGCTACTGCCAGTGAGATTGGAATAGAAAACTAATTATTTCTGTTTAAGAGAAATTTATCATAAATACAATGAATCATAAAAGAAATCGCGGGTAATCCAGAAATCGTTCAGCCAGTTTAACCCAAAAGGAATGTTTGATATTAATCCAAGACGTAAAAATAATTAAAAATATTATTGAAAATAAGCAAATAAATAAAATTTTTATTTTATTTACTTAAGGTACGAATATTTTATAGAAAAATTATGGTCATAAACAAAATTCAATGATAATAATCAGCAATAACAAATATGTTAAAGCCGACTTTAAGCAGTAAAAGTCAAGATAGTTCTTACTTTTTGGTCGTTTAAAGTCGACTTTTACACTAACGGAGCTTTAAATTTGATTGTAAAACAGTACAAAAAATAAAATAAGTTTTAAAGTTGGCTTTATTGTTAAAGTCGGCTTTAAATGTGAATGTAAAACCGGCCGTAAGTCTAATATTCTTGATAGTATTTGCTTTCATTTGAAACTGGAATTACTTTCCTACGTGGAATAGTTAACGAGAAAAAAAATTTTGAAGAAAGTAGTCATTTTTAGCTATTTTTTAGTTATCTCCGTAACTACTCGGTTTTGACCGGAAAGGTTGTAAATATCAATTACTTATAATCTAACCATACCATTAGTAAACTTATTACTGTGAGTTGCTATTGGGGGCATATTGCCCATACAAACCCGGCTATACCCTTTGAATGTTGCCAGTAGGTAAGATAAATTTTCAGTTTGTTTATAAAATATGATTATTACACTGGTTTCTCGTTGTAAGCAACATCAAAATTGAAATAGAATCATATGTCTTACTCTTTTTAAGTATATTTGAATTTTATTATCTAAAAAGAGTAAGATATATAATTTTATTTCAAGTTGCTTATAACGAGAAATCAGTGTATTTCCAAAACCGTTTTTATATTCGACGTTATATAGTTGTTATAATCAAATAACTACCATAGTATGTACACAACCTATAATTTCAAGGGACCAAGCTTCTACATTACCATATTCGGAAAATGTTTATAATCGAAGTCATTATAAGTGGAATCCACTGTATTTCCATAAACTTATTTAGGTCTAATAGTTTATAATAGTTTGTTTTTTTTTGTCAATTACCATTTAAAGGTTTAATATCACCGTTGGAGGACTGATGTGATGATATACTCGTATTTGAATTCGGTGTCGTTGATAATGCGGAATTCGGTGAACCTGGTTTAATGTCTTTTTGCCCCGTTAACGCAGAATTTGTTTTGATACCTAAACCAGATTCCGTTTTGACAGAAGTACCATTACCATTGGCATTGTTTTGTTGATTTGTATCATTTGTGCTACCGTTTGATGCCTTCTGTTGTGCTAAACGTTCCTGTTTTCGAAATTTTGCTCGCCGATTTTGAAACCAAACCTAGAACAAAGTATTTATCTTATTAATATAACAGAAAGCTAGCCTCCTAAAACGATTTCGCTGTTCAAAGATTAAAAATGTCTTTAATTTTTTTTTCTTTGAATCAATATATATATATATATATATATATATATATATATATATATATATATATATATATATATATATATATATATATTATAGTTTCAAAAAGATTTCGTTATATCAAAAAAAAACGCCGTGAGCAGCGGGGCCCCATCACGGTAGTCGAATTTCCCCCTTCATCTTCGGTATTGAATGTTTACAAGCGAAATGTGATTGAAAGTCTACAACCGAATTGTCATTTTGTTGGTTTCAAAACTGGTGATGAGTGTTCGGCTGATCGAGGCTTTAAAAAAAGGTTTTAAGTATTTAAGGGTTGTATCTCAGTAAATTTCAATTTTGTGCCGAAAACAGGTAGCAGAAAAAAAACCAACACAATTCGTACGAGGGCATTCCTGCCCATGTTTATCCGCTAATTGCCTTTATGTTTTAGTTTTAAATATTAAAAAAGGACCTTAAATAGTAAAGTGGAAGGCCTTTATAAAGATATTTTTTCATTCAAAAAAAAAAAAAAAAAAAAAAAAAAAATAAAAAATAAAAAATAAAAAAAATAAAAAAAAAATTATTTCTTCGGTATTGAGTGTCTACAAGCGAAATATAATTGAAACTCCACAAGCGATTTGTAATTTTGGTGATTTCAAAAGTGATAATGAGTGTCCGGTTGATCGGGGCTTTATAAAAAGATTTTAAGTTTTTAAGGGCTGAATCTCAGTAAATTTCAATTTTGTGCCGATAGAAGTTAACAGGGAAAAAGCCAAAACAATTCGTACGAGGGCATTTCTATCCATGCTTATCCGCCAATTGCCTTTGTGTTTTACTTTTAAATATTAAAAAAGGAACTTAAATAGTAAACTGGAAGGCTTTTATGAAGATATTTTTTCTTTCCAAAAAAATCCAAAATTTCTATTTTATAAATAATAAAAATCCAAAATTCCTAAATAATAATTAAATAAATAAATAAACAGTGACTTTAATAACATTTGCAAATTACTTAATATGTATGTATTTCATTTGTTAAAAAATTGTATTCACTTTTTTTTAAATTTTTTAAAATTTTTATTCGCCTACTTGTATTTAGAATAAACATAATGCTTTTAAAACACATTTAACAATAGCATTCAATTCCGATGTAAAAATGGGAGAAGTGGGGGGAAAAGTGATGTGGACTCCCTACAAGGTACTAGCTGGATACTAACTGAATACACGTACAAAATTTCAGCCCTCTAGGTTTCCTTATGGAGTCTCTAGACGTGTTAGAAGACAAGCAAAAAAATTAAGGAAATATTGGCGTAAAAATCGTGGGGGTAAGGGTTAAAAGTTGAAACCTCCAAAAAACAGTGTCTGGCTATTAGCTTAATCTGTACACCAAATTTCAGCCCTCTAGGTTTATTTGGGGAGATTTTGACCCGAACGAAACTGTTGAAAAACAAGAAAAATCATGTTCTTTTGGGTATAAAAATGGTGGGGGTAGGGGTTAAAAGTCGAGACCCCCAAAAGGCACCCCCTTGATACTAACTCAATCCGAATACAAAATTTCAGCCCTCTAGGTTTATTCGGGTGACCTGTGCGAGTGGTACAAACTTCGAAAACGTCGAAAATGCATGAAATTGTAGCTTAAAAATGAGGGGGGTGGGGGTAAAATATTAAAACCTCCAAAAAGCACAACCTAGGTATGAACTTTATCAACACACCAAATTTCAACCCTCTACGTTAATTCTGGGGGGCTGGGGGCCTGTTAGATCCAGCGAAAATCGTTTTTCCCCCCTCTACTCCCACCATATCATCCTAGGAAGCTGAATTTTGGATATGTTGTAGATAATTGACCGAAACATTATTTAAAACCGGTTTGAAAAAGTTTTATTGCTTTTCCGCCCCCCACCACCCCCTTAAAGGTCGGGTCCGAAAAAAAATTTGCCCAAAATTTGACCCCAGTTTGATAGTATTGTTGTGCATCGGAATAAGCCCCACTTACCAAATTTCATCTCTTAACTTCCATAGGGGGGCCCTACACATATTAAAAGGTTGCGGGAAAATATATATATATATATATATATATCAGACATCTTTTTTTTTTACATAATCGTGTTCTACGGGTCCGAAAACGGATAGCGCCCCTGGTCTCGCCTCTCGCAGCTCTTATCGTATAGACTGTATAAGTCTAATTTTTCGGAGAAAATTCGACTAAAAATTTTTATTAATAACTAATAATGTAGTCAATGAAGCATCGAAATGATCAAAATCTCGAAATTCTCCATAACAACTCCAATTTTTATGAATTTTTTTTAAATTTTGTGTTTCAATGTATTATTTAAAATCATAAGCATTGTAAGTGGCGGACTTAAATCCCGTAGGATCCTGGGGTCCGAAAAAGGTCCAAAATAAACGGCTAGACGGATCTTGATCAAGTGATGAGATCGGGAAAAAATAAATGGGGAATCAAAATTGTCCTCCAGTGTCTTGGAGTCTCAACAGGGTCCAAAAAGGGTCAAAGGGTCAAAGGGTTTATTTTTTCATAAATTTTTTTTCTTCTAATATTCCAAAAAAACGATACACCGAAAATAGTTAAAATCGTTACGGGTTATTTCTTATTCAATAGGCAATAAAATGGTATAGTAATCAAAACAATACGGCAAGTCGTTTTTCGAAAATTTTCACCTAAATATAAATATTTCATACAGATAAGTGCTTTTATGGTCAGAAAAAAAAAATTTTGGCTGCCGTTTGTAAAAAAATTTAACGGGGAAAATTTTTGAAACTTTTATATGTTATTAGCTACTAAATGGGTAATATATTGCCATGATAGCCAGAAATACGAACGCCTTAATTTTCCTGCAATATTAATTTTTTTTTTTATCAAAAACAGATACATGAATTTTATAAAATTTAACAATTTTTATAATTTACCACTCATTTTTCCATTTTTAAAGTTCAGGAATTTTTTTAATTTTTTTTTTTTTATATATTAGAATATTTAAATCAAATAATGGACTTTGTTTCAAGGCGCTAAGTCTTGTCACTTTTGAAGCATTAATGTTTCATTTTGGATAAAATTTTTTTTTACTGAGATGCTTTGAACATCAAAATATGCTATGAATATAGATATTTTAGCAGTTCAGTAAGTAAATATGTGTATTATATTTTGATATTCAAATACCGTTTTTTTGAAATCAAAAATTTTCATTTTTAAATTTAGGGCCTAAAACCTTTTAAGCGCCATTTTTAATGTCTATGATTTTCAATAATACTACAAAAGGAACAATCGAAAAAAAAAATTATCAAAATCGGATCTATTTTAGAGAATTTAGAGGTGAAAACCTTTATTGACTACACTATAATATATTTTTTTGATTCAAAAGAAAGAAATAAAAGGAATTTTTAGTCTTTAAATTTAGCGGAATCATTTTGGAGTATATACAAAACTATATAGAAATACTTTTATGTCAAAATATAAGTAATCATAAATAGAATCTTTAGATGTATGAAAATAATTAAAGGATAGGGTTTGGGGAGAGGGTTTTAATTATAGAACAATATCACCTAACTCCTTTTTTCTGACATGACTTATGAAAATAGCTAGTCAGTTCGGAGATTTAATTATAGTGAATTAACTTTTTGAACGCGAGTATCTCAAAAACATGCCAAACAAATCATAAAACTTGGTATATTTTGATCAGCGCAATAAAGGCTATAGGATATGAGGCAAATTGTAGGCTATTTTAGACAAATTCCTCAATTTTCGAAACAAAAGCAAAAATCAGCCAGAATTGACTAAAAATATACCATTTCTTTCTATAGTAATATAAAACAGTGCTATACCTTGGCGAAACCTTGTACTTACTCGTTGATATTATCAAATCAGGACACATAACATGAAGTTACTTACTAGTAAAATTATGCTTCATATAAATGGAACAGCTCATTAAATTTGCATATGCATAATGTTCTAGGTAATATAGAATTTCTTATCAGAGTAAAACAAATGCATGGAGATAGATTTTAAAAAGATTAATTGTTTTAAGAAAACAGAATAGTAGATTTGAATTATTATTATTATATAGATTATTAAGGGGATAACTTGGTGTAGCAACTTTAATAAATTTATTTTTTTATTTTTACTTAAATAAATAGTTTATTATCCCTAGAATACGCCCCTAGAATAAATTTTCGAATTTTTTTTAATATTTATTTTAAAAGTAAAATACATTGAAAGTGTACTGTAAAAATTTTAGACCGAAATTCAAATTATTTACCAAGTTATAGTATACACTCTAAGAAAAAAGGGTCAAAAACGTGTAAAATAACTTAAATTTAGAGCAAAATTACTCCTCGCTCTGAAAATATGCACTATTATTTGTGTAATATGAAAAAATTGGTGTATTTTTATATAATTTGTGTATAATTACTGTTTTTTTTAACATTACACAAATAAAGGTGTAACTTTGGATTTTTACAACGCTTTTGGTTTATTTTTACACCACTAAATAGCAAAACCCATGCGCGCGCATATGATTTTATGTATTTTAAAATTATCTGTTATTGGATTGCTGTAATATTTATACGTACATAAGTAATATTCTTAAAGGTTAAAAATTATGTGTTCAAATTAGCTGAATTAAACAAAAGTATTTTTTGATAGGATATATAGTTAATATAATTATAACGTGTATGATAAATTAATCTTTAAATATGTTACAAAAACAGTGTTATAGTGGTGTACTGATGTTTTTTTTTTTTTTTATATGCATTGTGTAAAATAGATTCTGGAATAATGTGCAAAGAATACTGTAATATAAATTTGTTTGTTTCCAAAATGCTGTCCTGATGATACATTTAAAATATTTCAGGTAAGTTAATTTTTTTAATTTTGCTTCATACAAATAGTTATGTAATTTGATAAAAGTTTATTTTACAATTTGACTAATAATTTATTTTGTGGGGTTCTCAATTTCTGTGGAAATTAAAACATTATCTACAATTCAGATATCTTTCATTCAGATATGTCTAAAAAATTATATAATGCTTGTAAATTGGTAAAATCTGTAGTGATAAAAGAATTATACATATTTTTTTTACTAAAATTTATTGACTTGGGAAACAAAATACCTACAACTATTTATCAAATTTTAATCAACAGAATCCCTAATTAATGTAGGTATATAATATTTCGTTTTTATGTCATCGAAGATGACGTATTAATATCGTTGTGTGATTGAATTGAACACGTGATTGAATAATTATTGAGTTGTACATCCATACTGAACAAACGCAAGAGGGCTACTAACTATAGAGTTAACAAACAACTATAGAGTTAACAAAAAATCATAAATTAACACTTTCACTGAGATGGCATTACTTAGTGCGTGTCAAAAACACGCACTTAACGAATTTTTTTTTTTTGCTTTACAGTAATATAAATTCATAACAGGTTTAAATTGAAACGACGTATGGAAATCGAGTTTTTTAAGTAATAATAACAATGGTAATAATAATAATGGAATTTAACGTTCGTTTTTTAGACAATGGTATGTAACGGACATCACTCACATCATTATTTCTCAACTTTTTCATGATGATATGGGCGGAGAACAAGAAAAGCGGTATAAAGATTTGGCAGGTGTCCGTCTGCAACCGTCTTCTTAAGGACGATGTCGATATTCATCTGGAATTGCGATGGGAAATAGCAGAAAACTTTCACCAGCATATAACCGGTTGCGGAATTCAAACCCTCAGTCTACCAGTTCGGAAGTGCCCGTGCCTAAGCACGCCGGGTTACTTTGCTGGTGAGTTTTTTAATTAAAAATTTGATATCTGTACATTCATTAAAGTAACCTAAAAGTAATTGTGTAGCAAAAACGAAATTTTCTTAATTTTAAATTGCTGTGAAATAGTTATTGAAAAAAAAAAAAATAAATAAGTAAAAATGGTTATAAAATTAAGTAACCCTTATTTTCTGATTTGTTTAGAAACCGGAATTGGTGAAGACATCTGTGAAACCGCAGCATACATTTTCCCTGAAGTTCTAGTAATTGCAAGAGTCAGCAGAATATTGGGCGGAGGACAAGAAAAGCGGTATAAGGATTTGGTAGGTGTCTGTTTGTAACCATCTTCTTAAGGATAATCTCGATATTCATCTGGAATTATGATGGGAAATAGCAGAAAACTTTCGCCAGCATATAACCGGCTACGGAATTCAAACCCTCCGTCTACCAGTTCGGAAGTGCCAGTGCCATAAACACGCCGGGTCACTTTGCTGGTGAGTTTTTCAATCAAAAATCTAATATCTGTACATTCATTAAAATAGCCTAGAAGTAATTTTGTAGCGAAAGCAAAATTTTCTTAATTTTAAATTGCTGTGAAATAGTTATTAAAAAAAGAAAAAAAAAAAATAATCAAAAATGGTTATAAAATTAAGTAACCCTTATTTTCTGATTTGTTTAGAAACTGGAATTGGCGAAGACGTCTATGAAACCACAGCATACATTTTCTGCGAAGTTCTAAGAATGGCAAGAGTCAGCAGAATATTGTTTTTCTTATATTTAAGTATTGTTTAGTTAATTTTCTTAAACTATATTTTTGATATGATGTAACTACAATTTTAATCCATAAGTTTTTAATATTATCATTGTAATCTAATTACAATTAAATTTTTTATAAGATATTGCTTAAATAATTGTGTCTGCAAAACGTAAGCATTGTAAAAAAAGTCATATCTCAAAATTTTGACCAGTTTAATTGGCAGTTACACTGCAAAATAAAGATTACCTATGTTCATGAAAGCAAGTAAACGTTCATAATAAAACTTTTATAATCTTACTTTTTTGGAGTGTTTATTTCAAAATTTACCAAAAAAATTATTATTTTATCATACGACACACTTATATAGAAATTTAGACATAATAAGCAAAATATTTAACATCTCGAATCTTTTTGTATATAATTCCAAATTATTCTATACTTCAGATTATTATAAATATTTATGTAAAAAAACCATCAATAATCTTTTTTGATTCTTTATTTTCAATTAAGTTGAATCAGTTTATTTTTTTCAGCACAATTGAATCACTCATACTGATTCAGTTGAACTGAATCAGAATGAGTGATTCAGTTGGAATAATATTACACTTTTCTGGGTGTAAACATTACTATATAAGTGTGTAAAATTACATTTTCAGGTGTACAGGCGTGGTTTAAAAATACATTAATATGATGTAATTTTACGTTTAACTGCGCACTATTGCGAACTGAATGTGTAAAATTACATCTTGTTGTGTAGTTAATACACAAATAAAACGTAATCTATTACACACCTGGACCGTAATTTTACGTACGACATGTGTAAAACTACACATATGAGTGAGTAATAATTACACCATGATGGTGTAATTTTCACCTTCGTACATTACGGTTTGTAATGTTACTGTCATTATAGAAGGCATTTAATTGCCTCCTATAATAGTAGTAAAACGGTACATTTTTTTCTTAGAGTGTATAGAAGAACGTATAGCGAATAGCATATAGTATTCGCACTCCAAGAAAATGATCCTTACGAAGAAGCGGAAGGGTTATTTTATGAATCAGGTGTAGCTGATGTCTGTAAGTATCAGGGAACGAAGTACATTGGTGGTCCTTAACAGTGCTGGAGTGCATAGTATTTTTTCAGGGAGTCAAAAATTTTACTTTTTTGTGGAAAATATATACATCTGCTCTGACCTAGATATGCAAATACTGATAAAATAAAAAGTGAATAGCAATAAAATTGACTTTTAAAGCAAAATTAAATTTTTTTTCGTTTATAATCAAAACCAAAAGTTCCAAATATTATACACCCCGACTCTGTTAAGGATTATTTTGTGTAAAGTCTAGCAAATACCTATACATTTTTTATCAAATATTTTGTCATAATTATGATATATTTTATGAAAAATTTGTTATTAAAACTTTAAACTTTAAGTTTTCCTAGTAACTACATTTTTTGACTGGTGGGCAGTAGAGACAATTATTTTTTTAATAATTTTTACTACATAAAGTTATATTATCAATATTTTTCTATTTAAACATTCAAAATATTTTTGGATACTCGAACTATTTGGTTTTCAATATTATAAAATTTGAAAATATAAAAATTTTCACCAAATTTTTGGGGTGCCCCATTTTGCCCTCCCTACCCCCTTTTGGCTTCCCTCCCCTATTGCATTTGTTATAAAAGTAAGTTCATTTTTTTTTTAATTTTTAAAATTACTATACGCCTACTTGTTTTAGAATAAAAATAAAGCATTTAAAACACATTTAACAATACCATTGAATGCCGATGTTAAAAATGGGAGAAGTGGGGGGAAAAGTAATATGGAATCCCTAAAAGGCACTAACTGGATACTAACTCAATACATGTACAAAATTTCAGCCCTCTACGTTTACTCAGAGAGTTTCTAAGCGTGTTAGAAAAAAGGCAAAAAAATCAAGGAAATATTGGCATAAAAATCGTGGGGGTGAGGGCTAAAAGTTGAAACTTCCAAAAAGCAGTGGCTGGCTATTAACTTAATTTGTACACAAAATTTCAGCCCTCTATGTTTATTTGGGGAGATTTTGTTCCGAACGAAACTTTTAAAAAACAAGAGTAGAGACGAAATTCTAACAAACCTATCGGGCTATAATTTTAACACGTTGTTCTACACACTAGTGATTATCGTTCGAAAAAGAATCATTTATTTTTAATAATAATTTCTTTTTTTTTTTTTCTCAATTTTCAATGAAAAAAATCACAATTTTTGAAAGTCTTTTTAAAATATTTTTTGCTCGAAAGTATTTTTTTCAACATAGTTTCGCATGTATCTCAAAATTAGATATCGATATAAATCAAAGTGCATAGTATTCCTCGGTACCGTCATTTTGGCAGGATCTGTCGGTTGGATAATATATTTTCAAAATAGCGGCCCTGTTTATAGTCAAAAAAATAAGGTGATTTTTGAAAATTTATCTTCAAAATGTGATTTCTCGCTGGTCTTCATTTTTTTCCTAGATCCTAGTTAGTGCCATAACTGTATAAGTATGTATATTTTCAGAAAATTCTTAATTTTTAGTCAAATTTTTCCTTGAAAAAATTACAGCCTATGCGATAAGAACGGCGAGAGTAGGGGCGCTATCCGTTTTCGGACCCGTAGAATTCTACAGAATTTCTACAGAATACCCGATTCTGCAGAAAAAAATGTCTAATATATATATATATATATATATATATATATATATATATATATATATATATATATATATATATATATATATATAATACCTATAAAACCGGTTAGAAATAATGTTTCGGTCGATTATCTACAACATATCCAAAATTCAGCTTCCTAGGATGATTTGGAGGGAGTAGAAGGGGAAAAAAGGATTTTGGCTGGATCTAACACGCCCAAACCCCCCCCCCCCCAGAATTAACGTAGAGGGTTGAAATTTGGTGTATTGACATAGGTTGTGCTTTTAGAAAGTTTTAATATCTTACCCCCACCCCCACCATTTTAAAGCTACAATTTCATGCTTTTTCGACGTTTTCGAATTTTGTACCACTTGCACAGGTCAACCAAACAAACCTAGAGGACTGAAATTTTGTATTCGGATTGAGTTAGTATCAAGGGGGTGCCTTTCGGGATTCTCAACTTTTAACCCTTACCCCCACAATTTTTATACCAAAAAGAACATGATTTTTCTTGTTTTTTAAAAGTTTCGTTCGGGACAAAATCTCCCCAAATAAACCTAGAGGGCTGAAATTTTGTGTACAAATTAAGTTCATAGCCAGCCACTGCTTTTTGGAGGTTTCAACTTTTAGCCCTCACCCCCACGATTTTTATGGCAATATTTCCTTGATTTTTTTGCCTTTTTTCTAACACGCCTAGAGACTCTCTGAGTAAACGTAGAGGGCTGAAATTTTGTACATGTATTGAGTTAGTATCCAGTTAGTGCCTTTTAGGGATTTCCCCCCACTTCTCCCATTTTTAACATCGGCATTCAATGGTATTGTTAAATGTGTTTTAAATGCTTTATTTTTATTCTAAAACAAGTAGGCGTATAGTAATTTTAAAAATTTAAAAAAAAAATGAACTTACTTTTATAACAAATGCAATAGGGGAGGGAAGCCAAAAGGGGGTAGGGAGGGCAAAATGGGGTACCCAAAAAATTTGGTGAAAATTTTTATATTTTCAAATTTTATAATATTGAAAACCAAATAGTTCGAGTATCCAAAAATATTTTGAATGTTTAAACAGAAAAATATTGATAATATAACTTTATGTAGTAAAAACTATTAAAAAAATAATTGTTTTTCGCCTCTGCATCCACTACTAATATAAATGGTGATTCGTTTGACGTAAATTACTCCTAAAAAAATATTATTATTTAGTAGCTTCGTTTTCTTATGAATATATTAATAATATTACATTATTAAGGGGACCCCATTTTGCCCGCAAAAAAAAAAAATTTCTTACGGCAGCTCGAAATTTGATTATTTTACTTTAATTACGACTGAAAATAATAAGATTCAGCATATTTCAGTCCTTAAAATCATAACGGTTTCTTAGGTACCCCGTTTTGCCCCCCTCCCATACATAAATATTAAGTAATTTAAAAATGTTATTAAGGTCACTGTTTATTTATAAAGTAGGAATTTTTGATTTTTATTTATAAAATAGAAATTTTGGATTTTTTTGAAAAGAAAAAATACCTTAATAAAGGCCTTCCAGTTTACTATTTAAGGTCCTTTGTTAATATTTAAAAATAAAACACAAGGGCAATTGACGGATAAGCATGGGTAGGAATGCGGCTTCGTACAAATTGTGCTGGCTTTTTTCCTGCTAACTGCTATCGGCACCAAATTGAAATTTATTGAGATTCAGCCCTTAAAAACTTAAAACCTTTTTTTAAAACCCCGATCAGCCTGACACTCATCATCAGTTTTGAAATCACCAAAATGACAAATCGCTTGTATACTTTAAATCACATTTCGCTTGTAGACATTCAATACCGAAGATGAAGGGATAAATTCGACTTCCGTGATGGGGCCCGGCTGGTAACGGCGTTTTTTTTTTTTTTATTTTAGTTCACTGAGGATTTCAGAACGCGAAGAACCATCAAGGGGGAAAAATCTCGTAATGTTGACTTCAACACCACTTATACTCAAGTCATTGTTGAATTTAAAAAAAAAAATTCGCATGCTCAAAATAGTTTTTCTATTTTCTCATGGGAATGAGACATTTTACTGGAGTAAAGAGTATCTTGGATGTTGAGCCAGGCAATAGCTTATCACCATACCAAATTTCATCAAAATCCGTCCAAGAGTTTTTGTGTAATGCATGTATATGCTCAAAATGGTTTTTATATTTTCCTGAGGGAAGGAAACATTTTCCCGTAATAAAAAGTATTCTAAGTGTTGAAGCAGGCAATAAATAATTTATCACCATGCCAAATTTCATCAAAATTCATTCAATAGTTTTTGCGTATTGCGTCTAAAGACAGACAGACAGGCAAAAAATTTTTAAAATCGCTGTTTTGATATCTACATCGATAACTATTTACAGTATCAGTACAATTTTCAAAAAAAAAAAAAATATTCCATGTACAGAAATGGTCTCGTTACAGTTTTATTATATGTATAGATATTTATTTATTGCCCACGACGTAGTAGAGAAAATACTTCGAATATTTGGCTAGAAAATTTTGTGGTTGTGTATCTCTTACCATTTATTTCCAAAACGGTTTAATCAATTTTAGTGCGTTTTTATTAAAAAGCTGATAATTGTGGAATGGTTCTTAGTCCCCTTTATAGAAATTTATTCACTCATTTCCAGGATATTATCGGATTTCTAGGATAAAAAAAATTGTGGGTTTGTTTAAGACCATATAAGAAAAGTGAAAACCGTAGATGTATGTTCTATGGGTGGACAGGACTTTATTGAAAGAATTTAAGTTATGAAAGGACGTGCAAAGCCAAAAATAAAAATGTGGAAAACAAATAATAATAAATTTTTTTCAAACCGAACTTAAGATTAAACGGCATCGGGTTAGCTTCATAATCTATAAGTAGTTAAGATTTGTCTCACAAGGAAAGGTATGCACTAGAGATGTGCTCGTGAGTACATTTTTACTCACGATCACGCACAGTCACGAATTAGCTTTTGTACTCACGCCCGATCACGAACGAGAAAATTTATTTCTTTTCACACTCACGCACGATCACGAACAAAAAAACTGTATGCTTTCACACTCACGCACGCTTACGAATTAGACACAAATATCTTTGAAACTAATCGTTGGAATTTTGAATAAAAATCACTATCACTTTTAACAGTCGGTTAAAATTATGTCCTTACGATAAAATCAGAATACGGTTAATACAGCTAACATTATTACTGAGATTAATACTGATGCAAGTGATATACTATTTAATTTTTTCTGGAAAGTGAGAAAATTTTCAAAATTTTTCATCTAATGATTTATTGTTTAATTTTTGTTCTTATTGTATTTGTATATAAACATAACATTTCGCAAAACCAAACCAAATATGTAGTTTTTTAACAAAATTGTGACAAAATATTTTTTAGTACCTATAAATACAAAGATAATAAATTTTTTTTTAAATAATGATAATAATAAAACAACTTAAAATATTGAATAAGATAATATTTCTTTAAGTAACCCATAAATTGCTCTTTATATTATGTCTTCATGACCATATTGTTCAAAACTGTAAAACTGACCTTGTTATTTACAATTATACTCATTGACTGAGACCGTATATCCACACATCGTGAGAGATGCAGGCTAATTTTAAGAATTTGTTAAAAATTTAAGAAATTATTTAAAAACGGAAGAAATAATCAGAACAACATCATAAACACTGTTGGATATTTCTAATTTGTAAATCATTTTGTATACACTCCAAGTATCTCGGTAAAGAACTGGAATTTGTTAGTAAGGGTTATTGGACTTCTACCTACTTGTGCTTGTAAATACCAATATATAAAAAAAAAATTTTGCAGTTAAAATATCAAGTGGGTTTAGTTAATATTCCCTAAAATTGAAAATGATAAATTATTTAAAAATTTTTTATTCATGGTCTTCAACTTTTCGTGACTCACGAATTATTCACGACAAGAAATTTCGTAAAAAATTATTCACGATCATGATGGGTCACGTGTGACCCGGCTGGTCACGCGTGAATTAACGATTTTGGTACATCTCTAGTATGCACTATCCAACTGTATCTGTTAAAAATTTTTGAAGCTTTGGTGGATTGTAGATCTTAATAAAAGTAATCACGAGTTAAAAGCAGTTTATCGTCATCTAAGATAATCTTTCTGTTGGGATTAAAACATTAGAAATATATATATATATATATATATATATATATATATATATATATATATATATATATACATATATATATATATATATATATATATATATATATATATGTATGTATGTATGTATATATATATATATATATATATATATATATATATATATATATATATATATATATATATATATATTAAGGTTCAAATAACTTTTAAAGCAAAACAAAAAATGAAAAATTTGAAAGTTCTGGAAGACCCTCCCCCCTTAAATAACATTAAAATAGCTTTTTTTAAAATTTTAAATTATCCCGGAATTACAAAAAATAATATAGAAGCCACGGAACTAAAGTGTTTTTTTGATCCCGAGTGTGAAGTTTATTGCCAGAGGACCTGTAAAATCCCGAGGGCAACAAACTTCATACTCGGTATCAAAAGTCATAGTTCAGTCCCATCGTGTACCTATAATATACTATTAAGTAAAACATTTTTTAGTTTCCTGAAATATGTATGTATGTATAAGTACAAACAAAATTGACATAATTAGCCAACATGTATAACGTCAAAATTTTTGTTTTAATTGCCTGTAATTTATCAATGTTCGTACTCTGCTTCTTTTTAATTGTTCCAAATTTCAATCTCTCTTTGATTTTGCTTTTAATTTCAGTGGTTAGAAAAGGTATTTATACCTATTTATATTTTGAACATTGCTGCTGAAATAACAATGTCATTAATATTTATTCAGGTAATTTTCGAGAAGGTGATCGAAATGTGCCAAAAAAAAAATTATGTATAAAATTCAGAGTATTATTACTTTCAACTTAATATACATACGTGTAAACATAATAGCACAATATAGAATGCCAGAATACACGTATGTACACTTATAGTCAGAAATATTCTTACAGTCACAAGATGGTTGTATAATTACATAAAAAGTAATCGCAAAAGAATAGAGGAACAATAATTCCTCCGTACAATTTTTATATTCATTAATGACAAGATTAAAAATAAAACATACCTAGGTAGGAATAAAACGTGAAACAACCTAAGCAAAAATCAAAAAACCTATGTAAGTAATATAACTTCTATGCTCATCTAAATCTTAATCATTGCCATCTAATTTTTAAAATACAAAAAGCTTGCAATATAGATTAACGTGAATGTAGTTGCAAGATCAAAGCAAAAACCTTACAACTTAATTTTTTTTGACTTTCACCTTTTGATTTTGCTTGTGAGACTACTAAAGTAGGGGAAACATTGTGAACACTCTTGGAATATGAAAATTTTTTGCCTACCAACATAAAAATTTTTATACGATTTTACGTTTTACAAGAAAAGGTCCCGAGGCCGGACCTATCGATTTTGATGAAACTTAAATATGTTGTAGAACACTAAAAACTAAGGGACACGTATTTTTTTTTATCTGCGGAAAAAACGGTTTGAAGGGGTGAAATCGCCCTCCAAAAATTGGGGTAAAAATTTAATTTTTCAAATACCTCGAAAACAGTAAGAGATAAAGCAAAAGTTTAAATTGGCGATATTGCTCTTTTTTCAAGAGCTGTCTATTGATATGCAATTTGTTCAAATTACATCAACAAGGGTGGTTGGGGGTTAAAATTTGGGGGTTAATTTTGCAAAAAGGGGCTGAAAAATAAACAATATAAAAATTTTGTTTACAGATTTGAAACCTACGTCAAAAAATCTAATTGACCTGTTTTTGCTCAATATCCTAATATTAAGTCTAGGGGTAGTGAACTAGAGGGTGACTATATCGAATAATCGTACTTTTTGGGTATTTCAAGAAGTTCTTCTTCATGGAAAATGAATCTTTTTTGAATGAATTTTTTGAATGTTGAAAAATTCTTCTTCATGAAAATCCTTAGAATGCGAAAATTATATATATATATATATATATATATATATATATATATATATATATATATATATATATATATATATATATATATATATATATATATATATATATATATATATATATATATATATATATATATATATATATATATATAAAGGTGTCAGAGAAATAAGTATCATCCTTTTGAGGGGTGACTCATTGCACCCTGTAGACACTAAAACAGCAGGAAATTTTTCGGAATTAACAGTCGCGTCAATATATATATATATGTGTATATATATATACCGTGTGAGTTTTTCAGGAGTTGCCATTTTTATTACAGCCAAACCGTTGATTTAATCGAAAAATTGTTCAAATAAGAGTTGTAGATATCGACGGGGGCAACCAATTGCGATAATCAGGAGCTTTATAGCTCTTATGGTTTTCGAGCTATGATACAAACTTACCTTTTTTTAAATGGAATAGTATACTTATTTGTTGATAAAAATTATTCAATAAAGCAACAATAACCAAAAATAAAAAAATAAAAATTTTTATTTTAAGTTTTTTTTTCAAATTTTACAACTTTCGCGCTTAAAAGTGATTTATTTAAGTGAATTTTGCTAAGTTTAAGAGCGCCTACTGCAAACAGGCCTTAATATTACGGAAAGTAGCCAGCGGTAATTTTATTTATGTTACATAGATGTCTCTACCGTATAGGTTTATCTAGAGTCCCTATAATAAATAGAGTCGTGACATGTGTTCTCAACGCTGATTGGCATCGGCATTTTCTGTCCACAGTTTGCATAAAATACATTAGAAATAAATTAAATATTAACAAAAATCTGAAAAAATCATTTAGTTGAACCTAGAAAGAATAATTAAATTAAAAATTTTTAATTGTTCAGTAATTCATAACTTATTAACAATAATTATGTACTCAAAAATATTTACTCAAGCATGTACATAACCTCTCCAATTCTTATATTATCCAAGGAATATTTATTGTTATTTTAAAAGGTAATGGTAATTCCACAATTTCAAAATAATTATTTACAATGTAAGTAACGAAAATTTTTATTTCATAGGATTCTGTAAAGCTTTGGTTCAGTTTGGTTTTCAAAAATGCACTTAAAATACAAAATGGAAAATGGTTTTGCTGAACATATTTAAAATAGAAAATGGAAAATAGCTATTTAAAATGGATTATAAAATGCCAAATAGGGTTTCCGATCTCTGGCGAAAAAATCGATCTTGTGGATCGATTGGAATCGTCAAACCAAAAATCGATGCAGAAGAAAATCGGCTTATAAAAGATCGATCTGACGAAAATCGATTCAATTTTTGTACTTGCAGAAAATAAAAGTTTTAATGAAGTTTCTTATTGGGTCATCACAAATCAGTTTGAATTTTCTTTGAAGATGAACTGCTGAATTTAATATGAATAAAATGGTTTCCAGTTTGCGCTAAAAGTGACAACATTAGTTGATATATATTTTACAATAATTTTTAAAAAATATCATATTTTTACTAAAAATATCCTAATTTAAATTCGAAAAGATCGATCTTCGATCCCCTAAATGTTTCACGATCTCTGTATCGATTTACTCTCCAAAGAATCGATTCGAAAAATCGAAGATCGGAAACCCTAATGCCAAATGCTTTTTTTACTTTAAATTCTATAAATTTTTTTTATCAATATTTAAAAAAAAGTTAAGAAAATTTTAAACGTACTGAAATTAACTAAAGGCAGTCTTTTGAGAAAATTTTGTAAAGTTTACATGATATGAAAACGAAATTTAACTCTTGAAATATTGTTACTTTAAAATATTGTAAAATTTAATTCAGCCTTGACGTATTCAAACCTTGATTACGCTACAATTGCGACTTCAAAATTATGAAAATCATCTGCTTGTAATACAAAACATTTTTTATTGCCGTGTCTTAAAGATAATAGTACACAACTTGATCGTTCAGTTCGAGTTCTATAATTTATGCACATAAATTTGAGTATACATGCATTTTCATTTTTAATGGAAAATAGATTAAAATTTTCTTTTTAAATACAAAATGGAAAATGGTTTGACCGAACTTATTTAAAATAGAAAATGGAAAATGCCATTTTGTATTTTAAATACATATTTCAAATGAAATCATTTTAAATTGCTCCCAGCCCTGATCAACAGAAAATTATTTTATTGTAAAATTGTATAACAATTAAGAGAAATTATGATTTTTTAATAAAACAGTAATTTGAATTTACATTGTGTATTTATTTTTCTGGAAAAGTGCATTACTAAACCGCGCGAACATATTAGCAAAAATTTAAATAATATAACGTCTACAAGTTTCCAAATATGGTAGTAAACGTTAAATAATTTGAATTTTTGTTTGCCCGGTTTAATAGTGCACATGCGCGAGAATTTTACCACGAATCGAAGCAGTAGGTAAGGCAGGTAGTAACGCAATACCAAGAAAATGATCCACGATCATTTGGTTACAAACTAAAATAACAAAAATTAACAGTTTTGTAAAATACTAAAATACGCTGCAACAGGGTGTGGCACACAGCTTCCTCGTACTCGTAAATGCCCAATATATCTTTGTGTAATTTAATATAGGTATATAAATTAATAAAAATAAATAAACGATTCATAAAAAATTGAGCGAAGTGGGACTAGCAGTAAATAAG
This sequence comes from Brachynemurus nebulosus, assembly GCA_035578155.1. NCBI lineage: Eukaryota > Metazoa > Arthropoda > Insecta > Neuroptera > Myrmeleontidae > Brachynemurus > Brachynemurus nebulosus. The sequence continues at coordinate 1,249,225 of JAPWDM010000033.1, read as the reverse complement.
ATATTGACATTTAATTGGATTTCATGGTAGTGCCGTGGATACTATTCCTCTGAATGCAATGAAATTTCTAGGGGATTATCTAGGAAGCAGAACGCATAATTTCATAAAAATGAATTGAATAGTTCAGAAGTTATAGTAGCTTTTTCATTTGCTTTTAAATGTAACTGCTTTAATTTTAAAGTAAACATAATAATAATAATAATAATAATAATAATAATAATGATTTTTATTGCTTAAGAAAATCTTTTACACCAGGGAAGATCATTTAACATTTATAAGTAACAACAAATAACAAAAATTATAATAAACAGAAAGTTCATTAAGTGATAAATACTAGCTCAGTGGTCAAGAGTCCCTATCGCATATAAAAATACGTCGTTTAGCTATGGTTTCCAGCCCTCTTATGGTTAATAACGCCGTCATGGGATCACCTCCAGCACTGATATGCTTATTCAAGTACATTTGCCTTTTAAAAGGATACTTTTTACAATTGAAAAGAAAGTACGTAAGATACTGAGAACTTCGTTACACTGTTGACAAATTTCTTCATGTTTCAGAGTCAGTTTACAGCCTTTGAAGAAAATTTTTGTACATACACTAGCGGAAACAATTAAAGAATCAAAAAAAAATTCCATATTTTTAGCGATTTTTCAAATGGCTGTATCTTTGTTAAAAGTGGTCGTATTGGAGTCGTAAGTACAGCAATTTAAAGCTTGAAGTTTCTAGTTTTGAAATCATCCAACTCAAAAATTTTCAAAGCAACGTGTACCGCTCAATCCTAATAAATACACTAAAAAAAAATTTTCGAAAATTTTTTAAGAAATATTTTTTTTTTTTTATAAATTTTAAATACTGCTATTGATAAAAATGTGGAAAAAGATGAGAAAAATTTTTTTTCATTTTGTTGAAGATTATGAAAGTTTAAGACCAAAAAAATGATCCTTTAATTTTTTTAAAAATTCAATCGAATGAAACAAAAAAACGGCTGGATGGATTAAATTGAAACTCGCTGGGATTTTTGTGGGTATATTGAACTGTAAAAGGCACACTTAACATTAATGGTTTTCTCGATATTTTTGATTCAGTGATCGAATTTCCAAAAAGCTACCAAAAGCCCATTTTTTCTTGATTTTTCAAATTCATGTAGAGCATGGAAAAAATTTTTTTCGGGAAAACAATGGCTAATCCTTCTAGAGAATTTAATCGAGTTTTTAAAACCCATCTTCAATTTTCTGTGCGATCATTGGTTGCTGAAATATCGATGGTCAAAGACGAAATGATCCTTTTCCATTCAAAGTCCTATAACTCAGTGAGCAGTGGTCATATTAAGGCCTTAAAAAAAACAAATTAAAGCTAAATTAACAATTTATCCGGCCTATGTGGTGGTTAAGTAGGGAAATTTTTTTCCAAGTCCGTGGACCAAAAAGAAAAAACGAAAAAATTTCGAAAATTTTTTTTCAGTGTATTTATTAGGATGGAGCGATAGACGTAGCTTTGAAAATTTTTTAGTTGGAAGATTTCAAAACTAGAAACTTCAAAGCTTTAAATTTCTGTGCTTACGACTCCGATACGACCATTTTTAACAAAGATACAGCCATTCGAAAAATCGCTAAAAATTTGGAATTTTTTTTTGATCCTTTGTTTCCGCTAGTGTATTTTATTTGACATTCGTAACTGACTAACTTCGGTCAGCATTCTTTTTGTTTTGAACATGTCCTGCGCTTCCCACAAATTCTCGTAACCAACTTGGGTGAACTTTTGTTTTAAAGATACAACGCAGTTAGAGTTTTTCTAGGTTCGATCATCACATAGTTCCTTTAGTTTTGCTTAGCATACTTTCGGGATTCTCTCGTCTGTCATATTCAGCAAGTGACACCACCATATCAATATACTTTTTACTATTTTAAATTACTATTTTCGATTTGCTTATATTTACTGTCAGCATCTCAACTTGTACATCATTAAAATATGTTCCAAACATGATAAGATCGTCTGGTTTGATTACTACAAAATAAACTAAGGTTATGAATATTTTTAAAATACATCTTTATCAGACGTATTGTTAAAATACATACCATACATACTTGAAAATTTTTATATTAAAAAAATTTTTTTGCTTTTTTTACTCTTTTTAAAAAAAAAAGAGTTTAAAAATTTAACAATTTAAATTTAAAAAAGACCTGTCATTTTATGACAGTTCTACGATCGTATCCAGGTGCCATCTATGATTTACTTTCAGAGATTTTTAATAATGACATTTTCACATGTACCAGATTTTGCCTTCTTTAATATGGTGTACAATTAAATATTACAAAAACATTTGTAATTTGATAACTTGTTTAATAAATATTAAGTTGAATATTTGAGGAAAAACTACAAATTATTTTGATAATCAATGTATTTAATTAATAAATTTTCTGCTACTGTAAGAAGCTAATGTGAATATACCATTACAACTTATTTGGTATTTTTTTTAGTATAAATTCAAAATAAATCGTATGTTTTGCGTTCGGTTAGACAAACCTTACCACGGATTTTGAAAATTAAAACTTAAAAATGCAATTTCTCAAAAATTTGAAATAAAATAATGAAAATTTTAGCATAATTGGTAGTTTGAAGTAATAAACTAATTTTTAAGAAACATCTCAACATATGTTCCCATTTGAAAAAAAAAATTTTTTTCTATTCCAAAAAAACCGTGAGTCCTAGAAGTCTGGAATAATTTTTCGTAAATGGCCCCCTCTCTTTTGAATATTTTTTGTATAAACTTTTTTTCGATTAGATGCATATTTTAGGAATAAATCGAATGGCAACTCCTGAAAAACTCACACGGTATATATATATATATATATATATATATATATATATATATATATATAAATATAAATATATATACATATATATATATATATATATATATATATATATATATATACATATACGGGGTCTTACTTTAACTCTTATCCTTTCGAGGGGTGACGCGACTGTTAATTCCGAAAAAATTCCTGCAGTTTCAGTGTCTACAAGGTGCTATGAGTCACTTATTTCTCTGACACCGTGTATATATATATATATATATATATATATATATATATATATATATATATATATATATATAGGGTGTTTAAAGCAACTAAGAACATATAAATCTTAACACAAGGGAAATTTATTATAATCAAGGGGTGGTTTATTTTATTATTATTAAATATTTAACAAAACTTGAAATAATATCGCGTCAAAATAATGTTTAAAAGTAATTAAAAGATTAAAAGACAATAGCTGTAAATTTATTGTGATAACCATAAATAAATCTTAATCTAATATTGAAATATTTATTAACAAATAATATTGCTTAGTAGAAAATTGGACAACTGTTGTTTTGTTTTCAAATTTACTTTTTTGAAATTAAAGAAATTTTTAATAACTATAGATACCTATATAAAAATTATAGCAATAAAAAACAAGCATACTCTGATGCCAACAATTTTTTCCCAATATATATATATATATATATATATATATATATATATATATATATATATATACATATATATATATATATATATATATATATATATATATATATACATATATATATATATATATATATATATATATATATATATATATATATATATATTTATGTCGCCACGATAACTTTCGAACGGAACATTTAATGCTTATGAAATTTTGTGTGCGGACTGGAATCCGGATTGGTTCGGCTAAGTTTGTTAGCCAGACATCCCCAAAAGTAGGTTTCTCGGGCGTTTTTGGTCAAAAAAAAAAAGTTTTCTGTCAGAATTATACAACTTTTCAAATTTTTTTATACCATTCCAAAAACGAGGAAAAATTACATATGATGAGTTTTTGAGCTATTACCTTACGTAAATTAATTCCAGAGAAAAATTGAGAAATTTGTTAGAAATTGATTAAAAAATTTCCAAAGGGATGTTTGTTGTCTGTTTTTATTATACGGATAAACTATCTTTATTTCAATTCTTAAAATGGTATATATTTAAAAAGGAAGCTTTTTGAGTGATATGTAATGAAAAAAATTCTGTATGTCAGTCTACTGAGGATAATAATTTATCTTTCTCATTTAAACGATTTTGATATATATGTTTGTCTCAAGTTGTTTTTTCAAAGACGACCCGGTTTTGCTGTTTATGTCATGACATTTTGAAATTAATTATATGTCCATTCCCACAGTAAATCTTATCAGACGCAAGGCATAAAGCGTAATAAATATTCCAATCTAATGACTGTAAAATTAAGTTTTAATTTAATTCCTTTTATGTAGGTATTTTTAAATATCATTAAAATTTGCTGAAAACATAACATCCGTTTAAATTTCTTTTTTATTATTAAGTTAAAAAAACAGTCAACATTCTAGTTTACACTTATTATTGTGTGAAGGAAACATTTTGACATATAAATAACAAAAATATCCTAGGTAACTATGACTTTCACACACATATTTCAAACACAAATTTATTCAGAAAAAATATAAAACTCAAGTGTAATACGGTAAGATATTTTCACGAATAAAAAAAATTAGTATAACTCATATTATAATTTAATATATTGTTTAAATATGTTTAAATATATTGTTTATATTGTGTAAAAACAACTTTTTCACATACTTGCTGTATTTTCATACATTTTTCCATAGTGACAATATCTTTGGCGGGAACGTTGTTCGTTTTCATTGTTAACGATCCTATATTTTTAGGGATAAAATCTAAACGAAAGTGGAAAAATTTATTTTCAAATATAAATAAGAGAATGTATTGTATAAGTAATGAAAGAATTTTGTATATGCAATCTTGAAACCCAGGTTCAATGAAAATAGATTCAAATTTTATGTAATTTCAGTACTTACTTATAATGTACTTTGGAAATTTATTATCTTTCTAAACCCTGTGAGTAAAAAATTTCATTTTCACTTCCACTGAAATATTAAAGATTTCATAAAATCATATTTTCAGAATTTATTCATTTCACAGAAAATCCTAAATTATTACAATAAAAAAGCCAAATAATTAATAACAATAAAAATTAAAATTAAAAAAAGAAAATATTTATTTATATTTGCCTTTTTATAAACACATGTATTAAATATTTTATATCAATTTTAACTAAGATGTCAATTTTCCACACACATTGTTAATTATTTGTCACAGCCTTAACTCCGTTGTCCCGGTGTCCCGACAGAATTTTTCGAGACATCCATTTGTCTCGGTTTTTCAAACTACTTATTTCTTATTTTCGTCGCCTTATAAGTACACAATTTTTCGTTTTAAATAACGAATTGCACAATATAGTTCACTAAGTATTATACTGAAGGATCAACGGTAGGTTGGATTTTTTCTGGAACTCACAAAGAACTTTTTCATGCGCGTAAAACAGTCTCCCGGACTAGTCGTGTCATAGGTCATAGCCCATAGGTCGTGCACATTTCTTAAAATAAGGTTGAGATTGATATTTCATAACTGAAATCCGTGTCAAAAGTTAAAACGTACAAAAAACATATTTCCGTTCTTTTCTGTTTTAGTTTGTGTCTCGGATTTTATTTATTCCATGTCAAAAGTTAAAACGTACAAAAACATATTTCCGTTCTTTTCTGTTTTAGCTTGTTTCCCGGATTTGATTTATAATCACAGCAAGCCATCAGAACTAGTAAACCTAAAAATATTTTTAAAAAAATTAATTATTTATTAAATTTTCCTAGTTATTTTCTTTTTCTTTTTTTTTGTTTTTATTAACCATAAAAAACACCTACTTTTCATGATACAACTCAAACAATTAAACAATAAGAATGACTGGATTCTATTCAAATTTAAATACACAGTAGTTAACGGCCACTAACAGTTCAGCGTCACTAATACAGAAGTACCAACATTAAATTAAATATTCATGTCTTGATACATATTTCCTTGAAAATTAAATTGTTTAAGAACCTCAGTTTCATAAGAAATTTTATAAAATTTTAAAAAATATTTTTTTTTTTAGAACAGGGAGCAATCTAATTTGAAAAATATTAACATTTTAAATAAAGAAGCCATTAATAGCTGGTCTATACATATAATACAACTAATATTACAGACAATAGTATATGGAATTTGTGTATATGGGATATTTTCCATATTCTGTATATGGAATATTTTTTGAAAATTTTACTGGTACTGTAAGTAGTTATCAATGTAGACATCAAAACAGCGATTATTAAAATTTTTGTCTGTCCGTCTGTCTGCCTGCCTGTCTGTGGGTCTGTTCACGCATCACGCAAAAATTATCGGACAGATTTTAATAAAATTAGGGGTGTTGATAATTTATTACCTGGGTCAACATCTAAGATACTTTGTATTCCGGGAAAATGTCTCATCCTCACGGGAAAATAGAAAAACCATTTTGAACATGTGCACACATTACGCAAAAACTATAGAACGGATTTTTATGAAATTTTGTGTGGTGATAACTTATTACCTGCGTCAATATTTAGGATACTTTTTATTACAGGAAAATGTTTCCTTCCAAAGATTTTTGGCGCTTTTTTGCATAAGGCGCTTGGCGCATATATCCATTTAAAATAGTTTCCACCTAAAATAGCTTCGTTTTCGTGCAATGAGAAAATTTTGAGAACCGGTTCGGTAGCTTTCGGTAGTACTTCTGCAAGATCCCGGTGGACCTCATTAATATATATATATATATATATATATATATATATATATATATATATATATATATATATATATATATATATATATATATATATATATATATATATATAATCGGTTGGTCATTTTTTTTTCGACACTTTTGGGTCCCATGAACCCTGGCGGACCTTACATAACGTAATCTATATCTATCTAAAATAGCTTAGCTCTTTGTCCGCCAGTTAATTTTTCGTAATTATGGAATCACTGGACCCTGGCAGGTCATATAACTTATGGCAGTCAGTGAGGGTCTTCCGGACATTATTTAATAACTTAACTAATTCAAATACTTTAGCTTACTAACGGTGAAAAAATTTTCAGAATCGATTAAGTAGTTAATTTTTGGCATTTTTAGGTCGCCGATAGTCTGATGGATCTCATATAAGATACCTTAAGTCCATTTAAAATGGTTTAGCTTTCTAACATTAATGATTAATAGTAAAAAAATTTTCAAAATCGATCCAGTTCTTTAAAATTGTTTTCCTGGTATACAAACATAATTATGGTTATCTTTCTATAATATTTAATAATAATATATCGTGACATTACCTTCATTATATTGTTCATTTAAAATTCAATAAAAAAAAAATCTTCATTACATATGCTTAAAGTATCTGCTTAATTTTAATTTAAAATACCCCTGTCGCAGCATCTGCATAACATAGCGAATTTCCAATCATAAAAGTTACTTTTTTTCGAAAACCCGCTTACCTAGAATAATGGTTCAAAATGTATTTTCTGTGATTTTCTTGGTTCTTTACCACAATGTAAAAAAAATTGGAAAAACTTTTAAATTTTGGCAAATTGTTTGCAAAAAAACTCATTTTTTTGAGGTTTTTGGAATTGGACGTGTCTGACTGGAGAACTCATACAAAATTTTTGGACTTCCAACGTTTTATTGTTTTATTATATTTGCATCCCAAACTAGTATCTATCCTATAAATATAACAAGTTTCATCCAAAATGAATTTTTCGGATATATAGGCACTTAAATTTTCGAAATTTCTAAATTAATTTAAAATAGAGTTAGTCTCCAGAAATTTTGTATTATGGTAAATTTAATGTAATAAATGACAAGTATATAAGTATAGTAATTATAAAGCATTCGCATAGAACAATAGTTTTAATTATACATGCACATAAGCAAAATAATTTTTGAATTTTCCTGAAGGAAGGAAATATTTTCCCGTAATAAAAAGTATCCTAAATGTTGACGCAGGTAATAAGTTATCACTACACCAGATTTCATAAAAATCCGTTCAATAGCTTTCGCGTAATATGTGCACATGCTCAAAAAGTTTTTTTATTTTCCTGTGGGAATGAGCCACTTTCCCGAAATAAAAAGTATCTGAGATGCGGACTCAGGTAATAAGTTATCACCACACCAAATTGCATCAAAATCCGTTCAATAGTTTTTGCGTACTGTATGCACATGCTCAACATGGTTTTTCCATTTTCCCGTGGAAATGAGACATTTTCTCGAAGTAGAAAGTATCTTAGATGTTGATTCGGGTAATAAGTTGTCGGCACACCAAATTTCATTAAAATCCATCCAGTAGTTTTTGTGTGATGCGTGAACAGACGAACAGACAGACAGACAGACAGACAGACAGACAAAAATTTAAAAAATCGCTGTTTTGATATCTACATCGATAACTATTTACAGTATCTGCACAATTTTTAAAAAATATTCCCTATACAGAAACGGTCCCGTTACATTTGTATTATATGTATAGATTACCTATTAATGGCTCTTTATTTAAAATATTAATTTTTTTTAAAATAAATCGCCCCCTGTTCTAGGAAATATATATTTTTTAAATTTTTATAAAATTTCTTATGAAAGTGAGCTTCTTAGACAATTTTATTTTGTATTAATGTATTTTATTTTGTATTAATGTGAAACATGAACATTTAAATGTTGGCAATTTCTGTATTGTGGCGTTATCTATCTAGCGCGTTAGTTAACTACTTTATTTAAAAGTTCGAATAAAATTCCAGTCATTTTAATTTTTAATTGTTCATTAACTTCAGTACCTTCAGTATCATAAAAGCAAGCAAAATAATATTACAATTTATTTATGTAGATACATATATGATGGAAAGTTAAGAAAAGAAAATGTTTTTTTGGAAGTTCGTGTTTAAGGTAAAATCGAAAAAACTTGGAAAATTTAATTAGTAATTAATTTTTTTTAATATTTTTAGGTTTGGTTGTAAATGAATCTACTGTTGATCTTTTAATATGATACTGAACTATTCATTATTTAAAATGAAAAATTGTGTACTTATTAGATGATGAAAATAAAAAATTAGTAGTTTGAAAAACCGAAACAAATCGATCGACGCCTTGAAAAAGTCTGTCGGGACACCGGAGCAACGGAGCTAGAACCGTGACAAATCCGGGAAAACCAAGACGTATGGACACTCTACACGGATTGTGAATGTTATAAACTTTAAGTTTTGATTTTTAAGCACATTATGAGTGAAATTGAAAATTAACGTGTGAAATTTGACATTTTAGTTAAAGTGCATATAAAATATAATACCTACATGTTTTTATAAAAATGCAAATATAAATAAATGTTTTCTGTTTTTTTTTTTTATTTTAATTGTTATTAATTATTTGGCTTTTTTAATAATTTAGAATTTTTCTGTCATATGAATAAATTCTGAAAATATGAATTTATGACATAATTTCAGTAAAAGTGAAAATGAAATTTTTCACCCACACTTTTGTAGTGTCAATGTACATTACTGGATCCCAATTTTCAAATGGATAGATAATTTCAGTAGCGTAGAAACTAATTATTAAAAAATTGCAAACCAAATGTGTTTATATGATAATACGTACTTATAAAATTTATATACGTGTTCTTCCGAAAATCGTAAATACTTAATTAACTTTCTCTCGATGAAGTTGGATTGACAAACATTTACATTAGGGATGTTATGGATATTCGTAACCGTAACTAAAACTACCGATATCCGAAATAATTAAATATCCGAAACCGAAAGCGTATACGAAAATGAAAGTTTATAAGTCTAGTAAGTACTTAACACATTAAATATTTCAGTCCCTTTTTGACAATCTTGCCAGAACTTAAACATTTTTTTAAATATTTTTATTGTTAAAATCGAAACGTTATTTTGAAGCCGGTTAAAATTAATATATTTTACATTAAAATGTGTGGTCAATACAATCACCCGCTAGTTAATTATCGCTAGATTTGATGCTAGAAAATTGAGAAAAAACAGGTGATAGAGATTTTTTTTTATTTAGATTTTATTTGTAATGATTGAATTACAAAATTCAAAAGGATGTTAAAAAATGTGTGTATTCACTATGAGCTTTTGCCTGTAGTAAATCCAGCTGCTCAAAATCGGTTCCAATATATCAGTTGGTCAGGAGGGCATTTGTACATAATTTTAATATTTTCTTTAAGAAATAGTATTTTTTTTTTAAATACTTGTTTGATTTTTTCAAGGCGAGTACTTTTTACGATGTGTGTTTACCAAATTCTACAAAATAATTAAAAAAAAAAACATTGTAACCCTACTATTTTGAAATTTTCAAAAAATAATCATGAAAATTACCTCATATATGCTTTTTCTGAGTTAATTATTGAAAAATATTCTATTTTCCGAGATTTTTAAGGTAAAACGAGCAGATGTATGGTTTTTGTTAAACAAATTTCAGATCTTTAATACATTTTTGCCTTAAAAAAATAAATATTTAATATTTTCAAAAATGTATGATACAACTTGTCAAAATTTAAAATTATTTGTTTTGTTGTCAAAAGAAAAAAAAAACTGAATGTGCAAATTTATTTACCACTAAAATGATGGGTTTATACATATAATTATAACGTAGTATTGTCATTTGGATAGAAAATTACGTAAAAATATTATTGTTTGAATATGATTTAACGTAATTTTTATGCGATTGTAGCAAGCTCTTATTAATTTTAGGAAGGTGTAAACATCATCTAAATTCTGATCATATCACATAAAAAACTGCGCCGTGATTTTTTATCTAAAAAAAAATGGAATAGAGATACATTATAAAAACATTTAACTGACAAAGAAAAAGAATATAGCCGAATCGTTAAATTGGATTAAAAAAATCATGACATGCTACTTAAAAAGCGGTTTTTTTCGAATTTAGCTCGTAAAAAATGAGACAGAAAAAAAAAGAATGCGAGTGCGAGTGAAATGGAGAACGACATATTTCCTAGTTTTTCTCGAAAAGTAAGTAATTTAGAGCAACGGTATAAAAACATTTTTTATGCATTTTACCTTTTACTAAGGCTTGGTGTAAAAAAAAATTTGAAAAATTGCTTAATTCTGGCAAAAAACTCATTTTGTTGACAAAAAACGCCCGGAAAACCTACTTCTGGGCATCCGACGTGTCTGGCTAACGAACTCATCCAACGATTTGGAAAATCGAATTCGCACACAAAATTTCATAAGCATTAAACGTTTCGTTCGAGAGTTATCGCGCGGATACATATATATATATATATATATATATATATATATATATATATATATATATATATATATATATATATATATATATATATATATATAAATTTTAGTGAATATCATTTTCGTATTCTAGGGACCTCAAAACATATTTCTGATATGGTCTCGGGCTTAGGTCGCACCATGACACCTGGCGTAAAAGCTGAATTTCCAGTTTTGGAAATTCGCTAAAAAATTAGAGAGATATGGTATTTATAATACATAGATTTTGACTAACTACCATTTGTTTTACGTAAAAAAATGAAATTTTTCTATATTTTATAAGGAATTGAGACAGAAATATAAATTATTTATTATACTGACAAGGAGAGCAAAGTGAGGCAAAAGTGAAAAATTACGATTTTCTCGGAAACTACTTAACATGGGAAGAAAATTATAAGAACATTTTCTTCATAATTTTTTTTTCCTTTTCAACGATGTAAAAATCGAACTGTCTTACAATAGGACCGAATGATAAAAAATGGCCAGAAAACCTACTTCTGGGCATCCGAAGTGTCTGGATAACAAACTTAGCCGAACGAATCCGGAATCCAGTTCGTACACAAAATTTAATGAGCATTAAATTTTTCGTTCGAAAGTTATCGCGCGGATATATATATATATATATATATATATATATATATATATATATATATATATATATATATATATATATATATATATATATCTCCTAAGTTTGTTTGTTATCCAGACTTTTTTGTTATCCAGACAAAGCTTTTCAAATCCTATTATATAGGATAGAAATAAGCTACCGAACCGATTCTCAATATTTTCGTATTGCTAGAGAACTAATTTATTTTAGGTGGATAGCATTATGCTGTACAAAGTCCGTTCGGGGTCTTGGGTCCCAAATATACCAAAAATGAATTACCTAGCCGATTTTGTAAATTCTTTTACTTTTAGAAAGCTAAACTAGTTTAGCCAAGCACCTTTTGCGAAAAAGCGCCAAAAATTAACTACTCACCTGATTTTGAAAATCTTTTCACTCTTAGAGAGCTGAATTATTTTAAATGGATACAGGTCTTAGATGAGATCCACCAGTGCCCAATATTTCGAAATTCGCTATGTTATGCAGATGCTGCGACAGGGGCATTTATGAATAACTGTAATTCATTTAAACAGACTCTATAATATAGAATACAGATATAACACAGATATTATACGGAACCCTCGGTGCACGAGCCAGACTCGCACTTACCGAACTAGTTTTTTTTCGATTTTTCTATGGATATTGTTATAAATGAATAAAAATATTTTTTATTATTACTTCTCGTACAGTTGTAGGGAAGTTTCACCTATGAGAAAAGATGCAAAATATTGGTCATACTACGTACTTACTCTCCAAAAAGTTTCATTAAAATCAAAAAAGCACTTTTTGAGAAATTAGTAAAATAGATACTGTGCTTATGTATGTTAACTTCAGGGGCGCAACAACTGAAAATCTGCAAGGTGGGTCCAACAAAAATTTAAATAACCCAATTTTTGGATAACGCAATTCTCCGATAACATTGGAAAATGTTATCGAAAATTTCGTCCTTGAAAATTCGATTTTCAAATAAAAAGTATCTGAAAACCAGTAAAAATTTTACTTTTTAATATAAATAAAATAAATTGAAGGAAAATTTACGAATTTTATGAGGGGTAGACGTAATTTTAGAAGGGAGTCCGGACTCCTTGTACCCTCCCGGTTGCTGCGGCCCTGGACAACTTTATTATTTTTAATTTATTTTTCTTTTCAATTTTGTTCATACTTTTTTTATCCATGCTTAAAAGTCATCGACTTTCAGGCCTAGATGCTTAAACTGCATCCGAGGCCACAAAAATAACTCCTGGAGGGCCACAATAACACACTATTACGGTTTACAGTACATACATGAAAAAAGTAGGATATACTAATAAATATTAAACAGAATTTATTTCAAAATATCAGAGTTTTGACTACACGTGTGTGCCTTAATGATGTTAGGAGAGTACCACCCTGATGTACATATTATGTTAAATAACTTAAAACTTTGTAAATTATAATTTTTAACGTAGACATTAGTCGGCAAAAAAATCTTGATCGTCAGTTTAGTTCATTTTTATATTACAAACTTAATTCCTAAATATTGACTTACTGTTTATATACATATAAGGGTCCTTCCATAATAAAGGTTACTAAGGGCTCAGCAAAAAAAGAAAAAAAATCAGCTATTAAACAGAGACTAGCAAACTTTTGTATTTGATCTGATCTCTACATCCTGAAATCTCTCGTCGAAGAAAAGAATACCAATATGCCAGAATATGCCCAATTGGTGATAGAAAGATCCAAATAATGTGCTTAAAAGTAGCTGGAGATACAAGAGCAATATCTATATATTTGATGACGAAGATATATCTTATGTGCCATATGAGAATATTATTAATACTTTACCTAATCCCACCTTGAAAATCAAAGGCGAATACGCATTACGAATTCTCACGTAAAATGGATATGTTTGAAAAGCAGATTAAATGCTGATAAAAAAGCTTATCAAGCTAGCAACCAAGAGATTCGAGTTCCAGTCCCAGCCGATTCAGTTTGATAGTCATTCAAACACTATGTTGAATTTTAATTAACATAATGAATTGGTCCTACATGCTAAAGTAAATCGAATGTTTCAAGAATCAGCTAAAGCTGGATATTGAGTAACCATATGAATATTGGTGTATGTTACGATACAAAATATATAAAAGATATGATAATAAGAACCAAAGTTCGCCATACATTTATAACATTTGAAATTAAAAACATAATATTTTTTGCAAAAGAAAAGCCATTCAGAAACATTATAACATCTCTTAGGACCAGTGAAAACTGACAGGACTTACCGTAAAATCGTCTAGACCCGGACACTTTTTTACATTTTTTGGTATAATTTTATGTTTATACATGTTTCCTTCATAGATATCACCAATAAAAGTATTACCATTAGAAAGAGCGTATGTTATTTGTTATATCCCTGACCCATTTGTTTCATAATAAGTAAAAATAAAATAAATAAAAAATAATTAGTAAGTGTCCGGGTCTACACCCCAAATCCGTCTTGACCCGGACACTTACTTAAATAATGTAATAACATGCAAACTAACCTCTCCCGTCGGGGTTAGGACAGTGTTTTATATCGTCTGATGTCTTTGAACCTGTCAAAGGCTTCAAAATATTTTGTGGAAAGGGAGAGGGGTCAATACGCCTCTCTATGAAGTAAACATGCGATATGACACCAGAAGGAGGCATAAACCGCGTAATTCTGGCGGGAATGTAACATATGGATAGTGGAAGTTACAGCCAGTGCGAATCGCGGCCATAGTGTAATAAACTGATGTGTCCGGGTCTAAACGGATATATGTATATAGCATGTATTTTTTTTTTTATATATACATCGAATATAACTTCAAACATCATTAAATGATGCGCGATAAAATTCTGAACACATAAATATCAAAATTAAAACAATATGACAATTATGACGAAAATTACATGTCTAAGTTAGACACACATTTTATTTCTTTGAAAAACTGAAGAATTGTAATCCTGTAAAATGAGATAGTAAAAGTTGAAATCCGTAGTTTTTATTGGTACAGCTGTTTAGAGGGTGTTTTTGTCTCTCTAATGACGTCAAGAACAAGTGTTTATTGTAGCAGGTTAATGTAGAAACTACTTACTTTGAAGATTGGTGCAAAGTGTCCGGGTCTAGACGGTTTTACGGTACTCTTTTTCTGAACCAGAGAAAATAATTCAAACTTGTAGGATCCAATAAATAGTATTTAACATGGAAAACTTGCAGGTAACATGAGGGATGGAAAACTGAACAAACTGATGCTAAAATATTTAAGAAAAATGTTGGGTTACAAACATATAATAAGAATGTAGTAATGTTTGTTACAAAAAATTGGTTATTTTATGTCTCAAAAAACAATTTTGAGCTGGTATAACCCACTTTTGAAGTGGGGCAAAATAACCCCGTTTTTTCTTTAAAAGTAACCTCAAAATCATAATAGATGATAAATTGATAAATATTGAGACAGTTACTATTTAGGTGTTCTAGTTAAAAAGACAACTAATTCCTCTACAAAGATAGACCAGATTTATTTTCATATAATGTTGTCTTTTAAGAGCAAAACCACACTTTTTCTGAATAATAATTTTAGAAAAAATAAAGATATACAGTTTTTGAGCTTTGAGCTTTGCAAACTCAATCAAAAATGGTGAGTAGAATATTCATTCTCATAAAAGTTATGATAGATAGTAACTACGTAGCGAAAAATACGAAAACCATTCCGAAATGATAATTAGTTTGTCCGCTAGATCGAGTTGAATCTTTTTTCATTTATGGAGCAAAGTTACCCCCCTGGGTAACTTTGCTCCATAATCATCCAATTTATGGTAATATTTTTGTTACACCTTCAACTGTTACAGGTTTTGTGACATTCTCAAACAAAATTTTAACATTTGCTATAGAAAACAGAATCTAATGTTCTTGACTATTACAGTTGTTTTCACCATAGTTGTACATTGACCACAAAAACTACTAATAGATTATTTTAGATTATTTGTATGTATAATATTTAATAGAAACCTGCAACTGCACTATATATATTTTTTTTTCTTATAATTAGTTTGTTCAATGCATTTATTAAATATTAGACTGTTGTAAAACGATGTATGTAAGTATTTTATTGTAGGCGGATCAATAACATTGGATACCACATGAGCAATACATTTTGTTCGTGAAGACATGTTGAAAATTACAAACATACATAATGCATGTATTATGGGCGCAAGCACAAAAGACCTCCAGAAATTGAGGTGAGGGGAACACAAATTGTATTATTTCCAGGGCTGCCAGATTGTATAATTGGATACAAAATCTGTATAATTTGGTTGTTTTGTGTATCCTTTTTGTATAAGAAACTTTCCTGTATAATTGGATATGAACGCCAAAAATTTAAACTGAATGCGCTGAACATAGCAGCTACAATTTTTTTGTTAATGTGACATCGCGTTAGACTCAAAGAAACTATATAAATATGCCCTTACGTAGATTTGAATTTCCTTTCGTTCTTGCAAAATTGCAAAAATGATTAAATTTAATCGGAAGTAAGAAAAATCGGCGGCTTATTTATTTTTTTATTTTTTTTTGCTCTCATTGTACCGAAAAGTTGTTTTGTATAATAGAAGCCAATTTTGTATAATTTCAGAGACCTGACGGTATAAAACAGAAATTTTTACTGGTAGCCCTGATTATTTCCATAACTACCAACTAAACTAAGTAATTATGTTTTTATATGAGTGAGTGAGTAAACTTCTCTTTATTAATATGATAGACAAAGATAAATGCAGGTAAAAAAGTTCTTTTTGGCTTGCGCCCATAATACCTACACATGTATGAACGCACGAATATTTATATTCAAATGTTTAAAAATGCTGCACGAAATTTCATATGTAAAAATAATCACATACATTATTAATTTATATTTCAGTACTGCGTTTATTCTACATGTCATAATAAAAATGAATTATTTCTTAATTGAAAGATTATTTCAGCGGTTTGAAACAAATATTGACTATGAAAATTATTATATTATAATTGTAATTCTATTACGTATAATTATATAATAGTAATTTATTATGTATAATCCATGTATAATTAGTTCTTGAGTTCTGCAAATAAAGCATATTATTTAAAAAAAGACTATACTAAAGATCACACAACCGAAGTGAAAACCCCTGCGGCAATTTCGTAACAGATTCGAAGTAACATAAATGTATTCTATAATAGGGCTTTAATGAACGACTTGCGATTATAGATGAACACGCGAAGTCAATTACAAAAATGGAGAAAACAACTGATTTATTCTAGTTTCCATAATTTTGTTGAATTTAGTACCTACTCTAAAGAGGACAGAAATTAATTGATAAGTAATAATAATGAAGGTAAAATTATTTTTATCTAATTTTTAGTAAATGGGAATATTAACTTAATCGTAAAAATGGTCTTACTATGTAATTTTTTTTAAGCGAATTTCTATTTTGGAAATTCACTTATTACAGCAGGTATCATGAAAAGACCTGAGCCCGAGACTATGGCAGAAATTTGTTTTGAGCCCTCGAGAAACCAAAAATGAACTTCACTAGAATTTATATATATATATATATATATATATATATATATATATATATATATATATATATATATATATGAATATGTGTTTGTGCGATAATTCTCGAACGAAACATCCAATCTTTACGAAATTTGGTAAGGTCAAAAGTCCCAATAGCTTAGACGAGTTCGCCAGCCAGATACGTCCGATTTTTAGAAGCCCCAAATTTTGGCCATTTTCTGCCATTTTTAGTGATTTTTTGTAAAACTTGGTCAAATTTCAAAAATTGTTTAATTTTTTTACACCATGGGAAAGAGTGTAAAAAATTACATAAGACAAGCTTTTGCTGAAATTTGCTGAATTTCTTTACAATCAATGCTTCATCGTTTTTGTCATTACGATAACAATATTAAAAAATTTGGAGAGACAGGTCTACCCACACTGTCAACTTCCCATTGGATACCCTTAAAGACTAGACTATTGCACATTAAAATTTTTTTTTAATTCAGAGGACTCCCCCCTAGGCCACCGATAAGCGCTTTGCCCCTTGCACCACACCGGGGGTTTCGCCCTCTGTACCTAAGGCTGGGGGCTCTATAAACAAATGATAACATCATTTGTCCTCAAGATATGCGAAAAAAATATATTTCACAAAAAATTTCTGGCGTTTATAACATCAAGGAAGGTTTTTAGGCCAATATATAATGAAGAAATGGTTAAGAATCTACATGATCTATGTTGTGTTAAAAAAGTTAATTGCGTTTTTTTATCACAAAAAACAAACCACCAATCCGAATTTGCTGAGAACATTATCCGGTCTTCATTTTTTAATTACGCATCTAATGAAATTAGTCCGGAATTGATATCATCATTTGTTCTTGAGATATGGGAGACGAAAAAAGATTTACGAATAAACTAACGAACAAACTAACGGACGCACACTCAGACATCACACTAAAAACGATGGATTCGAATTCTAGTGACATTGAAACGTGGGGATATGTCCAAATTAGCGATTCGCAAAATCGGACCCATTACAATACCCTTCAATGGGAAGTTAATAACTGTTTCATTTTTCAAAATAAAAATTAAGTAACTTTTCAAAAGCGCGCCAACACCGATTTTGAAAATTTGTTCACTGTTAGAGAGTTAAACTAGTTTAGATGGATATAAGTTATGTTAGATGAAGTCCGCCAGGGTGGGAGTCCTCAAAGTGTCAAAAATAAACTACCCAACCAATTTTGAAAATTTTTTCACCTTTAAAAAGTTAAGCTCGTTTAAATGCATATATGCTCTACTGTTTGAGATCGGCCCGTCCTACGGACCCAAAAGCGCCAAAAATTAACTACTCAACCGACTTTGAACATTTTTTCGCAGTTAGAGAGCTAAACTATTTTAGATGGATACAAGTTTTTATATGAGATCCGCAAGTGTCCAATCTTTGGAAATTCGCTATGTTATGCAGGTGCTGCGATAAGGGTATTTAATAATAGCGCAAAGGCACAGACTGCACTGAAACTTTAAAATTGTAGATTTCGTAGCTTTTAATAATAAAAAATAGTATATCCAAAAAATTTTCAAAATCATAATGAGAGCAGTTGAAAGATTTGCATTGTAAATATGTTCAACTTATAATTACATTTCGTTAGTAGACGCCATTTTGTCCACAGTTTTTTTTCAGCTGTTGATTTAAAAATAGAATTTTTTCTAATTATAACAGTTCTTCTTTCTTTATTTGATATGAAACCGAAATTTCAGACATGATAAAACACTCGGTGTATGTAAAATACTTGGTCAAACAAAATCATTCATACCACATACATAGATCTGATATACATAGGTATATTACAGAGAGAAATAAATGATCATTTGCTTGCTACTGATAAAAAGCAAACTCACATAGCAACTTAGGGATGACGTTCAGGACGTTCAGTAGTCTTTATGATAGTAAACGGCCATGGTGTGATAGTAGTAGTGGTGGTGGTGGTGGTGGTGATTTCTTTCACGATGGCGATGGCAGTGGTGTAGAAATAAAGTAAAACTCTCAATCAAAACGGACCGACTGACTGATGACTATATTTATCTAAAAGAGGAGATCAAACACCAAACATTGTGCATTGAATACTAACATTTCTTAATTGTCTACCAATAGAAAGAGATAGGCGCGTGTTGAATCACAAGAAGATAAATCAAAGCTTTTTATTCATTGGTTCGTTCACGTTGTTATAATATATAATGTTGTGGAGAATATTTTGTGCAATATCTTTCTTTGGTCCACAAACGTTCAGTGAATACAATCGCAATGTATGTACAACGTTCTTCTTTTTCTATTTCACTTCATTTATATATTTTGATTTTTACAAATTGATTTTACTTTGTTTTTTTTTCCTCTTTTGTTTTATAACGAAGACGAATAAATTATTTTTTAATTTTACCTTTTCGAAATATTAATAAAGTCGATAATTTTTTTTTATTTTTATAAATATTTCTAACATTAAGTAATTTATTATTTCATTTTCATGAAAATATATTAATCGAATTTTAACAAGATTAACTCAAATCACTTATGCTTATATTTTTATAAATCTTTGAATTTCAAATAAAATTTATACGATGTTCAAGTTACAGAATCTTTCAATATATTTGTAATTTTTAAAAAGTTTCTTACCTACGCATATAGGTTTGCAAAATAGTGCATATAACATTGTTTATAAATTAAATATTTATAATGTTACAATTCGTATAGAAATTCCAAAATCCGTAGATACTACTTTTGTGCCTTAAGATGCAATTTAGGAATCTGAAGCTGACTTATCTATTAATTTTAATCAAAGGAACAATGATTAAGTTCAATTCTATATATACACTTTGGGCAAAATATGTGGATAATTTATTTTCTATATAATTTCCTCTTTAGTCGGTGGGTATATCTTATAGAGCATTTTATCCATGAAAATTGAGCATTGTATTTAAACTATTTACAGATAATAATAGAATATAGGGTTCCACAGCATAAGTTCAATAAGAGTATACATACAAAAATGGTATAATTAAGTTAAAAGTTTATTTGCTTTCTCTATACAATTCTAGCTGACAAGAATTATGATTCTATAATGCAGCGGTTTCCACACTGTGCACCGAGGCACTGCGAAGCACCGTTTGAGACACCACGATTGTTTCGTCGCGCAAGGAGAAATAATGGTTGAAACTGTAAATATGTTGTTTGCTCGTTGCTAGTTGCTCGGCGTCAAAGGGCGCCGCTGGGAGGGATTTGCACTGTAAGGGTACTGCAATCCCAAAAAATTTGGGAGCCCCTGCAATAAAGAATTACCCTGATATAACAGGATGTAATCTGATGAAAACTGGTAATTTCGTAATTTTATTAGCGCAGTTAAGGATCTGTCTACCATAAAATCTTACTTTTTTGAAGGTAAATTGTAAATCATAAATTTTATCTTATGACTGTGCACATCGTACATATTGAACTAATTTGACAAGTTTGCTCATGATTTTTGAGATTTGCTAAAAGCAATATACAGCTGGTCGAAAAAGTATATTCACCTCTTTATAAAATATTCAAATTATTCCATATTTTACACAATTATCTAGGTACTCTTTATAAACATAGTACAAAAGTTATTGTGACAAAAGTATTAATTTACAAGCAGAAAGTATTGGCTTATTCCACACATTTTTAAGAAGGATTATCGTCAAGGAACGTAGCATATGAATACTCATAAAAAATAAATATAAAAATGTTAAAAAAATCAAAGGGACAGCTGCAATTTGAACACCGAGAAAAGCTGTTGTTGTCGTAACGAGAAAAAATAAAATAGATAATGAACAATGCAGTACTTAATGTTCTCATATAGGTCAAATTAACTAAAGTCTGACGTCACTAACCAGTGAAGTAAAATCAGACGTACAATTTTAAGTTACTCTAGTTACACGAATGAATATAAAAGCAACAAAATGGAAAAGAAACAGAAAACTTGGTAAGTCTAATTTTTCTTCAGTTGTTGCATTTGTTTGAT
The DNA here is from genome assembly GCA_035578155.1 of Brachynemurus nebulosus. Taxonomy (NCBI): domain Eukaryota; kingdom Metazoa; phylum Arthropoda; class Insecta; order Neuroptera; family Myrmeleontidae; genus Brachynemurus; species Brachynemurus nebulosus. The sequence goes on along the minus strand of JAPWDM010000033.1, from coordinate 1,227,807 downwards.
GACGTTAGACAATCTTTGGTTAATTTGACTTGTAACCAGTGTTCCCTCTAATTTTTTGTAACCTGTGTGCGCACTTTTTTAAGAGTGTGCAGTTTTTTCCAAAACAAAAAAAATGTGCGCGGCAATTAAAAAAGCGCATATAATAAAAAAATACAATACAGAATATTATAAACATTCAGTTAAATTTTGTACCTACTTATCGCATTAACTCGATCTTACAGCAAGCATACCACTTGTACTATAATATATACAGTTCAACGGAACACAATGAAAAAAAAAAAACTACTCTAAAATCAAGTCAAATCATTAGTTCGTGAAAATAGAATTTAACTGATTACTGTAGCTTTTCCTTTTCATTCAAATTAAAAATAAGAAAATCTATACTGGCATCTATACCTATACAAGTGCCTAAACACAAATACTATAGTTGGTGGTTTATTTAAATCTAAAACTATATTTGATCTATTTGATTCAATTTTTGTTTTTCATTTTATTATTTTTAAATGAATTTCATATGCAGGTGCAATTGTATTTTCTGCACGAAAAAAAATTTTCCTGTGCGCGCGAATATTTTTCATGTGCGCTATGTTTAAAATTTATGTGCGCGCGCACACGCGCACAGCTTAGAGGGAACACTGCTTGTAACAATGGTTATCACTTATCAGGAACGTACGGTTTTGAGAAACAAACTATACATAAATAACAAAATATAATTTTTAGAATATATAGTAACATTTAGCGAGGCGAATGTTGTGATTCATCTGAGTGAATAATAACCATTGCACGCAAGTAAAATAATATACTTTCTCTACGACTTTTTTCCTTTTTCATTTAAATGAAATAGAGTACAAAATTTAAATTAAAGGAATAAAATTTTAATCTATCTCTAATTTTATTAAATGTTCGTATATTTACCAATGAAAAATATTAAAATAAAATATAAATACATAGCATTTTTTACTTATACGTTACTACGCAACATATACAAAATTAAAACTTGATAGTAGATTTATTGTTCAAAAAAACTTCAATTCATTGAACAGTGTAATATGAGGTTTTCATTGGTTGAAAGATACTGAGTAATGGGCATTTTTACACATCTTTGAACAAAGCGTCATTTTGTCAACAATTAACAAATATGCAATGGGTGTATTCCTCAATAGGAATAGAAGAAAATTGTATTTTTTCAATTTAAAATTTGAATTTAAATTTATTTAAATCACAAAGGGAAATAGCCGTAGAAAAGAGAAAGAATAGAAAGTGGAGAAAAAATTACATAAAAAAGATTTTTAAACTATTATTCTAGATAAAATGGCTTCCAAAAAAAATTAATTTTTGTAAACAGAAATTTGCTGTGTTATGCAGAATGCTGTAATAGTGGTATTTAAACATTACTCTGACTTTATTATTAATGTATAGCAGGAAAAACTCAATGTATTTTTTAGAAAATTATGTATAGGTACTTTTTTGTTTAATATTCACTAACGAAAATTTTATTTTACACATTTTATATAGAGTATACAGGTCTGTAACATAATTAAAAAACATAAATGCTGCAAAGGTTCGAGTTATGTATTTTTTTTTTATTCAGTTTTGTAAAATTACATTTTTATCAGCGTAATAATTATTATTATGACCTTACATTTTTATGACGTATTTTTTACAGTGTAGCCTAATTATATCCCTTGATAGAATATTAATTGATTATAAATCAACGTATGATTAAATATACACACATTTAATTGTATACTAACCTAATTTTTAATGGGCCAAACTAGAATTAAGCATACGGAAAAGTCGTTTGTACAGTAACCTAAAAATTAAATACCCCTGTCGCAGCATTCTGCATAACATAGCGAATTTCCGATCATAAAAGTTACTTTTTCTTGAAAACTCGCTTACTTAGAATGATGGTTCAAAATGTATCTTATGTGATTTTCTTCGCTCTTTAACATAATGTAAAACAAAATTGGAAAGACTTAAATTTTGGTAAATTTTCACAAAAAACTCATTTTTTTGAGGTTTCCGGAATCGGACGTGTCTGGTTGTAGAAGTCATCCAAGATTTTTGGACTTCCAACAGTCTACTGTTCTATTATATTCAAATCCTAAAGGTATTGTATTATTATAACAAGTTTCATCCCAAAGTGAATTTCTCGGAAATATAGACAATCAAATTTTCGAAAATTCTGAAGTAATTTAAAATAGAAATAGTCCTCACTATATGAAATTTTGTATTATGGTATGTTTCTGTGTTAAAAAACGTCCTTCAAAACTACTGATTCAAATTATTAGTACAAATGCCGTAAAATGGATAAAATTTTTATTTTTTAAGACGAAATTTGTTGTAAAGTTATTTTTATCTAATATATAGCGAATAAAACTATTAATTAAATCAGAAGAATTCTGATATTACGTGAAAAATATGTTCCACTTCATTACTATCCAAGGAGAAATTCAACAAAATTTCAGGTTTCTCGCTTATGACATGGTTAACATATTTATACGTACTATAATTATGTGTAAAGAATTCTTTTATTAAATACTAGCTGTACTGGCGACGTTGTTCCCGCATAATATAAAGGAAAAGTATATAAGTATAATAATTATAAAGCATTTGCACAGAACAATAGTTTTGCGTAATGCATCCACATGCTCTAAATGATTTTTGTATTTTCCCGATGAAATGAAACGTTTAACTGTAATAAAAATATCCTAAATGTTGACGCAGGTAATAAGTTATCACCACACCAAATTTCATAAAAATCTGTTCAATAGTTTTTGCGTAATGTGTGCAGATATTCAAAATGGTTTTTCTATTTACCCGTGGGGATGAGACACTTTCCCGGAATAAAAAGTATCTTAGATGTTAACTCAGTTAATAAATTATCACCACACCAAATTGTATCAAAATCCGTTCAATAGTTTTTGCGTAATGTGTGCATATGCTCAATATGGTTTTTCCATTTTCCTGTGGGAACGAGACATTTTCCCGGAGTAAAAAGTATCTTAGATGTTGACCCAGGTAATAAGTTATCAGTATCCCAAACTTTATTAAAATCCGTCCAGTAATTTTTGCCTGATGCGTGAACAGACACACACACACACAGCCAGACACATAAACGGACAGAAAAAAATTTTAATAATCGCTGTTTTGAGATCTACATTGATAACTATTTACAATACCAGCAAAATTTTCAAAAAATATTCCATGTACAAAAACGGTCTTCTTACAGTTGTATTATATCTATTACCTATTAATGGCTTCTTTATTTAAAATGTTAATTTTTTCAAATTAAATTACCCCCTGTTCTAAAAAGTACATATATATTGTTTAAAATTTTATAAAATTTCTTATGAAATTGAGGTTCTTAGACAATTTGAATTTTCAAGGAAAAATGTATTAAAACATGAACATTTAATTTAATGTTGGTACTTCTGTATTGGTGGCGCTTTCAGTGGACGTGTCATTTAACTACTGTGTATTTAAATTTGTATAGATTCCAGTCATTTTTATTGTTTAACCCTTTGCACTCGATAGGCGCCGCCACGGCAACACAATAAATACCCTTTGCACTCGAAAGGCGCCTCTCAGGCGCCATCCTACTATTTACTTCAAATATCACACTAAGGAAAATTATAAAATTTAATATTAAAATATAATGTTTGTAATATGCAAATAAAAGTAAAATATGTAAGTAAACTACTTTTGTTTAAAATACTTATCTTTGATGTATTACAATTTTTTTTAAAACTACTGTCGAGTAGCTGAGTACCCATACTAAAAAACGGTTCGAGTGCAAAGGGTTAATTGTTTGAGTTGTATCATGAATCCAAGCAAAATAATATTAAAATTTATTTATGTAGGTATATGGTTAAAAGTTAAGAAGAGTAAATGTTTTTTGTGGTTATTTTTACTATGCTAAGGTAAAATAAAAAAAAAAAAAATCCAGACACAAGCTAAAAAAAAAGAACAGAAATATGTTTTTTTTTTTTTTTTTACGTTATAACATTTTGACATGGAATTCAGTTATGAAATATCAATCTCAACCTTCTTTTAAGAAATATGCACAACCTATCACTGTTCTACGCTCATGAAAAAGTTCTTTGTGAGTTCTAGAAAAAAACCAACCTACAGTTAATATTTCAATATAGTACTTAGTGAACTATATTGTGCTATTCGTTATTTAAAACGAAAAATTGTGTACTTATAAGGCGATGAAAATAAGAAATAAGTAGCTTGAAAAACCGGGACAAATTGGCGTCCCGAAAAAGTCTGTTGGGACACCGGGACAACGGAGTTAAGGCTGTGACAAATAATTAACAATGTGTGTGGAAAATTTGACATTTTAGTTCAAATGGATATAAAATATTTAATACATATGTTTATAAAAATGCAAATATAGATAAATATTTTCTTTTTTTAATTTTTATTTTTATTGTTATTCATTATTTGGCTTTTTTAATAATTTAGGATTTTCTGTGAAATGAATAAATTCTGAAAATATGAATTTATGAAATCTGAAATACTTCAGTGGAAGTGAAAATGAAATTTTTTACTACGGGTTTAAAAAGATAATAAATTTTCAAAGTACATTATAGGTAAGTATTGAAATTACATAAAATTTGAATCTATTTTCATTGAACCTGAGTTTTAAGATTGCATATACAAAATTCTTTCATTATTTATATATATTCTCTTCTTTATATTTGAAAATAAATTTTCCACTTACAGTTCAGTTACAATCAGTTTCAGTTTCCACCTTAAATTTTTGGTAAAGCGATTCAAATTAAAAACTGCTTTTTTTGCAATTTTTCAAATTTTTCCAAAAAATAGTGTTGACGAGCAAAAAAAAATCAAAAAAGTGCTTATCCATTCTATTCTATTTCTTAGCGGGGGGGGGGGTAAATTCGCTATAAAATTAGCATATCTTCGTGAATTTTTTTTTAAAGATATAGGCTTAATAAAAATTTATATATGTTATTGGTGCATAATGGAATGGTATGTGAGGAATATTCTGTAAAAATTTCATTAAAAAATATGCAGAAATGAAACAGCGAAGGCACATTTTTGCAAACACCTCAGAAAAAAAGTTACATTACGGTGAACCGCATAACTCATCACCAAACCATCCAAAATCAAAAAACCAAAAATATTTCGTTAGCTGATAAGTTTCTCCAGGTAACATCATCGAGATTTCTTAATTTTTTGCAAGACTTCGAAGTCAAAATACCGATTTTTCATTAAAAATTCGACAACTTTTTTATTGTAAATCGATTATAATTTACAAAAAAAAAAGCTGTGAGCAGCGGGCCCCATCACGGAAGTCGAATTTTTCCCTTCACCTTCGATATCTTCAATATATCTAAATGTGATTGAAAGTCTACAAGCGATCTGTCATTTTGGTGGTGGTTTTAATTTTTTAAGGGCTGAATCTCACAATCAGTAAATTTCAATTTTATGCCGATAGCAGTTAGCAGGAAAAAATCCAACACAATTCGTACCAGGGGAATTCCTACCCATGCTTATCCGCCAATCGCCTTTTTGTTTTATTTTTAAATATTAAAAAGGACCTTAAAGAGTGAATTGGAAAACCTTTATGAAGATCTTTTTTCTTTCCAAAAAAATCCAAAATTTCTATTTTATAAATAAAATAAAAAATGGCATCAATAATATTTTTTAAATTACTTACATATATATTGCATTTGTGGTAAATGTGGGTATTTAATTCATTTGTATCTGTATGCTAACTGTATTATTATGAAAATAGATCAGATATAACCCCATATAACAACGCTATTGAATTCCGATGTAAGAATGGGAAAAGTGGGGGCGAGATAATGTGGAATCTCTAAAGGGCACACCATCGATATTAACTGAATACAAATACAAAATTTCAGCCCTGTACGTTTACTCAGAGTCTCTAGGCGTGTTAGAAAAAAAAAATATCAAGGAAATATTGGTGTCAAAATCGTGGTGGTAAGGGATAAAAGTTGAAACCTCCAAAAAGCAGTGGCCGGTTGTTAACTTAACCTCTACACAAAATTTCAACCTTCTAGGTTTATTTGGGGAAATTTTAACCCGAACAAAACTGTTAAAAAAACAAGAAAAATCATGTTCTTTTGGTATAAAGATGGTGGGGGTATGGGTTAAAAGTCGAGACCCCCAAAAGTCACCCCTTTGATGCTAACTCAATCCGAATACAAAATTTCAGCCCTCTAGGTTTATATGAGTGACCTGTGCGAGTGTTACAAAATTCGAAAACGTCGAAAAAGCATGAAAAGTAGCTTAAAAATGGTGGAGGTGGGGGTATAATATTGAAACCTCCAAAAAGCAGATCCTAGGTACGAACTCTATCAACATACCAAATTTTAACCCTCTAAGTTAATTCTGGGGGGCTGTGGATTTGTTAGATCCAGCCAAAACACTTTTTCCCCCTTTACTCCCTCCAAATCACCCTAGGAAGCGGATTTTTGGATATATTGTAGATAATTGACCGAAACATTAATTGCAACCGGTTTAGAAAAGTTTTATTGTTTTGTTGCTCTCCACAACCCCCTTAAAATTTGGGTCGGATCCAAAATTTGCCCAAAATTTGACCACACCGTGATAGTATTGTTGTGCATCGGAAATGAGCCCATATATATATATATATATATATATATATATATATATATATATATATATATATATATATAAATATATATATATATATATATATATATATATATATATATATATATATATATATATATATATATATATATATATATATATATGTATACATATATATATATATATATATATATATATGTATACATATATATATATATATATATATATATATATATATATATATATATATATATCAGACTTTTTTTCTTCAGAATCGTGTTTTACTGGTCCGAAAACGGATAGCGCCCCTACTCTCACCTCGTCCCCTTCTTATCCTGTATAAGTCAAATTTTTTCAGAGAAAATTCGACTAATAAAAAAGCTCGACAGCGTTACCTTGTAATTTATGTGTAGAAAGAATGTGTAAAATCTCAAAAAGATCGGTCCGGTAGATTTTGAGTTAGAGAGTCACCGGCTTTGAGAATATTAACAGGTTCCCTGTCCCCAATCAACCAAGTCTATGGAACCATGTACGTCCCACGTTATTTTTCTCAATTAATATTCTGTTTGTATCTTTAAAGGTTGAGTGTATGTTTTTTTTTCTTATTTAGATGATGTATTCCACACGTCTCAATATCAAAAATCGTATTTGTTCGTCCACGTCCATTAAAAAATTGGTAGCAAAATTGTCTCTGAATTTGATCATATCTGATTCATGAACGTGTGCAAATGGGTACAAAAAATGTCCCGTGAATCATAACATATATGGTTCACGGGACAGGAACCTGTTAAGTATGATAAATACACGTTTAAAATGTTAAGTTTTATACACTAGGTTCAGCGGGACGGAGATTTATAAGTCTATATCTCCGTTAGTTTTGCTCCAATTGACTTCAAATTCTAATATAATAATCTTAGGTTGTTGTAGATTCATTTGACAAAGGACCTCTCCGGATAAGATAGGTGAATCTAAGGCCCAACCTGGTTCGGGAGGGCCATGGCAGCGTTCGCCCTTGCACATGTATTCCATAGCTGCAATATTAGGTCACGGTAGCTTTGCGTTTTTGAGTTGTACCAAAATGTTCAGTTTTGGACTTTTCCCGCTTTTCCACTTTCCTCCCCTCAAGTGCGTAAGTATTATATATGTACATGTAGGATCCTAAGACCTCCATAAGACTGTGCATGCAACTCTCCTAAACACTGTGTTTAGAAGAACATATTTGCAAAAATTTCTAAATGACCTACAAAAACACACAAAACGCAACCTTGGACCACAATGAGACATAGATTTTTGAAATCTACGCCTTTGAATTAGTAAATATATTTCTAAAAATATTTCGCAAAATTGGGCCAAATAAGGTTAATTTAGGGATTTAAATACAAGAGGCTCTAGTAAAACTCAGTGTTGTAGCCGCTTTAGTGGGCTTGCTTAGCTATAAAATATGGCAGCGCCTTCCTCTCACCCTTAAAAAAGTAAATGTGTGCGATTTTAGGATCATTACCAGTGTTTTCAGCAGTGCGAAAAGGTTTCAAAATATCATAAATCAAAAAACATGACCTCCTTTTTAACTGAAGAGTTAAAAACAAGTTATCCTTGAATTCTTACCGCAATTATTGAACAGTTTGGTTGAGTGCACATGCTTCTGAAAGTTCCTTACCTCCAACATATCTTTACACTGATATGATGAGAACCCTTTCAAAAAACCCTAAACGAGTGTACTAATGTGTTTTTAGTTGAACTGTTACTGATGTAGTCGTTTACAACAAGTTACTCAACATTTGTGCTGACTGTGATATCCTGGTCAAAATCGACCCCGTGTTAGGTGATAGATGGCAGCAACTACATGTGAGCCGATTTAAATGTCTATTGTATCATTAGAATCCTTACGTTACTCTAAGTAAAATAGGCTAGGTGACGTCGTGGAAAAACCAGTGGGGTAGACTGACAAGCACTGCCACTAAAAAGCATTGAAACGCGTCACAATTTAGATGGGGGTAATATTGTTAAAATTCTTACTTTAGTCTGACTAACATAAGCTAGGTGACATATAATATAGCCTCGAATTAGTAAAAAAAATATCAAAAAATATATGACAATATTGAGGCAAACTAGTGTTTTCGAGTTGTACCAGGGCAAGTGCTCTGTAAATGCAAGGAGCTCTAGACACGTGGCTTTATAGTCGTTCTAATGCGTTTATCCAGCCATAGGAATCACATCGCTCACTAGGTCCTCGCCCTACCTCGTGGATAATGGCATAGCTCGATAAGTATGGATAAAGATCAGTAGGGAGTAAGCAACTTTCAGAAGCATGTGTCCTTAATGAAGCTGTTCTCCAACTGGGATAAAAATTCAAGAATAACTTGTTTTTAACTTTTCAGTTTACCTTTTTGTGACGGCGGTTATGTTTTTTGATTTATGATATTTTGAGAGACTTTTCCATACTGATGAAAACACAGGTAATGAGCCTTAATCGCAAAGGTTGCTTCTTTTAGGGGTGCCAGGATGGCGTCGCCATATTTTATGGCTAAACAAGCCCACTAAGGCGGCTGCAACACCGAGTGTCACTAGAGCCCCTTGTATTTAAATCCTTAAATTAGCCTTACTTGGTCCAATTTTGTGAATTATTTTTAGACATATAAATACTAATTCAAAGGCGTAGATTTCAAAAGTCTATATCTTATTTTGGTTCAAGGTCGCGTTTTGTGTGTGTTTATAGGTCATTTAGAAATTTTTGCAAATATCTTCTTCTAAACACCGTGTTTTGGAGAGCTATATGCACTGTCTTATGGAGATCTTAGGACCCTACATGCGTATATATAATACTTATGCACTTGGGGGGAAGGAAAGTGGAAAAGCGGGAAAAGTCCAAAATTGAACATTTTGCTACAACTCAAAAATGCAAAGCTACATTGACCTAATATTGCAGCTATGGAATACATGTGCAAGGGCGAACGGTACCATGTGCACTCCTGATCCACGTTGGGCCTTAGGCAGATTCACCTGTCTTATCCAGAGGGGTACTTTTTGAAAAAAATGAAAACACGCCGTGAGCAGCGGAGCCCCATCACGAAAGTCGAATTTTTCCTTTCATCTTCGGTATTGAGTGTCTACAAGCGAAATGTAATTGAAAGTCCACAAACGATTTGTCATTTTGGTGGTTTCAAAACTGATGATGAGTGTCCGGTTGATCGGAGCTTTAAAAAAGGTTTTAAGTTTTTAAGGGCTGAATCTCAGTAAATTTCAATTTTGTGCCGATAGCAGTTAACAGGGAAAAAGCTAACACAATTCGTACGAGGGCATTCCTACCCATGCTTATCCGCCAATTGCCTTTGTGTTTTATCTTTAAATATTAAAAACGGAACTTAAATAGTAAACTGGAAGGCTTTTATGACGATATTTTTTCTTTCCAAAGAAATCCAAAATTTCTATTTTATAAATAATAAAAATCCAAAATTCCTAATTTATTAATAAACAGTGACTTTAATAACATTTTTAAATTACTTAATATGCATGTGTTGGCACCATGACGCTGGCCGGAAGTTTTTTTGTAGGCAAAATTTAATAACTTCAATCGATTGTAGGCCGTTTGTAGATGTTTGTAGTATATTTATTTTCGTTTGTAGCCCTTTAGTTTATTTGTAATTAACAATCAAAATTTTGTACTGAAGTTAGCCGGAAGCAATCGTGAAGGTAATTGTTTTGGTAACAACAGAAAGATTATCGTTTGTAGTGTCTAAATATAACGGTAAAATGTTCGTAGGATCGCCTGATAAAACATAATTAATTAAAAAGTTATTTAAAAAAAATGCGCATGCGTACCATTTTAAATTTGCTCCATGTGAGTTCGTTATTTTAAATTTGACGCATGTATAGGTTTTATTGCATTGTATTATTCAAAATTTAACAGATTGCGTTTATGATTACAATAAAATTTAGTCTAAAAATTTTTTATTTTTAATTAATAATGAAAGATAATACAGTGAAACCTGCCAAGTTGGACACCTCTGTATACTGGACACCTGCTCAAGTTGGACACTTTTCAATTGGCCTGGCGAAATTACATTGTTTTAAATGCATATTAATACTTATAAGTTGGACACCGCTATATGTTGGAAACCTGTCTAATTTGGACAGTTTTTTAAAATGATTTTTGATATTTTGACCTGTTTACGTTGGACATTCATGTATTTTACACGTGACCGAAACACGTGTAAAATACATGAATGGCGACACAATAAAAGGGCATGGATGACGACTGATATTTTTGAAAGTTGATTGTCAGATATTGACAGGCAAATGCGTAAGGCTGCTAGAAAAATTGTGATCATACTAGATAATGCTACAAGTCATAAGATTATGAAATCGTTCGAGAATGTTAAACTTGTTTATTTACCGCCAAATCTAACATCGGAAATTCAGCCACTAGATCAAGACGTGATTCGAACAATGAAAGCTTATTACCGCAAAAGTTTGCTTATGTGTTTAGTTGCTAAATCTGAAATTTCTAACAACCACAAGGAATTTATCAACTCAGTCACGGTTTTGGATGCAATTCGATGGATCAGCGAAGCATGGCAAGCTGTATCTACGGAAACAATTGTTAAGTGTTTTAGACGAGCTGGTTTTAGTATTCCAAAAGCAAATGAAGGGGATTATAATGAAGACCCTGATTCAGAACTTCGCGATGCAATTAAATTATTACCTCCAGAGTTTCAAAATCAGTTACAGACTGCTGAAGAAATGATCACCGCCGATGCCTACTTGGAGGTACACGATCATGTCTTCAATACACATCAAGACGTTCTTCAACATGTTTTACAACTAGACGAGGAACAAGAAATCGAAGAATCTAGTGACGAGTGCGAGAAAGTAGCGGAGAAACCAACAACCCCTGAAGAAGCTTTGAACGGTATAAATACCGCCATTAAGTATTTAACTGAAAACCCATGCGAACTCTTAGAAGATTTATTTAAAATTCAAACCAAATTAGAAAGCAAAATTTTCCTAAAAATTGTATCCAAACAAACTAAGATAAGTGATTTTTTTACGAAAGATAATGTTTAAATATCTATAATATGTATATTTCAATAAATATTGATACGTAGATGTGTGTATATGTATTACTTTAAAAATAATTAATTTTGCATTATATTCTAAATTAGTGTTAACCTTAAAATTACTAAGCGTAGATGATTTTGGTATTTTGCATATGTTGGACACCTGTTTATGTTGGACAGTTTTTGATTGCACCGCGGGTGTCCAACTTAAACAGGTTCTACTGTAATATTAAATTATTAATGAAAGATAAATAATAATAATAATAAATAATTTTCAATTGTGTTAAACCTGTTATTGAGTTAACTACTCGAAAGGTGGCTCATTACAACAAAACTTCAATTTGGATAAAAGTAACAAATCAAAGTTATTTTCATATTAAGTGAGTTATTTTTTAAAGAATTGCTTCAGTAACTGATGAGTTTGTTTAATTTGCACATTTTTGAAAATCTTTGTGTGATTTAATTATTTAAAGCTGCTATTTTTTTAGAATTTTCATTCATACCAATTGCTGACACAAGTTTAAAAGAAACTACGATGTATTTTTGATAGTGTATTAGGGAAAATTATTTTAATAATATGTATTATATATTATTAAACATGTATTATTGAAATAAAAAAAATTACTTTTTTAAAATTCATTGTTTTATTTTTATTTTTAAAAATATAACAACCTCATAAAACGACATAATTATTCTGTTACATGTGGTTAACTTTTTGTAATATTTTTTAATTTTGAAGTTTTAAAGCATATAAGATTTTCAGTAATAGATAAATACTAATTGCTGTCCAAGAAAAATTCAAATTAAAAATATTCTACAAACCATTGTCGAAATAAAATCTATTGCACTCTTCTCTTTGCGATAAAAGTACATGAGTTTAAAAATGTGTAGGTGTAAGAAGTTTTCCTTTTTAAGAGTTTATTATTATCTTTCATAATTAATTAAAAATAAAAAACTTTTAGATCAAATTTTATTGTAATCATAAACTCAATCTGTTAAATATTGAATAATACATGTGTCAAATTTAAAATAACGAACTCACATAGAGCAAATTTAAAATGGTACGCATGCGCAATTTTTTTAAATAACTTTTTAATTAATTATACTTTATCAGGCGATCCTACGAACATTTTACCGTTATATTTAGACACCACAAACGATAATCTTTCTGTTGTTACCAAAAAAAATTACATTCACGATTGCTTCCGGCTAACTTCAGTACAAAATTTTGATTGTTAATTACAAATAAACTAAAGGGCTACAAACGAAAATAAATATACTACAGACATCTACAAACGGCCTACAATCGATTGAAGTTATAAAATTTTGACTACAAAAAAACTTCCGGCCAGCGTCACGATGCCGTATGTGTTTCATTTGTTATGAAAGTAAATTCACTTTTTTTTAAATTTTTTAAAATTACTATTCGCCTACTTGTATTTAGAATAAAAATAATGCATTTAAAACACATTTAACAATAGCATTCAATTCCGATGTAAAAATGGGAGAAGTGGGGGAAAAGTAATGTGGACTCCCTAAAAGGTACTAGCTGGATACTAACTGAATAAACGTACAAAATTTCAGCCCTCTAGGTTTCCTAAGAGAGTCTCTAGACGTGTTAGAAAACAAGGGGGTAAGGGTTAAAAGTTGAAACCTCCAAAAAACAGTGTCTGGCTATTAGCTTAACCTGTACACAAAATTTCAGCCCTCTAGGTTTATTTGGGGAGATTTTGACCCGAACGAAACTGTTAAAAAACAAGAAAAATCATGTTCTTTTCGGTATAAAAATGGTGGGGGTAGTGGTTAAAAGTCGAGACCCCCAAAAGGCATCCCCTCGATACTAACTCAATCCGAATACAAAATTTCAGCCCTCTAGGTTTATTCGGGTGACCTGTGGGAGTGGTACAAACTTCGAAAACGTCAAAAAAGCATGAAATTGTAGCTTAAAAAAGAGGGGGGTGGGGGTAAAATATTAAAACCTTCAAAAAGCACAACCTAGGTATGAACTCTATCAACACACCAAATTTCAACCCTCTGCGTTAATTCTGGGGGGCTGGGGGCGTGTTAGATCCAGCGAAAATTGTTTTTCCCCCCCTACTCCCTCCAAATCATCCTAGGAAACTGAATTTTGGATATGTTGTAGATAGTTGACCGAAACATTATTTCCAACCGGTTTGAAAAATTTTTATTTCTTTTCCGCCCCCCACCACCCCCTTAAAGGTTTGGTCGGATCCAAAATTTGCCCAAAATTTGACCCCACTTTGATAGTATTGTTGTGCATCGGAATGAGCCCCATTTACCAAATCTGAGCTCTTAACTTCCATAGGGAGGCCCTACACATATTAAAAGGTAGCGGGAATATATATATATATATATATATATATATATATATATATATATATATATATATATATATATATATAAGACATTTTTTTCTACATATTCGTGTTCTACGGGTCCGAAAACGGATAGCGCCCCTACTCTCGCCTCTCGCCGTTCTTGTCGTATTGTCGTATAGACTGTATTTTTCAAGGAAAAATTCGACTAAAAATACCTTTTATCCCCTTTGATTTTATTGGATTTTGTGGAAGCTCCTATTGTGTGGGGCTCCCGGGGAACATGCACCAAGTGCTCTTATTGAAATCCGACTCCGTGCTTGGCTTAAAACAAATTTAAAACATTGATATTCTGGGTTTATACAAATATTTACAAAAATAAAAATTATCAAAAAATTGTCTTTATAAAAATGACAAAGTTAATTATTTAAAAAATTTTAAGTATCATCGTAACATAATTTTCAAAGAACTGTCATTAACAAAAATCAGAATAACCTGCAATCCAATTTAAAAAACGCCGTGAGCAGCGGGGCCCCATCACGGTAGTCGAATTTTCCCCTTCATCTTCGGTATTGAATGTCTACAAGCGAAATGTGATTGAAAGTCTACAACCGAATTGTCATTTTGTTGGTTTCAAAACTGGTGATGAGTGTTCGGCTGATCGAAGCTTTAAAAAAAGGTTTTAAGTATTTAAGGGCTGTATCTCAGTAAATTTCAATTTTGTGCCGAAAACAGGTAGCAGAAAAAAAGCCAACACAATTCGTACGAGTACATTCCTGCCCATGTTTATCCGCTAATTGCCTTTATGTTTTAATTTTAAAAATTAAAAAAGGACCTTAAATAGTAAACTGGAAGGCCTTTATAAAGATATTTTTTCTTTCCAAAAAAATCCAAAATTTCTATTTTATAAATACTAAAAATCCAAAATTCCTAATTTATAAATAAACAGTGACTTTAATAACATTTTTAAATTACTTAATATGTATGTATTTCATTTGTCATAAAAGTAAGTTCACTTTTTTTTAAATTTTTTAAAATTACTATTCGCCTACTTGTATTTAGAATTAACATAATGCTTTTAAAACACATTTAACAATAGCATTCAATTCCGATGTAAAAATGGGAGAAGTGGGGGGAAAAGTGATGCGGACTCCCTACAAGGTACTAGCTGGATACTAACTGAATACACGTACAAAATTTCAGACCTCTAGGTTTCCTTATGGAGTCTCTAGACGTGTTAGAAAACAAGCAAAAAAATTAAGGAAATATTGGCGTAAAAATCGTGGGGGTAAGGGTTAAAAGTTGAAACCTCCAAAAAACAGTGTCTGGCTATTAGCTTAACCTGTACGCCAAATTTCAGCCCTCTAGGTTTATTTGGGGAGATTTTGACCCGAACGAAACTGTTAAAAAACAAGAAAGATCATGTTCTTTTGGGTATAAAAATGGTGGGGGTAGGGGTTAAAAGTCGAGACCCCCAAAAGGCACCCCCTTGATACTAACTCAATCCGAATACAAAATTTCAGCCCTCTAGGTTTATTCGGGTGACCTGTGCGAGTGGTACAAACTTCGAAAACGTCGAAAATGCATGAAATTGTAGCTTAAAAATGAGAGGGGTGGGAGTAAAATATTAAAACCTCCAAAAAGCACAACCTAGGTACGAACTTTATCAACGCACCAAATTTCAACCCTCTACGTTAATTCTGGGGGGCTGGGGGCCTGTTAGATCCAGCGAAAATCGTTTTTCCCCCCTCTACTCCCACCATATCATCCTAGGAAGCTGAATTTTGGATATGTTGTAGATAATTGACCGAAACATTATTTAAAACCGGTTTGGAAAAGTTTTATTGCTTTTCCGCCCCCCACCACCCCCTTAAAGGTCGGGTCCGAAAAAAAATTTGCCCAAAATTTGACCCCACTTTGATAGTATTGTTGTGCATCGGAATAAGCCCCACTTACCAAATTTCATCTCTTAACTTCCATAGGGGGGCCCTACACATATTAAAAGGTTGCGGAAAAATATATATATATATATATATATATATATATATATATATATATATATATATATATATATCAGACATCTTTTTTTTTTACATAATCGTGTTCTACGGGTCCGAAAACGGATAGCGCCCCTGGTCTCGCCTCTCGCAGCTCTTATCGTATAAACTGTATAAGTCTAATTTTTCGGAGAAAATTCGACTAAAAATCACACATATATATTGCCTACATAAATACATATTATTATTATTACTATTATTATTACTATTATTATTATTATTATTATTATTATTATTATTATTATATAGTTTCACACATACCTTTTAATGCACAGGTATGATTCAAATGGTCATACATATAATGATTAGGTACTGTATGAATAACACATACATAATATGAACACACAAATACATATATGTATACATATAAATGTAGGGAGGCCATCATTTTCTACGCCCTACTGGAAGAATGTAACATTCCGACGACCCGGAAAAATCGTGTAGAGGGTCGTCAACGACGAGCCATCTAACTAATCAAAAAACCAATAGTCCGCTATTTCCACTGTGTTTTTTAACATATATATTTCTCTCACTTATACCAATTGAATGTCGGCCGCTACCTACGTGTGTTTAACGTGTGTTTAACTTTTAAACATGAATTCGTTATACGCTCGTTTATAACGAACCGGCATCAATACCCACCTACTTACCATTGGTTTATTTTATATTACATCGATATGGTGACTATAAAGTTTTAATTTCGAATTTTGCCATTACTTGAACCATCAGTACACACATATAGCCGTACCTACCTAATCTAAGAAGCAGAAAGCAGAAGAGCTATTGAGAAAATAATATATAAGGATTTTGCAACAGCTAAGTAACTTTAGATAAAGAATGCATTAGAAATTGTACGTCAAAATAAGGTTTTATTTTGTGCCAAACATGCCACCGAGAATGGAGACAGCAGGGGCCCAGGTTTAGAGGGGCTAAAGCCATTGGTAAGGGAGTCGGAGAAAGTTTAAGTGTTTTTTTACTCGCTGACTCTATTTTTCCCCAAAAATAGAGTCAACAGGTAGTCGAAAATTGCAAAAATTATTTTGCCACGGAACCCGCCATTTCTCGTCACAGTCCTAGTACCAACAACGTAAAAGGATTTATATCTTTTCACACCCGAATCAAGACATTTTGCCACAATTTTAGCTCTAGAACGTACTCTTTCTGTCAAGTTTTACTCCAAATTCTTGTAAAATTCTTGCCAAAAACATTTGGAGTTTTGATACGAACGTATATTAATCTGACAAATAGTTGGTGTATTAATTCAGATAAGAATTTTTCATATTCCAAAGTTTACTAACATAGGACCTTGATAATTGGCCAAGGACCTACAAATACTTCGTCTACAATTGATTTTAATTTAGTTAAAGAATCATGTTCATTTCTATTGACGATTTTGAGCCATATAGGCGTCCAAAGGTACTCTATAAACGCTCTTAGGCAAGTTTATAATGAAGGTCCATGCTATAACTTGACCTTGAACATATAAAATGGTGTAAAGAGAGCATTCATTGCCAGTGCCCACAAATTTTAAATTATCAGTTCGATATTGCTTGTTCGCTTTTTCTAAAAACCTGCATAGAGTTTTAATGTATCTACAGAATCAATAATCAAGTTAATATTTGAGCGAAGGGTTATAGAAAATGTTCAAATTTCATTAAAAATGGTCATAAACTCGTCATTGTACATAAACTGAATGAATTTTGTACAATATATTTTGTACAATAGACAATTGTGCTGGTATAGTGACAATTAGATTAGGGCAAAAATCTTATATGTATACCTCAACAACTCAGCATAATTGAAATTTCGCGTTCCGAAATTTTCATCTGCAAGTACATTAAAAGAAGCTATTCATTTTATGATAGTGAGTCGGAGCAACATCTGTAAGTGGTAGCATAGCTTCTTAGTGCGTATATATTTTATGTAAATAAAATAATTTTGTCTGAATATAGTTGTTATATAGGTATACTATGATATTAGTCTTCCAAAAGTACAAAATTCACTTATTTAAATAAAAATTTATGGGAAGATTTGCTAAAGAAAAAAAAAGAATCGAATTTTTTTTCTTCACAATTATCTTCCTTAAGGTGTTAGAAACATTCTCCTAAAGGAGTCTCCACATTCTCGCCGAGGTTGGACGAGGTTCCTCGTCGAGTTCCTCGCTGAAATTGGCTCAGCCATATGAATAGCATTAAAACACCAACCGCGAGACACAATGAAATGACCCTCTACATTCTCATTTCCTCCAAACCTCGGCGAGAATGTGGAGACTCTTTAAAATTTTATTTAAAAAAAATGAAAGGTCAAAAAGTAATGGGCATTTTAGTGCACGCACTTTACTGTAATTCAATTTAAATAAAAATCTTTAAAAAATGCTTTTTTCTCGAAAGTACGTTATTCGACATGGTTCCTCATGTGTGTCAAAAAGTATTTAAGATATCGACATAAATCAAAGTGCATATTATTGCTCGATACCGCCATTTTGGCAGGAACTAGGATCTTTTGGTTGCGTAACATATTTTCAAAATGGCGGTTGTTTGTAGTCGAGAATGGTGGTGATTTTTCCCTTTATTTTTCCCTTTATTTTTTTCTTAGATTCTAGTTAGTGTCATAATTTTATATGTATATTTTGAGAAAATTCTTGATTTTTTGGTTTTTAATTTTTGGATTTCAGAATGCGAGGAACCATCAAGGGGGAAAAATCTCGCAGTGTCGACTTCAAAGTTTCTTTGTAGACAGCTCATTTATACACAGCTCATTTTTTATTTTTTTTTTTGTTTTTTAATAAAATATTTATTTCTATAAAAAAAAATAATAAAAAAGGTCGATTTTTGATGTTTTTTTGGCGAATCTCCTCTTAACACAAAATCTTTAGAAATTAGCGTTGTATAAAACTACAATTCTACTGACCCTAACATAGTGTTTGTAGCTACCTTAACCCCTTTAGGACTAATGACGAGCTCAGCTCGACATACTAATTTTTAGAAAAAATTCAACTGAAGAGTGTGCATTGTCTTATATCGGTAACTGGAGGCTGTATAGTAAAGAGCGGTCATATTGTAAATAAATTAAACAAAACGTACCAAACTTGCAATTATACTTATAGAGATATTAAATTTTTTATCTAAAATATTGGAATATACGGCGGTACTAAAAGATTTAACGATTCTGTACATTTAGTTTTCGATTTTTCACTTTTTTTTATGTAAAAATATCCTGTAGTCATAGTTTGTATATTATGTAAGATTTTAGTTAGTGATGTTATAAAAACTAATTAAGTAATCTCTGAACGTGGGACGGATGCGTTCGAAAAACAAGTACCCGTACTTTAGAATTCGAATCTCTTATGAACGTGTAATACTAGAACGTTGATCAAGGTATCTTTAAAAAACAATTAGGAGACACAAATTATACTTTAAGCGATAATAACTTCAAAAACAATAATTAATATTTTTAGAGTTGAAAAATTAAAAATTTTACAAATAAGATTATCGGTAGAGTTAAATATAACTCCGCATCCGTACCCTCTACAAATGGGGTAACTTCGATTTATTCGGGTATAGAAGTGATCAAAAAAATGATGGATGGAATAGAGAAATCGGAAATCATATTTTCACGTAATGGCCCACGGCGCAAACGAGACTCAGTCCACCCCCTGTTTTTGTTTGAATTCTTTAGCAAATTACTATTATTTTGCTATTAATTGTATTAAAAATTAAAAATTAAAAAAGTATTGTTTTGGAACTAGTTTTTTGACACTTATTAAAAATTTTTCTATTGATTAGCGTACATTAAAAATTACAATAAATAACATATTGTATTATATTAACTAAATATAGTAATTAAACTCACGTGTTAAAAATTATAACTTAATCAAATTAGCACGATATTTACTGTATCAACATATAATATTACCTAAATGTCAGAACTCAAAACTGAAATTTAAAATATAAAAAAAAGTAATAATTTAAATTGATCATAATCGAATAACATAATATTAATAAATCAAACATAAAACTGATATATTTACATAACATTAATATTATATTAAAATTAATTTTGATTGATTTTATTTGCTATGTAGCATAGTATAGGTAATGTTATGATTATTAATATTATATTATTATAATAAATATTGGTTTTATTTTATTTAATGATAATCATTCAAGTATGATAATTTTTTTATTTCAGTTTTGTCAATATTAGAACAACAAATTAAGATAAATTTTTTATTGACGTTGATTTAAATTAGCCAGTATGATTTGACATTTCAGTATTTTGTATTTTATTAAAAATTTTTCAAGATTCAGGTTTAATTTGATGAGATACATATAATATTAACTGCAATAGCTACCATTATTAACTGTCACCTGCTCTCCCACCATCAACATAATTTGTAATTACATTTTGTGCTTTACCCATTGTTAATTTTATTTTTATTGAAAGTAAATCAACAACATTTAATGGAGGGATTAAGTTGCTTTACATAATAGGATATCAGACTGTCTCAGAAAATTAAATAACTGATAAATTTAACATCTTTTAAACTTATTATTTCAAAGAACGGCCACAAGAACTTGGTTGACATAAGTAAGTAGTTTTTTCTACTCCAGTTGAAGAACACACTCATTACATATCCGTTAATTGCTGAGAAAGTTAGGCATTATTCAAAAGTGTGGAGGAATTGTCATTACTCATTACATTTTTGACCAATGAAATCGCCGTATTAACCATTATTGAATCGGCTGGCTTTTGTTATGTGTATAATATACGTATCAATTTTTAATTTCAAATATGTTGCGTAGTAACATCTAAGTAAACAAAGTAGCTTGTATTCTGTTTTCATCGTTTGTACATATATAAAATGAAACTAGAGATAGATTAAAAATTGTATTTTTTTGATTTAAAATTTATATTCAATTTTATTTAAATCAAAAAAAAAGTCGTAGAAAAAATATCGTATTTTACTCGCTTGCAATGGCTATTACTCACTCACTCAATGGCATTACGACACTCGCCTCCACGCTCGGCTCGTGTCGCAATTTCATCTTCGTGAGTAATAGCTATCATTATCAGCTTGTCGAATAATATACTAATGTCTATGATGTTTATATTTGTTACTAGAACTTTTTAAGGTACGTATAAACAAAATTTCATAGATTTTTAAATTTTTGGTTCCAACTTTGATGTTTCACCCCTTAAATACGTTTTTTAGCAGCAACGGATATTTATTATGTTATTAGGTAACCACCCTCTATACACTGACAAAGTTTCAGATTTTTTTGAATTTTCGACTTCTTGCCCTTTCCTTGTAAGTTGTAAAAATTCAATGTTAAAATACACATTTTAACATCTTCTTCGCTAATTTTGGTAAACAGCACAGGGTCAGAGTACTGTTATTTTTAACATATTCTTATTATTAGTGCCCTATCGAGCCATAAGCCTATGAAAATAAAAGTGCTAAGACCCTACGCTATTTGTGAAAATCAGCAAGGAAAATGTAAAAATGTATATTGTATATTTTAATTTTTTCCTTATTAAGTAGCTAAAGATACGTGAAAAATATGTATGATAAAATTGTTCTCCCAAATTGTACGATGGTCCCAAGCATCACAAAGTCTATATCTTGAGTATTGAATTTCAGATATAAATTAAGAAATATAAGTACTCTAAAAAATTTTAATTCATTTTCTGCGTACTACAAACATTGTTTCGATTATCGTTAACTGTATTTTTTAAATGTTTTTGTTGCAGAAATCTCGTCACGCAGAGAATCGTCCGGTCCTTTTAAATTAGATGGAGCAAATCGGGAACAATTCATTCACATAAAGAAAAAAATTGGGGAACATGTCTACCCACACTGTCAACTTCCCATTGGGTGTCCTTAAAGACTAGAGACTACTGTACATAAATAATTATTTTTCCATTTCGGGCAACTTTTCCCCTGGGCCCCCGATAGAGGCTTTGCCCCTTACATTATACCGGGGGCTTCGCCTTCTGTACCTATTTCAAAAACAGTTTCTTATTTCGTTTTTTTTTTTTTTTTTTTTTTACATTTTATTATAATATACTGGCGTTTTTAACATCAAGGAAGGTTCTTAGGCCATTATATAATAATGTTATGGTAAAAAATCCATATAATCTATGTTATCTTAATAAAGTTAATTCTGTTTTTTTACCACAAAAAACAAACCGCTAATCCGAATTTGCTGAAAACTTTATCCGATCTTCATTTTTTGATTACGCATCTAATGAAATTAGTCCGGAGTTGATATCATCATTTGCTCTCGAGACATGCGAGACGAAAAAAAATTCACGAACGAACGAACGAACGAACTAACGAACGTACGCACAGACATCACGCTAAAAACGATGGATTCGGATTCTAGTGACCTTGAAACGTGGAGATATGTCAAAATTAGCGATTCGTAAAATCGGACCCATTACAATAACTTCCTATGGGAAGTTCATTATGTAGGAAAGCATTTTTCGATTTTTTTGTTTATAAGTAACCTGTATAAAGCCGAGAGAGTCGTTAGTCTTAATTAAATTAGTAGACATGAAGAAACTAATAGAACAGTCCAGCATTCGTGATACCAAAAGTCAAAAATATAAGACTAAATTTGTTTCAGCGTAAGGGGATTGCTTTAGTCCAGCGGTTTCCAAACTAGGGGGCGTGCAGGTTAATTGCAAATATCGTCGTCGTTTTGATAAAATCATGGTTTTAAGAATAAGCGCTCAAACATAATTACCAAATAATAGACATTTTATATTAAGGAGTTATAAGGGTCTTTTTTAGCAAAAAAAGCACTATTTTTTCGATCTTCTTTTACAATATAAGAAAATATAATTTATTTCAATTTTTAGCATATTATTTATTATATATTATTTTGGGACACTGTAAAAAAATTTTTATAAAAAAAAATAATTAGGTCATTGTCAGCTAGTTTTTGAAAATCGCTGATTTTTCGCCGTAGGCAGAGTATTAATCGTGAAATTCTTACCTAAAATAACAAAATTTTTTCGATTAGTAGTTGGTTATTGCTTGTATACTTGAACGAAAAATTACTGCGTTTCCATTCATTACATCTCATTTTACAAGTAGAAAATCAACGAAAAACACGAAAAATTTTACCCAAAATCTAATTTTTTTTTAAAAAACACTGTCAAAATTTGAAATTTCATTTTTTTTAAATCCCTTTGTTCAAGTGCAAGCCCTAAGCATTTATTAATAGAAACAAATTGCCAAAAGTTGGAGTAAGTTAGTTTTTTTTTGCTAAAAGAAGGCCATGTAACCCCTTAACACTGATTTTTCTGCTCGCAACCGTACGTAGTATTTTAACAGTGACCAATCTCAAACGGTCAGAGTCATGTTAGCGCGTAAGTATCGAATACGAATCTGATCAACGGTTTCCCCTTAAGTGTCATATAGACCTGTCGTCCGCCAAGAATACGAGTTTTTCCAGTAAAAAAATAATTTACGAATTGTTTGTAAATTTTTTCAAGGGGGGCGGCTGAGGTAAGAATTTTTATAGGGTGGGGCGTTAGTGCACAAAGTTTGGAAACCGCTGCTTTAGCCCGTTTTTAGACTATTAAAGCCAATGGTAAGAATTCTTTAGTTACGGCACTGAAAGAAACTATTCGAAAACAAAAGCAAGTGTAATAAATAAGTACCTAAGTGTACTATGTACATACATATAAAATATATACACGGTACATTTACTACTTTGTAGTAGGTAAGTATACCTAAGTATACATATACCGGGTGTATACATACGATTTACATGTTAATGGATAACATTGGATTCCCATAAGGAAAAAGTCATGTCACAAGAGTGCTCTGGATAAACAAATTTATGTTTTTGCTAATTTTCTTTTATAAAATAATTTTTTACTTTATTTTATTCTAAAAAGTAAATAAATAAGGTAAGAAATTGATAATTTCAATAAAAATTTGAATATGAATGAAAGGAATAAATTACTTTTTCTATTTTTCTTAAACTAATATAATATTTCGGTTGTTTTCTATGGCGCGGCGCGGCGGCTAGCACGTTAATTGTATTTTCAACTGGTGCTCTTAACTGTAGTAGGTGACTTTTTATGGTCATTATGTACACATTTATATTTTTTAAAATTTTCTAAAATGCATTAAATTGTCCTGAGGTACGATAGCGGACGATTAGGATACTTATAACACTGAATGGATCTCTAGTACGACGCATACTATTTCCTTCAATTCTCCACCATATTATCTGCACTACTTATTTCTGTGACATAATATTCTTTCCGTATATTCTTTAAATTAATATTTATTTTCAAAAAAAATAACAAAAATGGCTTTTGAATTTACAAAAAATTACAAAATATTTATGTGAGAATATGAGTTACATACATTAATATTACTACATTCATTTTACTATTTTACTGCATTCTTGCCTTATACTATTGTTAAAGCGATAGTAACTTATTGAATTGGTATTATTATTTTGTTTAAAACACACTTGTGACATAACTTTTTCCTTATGGGAATTCAATGTTATCAGTTAACATATAAACCGTACGTATACATCCAAACGGGACACCCGGTATAGGTCGGATTGTAGGTATATATGTATACGTACATATTTATATACAAAGAACAATTTAATAATGTAAATATAACGTATATAATGTTGTGAAAATTTGTTAAATCAATTAATTATATTTTAGCACTTTGTATATTATTTGTTATATATGTATGTGTGTGTTTGTATATATATATATATATATATATATATATATATATATATATATATATATATATATGTATATGTATATGTATACAATTGTGTATATGGGTGGTTGTTTGAAGTTCCCTGTGTACATAATATATTATTTTGTTTTACATAATTCTGTTATAATAATTTACAAAATGTTGACAATCTTGTATCTGTAAGTTTTGATTAATTACGAACAGTACAACAATAAGAACATATTTACAATTATTCAAGTGGCTGTGCCGCATATTCTATACAAGTTACATTTAGTATAAAGGTTTCAAAATATTTTATCAAAACATAAATAACGAAGGAGTGACTAAAAATTTTGTTGTTGGTTAAATAAAAGATTAAGCATAAATATGTGCACTAAAAGTGCTTAAGACAGCTGCACTATGCAAATGAAAACAAAAATAAATACGTATTTACAAAATTTTATTTTTTCCTAGCAAAAATTTTCAAGTAGAAAATAAAAGATTAAAAAGTTAAATTAGATATATACTTTTTTAACCTAATTGGTGCATTAATGCATTCTCAAGATTAATGAATGATTTTTTCGATATTTTGGT
The DNA here is from genome assembly GCA_035578155.1 of Brachynemurus nebulosus. Classification (NCBI taxonomy): domain Eukaryota; kingdom Metazoa; phylum Arthropoda; class Insecta; order Neuroptera; family Myrmeleontidae; genus Brachynemurus; species Brachynemurus nebulosus. Next base: position 1,202,417 of record JAPWDM010000033.1, on the reverse strand, counting down.
TATTTTTTAGTATTCAGTACTCAAAATGTCAAAATTTGAATCTATATACAGACGTATAAATAATTGTGAGATGAAACTTTTTAAAAATTACATACTCTTTTAACACGGAACTAATAGGAAAATTTAAAAAACACACCGAATACCAACAACTAATCAACGAAATAAATGTATATCTGAAGATTAAATAATAAAAAATATTTAGTTATATTTAGAAAAACATTTAAAGAATAAAATCAACAAATTCTAGACGTCTCTGTTACTTATATAGAATTTTAGTAATTTAATCTTAAAAAACTAAGAAATCTATGGAAATTTATGTCAACCATACTGAATATACTAAATATAGCTACTGTTTCATACCAAAACTAGTAAAATAAAACACTAACGGAATCATTTCGAAGTCCGTCCGTCTACCACCGTTCTATGATATTATTCATCGAATTTTAAATTCAACACAGAAATAAAAACTCGGTAACCTACTTATAGATTACAAAGTTTAAATTTGATTCTGGAGATTGGTTTCAAGGAGTAGCCTGCAAAGTGGAAAGAAAAAAATTTTTCAAAAAAATCGTGAAGTGTAAATAGCGCAGAAAGCGATCGATTTGAAATCAGGAATTATATGAACAACTAATTGTACGGAACACTATTTGTGCAAATGAGTAAACAGTAATGTACATATTGTAAATAATAATACCCAAATTATAGTCATAATAACCAAATATAATCATAATACTTAGTATAATTATAAATATACCTCTGTCAGCATCTGCATAACATAGTGAATTTTCAAAGATTGGAGACTGGCGAATCTCATACAACAACCTCTATCCATCTAAAACAGTTTAGCTCTCTAAAAGTAAACATATTTTCAAAATCGGTGATGACGTGTTCTTGAAAAGTTAGTTTATTTTTTTTTTTTTTTTTTTTTTGAAAAATGAAACAGATATGAATATTGTTATTGTAATGATAAAAACGATGAAGCAATTATTGTAAAAAAACTTCAGTAAATTTCTTAATTTTTCTCAAAAGCTAGTTTACTTCCTTAGAACAATGTTTTAAAAGCTTGTCGTATGTAATTTTTTAAGCTCTTTTCAATGGTGTAAAAAAAATCAAAAAAATATTGTATTCTGGCTAAATTTTGCAAAAACTCACTAAACTTGGCGAAAATTGGCCAAAACTTTGGCTTCTGAAAATCGGATGTATCTGGCAGACATATATACATATACATATATATATATATTCACTAAAATTATATATATATATATATATATATATATATATATATATATATATATATATGTATATATATATATATATATATACATATATACATATATATATATATATTCACTAAAATTTATATATATATATATATATATATATATATATATATATATATATATATATATATACAAATTTCACTGAACCTCATTTTCGGTTTCTCGAGGCTTCAAAACAGATTTCGGCTACAGTCCCAGGCTCAAGTCTTTTCATGGCATCCGCTGTAATAAGCGAATTTTTCCAAAATAGAAATTCACTTAATAAAATGGGCTTTTCTAAGTAATTCCAAATTAGAAAAAAAGAAAGAAAGAAAAATATTTAAAAAGCCAAAGAAAGAAAGAGATTTTAAGTAAAAAGTTCACAATTAATCAATCTTAATTTGCAGCTGTGATAGACTTTTTAATGCGGTTTAGTAGTTAATAAGTCTCTAATCCACCGACGACTTCGACGTATTCAACAACGATTTTATGTATAGGATAAAGTAAATATGACTAACATCAAATCATACACGTAAAAGTATATTTGAATATTATTTAAATGTATCGAGTTGGGTTTTCCCTTACAATACCAAATAACTATCAGTTTCAAAAGACGACTGGAGCTGCATAACTTCCAAATTGTAGCCACCCATGACTTCCCTTGCCGTCCATTCACATCATAAATGTACGTATATAGTAGACTCTCGTTAATTCAAACCTGCGATAATTCGAAACTCTCTATAATTCAAAGGTATCACGAGTTCCCTACAAAATCTCTTTATATTTCGAACTATAACAATACATTTTTCTACACTTGGTAATTCGAACGAAAATATCATTGCTACGTGGCAACAAAACGACGCGTTAATTCGAACTCATCGGCGTCAAACACTCGACAATTCAAAGTTGCAGAGAGAAAGAGACAGAAAGATTGTAAATACATTTTGAGACAAGTTCAAGTTCATTCATCGCAAATACTTAAATAAAAAATTAAAATTATTACCTGCGAAAATTCGAACCTCTCTATAATTCGTAATATTTTAAGAGTCCCTCCAGTTTCGAATTAACGGGAGTCGACTGTATTGTAAAAGTATGAAAAGATTGAATGTGAGTGGTGGTTGGTGTTTGGTAATTTTCGCACATAATAATACCCACTAAATAATTTTTTTGTCTAACCGGTGCCACCACCATATTTGCACGTATATTTTGTTGGAATGTAATCTTATATAACCACCTCCGATTTAGTTATACTAGGTACCTGACTTGGTTCGCGCATAAAATCAACGAGAAGTACCTATATACATATAAGTATAATAATTATAAACCATTTGCATAGAACAATAGTTTTCGTAATGCAGGCACATGCTCAAAATGGTCTTTGTGTTTTCCCGAGTGAAGGAAACATTTTCCCGTAATAAAAATTACCCTAAGTATTGATGCAAGCGGTAAGTTATCACCACACCAAATTTCATTAAAATCCGTTCGGTAGTTTATGTGTAATGTGCGCATATACTCAAAATAGTTTTTCTATTTTCCTGTGGGAATGAGACATTTTCCTGGAGTAAAAAGTACCTTAAATGTTGACTCAAGTAATAAGTTGTCATCACACCAAATTTCATTAAAATCCGTCTAGTAGTTTTTGCGTGATGCATGAACAGACAGACAAAAAATTTCTAAAAATCGCTTTTTTGATATCTACATCGATAATTATTTACTGTATCAGTACAATTTTCAAAAAATATTCAATGTACAGAAATGGTCTCGTTACAGTTTTATTATATGTATAGATGAAAGATATTTTTGTATCATTTGTTCATATTCTAAAGAAAATAAACAAATAGTAGCAACTGAATGCGTTATTAAGGAGTATATTAACAAATTTTGTTTTACTTTTTAACATTCAGTATATCTTCATTCTACATTAAATTGACCTAAAGTGAATTCGTGGAAACCTACACTTTTTGGTGAATTAATATATACTCTAGCAGATCTAGACACTAATCTATGGATATTTCATTTTTGGACAACTACTTCAAAAGGCATATATTTCAAAAGGCAATTTTTTTTTAACTAATTCAAAATAGACAATTTTATAACAGAGTAAAGTCAGAAACTAAAATCAGAACCGGGTGTTTTAGTAGGTACTATTATTTTTAAATAATTATAAATAATAAACATTGGAACAATTTAATTTGCGTAGCTACTATTTACCAATCATTAACCATCATGTAGATATAATACAGAGGCTGTTTAATTTTGTTCCGAACTACAGACAAAAAAAAGTAAAAAATTAAACCTTTAAATTATTCTGTGAATGAGGTAAAAAAAAAATAATTTTAACAACGCAACGTATTTAACTAAATGAAATCACGATTTCATGTTCCATCTGATTCCATAAAAAATTAAATAAATAAAAAAAATAAACAAAATTATACTCATCTCCATATTCTATTCACTCTCTTTATCTCTATCACATTCATTTTTGTGTTATATCCATCTTTATTTTCTCTGTATAACGGCGCTCTGAATAGCTTCTACGTACATGGAATTTTAAAAATTTTCGAATGAAATAATTATAATAGTAATTTTTAAAATAAACAAATGCTGTTCTATTCTCAACTCAACTGTTCAGTCCGGTTAAAAAAAAATATAACCCTTTAAAAAAAAAATTGGCATTTGTTGTACAAATTTGTTATTCTGTACGTTTTGTAGTGTACATTGTTCATTAACGATTAGCTTGTAAGCCACGTGGTTTTTGATAATAGAGAAACAAGCAACAAATAAACATGGACCAACTGATTGATTATAAATTTCGAATAACGATAATGGCAGGATACAGTAAATAATTAGGTTTGTAAGTTTTACAATATTACTCTGTACAAAAATCCATAACAGTTTCCCAATCAACATTCTAACGTTTCAATGAATTCATAAAGAATTCATATTTCTGATTTGGGCGTCAGAAAACAAGTTCAAAAACATTCTTTTGATTATGAAGTCTTAAAGAACTTAATTATGATGTCTCGAAACATAGTTATTAGATATACAAATGTTTAGGTAAATGTCATTGAGCTTAACATAATGGTCTGCAAAATTTTTACAATCAGATATGGGTTGTTAAGGATACGAAACTACCTTACTTTGTTGTTAATAAAGATTTTTGTTTTTTTCTAACATTTGTTCGTAATATTTTGCGTGTATTTGAGTGAATTATTAATTAAATACTTTAATAATTTTTTTTGTGAAAGTATTTTTCGTTAATTGAAGTAAATATTTTACTTATTTTTTCATAAAAATATAATTTTTTATCTCTCTCCCCCTTATCATTGTTTATACATAAATATTGTACAGAGACAAACTAAAGTATTTTTTTTATATCGTTTAAAAAAATTTCAAGAGTGAGCAAAACATAATAGTAGCTGAAGACGAAGGTATTTTACTATCACAGTATTATTATTGAAAGGCATTCTAAAAAACGTAGCTGTTGAGGATATAGAATCGTTCGTATCAGAAAGTGACGGAAGATGGTCTGGAAAATTTAGCAAGGCGGATTATTCTTTCATATTAATAATATGAAATAAAAATATATTTTTTTACTGTAAACCGGAATTTATTTTATTTTCAATAAGTTTATTTTACTCTTATATGATCCGTTATTTCTCGATTATTTTTTTTTTTTAAATACCACCAGTGATAATTACTACTGCCAATTTTTGATGAAGTGGCAAAGAAAAGTATATTTATTTAAGGAGATTACAGACATTTTAAGATTAATGATACTCTCAATAAATTTTATGTTACTATTTTTTAACCTTATTTGAATAAATGGGTATAAATAAAAATGAATTAAAGTAATAGTTCAAATTACAAGAACATAATTATTTACAAACTTAAAATATGGTTAGAACAAGAACTACTCAAATAATATGGGTCCAAAATTCAAATTATAAAGCGAAAAAAATTTGTTTGAACAAGTCAGTTATAGTAATAAGTATCAATATATATTCAAACAACAATGGATGTTTCCTATCATATTTATAAGTTTAGATATATATTTAATTTTAACTGAGTACGGTCCTGGAATTGCAGACCACTGGGTATTTTAAAAATGCTGTGATTTACGCAACCTGTATATTTAGTAAACTTTGGTCTTGAAATACTCTTTTTCCTCACTTCAGAATTGCTATGTCTTAATCCGCTCAGATTTCAATGTCTGAAAAAAGATATGTCTAAAACATTCAAATTGAGAATTCACTATTAAAAAGTCATATTTCTGACTTCCGATTTTTTAAATAGCTCACATTTCTATGTGTTCAACAGCTCATATTTCTGATGTCTTAAGTAGCTCATCTTTCTGATGTCCTAAAAAAGATGAGTTTAAGAGTTCTATACCAAGAATTCATCCAAACGTATTAAGCGTAATTTAGCAAATAGGAGAAATATATTATAATTAATTTAATTTTTATTTATTTACAATTATGTACAACGTATTTTAACTATAGCTAACTTTAATGCACGCCAAAATATAATAAAAATATTAAATATACTTTGTTAGTCCAAAACCTGGATAAAGTGTTATGGGAATTAGAAATAGAAATATGTTTAAATTATATTGGAAAAATAGACTTTCTGATTAAAGGCACTAATCTATAGTAATCTATAGTTAACAGCTACTGGGAAAATCTTTCCACAATATCAAGTTATACATTTTGTCGCATCCAAAATATGTTGAAGTGATTAGCAGGCCCTTCGTACACAGTCGATTCTTTCTGTGGTATGTTTTGTCGCGTGGTACGTTTTATCGCTGGTACGTTTTGTTGTGTATTCTTCTCAATAGCCAGTCCACAAAAAATATGCAAATTGATTTACTTTTTATTTTCTATAATAAATGTAAACAATGAAATTCAAGTTCGGAAATTTGTTTTATTATTTACCAGCCGTACCCACAACGTCTTTCGCGCGACGCGTTGCCGAATTGATTTGATATTTCCCATGGAACTAAGACATTTTGCTACAGTCAAAAAAAAAAAAAAATAAAATTTAAATTTAAATTTTTTCCGTAGTCCGCCATTTTGTTATTTTCCGATAAAATTGCATAATTCTAGTTCCGACTAGAATGACATATCTATAGTTTAAGACTAATAAAGAATTCTTGATTTCCGATGTCCCCAAGAGTCAAAATCACGCGGGCCATCCAGGTGCTTTTTTTGAGGCGCTAACTTCAACTGATAATAATAATAATAAAACAAAATTTAATTTACTCAAAAAAAAATTTTTGCGTATCTTAAGATATAAATAAAAACATATTAAAAATTCAAAACTTTTCATTTATTCTTTCTCAAATAAAAAAAAAAAATGCCCCTAAAAATAGGTATGAAAAACAGCTCGAGTTACCAGACTACTACCTTAAAACTCATTTAGTAGTTTTCACGTGATGCGTGCATGCGCTCAAAATGGTTTTGTATTTCCCCGGAATAAAAAGTGTCCTAGATCTTAAACCAGGTAATAAGTTATCACCACATCATATTCCTCCAAAATCTGTCGAGTAGTTTTTGACTGATGCAAAGTTAGTGCACACTTGCACAGACAAACAGAAAAAAATTAAAAAATCGTTATTATATCTAAATTTGACAGTGGCGTAGCTAGAGGTGGACGATGTGGGCCCACGCGCACGGCCTCGCACTTAAAGAGGTCTCGTGAGTGATTGTTTTTCGTTCTTTTTTTTTATTTTTTGTCGCCTAATTTTTAAAACAGGAATTTCAAAAAGAAAATTAAAAGGGACCTCGCAAAAATTACCTTGCTCACTCCCCATTTTCGTCTTTCGACGCCACTATAAATTGATATGTAACTATTTACATATCAGAGTTCAATTTTCAAGAAATATTCCATGTACAGATACGGTTTCATTGGTTTTATTATGTGTATATATTTATATGAATTTCCACAGAATAAAGTTCATAATCATAACAATTAAGAACATTTTTCTTGAAGTGACTAAAAGCTTATTGAATAATTGTATTATTTTATCAAATTAGGACTCTTTGAATATAATGGAATGTCATTTTTATTAATATCTCCTTTAATTTTATTAAAATTAATTAACCTAATTAGGTAAATAAATACGAATAAATTCATAAATATGTATCTTTCACGTTTGCTTTAAAATAAAATAAAAATTTTCCTTTATATACTTCAAACAAACAATTTTATTACTCTATCGTTGGCTGTATTCCAGGAACTTACATCTGTGCGTTGTAATTAAAAGATAAAATTTTGGTCTACACCACCTGCACTTTTATTTATTACCAGAAAATTATTTATAAATCGGTGAATGCCTTTTTCGACACAGAGTAATCTGAGATAAAAAAAGGTAGTCTTTTTCGCCAGAAATGATCAGCTAATGATATAAAACTTTAAGTACAGTGGGAAGTAACGTAAAATATTATATATTAGAAAATATTAGGAAACTGAACAAAAACAGGTCAATAAGATTTTTTTACATAGATTTAAAATCTGCAAACAAAATTTTAATATGTTCTATTTTTTACCCTCTTTTCGCAAAATTAACTCAAAAATTTTAACTCCCAATTACCCCTGTTTACGTAATTTAAACAAACTGTACATCAATAGATAGCTCTTTAAAAAAGAACAGTATCACCAATATAAACTTCTGCTCTATCTCTTACCGTTTTCGAAATTTTTACTCATTTTTGAAGGGTGATTTCACCCCTTCAAACTGTTTTACCACCACTAAAAAAAATACGTGTGAGTTATTTTTTGGTGTTCTATAACATATTAAAGAATAGACAAAAATGAATAAGATTGGTTGATTAACATATCTAGTCAACTAGCAATTTGCCTTTCTTAATTTTTAGTTACGTGGTCCTGAAAAAACATGTAACTTATGCTGTCACTCATTCGTCTTCATAAGTGATCATTAATTCCCTATACACATCGGTGGCGCTTTCCACTAAAAAAAGTTAGGCAGTGAGATATTTTTCATTCAGACGTACATTATCAGTGCACCACTAAATCGTTGTAGTATGTTCGCTCTTGAATTATTTTTAGTTAAAAAAATGACCGATCGTTTTTGGACGGGTTTTGGTGGCAGCACATGGTGGCCTGTATATATCAGTCTATCTTTGTGTCGTTATCTAATGATCTTTTACATCGACCTCCAGTAAGACATCGCTAGATGGCAATACTGACCATCTGTTAGAAATACTATTTTGACATAACTGAATGCAGTACCTCGTATCTCACAAAATTAGATAATTCTCTGTTACTTTAAAAGTTTTTATTTTCTGTTACTTTAATAGAATTAGAACTAGAATTTTTATTTTGTTTTAAGCATTCGCTTATACAAAAGAGTTTGGTTACAATTATCTTTCTTTTTTTTATAAATTGGTACTATAATAATAATAAATTCGCCAAGTGCGTCACAGACACGCATTATCAAAGTTACGTGGTCAATAGCTAATTTTTCACAATTTTTAGGATCAAATGTAGGAAATTTAATAGTACGTATCGACGGCTTACTGCTAGAACCACGTATGTCGATTTTTCACTGTTTTGAGATAATTAGATATAAATGTTCAGAATCATCTTATACCGATCCTAGGCTAATACAAATTTCATTTTATTGTATTTATCAGAATGAAAGTTATTTAACCATAACCAAACCTCGTATCTCCAAATTTCAAATTATGTCATAATTTAATGGTATGTTACCATACGAGGGTCGGTACAGAAGTGCTCAGTCGTTTAATCGAATTTTTCACAGAAAAAATTAGAATGTATAGTCTATACGATAAGAACGGGGCGTATATATATATATATATATATATATATATATATATATATATATATATATATATATATATATATATATATATATATATATATATATATATAATTCGTGGCTCCTTTTTGCATATGTAGGGCCCCCTATGAACGAACTGAGCTGAAATTTGGTAAGTGGTGCTGACAAAATGGGGCGACATTACCATAAAAGTGGGGTCAAATTTTGGATCCGACCTAACTTTTAAAGGGGTGGTGGGGGGGCAACAAAGCAATAAAACTTTTCCAAACCGGTTGAAAATAATGTTTCGGTCAATTATCTCAAAACAGTGAAAAATCGATATACGTGGTTCTAGTAGTAATCCGTCGATACGTACTATTAAATTTCCTACATTTGATCCTAAAAATTGTGAAAAATTAGCTACTGATCACGTACGTATGATTATGCGTGTCCGGCAAGCACTTGGCGAATTTTTTCTACATTTATTTTTGCATGGAATATACCACTTTAAATCAAAAAGGACCCTTTTTTCACTGATCACCGATATCTCAACAACTCCTGACCGTACAGAAAGTCTAAAGACGGTTTTAAAAGCTGAATGAATTTTCTACAGGAACCTACAACGATTTCTAAGACGAAATTTTTTTTATTTTCTATAATACCTAATTTGAAAAAAACTGGAAAAAAATGATCTTTTAATTGCGGTTTTTTTACAAAATCTTTAGCTCATTTACAAATTTTAATGAAACCACTAATAGTGAGGGCGACTTTTATATACAGCTCAATATAGGTACCCACAATAATTCTGTAATTTTACAAGTCGATCCATCGAACCGTTTTTCTGGTTCAAATAATCAAAGTTTTTAAAGGAATTAAAGGAGCACGTTAATTACTTGTAAATATTCCGTAATCAGCATCAATATCACATGAAGAACAATTTTCTTGACTTTTCTGACCATTTTACATTAAATATCACTTAAATTTAAGAAAAAACAATTTTTTATTTTTTTTAATTTTCAATAAAACTTTTTTTTAATTTTTTAATTTTCAGTAAATTTTCAAGAAAAATTTTTAACAAATTTTTTAATTTATTTTTAGAAAAATTGTATTGTTCTCGAAAATTTTTGGGAAACTGTTTTTTCTTGTTGAAAAAATCGAAAACAATTAAAGACATGAGTGGATGAAGGTGCTATGTAACATTTTTTTTAAAAATTCATTTTTTGCTAAATTTTGAAATATTGCTATTTTTCAATTTCAAATATTATCGAGTGCTTGTGAAACACTACTACGTATGACAGACTTTTGTCTGCATTTTTAAACACACGTAGTATTCATATGTTCACTTATCGTTCAGCTAAACTGAAACTTTTAAGCACTCGACTTCCTTGGTTAACATAACCAAAAACCACATATGTAAATTAAAAATCACAAAGTGATTGAAAAAATTATCTGGATCGGCCGGGAATCGAACCCAGGATCTCCTGGTAACTAGCCAGGTGTGCTATCCGTTACACCACTGGTCCTTTGCTCGGTAGGCGTCCGATACAGACAACATTCAACCACCTATGTATATGTACTCTCTATAACGCGAGAAGCAGTTACAATTTTTCAATTTCAAATATTATCGAGTGAGTGTTTCACAAGCACTCGATAATATTTGAAATTGAAAAATTGTAACTGCTTCTCGCGTTATAGAGAGTACATACACATAGGTGGTTGAATGTTGTCTGTATCGGACGCCTACCGAGCAAAGGACCGGTGGTGTAACGGATAGCACACCTGGCTAGTTACCAGGAGATCCTGGGTTCGATTCCCGGCCGATCCAGATAATTTTTTCAATCACTTTGTGATTTTTAATTTACAAATATTGCTATGCTAAAGTATCATATATTAACATTTGGTTTCATTAGGTTCAATAATTTTGTAGAAATTCAATAATGAACACGTGCTATTGCATAGGAAGTACCTATATGTAAATAAAAACTTTCAAACGCTTCTACTGTAAAATTATAAAAATTTTGCATAACCCCTTCATCCACTAATGTCTTCAATCCTTCATTTTCATGTTAATATTGATATTGATTACGAAATGTTTTCGAACAAAAAAACCTGTTCCTTTAGTTCTTTTAAAAGCTTTGATCATTTGAAACAGAAAAATGATTCGATGGATCCACTAATAAATTTACAGGATTATTCTGGGTACATTACCTATAAAAGCCACGCACAATATTAGCCGTTTTGTCAAAATTTGTAAATGAGCTTAAAATTTTCTAAAAAACCGTAAAAAGTCATTTTTTTCAGTTTTTTCAAATTAATATAAAGGAGAATTTTTTTTTTAAAAATCATCGTAGATCCTTGTAGAGAATTTATTTAAGTTTTCCTTAGATTTACTGTGCGATTATTAGTTGCTGAGATATCAATAATCAATAGCATCAAAAAAATCAAACTAAAGCTGAATGAACAAGCTAATCGATAAATTTATTTTGATAAAAATATTTATGTATGAATCAGCAAAAAAGGTTTATTTTTCCAAAATATTAGGTCGATTACCCTTACTTTGGATCGACAAAAGGGCTCTTCAGGGTTGCGTAATAAAAATTAGAATTCCATAGAATCAAGTCTTGCAACTGCGGTACTCGAAAATTTGATCAAAAATGTCGATTTTCCGGAAATCCATAAAAGTCCTAATATCTTGAAAAGCAACGATATTTTACCAGACGATATTTTGATATTCTGGTAGTCTATCGTCCGTCCAAGGGATACCGTTGACTTTTGGGATATCCTGTATGGCTTGGATACCACACATGTTTCGAAAAAACCAAAAACACGCATCTCCTATATTTTGGTGCTCTTTTTAGTTATGATTTCAAAAATTTGATACATTGAATCACTCAGGCTATACAAGAAAATTTACCCCGATTTTCACCCTTTTGGTCCTTCTTATAAACCCGACCCTGGTTTAGTCTATACAGGTGAATAGGTCTTTTAAAGAGGAACATTTCGTCAATTTAAAGTTTTCCTCTACCTCTTATAGTTTTCGAGATATCTTAAGAAACATGATTTGAACTCACTACTTTGGGGTCTGGTTTCACCCTGTAAACGTGGGCCTTGGCCGATAAAAACAAATATGGGTCCCTTATTTTTGCCTATTCTACACATCAGCAAAATTTCAAGAAGATTGGCGATTTTCACTAGGGTAGTGTTAGTTGTGAGATACAGCCTTTCAAAAACCAATAAAAATTTTAGGAAATTTTTTTTGTGTCGTTAATTTATTCCAGTAATGTATATATGTACATTTTTAATTTCAAATGTATACCTATTCGCCTTCATATTATTTACGTACATATGTAATTCTAGTGCCCAGCCTTGTCTAACGTAAATTTTATAGAACCCTGTCATATATTTTAAAAATATTTTTACTTATCGTAAAGATTTACTTCCAAAATTTAAAGCTATACCCTATTTCAAATACAATTGATTATGTGTCAAAGTTAAAAAATTAAATAATTCTTAAATTCTTATATTCAAAACAAATAAATCTTCTATTCTTTTCTAAAAACAACTGCAATTTTAAAATAAATTGCACTGCTTACGTAAGTGCAGTAATGAAAGAGATAAAGCCAAGAAAAAGGTAATTATTTAAGTTCATAAATGATGAAGCATGGTTAAATTTAACTGAAATGGACCATACATACAGATATTTGTACTTTCAGGCTGTTTCATCCCGCGCGGTCCTACAGACATTTACGACTATACAGTGTATGTACATATGAAATGTTTTTATATCCCCTTTTGTAATAAAAATTCATTACATGATCATTGCCATAGAGAGTTAGATAGATTAACTTCTACTGTTTGCTTTCTCTCTCATTCCTTTTGAAATGGTTTTGTTTATAATTACTGCAGAACTGAACAAACCAATGACCATTGAAAATTGTTAAAGTACATTATGAACAAAGTCAAATGTTGGTTGGCAGCAATTTCCAATATTCCACTGTTGGGTTGACCCCCAAATATCAGTTGATTGTTTGCAAGTTGGTCACGACACTGTAATCGAAAATTAATAAAAAATATATTTTAAACATCGCCAATTACTTGTTATACATGCCTTAAGTCAGGATTACGTAGTCAGTAGTTTAAATTGTTTACAATTTTTTAAATAAAATATAAAAAAATCTAAGTATATTAGGTATTGTCCAATAAATACTCGAATTAATTCTCGTTTTAATTAGCATGTGCATAGTTAATTTTATTGTTCCAACTAGGCAGAATTGTAATTCTAGCTTACACAGAATTTCAAATTCTGTGTTCTAACAAGCATTTAAATCTAATTCTGAACTCAACCAAATTTTTTTTATAAATTTTTGCTACGGAGTATTTCAAATCCTAGACATGCGCATTAACGAATATTTTTTTTAACCATATAATTTAAGAATTTAAATAATAAACAGACAAATTTTAAGTTTGAATTGTTTTGTCAAAAGAAATTTAAAATTTTTGACTTTATTTAATTGCTTTAATATATATATATATATATATATATATATATATATATATATATATATATATATATATATATATATATATATATATATATATATATATATATATAACTGTTTTTTTGTACAGCATTTTTTATAAGATTTCAAAACCCGCGTTATATGTAAAATAACAAAATATTAAGATGTCACGTTCATCGCTTTTCTTCGACAACTAACTCATAACTGACAAAATTCAGTAGCATAGATTGATCTATGTTCTTATGCGACCATAACACTGACGAAGATAATATATCGAGAGGCAGCTCTGCCCGGATTCGCCCCTACTGTCCAGATTCGGCCCAACTGATGGTAATAATAAAAAAAAATAATAATAGATTCGCGAAAACTTTTTTTATTTATTCGCATTCGAATTTTAAAAGTCGAGTCAGTTACATGTAACCGTGATCATCCTTAGTTTCCATAGATATGTATTACATATGTATGTATTGTAAATTTTATTTGTATTATAAAACTCACTGTTACCATATGAATGTACGTATAGGTATGTACGTATATCTGGCACTGTAAAGCGAATGAGTGAGGTCAATTCGTTTTCACAATTGAAAATTTTCAGGTTTTATTTATGGAGTACATTACAGTTACAGTAATCACACAAATTCAATTAAAAATACAATTCTCATTTGGTATGAACCATATATGTATGTACAATATTGTACATACACACCAACAAATATTATACATGTTTATTTAAAAATATAATATATCTATATTTTTGTACTATGTATTATTATATTATGTATCCATGCAATGTGATCGGGTATTTAACATATTTAACATTGAATATTAGTAAAAATACCCTAGCCATAATAATAATAAACCAGTAATTCTCATTAAGCACTGCACAATTTAATGGTTTTCTTCAAGTTTCACAATTCACTTTTTAATATAAATCGTCATGTAATTTTATAAACTGAACATATTTTTCGAATTTTGAATAAGTACCTACTTACAATTCTTTTGAAGCTTTTTATCTGTCAGTAACGAAAGAGACATATTAACTCTAAATTAACGCCCTAGCTCGATAATTCTTGATTTGTATGTAACCAACACATCCAGTGTTCGACCGAAATTAGTTTTACAACTGAATCGAAACCAAAACCGAATTTCGGTTGTTGTCTCAGTTTCGACCTAAGGTGATTTTTTAGTACCTTATTTTAGTTTCAGTAAATCTTAACCCGTAGCTGATAAATGAATCTAAAAAATAATCAAAGAAATAAAATTATAATACGAAAATAAGAAAAAAGCAATCCTGTATGTATCAGAAAAGGTAACTCACACAGAAAAAAATATTTCAGATAATTATTCAAATCAGTCTTTAATATCAATATCGTACCAATTGTACTACAGTCGCTCTGACAGCCAAAGATTTCATTAAAAAAATAGTAAAATGCGGCTCGGCTCCACGAACTCGATAGATAATGTTTAAAACGTTTTGGAATTATTTTAATTTTAAAGTTAACATGTACAAAGAGATACAAATAATAAAAATATTTTAATCAAAATTTTTTCTAAAATTCTTTAAAACCAAGACTTGTACCAAATTTTAAATTTCTAGCACTAGTAGAAGACCTACCCTAACAATATGATTACATTTGAAATTTGAAATAAGTACCCATAAACGTTTTCAACGTTAATATTAAATTATCTAATACCTACCTATTATTAATTTATAGGAGCATAATTAATTAATTACACAGCATTATACACCGCTATTTTTTATTTAACTTGAAATTACCCTGGTATGTAATTATTGTTATGTAGCTGCAAACAAATCTTTGTTAGTAAAAGTAAACTTTGGTATTAACAAAATTAATACCTTGACGGTCATAATCTATAATAGCAAAACACCCAATTGGTACACTATTTTGATAGCTAATACACTTTATAAGAATTTTTTTAAATTTAATTAAACGCGCTATATGCGTTATAATAGGAATTTAGCACTAAGTTTTTGATTTTATAAGAAATTTTTGATATACTGTGACATCATGTGTGAGTTAGTAAGGTTTCACTTGATATCGTATGTATAATGGCCGTCAAGGTCCTAACTAAGGTACTTAATTGGGTGTGAGAAATATGTTAAATAGGTTCCGTTTAGTAGTCAAAGAAAATAGGGGCATAAAGTATTACTTAATAATTATTATGAAATTCAAGTTGTTACGCCAAAAAATGTAACAAAAAATCTTTACATTTTAAACGAATAACTAGTTTGAAAAAGAATTCTTATCCATTAAACATCTAATAATTTTAAATAAATAATGAATTAAAGATTCAATTATGTAAGCATATAAATTTAAACAAATTATTTTAGTAATATGACGATTATATTGTAGTTAATAGAATTTTATTGTAGCGATTTACGTACTTGATAAAATTTATGATTTTTTAAATAAATTCTGTTTATGAATGATCTCTATAAATTCTACTTTATCTATTAATGATCCCTATAAATTCTACACTTCAAATTCGTAATACCCACTCAAAAATGCAATTCATTTAATCTAATCACCAGAGTCGTCTTAGATCCAATAAGACCAGTAGGTACTGTATCCAGGGTCTACAAACATAAAAGAGCCTACAAAAGCCTAAAATTGAAAATTTAAATAAGAATATATCCTTATATAACAAAAACAAAACTGAAAATATATTATTTAGGTATTTTGTTATTTTAGTACATATACAGTCTGTCACACAAGAGCGTCCGTCAAGAGAAAACTATTAGGAAGCTCCACTACTGTAGTATTCGTTGAAAGGTAGGATAGACTACTATGTTTTGTGTTTGAGAAGTAAGTATTAGTTTGTATATATTTGCGATAAGAACACAACATTTCCAAAATTAGTGTATTATATGCAAAATGTTTTGAGACAATGTTCTTGTGTAATCACAATAAAGGACTTAAAATGACTTATAAAGCTGCTGTTAAATATATGCACAAGTCAGAAGACTTTGTATGGAAGTAGGTGTTGGGATATAATGGTCGGAAAACCGTCAAAAATTTTCCCGAGAAAGGGAAAATGCGAGGGCCTTCTGAAAAAGAAGATAAAACTATTTTCAAGTTATTTCAACGAAAGCCTTTTTTGACACTGCGGCAAGGACAAAATTGGCTAAAAGGGAAGTTAATGACTCTGAATAAGGCGATTAAACGAAGCAAATATTTCTTGGCGTAGTATGATGCTGAAATTTTTCCTCAAATCAGAACATGTCAAAAAGTGACGCTTGTGAGCTATGCAAAATTTGAATCGTGATTGGAGTAATGTAATTTTTACTGATGAAGCGTGTTTTTACACATGAATTTCTGCCAAATATACTTGGTGTTTTATTAAAACAGGTGTGCCGCCATATCCGAGCTCTCTGGCGGTCATTACCGCAACAAATGCGAAAAATCCTATAAAAAGTATGCCAAAACGGTGCCCACGAATTCTAGACGATAATGAAGTCTGGACAACTTACTAAGTAAATGCGTAAAAGTGCTTTTAGTGTACTTTAAGGGAGACGAGTAGTGTAA
Source organism: Brachynemurus nebulosus (assembly GCA_035578155.1). Lineage (NCBI taxonomy): Eukaryota > Metazoa > Arthropoda > Insecta > Neuroptera > Myrmeleontidae > Brachynemurus > Brachynemurus nebulosus. Next base: position 1,185,289 of record JAPWDM010000033.1, on the reverse strand, counting down.
GCGCCTTAAAAAAAGGTGATTTTTGAGAAAGAAAACTACTGTATGAAATGTTTTAATATTTTAAGGATATATTCGCTGATATATATGAAATTCATGATAAAATTTTTGGACGAAAAGATTGAAAATTCAGTGAGTTATTGGCGATCTCCCAAAGCTCCAAAGAAAAGAGTTTCCCCACTGCTGCAATGATGGCGACCTTCACAGTCTAAAAAAGTTTAAAATTTTGCGCGAAAATTTGGTGATTTTTGGTCTGCAAAAATTACATTTTTTATTCGATCGGAAAACTGACGGTTCATGGCACGAAGAAACATATATAAAAGAAACGGCAATAAGAATCAAATCGATCGGATGAATTATATAAAAGAAACGGCAATAAGAATCAAATCGAGTTATAACTGCAGCAAATTTGAAAAATATATTTTTCCGTTATTTTACCTTTTAACACTATGAGGCCCGAGCACTTTCATAGTAAATTTCCCCGGAAGCCGGCAATATTTAAAAAAAAAAAAACTATATAAACAAATACATAAAATAAAATGATTCAAACACACAACACAGTTCCACACGTATGTATGTGTAAAACTGTAAACAGACGTACTACGTGATACGTACATACATACTACATAATATACACTGACATTCAAATCAATTTTATTTAAAAATATAAATTATATTTTTTATGTATTTTTTGTTTATCTTAAAATTTTTTATACATAGAAACCAAGAGAGTAGTGTTTGTTGGTATGTATGTGTTTGTGTGAATGGGAACACATCCGTGTGATGAAGAATGATAAACATGATAAACGTCGCACACATAATGAGTAATCAACTAATCAATTAATCATTGATCGCGGTCGGCCTCTGGGGAAGTTTTGTTTGGTTTCGGATGCCGAAGCCGTGGGACTGAAAGTGTTAATTTTAATCACTGAGAGAGTTTTTACTAAAATTATTTACGATGTACTCACTATAACGGTCATATGAGTCGTTTAAATGTGCCAGGGTCTAGCTTCTCCACAACATGTGACTGGCAGACACGTCCAGAAACTCCCGAACTATCAACCTTCATACATTTCTCAATACCTCAAAGTTAACAATGAAAATCAGAATCCGCTCTTCGGATGGCTGTAACTCAAAAACTATTTGAGATATGCACTTTAAGTTTTAGTATGTTATTTTTAAAGGTATAGACTATTGAAACATGCAAAAAAAATTTTTCGAATTTTTTCAAAATGTCACACTAGTGGTCCCCCGTAAGTCGATTTATTCATTTCTGATAAATAATAATTTTTCTTTTAAATATGCAGACGATACTTGTGTGACAGACTGTATTTTTATTATATTTTTTATGGAGAAGGGCCTAAACCGTACGACAATTCTAAGACGACCCTGCCGCTCACATATACATAGAATAATCTACAATTTGATAAAAAGAATAATCAAGTCTATTATAAATAAATCACACCTCTGTAGTACTTTTTGGCATAACTTAAAAATTTCACATCACACATACAATGCGATTTTTATAGGTATGCATCGTTCGTTTGACTGTCTGCCAACCAAAATAAAATATGTTATTGCAATATAGGTAAGTTTTTCTTATTTCTTAAGAATGACATAACCTTATTTCATTAACAAATTGATTATTATAATATTCATAATTTTAGGTCATTGCTATGTCACTCATAATTGAACTATTTTCCTTTCTAAAATATTTTGTTGTAAAAATTCCAGATTTGTTTATAGAAAATAACATTTATTTTCAGTCACGAAAACTATCGGTAAGTAGGTAATATGTGGACATTATGACTGAAAATAAATACAGAATACATAAAATTATATAAAACAAAAATTAACGAAAAAGTATGAATAAAAATAATTAAATAGGTATATATATATATATATATATATATATATATATATATATATATATATATATATATATATATATATATATATATATATATAGTTACGCTCAAAGATCGAAATCGCTCATTGAGCGAAAAAATCGACCACAACGCGTTGTGGTTATTTGAAATCAGCCACAACGCGAAATTCGTGTTGTGGCATTTATAAAAACAGCCACAACGCGTTGTGGTTAGCTCAAAAAGACCACAACGCGAAATTCGCGTCGTGGCTTTCATAAGATTTGACCACAACGCGACGTGGTCATTTAAAAAAGCCACAACGCGTTTTAGACGGTTAGCTGATGCAATTGTGACACGACGGACAGGTTGTTGTTTGTCAACTGACGTATAGGATTCAGGATGTTCAATAATAAAAGCCTTTAATTAAATTTTTTATTCATTTTGAATTCGTGATCGTATATTAGTAAATATAACAAAATTATTTCTCATAATATAGGTACTGAATTGCAGATTAGTTATTTTTAAGCAATACATGGTCATGCATTAAAATCTTTTAAGGGGGTATTTTAGTCTAGACATTCGAAAAATCGATTTTTCTTTTTTTTACATTTTCAAAGTTTAGACCTTTAGGAATAAGCCTCTAAAAGGATTTACGGAAATTCGAATTATTTTCGGAGTTAAGGTTATTTTTTCCTGTGTACTGTGTATCCTTTCAGTGTTAAATTCAAATTTTTAATATAGATTACTCGAAACTGCTTTTTTCGATACGGTTGATATGATACTTCAAGTTCTAATGCACCGATTTACTTGAAATTTGGTACAGACCTTCCTAATACTATCAAAATTGGTCCGACGCACGTAGGGATTTTTGGAATTTCTTTTTTAATATTTTTAAAAAATTTTCAAAGTTGAAAAATGGAGGCGAAAAAATGATTTTTTTAAAATGGCCGCCATTTTGTGAAAATTTTTTTATACATTTTTATACTTTTCAAATATCAATAAAAAACTGTTAAAAAAATGGATACTAAAAATGTTTACTCTTTTTTTTATTACGCCCATAAAATCATCTCAGAATCGAACCTCTAGTCTAGACTACAAGATCCCTTTAAGCTGTAACAGACTAAATTTTTAAAATCAAACAATGGGCAATCCATTGTTTAATTTTATGAATTTCAGCATAGTAGTCTTCAAAGAAAATGTAAATAAAAAGTTTTTTTTTTAATTGCAATTTAGAGCCACTGGGTAGTGTCAATAATTATTTTAAATAAAAAATTTAAAAAGACAAAATTTTCCACTTCTTTGGTAAGTTTACTTACTACTTACCTCGTGTCCGTTTGTGCCCTATGTTAAGGAGGCTCATCAGTCCAGAGACCAAAAAAAACAGGTTTCTTCACTTTTTTTTTACATAATGAAGTGGAACCAGAATTAGCAATTTTGCATGTATAGAAAGAAAATGGCGACAGTTTAAAAAAAAATCTGGAATTTTACCATATTTTGGGATTAAAATGGTCATAAAATGGCCATATTTTATCCAAAAAATATGGTTGTGGTTTAGCCAATAAAGAAATGTGTTGTCAATATTCTGTCCAAATTTTGGCTAATTTGGATGAATAGATTTAGAGTAATCTTGACACAAGTGTCGAAAAAGATCATTTCGAGAAAAACGCGTTTAAATTGATTTCTGATAAGTATAGCTAAGAGAAACAGCAAAAACAAAAAAGTCAATTTTTTGAAATTTCTGGACTGGTGAGCCCCCTTAATATGTGCGTTTTCACAAAATGTCAAACAGTTCATCAGCCTTACAAAAATAACGGATTTTTTAATCACAAACACTAATTAGATCCATATTCAATCAATTTCCGTATCACTTATTTTTAAAACATTATATCGTTTAAGACGACGATAATGTTTTGACAATAGGGGTTGATTACTTTTTTTGAGAAGCTGAGCCTCCTTTGTTTCTTGAAGTACCGTTTGGTATCGTTCGTTACTAATGAAAAAACTGCGATCGGTATTTATTTTTATAAACTCATCCAATACCTCATAAAATACAATTTTTTTATTAGCCATGATTAGCGCACTAATGTTTACACTTGGAAATAACGATCAACAATGAATACAAATTCAACGGTATTTGACTGCAATGCGCCAGTTGACAAATAACAACCTGTCCGTTGTGTCACAATTGCATCAGATAACAGTCTAGAACGCGTTGTGGCTTTTTTAAATGACCACGTCGCGTTGTGGTCAAATCTTATAAAAGCCACGACGCGAATTTCGCGTTATGGTCTTTTCGAGTTAACCACAACGCGTTGTGGCTGTTTTTATAAGTGCCACAACACGAATTTCGCGTTGTGGCTGATTTTAAATAACCACAACGCGTTGTGGTCGATTTTTTCGCTCAATGAGCGATTTCGATCTTTGAGCGTAACATATATATATATATATATATAGTAGAGCTTCAGTTAAGTTAACATCAGTTTTGTTAAGTAACGTCACTTTTTTCTCACTAAAGTTAAGAGGATTTTATAGAAATAGAAAGAAACAATATTATTACATTATACATTTTTAAGACAAAGATATTATAAATTCTATAAAACCTATATAATATGTAGTAAAAAAAACAGCTACATATAGTATGATTTAAAGAAATTGGTTTGGATGTCATAAGAGTATTCAAATTTAAATTTTCTTTGTTGAATTTTAGAAGTTCATTTGTAACTTAAAGTTCATAAATGTTACTAATTATGTTTATTCAAAGTGAAAAATCGAACAATATTACAAAAACGAAGGGAAATAATATTAGTTACATATTTTTTTATGACAACTAAGATTGGTTATGAGCTGTACTAGAAAGTCGTAAATAATAATGTCTTAAAACATAAAAACGTAAATAAATCAGTGGTGTTTTTTAATAAAAATATTTCTCTATGCAAAAAGAATTTTAGAATGTTGAATTCTAGAATTTTTAAAAAATTTTTCAGATATATACAAAGCGAGTGAGCTGATTGAAAGCTACTTATTCAATTCAGTTATTCACTTAATATAATAAATAAATTTAAATAATAAATACCAAAATACTTGAATTCCAGGTACTTAATAACCAATTCGGAGAATTTGGTGAATCCAAAGCAAATCATAGCTGCTTATATAGATTGAAAAATACACCTGTCGCAGCACCTGCATAACATAGCGAATTTCCAGAGACTGGACACTGATGGATCTCATATAACAACCTGTATCTATTTAGCTATCTAACGGTGAAAATATTTTCGAAATCGGTTGAGTAGTTAAATTTTTAAAAAATTAAATTTTGCAAAAAGCCACTTAAAATGGCAAAAAATGACCAAAAATTGCGCTTCTAAAAATCGAACGTATTTGGCTGACGAACTCATCCACGCTTTTTGGATTTTTGGGACTATTGGGAAGTCAAATGGAGGCGTGGTTTAATATTTAGCCTACTCGCAGTAGTCTCCTTATTCGTCATCAGATGGCAGAAGCTGACACTTAAGAAAATAGTAGCAATTTGGAATTGTCCGTTTTATTTGAAAACAGTAAATTATTAAGAAAAAAATTAAAATAACTTTCAAAAAAATATGCCCATTTGTATTTTATAAATTAAACAACATAAATTTTGTGAATTGTCAAGATCTAATAAACAAACCTTGCTTACTGGCAGTAGTTATTTTTTCGACCACTAGTTGGCGTATTCAATTTTTACGATTCCCAATATTAATTTGTATTAGCGAATTTCCAGAATAGAAACTCGCTATTCCAGCCTTGCTCATGGTGGAAGTTCAGCCCGTGACTATGGCAGAAATTTGTTTTGAGGCCCCTAGAACCCAAAAATAACATTCACTAAAATTTATATATATATATATATATATATATATATATATATATATATATATATATATATATATGTATGTATGTATCGGTTTATGTATGTATATATGTATCAACACGATAGCTCTTCAGGAAAAGCTGCTAGCTTTATGAAATTTGGTGACAACGTTGAAAGTCCAAAAATCTTGGAGGAGTTCTTCAGTCAAGCACGTCGGATGCCAGGAACATGGTTTTTGTTCTTGCAAAAAATTAGTTTTTTGCCAAAATTTGCTATAATTTAAAAGTTTTCGCCACATTTTTTTACACCATTGCAAAGACGGAAAAAAATCAGATAAAAAAGGTTTTTGAACTATTATTCTAGGTTAGCTAGTTTTTGAGAAAATAAGAAAACAAGTTCTGGACCCACCATCCACTACTGGGGCGGTTCTAGAAACCTCCGGCGGTGTGTGGAGACTCATATTTGTTTAAAATATTGCTTTTAAATAAAATGATTTTTTGAGTTTGTTGGTGCCAAATTGATTTATTCTGAAACTAAAACAAATCTTCAATTTATATACGTTAATGACTTATTCTTTTCAAGCCTGAATACCTCAAAAAACGGCAATTTTGTCATTGAGTGATAGATTGACTTTCCACTTATCATCAAAAATATAAAGCACTTCTATTAATCTTAGGTTGATGAAATTCGACAGAGTTGTAGAATTTGAAGCATAAATAAAGAGAATACTGTAGAACTTGGGTAAATTTTGGCAAAAAAATTATTTTCTCCACGAAAAATGCCCAAAAACCACGTTTTTGGCATCGGACATGTCTGTCTGAAGAACTTATTCAAGATTTTTGGACTTCCATGTTTTCACCAAGTTTCATAACAATAGAATGTTTCGCTCGAAAATTATCATGCTGATACCCACACACACACACACACACATATATATATATATATATATATATATATATATATATATATATATATATATATATATATATATATATATATATATATATATCAGTGGCGGTTATTCCAGGTATGCGGGGTAGGCGCCGCCTACCCCAGCTATTTCTAAAAAACTGAAATAAATTCATAACAAGAACGTAACATTGTTTACAAAATAATTTAAATACACAATTTCAATAAGATTTACTTTGATAATATTGCACATTATTACATATATTGCATATTAGAATATACATAATTATAAAATGCATAAATATTGTAATATTGTCCGTAGAACGTACTACCCATTATATACACGATATACACTATACTACTATAGCATATCTATAGCCACTTTATCCAGCTATACATACAACAATATTATTCCACATGCACACTGCACAGATACGACAGATACCATACCTACCATGGTAGGCTCTCTTAGCAGAGCGTATCCGTGTGTATTGAACCTGTATATGTGTGTATATATTATGTAGCTGTATTAGTTGTTTATAAACACTGTTGGTACTTTCACAGGTAGGCGATTTTTTCGGTGACTACCGTACATACGATTACAGCCGAACTAATCAAAACTTAATTTGTGTTCTAGTCATATCAGGTTTTAGGGTTTTTAGCATGCTTCTTGTATACCTCTTGTAAATTTATCCTTGCTGTTCCGTTGTGGTTTGATTGTTATTTTATTATTAACTGTCTTTTTTTAAAATGACATACTACAATAAAGTATTAAAAAACATTTTTTTAAAGGAATATTGAGGAAAAGAATTTTTTTGAGTAGGTATATTGAAGATAATTTAACTTATGCATATTTAATCCCATAAAAATATTATCGGTTTTTTACTTTTGCTGTGAAAAAAAAAAAGTTAGAACCGATATTTTATATTTTTTTAAATAAATTTGTGTTTTCTACAATTCTAATTTGTTACCTAAAGTAATTTAACTCGAAGAATTGTCAACTAGCAAAAATACGACAGCGAAGCAGAAATATTTTTGACAATAAATATTTTTTATATTATATAAACATAAATTTATTACAACAAATACAAATCTCTCGTGTAATATTAAGTGAAAAAATATGATTTTTTCGAGTGATAGATCATTGCTAATTTATCCTTATTTTAAGGGTTGATAATTCAGAAAAAGCATTTGTACATCAGTTTTAATAAAGTTTTTTTTGAATATTCTAGGTTAAATTGTTGTTTGATATCAAAAAAGCTTTTCTCTTGTCTATTCTCTGTGAACAAAATTGTATGGGCAACTGCTAGGTGCGAAAATTTTCCCAATGTTGCCAAAAAACATGAATGGAGTCACGCTCATATGCAAGCATGTATTTCATTGAATGTATTTGGTTTTGTAATAATTGATGCAGTAAAGAAAATATTTATTTCTTCAAAGCATAACAAAAAATCACTAAGGGTCTCATGAAACGCTTAACTGATGCTGTATATTTTTTGGCTATGCAAGATTTTGTATTTCGTTGACATGACGAATTCTCAGAATTATCAAATTCAGGAATTTACATACTATTTGTAAATTTACTATTTTGATATGATGAAAAATTAAACTTTCATTTAGTTTACTGCATTTACCTTACTTGTTTGATAATGGTCATTTAGAAAACTCACATTCGTTTTCTAGGAACATTCTAAGAATACGATGAAAGATGAAAGATGAAAGCAGTTTAAGTTTATTTATATTGAACAAAGCTTTCCTGAAATATTACAGTTAAAATCTAACGTGCTGAGTAAAATTAATTTTTTTTTTTATTTCTTAATTATTCGTTTATTAATTTTTTTTTAAATTTCTACATGCAGTTAGTCCTTTTTATCCATCTTTGTGTTCAATGTAGTTTCGCAGAAAAGTGTAAATTTAGAGCAGGGGTGGCCAACTCAAATGATCTTGCGGGCCACTTTGGAAGCACATCATAACTCCACGGGCTGCATATAAAATTATATGTTCCCATAATATATTACGTATTTTTTTTTTTTGATACATTGGTTTTCACTACCATGGTCTTTATAAAATAAATATATTTTGTATAAGTGTGATGAATCTCACGGCCCGCGGGTTGGCCACTCCTGATAGAGTAGGAATTATTTACGTACAACACTTTACGATATTTTTTAGTAAAAGAGTATTTGTTAGTATTAGACTTTACGATATTTAGTAAAAATTCGAAAATATCATTCCGCTTTCTCTTTAGTACTTCTTTACACACTAAGTGTGGTTTATCTTTTCTGAAAGCGCATACCCAATCTTAAAGCTCACGAGCCGCCACTGATATATATATATATATATATATATATATATATATATATATATATATATATATATATATATATATATATACCATGTGAGTTTTTTGAGAGTTGCCATTTCTATTGCAACCAAATTTTTATGATAGAAATGGTACTGGAAAAGGTTCTTTTCTTGGATGTAATGGAAATGTAACCAAGAAAAACACTATTAAAATAAAAGGCAATATGCGTAAAAAATGTTTTTATACCGTTGCTCTAAGTTAATTACTTTTCGAGAAAAACTAGAAAATATGTCGTTCTCCATTTCACTCGCACTCACATTCTTTTTTTTTCTGTCACATATTTTCGAAAAAAAGGATTTATAAGTGACGTGCCATAATTTTTTTAAATTCAATTTAACAATTCAGTTATATTCTATTTCTCTTAATTGAATACGATTTTGTATATATTTGTTCCATTTTTTTTTTTTTTTTTTTTTTGTAAAAAATTCTCAAGAAAATTTGTTTTATGTTAAATACGTTTGATTATGTTTATATGGAATTAAAACTATTAACATTTTGGTTCAATCGCATAAAAATTACGTTAAAACACATTCAAAATATAACACTAACGTAACTTTATACGCCTTTGAACATATTTTTAATAATTTTGTGCAACGAGCGTACAACGGATTCAGTTTTATTGCTTCTACGCATTCAATTTTTTTTCTTTTTATTTGACAAATAAAATTAAAATGAATGCCTACATACACACTTATACATAAAAATTTTAACATATTCTTTTTTCGTAGCTTTTATTGAAAATTTTCTATAGTAAAAGAGGGAGAATTTTACTTAAAAGTGAACGTCAAACTCGAATCGACAAAAATCTATTGAAAGAAATACTTGCAACAAAAATTTTCTTCGAATTAAATTCAGTTTTCTAACGGGTGTTGTCAGTTATTATTCGAAAAAAGTCCGAAACTTTTGTTTTCGGATACAGTTTTGGATATCTAATTATTTCGAATATCCGGTAGTTTTGGTTACGTTTCATCGAGAAAAAGTTAGTTATTTTCGACTAAAGTAGCGGAAGCATTGTGATCACTTTCGAAAAATAAAAAGTTTTTGCTCTCCAAAATAAATTTTTTTACGCAAATTTTACGTTTTAGAGCTTCTTGAACAATTTTGGTTGGGTATCTGTCCGTCGGTCCGTCTGTGTATCGCCAGTTTGCACCAAGTGGTATAACTTCGGAACTATTCGATTGTTTTTAATGAAATTTTCAGAAATTATGCAATTTGGTTCCTAGATGTTCCCCTATGAATTTAATCGAAGTCGGAGTAATGGTAGCTACGCCGCTACTGTCATTCCATTAATATGCTAAGTTGCACCAAGTGGCATAACTTCTAACTATTCAATTATTTTTGTATGAAATTGTCAGAAATTATGCGGTCTGATTCCTAGATGGGTTCCTACAAATTTCATTGCATTCAGAGTAATAGTATCCACGGCGTTACCATGAAATCCCATTAAATGTCAATATCTTATTTACTGCTAGCCTCACTTCGCACAATTTTTTATGAATCGTTTTGTTTATTTATTTTTATTAATTTATATACCTATATTAAATTATGCAAAGATATATATTGGGCATAAAATTGCCAAGGTGCTTTTACGAGTACGAGGAAGCTGTGTGCCACACCCCATTGGCAACGTATTTTTTTTATAAGTACGTATTATCATATAAACACATGTGGTTTGCAATTTTTTAATTATTAGTTCCTAAGCTACTAAAATTAGTTATCCATTTGGAAACCTGGACTTTCACCTGGACTTCATTTTCGCCTTCACTGAAAACATTTCATAAATTCATATTTTCAGAATTTATTCATTTTAAAGAAAAATCTTAAATTATTAAATCAAAAAGTAATTAGTAACAGTAAAAATAAAAATTAAAAAAAGAAAACATTTATTTATATTTCCTTTTTAATAAAAACAATTATTATATTTTAAATGCATTTTAACTAAAATGTCAAATTTACACACATGTTGTTAATTTTAAAATTATGCAATATTTTGTCACTCAAAATATGTTAAAAATCAAAACTTAAGGTTCATATCATAACATTCACAATCCATGCAGAGTGTCCATATATCCCGGCACCAAAAACACCAATTTTTACTTCTATTAAACCAAATTCAAAATTACATTAAGTAAAAATTCATTTAATTTTAGTCTTCAAACGTAAATCAAATTAACTTTTTATTCATCTTTGTACGATCCTTTATAAAAACCACAATAATTTTCGTTCACTTTCCTTAATCCTTCTCGCATCTAGAAAAGAAAACATCAAATTTAAAGAAAAAAGCATATAAAATGTATATAATAATATGATTATGAATATAGATAAATATCTACTTACTTGTTATATTATGTATATTATATTTAGCGGACGTTTAGGTAAATTATAAAATAAATTAATAATAAAAATGACAATAAATAAAAATTGACAGATTGCAAAATCAAGCATTATATATCTATTGTAGTATACCATGTAACAAACAAATAACAATAAAATTTGAATTTAAAAGAAAACTAACCGCTATAATCAGAGAATAAATCCGAATCGTAATAATTATATTGGCGACGGAAAGTTTACGCGAGCGCTCCTGCTTTTTTTAAATTAGAATCTGTATCAAGTAAATATTTTTGTATACGTTTAAGATACGTTTAACTATCGCACAGTGGGGCTATTAAAGGTGGCAAAAATACAAAAAATTAAATTATAAGCTACAATTTATATGACCCCTTAAATCAATAGCTACAATATTCTAGCAACGACCACTGTAATTAACTTATGTAAATTAGCGCGGAGGGTGCAGATATATCGATTGTTTAAACTTTTTAAACGATATCATTGTCTGCAAAGTAGTAATTTGCGGAAACGTTATTTAAGTTATAAAAAAAAAAAAAAAAAAAAAAAAAAAACATTAAATCGGTTATAATAGGTGATTTGGTGAAACATAGTTGAATTATCTAAAAAAATTCTATAAAAATTAATTTCTCAAAAAATTTTAGTTACGTATCCAATCGAATCCAACGAGTATTTTTGTTGCATTTGATAAAGAAATTAGTCTATTTTGGTATTATGATTGCAGAGTTGGCACCAAATTGTACCTTTTACAAAATTTGTTGATTTAATTTTCATTTTGTAAAAAAAAGTAAATAATTAAATAAAACACTCAAATCGATTATACTTATGTGGGTACCGAATATTACAGTTAAGTTAAAGCTAAAATTAAACGCATCATCGAAATTCGTTGCCAAAAATTCCATATTCTATTTAAAATTTATAAGTTGATACCACGCGGCTAGAAACCAGTAACCACCAATGAAATCAAGTTATATGAAAAAAGCCTCAACCTAGGGTCAAACAAGATCTGCAAATTTCAAATTCATCCGACGAATGGTTCTTGAGATATCACTTGACAAACCATTATGGGACAGCCTGTATAGTAGGACACGCAGTATTTTATTTATAAATATCAAGTATAAGTAAAATATATTGTTGTATAACTATTCTGTAGTCAATAAAAGACTAAATAATTTTTGCATCTTTTACCTACTCTGGCCTCACTGTGTGTCGATAGAAAATTGTACTATACCCCTGTCGCAGCATCCTGCATAACATAGCAAATTTCCATTTACAAAAGTACGTTTTTCTCGGAAACTGGTTGATATAGAGCAATTGTAATTAAGAAAACCTTCTTTATGTGATTTTTCCGCCAAATTTTTTTCACGAAAAATGTCCAAAACACCGTAAATGTTTTCACGAAATTTCTTAAAAAGTAGATGTTTCGTTCTTGAGTTATCGTGCGGACAATTAGTAAACATCTATATAAATGTGTCCGCACGATAACTCAAGAACGAAACATCTACTTTTTAAGAAATTTCGTGAAAACATTTACGGTGTTTTGGACATTTTTCGTGAAAAAAATTTGGCGGAAAAATCACATAAAGAAGGTTTTCTTAATTACAATTGCTCTATATCAACTAGTTTCCGAGAAAAACGTACTTTTGTAAATGGAAATTCGCTATGTTATGCAGGATGCTGCGACAGGGGTATAGTACAATTTTCTATCGACACACAGTGAGGCCAGAGTAGGTAAAAGATGCAAAAATTATTTAGTCTTTTATTGACTACAGAATAGTTATACAACAATATATTTTACTTATACTTGATATTTATAAATAAAATACTGCGTGTCCTACTATACAGGCTGTCCCATAATGGTTTGTCAAGTGATATCTCAAGAACCATTCGTCGGATGAATTTGAAATTTGCAGATCTTGTTTGACCCTAGGTTGAGGCTTTTTTCATATAACTTGATTTCATTGGTGGTTACTGGTTTCTAGCCGCGTGGTATCAACTTATAAATTTTAAATAGAATATGGAATTTTTGGCAACGAATTTCGATGATGCGTTTAATTTTAGCTTTAACTTAACTGTAATATTCGGTACCCACATAAGTATAATCGATTTGAGTGTTTTATTTAATTATTTACTTTTTTTTACAAAATGAAAATTAAATCAACAAATTTTGTAAAAGGTACAATTTGGTGCCAACTCTGCAATCATAATACCAAAATAGACTAATTTCTTTATCAAATGCAACAAAAATACTCGTTGGATTCGATTGGATACGTAACTAAAATTTTTTGAGAAATTAATTTTTATAGAATTTTTTTAGATAATTCAACTATGTTTCACCAAATCACCTATTATAACCGATTTAATGTTTTTTTTTTTTTTTTTTTTTTTTTTTATAACTTAAATAACGTTTCCGCAAATTACTACTTTGCAGACAATGATATCGTTTAAAAAGTTTAAACAATCGATATATCTGCACCCTCCGCGCTAATTTACATAAGTTAATTACAGTGGTCGTTGCTAGAATATTGTAGCTATTGATTTAAGGGGTCATATAAATTGTAGCTTATAATTTAATTTTTTGTATTTTTGCCACCTTTAATAGCCCCACTGTGCGATAGTTAAACGTATCTTAAACGTATACAAAAATATTTACTTGATACAGATTCTAATTTAAAAAAAGCAGGAGCGCTCGCGTAAACTTTCCGTCGCCAATATAATTATTACGATTCGGATTTATTCTCTGATTATAGCGGTTAGTTTTCTTTTAAATTCAAATTTTATTGTTATTTGTTTGTTACATGGTATACTACAATAGATATATAATGCTTGATTTTGCAATCTGTCAATTTTTATTTATTGTCATTTTTATTATTAATTTATTTTATAATTTACCTAAACGTCCGCTAAATATAATATACATAATATAACAAGTAAGTAGATATTTATCTATATTCATAATCATATTATTATATACATTTTATATGCTTTTTTCTTTAAATTTGATGTTTTCTTTTCTAGATGCGAGAAGGATTAAGGAAAGTGAACGAAAATTATTGTGGTTTTTATAAAGGATCGTACAAAGATGAATAAAAAGTTAATTTGATTTACGTTTGAAGACTAAAATTAAATGAATTTTTACTTAATGTAATTTTGAATTTGGTTTAATAGAAGTAAAAATTGGTGTTTTTGGTGCCGGGATATATGGACACTCTGCATGGATTGTGAATGTTATGATATGAACCTTAAGTTTTGATTTTTAATCATATTTTGAGTGACAAAATATTGCATAATTTTAAAATTAACAACATGTGTGTAAATTTGACATTTTAGTTAAAATGCATTTAAAATATAATAATTGTTTTTATTAAAAAGGAAATATAAATAAATGTTTTCTTTTTTTAATTTTTATTTTTACTGTTACTAATTACTTTTTGATTTAATAATTTAAGATTTTTCTTTAAAATGAATAAATTCTGAAAATATGAATTTATGAAATGTTTTCAGTGAAGGCGAAAATGAAGTCCAGGTGAAAGTCCAGGTTTCCAAATGGATAACTAATTTTAGTAGCTTAGGAACTAATAATTAAAAAATTGCAAACCACATGTGTTTATATGATAATACGTACTTATAAAAAAAATACGTTGCCAATGGGGTGTGGCACACAGCTTCCTCGTACTCGTAAAAGCACCTTGGCAATTTTATGCCCAATATATATCTTTGCATAATTTAATATAGGTATATAAATTAATAAAAATAAATAAACAAAACGATTCATAAAAAATTGTGCGAAGTGAAACTAGCAGTAAATAAGATATTGACATTTAATGGGATTTCATGGTAACGCCGTGGATACTATTACTCTGAATGCAATGAAATTTGTAGGAACCCATCTAGGAATCAGACCGCATAATTTCTGACAATTTCATACAAAAATAATTGAATAGTTAGAAGTTATGCCACTTGGTGCAACTTAGCATATTAATGGAATGACAGTAGCGGCGTAGCTACCATTACTCCGACTTCGATTAAATTCATAGGGGAACATCTAGGAACCAAATTGCATAATTTCTGAAAATTTCATTAAAAACAATCGAATAGTTCCGAAGTTATACCACTTGGTGCAAACTGGCGATACACAGACGGACCGACGGACAGATACCCAACCAAAATTGTTCAAGAAGCTCTAAAACGTAAAATTTGCGTAAAAAAATTTATTTTGGAGAGCAAAAACTTTTTATTTTTCGAAAGTGATCACAATGCTTCCGCTACTTTAGTCGAAAATAACTAACTTTTTCTCGATGAAACGTAACCAAAACTACCGGATATTCGAAATAATTAGATATCCAAAACTGTATCCGAAAACAAAAGTTTCGGACTTTTTTCGAATAATAACTGACAACACCCGTTAGAAAACTGAATTTAATTCGAAGAAAATTTTTGTTGCAAGTATTTCTTTTAATAGATTTTTGTCGATTCGAGTTTGACGTTCACTTTTAAGTAAAATTCTCCCTCTTTTACTATAGAAAATTTTCAATAAAAGCTACGAAAAAAGAATATGTTAAAATTTTTATGTATAAGTGTGTATGTAGGCATTCATTTTAATTTTATTTGTCAAATAAAAAGAAAAAAAATTGAATGCGTAGAAGCAATAAAACTGAATCCGTTGTACGCTCGTTGCACAAAATTATTAAAAATATGTTCAAAGGCGTATAAAGTTACGTTAGTGTTATATTTTGAATGTGTTTTAACGTAATTTTTATGCGATTGAACCAAAATGTTAATAGTTTTAATTCCATATAAACATAATCAAACGTATTTAACATAAAACAAATTTTCTTGAGAATTTTTTACAAAAAAAAAAAAAAAAAATGGAACAAATATATACAAAATCGTATTCAATTAAGAGAAATAGAATATAACTGAATCGTTAAATTGAATTTAAAAAAATTATGGCACGTCACTTATAAATCCTTTTTTTCGAAAATATGTGACAGAAAAAAAAAGAATGTGAGTGCGAGTGAAATGGAGAACGACATATTTTCTAGTTTTTCTCGAAAAGTAATTAACTCAGAGCAACGGTGTAAAAACATTTTTTACGCATATTGCCTTTTATTTTAATAGTGTTTTTCTTGGTTACATTTCCATTACATCCAAGAAAAGAACCTTTTCCAGTACCATTTCTATCATAAAAATTTGGTTGCAATAGAAATGGCAACTCTCAAAAAACTCACATGGTATATATATATATATATATATATATATATATATATATATGTGTGTGTGTGTGTGTGTGTGGGTATCAGCATGATAATTTTCGAGCGAAACATTCTATTGTTATGAAACTTGGTGAAAACATGGAAGTCCAAAAATCTTGAATAAGTTCTTCAGACAGACATGTCCGATGCCAAAAACGTGGTTTTTGGGCATTTTTCGTGGAGAAAATAATTTTTTTGCCAAAATTTACCCAAGTTCTACAGTTTTTGTGATCTTTTTAAACCATTGTAAAGAGGAGAAAAGAATCACATAAAAAAGGTTTTTGAATCAATATTCTACGTAAAATGGTTTTCGAATAAAACTAATTTTTATAAATGGAAATTCGCTATGTTATACAGGATGCTGCGATAGAAGTATTTAATAATATACTCGTATACACTTAAAAATACCCCTGTCGCAGCATCTGCATAACATAGCGAATTTCCAAATCTTGGGCACTGGCGGATCTCATCTAAGACCTGTACCTATTTAAAATAGTTTAGCTTTCTAAGAGTAAAAGAATTTTTAAAATCGGCTGGGTAATTAGTTTTGGTATTTTTGGGGACCCAAGAACCCGAACGAATTTTGTGCTGCATAGTTGTATCCATCTAAAATAATTTAGTTCTCTAGCAGTGAGAAATTTTTTAGCATCGGTTCGATAGCTTATTACTGGCGTTTTCGGATCTGCAAGATCCCGGTGGACCTCATTAAAAAATCAGCTCGACCGTATATTCTAGGCGGACTTTACGTAATATATATATATATATATATATATATATATATATATATATATATATATATATATATATATATATATATATATATATTCAAAACCCGTTGTGTAGCATTCTATGCCGCATTTGCATCCGCAGGACAGTTGTGGATCTCAGATAACACAACCTGTACCTATCTAAAAGAGTTTACCTCGGTAATAGTAAAAAAGTTTCAAAATCGTCAGTTATTTTATTTTGACACTTTTAGGTCCTACTGACACTATCAGACCTTATATAACGTAATCTATATGTATCTAAAATAGCTTAGCTCCCCAACAGTGAAAAAATTATCAAAATCGGTCGGTTAGTTTATTTTTGACACTTTTGGATCCGATGGACCCTGGCAGACTTTACATAACGTAATCTATATTTATCTAAAATAGTTTAGCTCTGTAACAGTGAAAAAATTTTCAAAATCGGTCGGTTAGTTTATTTTTACCACTTTTGGGTCTCATGGACCCTGGCGGACCCTAAATAACGTAATGTATGCCTATCTAAAATAGCTTAGTTCCCCAACAGTGAAAAAATTTTCAAAGTCGGTCGGTTAGTTTATTTTTGACACTTTTGGATCCCATGGACCCTGGCAGACCTTACATAACGTAATCTATATTTATCCAAAATAGTTTAGCTCTGTAACAGTGAAAAAATTTTCAAAATCGGTCGGTTAGTTTATTTTTGACACTTGGATCCCATGGACCCTGGCAGACCTTACATAACGTAATCTATATTTATCTAAAATAGTTTAGCTCTGTAACAGTGAAAAAATTTTCAAAATCGGTCAGTTAGTTTATTTTTGACACTTTTGGGTTCTATGGACCTTGGTGGACCTTACATAACGTAATTTATATTTATCTAAAATAGCTTAGCTCTGTAACAGTGAAAGAATTTTCAAAATCTGTCAGTTAGTTTATTTTTGACACTTCTGGATCCTATGGACCCTGGCAGACCTTACATAACGGAATCTATATTTATCTAAAACAGTTTAGCTCTGTAACAGTGAAAAAATTTTCAAAATCGATCAGGCAGTTTATTTTTGACACTTTTGGGTCCTATGGACCCAGGCGGACCTTACATAACGTAATCGATATTTATCTAAAATAGTTTAGCTCTGTAACAGTGAAAAAATTTTCAAAATCGGTCAGTTAGTTTATTTTTGACACTTTTGGGTCCTGTGGACCCTGGCGGACCTTACATAATGTATTCTAAATCTATCTAAAATAGTTTAGCTCTGTGACAGTGAAGAAATTTTTAAAATTGGTCGTTTAGTTTATTTTTTACAATTATGGGATCAGTAAATCCTGGCGAAACTCATACAAGTCTAGTACTCTGACAGTAAGAAAAGGGTCTAAGGATCTCATATAACTTATGGCAGTCCGTAAGCTTCTTGCGGACACCATTTAATTAATTAATTCAAATACTTTAACTTACTAACTGTGAAAAAATTTTTAAAATTGATTGGTTAATTAATTTCTGGCCTTTTTAGGTCCCGAAAACCTTGACCTCACATAAAATACCTTAAATCCATTTGAAATGGTTTAATTTTTTAACATTATTAATTATTAGTGAAAAAATTTTCAAATTCGATTCAAAATATTTTTCCGTGCATACATATGTACATTGTACATATTTTGTTTTGTTTCATATTTAGTAATATTATATCATAACATAATCTTCAATTTCTTGTTTACTTAAAAATTCAATAAAAAAAAAATTCTTCATTACATTAGCTTAGGAAATCTGTTTAATTTACATTTTTCAACATGAGCTAGAACCATGCTAATTATAATGCAATAAATGAGAAACAAAACTCTATACATGTATGTGTGTTATAACACATGTATGTGAATAGAATTCACTTGTTCTCACAAAATTCATTAATAAAAAAGTGAAATATTTTTATACTTCATAAAGAATTGAGATAGGAATATAAATTACTTATTACAATGACAAAGAGAGCAAAATAAGGCAATAGTGAAAATTACGATTTTCTCGAAAACTACCTACTTAACATAGAAAGAAAATTATAAGAACATTTTCTTCATAATTTTTTTTTCCTTTTCAACGATGTAAAAATCGAACTATCTTATGATAGGATCGAATGATAAAAAATGGCCAGAAAACCTACTTCTGGGCATCCGACGTGTCTGGCTAACGAACTTAGCCAAGCCAATTCAGAATCCAGTCCGCACACAAAATTTCATAAGCGTTAGACGTTTCGTTCGAGAGTTATCGTGGGAACACATAAATATATATATATATATATATATATATATATATATATATATATATATATATATATATATATATATATATATATATATATATATATATATATATATATAAATTTTAGTGAATATCATTTTCGTATTCTAGGGACCTCAAAACAGATTTCTGCCATAGTCCCGGACTCAGATTGCGTCATGAGACCTACTGTAATAGCTGAATTTCGAGTTTTCGAAATTTGCTAAAAATGAAAACAAAAAAAACGTAAAAACAATGAAACACTTATTCAGTGTATTCCGCTCCCATTGCAAACTTGAACAATAATTTCTATACCATTAATAATGCAAGTAATTACAAATAACAAATATTCTTACAAAGATTAATAAGCAATATCAAATTCATAATTATTGTGTCATAAACTAACCATACCAGTGTAAAATATAGTTCACATATTTGATAATAATTAAAACGAGTGACAAGATATCGAATCAATTTATTGAATTTTGACATATTTTATTATTTAACCGTGAAAACATTTATAATTAACATTTACACATGAACTATGTAGGTGACACTATATACATGGGTGCAGTGACAACGTGCCAGAGCAGACAGTTAAATACACACAGATATGGTAGAAAACATTGTGTTTATCGGTGAATCGACCATGTTGTTAGTTACACAATACACAGCCATACGTCAGCCATATATCTAGAATTAATTTCATAAAAATCTGGACAAGTTTTATGGCTCACTTTAAAGTTGTTTTTAACACTGTGAATTGAACCATGGTAACAGACTCGGATAATAAATGTTAATTTTTTCTCTAATTGCTGTAGAAATATTAATTATTTTATTTAGTGCATATAAATTATCAAACTCTAAAAAAACGTTGCGGATTTTCTTGAAGCTAATTGTACATATATATACACAATCATACATATAAATAAATGTAATGGCATACGAGTGTCTCTATATGTTTAACGCGCGTCGTTCGCTAACACCGTAACCACTGTATTTGTATAACAGCTTAGCGCCTGGCAAATGTAAATAATGTACGTACACCATGTTTTATTTTGCTTACATTAAATACGCTCACGCTGCCGTATTGACATTATATCATATGGTTCTTAAAATATGTATATATAAAACAAATTGTATATTCTATTCCAATGTAAATTAAAAAAATCTGGAGAGACAGGTCTACCCACACTGTCAACTTCCCATTGGATGCCCTTAAAGACTACTGTACATGAATAACTTTTCCTTTAATTCGAGGCTTTGCCCCTTGCACCCCACCGGGGGCTTCACCTTCTGTACCACCCTTATCAAACAAATTATACCATCATTTTTCATTTGTTCTCAAGATACACGAGACAAAAAATATTTCAAAAAGAGTTTCTTATTTCGTTTTTCCGTTTAGTTTTTTTTTTCTTTTTTTTTTTAAATTTTACAATAATTTACTGGCGTTTTTAACATCACAGAAGGTTCTTTGGCCATTATATAATAAAGACATGGTAAAAAATCCATATAATCTATGTTATGTTAATAAAGTTAATTCTGTTTTTTTACCACAAACAACAAACCCCTAATCCGAATTTGCTAAAAACTTTATCCGGTCTTCATATTTTAATTACCCATCTAATGAAATTAGTCCGGAGTTGATATCATCATTTGTTCTCGAGATATGCGAGACGAAAAAAATTCACAAACGAACGAACGAACTAATGAACGCACACACAGACATCACGCTAAAAACGATGGATTCGGATTCTAGTGACCTTCAAACGTGGAGATATGTCTAAATTTCGTAAAATCGGACCAATTACAATAACTTCCAATGGGAAGTTAATAAGGTTATGGCCTACAGACAATACTTAAAATATCGTAAGACGTAAAACCTAAGGGGTGTCTCCAGGGCCGGCCAGAAGCAGGTGCTAACGGTGCACCGGCGCAAAAGCGCCGCGCTGCTCACTTCTGATGACGTTTATTTTGACTATATTATCAACGAATTTGCTATAAAACATGTAAAGAAATATAACATAAGAATCACACTATTGCAACCATACTCTAATAAACTGCCTATAGCTAAAGCCCCCTGTTAATGCTTTTTTTGTATTTGCTTTACTTCCAACGAATACAATAGTTATTAAACATATTTAAGTGTTTTTATTTCATATTAAACAATGTTGCCTCGGTTCTTTGCAGGCCCCAAACCAATAAACTTCAGATTCAGAGGTCAAAAGCCATATTTTAGTACCTTGCTAAACAATATATACTAAGTAATTTAAAAAAAAAAATTAAAAAATTCGTCTCAGATATTTTCCGCCAGTAACATAATAAGTAATAAGTATGTCCAACAAACAGCGGGAGCGCTGTGTATAACGTTAAAAACGTAAAATGAAAAGTATATTATGAATTTTTATAACTACTCATTAACTCAGAAGTCTGTCAGAATCCGAATTAGCTATTGACGTTGCCAGATTTCTCACTAAGTCGATTAGATCGCAAGAAAAAATTAAGAAATTGAAAAATATACACAAAAATAGAAGGCATTCCAATTTATTTAAGAACTAATAAAATTTGTGTATGAATTCAACACAAAACTCTTTCCTAAACGTAATATTTGAGGCATTAAAATAGACCTCGTAGTCGTAATAGTATACAGGAACTAGACATTATCATAGTAATGTATTTCTAACCTTCTTTTAATATTCTATATATTAGACTAAGAAAATAGTTTGCTGAATTTTTTTTATTCAAACAAATATCTACCTAATAAATTTCTAACACTGACTGACTGACTGACAGACAACGCACAGCCTAAACCGTTGGGTTTAGAAGAATGAAATTTTGCATAGGAGTTCCCTATTTAACGTAGGTGAGCACTAAGAAAGGATTTTTGAAAATTCGTCCCCTAAGTGGGTTTAATAAGGGATGAAAATTTGTATGTAAATTCGTTATTTTTTAAGTTAGTGGTATATAAAAATATGTTACTATGGCTATTAAAATAAATACCTAATATATTATTGAATAAACCTTTAACACTGACTGACAGACAACGCATAGCCTAAACTGTTGCGTTTAGAAGGACGAAACTTAGCACAGGAAATATGAAAATTGCCGTTTTGGCTTCTATTTATAAAAATAAAAGTCAGTTGTGTAAACGTTTCTAGAAATTTATTCCCTAAGGGGTTAAAACAGGAAATGAAAGTTCGTATGGGAAGCTCGCCATTTTTGAAGTTAGAAATGTGGATATTGATTTAGGCTTTTGAATACATTAATGGTGAGCAGAAAGTGAGTACCTAATGAAAAGATGTTGTGGATGGGAAATTCCATCGGGTATACGGCTAGTTTGAAATAATTAATTAAATTTTATTTTAAATGTTCGGTAGTCTAGTCTAGGCCTTCCATTGTTCTCATTTTCTTCTACACTTTTTCTTGTTCATCCGCCCTCCACAACCTCATAATTTCTACATTTTTGAACTTTTAAAGATAAAATTTTAGATATACATGCTACATGCCACAGGTGTAGAGATAATAGTTAATAAACAGAGAAAAATTGTCCTTCACTTTTTGTTTTTATCTTCAACCTCATTGAATGACTATAATATTAAGAGCGAAACTGTGGTTTATTTTGTACCGCATTATTTTTAATTATTATGAGTTTTGAACCAGGATAGTCTGAAAATTTTACCTTTTGTATAGAAATATACATATATTATTTGTTCTATTGAGCAGGGCCCGCTTCAGGGGTGGTAACCCGGGCATTTGCCCGGGACGGCAAATTTTAAGGGTTGTATTTTGTAAATTTTGTAAAAAGAGAGTGGCATTTTATAACTGATGAGCAAAAACAAGAAACATTTGCCCGGGTCGGCAAATTTTAAGGGCGGCATTTTTGTTACTGACGAGCAAAAAAAAAAGGAAGGTCGCCGATTGTGTAAAAAAAGATCGGGATTTCTAAGAGCTGGTGAGCAAAATCAAAAAAAAGGTTGCCAATTTTACACCGGGGCGGAATTATTCCTTTTTGCCCGGGGCGACATAAATGCTAGAGCGGGCCCTGATGTGAGTTAAGAAGTAAGTCCTAGAATATTTATTTTTATGAAGAATGCTTTCACTATTAAAATAAAAAGTTTTACTTTTTACTAAATACTGTTAACAGTTTTAAAAATTTTTAGACCTCTTATGCCTTAAATTCGAAAGGTTTACTTATTGATTACAAAAATAAAAAAACTAGTCATCAGATCAAAATATTAAATATCATATTTTACATTAAAATGCTCTATTGAAAATTTGTTATACTGATAAGTGCATTTATACATTTTATTTGCTCTTTGTGCACTGTACAATAGTGCATACATAGCACATGTATTTTATTTATAGACGGTGTATTTTTATTTTATATTTCCTGTTGTTATCCTTCATTACCATTAAAATCGGCAAAGAATTAAAAACATAGAACAATACAACCGACGGTACAACGGTACAAAATATATATACATATATATACATATATATATATATATATATATATATATATATATATATATATATATATATATATATATATATATATATAGGTGGGCCATTTTAATCTATGCATCTAAATATCTCGCCAGAGGCGCCACCTGTCAAAAATGATCTTCAGAAAAGTTGTTAGGTACGAAGGGTGACATTAAATGGTTACCTTAAATTTGACCTTAACCTTCATTCTCAAGGTCATTTTGAGGTCAGGTCGTATTTTTCAAATGGAAAGAACTATTTTTTATTTCGGATTCTGAAAGAGCGTGAAATTTCACATCGAAAATGCTACGAACGAATTTTTTTTATTGACCTTTAATTTTTTATTTTTTAGTTATGAAATTTATTAGTTATGGAAAATTGATTTTTCATAACTTTTTAGTGTTATTTTTTTCTGGATTTTGACTTTAGAATGACCTTTGAAGGTCATTAAAAACGATCAGAAGCTCCTATTTTATGTCTCCAAGATGTGCCGTCACTTTAAATTTAGGTTTTTCCTTTAAAATCTAATTTTTTATTGTTCTTTGGTGGTCTTTAGCTTTACACCTCTTAAGAACAATAATAAAAAAATTCGTTTATAGCATTTTTGATGTGAAATTTCACGCTCTTCCAGAATCCGAAATAAAAAATAGAGCTTTCCATTTGAAAAATACGACTTGACCTCAAAATAACCTTGAGAATGAAGGTCAAGGTCATATTTAAGGTAACCATTTAATGTCCCCCTTCGTACCTAGCAACTTTTGTAAAGGTCATTTTGTGATAGGTGGCGCCTCTGGCGAGATATTTACATGCAGGGGTTATAATGGCCCACCCTATATATATATATATATATATATATATATATATATATATATATATATATATATATATATATATATATATATATATATATATATATATATAAGTATATATATATATATATATACATATATATATATATACATATATATATATATATATATATATATATATATATATATATATATATATATATATACATAGCAAAGCCCCACTTACATGTTTGTGTATATGTACATATCTAAATATTTGCTATACTTTACTAATATTTTTCACTCGCCTTATTATTTAGTGTGTCAGCCTCTCTATGGAATAAAAGACTGCTAGCTCTACTAGCTAGTATATGCTCTTTGCTATATGCTATGTCCATCTGAAATATACGTACATACACAGCAGTAGTATCGTTTAAATGAATACCAAGGGATTTAAATTGTAATCCGAACATGACTGTTCCGTTCAGTAGTTTTGTAATAAAAGTGGCGGCTTGGTGGCTTGTTGGACGGGTTCATTGGTTGCCATTCTCTTTTCTGTAGTTACAAATTTCTCTTTTATACTTATTTAGATATTATATATCCACGTGCATTTTTATTGTGTTATCCGTGTTTTGTGGTAAGAGAGAATAAGGTATAGGTACTATTTCAGCGAAAATATAAAAGGTTTTATTATAACATATTAAAAATATACATAAGCTGAAAGAAACAAAATTTTTAAAATATAATTGCCAAAAATATAATTTGAAAATTGTAAAATATACCTTATAATAAATATTTACCATATAACCGAATCGTTATAAACGACAATAAATAATAATTGTCAAAAGTTACCAAAAACCCATATTCTATTTGAAGTTTTAGAGTTGACGTCAGGTTATCGAAGCTGGAGAATCGAAGTTGAAATATTAGTGTATACATCATAGGTATTTTAAAAAATTTAACATCCTTTTGTAAAACACTAGGATTTATCTAAAGCATTAAAATGTTCTTTATTAAGAGGAAAATTGTGTAAGACAACTTCAGAAATGTCTGCAACACATACTTAATTATTTAAAATTTATGATAAATTTTAACTTTCTCAGACTTACTGTTTAAAAATTTCAGTATAAATTTTTAACTAGAACCGTTGCCGTTTCCTTGTAATCCTCTGTATTCTCCTTATACCCCTAAAATTTATCGAAATGTTACCTCGGATACTTTCAAATCTAGAATGATGGGTGATATTTCCGGCGTGTTTTTGTAAATAATAAGCTTTCAAAACATTTCAAATCTCCAGAATCGTTGAAGATGATGTACACTACATCAGTCGTACCTAGCGGGGACGGTACTACCCACCAGAAAGCACTGAACAGATATAAAGAGAAATTTAGGTCAAAACTAAAAATCACTACTGCATGCCTTTAATCAAATTTAATTGAAATAAGGTTTAGCTTATAATCAAAAATTCACTAACAAAGAAAAGAGATAAAGAAACAAATTATCCACAAAACGCATTATAAAAATTAATGAAAAATAGCGATTTAAGGTTTCCAATGCCAGATATGCCACGAAGTATCGATAAGTAATTTTTATCATTATTATAATATCATTCACGAAACGTCAACCTTGTCACTAATTTGTCAAGGTGTTACATCACTTTGGGGAAAAAACTTTTCCTATTTTTATTGGCTTAAGTGATATATTAACATCTCTAAAACGATACTCAAAAGGAATGATAATTGCGAAAAAAATGTTAAAAATCGTTTTAAACTCGATTTCTAAAACGACTTTGAGCGGCTGAAAACGTTTAAAAACGCCGTCCCACTGTGCGTAACATTTTGGAATCTCTCAGCATGATTAATAACTTCTTTTCATTATTTCACTTCATTAGCTTATTTCGTTACTTTTGATATATTTCTGTAAATAACTCAAAAATAATAGGTATAAACAAACAAAACGATAAACACGTTTTGAAACTTTACATGGGTTTTTCAAACAGTGGACAAGATAACTTCAGCAATTTACTTGAAATTTTACCTAAAGCATCTTAGATAGATTACCTAGGGAGGTACACAAGATTTGTGAAATTGGTTATCAAATATATTTTTATAAGCAAATTAAGTTGATTTTTTCGCTGAATTTCTAATTTTTATTCAAACTGGTGCCATTTAGCGATAAATCAACATTTTTTAATAACCTTGTGTACCGCTTTAGTAAATGAAGAAATTTTTTTTTATTTTGGGACTGCTATGCCGTTTAAAAATTGTTATGAACCCCACCATGAACCTCGTTGAAAAAAAGTGTCTATGTTCGATCTAGGAAAACAGGGGATAATTAGAGCCCAATAAGCAAAAACAAAATAGCTCGAATTGTTCTAACAATTTATTTATTTTTTAAATTGAAACACATAACTTATTTTATTTGGCCAACAAATAAATTGAATTGTAGTCAGCTAAACAATATTTTTCTGGTAAAAAAAAGTTTTTCTGAAAAGGTCGGGAGATGGGAGCCAGAAGTTTATTTTAAATTCGATAAAAATTGCGAAAACACAATCAGTCTTCAAAAACAAAATAAGTGCAAAAATACAGCAAATAAAAGTATTTTAGCAATATAATTCAACTTTATAATCAAAATAAAGAAAATTACTCCAAGGATTCTAAGGACTTAGATTCTAAAGATCAGAGCAAAGAACACAGGTATAATCAGCTACGATATCCGCGTCAAAACATCCTACGCGAATTCATTTTCCACCGCTTCTGCAACGATACCATAACTATCTTTGCAAAAATGCCTTGAATTCAATTTTTTCCAGATGAGAGCCACATATGCTCTCATTTCCCGAGATCCACCATTTTGTGAAATATATATTGATTTCAATATTTATAATAATATATCGATTTCAATATTCATTTGTTATCACAATTCTGATAATAATAACTAAAAATAGGCAAACAGCTTTATAATTAGTGGTAATTAATTATAATAAATTGATAATTTAATTGTTATTTTGACATCGTTAAAATTATTTTGTTATAAGCACCGAGCACAAAAAACAAATCCTCTCTTAACAACTGAGTGCGTGCAACTACCAGAAAATGCACATGAGAAAAGCCTAGGCGACAAGTACTGAAGACGTTAAGTTGCGTACTAGCGAATACAAGTATTAGAAGCGTGTACTTTTGCATCGCTCCCATTACCCGTTAGCTTTCATTACCTCTCGTTCCTCCACGTCCGTGTCAACATTTTGTTTTGTATACTGAGAAAAAAATTTTTTTGCATACTCCATATAATGTATAATAATACACTCTAAAAAGGTTTATATTGATTGGGTTGTTTATTACAGAGAAAAAAATTCTCAAATAAAACCTTATTTTCTTAGATTTCAAAGTGTTGTAATACCTTAAACATTGAGTAATACATCAATTTTATTAGTATCTTTTAATTTTAATATTTAAATTAAAATTTTGTCCTTGTTTTTAATTACGTACCTATTTACAATACCAACTGTGGATCTCATAGCAGATGTAGAAACGACCATAAAAACCGCACTGGAAAATGTGAAACATCAAATTAGGAGAAATATTCTTCCAATAATGAAAAATGACACTGAGAAAAGTCATATACATCACACGAAATTACATAAAGCAGTAAAATCTCTAAAAGGCAAAGATTTGATTATCACCAAGGAAAATAAAGGAAACGCTAGAGTAGTTATGGACAAAGACGGTTATCAAAATAAAGTGGAAAAAATGTTGAATGACGGACCATACGAAATAGTTCAAAAGTCTCCGCTACAAAAATGCATAAAGGAAGTCAAAGAAGTAGTACAAAAATGCAGCACCTTAATTAATAAAAATGACAGGTTAAAACTACAATGCTCTAACCCCATTATTTCCAGGATCTACAGCTTACCAAAAATCCATAAAGAAGGAGACAAAATGCGTCCGATTGTTTCCGGAATTGATTCACCAACATACAAAATTGCAAAATGGCTGGTTCAAAAATTCAGTAAATTGCCACAACCAAAAGGATACAGCATAAAGAATTCATTAGAATTCATTAAGAAAGTTGAAAATATTGAGTTACAGGATTCAGAAAAATTAATCTCTTTCGATGTAGAGGCTTTATTCCCAAGTATTCCAATCAACCAAACATTAATTTATTCAAAAGACTGGCTGAAAGAAAATAATGTATCAGAAATAGAAATTGATGAATACTTAGCGTTAACAACAGTATGTATGAAACAAAATTATTTTCAATTTAATAATAAATTTTTTAGGCAAACAAAAGGTACAAGTATGGGAAATCCATGGAGCCCATTCATAGCGAATTTATTTATGTCAAAATTTGAAACAAACGCGGAATCCAAAGCAGAATACTTTCCGAAATATTGGTTTAGATACATGGATGACCTTTGGACAATTCTAGATACGGAAAAAACTAGTACTGAAGATTTTCTCAATTTCCTTAATCAGCAGAATGAAAACATTAAATTCACTTTCGAAGAGGAAACAAATTCAAGTTTACCATTCTTAGACTTACGAACAACAAGGCGTAATAATAAATTAGAATTTAATATTTACAGAAAACTTACAAACGTTGACCGATTTATACCAAAAGATTCTTTTTGTCACCATAGGCAAAAAATGGCTGCCTTTAATTTTTTAATTTATAGGTTGATAAGAGTTCCTTTATCAGAAGTGAATTTCAAAGATGAATTGCGTTATATAAAACGAGTAGCAGGGGAAAATGGTTACGATGAAATTATGATAGATAGGTTGTTAAGGAAAGCAAAATGGAGACAAAATATTAAACAAGTTACGACATTTAAAAATGAAGAAGGTCCAATATTTAGAACATCTCTTACTTTTTTCGGAAGTAAATCGAATAAAATAGCAAAAACGATGAAAGAGTACAACACAAATATGCAAGTCGGTTTTAAATCGACAGGTAAGCTAAAAAATCTTTTAGGTACTTCGAAGGATCGTATAACTGATCAACAAAAATCTGGAATTTATCAAATCGACTGTAAAACTTGTGAAAAATTATACATAGGGCAAACTAGGAGACAATTAAACACCATATACAAAGAACATATTGCGCATTTAAAGTACGGCAGATTAGAAAAATCGTGCATTGCTGATCATATTTTGAACACAAGCCACGAAATCGGAGAAATTAAATTAATTAAAGAAGTACGACAACCACAGAAATTGGACGCATATGAAAGCGTTTATAATTTAAATTTAATAGGAAAACAATAAATCAAGATAAAGGCCCTATCCCGAATTCAGACTTATACAGTTTATTTGAAAAATCAGACAGATTAAGAAATGTCACAGATGAGGCCATTTTGTTTTCAGGATCAACCAATCAGGAACAGGCAACTCAACAGAAAATACAAACCAGGAGTATAAAACAGGGAAAAATTACTAATTTTTTCACACTCTCGATCAGTTCTTCAAGGTGTTAAGAAGACCCCACCAGTGGTAATCGACTTAACAAACCAGTTGAACGGAAGGCATACTTCATCGAATGAGCGTTTAAATCGGTTTTTGGTTGAATGTATTAGTTGACATTGTTGTTAACAATACTCAACTAAGAATCGATCTATTATTGCGATTTGCGATCAGATTATTAAAATTTTTAACGTTTCTTTTTCTTTCAGGTATTTTACCTAATTCTCTTTTCTCTTTCAGATACTTAATTCTCTTTTTTTCTTTTTAGGTACTTAATTTTCTCTTTTTCTTTTAGGTACTTAATTCAGTTTCTCTTCTTTTTTTAGGTACTTAATCTATTTTCTCTTTTCTTTTTTAGGCACTTAATTTTCTCTTTTCTCTTTAAGGTACTTAATTTATTTTCTCTTCTTTTTTAGGTACGTAATTAATAATTTTTTATTTCAGCAAAAAACTACTGAAGAGGATCACAAAAGTGATCGAAACCGGTCTAGTAAGAAAAACGAAGAAGAGAAGAAAAAACAATTTTTTGTGGGAAAGGGATACAAAAATATTATTATTGTATTACTGACAGCGCTAATGATGTTTATAAAGCTGCGCAATTGGGATTCCCCCAAAAATGGGGCTGAAGAATCATTAGAAATACTTTTAAACCTATTTATAACTCCGAATTAATGATTCCTGAAGATATAATCAAAAAAATTAACTTTCAAAGTATGAAAAATAGTCGGAGTTTGCTGGATTCATAAAAATTATTTATTAATCTTTCGGTCATTTATTTTGCATACTTCGAGTCCGTAAACGTGCCTGCAGTTGATCCAGAACCTGGTTAAATCAAATTCTACGAAACCATCTTTTTCTCGAAAGAATTGTATTTTGCAAAAATTAAGCAATATTTTGCAATTTTTCAAAAACGCTCCTATTCCACTTGCCAAAAACTATAATTTCGTCAAATTTGGCAAAAAAAAAATAACATTTTTCTCCCGTTAAGATATAAGTAATTGAAAAAATCACGATTTTCGTCGGTTTTCTTGCGATAACTAATTTGTTTATGTACTAATTTGCATAAAGTTGGATGTCATTTTGTTGATATTAAATAGTTCTAGAACTTTTGTAGGAAACTTTTTTTTATATATGAAATTTATTTTTTTTTTTGGGGAACTTTTTTGGCCGCCAATGATTCAGCTGTTTAAAAATAGTTCATCGAATTCTACGGAGTTTTCCTATCTTTTCCATATTTTCTCTTCCAGGTACTAATTTTGGCACGTAAAAATTTAATTTGCTTGGACTATTTAGATATTTTAGATTATTAAACGTCCATACGAACAATTCATCCAGAGATACTCCAGAGACACTGTATGTAATATTTTACCATATGTTCATAGCGATATAAATCCTGTACCCATTGTATATATATTTTAAATTTATCTTAAAATAGGTTATTTTTATTAAATATGTGTCAAATAATATTTTTTTATTTAATCGCACCATATACTAGTACATATAACTAAGTGTACATAGTAGTTAAATGATTAAATTAATGTTAGATTTACATTGTTTAAGGATCATTAATAACAATATACCATTGCATATAACAAAAAAAACATGGTGTTAACACACATGTTTACATGACAGATAAACACAACATGTTCATCACTTGTTCCCCATACTAGCCGTCACCTAAAATAAAAATATTAAAAAAACATACAGCTTATTAAATACGTATACGTAAAAAACGTATAATAAATACAGTGTGTGCCACAAAGTTTACACCGTATAAAGTGCCTATTTTCTAAATAGGCGAAGTAGGCTGTAGCCTAGGGTGGCATTTTTATTTTTATTTTTATTTGAATTCGTAAACATATAAATTTATTTAAAATATTGCAGGCCTACTTAAAAACATAACTAGAATTCTAAGATATAAAAACGCCGTGAGCAGCGGGGCCCCATCACGGAAGTCGAATTTTTCCCTTAAGTTCGGTATCTTCAAGATATCTAAATGTGATTGAAAGGCTACAAGCGAATTGTCATTTTGGTGGTTTCAAAACTGATGATGAGTGTTCGACTGATCCAGGAATTTAATAAGACTTGAATCTACTGTTTTCTTTTTTTCGAAAACTTCGCAGTCACAAACGTTTTTATGAACATATTCAAAATTCGAAAATAATTTCCGATCGACTGAGTACCCGAAAGCATATACCTATCTCTAAAAAAGCTTTTCAGGTATTTAATTTTTTTTTAACTATGACGCACCCGGAAATTAATTCTGAAAAAATGATATGTTGCATGGATCATAGTAAGAAAGTTGCAAAAAAAAATTTGATAATTATACCGTAGCTACAAGTTCATAAAAAAAATACTTTTAAAAAAAGTTAAACATTTATTTGGGGGGGATAGGAGGTTATATTTTTTTGAAGCTGAAAATTTTTTCTGAGACATACGCCATAGAGGTATCTGAAACGTATAAAAACTTCAACCAAATCCGTCAAGCCATTCAAGAGATTTTTCGACTTTTAAAAAATAATTTCTTACCCACAAGGTTTTTAATGACTGAAATTCAGTAAATTTCAATTTTATGTCGATATCAGCTAGAGCCAAAAAATTAACACAATTCAAATTCAATAGAAACACATACGTACAAGGGCATTCCTACCCATGCTTGCCTGCCAATACCCTTTGTGTTTTTCTTTTTTTTTCAAATATTAAAAAAAGGACTTAAAGATATTTTTTCTTTCCAAAAAATCCAAAATTCCTACTTAATAATAAACAGTGACTTTAATAACATTTTTAAATTACTTAATATGTATGTATTTCATATGTTAAAAAATTATATTCACTTTTTTTTAAATTTTTTAAAATTACTATTCGCGTACTTGTATTTAGAATAAAAGTAATGCATTTAAAACACATTTAACAATAGCATTCAATTCCGATGTAAAAATGGGAGAAGTGGGGGGAAAAGTACAGTGGAATCCCTAAAAGGTACTAGCTGGATACTAACTGAATACACGTACAAAATTTCAGCCCTCTAGGTTTCCTTAGAGAGTCTCTAGAGGTGTTAGAAAACAAGCAAAAAAAATTAAGGAAATATTGGCGTAAAAATCGTGGGGGTAAGGGTTAAAAGTTGAAGCCTCCAAAAAGCAGTGGCTGGCTATTAACTTAACCTGTACACAAAATTTCAGCCCTCTAGGTTTATTGGGAGAGATTTTAATCCGAGAGAAACTGTTAAAAAACAAGAAAAATCATGTTCTTTTTGGTATAAAAATGGTGGGAGTAAGGGTTAAAAGTTGAGACCCCCAAAAGGTAACCCCTTGATACTAACTAAATCCGAATACAAAATTGCAGCTCTCTAGGTTTATTTGGGTGACCTGTGCGAGTGGTACAAACTTCGAAAACGTCTGAAAAGCTAAAATTTACGAAAAAAGTATGAAAAGCTAAAAAATGGTGGGGGTGGGGGTAAAATATTAAGACCTCCAAAAAGCACAACCTAAGCACGAACTTTATCAACACACCGAATTTGAACCCTCTACGTTAATTCTGGGGGGTTGTGGGCGTGTTTGATACAGCCAAAATACTTTTTTCCCCCTCTGCTCCCACCAAATCATCCTAGGAAGCTTAATTTTGGATATGTTGTAGATAATTAACCGAAACATTATTTCCAACCGGTCTGGAAAAGTTTTATTATTTTGTTGCCCCCCACCACCCTCTTAAAGGTGTGGTCGGATCCAAAATTTGCCCAAAATTTGACCCCACTTTAATAGTATGAGGGGCCTCGAAAATGAGCCCCACTTACTCAATTTCAGCTCTTAACTTCCATAGGGAGGTCCTACGCATGTCAAAAGGTAGCGGGAATATATATATATATATATATATATATATATATATATATATATATATATATATATATATATATATATATATATATTCCCGCTATATATATATATATATATGTATATGTATATATATATATATAATATATATATATATATATATATATATATATATATATATATATATATATATATATATATATATATATATATTCCCGCTATA
The DNA here is from genome assembly GCA_035578155.1 of Brachynemurus nebulosus. NCBI lineage: Eukaryota > Metazoa > Arthropoda > Insecta > Neuroptera > Myrmeleontidae > Brachynemurus > Brachynemurus nebulosus. Next base: position 1,150,908 of record JAPWDM010000033.1, on the reverse strand, counting down.
TATATATATATACATATATATATATCAGACATTTTTTTCTACAGAATCGTGTTCTACGGGTTCCAAAACGGCTAGCGCCCATGCTCTCGCCTCTCGCCGTTCTTATCGTATAGGCAGTATAAGTCTAATTTTTGCAAGGAAAAATTCGGCTAAAAAAACTGATACCATTAGAAAGAGGAGATTATCACGATCAATTTTCATATATGAAACACCACAAGATAATAATTGCAATAAAACAAGGGTATTGAAAAAATTGTTAATAATTACTTTAAAGCCCGTAGCTATTTTTAACCAGTAAATTCATTAATGATTTTGTTTTAGGTACTGTGCTAAAAGTTGTTATTAAAAATTGGTAAATTATCAAACATTTAAACACAGTATGCGACTGTACTACTAATCTACTATACTCTATTCGACTTCTTTCCTTATCTAACTGAAGGGGGGGTGTAGGGAGGCGGCAGACTTCGTGCAGCCTAGGGGCAGCAAGAAGGTAAAATCGGCCCTGACCGTATACGAAAGTGAAAGAAATTGTTAAGAAATTGAAATATGTAAGAGTATGGAAAATATAAATGAAAAGCTGGCATTTTAATGTAAATTCTTAAAAAGAAGGACGTATGAACACCGAAAAATATAGATCAGTTCGTATTTACATGGCATAACAATAGATTTTGTTTAAAGAATAAAAGAAGTGAAAATTTTCCAGCCCAGTTTCATTTTAAGGTATACGCAATTTGATAAACAGTAAAAACCCTATAGAAATGAATATGAATAACCTATTTTTAACAGTTTTGGTAGGATGTCCACCATTTAAATACGTATGTATTCATGATATAACTAATCAGGTAATCAGATGTCTCAGGTTTGCTAACTTTTTAATTTTCAATGACCGGACATCAAAATTTGTTGTGAAGATGGAGCTGTGGTGATGAAAACTTTTTTCCACGTATCCCATATGAAATACCATTAGAGACGACTCTTAAATTGAAACTGAAATTCCTTTACTATTTTTTTTAATTTTTAAGTAGCGTTTTCGAATTTCTAAACTTCAAAGTGGCGTTCATTTTGTCTCCTTCTTTCTTTAGAAAAGAAATCACAAAAAGTTATCTCTGATAGTTAAAATCTTAGTGCCTATTACTAGTTTTGTTTTTAAAAATCTACTGATATATTCGTCGATGATACTACTTTTGCTTAAAGCAATAAATATAGGTCGGCTTAATCTAATTACATTGTTTCTTATAGAAAATCGAAATCAGTCGAAAATATTGAATAAACAGTATTCAGAAAAATCAAATAAATTTTTAATGCAATTCAAATAAATTTTTAATGCAATTCCCAACTACCGCGAAATAGTTAACACTGATGAGTAAAATAGAAGAAAATTTTAATTCTGAGGGCAGTTTCCTACAATATTAAATCAGACATTGCAGATTACAGAGTCTTTAAATAGAGGAGAATGTTTATTGACATATAGTAACAATTGAAAGTAACGAAACAATTGCAATTCTAGACAGAAAAAAGTAAAATAATTTTAAATTTACAATATTAAATCAAACATGGCAGATTACAAAGTCTTTAAATAAAGGAGAATGTTTATTTAATAACAATTGGAAGTAACGAAACAATTGCAATTCTAGACAGAAAATAGTAAAATACTTTTAGTACTTTTCTAGGAAAAATTCTTTTTTTTTTATTTTCTAAAAATGTTTTCATTCGATCTTTATTGCTATTTAATAATATCACATTGCTATTTATCAAATATTACGACTTTTATGGTACACACTGTAAACTTTGTATTAACTATTACTATCCTATTGTAATGAATATTAAATTATTTCCGGGCGGACGAATTAACACGGACCTTGATTATGGAACATAAGGGATGATCATTTATCCCGTAACAATGACAAGTACATATACAAGTATGCTATAGTTACATAAGTAAGTGTATTATTGAATAGTTAGTTCATTATTTACATACAGTTAGTACGTTACATTCAGGGGTAACTTATTAATGAAGGGTGAATGAATACTGACTGTAGTAAATGGGTGCTGTAATATAAAAAAATTGTAAGTAAATAAAGTTCGATTTATTTTTGTTATTATTTGTTGTAAGAAAATAAAACCGCAGATGAAAAATATTGCACTTTATATGTTTTTCTCCCTTTACATATTTGGAATTTTTACGAGTATTAATGTCTAACGACAGTTGAAGTATGAATACTTCAGTAAATTTTAATGTAGCGTATCAAATTCTAAATCGTTCGTATTCCTCTAATATCCTAAATCAAAACTAATTAAAGTGATGGTATAATGTTAAAAAAAATAAAATTACATTGTACGGTTAGATACAAAACTTTAGTAAATATATATATAATTATTCATATAAAAAATGTATCGCTATTTTAAGATTTCATAGTATTTTGTTTATCTTTTTTCGTTCACATCCCACTCAAAAATTATGTGATGTTTCACGACAATTTGTAAAATATTTTTTTATTTCCAATAATAAATATGTTGAAGATATTTAATTTTTGATGTTTCCTGCGCCGACACCAATTCACCAATATAAATATCAATTGTGGCAGTAAAAACTTAATGATAGTGGTCGACAATAAAACATTTTTTAGACACCTTAGATTGCAACTTATTTTTTAGGGCTTTAGAGGTAAAGGAAATTGTTCTCAGTAATTGGAGTTTTGTATCAAGGTATGTTTCGAGATTAGAAAACACTAAAATCCAAATTTTAATGGAAATACTAGAAAATGCATAAAATTTTTGTTTTTTGTAACTTCAGAAATAATTTCACGTATACTATCGTATGAGATATCGCCAAAAAAGATTTGAAAGCTAATCCCTGAAGTAACACATTTGTAAGTAACATTGTCAAGTTTTTTTTTATAATAAACCATAAAAAATGTATTTAAAAATCTTATATTTTATGCCGAATGTTGCAGAAAATTCTAGCAATTGAGGAATCCTGACTTGGCGTGTCCCACAGTCACTTAACAAGTTTTTGTTTTGTTTTAAAATTTGCTACAAATCTAGCAAAAATTAAATTTTTTTTGACGTCGTAGTTTATTGTTATGATTCCAATAAGTGCTCTACGTTATATGAAACGTTTTAGAAGTTTTGTCAATTCAATTTCCATATTTGTACATCTTGCATAAAAAAAAACCTATATTCAATAAAATCGTTAAAAACTACATGTTTTTTCTAAAATGAAAAATATCAAAAAAATGTTGCTAGTTCGTTTAACTATGTATTACGAGATCATTGCAAGCTTACTTTAAAAATTTTTTATGGAAAATCTTGGTAATACGATACAGTCACACGAAAAGCAATCACACTCAGCACAATTTCAAGTTCAGTACACATATAATGCTCATTAAATATGTATAACTTAGGTACATATATTTCTATCATTGTCTAATCTATTTAGTTCATTATAAGTAGTTGTTTGTCACAATAAGTGGTTCTGAAGTTGGACTGTCGTATGTAAGGTTTTCATAAGGTTTGTTTTTTAATGGATGTTATAGTTTTCGTTATCGAAAGTTATCGATACCGAAAATAACGATATTTTGAAAATGAATGGAAACCTAATAAAAACCTTACATACGATAGTCCAACTTCAGAACCACTTATTGTGACATTATTACCCACTGTCAGTGTGTTAATATTAAAAATGAGTGTATGTTAACTAATATGTAATTTAAGAGGGTGACTTACCCCCTCTCCAATGTTGCTCAAACTGAATTTTGAAATCGAAAATTTCATTTCTACGTCATTCTAAATGTCTTAAACTATTTTCCATGAAGAAAAACTTCTTAAACTACCCAAGTATTACGACTATTCGACACAGTCACCCCCTAGTTAACTACCCCTAGACTTAATATTAGGACATAGAACAAAAACAGGTCAATTAGATTTTTTGACGTAGATTTCAAATCTGTAAACAAAATTTTTATATTGTTTAATTTTCACCCCCTTTTGCAAAATTAACCCCTAAATTTTAACCCCCAGCCACCCCTGTTGACACAATTTGATAGCTCTTTAAAAAAGAGTAATATCGCCAATTTAAACTTTTGCTCTATCTCTTACCGTTTTCGAGATATTTAAAAAATTAAATTTTTACCCAAATTTTTGGAGGGCGATTTCACCCCTTCAAACCGTTTTTCCGCCGATAAAGAAAAATACGTGTCGCTTATTTTTTAGTGTTCTACAATATATCTAAGTTTCATCAAAATCGACAGGTCCGGCCTCGGGACGTTTACTTGTGAGTAAAACCTTTTCATAAAAGAAAAAAACTTCTAAAATCTTTGAAGTTCCTTTAATATTTTTTTACAGTCTAAAGTGATAACTTTTACTAATAAGAAAAATACTAGCTGACCTGAGCGAATAATTCGGACAGTATTAAATGGACTATGATTAAGCAGATTGTTTATAGATGGTGCCTTCGCCATTCTTTACACAATATAAACAACTCAACCAACAGCTATCGTGCATGCTAGTCAAACAGACTGTCCATAGATGGCGCCTCCTACATTCTATAAACAATATAAACATCTTTAATCATCATCTGTCGTGCATGTTAATTAAACAAATTATCAGCAGATGGCGCCTTTTACATTTCGTATGCATATACGTACAGTCTTTACGATTTTTAGAATAAAGTTTCTTAATGAAAACATTAAATTTAAACTATTACGTTTATTTTTCGTCATTAGCGGAGAACCTAGTCTTCAAATTGACGTCTCAGTCATTAATTTTGACAATGTATTAAGGCAGATATAGCGTGCCGACCAAATAACACCTTCCGAAAATGATACAGATCTACTTCAATTTTCAAGCATTCATCTGTGTTAACATATATGTGTTTAATAATCTAAAGCAGCGGTTTCCAAACTGAGGGGCGCCACCCCAAGAAGAGGGGTGCAGGTTAATTGCAAAAATCATGGTTTTAAGAATAAGCGCTCAAACATAATTACCAAATAATGGACATTTTATATTAAGGAATTACATGGATCTTTTTTAGCAAAAAAAAAAATATTTTTTCGATTTTTTTTACAATATAAGAAAATATAATTTATTTCAACTTTTGGCATATATTATTTTGAGACACTATAAAAAATTTTTTATGAAAAAAATAAAATAGTTAGGCCACTGGCAGCTAGTTTTCGAAAAACCGCTGATTTTTCGCCGTAGACTGAGTAACTCGTGAAATTCTTACCTAAAATAAAAAACAAAATTTTGTCTATTAGTAGATGCTTATGGCTTGTACTTGAACGAAAAATTACTATTTCCGTTTATTACATCTCATTTTACAAGTAGAAAATAAACGTAATACACGAAAATTTTTATCAAAAATCAAAATTTTTTGTTTTGTCAAAAGTTGAAATTTCATTTTTTTAAAAATGATTAACACTGATATTTCTGCTCGCTACTCTACGTAATATTTTAACAATAACAATTATCAAGCGGTCAGAGTCATGTTAGCAGCTATAATTATCGAATACGTGTCTGATCAACGGTTTCCTCTCAAGTGTCATATAGGTCTGGCGTCCGCCAAAAAGATAAGTTTTTTCAGTAAAAAAATAATTTCCGAATTGTTTATAAATTTTTTCAAGAGGGGGGCGGCAGAGAAAAGTTTTTTTTATGAGGTAGGGGGGCATTAGTGCACAAAGTTTAGAAACCGCTGATCTAAAGTAACAACTAAACTTTGACTTTCTACTTTTTTCACATTTGGACGTTAAAACTGACTGCTTCTACAATAATATTTCTATTATTAAACAGAAGGAGTCATAATGTCTAATACTCACCTCATATTTGGGAGTAAATTTTCTAATCATCTATACATATTTTATGTACACAGTAACATATATTTGTCCAATACTTACCTACATACATATGTATTCAAATAATATTTACACAAAAGATATATCTCGTATGAAAGTATAAGTAAATTGTTAAAAACTTAAGTGAATTCAAGTGAAGTAAAATGCTTGTGTACATAAAGCCATATGTGATGTTTGTAGGGTTACAATATAAATGTTTAGACATAATTCACCAAGGGGCTTTTTTCCGTATACTCTTAAATAACATTGTTGTTGTATTTTCATCACCAGCTTACAGCTACTAGAGAAAGCTACCCAATACAAGGTACGTATATAGTTTCGACGTGCCTTAGGGTCTCTTTAACTCGCCGAGATCAATAAGAATTCTTATTAACGCCATACATAAATAAAATAAAATTATTTTCAATATTTACAAAAACTAGAGCTCAAGTGTCAAACGGTATTCAGTATTAATAATCACACCTATGGCTTATTTAACTTTATATGATGTCTACAATATGATGGGTAAAGAGATCACAATAGTTTATTCGTTTAAATTAAATTCTACCACGTATTAGTCACATTTTAAACAAACAGTTGACAATTTTTTGTTCAATATTACCAAAGAGCAGCTTACCAAGCAACACAACCCAACTGATACTCACCGATTTGAATGAAACTTAACACTAAACAGCGAAAAATATTAAATGCGTGTTTTTTGCTTCGACTAAATACGCTTTTTAGAGGTAAAAAGCACAGCACCCCTCAACCCCTGGAGATGGAAACAGTTATAGCTAATTATTTCTGAAACGATACATTTTCTGACAAAAGTGATTAGGACCAAAGTTGTAGAGTTCAAAGTGACGCACCCTTGCTGGCGAGCTTGAGATCGATCTTCAGGTCGATTTTCAAAATCAATTAAATTTGGAAATAATTAGCCGTTGCCGGACTTTGACCACATCCAGTATCTATAATCAGTAATTTTATGCGTTGACTCAGTCTGTCTGTACTAACAAGTTTCGATTAGGTAACCCTAGTGCACTGTATTACTTGATTACCATACTTTACTTTTTTCCCAAAATTTTCTTGTATCTCATGAACTTTGACGATCAGCTCTAATTTTAAAAGAAATTTCGTACAACCGAATTGAAAACATCACTTTGCAATATAGTCTTCATTATATTTAATGCACCGTATGCTTTAAGAGTATACTGTTCACAAAACCTATATCAGATTTCGGAAATTATTTGTACGACACGGTCCAGAACAAATTCTCGCCTCCCGTTTTTTATTTGAATACGGAGATAATTACCGTATTAAACTTATTAAATATTATTACTAAATATTATTCCCCGTCATTTTTGTTACCACATAAATATTTTCGTTTTTAAAATATCAATTTTTTAAATCATTTTGAGGCCTGTGAGTCTTTTACGAGCAGGGTAGAATTTCGGAACACCTTTTTCCAATTATTCCCCAAAATTTTTTCTAAAAAATGAAGTGACAAGCAAAAAACAAAAAAGCGAAATGTATTAAGGAGTAAAACAAAGCAATCGTTTCGGATTACCATTTCTCTTATACTCTTGAAAATGGCGCAGACGAGCAAAAAAAAAGAAACCTATGTTTTGGCTTACCATACACCTCTGTTCGCAACCCTACAGCCCCTAAACCATTGATCGAACAATACAAATCCCTTAGACGTGCTGGACCGTGCCAGTCGCTGAAAAAACTAAAAATTCATGGGAGGCGTCGGAACGCCGTTCCGTTGCGTTCCGGCCAAAATTGAGCCTTACTTACGAGAAACAGTTAAACAATAACTGAGAAATAGTTAACCAATAGTTATCTCCATAAAGCTAGCCGTCTCCAAACCAGAAATTTTAAAAATCCCAAAAAACAACTAGATGGAAAAAAAGGTCTATTTTATGTGCATTTAGGTTTCCCAGTAAAAAAGTAGGTGTACTAACAGTTTTTGAGAAAACATGAAAAGCAAAAAAGACGGCTAAGTTTACATAAACCTAACCATCCCATAGGTAAAAAAAAAGTGTTTTTGGTAATTTAAAGTAAGTATGGAGAATTAGGTGTAAATTAAGTGTTTTTCAAACATCGTGACAAAAATCTACCAGAACAAAAATTTTAAGAAAAATCTGATAAAATATTTTAAATCATGGGAGCTTCCATTTGTTGTTGGATTTTATATATTTTAATATGTAAGTAAGTAGTAAAATGTCAAACGTCTCTCTGACGTTCCCAGCGTTTCCACTAGAAACATTTTAGTGTGAATAACGTTAAGATTGTTATACACAGCGCTCCCCCCGTTTGGTGGACCTAATATATTTATTATGTAATTAAACAGAAAATTTAATCTCAAACATCCTTATAGCTCCCCAGCGCTTCCACAAGTCTACGAAAATAATTATATGAGTGTGATAAGTGGCTTCTTCAGTTTTACAATATCAGCTTTTAGTTTGTACATATGTAGGAGTAGATATGATTTGTAAATCTTTAACTGAAATTTGCTACTATTTTATTAAATAAGTAACTCTAAACAAAATTCTGAAAAAGGGGTCTCCGTTGTTTGTTAGACTTTATACTCTTTTTTTCTAAAATTTAAAAGAATGTCTTTGCTATTAATCGTCATACAGGTCATATTCGAATTTAATCTTAAACATTTACTTGTCTGATGACTAAAATGATTGATTTGGATTTTTAACCAGAGAAAAATAATTTTTAGATACCAGTCAAAAAGAAGAAAAGAGATCAAGTAAATTCAAAACAGCTTCGCAGATGGTTATATATAATTATGTTAGTCTAAAAGAATGAAAATGCTCACTGAGTGAAAAAACCCACCACAACATATTGTGGTCTCTTAAAATTATCCAAAAAGCTAGATGCGTATTATGGCACTTATAAAAACAGCTACAACATAGTCGGATTAGCTCATATAAGTTATAACGCAAAAATTCGCGTTGTGGTTTTTATGTCTGCCACTACACGACGTGACATGACGATATGAAAAAATACAGTCTTTTCTTGAAAAAGTTAATTTTTAGATCGATAACATTTTTACCATTCCTACAATGGTAGGGGAGAGTTGCCTATAACGTACCACTTTTAATATTTTGTTTTTTTGTTAATTAACGATTCATGATACAGAAACAGAAAAGATGGTATCAAATAAAGCAGTTTCTTCGTACTTTATTACAATTTTTTAGTCTCCAATAACGATGAGTTACTCAGAATAAAATTCTTTTTCGAAACCCTTACAAACGGTACGAATTAGAAGACTGATATCCTAAATCGTACCACCAGTTTCCAAAATCGTACCAGGTAACCAAATTTGATCAAGAACACAGATTTTGTACTTAAAACCCATGAACCATTTTTGAAATTTACTAACGAAATGACAACTGAAAAAAATTACTACATTTGCATAAAACAGAAAGCGAAAAGAAATGAAGTATTTTATGGTTTACAAATTAATATTTTATTTTATATATATTTATTGGCACATGATTTTTAAAGACATAATCGAAAAAATAAAATATGAAAAATAATCGAAGTTTGCTAGATTCATAAAAATCATTAATCTTTCGGCCATTTATTTTTCATACTTTGAATAACTTAATAATGCGTGCACTTATTGCATACGTTACTACAAATCCTTAAGAAAATTTTAAGCCCGTAAACGTGCCTGCAGGTGGTCCAGAACCTGGTTAAATCGAATTCTGCAAAAACGATTTTCGAAAAAATTGATTTTTGCAAAAATTACCAAATGTTTTGCAATTTTTCAAAAACGTTCCTATTCTACTTACCAAGGACTATACTTTCGCAAGTTTCATAAAAAAAAAGATTTTTCTCCCTTTAAGTTATAAGCAATTTAAAAAATTGCGATTTGTTGCGGTTTTTTTGCGATAACTAATTTGTTTATGTATTAATTTGCATGAAATTGGTCTCATGCTGTTGATATTAAATAGTTCTACAACTTTTGTACGAAACTTTTTTTTGTACGAAATTCAGTCTTTTTAAAAAATGCAAAAAATTGTTTTTGGCCTTTTTTGGTCGCCATTTTGAGGAACTTCCCCAATGATTCAGCTGTTTAAAAATAGTTTATCGAATTCTACGTGTTTGTTCCTATCTTTTCCATATTTTCCCTTCCAGGTACTCATTTTGGCAAAAAACAAGGTTTTAATCAGTAATTGGCTTGGACTATATATAAACTTAACTCTGATGGAAGCTTTGGGCACGTTATAAAACGTTAGATATTTTTCTGACTATATCCTAAATTATACAAAATCAAACAAAAAACGAAAGCGCTGTATAGGAAACATAGTTACTTTTCAAAATTTTTGTTATACTTATCCATTTGATCAAATAGTTGCAAACTCCAGTTAAATGTTTACAGTTTATATCTATACATGTGCAAAGTAGAAACTGATATTATAAAACCAAATTTATAAATACTTACCACATTCATATAACCGTTATCATAGAATTGGGTTTTTGAATAAAAAATAAATATCAGTTTTCTTATTTTATTTCAATTCTACATCATAAATAATATTGATAATCGATACGAAAATTTTTTTAAAAATGATATATAATAAATAATAAATTAATTAAAACTTGAAAAATTTTTAAAAATATTATTTGGTTAAAAACAGCACTACAAAAGATCGCGATGTCTGTGACGTCATAAAGGTAATATGTCAAAAATGTCAAAATTATTAAAATTTAGTAGGAAAAATTATTGATGGTTGTTTCATTGATTTCGGCGTTCAAAATCTTGAGGGACATTTTTTCCGGATTTATTTTTGTATTGCTATCACAAAGTAGTACAAAACAAGCTCGATATTTCTTTAGTTTCGATATTTCGACAGTGAAGTTTATAGCAAGCAATAATTTGGATACAAACAAGAATTTCAGAACAACAATAATTTCATAGTACCAATAATTTCATAGCAACAATAATAGTAGGAGAGCTGCTGGGCGATTTGCAATAGTCATTTCAACACGCGTTAAATTGAGAGGATAGGATCTTGGATACTACTTACTCTACATAAAAATTCAGTTCTGGCAAGCCTATTCGGCCCGGTTGAGTCGAATAGGCTTGCCAGAACTGAATTTCTGTGTAGAGTAAGTATCCAAGACTTTATCTTCCTAATTTCCCATGTAGGAATAGCCAGACATGGAAAACAAGCCAGCAGCTGGCCGATCTTTGGCTTTCCACAAATGGCCAATAGTAGTTCCCTCAAATCGGCCAATGTTTGGTAAATCATCGGAAAGAAAATATTATCTTAAAACTAAAAATTTTTCATTAGCCAATAAACGGCCAATAAATGGCAATCTCCAAAGCTGATAAATGGCCAGCTTACGTACCCTTGAATGGGTAAATAATGGCGCCATTCATCAGCCAATGAACGACCAATAAACGGCAACCTCCAAAGCTAATAAATGGCCAGCTTAAGTACCCTTAATGGGCAAATAGTGGCGCCATTTATCAGCTTTGGAGATTACCGTTTATTGGCCATTCATTGGCTAATGAGTGGCGTCAATATTTACCCATTCAAGGGTACGTAAGCTAGCCATTTATCAGTTTTGGAGATTGCAATTTATTGGCCGTTTATTGGCAAATGAAAAATTTTTAGTTTTAAGATAATATTTTCTTCCCGATGATTTACCAAACATTGGCCGATTTGAGGGAACTACTATTGGCCATTTGTGGAAAGCCTATCATCTTTGAAGATTGCCATTTATTGGCCGTTTATTGGCTGATAAACAATGTTTAGTTTTCAGATAAAATTTTCTTCCCGATGATTTACCAGACATTGGCCGATTTGAAGGAACTACTATTAGCCATATTAATTTTTAGTCTAGGATATAATTTTCCGCGTTGTCAGTGTAAATTAAAAATTAAATTAAAAAAAAATAAATAAAAATTAAATTTTTTAAGAATTGACCCAATAGAAAAGAAAGTAAAGAAGTTCCTCAAACAAAAATTTCATAATTAACCAACTTTAATTTCCTACAATAATTGATCATCATTTTAAATTTAAAATGCAAAGTGAAATCATTTTTAAAAATGCGGGATGCATTTTCTTAAGGTGTTAAATCTTTTTGTTTAAAACTTTGTTTAATATTTACTTGCATATTGTAAATTATGTATTAAAAGAAATTTGGATCAATACTTTTATAACTGATTTTTTTGTTAATTTCCGTGTAACTAAACATTTTAATAATTTTTACTAAAATTGATGTAACTTCTTAATTGGTTGTAATAAAACCGGAGAAAAAGAAAAATAACTTTATTTTTACATGTTGCGTTTTTATTTACTATGTATAAAAGTATTAATTTTACAGATTTAAAAAAGAGCATAATTATATAATTTGAATATTGCGCGTTAAACATGCGTCGAAGCTGATATAATGACTTGCGCAACACGAATATTTAGTGTTTACGTGGTTACTTTCAAAATTATTATCATTATTATGTAGTGAGGTCACAGTGTGAGCGGGACGTTGCTATATTAAGTCTAAACTGTTCAGTGTTCATTTTAAAAGAATTAAACATGTTGCTGTAATCATTCTTCGAATTGAAATTTCTTTAAAACTGTAAGTATTGAAAATAAATATGTATTTTATTATAGTTTTAACGACTTCTTTTCTTTTCTTTTTTTTTATTCGCATGCCTTTAACCTGTAAATTTTGCTATAAAATGTTATTTTATTTACTAAAACGTTACGTTACTTATTAACAAAAATCATAATACAAAAATAAAAAAAAAAGTTTAAATATCTTAAATTAGGTATATAAATTTCATAATTACTCGCTCTAATACGTATATACTCGTCAAAGCAAAACAGTTACTTTTTTGTCTAGCTTTGTATCCTTTGGATTTACGTAGGCGTTTTAACTTCAAAAACCTAAAAATGCCTTTTTGTAACAAAATAAACACCAATTGTAATAACAAAATAACAACTTGTAAAAATTTTTAGCTGTCCTGTCGTTTGTTAAAAATTACTGAGATTCTAAACAATCACCAACTAACGGTTATTTTGTTTGTCATCTAGATTTTAAATTTAAATAAACTCCAATGTTATATGGTCGTTTTTAGAAACAATATCCCGTAAATTGACTTTTTAATAAAGTTTACTATATACTGTAATTAAAAATTATTAATTAGATGTAAAATTTGAAGGACTGTTTAACAACGTTTTTCAAGTATATTTGAACAGTTTGAACTGACGAATTGAAAGATACTATTTATATAGACGTATGACGCAGTAGGTACTGGGAATATTTTTTAAAGCGGCTATGTGCATAATAAAATACCTAAACACTTTATTTGGGAAGTTTCTTTAGTTTCTTATGAACAGAAGTAAGAAAAAAACTAATTTTTAATTTATAGTAATTTTGTTGATAATTAAGCAAATATAAGTAAATATTGTTGATAATTAAATAAATTAATGTTGTTGATAATTAAATATTAATATGAAAATCTTTGTACCTAATCACAAAAGTAATTACACTCAATTGAAATAGTTTCAAAAATTTTAATCGAACACAATTTTTTTTAGTTAAGGATTGTTTTTGAATTTCCTTTTACAAATTCACAATATCTGATTAATTTTCAATTTTATTGTTAATGTAATATTTATACAGATTTAATATGCAAAAGATAGAATGCTATTAATGTAAACATCATAAAATTGGTTTTTATAGATATTATTTTTCAATTTTAGATGTCAAAAGGAACTTACGCTGTTGTGGTATTTTTACCACGAAGTAAACAGTATTTAATTAAACTGGTCCCAGTAACATGGACAGATGACCACACATTAAAATGCTGCTAGTCTCCCAGCGAAGAGTACGAGTACTTGGAAGATTTATATTGCTATACATCAGTAACTACTGAAGAAATGGGATATATTAAAAAATACTGTCGGCCACTTTAGCAAAAAACATGGAAACACATTATTCAGGAACTGGGAAAGTAATTAGAGGTATAGGAAAACGAGATTTCAGCGGAACTGAAACTTTTGCATGTTTAAAAAGTGAGTACATAATTGGAAAGATGATTCCTTTGTATTATTGAATATTCTCAATTTGTATAAATTTTTAGTTGTTTCTGAAGAAAAATCTGAAGTTAAAAACTCTTTAGCTGGTCGGGACGTTGGCCTACTGACACATCTGATCAGGAAGGGAGGAGAAAATCAAGATACCAGCAATCAAACATCGATTTTCAGTAACCACATCGACTATCAGCAATCCATTGATGAAAAAAATTATATTACCGTAAAATGGAGTGAACCGGGACATTTTTGACATTTGATTTTCGTACATTTTCTTACCTAAATCGCCTATTTCCAAAAGTTACTAAGTATTCAAATATTTTTTTTTTTTAAATTCAAAACTCAGAAAAATTTTTCAGAAAGTAGCGAACGTGAACGGTTCATATACAGATTAGTCATTTATGAAAGATAAATTATAAATTTTTATGAAGTTCCTGATAAAAATGAGTAATTAGTAAGTTTTGAAAATTAATTGAAATTTAGTAGGTTTTGAAATAAAAACAATATTTTTATTTAGACAATTTTTATTATTGTAAAAATAAAAATTTTATTCAAAAAGATAACAAAATACAATTTGTTGATTGGCGACGTAAAGGTTACGTCCGCCTCTGCTGGTAAAATTAGAACTAGTAACAAGTAAAAATATGCGTATACGTTCAATTGGCATAGAAATATATATTATACAAATTATGTGCGCATTACTAGATTTTTTTATTACCAATTAAACGTATACGTATATTTTTACTTGATACTTGAAAATGCACGAAAAATGTACCTACACGTTATCAGCACCTTTATTTTATTTGATTTTATTCATTTTTTCTCTATTTACCTCGCTATTCGTTGTCACTCCATTTTACGGTACATGAGTATAATAAAAACTAAAAATCTTTTAATTTTAATCTTACTGCAATATTATTTTTTATTGTACTGAGTTTAAAAAATAAAAATTAAATTGAACAATTTTGTATTTCATTTTTTTGAGATTGAGATTTTTTAGCCATTAATGGGCCTGGGTTTCTTAATTTTTTAGCCATTGTTGGGCCTAAGTTTTTTAATTTTTTAGCCATTAATGGGCCTAAGTTTTTTAATTTTTTAACCATTAATGGCCCTGAGCATTTTAATTTATTAGCCGTTAATGGGCCAGGATTTTTTAATTTTTTAGCCATTAATGGGCCTCAGATTTTTAATTCATTAACCAATAATGGGCCTGATATTTTTAATTTATTAGCCATTAATGGGCCTGAAGTATTTTTTTTTTCCAGCCATTAATGACCTGATTACAAATACGATAATCGACCAATTATCGTGCCAGTTACAGGTCCGATGTTATCATCCAGTAGACATCCATTAATTGACCGTTAATGGCGCCAATCACTGGCCATTAATTCAGATGTATGGCCCAGTAATATACCAGTAACGGCCCAGTTTCCAAACCCTGTTCGGGTTAAAGCGTGTTGAAATGACCATTACAAATCAGCCAGTAACTCTTGGTCTATAATCTATTTGAAAATAAAAAGACACTAATGTAGCTATATTCAGGCCATATAACCTTTATTACGTCACATAAGCGCTCGTGAACTATCGGCCCGTTATCGGTTCTAAGTTTGAAAATTTATTTTTAATTTAACTTATTAATTATTACGTTTAAAAAAAAATAAAAAGAGTTTTCGTATAAAACTTATATGTCTTTCCATTTATCACAAAAAAATTTTTTCTTCAAAAACCTAATTAGTGGGAGTGCTGCGGTATTATAAAATTGTTTGACATTTTTCTATTCATTAACATAATAAACTATATAAAGTCTATATAAATCAGTGAAAGTCCTGTACATTATTCAAACTCTAATAATTATCATAGTTCTAGTGAAAGCGCTGGGAACATTATAACGATATTATTATTCCATTGAATTATACAATAAATATATAAAGTCCAGTAGGTAGTGGAAGCGCTGCGTATAACAACCTTAAGGTTATTCACACTATAATATGTCTGGTGGGAGCGCTGAGAACGTTAAAGAGACGTTTGACGCTTTTCTACTCTGTTACATAATAAAATACAGGAAATCCAACAAACAATGGAAGCGCTGTGTATGATTTAAAATATTTTACTATATTTTTCTTAAAATTTTCTTCTGCTAAATTTTTGTCACGATGTTTGAAAAACACCTAATTTACATCTATTTCTCCATACTTTAAATTACCACAAATACTTCTTTTTACCTATGGGACGGCTAGATTTACGTAAACCTAGCTTTCCCTTTTGGTTTTCGTCCCTAATTCAACTCCTAATTTTTTTATTGGCACACCTAAATAACACCTAAAATATAATTATTAGTTTTCATCTAGTTGTTCTTGAGGATTTTTAAAATTTTTGGGACGGCAAGCTTTATGGAAGTCCAATAGCTAATAAACGATAAAAACAATAAAAAAAGAAACTGAAAAGTCAAATCAATAACCAAACATTTCAATTGAGATAATTATGAAACATTTTAGAAACACAACAAGAAGTCATTTATTTTATGACAATGAACACTGAGAATGTTCATTTTATGTTTCAATTTTCCTACCCCTCGCTCACAATAATTATCAATAACTTTATACACATACATACATATACGGCAGCTTTGCCTTCATCTATTCATTCATTGACATGAGAGTATCTAACTGTCTACCACTAGCGATCACACATATACATACATTTAAAATAGTCTACATCTGCTGAGAATTGCACAGGCACTTCACTTGTACGACTAGTCAATAGCAATTCCCTATCATATCGACGTTTTCAATAATGTTATAGATCGAATTCAATTGTCATTTAGTTTATTGAGTAGGAACGGCAAGTTATGTGTATATGATTATCATTATTATTAGTTGATGGTATCTAATGTAAAATTGAAACTCAACAAAATACCAAAATGTGATTAATAAAACCATAAAATCCTCTACTCGTATAGGGACAATAATTATTTTATTAAATCTTTTATTACCTAAAAACCATCAAATAATTTCAATGTTTATTAATTTGTGTAGCTGGATATTTGAATCTAAAATTTGCTAAGATACTTTTTAATAGCATTACTTTCGATTAAAGCCACAGAAAATATGAGATTTGTTAAACGGCTGCATTAGCCCACACCCCTAAAATAAATCATTCGAAAAATATTCTTGTGTGTACTATCAAACAAATAGTAATTCTAACTCCTCAGTTAATCTTTATTTGATTATAAATTGTTCTTATATTTTTGCTTAAATTGCATTTGAGATGTTACACTAGATATGTAATTTTGTTTTCATATTATAGATTGATTATTTATTACAAACGTACTAACGTAATCATACGTCCCGTTTCCAAGTAACATGTGTCGTTGTTCCCAATTATTAAAGCATCGGCATACCAAACTGTCCCGTCTTTTAGCTTAATAAAAATTGTAGTTTGAATGAAATTAAAAATATGTAGGGTAGGGAGGTGTAAGACTGCACACTTAATATTTAGGTGGCTATAAAAACGTAACAGAAATTGTTGTAGAAATAAACTGTATTAATTCTAATACCTTAATGATAATAATAAAGAATTTTTGTTACAAAGTCAATAATTGAACTACCAACGAAAAATTTTCGGTCTTATAAAAATAGTACACACAGAGGTCGGTAAGACTGCGCACTTATTGAGAAGCTTTAACACAAATCATATTTAAAAAATCCGGCTCCTAAATAAGAGGTGCATTTCACGCTTTACTCTCATTATTTTTCGTTATCGTAAATTTTGGTTGTAAATATCTTGCAAATGGTACATCGTAGCAAAAAAACTAACGTAAATTTCGAAAGCTTAATAAATACAAGTTGTAAGTGTTCCAAAGATATTTGATATTTCCACTGTTCAAATGTAGTTTTCGTTATTAAAAATTATAGATAACAAAATATCTAACGGTATTAACGATATCTTTATTAAAATATTGTTATTTTAATAGTAGGTACTTATATTAGAAATTCTTAATTATTCTTTGGGATAGGCGTCATTCAAAAATTACCCATTATAGATAACATTCAATATCAAAAGTAGGTTGTAACAGTCGCAACATATTGGAATTACTACATTTTACTTTACTTAAAGCTTGAAATTTCGTTATTTTTTACTATGACGTATCACTTACGAAATATTTACGATAAGAAGTTTAAGATTATGAAAAGGCCCTCGTTGAAAACAACTATTGTAAGGATGTCGTGTTTTTCAAATAAAATAGGTTTTTTAAAGTAGATTGCAACATTTTTTTCTTTCATCTTCTTCTTGCAAAAATAAAGCCTCAAACGTTAATCCCGAGCCATCCTTGTTGATGTGATTTAAGGCATCAAGGTTGATGTGACATTTTGGAATGCCAGGAAAGAAGGTTTTTTTGGAGAACTTTTTGCTCCGTAACAAATAATGCAAACAATATAAAACTTTTTAAATGACACCAATTTTAAATCGCCACTAATTTGTATATATAAAAAATTATTTATTACCCAATTTAAAAAATGTAAAAGGTATGCCGCGTTACCATAAATAATCTACCTAAGAAGCTACGATTACAATTGTAAGTCAATCGGATAAAAATTCCTGAAGCTAATTTCAAGAAAAGCGCGTGTAAAGTTTCAAAACATGGTTATCGTTTTGTGTGTTTGTACCTATCATTCACGTCATCTGTGAGTCATTCACGGAAATATAACTAACCTATAATGAAAAAAAAGTTACCGACCACGCTGAGAGATTTCAAATTTCTACACGCAGCGGAGCGGCGTTTTAATTTCATTTTTATAGGTATATACAAGTACATTTAAACTATACTTAGTTTTTAAAACTATACAGAAATTCAAGTATACTTACTTTTTTAAAATTATCGTATAAATAAATAACAAAAATATTCACATGTGCACTCATTCACCGTACGTGTTACTATAGGTGTTAATTACGTGATTATTTGATTTCTTATCCTTCTAAAACTTATTAATCTAAGATATCCGTAATAGTTATAATTGAGATTTCTTAACAAGTAGAAATATCTGTCTCTCTTTTTTGTATTCGCCGTTAACAAATTAGAGATAGCTGCATACTACATGCCACCTTGAAGTTCAATATTTTGCAGACGAGGCTTAAAAATTAAACATCGCTAAGTTAAACTTGAACATTATTTCCAGAGGTCTTTATAATAATATCCTGCACAACAGGGTGCATGGAATTATTTTAACCAGTTTCCAACATTTCTTCTAATGACTTGAATTTGAATGTTTGAGGAATGTTTTTAAGTATCGAAACATATCTCGATGTAAAATTTCATTTACTTTGAATCATTTTCCTTATTTCTTTTTCTATAATTTTAATTGCGTGTTCGTTGCAAGTGATAATATAGTAATATCAGTAGTCTTTTTAAAAATTTTTTGTGTGAATTCAAATTCACGATTGGAAAGAGAAGAGGTAATGGAACAAAAAACCTCACTAAAAAGGTCAATATTTCACAAAAAATGCTTAAAAATGAAAAATGTTAAAAGAAACCTCAATTTCATTTTCAGAGCCCTTTCTAACAATAAATTCTATACGATATAGCTACATGACGAAAATTTTGATTGTCACTTTTCAATATAGAAAAACACCTCTAAAAATTGAGAATTTTTTTTGTTGCATAGTAATTGAGATCTCTATACCTGTAACATGTATATGTAAAATTTCATGTTCAGAAATCTAAAGATGTAGAAATTATGAAAATGTGACGGACAGACAGATTTGGCAAAATTGTAAATTACAGGCAAATCTGATAAAATTATAGACTTCATATACCTACTCAAAAATTAACTAAATTATAAAATTGATAAGTAAGAAATTTGTAAAATATTCTGCAATACTTTTAATTTATTAAGCTTCCTCGTTGTTCTATATAATCTACATAAAAATTATTTAATACAAATAGTGAAATTAAAATTCAATATCTGTCAAAATTCAAAGTTACAACCGCAAACAAACAATAACAATAATAATCAAAATGTCATCATGAATGGTCATATGTACAAAAATTCTTTTCTTTATTTGAATAATATTACAATATAAAATTTGATTATCGTATAAAATACAGATTGATACGTTCCACAATGTTCATTTCAATTATACTGTTCCAGTTTGGAACAAGTTGTTAATTCGAACAATATATTTTTAAAATTTCCGCAAGTCATTATCAAAATCAATCCCGATTGAAATTTTATGATTGATTAATATAAATTATATATAGGAAATCAATAAGGTAAATTATACATACCTATTAAATTTTTCAATAACCAGATGTATAGAGATGTTTAAAATTGTAAGGTTATGATGACATTGGCACAGGGCGATATATCTATGTATGAATGTTATCTATCATTGAAAAGCGTTGTTCCGGCACGTTGAGTTGTTACATACAAAAGGGTGGGTTTTGTTTTGTCACCGTTGTGTTGTGCACATGCAATAAAATATATTTTGAAGTTGGGGTGCGTGTCTGCTGCTGTGTGTTGTGCCTCCGAACATCAAATGTTAAATACTGATTAATCTACTAAATTGAATTAAAATGACTTAGCTTATATCCTGCTACAACTCCTCTAGTTGTTATCATTTATTTATGTATTTTTATTTTAATATTTTTGATTCATTTTATATAAGTACATATTCATATGTATTTCAAGTTTAATGAAAAATTATGCCACTTGTTCTTGATACAATTAAAAGATTTATTACTCCGAATCATATTAAAATAGTAATAAAAAAAATTGTAGGTATATTGTAGTAGGTATGGTTAAATTTAAAGAATCTGAAGAAAACGTTTGGAAGAGTATACCTCCAGAGGCGTCGCAAAGGGTGGGCGAAGTGCGCAACCACCTATAGCCTCGCGCCCTTGGAGGCCTCACATATGTAAGAAAACTGGTAAAACTTAGTTAAGGTAGTTTCTTTTTTTTGCCCGTCGCCTAATTTTTAAGAAGACATTTTTGAAAAATCAAATAAGTGGAGCCATGCGAAAATTATCTTAACCACTTCGTGCTTTAGTCTTGCCACCGCGGTATACACTTTTCGACCCTAATACTTCACTCAGAGGCGTATCTAGGATAGGGCAACTAGGGCATGTGCTCCGGGCGCCTTTCAAAGGGGGGCGCGCAAAATCACCAATTATTAAATTTAAAAATCAAAATATAGTACAATAAACTAATTCATATCAAACAAGCCCATTCAGAGTTCCCACAATTCGCGAATGAGCGAGAGGGAGTGAATAGTGTGCTCAATTCAGGTGCGCTGAGAGCTACTTGAATTTATTGTGCAATATGGAGATAAAAACATATTTCAGAATTTGTGCATTTTCATTCAAATTCTGCTTACAATTGCAGTATTCATCGCAAGTTGTGAGCGATCTTCAAGTAAGCTAAAATTAATACTTTCGTATTTGAGGGCTACAGTGGATTAAGAAAGGTTATACGATCTACCTTTGCTTACAAGGAAAGGTATCCAACTGTATCTCTCAAAAATTTTTGAAACTTTGATGGATTGTAGATCTTCTTAAAACTAATCACGAATCATATTTCGTTCGTGCCCATAAGCGGTTTAAGTGTGTGAAACTCACCCCTGAAAATTTGAGTTTTTTCAATTTTCTTAAATATCTTGGAAATGGTAAGAGCTTTGATAGGGAAACTATATATTTGTAAATGGAACTTTAAGATCTTTATAGTGATACCAAAATTAAAGTTATAAAATCATTGGGGTTTCATCCCCCACCCCAACCCCTAATTTTATCAGGTATTTTTCGGTAAAAGAGGAGACTGTTATTTGTAAATAAAAGAATTTCTAATTAATATATTTTACATCACGCCAGTTTATTTCTTGTTGCACAAATACACCCTTTGCTGATATTAACTTTTTGATTTAATGATGAGCAAAAATATGGTCAAAGAATCTCGTATTTTAGTAATGAATTGTTACAAAGGTATAAGGATTTGGTAGGTGTCTGTTTGCAGCCATCTTCTTAAGGACAATGTCGATATTCATCTGGAATTATGATGGGAAATAGCAGAAAACTTTCACCAGCATATAACCGGCTACGGAATTCAAACCCTCCGTCTACCAGTTCGAAAGAGGTAGTGTCTAAGCACGCAGGGTCACTTGGCTGGTGAGTTTCTTAAGCAAAAATCTAATATCTGTACATTCATTAAAATAACCTAGAAGTAATTGTGTAGCGAAAGCGAAATTTTCTTAATTTTAAATTGCTGTGAATGAGTTATTAAAAAAAGAAAATACCCCTGTCGCAGCATCTGCATAACATAGCGAATTTCCAAATATTGGGCACTGGCGGATCTCATCTAAGAACTGTACCTATTTAAAATAGTTTAGCTTTCTAAGAGTAAAAGATTTTTTAAAATCGGCTGGGTAATTAGTTTTGATATTCTTGGGACCCAAGAACCCGAACGGACTTTGTGCAGCATAGTTGTATCCATCTAAAATAATTTAGTTCTCTAACAGTGAAAAAATTTTCAAAATCGGTCGCTTAGTTTATTTTTTACAATAATGGGATCAGTAAACCCTGGCGGAACTCATACAACATAACCTTTATTCATCCAAAATAATTTTAGTAAAAAGTTTATCCTAACAGTAGCAAACGGGTCCTAGGGATCTCATATAACTTATGGTAGTCCGTAAGGTTCTTGTGGACATCATTTAATTACTTAATGAATTCAAATACTTTAACTTACTAACGGTGAAAAAATTTTCAAAATTTTCGACATTCGCTAAAAAAATCATTGAAAAATATTTGATATGTTTCGATCAATTAATGGTCAACATCAGCAAATAAAAGTTACTCAAATCGAAGAAAAGAATGAGTTATTTGTCCGTAGAAATTAAAATACAAATTCTGAAAACGAGCAAAGAAATATTGAAAAAACTAGATCGGCAAAACATTCTGACAAATAACACTACCCAACTAATACTCGCCATTTTGAATGAAACTTAAAATACTTATTAAACAGCGAAAAATATTAAATACGTGTTTTTTATTTCGGCTAAATACGCTTTTTAGGGGTAGAAAACACCATTCAACCCCTGTAGATGAAAACAGTTATAGCTAAATATTTTTGAAACGATATATTTTCCGAAAAAAGGGCTCAATACCAAATTTGTAGAATTTAAAGTGATGCACTTGATAGTGACCTTGAAATCGATTTTCAAGGTCAGTTGAAAATGATTAGCCGTTGCCGAACTTTGATCATATCCTGTACCTATAAGCAGTAATTTCATGTATTGACTCAATCTATCTTCAAAATTGATTTGTTGCGTTATTTTTCTAAAATAAAAAAAAAAAAAAAAAACCTGACGAAATGGAAAAATAGGCGCAAATTTATAGAAAAAATTAGAAGAAAACATTTTTGTAAGTAATTTTAGAAGTAAAGTTAAGAAAAGATTTAATATCACTCCAATTGTAAGTTAAACATTAACTTTATGTTATATTAGAAATTTTCCAAATTTTTTAAAATTTTTATTGCTACTCTGTAGTTATCATATTAGGAATTCAATTGAACATATGATTAACTATTATTTTTCCGATTGCGATTGAGCAAGTATTTTTAAAAATTACTTCTTGATCACTTATTTTCTATCTTGCATGTGAAATTCGTTCGAATATACTTTGAACCATTTAGGGATGAAAAGTAAACTACTCCTTTTGAAAAATATTGAATGATTTTCAAATGACTTTGGAAATTGACCCCAAGGTCAACTTCAAAGTCATCATCAAGTGCATCACTTTGAAATCTATAACTTTGGTCCTAAGCACTTTTTTCAGAAAATATATCGTACCATTATCCACTTCTATGTTGATTCCTGGTCTCTTTTCCTGCGTTTCTAATATTTATGTCAATAAAAAAATGTGCTACCGTAGACAAGGATGAATAGGGACGCATTCAGACTTCACACCGTATTTTTTTGTATTTATTTTATGAGTACCTAATCTTTAATATATTAAAAATTTACGCGAAGATGGTCACTTTATCACAGTATCCAAAAAATTTAAAAAATATCGGTGGTTTTTGAAAAATTAACAAAAATCGTATAATTTCTTCTCTATGAAAAATTGAGGTCAAAAGAGACGAGAAAAGAGTAAATGGGGACAACCCGTAGGGTCGACCAAAATTGAAATTCTAATATAAAATAATTTCGAACTTTTTGTATTTATACATTCAAAAAAGAAATAATAGGTACTTGATGATTTTCTGTAAAAATAAACGTAGAATCTAAAATAAAGTTTATATACCCCTGTCGTTTACCCCTAAGCTTATATTCCTCCTATTCTTATTTTAGTTCAAAAAATAATTTTTCAAAAGACTACAAGACATAATAATAACAGTGAGATTCTACGTCCGTTTTTCAGACTTTTGTCTAATACAGACGCCACCTAGAATTTTTTTTATCTACAAAAACATCAGTCTACAGAATTCAATTTATTAATTAGGAAAATAATTCAAATATGTATCACTAACAATAAATGTCTTAAATGAGTTTAAATAATCAAAATGATACTGTTTATTAAATTTCGTAAGATTCGACACCGACTATTTAAAAGTAGTCAAGTGGGAGTAAGCTAGTAAATGCAAGAACAGATATGATGAATTTATAAGGATTTTCTTGTACTACAAAATCTTAAAAATATGGGAACGCGTACTTTTTTTTCGTTAATTATGTTTTATTTTTTTGCACAAAATTTTAAAAATACTTTATTTTCTTAAGAAAGGGAGGCAACTTTAGTCACAGATATACCTATGAAAAGTTTTTGGTAATCCGGGAAAAACGAAAACATTTTTTAAAATTTTTTTATTGTTAAAATCGAAATGTTCTTTTAAAGAGGGTTAAAATTACCATATTTTACATTAAAATGTTGATACAATCACTCCCTAACTAACTAGCCTTACTTAATATTAGAAAATTGAGACAAAATACGTCAATTAGATTTTTTTACACAGATTTTATTTGTTATATAATTCAAAAGGATATTTTAAAAATGTGTATGAATGGCTTTCATTAAATAAATTTCAATATATTTCCCATTTATTTTAACAGTGGAATGTCCTTATTAGTGGCTATACTTTCGGCTTGGAGCGAATTAGACGAAGATTTTCTTCTAAAACCAAATTTAATAATTAATTAAAGAAATAAAAAAAAAAAAAAATTGTGGATTTCCTACCTTTCAAATATAATCTTTGTTGTATGTAAAAATGTTATTACATTTTTTCAAAAAACTGTAAGTAAACTGTAAAATTTTCTTTACAAATATGTTAAAATAGATAAATGTTTCCTTTTAATGTATTTGTAACTCTTTTTAAATGATTCACCTTAAAATTTTTTTTAATATTTCTTAATCGAAATTTCATAAAAAAATTTGTCAAAATTTAAAAATTTTTTTTTGTTAAAAAAAAAATTGAATGTGCAGTGTTTAATACTAGAATATTCTGTTTATACAATTCTAATCATAACTGTACTGTCAACTGGATAGAAAATTACGTAAAAATATTATTGTTTGAATATGATTTAACGTAATTTTTATGCGATTGAAGCAAACTTTTATTAATTTTAGGAAGGTGTAAACATAATCTAAATTCTGATCATATCACATAACCGAAATCGTCGGGTTTTTTTCTCTCAAAAAAAATGGAACAGAGATACATTATAAAAACATCTAACTGACAGAGAAATGGAATATAGCCGAATCGTTAAATTGGATTAAAAAAGTCATGGCACGCTACTTATAAAGCGGTTTTTTTCGAATTTAGTTCGCAAAAAATGAGACAGAAAAAAAAAGAATGCGAGTGCGAGTGAAATGGAGAACGACATATTTCCTAGTTTTTCTCGAAAAGTAAGTAATTTAGAGCAACGGTTTAAAAACATTTTTTACGTAATTTGGCTTTTTCTTCCGATTGGTGTAAAAAAAATTTTGAATAATTGCTTAATTCTGGCAAAAAACTCATTTTGTTGACAAAAAGTGCCCGGAAAACCTACTTCTGGGCATCCGACGTGTCTGGCTAACGAACTCATCCAACGATTTGGAAAATCGAATTTGCACACAAAATTTCATAAGCATTAAACGTTTCGTTCGAGAGTTATCGCGCGGATACATATATATATATATATATATATATATATATATATATATATATATATATATATATATATATATATATATATATATATATATATATATATACATATATATATATACATATATATATATATGTATATATATATATGTATATATATATATACATATATATATATATACATATATATATATATATATATATATATATATATATATATATATATATATATATATATAAATTTTAGTGAGTATCATTTTCGTATTCTAGGGACCTCAAAACATATTTCTGTTATGGTCCCGGGCCTAGGTCGCATCATGACACCTGCTGTAAAAGCTGAATTTCCAGTTTTGGAAATTCGCTAAAATAAATAAACAAAAATGGTTATACAATTAAGTAACCCTTATTTTCTGATTTGTTTAGAAATTGTTTATATTGTTTTTAACTTAACTGTAATTGTTTAAAATAACTGTAATTGTTTATATTGAAACTTACCTACAAAAAAAACCGTTACTATAGGGTACCAGTACCCGACATTAATTTACAAGGACTACTAAAATTTAATTGTTACAGAAAATAATGACATTTACTGGTCAGTGGCTTTATCGTATTGTCGTGAATGTAATCCAGATTTTAAAATTTTAGTGTAAAAAACAGGAGAATATGTATCCTTTTTTTAAAATACAATTGTTACCCCAATAATCGTCACTATGACAGTTACTGGAAAATGCCTGTATTTTTTGTACCAGTAGCCCCCATAAATTTCTGTTAGGTTTTCTGGTCTAAAAACTATTTTTTTTTAAAATTTAGTTCATAATAAACCTCAAAAAACAAAAAAATTAAACTAATTATTCGTTAAACCAAAATTACAGTAAAATTAAATTAGTGCTTACCTTAGCTAAAACTTAAAAGTTTTAGTGAATATATGCAAATTTTACAAGCATTAACTTTCAAATAAGTCGTTATTATATCTAATGCTAACTGAATACTATCATAAATGGAATAACGGTTGGGGATACTTTCCAGAACTTGTAAGAGGAAACACAAAAAATATATGCTTGCTTAATATCTTAATATTTATCATTTTACTGAAACTTGACGGCTATTAGGTCAATGACGGCTACTGGTGCCCTTACCTTAATTAACCTGTGGGTGGACAAACGAGACTAATTGCTGGACAAACACGGACAAACAATGGACAAACGGTTTAGGTGGTCCAATAAATTTTTTTTGCAAATTTGTGGGTGTCAGTGCAAAAAAATTACAAAAAAAGTTTTTGAGCCGCCATTTCGAAACCAAAAGTGGATAAAAAATTTTTGGTGGATAATAGTGGACAAACAATGGACAAACGATGGACAGACGATTTAGGTGGATCCGAAATTTTTTTTTGCAATTTGCGGGTGCCAGTGGTAAAAAATTGCAAAAAAGTTTTTAGACCGCCGCGAAAATTTTTGGTGGACAATGGCGGACAAACGATGAATAAATGAATGCAGTAAAAAAAAAAATTAAAATTCCAAAAAAGGGGTGCCAACTTCACACTTTCTAAAAATTTTAATAATTAATTATAATTAACCGGTGGGTGGACAATCGAAAATTTTTAGTGGACAATGATGGACAAACGATAGACAAACGATTTAGGTGGTTCAGAAACCTTTGTTGCAATTTGGGGGTGCCAATGAGAAAAAGTTGCAAAAAAAGTTTTTGGGCTGCCATTTCAAAACCAAAAGTGGACAAACGAAAAATTTTGGTGGACAATAGTGGACAAACGATGGACAAACGAATACGCACGCTTAAATCCAAAAATTTGCAAAATTTGCAAAGTCACACAGCTAACATAACACACTAGTTAAGATGAGTTTTTTCAATTCTTATACGTTGTTAAGTAGAAGAAATATAATCTGTCCTTGCAAAATTTGGTTTTGTAGCTTGCAGAGTCAACCTAAAGAGTTGGAAACAAAATTTTTTTTTGCTGTTATAAACTGAAATAAAACTAAACTATAAAGGAAATGAATGATGGTTTCTATCATATTCCGACATAAAGACTCAAAGAAAAGGATAAGAAAACAGACTTTTTTTTCGACCACTATAATTACAGTTAAGTTATCGAACTAACAACTAACACAAATAAGTTTTCTTCCCCTTTTTAAATTTTTCAATATATCTAAGAATTGAGTATATTTCCTCCTCTATCCACATACCTTAAAGGAAGATAAACATTTAGCAAACTTATCCCACGGAAAAGAATTTCCTGGAGTTTTACTAAAAACAAAAGTATGTATGCATAGGTTATACTTAATTGTATCAAAAAAATATCACAGAAATTTAATAGTCTTGTCTGGAATCAAATAGAATATAGATCATGGTAATACGTATGGAAATATTTACCAGAAACGTTTTTTTTTTAATAAATAAAATATACGTACCTAAATCAAGCATCGAATACTATACATGCTCTGCACACACACACACACACACACACACACACATGCATATATATATATATATATATATATATATATATATATATATATATATATATATATATATATATATATATATATATATATATATATGGGTAGTTCTTCAAACGATGGAAGAAAATGGACTTAATTCCGGCCACACATTTTTTTCATGCATGAGCTTTGGAAAGTAGTTTTATTTCAAATTGATGACATTTTTTGCACTATTTGAAAGTGGCCAGACAAAAAATTAAAAATTATAAATTTTATGGCCATTATAAAAAAGAGACATCCAGGAAAGTGAAAAAATGAGTAAAAAACTAAAATTAACACAAGAGAATTTCTTATATTCATTTTTATTATAAATTTCTTATTATAAATTTTTAATTATTAAACAATTTATTATTTATTTAATATATATTATATATTATATTAGTAGTATATATATTAGTGATTATATAGTGTAGGTATATATGTATTTAAAAAAAAATTTGTACTTCCTAGTGTTTGTTTGGTGGATTTTTGTATAAAATTCACTTTTTGATTTTTAGGAGTTGTTCCACCGTTGCAAAAAAAATTAAAAAAACTAAATAAAAAAAATTTCGAATTTATTATTTACTAAAAAATATTCGAAGTCATTTACGACCGTTTAATACATATTATATATTATATTAGTAGTATATGTGTCAGAAGCATAGTAATTATATAGTATATATTATACAGAAAAAAAAATGGGAATTTATTTTTTATTAAAAATATACGGAGTCATTGACTACAGTATTCTAATGACATTTACCTAATTTATTTACACTATTTAAGTTTAATCCCCGTTTTTGGAGCTGCCAGGAGACTAAGACCAGGAGACTGAGAATTCTTCAATATTCTTTAAAAATCGACTAAATAACGTTTTATAAAATAAAAAAAAAAATAGGTCCGCTATTCCAATACAACATATTTACAACTCATACAACTGAAAAATTTTTTATATCCACAGTATTTTTCACGAAAATGGTGACCAGGATACTGAGAAATTGACTGGACCGAGTACGATCTCACTTACAATGTTAACTAAATTAGTTAATACAACCTCAAATTAAGTAAAAGATGTACTTTATTTTGTTTATTATATTTCAGTTAAATACTATGACAAACGATGATTTAATCAGAATATAAATTTTTTATATTTTTTAAGTGTTTTTGTTGATAGGAGAATGATGCAAAGTTCGGGAGACAAAATTCAATAGAATATTTCTTAAAGAAGATATAAAAAAATTCAAAAATTATTTATACAATAAAAATGTACCAATATTATAGATTATTACTGCAGTGTAAATTTTTTTTTATACATTTAGAAAAAATAATAATTTAGTCTGCTATGTTTTACTTTGGAGAGGAGACATACCAGGAGACTGAGAATTTTACATTTTAAGTGTCATTTTCTATAAAAAATATATTTCGAAACCGGGTTATTTTGAATGACCAGTTAGATGCAGTAATGGTTTACAGTTTCCACCTAGAAAAAATGTATTTTTCAAAATATTAATATACAAAATGCGTTGGGCCGTCCAAAATTCCATCGTTTGAATAACTACCCATATATGTATATAAAATATGTAATATTCAATATTTTCATATCATTTATTTCTGTTTTTGAAACGGATCACAAATTTCTTTTATGTTCTTTTTACACATGTGCTAAATTTTTATATATCCTACACATACAGATATTGTAACATACGTATATAAATAAATAAAATATTTTTATTATCATAAAATTATTAACTTAAAAGAAGTTGTCATATTTTATTAAAATGCAAATATATATTTATGTGTTTATTATTTTTACAGCAAATGCAAATACAAATCTAATTAGGAATGTGTAACTATCAAACATTTTTGTGTGTTGATGTATTGTTATCAACAATATTTGAGGGGTAATATCACCTTGTGTTCACTAAATTTCAGGTGATTTTCTGAGACGTAGCACGAACGATACAAAAAAGTTGACATGAGCGTACCGCTACAGGTCACAACTTTTAATCTGGAACAAAAATCCGAAAAGTTTTTTAAAATATAGAGGAGGGGGGGCAAAATGTGGTACCCCAAAAATTTGGTAAAAATGTTTATATTTTCAAATTTGATAATATTAAAACCGAATAAATATAATATATTATCAATATAGTATAATATATCAGTCTTTACAAAAAATATTGATAATATAACTTTATGTAGTAAGAATTATTAAAAAAATAATTATCCTCTGCATCCACTACTAATATAAATGGTGATTCATTTTACGTAAATTACTCCTAAAAAATATTATTATTTAGTAGCTTCGTTTTCTTATGAATATATTTATAATCTTACATTATTAACGGGTATCCCATTTTGCCCGCAAAAAAAAATTTTCTTACGGCAGCTCGAAATTTGATTATTTTACTTTAATTACGACTGAAAATAATAAGATTGAGCATATATCAGTCCTTAAAATCATAACGGCTTCTTAAGTACCCCGTTTTGCCCCCCCTAGTCCAAAATGTAGCGAACGTCGTAAGATCTCACTCAAATACGAATGTCCAAAAAAATATAAAATTTGGTATTTTTGGTCACACTGATTTGAAGAAACTATTCACCAAATGTCATGCATTTTAAAAAAATTTATGTTCAAAATAATTTTTTTATTCGATGATTTAATATGAACTAACTCATAAGTAATTTATTTTGTTCAGAAGTTCGGAATATCTGATTTAAAAATAATGTAACCCATATATATGTAATTTAGATAATTTTACGCCAGTGAAATTGCGGGCCACAGCTAAGTAGTAATAAAATAAAACATTCCTTAATCATGACGTGTTAATTCATGAACCACTCTGTGCAAAAAAAAAAAAAAATATATATATATATATATATATATATATATATATATATATATATATATATATATATATATATATATGTATATATATGTATATATATATAAATGTATATATATATATATATATATATATATATATATATATTATGTATTATATATATACACATATATATACATATATATATATATATATATATATATATATATATATATATATATATATGTATATATATATATATATTATATATTATATATATACACATATATATATATATACGTATATATATATATATATACATATATATATATATATATATATATATATATATATATATATATATATATATATATATATATATATATATACCAAATATCTAACTACAGGAAGGGGAATGATATGCAACATGCTACACAGAGACAGAGAGAGAATCTGGACCAATTTTTCCAAAATATTTTTAAATATATACATTTAGTGTATACCGGGTGATTTATTTAACCAGGAATTTTGTATATCTCGAAAAATAAGAACTGTAGAAAAAATTTGTTTTATAAAAAAAAAAAAAAAAACGCCGTGAGCAGCGGGGCATTGAATGTTTACAAGCGAAATGTAATTGAAAATCTACAACCCCCATTTTTTACTGCTTTTATTGCAGATTTGGATTCTACGAGACAAAATACGTAACTTTTATCCGAAATATTTTTTTTTTCAACAGATGGCGCTGTATTTGTAAAAATAAATTTTATCCTGATCCCCGAAGAAAAGTGTGAAAACGGTAAAATATCTCGAGAAATACACATTTGATTAAAAATAAGACAATACGTATTTAATATTTGTAAAAAGTCTATTCAATAACTTCACACACGAGCTCCCACCCCACCCCCCAACGATGAGATGGGCGGTAGCTTTAAAATTTTAAGTGGAAATCCCTATTTTTTATTACAAATTCGAATTCTACATTAAAAACTACTTAAGATTTATTTCACACTTAAACAACAAAGTAAATAATAGGGATAAAAAATAGGAATTGCCATTTTATATTTCAAAATTACCGTGCATCTCACCCCAAAGGGGGGGTGGCGGTGAAGGGTCAGACATTTTAAAAATATTAACATGTATTTTCTTATTTTCTAATCAGATGGGTATATCTCAAAATATTTCACCGTTTTCACACTTTTCTTCCGGAATTAGCACAAAACTTCCTTTTTTAATTACAGCGCCATCTGTTTAAGAATCGGCAAAAATGTTTGGAACAAAGCTACGTGTTTCGTCTCGTAGAATCCGAATCTGCAATAAAAAATGGGGGTTCCTATTTAAGATTTCAAAGTTGCCTCCCGCCCCGCCCACAGGGGGCAGAAGAGATGACTGATATTAGAACAGAAAGATGCCCTCTTCAGAAATATTAATTTTTTTATCAGACACATTTTTCCTACAATGCTTATTTTTCGAGATATATAAAACTACAGATTAAATGAATCACCCGATATATTTAAAACATCAGGTTGTAACATAAGTTCCGTCCGAAAATTTTGAAAATTCTTTTACTATTATTTTTGCATGTGACGATAGACGGTCATGTGGCTTACCCCCAGCTTTTGTGCAAGTCTCGCACTGTGATGGATTGGTTATTTTCCACCAGAATTTTAAGGGCCTCTTTATCGAACTCAAAAGGCCGTCCGGTTCGCTCATCATCTTTTAAGCTGAAGTCACCGTTTTGAAACTTATCAAACTATCTCCGACACGTCCGTTCACTCACAACATTATTTCCGTAGACACTGTGAATGTTTCTAGCCGACTCGCTTGCATTTTTTCCTTTGCTGCACAGTGAAAAAATTTGTGTTCTGCGTAAAAAAAATCTAGTGGTTAAAATTTTTGTGGTAAATAAGTAACCCAACCCTGTTTTAATGTAACATTTAGTGTTTGTGTTAATTTTGATTTAACAGAATAAAAATATTAATCTGTTTTGAACAACAAAAATTGACACAATCTTTGTGTAGTTTTGAAGAATGTCCGTAAGTACACCTTTTTTATGTATTTCCCACACAAAAACCGGTTTTGCACTTACTGCTTTAGTTAAGAGCGGGGGTAGTGGTAGCTTGTATACCATCATTCCACAATTGTGCATTCAACAAAAACATATATATGTATGAAGATGGAATATTTAAAAATAAAAAGTGTATTTCTAAAGTTAAATTAGTTTTAATTACTATACAGGTAATTAGTATATTAATTAGGTAAGTTATTTAATATAAATAATAAAAAATAATAGATTGAATTTCTTTCTTGTTTGCAGAATTTACTTCAATTCAAAGGGCAAAGAAGATCAGGTAAAGAAGGAAGAGTGTAGTGGTTCCATTTTATTTTCGACGTTCAGTTTGACAACGATCTTCACAATTTTTGGGTGTTGCTTCAACATTATTTTCATCAAATACCAAGTGAAATGCACCAATATCATCGTCGAAATCTTTAC
This sequence comes from Brachynemurus nebulosus, assembly GCA_035578155.1. Classification (NCBI taxonomy): domain Eukaryota; kingdom Metazoa; phylum Arthropoda; class Insecta; order Neuroptera; family Myrmeleontidae; genus Brachynemurus; species Brachynemurus nebulosus. The sequence continues at coordinate 1,117,072 of JAPWDM010000033.1, read as the reverse complement.
AAAAATTGTAGAAATATTAAAAAAAAAAGTTTAAGTACTAAAAAATTATTTTTTACTATTTCCTTTCATTTACATAATAAATAAATTAAAAAAAATATATAGGGTAAAAGCCCCGTTTGTGGAACGCGATCCAATAGAAAAACAGTTTTGACATTTATATCTTAATGAAGTTATTTCTGAAAGCAACCTCTGATAACAAAAATTATTATTAATAGAATGATTATTTTTCAATTTAAATTCACCTCGCATATAATGTTTCCTCACTTAATTTAAGAAATACAAATATATATCGAACAATTTTTGTTGAATTCGTGAATTTTTATAATGGTGGATGATCATTATTCAAAACATATGAGTTATAAATTGTAACATTTTTCACCGAATTTTTAAAGTTATTAGCATAATAAAAGTATACAAATAATTTTTATTAGTCCATTTAAGAGATTAGGATAGCTAAATTATCTTTTTATACGGGTTAAATATTATTTGTAGAAGTGTTTTTAAATGAGTTCGAAGTTTTAGGGTATGTATTCCATTTTGAGAATGACCTATTACTTACCTATTTTATAAATATTTTTAATTTATTTTTGGGCCTAAAACACTTAACTAACTGTTTTTATAATTTCACTTTAATATTTTCTTTATTTCAGAACGTAAAATCAATTGAAAAATAATTAATATTGAATTAAAACTTCGAAATTTTTATTATTAAATAAAAACGTCAGACATATTAGATTGAACCTGCATATAACATAACTAATTAAAAATTAACAATGATAGATAGATAAGTTCGAAAGTACACGATGTTTTTTAAAACATCCTAGATGACACTAGGTGGCGAAAATCGTATACTGTAAGTACTACGAAACCTATATTAATTTTTTAAACGTACTTCACAGACCGAACGCTTTGTGGCACTCCTAGCAATTTATGTTGGACACTATTTATGTTATGACACACATGGGCGCCATTTTGCATAAAAGTTTGATGATGAAAAAACCTTAATAATCTGTTCCAGTAATTTTAAAAATGATTTCCTGCAAAATCACGTTTTTTGACTTGTGTCAGTTTTCTAGAAAACCATCAATAAATACTTACATAGATACATCAAAAGATGTCGCAACTCGTCATATCCGTATATGTCAAAAGATGGGACTGTATGCCATGTATGTTAAATACGTGTTTTTTTTTAGGTGCCTATGCTGATTTTTTAAAGGGTGTTAATATATTCTGCCCGTTTTTTTATACGTGTCAACAAATTATAAAACAAAACATTAATAAATCAAAATTCTTGGGTTATATTTTCTTAAAAACATATTCATTGGATTAAAAAAACTTGGTTTCATGCTTATTAAAAAAAAATGGGTGTTTAATTCATTTATTAATTTTTATAAGCAAGTTTGATGAAATACCTAAAAATAGTGTTCCACAATCGGGGCTTTTACCCTACTGGTAAATTTATAACTAAGTAATTGTGTAAAATTAACACAAAATGTCTGTCCTTTTGTGTGTTAAATCATTGACACAAATCTTGTGTAAAGATTTCACACACATGCTTTGTGTTAAAATAACACAAAAAATTGAGTGGACCGTTCTGGATGTGTGAAATGTGTTAATTTTGACATAGATTTTTTAACTGTGTGTATTCGTAAAGAATAATATGTTGAATATGTTATTTTTCACTTCCATCTTTTATTGGCAAAAAGAAATTAGAAGCGATGTGCACTCTTCAAAAATTGCAAACGCACTGACTATTTCATCACAAACAAAACAACGTAATACATATGGTACCGACCTTGCAAGATGTCGCCGTAAAACAAGTTCAAACATGTTGCTGCAAATTTCGGACAGAACTTATGTTACAACCTGATATTTTGGAAGATCCAAATTCATGCAATTCTCTCTGTGTACTATGTTGCATATCATTTCCGTTATTGTAGTTCGTGTAACAATTTTCTTGAAGTAATCTAACCGTAATATACATATTGGTCTTTTACTAAATCAACTAAAAAGTGCTCAACAGTTAAAAGAAAGTAATTAACTAATTATTTGTGACTAGAAATCACGTCAAGTATTTAATCGCTGTTTGAATTTGCACTTTGCAGACGATATTATCAGTAATGTTCTATCATTTATCTCCAATTTTCTCCCGAAGAATTACATATTTATAAATTGTTTTTCCCAAAATAAAGGGTTTGTTTCTTTTTTGATAGCAAAAATTCTCACGATTCTATAATATCTCTTGGGTGTAATTTAGTAAATGATCAGTATTGAAGTCAGTGAGAGTAAATGGTGAATCTATGTCTGTATGTAGTCAATGAGCCCTACTATACTGCGTATATAGTGACATGGGGAACGGGTCTGATGGTAGATTAACAGAAACAAATCATTTGATAATACGAAATGAATGAATAAAATTGTACACAACACACACATGGTTCACTCACAATGTGAACAAGGGGGTGGAATGGACGTTCAGCGTTCAACAGCCACTGCAACCACTATAGCTCAGACAGACAGCCCATTTCAAATGACAAGTATCAACAAGACGATCATGATGTAATCCTCCCGCACCCCGTATTCATCAATTCAGAGTGAGTAATAATTGTTTCAGATGTTATCATTTTATTGAATTAAATTGACTATAGCTGACTATAACTAAAGTCACTCATTTCAATTCTTTCTGAGAAAGTACCTAATAGAAAAAAAATAGTTCTTATTGTTTATATAAGTTGTAACTTATATAAACAATAAGAACTCAGTCAATATATTACGTATTTAATACTTTTATATTTCTAAAATAAACTTTTTTTCTTCTTTGAAAATAGGAATTGTAGTTAGTATGTAAACTGCATAAATTATAAAGCTTATACTAGCATCAATCTGCGACCAGTAAATTTCATAATTTAATATGGACGATCGACCGCGTTTCGTGATATTATATCGAGAATTTAGTTCAAGAATAGAGTTACAATATAACAATGTCCCAGTTATCACGATTTTAAATTATTAACCTATTCTACACATACACAGGTGTGTAGCAAATTCAAATTATTTAACAGCGTTCATCGTCTTCAATAAACAGTTTCATGTAAATTAAGAATATCAATAGATATGAGCAAGACCTTATGATATTTCATTTTGAAAATAAAAACACGATTGTACTTTTCGGATACTACTTTAATTTCAGTTCGACTACTCGGTAACAACTGTAGATATGAGGTAAAACATATCACTGCAGACTTTTAGCGATATTCGTACCAAATATTCGAGATATTAGCAAACATTCCTAATAATTTGTTGTTTTACCAGCACTCTCGCCATTATTGACAATATTTTATTGGACTGTGATATATATACATATTGAGCTGACACTGATTGGGCGCGGCGCAGTTCCGCTCTCGGAGATAAATACATCTGAATAAATGCAGGTGCGTCCACTAGGTCGACAGAGCGGCACGGTACCGCCCCGGAGATCTTATAATTATTGATGTAAGAACCGCGCTGCGCCGCGCTGCGTTTCCGACCTAATGGACGCTCAGATTTATTACTACCATAAAATTAATTATGTTTGATACCTCACTGGGTTTCTTTAAGTTCGCCTGTCATCATATTGAGACAATTCTAAAACCTCTAATGTATATGTATAGCTTAACCAATATACAGTTCATAAAGTTCGCACCATATGGGAAACTTTTGATATTTTGAAAAATATTTTAGTGGAGTTAGTTGGTGCATCGGTTGGAATGAAAAAATACAAGTAAAGACATTTCACCCCCTACTTACTGTTTGGCGGGAAACCGGAAATTTCAGATTTGTGAATTACGAAAAATGGTAATAATTTCCAAATTATTAGTCACTTCCTCATGAAATTTTGGCATCTTATCAAAATTGAGTCTTGTAAACATATTCCGAACAGCTAAATACCATAACCTGCAAAAATAACGTCCAAATATCCACTTTTCCAAAATACGACTTTAAGTGGGCCTAAATTCAAAATTATTTTACGAATTCTAGCAAAATAAAAATTATATCATTCTTTGGAACCTACTCATTCAATAGAATAATTGGATAAATAGTCTTTCAATAGAAAAATTTAATTTTGTACTAAAAAATACATCTCTGTAACATTAGAGTTTTAATAAACATGAACAATTATTATTATTACTGTATTTTCTTTATAGTTAGTAGCAAAAATAAATAAATAAAGAACATATCGGAGGAAATAAAAAATACCTTATAAATTCATAAGTTTATGACATTGATTGCGAAAATAGTAGCATATAATAAGCCATAGATTAAAATCTTAAACATTCTTAAATATTACACATAACGTAAAGCCCCCATTATGGAACGACATCTAATACTGGAACAGTTTTGACATTTACATATTTATTTCTTTAATTAAGTAAGGAAACATTAAATGCGAGGTGAATTTAAATTGAAAAACAATGATTATATTAATAATAATTTTTGTTATCAGACGTTTCTATCAGAAATAACTTCATTAATATGTAAATGTCAAAACTGTTCCAGTATTAGATACCGTTCCATAATGGGGGCTTTTACCTTACACACACATTATAAAAATTTAAGTAACATTAATTTTGATACTTTTCAGTAGAATTAATTTTTTTAATAGCGTCAGTTCATTGTTTAAATTCATAAAATTTAATGCAGTTCATTTGAAAATTGTATTTGACGAAAATACATGCTTCTAATGTGTTTAAACTCTGTTTTTTCATTCGTCACTTATACTGTGAAAATAATATAGAAATGTAAATAAATTTTTACTAATATCACTTCAATATCTATTGGAAGGCAAACTACAGCAGTGCCTTGCAATTGTTCAGTATGTGGGCAATACAATTAACTCCTATCAATTAATGCTTACTGGATTGTTGCATTTTAAATAAAACATTCTCTAGCAACCACCAAGATTGCTGTTGGTATTGTCAGCACACAAAATAAAGGACAAAATGTCTATTTTAGAAAATAAAGTTAGAGGACAGAGCAGTGAAATAAAGGACTGCCCTCTTAAATAAAGGACGTATGGTCACCGTAACTATATTGATACAGTGCACATTCTGAATATTTCCGCTATCAATAGTTCCGCTTCCCCAGTTTGAGACTCGAGCATTACCACCACTCTACCACCTGTTATTTATTTATTTCATCAAAGCTAAAAATCAAAAAGTTTGTTTTGTTTATATTAAGTGGAAGAAAAATTATCTAAATTAAATAAATATAGTAAGACAACTTAAATTTGTAACATCATTATTCGACTAACTAGTCAGCATTGCTTACATTGATCCACTGCATACGCTGATAGTGTATTCACTGGTACAATGGGTACACTCATTATGTAAACAATTAAACATAAATCTTAAGCAGCTATAAAAAATTGATTTGTTTATACAAAATAAAAATTAAGAAAAAACATTTAGAGGAGCGAGCGTATAGTTTTACAAAATTTTATGAGGAGATACATATTTTATTTTATCAGTAAACGAAAAATGTTACACAATAGTCAATACTTTTTAATTCGATTTTGAATAATAAAGAAACAGTATTTTGTTAACACATGCATAAATAGGTGATTACAATAAAAAAATATCATTAGATTTTTTAATTTTTAAATTATATTATTCAGACCCACCTACTTGTTTTGACGCTCCTGAAAAGCTTTTAATTTTGACAGGGTCATAAATTATTGAACTATAAATTTTAAATCTAGACATAAAAAAATTCTTGTTCCTTGCCAGCGAGCGATTGGCCTTTGGTGGGAGAACAACATTTCCTGGAAAACCTATTCCCCTCATTTCATTCTGCGGAACTATTGAGAAGGAAGACTGTACATAATTTTTAAAATTTCCAAAATAAGGATAGTAATTATTTTAAAGAAAAAAAAGTAGAGAAAAGTAATTACATATTCCGCACATAACAAACGTAATAAAATACTAAATTATTCAATTAATTATAATCTTTTACGAAACTTTAAGTGAAAGAATAAAAGAAAATAAAAAAAAACATCAAGGAGCCTTTCTCGTAGTAATAAGAAAAAAAAGATAGAATCAGTAAAACAGATGTATCACACCATACATGACAATAAAGTGTGAAAGCACTTTACAGCAAAACCTTAGCCGTTATAGTAACTGGGTAGGTACACATTATACTCGTATAGCACCACATAGTAGCTATGTTGTATAGCGCGAGTGTCTGTCTACCCAAACCCAACTCTGTGTCACCTCCACCATGCAAAAGCCGCGCACATTATACAGACAACATAACTGTGTAAATGTTATTGAAGTTACACGTTTATTTATACGAAGAGCAACTGTGCTTTTCTACTAATGACACAACATAACTCTCAGTGAAAACATCTACAGGGCACTTTTCGTAAAAATTGTACTCTATAATAAATACCTAGTGCACTATGATTAATATTATTTTGGTACTTTGATCATTTCAACTTTTTATTCTTATTTTTATCTTAATCAAATGTATTTATGAAAAAGACTGATCAAGCATAACGATATTTTATATGACAAGTATTTCATTTAAGTACTTGTTTTTATTCCACTACAAATAGCCAACTATTTCATTTACTTTTTTTTTTATTAAGGCCGCTGGCTTTTGGCTTTTTGGCTTTTGTAAAAATTCTGTATCTGTACTGTTTGATATGATAGGATCATACCTAGAGTTGGAAACAGACAGAAATTCCGCTTTTCTACTTATAATTAGGCTGGTGGATTTCCAAATTTAATTAAACATTTTACAACTTAAGACACCTATATAATAATATACTTAGATACTGAAATTACTGTTTATTAGGAAAGTTAGGTTACGTCTGCATACAACAATTTGAAGACATAGTTTTAAGAGTTCTTGTTTGGATGCCACCGAAATCATTATTGTTATCTTTTACTGATAAATTTTTTACATTACCTTACGTATTTATAATAACTAAAATAGTTTTCGCAAAAACTAAAATAATTGGAACTAAAGAAGTATCTTGTGAATGAGCTCTCCAAGGAAAACTAATATAGTAAAATACTCCAGAAGTGTAATTCCTTTTTAGTTCTGACTAATGTAGTCAGCAAAACTAAAGTAATAAATTTCTCTGATTTGGTGCTCATCAGTCTTAAGCTCTATATAAAAGTTAAATTGAGGCAGCCAGATACGATCAAGTTCCGACCTAATAATATTCTGTAATATAGTAATCAATGCAATAACCGATTGTATCCGTAGTAACGTTTTCAAATAATTATTGTCAAAATATAATATTGATAATAAAATTTTACTTTTTTGAGAAGAAATTGCAAAATTTTGAAAGAAAGAAAGTGGTATTCGTTTTATTTGCAAAATACGTACGTATACAAATTATGTCCTGCAATAATAATAGTCGCATTGGCTCAAAAATTTACATTATATTATATTCCTTAAATCTCACCCATGCTCACCCTGTTACCTGCTTCAAGAAAAATGCCTACAAACTGCCTTTACTCTTTGTCTAGTAGTATAATATAATAGTGTTCATTGGTCTGTGATTAGAACAAATAATATTCACATATTCTTACCAAAAATACTCTTTAGAAAAACAAATATTACGATATACATACACAAAAACATTTTTAGTTTCTTTTCTTTCTGTTAGTTTGTCTGTCTCGTTTGTCGTAATTATAAGAGAGGTAGGTGACATTTTATACTACTAAGAGAAAAATGCGTTAAATACGACTTTGCTCTTTTAACACTGACAACAATTTTCTAAATGACTTCGAAAACAAAATTAAAGTTTATGTTTACACATTTTACTTTTTTCTAGTTCCTTTTTAATCTTGGCTACTACAATCTTTGTCTTTTTTCCCTTTTTTTTCTATAAAAACATTTTTGATAAATTGTTTAAAAACAGAAACAATTCAAAGTAGAATTTGGGATAAATTTTGAAATAATACTATTATGAAGATGTGCTTATTATAGACAGTAAGTAAATATGAATAGATAAGCGACACTTGGCCCTGTTTCAGATCCAGCTAATTTATTTTCTTTTAATTTTGAATAATTAAATAACTTTTGCGCATTTTATATAATTTTATAAAATTACAAAATCTGCGCAATGTACAGGTATAATTTTAGTCAGATAACTATATTACAAATAAATTAAATAGTTTTATGCAAGTAAAACCGTAAATTTCTGTATGGAATATGTTCTTACTGTCACAGATATAATACCTATATTCAAAGAAATTAAAGTAATGTAATGGTAACGAAAATCACCTGTGCAATAAAGACTCGTTATAGAAATATAACTTTAATATTAGAAAACAATTGATACTGTCCTGAATGAGACTAAATAAATCAATAAATTAAGTGATAACATCGCCCCATAAAAGTATTTATTTTATATATTTTTATGGGGAGTTGGTACGTTATTACAATTTAATTTCACGGTGTAGAATTCCCATGAAATTGAATACTATTGAACTCTCAAATGGTAAATGTTATCTGTGAATAATAAAATTCGTCACAAAGACTTGACAATGTTTAACGGTTATTATTACTTTACAAGTATGACAAATTTTATATTAACATATCAGCTTTATTGGGTTTATTCAAAAAAAAAAAAAAAAAAAAAAAATTAAACCCTTATTCCGTATTGGATAGTGACACTACTCACTAAAAAAATGGTTTTGTTATTTGATTTTTACGATCCAAATGCTTAATAAAAAAGTCAAAAATGATTTTTGAAGTTCTGTTGTTCAAGGAAAAATTTTCCAAATGGTTTAAATTTTAATAGACCAACACATCGAAAAACATGGAAAATCTGACGGTTACATCTTCCCCTTATAGGTGAATATCGGTTAGTGAAGAATGCATCTTTATTTATTCGTGTACATACGAGGTTAGTACCAAATCAGAAAAGTTGCTTACTTCTTTTAGCTTACATATTTTTAAGTCCTCTATCCATATTATTTTATATCATGAGGGCATTTTATTTCCATTTGTAGTAAGTAACTAACTTGGTTATTTTAATAATTCAAAATTTTTATGTTGAAATATTCAACCAATGATTTTTTTATTAGGTGTAGAAAGGCTCCATGATGCTGGCACCCCATCTAAAAAGATGAACTTTGCAAAAATTTTGTTTAATAGGTCACAAATTGGTCATAATTGGTCACTTAGTCCCACTAATTGGTCAGCAATAGAAAATTTTTAAATAAATTTTGAAAAATTTGTAAAAATTTCAAGGTCACTCAAAAATTTTGGCACACCATCTAGAGAAAAAAACAAAAATAATAAGAGTAATCGTTAGGTTTTTAAGCCCTGATAATTGGTCAGTTAAAATAAAAAATTGGTCAGGTCCCCAGAATTTTAAAAAAATTAAAAAAGGCTTTTTCATACTGTGACGCATGCGCGAATTTTCTACTGGTAAATCTAGCTATCAGTAAATCTAGTCGATACGTTGCATTTTTCAATAGGGTAAAGCCACCAGTATTCGACCAGCCTATAAGCCTATATTAGCATTATTTTTATATACTAAGGCATTTTATTAAGAAAAAAATTAGTTTTTAAATCAAAATTTAAATTACAGTATCATTTTTTTCTATGTAAATTATTTATTTATTTATTTTTTTCATTAAAATCAATACATATAATAAAATTGTAACGAGACCATTTCTGTACATGGAATATTTTTGGAAAATTGTACTGGTACTGTAAATAGTTATCGATGTAGATACCAAAACCGCGATTTTTAGAATTTTTGGCTGTCTGTCTGTCTGTTCACGCATCACGCAAAAACTATTGGACGGATTTTAATGAAATTTGGTGTGATGACAACATATTACCTGGATCAACATCTAAAATACTTTTTACTCCAAGAAAATTTCTGATTCCCACGGGAAAATGGAAAAACCATTTTGAGCATGTGCACACGTTAGGTAGAAACTACTGGATGGATTTCAATAAAATTTGGTGTAATGATAACTTATTACCTAGGGCAACATTTAAGATACTTTTTACTCTGGTAAAATGCCTTATTCCCAGGAGAAAATAGAAAAACCATTTTATACATGTGCACGTATTACGCAAAAACAATTGGACGGATATTGATGAAATTTGGTCTGGTGATAACCAATTACTTGGGTCAACATTTAAGATACTTTTTACTCCGGGGAAATTCCTCATTCCCACGGGAAAATAGAAAAACCATTTTGAGCATGTGCATGCATTACACAAAAATTATTATTCTTTGCAAGTTCTGTATAATTATTACACTTACATACTTCTCATTGAGTTTGTAACAATGCTTTGTGCGAACGACGTCGCGGGTACGGCTAGTTTTCAATAAAATTGAAAATAATCAACAAACATTGATTATATTTATTGTTTTTATTTCAACTTTATTTTCTGGTTTTTTGGCAATTAATTTAATTTTTCATTTAATTATCAATTATGTTTTATTATACACATTTAAGTACTATAAGATCTTTAATTAAGGAATATTGGAATTTTTGTCCACACAAATTTGCCCTACTGTATTTCTTGGAAAATAAACGTTATTTCCTTATGACCCATTGTTAGGGCACCGCAAAATGTGAGATTTCCAATGATCAATTACATAATTCAATAGGTCAGAAATTGGTCATGAAAGGTGAACTGGTTTGACTAATTGATCAGCGATAGAAAATTTTTTTTTACTAAGGTTTAAAGTTCTTTCAAGGTCATTCAAAAAATTTTAGCACTTCACATGTAAAATTTCGAATGACCAATTAGATCACTTAAAAAGGCAGAAATTGATCATAAAAGGTCAACTGGTTTGATTACCTGAACAGCGACAGAAAATTCTTTCTTAGTAAATTCTTTATCAATTTAATTCTTCATTAAAATGCCTTAACATATAAAAATAATGCATATATAGGCTGGTAGAATACTGGTGGCTTTATCCTATTGAAAAATTCAACGTATCGACTAAATTTACTGACAGCTAGATTTACCTATATAGATTTTGCCCATGCGCTACAGAATGAAAAAGCCTTTTTATTTATTTTTTTTAAATTCTGGGGACTTTATTTTTTATTTTATTTTTAATTTATTTAAAAATTTTTTAGTGCTAACCAGTTAGTGGGACTAAGTGAGCAATTATGACCAATTTGTGACCTATTAGACAAAATATTTTCAATGTTCAACTCTTTAGATGGTGTGCCAACATCAAGGAGCCGTGTAGAAAGCTCCAGAAATTTCTATATTCTAAAATTCCGTCATATCTTTCCCTAAACTATTTTTTGTCTAAACAATTTTTTTTTTGCCATTTTGTTACAGTGTGAAACAAAAATGAAAAGTCTCTATAATTAGTATTATTATACCTCTTTTAATCTCTACTAGGGATTAAAATTCCGAAGACTCCTTTAGTAAGAAATTTAAGGCGTTACATCACTTTGGGAAAAACTATTTCTTCAGTTTTTTTTCTCCACAAATGACGTACAGGTGCTTCCTCAAGACGTTATGCCCCGTGAGTATACCTATTAACTGGCTCAGCTGTACCCTGTTTATAGGTAGCAGTTCTTTTCTCCGTTTCAAACTGGGCAGGAATATAAGCTCCCGGGCCTCCCTGGCTGTTGTACAAACTTTACAGAGATGGGTGTGCTGTCTCTTAGTCCAGCCATCCACAGCCCACGTAACTCTGGAATGATATTCCCAGGGCCGGCTCTGGACCTATTAAATGATTCTGGACCTGGCTGAGTTAAGCCCCGTTTAGCTAAGTCATCTCCTCTCTCATTTCCATCTACTCCCGTATGACCTGGTACTCATATCAAGGTAACTGGGTAATGGACCGAGAGTTGGTCCAACACAGATCGGACTAATTATCACTGTAAAGCCCATCTCCGCTCCCCACGGTCCTGAATGATTAACTCTGATTAGTGCATTCAAGTAGCATGATATTGTAGGTGCATTGTCTTAACTTCCTCCTCGCTTCCCGTCAATACTTGCCCACCGTCCCCTATCCTAAAAATCTGTCTCCATTGCCTAAAATATTTTGGATATTTATCTGTATTTAAGGATAATTATGTCTATATATTAGGTCATCCGGAAAGTTCGTGCCGTTTTTGGTGTAAATAACCATCCCGATTTTCTTCAAATGGCCGAAAACTGTGAATTCTGAATACTCAAAAGTTGCCGCTAATTCTTAACAGTTTGCCTCAGGTTTCGCTTTATTTTTTGACGGATAAATTTATCGTCAATACACACAAATCGACCGGAGGGAGCTTTATCATCCAAAGAAAACTTACCCTTTTGAAATCTAGCAAACCACTTTCTATAAGTTCTGTCAGAAAGTGCATCATCACCATAAACACTACAAATATTTCTCGTTGAATCAGCTGCATTAGTACCTTTTTTAAACTCGTATAATATGACATGATGTTCCTTGATGCCTAAGATTGCTCATTATTACTGACAACAACAAAATTATTTAAACACTGTTTAAAGATGTATGATAATTATAACAAGCAACACTATCGGCCTAACATTAACATGTTGCATTTTTCGTTTGCGTTTGCTATTTGAAGAAATATGAATTCATCCGAGTGGCTCAAAAATGGCACGAACTTTCGGATGACTTAATAATTAATTTGGAATAAAAAATATCTATAATAAAATCTTTTGTAAATTAATTTGAAACATAATCAAAAAACTAAATCGTAACATTTACAAACAAATTATATTTATCAACAATATTTATGGTCGGATGTATTTTATGTTAAGTAGTTAATAACATATTATGTACTTTACATTAATCTACACGTGGCCACTCAAAATGTGACATGTGTCTCAGTTCCTGTACATTTCAACCTCTTGTATTCTTTGAACAGTTCACGATACAATTCAAATTATGTACCCTCTCCAAAAAGGGCAAAAAAGGTAAGCGCACGACATACACGTGCACACAAGAAAATGGAACAATGATTTTTTTATTTGCAACATGATATGATTATTTACAAATTGTTCCCGAAAATTACAATGTGTGAAATGTAGAGATGATAATATCAATTTTATTGTCATACAAACAATTCAGTTCAAACATTTTGATTATATGTTATGAACCTAAATCAAAAATAATGTAAAATATTAAAGAGATCAATAAATTAATTTTAAGATGATTAGAAATTTTGAAATAATATCTTTTTTCACAGTCATTGCTGTGGAGGTGCTGGAAAAAAATTATATATAACTAAATGGGCAAGTGAATGAAGGTGTTACGTGATATTTTTATAATCGTATGATATAACAGTATTTGAAAGATTTTATTTACAACAAAATCGCTCCCAGAGTCAGAAAAACGAGGCTGCTACCCCAAGCTCCGCGATTTGAAATTTCTTTAAAAAAACAAAATTAAGAGTTTAGATCTCTCTAGTGTAATAGACCGAATGTATTTTTTAAAATAATTTTAACTCTATAAATAGACTATAATTCTATATTAGTTTCTTAGAAATGTAGAAAACTTCGCAAAGGTCTGTTTAGGTTGAAATGAAAAACAGTTTTAAACCAAACGCCACAATCATAAAAAGATTTTATGATTATTTTGTGTAATTATGGATTTTTTTTCGTTAAATATTTTTTATACTTTCTACAAAAATAAACCTAGTGTGCGGATAAATAATTTTTTTTCACAATGAGTGTTTCTATTTCGTTAAATATAGAAATTTTCATTTTAAACGCCCATAATTTTGTTGCAAATCAAAAATTTGTTCGATCTCTCATTCAGTCTTCCTTAAAGACTTCATTATGTAACAAAAATTTATTAATTTATTAAGTTATTTATACATGGAGAGAAAATTCCCATAAAAATTACTGTGCTCATACTACAATCGACGTGTAACAGGCCAACATATCCAATTTTTGTACGGTAAAATTATAAAAATTATATTATTGTAGGGTTAGTAATAAAAATAATAATGAATATTGAAGAATAAATGAGTATATTCTTTTAAAAGTGGTTCAGGGAAAGAATTGTTTAAAGAGGGAAAGAGTTTGAGTTTATTTTGTATTTCAAATTACCTAGCAACGCTATTTAATTTAAATTTCGCTTACTAATTGGTGATGCTTTGTAATTCTGATTGGCTTAAAAATGAATGAATTTTTTAGTTGCCCGAGACAAATAGTGACACTTTACTCCCTATTAATCTCGGAATTGTAAAAACTAAATTCTACATGGTAAACAGGTAAATCTGTTTAAACAGGTATACAAGCTTAAAAATTATATTAAGAGGTACGTTGTTGAAAAAATATGAATTTTTGCAGTAAATGAGTTATTAACCAAAAATTTGGCAACGTTTAGCAGCATGACATTAAATGAAGCATGGCCATAGGTATGCAAAAATTAAATTTTACAAACCAAACTTTTTTAAATAGTTTGAAAATAAATTTTTTTCGTGGAATTAAATTTAATTTTCTTTGAGTTTTCATTTATAGTAAGTATTTGCGATTAAAATGGGTTTGTCTAATATTCCTGTTAGAAAAAATTTATAACAAATGTTTTTCAACATTTTACAATTTTCTAAATCAGTAACTAATCATAGCGCTTTTAATGACCAATAATATATCATTTTAGTACCTTTAATTACATAATTTTACACATAAATTCTCGTCTCAGAATGTATTTAATAGTACATAATATTTTATAGTCAAATTTATAATCATCCTATATGTTTTACTAACCTATTTAATTGTATATTTAAGTTAACACGTGAACCACCTAAATTAACCGCTGTATAGATAGTGACTGACTATTATAACCCTTATCCTTTTAATCGTCCTTATTTTATATTCGGTCAGTTTGAATTTATTCGAAGAACCCACAGAAATGGTAGACAAATCATTCATTACATACACCTCTTGTTTATTGCTGAGATAAATCCATCTTCCACTTTCTCCCGTCTCATCCCATTTGATCCCGTTCAGTGGCCAGTGTGACGTTGATATGTGTCCATAGTACCTTTATGGATGATAGCGGACCGAGTTATATTATGGTCATTGCTTAATTAACAATTTATATTTTATGATTTCACTTGCAAATACATATTATGAAAACAACATTTTAGGTAGTTGGTAAATTATACAAAATATATGACAGACCTACGTTTTCACGCGTAAATTTCCTTTCAAATTTATTTAATAAAAAGGGTTTTGTTGGTACCTTTTACCGTATTGGAGGGAACTGACTTTTTTTTTTATTTGTCAGAGAAAAAAGTTTTCCACTCTATTTTATTAAACAAAATGTGTTATATGAAATATCTATATGTACGTTATATTTCAATTTAAATGTTAAAATAACATAAACAAACAGTACACAGTTTATAAACTTTTAATAAATAAAATCATTTCATACTAATTTTTATATTTCGATTAACAAAAAAAAATTATTTAACCCTGTAAATAAATTCGTGATTATTTTACATAAACGAAAATCAAATAATACAAAAAAAACTTAGACTGTTCCATTAATCACAGCGCAGTAAAATAACAAAACACTGTTTTTTTCTGGATTAATTAGGTTTAACTGCTGGAATGTTAGATTTCTTTTTCTCGCTAGGACCTTTACAAATTAAACTTAAATAAAACTCTACTCTAAAACATATTGGCTTCTAAAAACCATAGTAATTATCATCACGATTTCAAATGTATACATTTTGTATCTCACGTACAAAGGCGTGAATTTTAAGGGATTATATACAGTTGTAGCGGATGAAATGGCGACACTTTTTCGATTTTTTTTCAACAGCAAAATAAATATTTACTTAAAAACTATTAACAACATCAATTAGTACATGTTTTGAGAAACTTGTCAAATTTTTTTAATAGACAATTTAACTCATGTGTATCAAGTCTCATAAGAATATTTACCGTTACATTACCGTATACATTTACCGTGGAAAAAAATATTAGGACAAACTTCCACAGCGAAAAAAATGGTACAAAACATTTCATTGGTCATTTCATTGTAGGTAAACACGATAAAAATTAAATAAAAATTCGTATTGGTAAATTCAACTGATTTCAGAACCATGGTAACATTTTATTAAATAATAATAGTAGTCTTCATAGTCTTTGTTAAACATGCTATAACATGTTAAATGTGTTATTTCGAAGAAAAAAATTAACAAATCGAGCAAAAATTGATGTAATTCGACGAAAACAAATAACAAGGCCAAGAGCATGTTATTTGTTAAATTGAAATCGAGAACTGGTTTAAAACTATAAAATAACTGTCATAACTGTCAAATATGTAATAATTAACACAGTTGCAAATAGGTCGTTCACGATTTTTATCTATTTCGAAGAATAACATAAATAACATTTAACAAGTTTAACAAATTTAACAAAGATTATGAAGACTACTAATATGAATTATATCTATTTTATTCGTTGTCTTACCGTATTACACTTGAGTTTTATATATTTTCTGAATAAATTTGTGTTTTCTACAACTCAAATTTCTTTTCTAAAAGTAACTTAACGAGAAGAACTGTCAACCCAAAAACACTTCAGCTTCGCTGTCGCGTGTTTGTTAGTTGACCGTTCTTCTCGATAAATTGCTAAGCAACAAATTTTCGTTATATATAAAATAAACACAAATTTATTCGAAAAAATACAAACCTCTCATGTAATGATAAGTGAAAATATTTAAAAATATTGGAACTGCAGCTGTATTCCAAAATTTCGTTAGTATATTTCTTATTATCAAGTCACTAAAGTAAAGATTTGTCAAAAATTAAATTTTTTAAGATGGGGACGATTTCAACAAAAAGTTTATTTTTTCAATATGTTAAATTTTCGATTTTCTTGCTTTAAAGAAAATCTTTTTAAAAAAATTTAAAATCCTTCGGTCATCAACTATCTATATTATCATAATAAATAAGTAGTAAATTTGGTGTTAATCGGATTGATAGCTTTTTAATAATCGAATCCACCCAATGTCGAATTTATACTCGGGGCACGCGGGACACCTTGCTAAGAAAAAGTAAAAAAGTGGGAAAGTTAATAACAAATTTTTTTTAAATTTTTGTCAAGGGCGGCATTTCTCACAGTGCCCCGGACGGCACTTAAGGTAAATTCGGCTCTGAATCCACCACAAAGGTACTTTCAAAAAAATACGATTCTGAGATAATCGTGTTTAAATTTTATCTTTTTCATATTCGATGTTGATCGTTCAAGAGTCTTTACACAACTGATCCAAAGTTTCAAGGTCATACATTTCGAACAATACAATAGGGTGGCCAAAATCGACGTACCGCTTATATTATACCAAGCGGTAGCTGCACAGGAGAGGCTGCGGACGCTACTAGAAGTAGGCCACTATAAATAGTTATAATTTCGGATTTGATGCTCCAATCGTTACAATATTTGGTGAAAGTATTCTTGAGATATATATAATGTACTTAAAGAATAAGCAATAAAAAAAATTATAAACTTTTCGACAATCACAACTATATGTAATCACTTATTTCATTAGATTTTTTTAAAAATTCTATTCAAGAAGGATTCGAATGAGACTATGCACAAAAAATTTAAGGTATTCCTGTGTTAACTACAGGAAACATGTTTAAGTTTCACCTATTTTAAACGAAGTTGATCTAAACATCAAAGTTTAGGTGTATCCTACTAGTCTAAGAGCTGGCTACATAAAAAAGCTTGTTATCGCTACATGGCTGATTTTTTTTGTAAAAGGATCATTTTTTATAGCCCAGTTCAAATAATCTTGTCTGCCAGCGCAATCCCGTGGCTTAACGCAGGAACGGCCGCTTAAATAGTTAAATTTCGATATTAAAAATTTTATAAGATGCATGGATTATAAATATGAAAACAGTTTTTATTTTCAAATTATTATTATTATTTTCAATTTATTATTTTTTATTAATTTTTTTCAACACTATTCATCAATTTTTTCAGTATGAAAAAGTAATTTATTCATACTCGGTTCGTAGGTTTATTCTTGGGGCTTGAGTTTCTCGAACTGTATCCGAGGCCACAAAAATAACACTTACGGTCCTTGCCAAGTAATAATTGTATATAATTATATACTATTATTGCATCTGAAAAGTACCTGATAAAGTTACAATATTGTCTATTCGGGGATCTTTTTTTATGATAATTCATCCAAAAAAAAAATTTCAGTATAACATTCAATCAATCGACATGCAAGTATGTAATGAATTTTTATTTCACAATTTTACGCCACTTTCTCGCTATCTGCCGGCACTTTCATACTAAAAAACTCTCTGCCAACAATTTTACACGTTTTCTAGGAATAAATTGAAAATAATAATAATTTGAAAATAAAAACTGTTTCCGTAGTTATAACCCATGCATCTTATAAAAATTTTTAATATCGAAATTTAACTATTTAAGCGGCCGTTCCTGCGTCAAGCCACGGGATTGCGCTGGCAGACAAGATTATTGGAACTTGGCTACAAAAAATGATCCTTTTACAAAAAAAATCAGCCATGTAGCGGTAACAAGCTTTTTTATGTAGCCAGCTCTCAATCTATACTCACTCGTTTTATTGAACGATAATTTTTAAAATAATTTTACAGACGTAAACCTTACTGTTGCAATGTTTACGACGGTTACTGAATAAAACAGTTAAAACCAATACGTAAATGTGCATTCGGTTTGGGCATCAGTGTGTCCCCCTCTGTCACTTATTCGTAAGTTTTGCATGATTTTGTTCGGGTATTTGAAGTTCCTCTGACTTTTCAACTGTGAATCCAAAAAATCTAAAACAAATTACAAATAGTACCACTTACTAAGAACTTTAAACTAAAACAATTTAGGATAGATTCGGTTGATAATTTTAAAAATAAATTACTATTACGTAATTGCCTTCATAGTTATATGTGCTAATAAAGACTATCGAATATATTCAAAACCTTACAAAATGTACTTAGACGTCTTGTACTTTATCCTAAAAACGGTAAAAAGCTCTAACCACTGAGATTATCCTGACTTACAAGTAAAGGTCCCGAGGCCGGACCTATCGATTTTGATGAAACTTAAATATGTTGTAGAACACTAAAAACTAAGGGACACGTATTTTTTTTATCTGCGGAAAAACGGTTTGAAGGGGTGAAATCGCCCTCCAAAAATTGGGGTAAAAATTTAATTTTTCAAATATCTCGAAAACAGTAAGAGATAGAGCGAAAGTTTAAATTGGCGATATTGCTCTTTTTTAAAGAGCTATCTATTGATATGCAATTTGTTCATATTACATCAAACAGGGGTGGTTGGGCGTTAAAATTTGGGGGTTAATTTTGCAAAAAGCGGGTGAAAAATAAACCTTTACTTTTACCTTTACTTGTTAATACGTGTCCAACAGGCACTTGAAAATTTGATTTTTATTTATTCCTAACAGCCCATCCTGGCTTCGTGTAGGTATCTATTTAATTTTCATTTTGATGTTTTATATAATTTGCTACATATACATTTTATATTTTACAACTGTAATTATACATATTTTATAACTGTGACGGTTTCGTGTGCGTAAAAATATTTAAATTATGAATTCAATTTTTTTAAATCAGATACTCCGAGATTCTGCACAAAATACTATTTACAGTGATTAGTTCCACTCGCCAAACCAATAATTTTTTTGTCTCCTTCCCGCCCATTCCGAAAAAAGGGGTTAGATCAATAATTGATAAGGTATTTATATATAAGTATTTATAATTAAAATTCAAAAACAAAACGCAATCAAAAAGACCATTCCGCTCAAACGTTACAAAGAATCAAAATTTATTTTGAGGATTTGGTGATTGTTAATCACTTTGAATTTAGAACGCAGTGGTTCATAATCACTATGACCTTACTACCCAGTGATCCATAATCACTTGATCTTACTACCCAGTTGCATATAATCACTATGATCTTTCTACTCAGTAGTTTACATTCACTGTGAACTTACTACGCAGTGGTCCGTAATCACTATGGTCTTACTACTAAATAGTCCCCAATCTCTATTACTTTAGTACCCATAGGCCAGTGACCAGACCGTTTTGGCTGTCGATTTTAAGAAACAGCTCCGAATGTCATGAAATTTTAACAGCAGATAGGGCATAACTTAAGAAACAAAAGTTATATAGTGCCGATGTGCGCTATTACTCGAGGGTGGATGCCACCCTTTCTAGGGAGTGGAAATTGGCACCCGTAAACTAAATGCAGAAATCGATAGAGGGATGAATTCTAATCAAAAAATGCTCTGTACATGCTTTCCTATAAATCAATATTTTCCGAGTTATCTGCCATTGAAATTGTTGATTTTTCATCTAAAAAAATGCATGTTTTCAAGCGGTTTTTCACGAATAACTTAAAGACCGTTCGTTTTCAAAAATAAACTTATTGAAGTAAAAATAAAGCTTTTAAAATAACGAATCGATTGGTTTTTTCTTCCTTTCCGTAAATGAAACGATACTCGAGTTATGAGTCGTTAAAAATGATTGTTTGGTCGCCAAAAACTAAATTTGAACCTTTTGGCGTTAAATAACGGGAAAACAGCGTACTTTAGGAGGAAAACTTATCGGACATTATTTACTTTTGAACTTGATTGAACTGATTGATTTGAACTAATTGAACTTGAAAAGGCCTTCAAAAGGAGCTCTGGTAGAAGTTATTTGCGTCAAAAATGATGGAGTTATGGTGAGAAGAATGCGGCTGTCTCATTTTTCTAGAGCAAACAGCAACAACAAAACCAATTGCTTCGGGATAAGAATTGATAATCAACGAAATCCAAGTACATTTACTTTCATTTAGGTACTAACCATATATTCTGGAAGTTTGAGTGCTTTAGAATGCTTATTTTTGAAAATAATTTTCATTTACGTTAGCCACAGATTTTGAAATTTCAGAAAAAAATTTCCTTTTTTCTCTGATATCTAAAAAAAAAAAACAAAAAAACAAATTGTATTTTGCTTTCAATCTTTTGGAGCACGCACACCGCGTCGCTCTCAACGGATTTGACACCTTTCTACGTCTATCCAAACCACACATATGCAATACGGATCGTAACACTGTATTCAGATTTTGCGTGATGACGGTCGGGCGTGTCATCAAGTAGGACTACAAACAAAAACAAACATTTCATCCCTCATTTTACCCCCTTAGGGTATGAATATCGAAAAAGGGAAACGCTTTTACGACTAGCTTTTACTGATACATAGAATTCTAATCACCAACTATCATAGCTCTAACTTCAAAAATGACGAATTTCCATGCAATTTTTAAGTTGCAGAAAATTCTGGAAGCCGCCTGGTATTTCCCAATTGTACTGTACGGTGGAGCTGCGCATACATTAAAACAATTGAGCAGTGCCAAAATTTAGCAGTTTTTTTCGAGCAGATGCGCTACGAGAACTTCATCTAATCGACCACTAAAAAGGGCGCAGTTAAATTATAACGCAAGTACTAATATTCGCCCGCATGATTGAAGATAGTATTCTAACGGTTGCTTAATAGCAACGAAAATAAGAAATCCACCTGCTCAAGAAGATTTGCTGCGAATGATTTTTTGCAACTGTAAGAAAGGTTGCGTCATTACGTACACGTGTCCAAAAATTGGGTTATTTTGCAATGCTACGTGTGGAGCGTGCTGGGGCTCCAACTGCACTAACTGTCCACTCATTGTTGGTCAGGAGGAGGAGGAAAAGGCCGATAGCGATGATGTCTCTCCCACCGATTAGATTTATAGATCTGCTTTCGGTATGGGGAATGCATGCAACATTTTTATTTTTAAATTGCAAAAAAATTATTATTATTGGAACGATGTAACATAAGGGGTTGGAATATCACTCTAATTTCAAAATTATATCTTTAATCATTCAACAATATTTCTTCAACCTAAATATACATGATTTTAATATCAGTAGCGTTTCCAAAAATGCTTTTTCATTATTCTTGCAAAAGGGGCTGCTTTCACCCCTTAAAAATTTGAAGTGCCCATCAGGGCTATGTAACTTTTAAAGGATAAAGAGCCTATTTGCGAAGTTTCATCAAAATCGGTGCTATTTCTCAAAATCGAGAGGTTAACAAATATTTTTTGCTCTGGTTACTATGGCCTACCAGTGGTCCATAATCACTGTGATCTTACTACCCAAAATCCGTCTAACTTTTACTTTGAGTTCTTTTTGGATCCGTTCCTGACGGACAATTTTGACCTCACATTAACTTCTCTCATAATTCAATTCTTCTCTCACAATGTTTGACAAGAAATTTCTCCAGAATCGTCTTAGGATCCAGGAGATCTCATAATCTCAACATACCCTATGCCAATCTAGAATAGTTCAACCTTCAAACAGCTAAAAAAAATTTCAAAATTGGTTGAATAGTTTATTTTGGGTACCTAGAACCTCGCGAGACCTCATAATCTCATATAACATAATCTGCCTTAATCTTGCAGAGTTTAGATATCTAACAGTAAAAAGTCCAACAGTTTAGACCCT
Organism: Brachynemurus nebulosus; assembly: GCA_035578155.1. Lineage (NCBI taxonomy): Eukaryota > Metazoa > Arthropoda > Insecta > Neuroptera > Myrmeleontidae > Brachynemurus > Brachynemurus nebulosus. Next base: position 1,094,583 of record JAPWDM010000033.1, on the reverse strand, counting down.
TTTTAGGTCTTTAGAGTTCAGGTGACCTCATATAACACGTTCTATGTTAATCTGGATTAGTTTAGCTTTTTAACAATGAAAACATTTTCAAAATCAGTTCAGAACTTTTTGACTTTACTTCAGATTTGAAAAAAATTTCCCTTTTATTGTATTAGTATAGATTTTTTCTCTGTCTGTTAATAGTATCTAATTGATCGTCGCATAAGCAAGCCTTTTTCCTAAGTATATGGTATGCACAAATGCACGGATGAGTAGATAAATAAAAAATATAATATACCCACATTAAAAATATGTATTTTTCGTACAGTCGCTTCGTAGAATGAAAATCGTATATTATATATGCATAGTTATTCTTACATACGTACATTTGTACACATGTACGATGTACATGTACAAATATATATATATATATATATATATATATATATATATATATATATATATATATATATATATATATATATATATATATATATAGTAGCTAGCGCTTTACCATTTGCAACATTTAGTTAAAGCTAATAACGTAATATCTTTTCTCTTTTGTGTTATATATGTGTGTCTATGTAAATTTAAATTTAGATGTAAATTTTGCGACATATTCATTGCATATTCATGATGCGAGGGATTTCTTTATTTTTCTATATTCTACTGTGCTCTAAAATATAACACAATAATATAATGTTCCATATTTTATACAGAGCCAACAAACATTTTGATAAATATGAAGTAACTGTCTAAATATTCCATCATACGCGGCGGCGTAGTATGCAAATGAATTTTATTTTCTTTTTTAACTTTTTCTAATTTTATTATCTCATCTAAAACTATCAGGAAAAATGTACTAAACCTAAACCCCCTTTTAAAATTCAGTAAAAAATATAAAAATATAATATTACCACTTAAGTCCCACTAAAAGTTAAGTGGTAACAATTTAACCAAAAGGAATTCCGTTCCACTCGTCTACATTTTACCCCTTTACTCTATCTCCCTGATAATTGAGTTTTTGAAAAAATTGTAGATGAAAAAGACCATTATTTTTTAACGTACTATCAGTTCTAGCAATTACGGTACAAAATTCTGAATCACCAGATATATATATATATATATATATATATATATATATATATATATATATATATATATATATATATATATATATATGCTCTTTCAAATGGACTTAGTATTCGTGTCAGATTCTTTTTTAGGAAATGTGTATAAAGGAAATTGTAAAGTCAAGTGTCCTTTACCATATTCTTTCTTAAGGGAAACCAAAAAAAGTTCAATGAGCCACCAATACGTAAATATTAATATTATGAGACCGGAATGCTTTTTCCAGGTACCCACTACGATTGAACCTCTCTAAAACAAAAATTAATTTTAAAAAAGTTAAATCACCCTAATCACCCACCCGAATTCACATCCGTTATTCATACTGTAATGCCGACAAGAGACTGTTGTAGTTAACTCCAGTATCTGTCCATACGTGAAAATTTAAAAAGTGTGAGATATTTTCCTACACACACCTCTAATAAGTATAAACATGCTACATAATGTGGCAGTACAATAGTTTCATATTTTAACACACGTACAGCTACATACATATGTTCGTAGCATGTTGCTTGTATATTGCCATGCCCCACTCATTTTGTGGTCAAATAAAGTTGTTCAAACAAATAATATTTATATTTATGTGAGCTTTTATAATCATGATATATATTTTACTGTGGTTTCTCCAAAATGAGACTTTTAAATATATATATATATATATATATATATATATATATATATATATATATATATATATATATATATATATATATATATATATATATATATATATACCTATCTAATGCAAATGGTATGAATATAGGTATAATTTACCATTTTTCAACATAAAATATCCACGTTTTATTTATACATATATACCCGTATGGTTTGTGGGTATATAATTGCTTGAAAAAACAGATACATGTACCGTGTACCTTAGTTTTTTCGTATTAATTTTATTTAATTAAACACACATACATTGTGAAAGCCTATTTTTCATTTTAGTCAAGAAGTAAAAATATTCAATTATATTCAATTAGTATTTATGTTACTTTGGTAAAGCTAACCGTCTCCAAAACAAAAATTTTAAAAAGCCCCCAAAAGTAACTAGATCAAAAATAAGTGTATTTGAAGCGTTATTTAGATGTAGAAGAAGGCTCGCCATAGTGGCCCAGGCAGGTAAAGTGGTCACCACTAGTTTGCAAATGAACTAAAAGCTGTCATCTCTTGTTATTTAGTTTTAATGATAGATTGACAGTTTATATAGCGTCATGGTGCATATCAACTTGTTAGGTGTTACCTAGAAAATTTTATTAAAAAAAGTGTTTCTTGTGCCCTTTGATCTAAGTAAGTACCGTAAAACCGTCTAGACCCGGAAACTTTTTTACAATTTTTGGTTAATTTTATATTTATGCATGTTTCCTTCATATCACCAATAAAAGTATTACCATTAGAAATAGTGTATATTATTTGTTATATCCCTAACCCATTTGTTTCATTATAAGTAAAAACAAAAAAAAAAAAATTAATAAGTGTCCGGGTCTACACCTTAAATCCGTCTTGACCCGGACACTTACTTAAATTATGTAATATATATATATATATATATATATATATATATATATATATATATATATATATATAGTTATTATATATAATTATATATACATGCAAACTAAACTCACCCGTCGGGGTTAGGACAGTGTTTTATATCGTCTGATATCTTCGAACCTGTCAAAGACTTCAAAATATTTTGTGGGAAGGGAGGGGGTGCAATGCATAGTATGCCTCTCTATGAAGTAAACATACGATATGACACCAGAAGGAGGCATAAACCGCGTAATTCTGGGGGGAATATTAACGTATGAATAGTGGAAGTTACAACTGGTGCGAATCGCGGCCATAGTGTAATAAACTGATGTGTCCGGGTCTAAACGGATATACATATATAGCATGTATTTTTTATATATACATCGAATATAACTTCAAACATCATTAAATGATGCGCGATAAAATTCTGAACACATACATATCAAAACTAAAACAATATGACAATTATGACGAAAATTATATGTCTAATTGTAAGTTAGACACACATTTTATTTGTTTGAAAAACTGTAGGATAGTAATCCTGTAAAATGGGTTAGTAAATGTTGAAATGCGTAGTTTTTATTGGTACAGCTGTTTAAAGGATGTTTTTCTCTCTTTAATGACGTCAAGAACAAATGTTTATTGTAGCAGGTTAATGTAGAAACTACTTACTTTGAAGATTGGTGGAAAGTGTCCGGGTCTAGACCCCCTGTCCGGATCTAAACGGTTTTACGATACTTACAAATATTGTATAAAATATATTGTATTACAAATACTTGGTTTCTGTGAATACCCCCTGTGTCTATTGTAGTTCTCAAGTAATTAATTTTATAATAAACAGTTACGAATCATACGTTGGGGCGGGACTTATTTCAGTTTTCCCATTGTATTTAGTTTTTGGTAATGTGGCCCACTATGTATAAAGGTAAAGTGACTCAGTGGATCGAGTGGCGAGAAGATGGCTAGATACGATGCACAATACGCAAAAGATGTGATCATGAAGTCTGCTCTGGTTGCAATGAGGAAGATGATGATTTTACTTGTGAGTTTTGTCTTAAAAATAAATAGTTAGCATCTCAGTACTTTGGATAATTAAAAATTGTTTTTATGATTACTAATTAGTAGCGATTTGTAAAAATTAAAAAATCAATTTTATCTATGTTAACTTTTAATATTAATAATACTATGCCACGTTACCTACCCAAGGTGAGTAATGTGGTCATTTTGTCACTTACGAAATAACTGATAATTTTTTATTACTGTGAATATGTAAACTGTATGTACGATATAAAATAAAGACTTTATTAAATTTGCAATTTTATTATGTTAAGAAATATTAATTAATTAAAACTGTTTAGAAAATATATCAATTCAAACCTTAGGGTGGCCACATTACCCTACCTTTCCCTACCAGTAAAAAATTAGATCTCCTAACGGTTTCCGAGAAAACGTGGAAAACAAAAGGTAAGGCTAGGTTTACGTAAACCTAGCTGTCTCATGGGTAAAATGAAGTGTTTTTGGTAAAATAAAGTATGGAGAATTAGGTGTAAATTATGTGTTTTTCAAACGTCCTGACAAAAATCTAACAGAATGAAAATTTTAAGATAAATATCCTAAAATTTTTAATTCATGAGAGCGCTGGGTATAACATTAAAACGTTTCAACATTTCGATGACATCAATATATATATATATATATATATATATATATATATATATATATATATATATATATATATATTATATATATGTATATATATATATATATATATATATATATATATATATATATATATAGTCAGGTGCAAAACTGAACCGTCCTGATAATATTTCGAAATTATTTGGAAAGTAAATTTTAATAATAATCCTTTTTGAAAAAGTTTAGTTATTTTTAATAACTATAGACTGCCAGCTACTTAACAGATATTAATTTGTATACATATCTATTTATTTTGAATATGCGTTAGTCCTTTTTCTTTGGCTCGCTTTAACACTTTTGGACCACATTTCTATTTGTGCTGACACAGAGTTTTCTACGCGATAAAAACAGATTGAGTGTAGTCTAAATAATGAAAATAGCATCGACTTATTTTCAGTTTAAATTAGCGTGTCATAGCTATTGAATAAAGCTACATTTATTTTTAATTTACAATAATGTATCCGATATCGAAATCTACTGAGAAAGTAGTGATTAAATTATTTTAAAGTAGACAATCTACAAGATATATCGCTCGGAAAATCCATATTAGCTAATCGACAGTATAAAAAATTCGAAAAAAATGTAATTTACTAATAGAGAAAAATGTTGGTGGTCGGAAAAAAAAACTATCAGGAGAGGATGTTAGAAGAGTTATTCGATATTTCGATGTTAGAAGAGTTATTCGATCTTCGGCTTCTGAGGCAACCAAACTTTTACAGAAAGACGTTGGCAAGTCAGTAAGTATGTGGACAGTTCGTCGGGCATTATATGAAGGTGATTGAATGAAGGTGATTTGGTCAGATGCGTCTAAAATTAATAGATACAGTACAGATGGTCGCCGGTGGAACTGGAAAAGAACTAAAGAATTAAGACAACAAAAGGATTACATTCAAACGATAAAGCATGGTTGTGGTAACATCAAGTTGTGAGGCTGTTTTTCAGCATTTGCTGTAGGGCCAATTCATAGGATTGATGGTAATATGAACAAAAAATTGTACTATAATATTCCCAGGATATATTTAACAGAAACACTCGAAAACATACCATATCCAGAAGATGAAATAATATTTCAACATGACAACGATCCGAAACATACTTCGAAATTAGTAAAAAATTGGTTAAGTAAACAAAAATTCAAAGTCCTGATGTGGCTATCTCAAAATCCTGATCTCAATCCTCTTGACAAGTTATTATATATATATACATATATATATATATATATATACATATATATATATATATATATATATATATATATATATATATATATATATATATATATGTATATATATATATATATACATATACATATATATAATGTATATATATATATATATATATATATATATATATATATATATATATATATATATATATAATATCTTTGTAAATATACTTCACGTGTGCTAAAATCTTCTAATTAAAGGAATAATACCATATCTCAAAAGTATTTGATTCTTTTTTTTTTTATAATTATTATTTTTAGAATAAGAATACATATTTCAAAGTAATACTCCAACACTTTATTGAATTACACGTATTTCAACATAAATATCATATATCGCGCATTCTCTGTCCCAACTTCGTATCTGAAAACTCCCAATTTTTGGACACACAAAAAAAAAACGTATTTAAATCTGTGTTTTCATCACTATGAAGATTTATGCTAATTGCATCTTTTGATGTTGGCTACCTATATATAGTATATAAGTATATATAAGTATACATGTTGCAGCTATATTGTCAAAACCGTTTTATTATAATAACTCTAGTCAAATTATAAAAAAACCAAATATTGTCAACTAATGTTGTCTCTTACAATACACCTAGTAAATTTTAGTGTTATTGTAATTTCGCTAGACTCATTTAGAGAAAATGTGAAGTGTAATGCTTTTTGGCAATATAACCAAATCAGCTTACAGGAAAATATGTATTGTAAAAGTAAACACGATATGAATACGAAACTAATGATGTCAAAAAACTACTGAATCGATTTTGTAAGTTTAGATATTTACATAAATATGCTTTGGAGTAACCGATAAGAAAGTTTTATTCCGTTTAAAAGTTTCCGTGGGTTGTGAATACTAAAATAAATAATGTCTTCACTACTAAGACTATTTCAATAAAATTTTGAGGGGATACTTATATGGTTTAGAATAATTAATAGGATAATTTATATCCTGGTTGAAGGTTCCTACAGGATATGAATACGAAACTAAGTGGTATCAAAACTACAAAACCGATTTCAATCAAATTTGGTATGAATACCTTTATGCTTTGGAATAACAAACAGAAAATGTTTATCCCGATTATAGGTTCCCATTGGAAACCAAATAAATTATTCAGTCAGCCCAAAATTATTGAAACGATTTCATTCAGTTTAAGCATGAATACTTATACCTTATGGAACAACACATACGATAATTTTCATCCTGATTTAGGATTCCCTCAGGAAAAAAAATAAATTATTCAATCACGTCAGAACTATTGAACAGATTTCAATTAAATTTAATTTAGATTTAGAGTAACTGCTGGGATAGTTTGTATCCCGATTGAAAGTTCCTAAGGGATATGAATATGAAACTAATTAATGTTAAAACTACTGATTCCATTTCAATCAAATTTGATATGAATACTTTTATATTTTGGAATAACAAACAGGAAATTTTTATCCCGATTATAGGTTCCCATGGGAAACCTAATAAATTATTCAATAACATCAAAACTAGGCAAGCGATTTCAATTCTATTCAGTACTGACGCTCACATGCTTTGGAATAGCTGGTGGCATAGTGCGTATCCCGACTAAACGATTCTGTGGAATATAAATACGAAAGGTCCCCGTGGAAAATAAACTAATCATTACACACAAAAGTTATATTGTATACTTAACCTATACTCAAATTCAAATACGGTTCATTTTACTTACATTTAACCATGCTTCATCACTGAATTTAAATAATTTCTGTTTTCTTGGTTTTATCTCTTTTATTATTAAATTTACGTAAATTTTAAAGTTGCAGTTTGTTTTTAGAAAAGAATAGAATATTGATTTGTTTCGAATGTAAGAATTATTTAATTTTTTAACGATAACTCAGGATCAATTGTATTTGAAACGAGGTATAGCTACATAGTAATTTCCGAACAATTAAAATTAAATAGAACTTGATCAGTTTGTCACGTTTTTCTCTTATGTCAAGTATATAATATAATAATAATTTTATTACTTGATGGTTTTGTAAATTTCTCGTGCAATGATCCAAACACCCTCACCGGTCTAGTCGATCTTTAAATATAAATTTTGAACATATGGTATGGGGCAGTTCAACATAACGGATGAAGAATACTTTTTTTTTTTTTTAAATACATAGTTTTATGATTTTTTAAGTGAATGCTATTGTTTGATTTCTTTTTCCCAATCCGTATGCTATAAATCAGATATTTTTATGTGAATTTCAAAAGAAAACCCTGATGTCCTTCACAGTACAAGAATTTTAATTTGTATGTCATGGGAAGACTCATCAGCGATATAAACCAGATTATATTAGTATCTAAGCTGCAAACCCTAGACTACCTCTTAATGAAAATTTTACTAGAGCTAATAATAAAAAGCTGAAAAATATTCTAAATTGAAATCTTATTATGTGTCCGGTTTTTCCTTTAGAAAACCGGGATAAAACTATTGTACATATTAATTCACAATAAAGTAGTTCAACCGCTTTGATATAATTAAAATAAATTCCATGTTCCTACCGAACGATATCTCGGAAAAAACGGAGCAGCAATTTAATATTATTTCTAAATTCTTTAGTCAATCAATAAACAATCTAAAGAAAATCAACATTAATAATTAATTTATGAAATAGTAGCTCATTTCCCACGGGAATATTCAATCTGTATAAAAAGTATACCATATATTTATTATTTTAAGGTATATGCCAATACTAAATTTGATTAAAATTGTTTCAGTAGTTTTGGTATTATTTCCTATCGTAATAGTAGGCGATAGGAACTTTCAAACGGGATACAGATTATTCCGTTAGTTATTAAAAAGCATATCATATAAATACGTATCTAAATCAAATTTAATTGACATTCGTTCAATAATTTTGAGGTAACTCAAGAATTTAGTCCGTGTCCCACTGGAACTCTTAACTGGGATAAAAATGTTTCTATCAGTTATTCCAAAGTGTATAAGTTTATATACGAAACCAAACTGAAATCGCTTCAGTAATTTTGACCTGACTGAATAATTTATTTTGTATCCCTCAGGAGCCTTTAATCGGGATAAAAATTTCCTTTCTGTTATTCCAAAGTATAAAAGTGTCCTTACTAAATTTAATTGAAATCAGTTTTGTAGTTTTACACTAATTAGTTTCGTATTAATATCCCGCAGGAACCTTCACCCAACATATAAATTATCCTATCAGTTATTCTAAGCCATAAAATATTTCTACTAAATTTTGTTGAGATCGGTTTAGTAGTTTTGATACCAATTAATTTCAAACTTCACAATTTCTCTAAATAAGTCTAGCGAAATTATAATAGCACTGAAATTTATTAGGTGTATTGTAAAAGACAACGTCAGTTGACAATATTTGGTTTTTTTATAATTTGACTAGCGTTATTATAATAAAACGGTTTTGACAATATAGCTGCAACATACATATAAATACTGTAATATACAGTATTTAATATGTTTTTGGTGTGTCCTAAAACATGTAGTTTTTGATATACGAGGTTGGGACAAAGAAAGCGCGATATAGTGTTTCGTATTTTTATTTTCAGGTCGATCTGTGACATTTCGGTTTTGATAAATCAGTCTTAAAATCAGTCAAAACGTATTTTTTTATTGGATATTTAATTTCAAAGTTCTTAAGAAGCCAACTTCCACTTTTCTAAATGACGTACTTCCGATACACATTTTCATTCCTCATTTTACTCTCTTAGGCGGTGAATTTTTAAAAACACTGAAACAACTGCCATTTTTTTATAAACAGAAACCTAAGCACCAATTTCCATATTTCTAACTTCAAAAACAACGGACTTCCTTACAAATTTTCATCCGATATCGCTTAGGGGATGAATTTTCAAAAATCCTTTCTTAGTGCTTACCTTCTTTATAAATTTCTTAGTGCTTACCTTCTGTGTAAATTTTCATGCTTCTCGATTCACGGATTTAGGCTGTGCATTATCAATTAATTAATTTATCAATGTTAATTTTGCTAAGAATAGGTAGACTATTATTTAAAATTTTGTTTACTGCAGTTAATTTTGTGTAAACTCCCACTAAACAAAAAACTATTTAGTTTAGGAGTAGCTACTTGTTTTAGCCACTGAAAACTTGTAAATTCAATATTATCATACTAAGGTTCAAACATTTTTTAACAACAAGTAATATCAGAAGAATGGATCGAGAAGCAAACAATGGTCGATCTGTGCCCACGTTTTTTGCCATTATTGACACATTAAATGACTATTATATCCTACTCTTTTTGATTGTCGATTTGAAAATTGTTTTCAGTTGTTTTATTTATTTTTTTTTTCGTTGTTAACATTAAATTTTTTTTTATTAAGATAAAAGCAATTTTTGAAAAATACGCCAAATGGGTCACACTTGAACACAAACATGTAAAGAAAAGATGTGTGCACATACAATATATTAGCTGTTGTAAGATAGGAGGACAGGAACAGAATGATATGAGAGAGGCAAGGCGGTATTATGATAAGGGTCCCAACTGTTTTGGAGACACAAAATGATAAAGTATTTTTCATTATTTTTATTTATCTTAAGTAGGTAGTTATATTGTTGTGTGTGTATGTATGTGTCACAGGTGCACTATGAAGAACATCAGTCTCTTACGTTTATTATTATTTTATTATTGGAAATTGATATTAGGTACACATGTATCTGGATATGTGTGGATATGTTTGAATACTTAATATGTACTTAGTGGTGGATTTTGTGGTCCAAGTTCTTTTGGTGGTGGCGCTGAAGAATTAAAAGTAAAAATGTAGGCTAATTTACTTATGGACGTTTCAACTGTTACAGTGAATAACATAACTAGAACCAGAGATTGCGGTAGAAATTCGCAGTTAGCATCATAGTTATCGGAAAAAATCTCCGATGCTTTGGTGAAAACATCGAAAATTTCAAATAGCCGGTTGCGTTCTTTTAGCCAGACATTTACGATTTTCAAACTTTTCTTACACCAACGTAAAAAATGTAAACAATAAATTACATAAAGTAAGTTTTTAAACAAGGTGACGACGTTTCTTCAAGAACAAATTTTCTTGACTTTCCCGATTTTCTAGACAATATTTAAGTTTTTCCCCAAGTTTACTGGAAAAATCCTCCCCTATTACAAATTCAAATTTTTTGTTACTTGTTTTGGACAAAATCGGAAGTGCAATCAAGTCAGTATCGATGTTATTAATGGTAGAGTCCCTATAATAAATAGAGTCGTGACATGTGTGCTGAACGCTGATTAATTCCGACATTTTCTGTCCAGAGTTTGCGTAAAATACATTGGAAATAAATTAATCATTTAGTTTAACCTAGGACGAGTAATTTAATTAAAACTTTTTAATTGTTCATTAATTCATAACTTACTAACAATAATTATGTACTCAAAAATATTTACTCAAACATGTGATAATTAGTTTTGAAACTTCCCGCTCTGTTTTGGACAGAAAATGGATAACATGTCATGACTCTGTTTATTATAGGGACTCTAATTAATGGTTCCCAAAATGCTACAGAAACCCAGATTTTTCAATTTTGATAGGGTGTACGTTTACATTTTTTTCAGTTTTTAATACCTTCTTTTGCTTTTACTTATAGATTTATCCAAAAATTAAAAATTAGAGATGTTTTGAATATCATGATTTTTATATTGAAACATATATCATGATTTTCACATACGAATCTGTTTCTAAATCACCGGGTAAGGTTTTATCAAAATTCATTAAAAAAAATGTACAAATATGCTTATGTGATATACGTATGCAATGAACACTAATATAATAGTGTTCATTTGTCTGTGATGTATACGTATATCGCCTAAGCATATTTATACATTTTTTCAGCGTTCAACACACGTGTCACGACTCTATTTATTATAGGGACTCTACCATTAATAACATGAATTTAAATTTGTAATAGGAAAGATTTTTTCAGTAAACTAAGGGCAAAACTCAAATATTATCTAGAAAATCGGGAAAAGTCAAGAAAATTGGTTCTTGAAGAAACGTCGTCACCTTGTTTAAAAACCTACTACTAGACAAAGCGTAAAGACAGTTTGTATTTGGTAGGCATTCTTCTTGAAACAGGTGGCAGGGTGACACGGGGCGTATTTGGAAAATATACCCGTATTCAGAGCTCAATGTATCTGAACTCGGGTATACATTCAATGTTTAATAAGCATAGTTCGATACTTGAAAATATACCTATTAAAAGCGCTGAGCTCGGGTATATTTTCAAACTCAATATTTAACAAAAATAGTATGAAAAACATACCCACTTTCAATTTATTGGTAAACAGATGGTTCAGTCAAGTAGTTACGGGAAAACAGTACTGTGACGCCGCAAAAAATTGACAATTTTAGCGAATTTTTTTTGCAAATGTGAATGAGAGTCGAATTAAAAAGACTTTAATGAGTATCCATTTGTTCATATAAAATTGTATAGAATAATATTAAATATTTGCAAACTTAATAATGCAAATGTACCTAAACAAAAACGCAAATTATACCAACGATATTGCAATAATGAATCATTTCAAATTAAAAGAAGAAAAAAATATTAAAGTAGATAATCGTAGCTATCGTTATGCATAGGCTTTTTAGCGAATTTCCAGAATGGAATTCAGCTATTACAGCCACTGTCATGACGCGACTTAAACCCGGGACCATGGCAGAAATTTGTTTTGAGGTCCCTAGGAACCGAAAATAATATTCACTCAAATTTATATATATATATATATATATATATATATATATATATATATATATATATATATATATATATATATATATATATATATATATATATATACATATATATATAAATATATATATATATATATATATATATATATATATATATATGAAAAAAATGTAAAATATATATATATATATATATATATATATATATATATATATATATATTTTACATTTTTTTCATAAAATAGCAACGGATTCAAAAATTGTTCGTTTTGTTTTGTTTTCGTTGAATTTCGGTCTAAAATTTTCACAGTATATTCTCAATATATTGTACTTTCGAATTAAACAAAAAAAAAAATTTTCGATTTTTTCCATCCGTTACCAGACTACTACCTTAATTGCATCAAATATTTTTCAGCGGATTCGAACTCAAATAATATTATCCGTCCATATTGATACGCTTTTATAAAAGAATCTTTCTAAATCTGTTTTATTAATCATTATTCAATTTTAAACAAATTTTGCACGATTAACTCACACGCTAACAATTAAGAATTAAGATAAGAAGAAGCTAAAAATTATTTCAAAAAACTGCAATGGTTTTTTTTATTTGCAACCAAGTCTTGTTTTAAATCATATGCATATTTTTTTTTATGAAGATCGAGTATAAATTACAGTTGAAATATGTTTTAAAATATACCTTGTTAGTAACTGTATAAGATTACACTAATTTATTGTCGGGTATATATTCAAATTCTCACAGTAGTATTCTTATACTTGAAAATATACCCAATTTTGGCTCTGAAATGAGATATATTTTAAAGAGTCATTTTGCTAGTTTCTGTTTTGTAAATTATACCCGATCCTAGATCGGTCAGTGACGTCACAAGCTCTGACTTCGGGTATATTTTCAAAATACGCTGAGACGGGTAAAATTTAAGGAATATAATATAATGACAATTTTTGAGCAAATGAGGTTATAATTATTGCAGACAATAATTTGTATACGTACGTATTTTGAAAATAAAGCGAATACCACTTTGTTTCTTTCAAAATTTTGCAGCTTCTATTACGGTCATTTTACCGAAAGATGTTAATAAGTTAAAATTGGAATAAATAAATCAAATTACGGTTATGAATTTTCAAATAAACGAAATAGTGGCTGCCTGGAAAAGTCAAAAATTCTTATTATGCTTTTATCATAATAAGAAAGATGTGTTTAGGTAAAAAGAATATTTTAAATAATTTACTTTAGTTGAAAAATTAAATTAGCAGTATTATAACAATTTTTTTTAAATTTTATAGCTGCGACACATTTATTACAAAATAAATACCTAATAATGGAATATAATGTTGAATATAATATTTAAATATTGGTATGTAATCACAGACCAGTGAACATATTATATTTTATATTATAGAGACATAATATAAATGTATAATTGAAGCAATCAGTTACGACTAGATTCCGACCTCAATAGTATTCTGTTATATAGTAATTGATTCGTATCCGTAGTTACACTTTAAAATATAATATTGATAATAACATTTTACTTTTTGGAGAAGAAACTGCAAAATTTTTAAAGAAGAAAAGTGGTATTCGCTTTATTTTCAAAATACGTACGTATACAAATTATGTCCTACAATAATTATAGTCGCATTTGTTCAAAAATTGACATTATATTATTTCATTAAATTTCACCCGTCTCACCCTTGTTACCTGCTTCAAGAAAAATACCTAGAAACTGGCTGTACGCTTTGTCTAGTAGTATAATCAGTATAATATAATAGTGTTCATTGGTCTGTGTATGTAATACTTCAAATATAATAAATTCAAATATAATATTAAATTACTGAAAATAGCAGATCGATTTAGAAATTAATCCCTTACTATAACCCAAGAATTGGAGTTACAGGACCGTAGTCCTGTAATCCAAATGACTGTTTTAGCTAAAAATATAGGGTCTGTAAGTGACCAATACCCGAATTATGATGATAGTTGTAAAACGTTTTGTGAAATACTTCTATTAGATCGTTTTCAAAAGTTTACTGAATATAGGTATTTATATTCACAATTTATACTGATGGCACTTTTAATTACTGTTCTAGATTTTTTTACTCATCATTCTTACGACAGAAGATGCATATCGCGCGTACTCTTTCTCAACCTCGTATCTGAAAAGTTCCAATTTTTGGAGACACAAATAAAACGCATTTAAATCTGTGCGTTCATCATTATGAACTTAAGATTTATGCTAATTACACCCTTTGATGTTGGCTATCTACATTTATAAATATATATAGATAAGTATATATATAAATACAATATTTAATGTTTTATGTGTGTCCTAAGACATGCAGTTTTTGATATACGAGGTTGAGAAAGAGTACGCGCGATATATTCTATTCCATTAGTTGGTACTTTATTACCTAATAAACATTTAAATTAGCGACTCTAAAAAAATAATGTAATATAGTTGGCGTTAAGAAATTTTTCCAGAAATATAGGTTCCGTTTAACTCAAACCTGGTAGAGGAAAAAAACACAGCAATTATGTTCAACAACAAAGGACAAAAATAAATGAAGAGTACACGGGTTAAAAGATGAGGGTCCACTTTTTGTCTAAAATGTGATTTGTATCCATATTAATATATTTTTTTTCATAGAATCTATAGCACCTCTTAAAAATTGGAAAAAAGATGAAAGTACGAAGTTATTGCCGTTTAAAAAAAATGTACAGGCGAAGAAAGATGCGGGTACCAGTGATTGTATGTATAAGGTGGTATAAGTGATTGCACGTCCAGTGCATAAAAGATGAGGGTACCAAGTCTTTAAAGTTAAAAAGTTGTTTTACTCAAAATAATACCAAGTGGACCTTCATCTTTTTTCGCGTGTACCTACTCTTTAAATATTCTGAAGTTTTCCAAAGGATACGGTTTACATTTGGTTTATTTCCTTTCTTTTTTTAGATTTTACTTTTGATTCATTATTCTGAGCTTCATACTCAAATACAACAGAACGAACAGCAAACGTGTGGAAATATTTGCATAGTAAATTTAATTTTAATTTTTTGTAATACATAGGTACCTATATGTATTTAAATATCTGGTACAATTATATTCATATTTGATGATGTGCTTAAAAATGTGCAACTGAACATTTAGAATAAATTAGATAGTACGTACCTACATTCTTGTAAAATTTAAAAAATTAAATTATTCGAAACGTCTAAAATATATTACAGTAATTTTAGTGGTTTATACATAAATTATTAATAAATTTGATATTGTAATGTAGAAAGTTGTAGTTATCTGTGTGCCAAGAATTAAATTATCTCACATTATAAATCAAATGAGCCTAACCCATTAAAAGGAAAACAATACGTCTAAAAAAATGTAAAAATAAAAATATTAAGAACTACGTTCTCTTCAAAAGAAAATATAAAAAATAATTATTTAAAAATAGAGATGTACATAATATGTACCTATAATAATTTTGCTGCATTCAAAGTAATAAAATATTGTGTAAAGCTCACCTGTACCCTCGCTTCTGTTAAGTCAATTTTCATTGCAATTTCTTCACGTGTATAAATATCTGGATAATGAGTTTCTTGAAACGCACGTTCCAGTTCCTTTAATTGTGCTGACGTAAACGTGGTACGAATTCGACGTTGTTTCCGTTTTTCCGTTAAAACACCATCGTGACCGGGATATACTTTGTAAGGTAAACCACCTAAAATAAAAATAATAAAGAATATTAAAAATTACTTTAATTTTTTGTGTATAGGTACCGAATTGTTTTTTTTTAAATTCATCGTAGTTTTTTTTTATGAAAGTTAACAAAGGATATTAGAGAAGTGTATCGTTTAAAGATATAAAAGAACCTGATATCCTATCAAAATAAGATAGGGAAAGGTCGCCCCAAGCGGGTACCTCTCTTAAAGCGGGTAAGCGCTTGTATATCGTTGTATCGAATGTTTTTCTCAGGTCGTGTGTACACCGAGATTAACCGAATATCAACCAATATCAATCAATTACACCTGAACGCTTGTGTCGTTTAATGTCCTAGTTAAGCGCCATCAAATTTTTTTGTTGGTTTTGTTAAAAATTTTAACGATAAATATTCTGTGACTACACGGAGAGAAAATTCATAGAAAAATTACTGTGCTCAGCACTACAATCGACGTGTAAAAGGCGCAAATGAAAGAGTACGACAACAAGAATTAAATATAACATATATGCATAAGAGTGTAATAGAAGTTGTGTTAGCACATTAAATTTTACCATGCTAGCACAACAATTTTTATGAAGCCATGACTAATACTTTTTACGTTTCAATTTAATAATATTTACATGATCGTAAAATATTTTTTACTTTGGTCGTCGATCGCGCACGCATTATCAGAGAGCATGATAATTTTTCTGAAATTTTATCTACAAAAATTATATGATTTTTCTCTCCGTGTAGTCACAAACCTTTTTATTTGTAATCTTTTTGGTATTACCTTATTATGTGATCATCATTTGACTTTTAATGTAGAAAAAGATAGACATGTATCGGCTTTCATTTTGAAATTATTAGTTAAGTTAACAAAATTAAGTTTTTTTGGGCAAAGTGGGTAGGGTCAAAGCGGTTAGACAAAATAGAAGCATCTTAATGGAAAAAACTGTTGGAAGGGGAAAAAAATAAAAAATCTTCTTTTTACACCGGAATGAGGGAAATAGCTTAAAAAAATATTTCTGCCTTGTTGGCGGTAATTTTAATATGGAACTACCTGAAGTAATATACTCCAATGTGGAGGTTAAGAAAGTTACAGTTAATTGTTATAATGATTTTTGTTTTTTCAATTTTTTTTTACTTACAATTAATTATTATTATTGTTAAGTACTATATGATTAAGAAAGTTTATATTAAAAAATAATAACAGTATTTAAATACATAATGTACTTACCCGCCTTGCCCAAAGAGGATTACCCGCTTTAGGATACCTATACGCGCAAAGCGGGTTTTTGCTGAAGTTTTGTATTTTCTTTATTAAAAATAAATATCGTACAAAAATTTCTTAAGCGAAGTATCATTTTAAAGTTCGATACTATTCTATCTGATAATACAAAAAAGATCTGCTTATCGAGGTCAAAGTAACATTTTTGTGCGTTTAATCTTAGCTTACCCGCTTTGGGCTACCTTCCCCTAGAGAATGGTGTGTCAAGTGTAACAAGCGGTCAATAGTAATTTTGTGATTGTAGACCAAATTATATGCATAATTAAAAATTTCTTTATTATGTAAGTTTTCCACTGCTTCGGCAGAAAGTTTTCGCTCACGAGCCTCTGATGGCTTTATTTTTTTATCTCAATTATCTCATATAGCTTTATTTGCTCATCTGAACAACTTTTAGTCATAAAACTCACGGAAACTTTACTTTAACAAATCCTTTATTCGATACATAGTTAATGTTTACCCAATACATAAATTGGATTTATTAAATTCAGTTTTTTTGTTCTTTGAATTTTAATTGAGTTTGATATCATTTCCGAAAGTCTTAAGGGGACTCACCAGTCCAGAAATTTCAAAAAATCGATTTTTTTGTTTTTGCATTTTCTTATAGCTATACTTATCAGAAATAGCGTTTTTCTCGAAATGACCTTTTTCGACACCTGTGTCAAGATTACTATAAATCTATTCATCCAAATTAGCTCAAATTTGGACAAAATATTTACAACACATTTCGCTCTTGGCTAAACCACAACCAGATTTTTTGGATAAAATATGGCCATTTTATGACCATTTTAATCCCCAAAAAATGGTAAAATTTCAGATTTTTTTTAAACTGCCGCCATTTTGTTTCTATAGATGCAAAATTGCTGATTCTAGTTC
Organism: Brachynemurus nebulosus; assembly: GCA_035578155.1. Lineage (NCBI taxonomy): Eukaryota > Metazoa > Arthropoda > Insecta > Neuroptera > Myrmeleontidae > Brachynemurus > Brachynemurus nebulosus. Next base: position 1,076,430 of record JAPWDM010000033.1, on the reverse strand, counting down.
CGCCAATAACCATAATCATATAGATTAAGAATTTTTTACTTTTCTTCTTCAGATGCTCTTGAGGTTCAAAATCCTGTCACAAGTGGAAGCACCTTTTTTTAGATTCTTAACTACATATATATACAGGGTGTCAGAGAAATAAGTGACCACCTCCTGAGGGGTTACTCATAGCACCCTGTAGACACTAAAACCGCATTAACCTAATCGCCTCACCCCTCAAAAGGATAAGAGTTATTTCCCTTACACCCTGTATATATATATATATATATATATATATATATATATATATATATATATATATATATATATATATATTTTGACCAATATACGGGAAAGGAAAAAAAATTGTTGTAATCTTGAATAGTTAATAAAAGAACTAATATTATTTGTTATTTATTTTCATTGTCCAATTTATCTAAAAAAAAATTCGTGAAAAATCCTATTTTTTCGAGCTCTGGACTGGTGAACTTAAGGAAGCTATCGCTCGTACCCTTCCTTAGATCCATTCCTTTGAGGAGAGTAATATTCTCATCATCAGCAGTTAGACTATTCTGTAGTGTTATTCAAAAGATGCAACACTATTTCATATTTATCACTGAAAAGAGAGTCTCAATACTTCAACAGATTCTGTTTTCTAACTTACTCTACCTACAATGACATCAAAAACATTCCATACTACAGTAAACTATTAAACAATTGGTCAAAAATTTATTAATTAATTTAAAAATGAAATTAATTGTATTGAAGTACCTATATGTACGTTGAAAGTGTAATCTAAAACATAATAATCAATCAGTCTAGTACATTTTATTAATTTCTGTTTCCTTCTTACTTGATCTTTTCATATTTATCACTTTCTTGAAGATTTCTTTACTCTAGTTTCTTCTATAGTACGCTTTAAGTAATTTCATCAAGTGAAAAAAAGGAGAAAAATAAAGAGAGCAAAACTTTAATATTCAACGATATAAACTTTTAAAACATTGACAAATGATAGACCGTTATTTGAATGTGAGGAAAGCGAACAAAATGTTTGATGCCAGTTGTAGAAAGAAAATGTATTTCATAGTATTTACCATTTTTCAAGACAACTCGTGAAACTTTTGTCTATCTGTATAGATTTACAAACAGGAAAGAAAAAGTGTACCTTAAAAACCTTAACGCAATTATATAAATAAAATATAAATAAATTTTACAGCAATTAAAGCAGTATTCTAATCTAGTATTTTTTTTAAATTTTATTTTGTTTTTGTTTGAGTTTCTAAAAGTACCTTTAAAAATGTATCATCATAAAGAAATGTAAAAATTTTTAAAATTTATAAAGTTATAACCATTTTAATACGGTAAGTTCCGGGGTCAGTTATTATACTTCAAAACTTTAAATGCATTTTTCTTGGAACTATATTTTCCAAGCTGGTCGACATGATATCCCGAGTTCTATTTATCCTATCGACTTTGAATTTGTCATGTACCTTCAATACATGTTGCTCTATTAATGTAGGGACTACGGATATAACGAAATTTTAATTTTTGTTGCTTTTTTAAATAATAAACTTTGAAAAAACTTCAAAAAAAAATTTTTTTTAAACAACCGCCATTTTCTCATTTTTTAAAACTTTTTTTTTTCAATTAATTTTTATAATGACCTTTCTAAACCAGAATTTTTTTATTGCAAATGAACACAAATCCAAAATCATATCAGCTTATAGCACATCACTTTTAGCGAATTTAGAAAACTCGGAATTCAGCTATTACGGTCGACGGTCGGTCTGACGACGGAACCTGAGGCCGGGACTATGACAGAAATATGTTTTGAGGTCCTTAGAATACGAAAATGATATTCACTTAAATTTATATATATATTTAAATTTATATATATATATATATATATATATATATATATATATATATATATATATATATGGGTAGTTATACAAAAGAAAAAAGAAAAAAGAAAAAAGAAAAAGGGGGCTCAATTCCGGCACGATATTTTTTTCATGTATAAGCTTTGGCAAGTAGTTTTATTTCAAGCTGATAACATTTTTCCATTTTTCACACTATTTCAAAGTGGGCAGTCAAAAATTTAAAAATTATAAATTTTAGGGCCATTATAAAAAAAGGTATATCCAGGAGAGTGAAAACATGAGCAAAGAATTAAAATTAACACAAGAGAATTTCTTATGTTCTTATTCTTAAGCACAATTTATTAAACTATCAAACAATTTATTAAACTATTAAACAATTTATTAATTTTTATTATTAAACAATTTTTATTATTTTTATTATGAAATTTTTAATTATTAAACAATTTATTATTTGTTTAATATATATTATATATTATATTAGTAGTATATATATTAGTAGTTATATAGTGTACGTATGCATATTTTTGCCGCCTAACTGATAAATTAAAGAAAAATTAAAAAATTAAGCTTGGGTAAAAATTTTTTTTGCTCATTTATGTTGTTAATTAATGCATTGGATCAGTTTTATCGAAAAATTAATATATAGTCTCATTTAAAAATCTATAAGTTTGTATCATAGCTCGAAAATCATAAGAGCTATAAAGCACCTGACTATAACAATCGGTTGCCCCCGTCGATATCTACAACTCTTCTTTGAACAATTTTTCGATTACATAAACGGTTTGGCTGTAATAAAAATTGCAACTCTCAAAAAACTCACACAGTATATTATATACTAGCCGTACCCGTGACGTGGTTCACGCGAAACATTGAGTAGTTTCTTTTTCCAATTTGTAGTTTCTTGCAACACAAAATGCATTAAATCGTCTCCAAATTGACAATTGTGTATTTATTGTATTTTTCGGTACACAATTAGCAACATTTTTTTTTATTTAAAATTCAGAAAAATTTCCAAATAATGGAGTCGGATAAACAAAGCATAAGGAACTGTTTCCCCCCTCAAATTTTTTTTTTTTGTAGAATGTTAATTAGATCGAAGACTATACGAAATGAACATTTTCTACCACTTGCAACCGCCGCTACGAAAGTTATCGGCCATTTTGTGAAAAATCGACCATTTTAGTCGTACTTTCTAAATATAGATGAATATATCTCGGTATGTGTAGGTCTAAAAAAAACGAAACAAATTGAGGCTATTCATTACGATATAGTCTACCAACGGTTACAGTATGAAATTTTTATCTGCACACATAACCTTAAAAAAAAATAAAAATTGGAGATACTGGTAAATTTTGGTTTTTTGGTTTTAACTTGGGATGTTTTAAGTGAAATTTGATGAAATTTTCAGGAAATATACTTTATAACGTGGAAAATAACTGGTTAAAATTTCAAATCAAAATATCTGACAAAAGCCCCGAAAATTAACGTCAATTTTGAAAATTGATTAGCCAATGGTTTTTGTGCATTGTATCGTATGAGGTTCTTTTTCCTTTTAAAATGTAGGTTTTTTTATGTACTTTATGACGATGGATAAGAAAAAATTTTTAAGCTTGAAAAAAAGCGAAGAAAATCGATTAAAAGTTCAAAATCGTCGGCTATGAACAATATTTGAAAAATAATTTAAATCAAGTAAACTGCCGTAATTTAAATATCAGTTTGAATAATTTGTGCTATACAAGGGTTACAGGCTTCCATATGAGGATTACAGGAATCGTACGTGATTAAAAAATCAAGTTTGGAGAAATTAAGGTTCAATTATTTTCAAAAATACGCAACATCAAAAGTGTACTACTACAAAAAATTAAGGGAGCAAAGAAAAATTGTTAATTTTTGAGTGATTTTTGAAGGGCTGTATTTACGTGAAAAACAGTCGTATCGAGATGACTAAAAAAGCATTTTGAAGCTACAAGATTCTAGTTTTGAGATATTTCGTCCAAAAATTTTTAGAAGTAGGTAGCAGTTATCGAGAAATTCTAAGGAATATGAAAAAAAAATTTTGAAAATTTTTTGCTCTTTTTTCGGTCTACGGGCTTGTTCTTAAATTTTTCTCTACGTTGAATTGTTCCGGAGATACCCAACTTTGAATTCAAAAGGATCCTTTTTGCTTTAACCATCGATACTCTGTTTTCCAATCTGGAATAAATTTCTGACATGGTTGTGCCGCGTACTTTAGGAAAAAAATTTTCATCCTTAAATTTAACCTGAAAAATGTGAAAAAAGGAACTTTTTTCCTTGTTGCGAAAAATTGTCCGCATCTTTGCGAATGTTGTTGGAGAATCTAATCTTTGTACGAATTTAGATACCTCACTGTACCCCCAATAATCCTGTAAATCAGCAGATCGATCTATTGAGTGGTTTTCCTAAACTGTTTGTTTGTAATTTTAGAAAAAAATTAAAGTAGCAAAATTGAATGAGCAAAATTGAATGGAAAATTCAATTTTTTTTCAACTTTTCTCACAATTAGGCATCTTTTACCCATTAAATTTGAAAATTAAAAAAAAAAATTTTTGTCAGAATTTTTTTAAAAAATTGAAACAAATTATCTTAAGTTTTCTTAAAACTTTTTTTTTTTAAATTTAATTTTAATTTTTTAATTTTTTTGAAACTAAAAAAACTTTTAAAAAAAAATTTTTTTTTTTTTGTTCCCTTAATTTTTTGTAGCAGTACATATACGCTCCCACCCACCTCACAAGCTGCAAATTCAACAGCAGCTGCAATAATTTAAATTAAGTAAACCACCATAAGTTAAATATTATGAGTTATAATAATTTCTCCCATACAAGGGTTACAAGCTTCCAAGTGAGGATTACACGAATCGAACCCAATTAAAAAAACAACTTTGGAAAAATTAAGTCCATAGTTCGTCGAAAGGGTCATAGGTGTTAAGCCACTTAGTTTGTTTGTGGATGGATGGGAGCTTTCAGCTTATATACTTTTGATGTTGTGCATTTTTGAAAACAATTGAACCTAATTTCTTAAACTTAATTTTTTTAATTGGGTTCGATTAGTGTAACCCTTATATGGAACCTTGTGACCCTTCTATGGAAGTAATTACTACTTAAATTTTTAAATTATAGCGGTTTACTTGATTTAAATTATTTTTCAAATATAGTTCATAGCTGACGATTTTGAATTTTTAATCGATTTTTTTCGCTTTTTTTCAAGCTTAAAAATTTTTTCTTATCCATCGTCATAAAGTGCATAAAAAAACCTACATTTTAAAAGGAAAAGGAACCTCATACGATACAATGCACAAAAACCATTGGCCAATTAATTTTCAAAATTGACGTTAGTTTTCGGTGCTTTTGTCAGATATTTTGATTTGAAATTTTAACCAGTTATTTTCCACGTTATAAAGTATATTTCCTGAAAATTTCATCAAATTTCACTTAAAACATCCCAAGTTAAAACCAAAAAACCAAAATTTACCAGTATCTCCAATTTTTATTTTTTTTTAAGGTTATGTGTGCAGATAAAAATTTCATACTGTAACCGCTGGTAGACTATATCGTAATGAATAGCCTCAATTTGTTTCGTTTTTTTTAGACCTACACATACCGAGATATATTCATCTATATTTAGAAAGTACGACTAAAATGGTGGATTTTTCACAAAATGGCCGATAACTTTCGTAGCGGCGGTTGCAAGTGGTAGAAAATGTTCATTTCGTATAGTCTTCGATCTAATTAACATTCTACAGAAAAAAAAAATTGAGGGGGGAAACAGTTCCTTATTCATTAAAATTTGGAGCTTATCCGACTCTGCTAAAACTACAAAATTTATTTACAATTCTTGTTACTATAGTTATGAAATTTTTTATGAAATATGTAAATTGGCGTAATGTGTGTAGATGTTCAAAATAGTTTTTCCATTTTCCCGTAGGAATGAGACATTTTTCCGGAATAAAAAGTATCTTAGATGTTGACTCAGGTAATAAGTTATCATCACACCAAATTTCATTAAAATCCGTCCAGTAGTTTTTACGTGATGCGTGAACAGACAGACAGACAAACAGAGACAGAATTACAGTTTTATTATATGTATAGATTATATTAGTAGAATTTATTTTCTATTAAAAAATATACGGAGTCATTTATTACAGTATTCTAATGATATTTATCTAATTTATTTACATTATTTAAGTTTAATTCCGTTTTTGGAGCAGCCAGGAGACTGAGACTAGGAGACTGGAAATTCTTTAAATATTCTTTAAAAATCGGCTAAATAACGTTTTATTAAAAAAAAAAAAAACAAAAAAAAAAAAACAAAAAAAACAAAAAAAAAACAAAAAAAACAGGTCCTCTATTACAATACAACATATTTGTAACTCATACGACGGAAAAATTTCTAGTACGATCTCAGAACGTTAACAGAATTAATTGATATAACCTCAAATTAAGTAAAACATATACATTATTTTATTTATTACTAGCCGTATGCCCGATGGGATTTCCCATCGACATCTTTTTATTAGGTACTCACTTTTAATGTTTTTCAAAAGCCTAAATCAATATCCACGTTTCTAACTTCAAAAATGACGAACTTTCCATAGGAACTTTCATTTTCGTTTTAACCCCTTAGAGAATAAATTTCCAGAAACGTTTACACAACTGACTTTTATTTATAAATAGAAGCCTAAATGCCAATTTTCATAACTCCTGTGCTTAATTTCGTCCTTCTAAACCCAACAGTTTAGGTTGTGCGTTGTCTGTCAGTCAAAGTTAAAAATTTATTAAATAATAGCCGTATACCCGATGGGATTTCCCATCGACATCTTGGTGCTCACTTTCTGCTTACTTTTAATGTTTTTCAAAAGCCAAAATACCAACTTACACGATTTATTAAATAAGATATTTATTTTAATAGCCATAGTAACATATTTTTATATATCTCTAATTTTAAAAATGACGTATTTACATACAAATTTTCATCAACTATTTAACTCACTTAGGGGACGAATTTTCAAAAATCCTTTCTTAGTGCTCACCGACGTTACATAGGGAACTCCTATGCAAAATTTCATTCTTCTAAACCCAACGGTTTTTAAAGGTTTTTTGAAAATTTTCCTTTGTATAGAGTCATTAATAATTAAGTATTTTCATGTATTGTATTACTTAGATTGTACATGTTAGGTTAGGGTTAAGCACTAGTTGTAGGTACCTAGATTTAAGTGAAGTATTGTAATTACATTAAAATTTTGTAAAATATTGTACCGTTTTTAGAAAAAATATATTTCGTATTTCGTAACCCAACGGTTTAGGCTGTGCGTTGTCTGTCAGTCAGTCAGTGTTAGAAATTTATTAAGTAGATATTTCAATTAATTACTATGACAAACGATGATTTGATCAGAATATAAATTTTTTATATTTTCTAAGTGTTTTGGTTTGATAGGAGAATGAGGAAAATTCGGAGAATGAGGAAACACAATTCAATAGAAAATTTCTTAAAGAAAATATAAAAAAATTCAAAAATTATTTTTACAATAAAAAAGTACCAATATTATAGATTACTACTGTAGTGTAAATTTTTTTATATGTTCAGAAAAAATAATTATCTAGTCTGCTATGTTTTAGTTTGGAGAAGTAACATGCCAGGAGACTGAGAAATTTACATTTTAAGTGTCATTTTTTATAAGAAAATATATATTTCGAAACCGGGTTATTTTGAGTGGCCAGTTAGATGCAGTAATGGTTTACAATTTCCATCTAGAACTACCCGTATATATGTATATATATATATATATATATATATATATATATATATATATATATATATATATATATATATATACTTTACAATATAGCAATAGACCTATAAAAAAAATTCTTCTCTGACAACTTTCAGTTAAGTTTCTAAAGCAATCTCAACAGCAAGATTTTCCCCTCAATGAATGAATGTATATTTGTGCTTGTTCAAGTTATATTTCTCATACCACCTACGATTAATATAGGCATTTCTTCTGTGTAAAATTCTACTACTAACTACAGAAAGTTTATAGTATCAAGCAACAAAATGTTCATTTTACACAAGTATATATTATGTACGTACGTTAATACCGTTATTCTGTCGTTTTATAAATGGCGTCGTCAAAATATTATCAATTTAATACGCAAATTCAAACGTAAAATTAGAAAATTAATTTGATTAAATTAAAAATTGTATTAATTAAACGAAACACTTTATTATAAAAAAAAAAAAAGATTTTCACTATTATTTGGTTTTAATAACATTTTTTTCCTTATTACAATATTGTAAAATTTTAAAACTAAAATTAAGAAATTTTCTAATTTTCTATCAAAACAAACTAAAACGTAACTCATTAAAAAAATTCTTAAATATTTGTTTAATAAACCTACTTTCCCATTTAATAACTCTGAAAAGTGTTATTGCAAAAATATGAGGCCCAAAAACAAGTGAATATTATTATTATATTATTAGTTATTGACAATTTCCTTTTAAATTTCAAATGGATAGCAAACCACGCCAAATAGGTATATACTTACTACGTCTAGAAAAAAAATTAAAATTATATCATAATAATTTCATAATGTAGAATTTTTGATTTTGATTTATATTATTTGTTACTACAAGTATTATTCCGATTGTGCTTGATTACTCAGTAGATATGTGGAAATTTCGCTGCATTATTATAGTATTTCCATATTTCCGTAATATATGAAAAGTATTTTTGTAAAATTTTGAACGTCCTAATGACGAACTTGTTGATAATAACATGTATTAATTCAGCATTTTTAACACTGCATATAGTAAATTTACACTACGAATGACTCATCTAAATTAACGAAATTTATCATTTATGAGTTACCCTCGAATAACATGCTTATATTAGACATGTTGTATAGATAAGAGTACGCTAGGAATCAAACGGTTTGCGTTATGTAGTTAACTTCACTCGTGTGTTCAGCGGCATACAGAGCTAGTTAGTGTTTGCGTAACAAAAAAATATTCAGTTCTCTATACTGATTAAAGAGCTAATTAAGCTTAAATTTTCTATTACATTCTGTTATTTTTTCTGTTTTTCAAAAAAAGTGTCACAAAATTAATTGACTTTGTATATCGTCAAGATCTTAAAAATTACATTGCTAGTTTTTATACGTGATACAGAAATGAATTAATCTAAAATTTTCTTTGAAAATCGCAAAACACGGAAGAAAGAACACATATAGTCCTAGCGACTACTAATTCGTGCATTTTCTTATACAAGCTATAAAAGAAAAGTTCACCAATGTTTTTGCCCAATTTTGCAACTTAAGGACACAAAAGAAGAGTCCATGATGGCCATAAAATGAAATTATTTTGAATTAGAGAAACCCTGAAACTCGTGAACTTTTATTTTATAAGAAACTTTAGTGCCTAGTATCGTAGCCATTAACCAGTTGACTTCCCTGATTGATATAACGATGCTTGGAAATCTACCAGGATCAAAAGCAAGCTTGGGTTTATTAATATTTGTTTAATATTCTTTTCTAGAGAACTGTTAGGATGATCCAAGTTACTAAAAAACCGAAAGATTCTTTTTAAAATGTCTGGACTTGTTTCACCTTTGAATAAAACTACAAGAAACCGTTAGTGAAGACTGGATCGAGTATTCTGAATGACAGTATTAATGACATATAAAGTGTATCAATTATCTGAAACCCACTAACTGCCGTATTTGAGTCTTATGTACATACTGATTAATTTATTTTTTATTACTCATGCGGGAGAAGTACTAACTTGGCGCACACATTTCTGTACGCAAAATAGCTGTTTGCCCACTGTACTCTTCCCGCATACTTTTTTGCGTGTGGAAAGTATCTTTCCACACGCAAATTGACAATAAAACACGCAAAATTTAATCAAAACACGCAAAGCCGCCTCTTAATTTTTCATTTAATAAATATTTCATAATTATTTCTATAGAAACGACCAACAAAGTAATTTAAACGATAATTAATTCAGAAAAAAAAAGACGAACACTTAAAAATATTATTTTAAAAAGTAATAAAAATGTCAAAAATAGTAATAATAATAGAAAAAAGTATGTGAAATTCGTAATAAAAAATAGTATGTCCAACTCGTGCGGGATTGTCGATTGCCCCACTCAAGCGAATGAGCGCACTCACTACGTTCGTGCGCTCAACTTCGCTTTCGTGGGCAATTGACAATTTCCCGCACTTATTGCACAATATACTATACTTGAATTATTTCCATACTCTTGTGACGCCACAACACCACAGTATGACGCCTAGTGATTTTTGTTGATATTGTGAAAAAGAACTTTTAATATATTTATTATTTCCGTTCTAGTTAGCTTAATACACTACACTTGTAAAGAAAACTATCCTTGCCGGCTTTCTTAGTTTTTTACTATTAAAATATTGTCGCTTTGTCAAATCTTAAGTAGTACGCATCGCCTTTCCTTAAGTTTTTAATTTAGTTTTTGGATAATACCTAATTATACTTTCAATAAATAGACAAAATAGCTTGTGCTCAAAACTTCCTATATAAGATCTATTTGTACAGGTTATTTTATTATCTAATATTTAACTTTGTATAGTCTTACATATTACAGAAAAAAGGCTGGAGAGAAAAATTTTGTATAATTATTACACATCAGGTTGTCTGATGTAGATTGCTTGAACTACTTTCCACTTTTCCAATAATTAAATACATGAGCGTTCAAATGAATTAATGATCAGAAATAAAATACTTAACCACATCTGTTTATAAAAAAAAAAAAAAAAAGAAAAACAAAAAAAAAACTACCAAATGTTCCCTATCAAATAAATATTAGGTATTTTTCCCTTAAGGAGGGGGTAAGGTTTTTTGTTTTATTTATTTTTTTCCAAATTTATCAAATGAATGTACAACAACCCAAGATTATTTTGTCAAATTTTGAAATCGATTGGAGCCAAACTAATGGAGATACAGACTTGTAGTCTCCGTTCCTCCGACCCTAGTGTCACTTAACATTTAAAACTTATAATTCCTCACTTAACATTTTCAAAATCGGTGAACTCTCTAACTCAAAAGCTACTGGACCGATCCTTTTGAAGTTTTATACACTCTTTCTACACATAAATTATGAGGTAACGCTTATACAATAAAAAAAAAAATTGTTGAATTTTTAATCAGAAATCAGTATTTTGACTTCTAAGTGTTACTAAAAATTAAAAAATTAATTTAAAAAAGAAAAAACGCGATGGTATTACCTGGAGAAACTTATCAACAAACAAAATCTTTTTAGTTTCTTGACTTCGGAGTTTCCGCTGTTGAATTATGCAGTCCATCGCAATGTAAGTTTTTTCTGAGGCGTTTACAAAAATCTGCCGCCACTGGCTCATTTCTCTATATTTTTCAATGAAATTTTTATATTCTCAAATATCATTCTATTATGTACTAATTATATAAATAAGTTTATATTAACCTTACCCCCTCCACTTAAGCTACTTTAGTAACTCCAATAAAAATATTTCAATAGAAATTTTTGAAACTAAATTCATTTCATGCAAAATAAAAAAATAAAAATAACAATTTAAATAATAGTTATAGTCTAGTTACACGTGTAGCTTTTTGGGAACAAAAATACCTATGTACACCCATTTTAATATTTTATTTAGTAATATTTTTCGTCATGTTTGCTATGTTTGTTGCTCTTATTGTAGAAATTGTTACATTATTATTACATTTTAAGAATGTGTAGTTTACATTATCATTTTACAATGTAACAACAACAACAATAACAACCGCTGTAACTGTAACAACTTGTGTTCGTATAATAATAATATTATTTTACGATGCACACGTCCTACATAGGTCCGTCCGTTGTGCCGTGCCGCGTATTAAGAAAACAATGTATGCTGAAGAAAAAAAGCACACATGGAACAAAACGGGCAAAACGAGCAGCCGTGCCACAGCCAACAAAAAGATGTAAATTGTTATATACGCCGAATTTTTATTGCTCCGTTTTATGATCATATAACATGACGTAATTTTATGTCTTGAATATTTTCTTATTCATATAACTTGTTTTGTCTAAAAATTATATATGTACGATAGGATACGTACAATATGTACTCGTATGTATACCAAGCTGGTACTAACTACATACATACATTGACAAAAATATAACTATGTCTGAATATAATTTGTATCTATATATTTGTTTTAAGGCTGGAAAATTGGTTAAACTAAACCTCAGACAAAAATATATTTTATAATTTTAAGAACTAAAGCTTTCTCTTCTAAGGATCTGTGGGAGTACTTGTAGTAAAATCTAAGGAGTCACCCTCTGCCAAAAAGAAAAGAAAGAAACTATGATTTTTAGGAATATTTTTCAACAAAACTGATGCTCACTTTTTAAAATAACTTGAGGAACGTGGTGACGACTTTAGAAAGCTTTAAAAATATTTACGTTATAAATATATAACAGTTATAGAGGTTAGAAGTTTTTCCTTCAAATTTTCTAGAAAAAGTATCCACGGAAAATAACAATGTTAATTACCATAGAAAAGTAGAAAAATGATTTTTAAAAAGCGATGTCTCAATATGAGCTCTTAAAAGAAATAAATAAAAAAATTTAAATTGAGACATCATAGTAAAATTTGTTAATATACCGCCTCTATCTTCCTTTTTACTATCTTACAATTTAAATTTTATTGTTTTGAACTGAATCTGAAAATTTTTTCGAGTTTGTCGATAGTGTTACATATACAATACATTGAGAGATTTGATAATTATAGCAAGAATTATACCTAATTTTCCTTTTTTATTTTACATATACAGGGTGTAAAGTATATAAATCTCGCTACCAAAACAGTGAGTAGATCTCACGCATGTAATTAATATTTGGCAATAAATTTGAACCAAAACTGTTTTTAACAAAAAAAATTTGATACAAAATATGGGTCAAAAAAGGGACTCTTACAATTTTTTTTATTCCGACTCTGACCATCTCATCATTGTAAGATAAATTTTCTGTCTTTCAAAACAAAAAAACACCTGGGAAACATGTTTACGAGCTAAACATGTTTACAAAATTTTATTGAATTTTAGTCAATAAAATAATTTAGACAGGATCGTACTTAGAACAATTTTGTAACATCGTGTAGCCAGTTATTTGCGATTTTTTCAGACTGTTAATTCCGGCTTGTAGATGTCACGCCAACATGTTAGCGGCGTCAATGCAAAAAGCAGTAATTGTCGGGACGCTCCACACGCTTCAGTCGCACGAGACGACCTTTTCCGGGAGTTCATGAACACCTTTGAACGCCCATGCCCCGTTTAGAGCGAGTCCTCGAACATCCATTGGACCTGCCCTCGAATCTCCCACTATTATGGTTTTGCAGCGAGGTTCGGGGATTTATTAGATAGGGAAGACCAGGAGGGGGATGCTGTATGACGGACATTACGTACCTGACCTAGAAGTACCTGACCTGGTACGCTGCACCGACACTTTTTCCTCCGCCTGGGGATTTTTGAAGTGCAGTCGCGTTTTTTTTTTTTTCGTTAAATTCTCAAATAATAATAATAATAATAATAATAATAATAATAATAATAATAATAATAATAATAATAACCTTGCATAATGCCGGTATAGGTGAATGTTGCCCAGTACTGTCCTACTGAGTAGTGAGCGCCAGGTTGGCGTAAAAGTCTATAATAATAATAATAATGGTGGTGAGGACACCTATAGCAGCTGCCCTTGGCACCCGTGAGGGATATTTATCCCCCATTGGTGTCAAGAAGGCTAAGGGTTCCAGGGGTAGTTTATGCGCAATACAGTAATCTTCGGATTCCATTAGCCTCTGACTACCCAAGATTGGCACCTTTCCTTCTCGAGGTACTACTGTTTTCACAAAAGATGCCGGATCAAAATTTTCGACAAGGATGAATGTCGTAGGATCGACAGTGTAGCATTCCCGTATTGAGCGAAACTTCACCGAACGTACAGATTGTGTTTTGTTGCGAATTGGGGCTGACATATACTCAATGACTGACGGATGGGAATGTAGTAGCTGGTATGGGCATGTTTGCGTTTGTTCGTGAGTCGCGTCAGACGAGTCGAAAAACGTGATATTTTATCTGTGATTTCTGGTTTTGCTGATCTGTGATTATGTTATATCTGTGATATTTGTTATGCCAACTAGGGTTTTCACGCCTTCGTTGGTATTATTTGCGGCTCTCGACGCACTCGTTCTCATCGGCCACGCGTGCGAGTCGACGTCTGCCCGAACAGCTTGAGCGAGCTAGCCCAGTAAGGAGACGTCGTTGTCCCTCGTACGGATGCGTTCGTGGGCGTCGATATGGCGGCTTCCGCCCCGTCGAAGTGATACGAACACAAGTCAGATGTTGGCCCTGTGATACTCTGTGGCATTGTCCCGTTCTCTGTAGCCTCGACTCGGACGAACGTGGTCTAGTCATCGTACCGGTCTCCCGTGTAGGTTGACCCCGACATCTGACAGAACGGCACATGTACCCAGTAATCAGTTATCTGACAGAACAGTACATGTTGCTCAGTAATCAGATGTCACTGTCCCTACACATGTGAGTTCCTAGGTGTTGACGAAGCCATTTCGGAACTGTCGAGAGTATGGGGAGCGGAATCGTGTCACAGAGCAAGAAATATTGTCAAACTTGTGATATTGTTGTTTTTGTTTTTTAATAAGGTTGTTTTTAATATGCTTTATTTTAACGACGTACCACTGAGGGCGTTTTCCACCCGAGGTGGTACATCACTTGATTTTATTTATCTGTGATATTTTGTTATGCCGCTGTGGGCCTGTTGTTATGGCTCTACAGCGGTATTGTTTTAACTCCTTATTGCTTCACTGGTCGGCCTGCGGCCTCCCAGTGACGCAATAAGTTTTATCTGTGATACTTACCGTGATACTGATCTGTGATATTTATTTGTGTATTGTCTAGTCAGGTTCCTCCACCCCGAGGCCCTTTACGCCTCGGGGGGAGTCGCAGCGATGGTCTTTAGGCCTTGGTGACCGCACGCTCTGTCTAGTACTTATCGTACCGTCACCAAGGACTGTCCACTCTTTTTAAGCCCTGGGATGGCAGGGCTCATCGTTGGATTTTATCATGTGTATGTTTGTCCGTTGTCTAATGCATTTATGTGTTACTGTCTTTATGTGTCGTTTTTATTTTTACTGTTTATGGCGGCGCATGCCCTCCGATGGCGATGCCGCCGGGTGCTGCTGACCGCACCATCCACCGGCAGCAGTACCCCAATTTTAATTTAAAAAAAAATAATAATAATAATAATCAGTAATACGAATCCGACTGCGATATGTGATAGCACAAGATCTAGCACAAGATCTGCTTCTATTCCATCTGAGCCACCTACAGTGAGTGAACAACACACTGACACTCATCTTACAGACACACAACACACATACATAAACACACAATACGCTAACACTGAAACACAAGCACTTAACACACATACAGATCCAGATTCGTCTGATGAAGAGGGAGGATCGACCAACTGCCACACTATCACTGTTACCGCTCTGGTGCACAATTCTCCCCAGCCCAATAACACACAAGGTCTGTCAACCTCTGTACCATCTAAACGCGCAATTCCAGGAACATCCGATCTTAATGAGCAATTTGATGAACCAGAACACATTTACACCAAGAAACGTAAAATAGAACGGCACAAACACACACATACACTAACACACACACACAAACACAAACAGTCCTTTCCTTTCCCTCTGTCCCTAATCCTACCTATCCTCTGAGGACACGAAAACGAACCAGGCTATCACAGCCGTCTGTCATTGAGCCAACATCTACGCTCCCACGAAAGACTCCTCGTACGACCCAGTGTACACTAAAATAGACGCATAACACCTCGTTTCAAGCAACAATAACAACAATATAAGGAGTGATGTGACAAACCCGTCCGTGAATGTACTACGGTACTTTTAAGGATTGGTTTGGCACATTACCCTTCCACAGAGCCTAATACCTTGCATAATGCCGGTATAGGTGTATGTTACCCAGTACTGTCCTACTGAGTAGTGAGCGCCAGGTTGGCGTAAAAGTCTATAATAATAATAATAAAATAGCTGGGCTAAAATCCAACCTTCACGTCCCCGTTCGTGCCCGGCGGGCAACTGTTAGCTTCGGCTAGCAGGCTGACGAGGCTCTGGTATTTTTTTTTTTTTCGACAAGGATGAATGTCGTAGGATTGATAGGGTAGCATTCCCGTATTGAGCAAATCTTCACCGAAAGTCTAGAGTGTGTTTAGTTAGGAATTGGGGCTGACTCATGCTCAATTGACTGACGAAAGTGAATGCAGTAGCTGGTATGGGCATGTTTGCGTTTGTTCGTGAATCCCGTCAAACGAGTCGAAAAGTGATATTTTGTCTGTGACTTTGTTTTAACCAAGCTGTGATGAAACTGTGATTCTTGTTATACCACCCTGGGTTTTTATGCCTGCGGTGGTATTTTTTAAATATTGCTCTTTCTGTGATGTTCCCCTGGCCTTGTTCTTGTCATTTCGATGGGTAGGAATGCGGCTCCCGACGCACTCGTTCTCATCGGCCACACGTACGGATCGACGTCTGCCCGAACAGCTTGAGCGAGCTCGCCCAGTAAGGAGACGTCGTCTTCCCTCGTACGGATGCGTTCGTGGGTGTCGATGTGGCGGCTTCCGCCCCGTCGAAGTGATACGAACACAGGTCAGATGTCGGCTCTGTGATACTCTGTGGCGCTGTCCCGTTCCCTGTAGCCTCGACTCGGACGAACGTGGTCTAGTCATCGTACCGGTCTCCCGTGTCGGTTGACCCCGACATCTGACAGAACGGCACATGTACCCAGTAATCAGTTATCTAACAGAACAGTACATGTTGCTCAGTAATCAGATGTCACTGTCCCTATACGTATGAATTCCTAGGTGTTGACGAAACCATTTCGGAATTGTCGAGACTATGGGGAGCGGAATCGTGTCACGGAGCAAGAAATTTTTTGATATGATATTGTTGTCTGTGATAGTGTTGTTTTTATTTTTTAATAAGATTGTTGTTTTTTAATAATTAACTCTTCGTTTTTAAATATTTTTGTTTGTTAGCTCTTTCTTATCTGCACGCTTTCTTTTCTTTTATTTTTTACCATTTGTTATGCCACCAGAGGCTCTTTACACCTCTGGAGGTATTGTTTTAATTTTTGTTGTAATCTAATGTTGCTGGGCGGTTTCAGGCCCCCAGTCAGTTCTGAAAATTTATAAAAAAAAAATCCAGTTATATATTGTGAAATTGCTTCGCACCACTGACCACTGCTCTTTTGTTCAGTGGTGCGAATCCGTTATTATGCTAAAGTGAGGACAGGCCACCTAATTGGTATGACCCGTTGTGCCGTCATAGCCTGTCCTCATCGAGCGTTTCACTAGATCCTGGGATGGCAGGATCTGATTGTCTAATTGTTTTTTATGGTATGTGTTTGTCCGTTGTCTAATGCATTTATGTGTCCCTGTCTGTTTTGTGTCTCTTTTATTATATTACATACCATGGTTTGTATGGCGGCGCATGCCCTCCGCTGGCGATGCCGCCGGACACTGCTGACCGCGCGATCCATCGGCAGCAGTGCTCCAATTTTAATTTAAAAAAAAAAAATAATAATAATAATAATGCCGGGCATAAATCCAACCTCACGTCCACGTTGTGCCTGGCGGACAACTGTTAGCTTCGGCTAGCAGGCTGACGAGGCTCTGGTAAAATATTCGACGACGATGAACGTCGTATGACCGACCGAGGTTATATCCCCCGTATAAGAGAAGTGCCACCGAAAGTTGAGAAGTGTTTATAAGTACCTTGACCGGAATTCAGCATTGAGGGAGCGTAGTAACTTGTATGGGTGTGATTGCCGGAGTTGTGAAACGTGTTCGGGTGAGTCGAATAGGTGATAATTGTTGCTGTGACTGATTTTTATTTTTCATCTTTGGTGATATTTTGTGCTGTGATATTTTCTATGGTGTTTTATTTGTCCTAGTGTCCACTGGATGGTGCACTCCAGTGTGACGCAATTGTGATTTGCTCTCTGATATAATGTTGATTTCTGTCCCTGTGGCTTCGACGAGTAGGAATGCGGCGTTTGATGCATTCATTCGTGTCGGCCACACGTGTGAGTCAACGTCTGCCCGAACGGCTTGAGCCAGCTCGTCTAGTAAGGAGACGTTGTCGTCCCTCTCACGAATGCGTTTGTCGGCGTCCTGGGTTGCTTCCGCCCCGTAGACGTCATAGGGACTTTGGTCAAATCTACTGTAATACTCTGTGGCATTGTTCCGTTTTCTGTGACCTCGACTCGGACGAACGTGACCTAGTCAACGTACTGGTCTCCCCAGTAAGTAGACCCCGACGTCTGACAGAAAAGCACAGGTAACTTAGTAATCAGATATGTGAGAGAAAAGTTCATGTAGCCTAGTAATCAGACGTCAGCTGTCCTTACATGGGCGAGTTCCTTGGTATTGACGAAGCCGTTTCGAAATTGTTGAGGTTACAGAGAACGGAATCGTATTGCAGAGCAAAGAAATCTAATCACTGTGATATATTTGTTTTGTCTTTTTAACAAGTCTACTTTATTTCTCTCTTTGTTTTAATTTTTCTCGTCTTTTACGTTTCTATTTTATCTATTTTTCGCTATGCCGCTGTAGACCTGTTTTCATGGATAACAGCGATATTTTTTAATCTTTTCTGCAGCGATATTGTTTTAATCCCTTATTGCGTCACTGGTGAACCGGTTGTTCCCCAGTGACGTAATAAGTTTTTGTCTGTGATATTGTTTGCAAAATATTCTCGTAATCTTGTTTTAATCTTTCTCGTCTTTTATGTTCCTATTTTATCTATTTTTCGTCATGCTGCTGTAGACCTGTTTTCATGGTTCTACAGCGATACTGTTTTAATCTCTTATTGCGTTCCTGGTGAGCCGGTGGTTCTCCAGTGACGTAATAAATTTTTGTCTGTAATATTGTTTGCAAAATATTCTCCTAGTCTCTCTTTTGTACACTTTATTTTTAGTCGGTTTCCTCCACTCCGGGGCCTTTTTCACCTCGGAGGGAGTTTCATTGTTGGTTTTCGGTCCTGGGTGACCGGACGTTCCATTCTTTCATCTGGCGAGTCCGAGCCCTTCAAATCGGACGCGAACCCAGCTCCACCAACACCATCCGGTGAGAGCAAAAGTAGCGAGACTTGTTCCGCTACTTCTCAAAATTTAGCCACTCCACAAGTCAGCGGATCGGCTACACAATCCAAAAAGGGTAACCCTCTCCCCAAAAAAGGGAATCGTCATGGGCGTCAAATGCCTTTTGATGCCCCAAGAACGGAAGTTCCGAATTTTATTAAGTTTATTGTTCTAAAGCCGACGGAAGGAGACTTCAGTAAAATGAGTCCCTTCCAGCTGGCTAAACTTGTCAAGGAGTACATTGGGCATGTTAAGAATGCTAAACTATCGGGCAAAGGGTTGCTCGTGGAGGCATTCTCAGCGGCACAACTAGCCTACTGCGACCTTGAAGAAATAGTGTCAGAGATGTCTCCACAAGGGGTCATAGAAGTGAAAGGGCTTAAATTCAATAGGGGGAATAAATATCCGAATTCCCCACTAATCTTGCTAACATTTAATAAGACCACCTTACCAAAAGAGGTGGTCCTAGGCCTTTTCGAGAAAATCGCCGTTCGTCCATATATTCTGGCACCAATGCGCTGTTACACGTGCCAGAGATATGGACATGTATCTCAGAAATGTAGCGTCGAGCAGCAGATTTGCGTTTGCGGAAGGCCGTTACACGAGGGAATACCGTGTAACGAGCCAATAAAATGCGTTAATTGCGGGGGCAGTCACTCGGCTAAGTCGAGGAATTGCCCCATATTTAAACAAGAGTCAGCCATCCAAGAGCTGAGAGCCCTGGAACGACTATACGCAGAGGCAAGGCGTAAACTACTGGGCAACATGCCTCGCCGTTCCGCCTTGGATGGCTACACGCGCACTGCTGCAGCCCCTGTCCCTACAGCGGTTGAGAAGAACAACGAAATACGTGAGATTAAGGAAGCGATGAGGCAGATGCAAGTAACCATGCAGCGAATGCAAGAGAGCCTCATGCGCTCAGCAGGTGTAGTTAGCGCTGCTGGGTCAGCCGAGGTCCCTGAGACCAAAAGTCAAAAGAGGCTATCATGGCAGCAATATGTTTCGGCCATAAATACCTCCACGACCACCTCAGAGGTATGGAGAAGATTGAGGGCAATTACTGGGAAATACTGCCGTTCACCTATGCCCTCCCTTCTCCACATCCACACACATACACGAACACACACACAAACACAGACAGTCTTTTCCCTTCCCTCTGTCCCTAATCGTACCTATTCTCTGAGGACATGAAAACGACCTAGGCATTCACAGCCGTCTGTCATTGAGCCAACATCTACGCTCCCACAAAAGTCTCGTCGTACGAACCAGTGTACACCAAAATAGACGCATAACACCTCGTTTCAAGCAACAATAACAACAATATAAGGAGTGATGTGACAAACCCGTCCGTGAATGTACTACGGTACTTTTACGGATTGGTTTGGCACATTACCCTTCCACAGAGCCTAATACCTTGCATAATGCCGGTATAGGTGAATGTTACCCAGTACTGTCCTACTGAGTAGTGAGCGCCAGGTTGGCGTAAAAGTCTATAATAATAATAATAATAATAATAGTAATAATAATAATTAGTGGTCATGAAGCACTGGTGTACCCGTCTCATGATAAGCACTCCGAACACAGCAGTCTCAAATATCGGAGAGATTAAAATACGAAGAGGCATCTTTCAAGGAGATTTCCTGAGTGCTCTCTGGTTTTGTTTAGCATTGAACCCCCATTCTAACATCCTAAATAAAGCCAACAAGGGCTACGAAATTGGCAGATACAATGTCAGTTTTCTCATGTATATGGACGACATCAAACTCTTCGCTCCCACGGAAAGTGGCATCCGGCGATTAGTAAAACTAGTCGAAAACTTTAACGGAGACATATGCATGAGATTTGGACTAGATAAATGCAGAATTAATGCCATGAGAAATGGTCGCTGGAGCCAGATTGACGGATGTGAAACACCAGATATGGATGCCCCGGCGTTTATAGCGGCTATGCAGTGTGGGGAAACCTTCAAATACCTTGGATTCTTTCAGGACATAGGTATTAACCATAGCCACGCAAAGGAAGCACTAACATCTGCTTACAAAAGCCGAGTCAAAGCCGTTATGAACTCCCAACTTAATAGCCACTATAAAGTACACGCAGTGAACAACTTTGCTGTACCGTTAGTCACATACAGTTTCGGAATTATCAAGTGGACGAAAACGGAACTTGAGGGACTGAACCGGCTAACCAGAACCGTATTTACCCGTCATCGAGCTCACCACCCGAACTGTTCCATTGAGTGATTTCATCTACCTAGGCAAAAGGGAGGGAGAGCGGTTGTTGACTTCCTGAGAGCTCATGCAAAACAACTGCAGAATCTCAGGAACTTCTTTATGAACAAAAGTAACAACAGCTTGCTTCATAAGGAAGTAGCTTTGCATCACTTAGTGAGTGGGATACTCCGCTCTCACTAAGTGATGCAAACTTTAACCCCTTTTCCAATATACCCTCTGAAGAAGATCGGCTCAATGAATGGCGTGCGAAAGAACTCCACGGAAAATACATAAACTTGCTCACGGATAACTCCATTGACTATGGTGCTTCAGTAGCATGTACTAAATAACTGCAGGTTATTCGCCGAGATCGAAGGCATGATATTTGCCATTCAAGACAGGATCATCGCCACGCGTAATTATAGGAAGTACATAGTCAAGGACCCCGCAGTCCAATCAGATCTGTGTCGACTTTGTAATGCGAAGAGCGAGTCCGTGGAACATCTGGTGAGTGGATGTCAGGTTCTTGCCCCAAAAGAATACACTGAGCGCCACAACCATGTATGTAAAATCCTCCACCAGAAGATGGCTCTGAATCGGGACCTCCTTGATAACTCTGTCACCTACTATAAGTATACTCTTCCATCCGTGCTGGAAAATGATAAGTACTAGATGTACTATGACAGAACAATCCTCACGGACAAACCAATGGAGCACAACAGGCCAGATATTCTCCTCATGGACAAAATAAATAAAACCACCTATTTAATATACGTGGCCATTCCGCTGGCTGCTAACATCCGGAGTAAGTATACAGAAAAAATTAATAAATATCGAGCGCTGGCAGAGCAGATTAAGGAGGTCTGGGAGCAGACGAGGGTCCGACTGGTACCAATCATCCTTGGTGTCATGGGTGAAATTCCAAGCTCTCTTAAGGAGTCTTTAGTAACCTTGAAAACTCCTGAATACATATACCTACAAATGCAAAAGCTGTTCTCCTTGGCACGTGCAGCATAGTACGAAGATACATCACAGACAGTGGTTAGATACCAATATGTAATTCGACAGTAAAATTAATAATCTCTCCGTCACAAAACTATCATGTGCCTTGCTGTAAGCCGGCCTGATAAGTTATCTGGGGTAAAACCCATGTCCTAGCAATAATAATAATAATAAACAGAGCCTAATACCTTGCATAATACCGGTATAGGTTAAAGTTACCCAGTTATGTCCTACTGAGTAGTGAGCGCCAGGTTGGCGTAAAGTCTATAATAATAATAACAATAATAATAAATTCATTTTCATAATACCTACATGGTGTGAAACAAGTCAGTAAAATAAGAGAAAGTTAATTAGAAAATTATTATCGAAGTTCTAGTTACCAAAAATACAATGATACCCTCAGTTGTAATTATATTTCTAATTTATATATTGCTTCCTCAGCAAGATATTCTTTAAGTTTGATTTTAAATTTATTAAGTGGGAGTTCTCGTATTTCAACAGGAATAAAGTGATTATAGATTTTAATTGGCATACTATATACACTTTATTGTTGGATGTATAGAGATTTAAATTTTGGCGTGTATTGTAAGGGTGTATGGCATCAATCCTTGTCAATAATTCCATATGCGATCGTGTGAATATAGATATTTCATAAATATAGAGTGATGTAAGAGTTAGGATCTTACTGGCTTTGAAGAAATTTTTACACGATTGAATAGATTTAAGGCCGAATAAAGCTCGTATACAGGTTTTTTGTAATTTAAATAGTATTGGTACATCAACGGAATTACCCCAAAAGACGATACCATATCGAAGCATGAATTCAACATAAGCATAGTATACTTTGAGTTCAATATCTAGATTTCTAAGTTTCCTAAGCTGCCTTATCAAGTACACATATTTTTTTAGTTTATTAATTAAATATTCTATATGAGTTTTCCAATCTAAACGACTGTCAATATAAACTTCCAAGAATTTAGTGTGTTGTACGGTTTCAGCATAATTGTTCTCTATTAGCTCTATAATTGTTTGCTAGGACCAAAGGTTCTGTCAAATAAGATAATTTTTGTTTTTTATATATTTAACCGTAACCCGTTACCATCGAACCAGTTGTGTGCTAAGCGCATTTGCTTTTGTAAACGTTCCTCATTTTTTTTTTAAATTGTCTTCTTTTACAATTAAATCTGTATCATCAGCAAATTGTATTATTTGTGTTTCTTTGTTATAACAAAAGCTAGCAAAATCATTAACATAAATTAGAAATAACAATGGACCTAGCACACTACCCTGAGGGACACCACATTTACTTTTTAATTCTGTAAATAATTTCTGCCCTATCTCAACCTGCTGAGTTCTATCACTTAAATAAGATTTAAACCACTCTGCTGGTATGCCTCTTATTTCGTATTGGTTAATTTTATACACTAGTAAATCATGTTACACACAATCAAAAGCTTTGCTTAGATCCAGATAGATGCTGACACTTTTATTGTCATTCAGATTTTTATAAATGTCAGTAAGAGCATTAAATATGGCTAGTTCAGTATTTTGATAGGGTAAATGGATGGAATTAAGAAATGAATGGACGTTAAAAGATTAAATTTTTTGAAATAATTTAGAACTCTTGTATGAGATAGGTCTATAATTATCAAATATTTCCTTATTCCCTGATTTATATATTGGTTTAACAATTGTCTGTTTTAGAAGTTTTGGAAAATGTCCAGCTGTAAATGATAAATTTACCAAATATGTCAATGGCCGGGATATAATTTCACATACTGTTTTCAATGCAGTTACATTTATGTCATCTTTTCCACATGCTTTGGTATTTTTGAGATTTCTCAGAATCGAACAAATCTCAGATTCAGTTGTAGGATACATGAAGAATACTGTATTATGTGTTTTCAATGGACAATAAAAATTCACATTGAGTACATTTATTCTATCAGCAGCTTTAGGTGAATTTGAATTTTTATACACATAATTACAACTGAAGGATTTTTTAGCTTCTAAAACCTTAACGTTAAAATATTTTTTAAAATCATTATAATAGTTCATATAGAAATCTTTTTTACTCAGAAAGATGTTTAATCAACATTTTTGGTCTTTTTGTCAACCAATTTTTCATTTTGGTTTGTTTCTCCGGTTGTTATGTTTTAGGTTCCTTTTTCATTATTTCATAATTGGAAATAATTGCTGATTGTTTTTGCAGTAGTTCCGATTGTTCTTTGATAAAATCCATGCACATTTGCATATTTTTTTTCTATCTGTAAAATTTTTTCATACATCTTATCATAATCATTTGATTGTGGGGTTATGTTTGAACAACTGTCACAGTACCACTTCACGTTATTCTTATTGTTTTCAATAAATTTAAGTTCTGTAACTTTAAATCCATTGCATTCATAATGAATACATTTTTTGCAATTACTTTTTTTACATTGTAGTACTTTAATATTATTTAAATTATCAATTTCAACATCACAAGCATAACATACCTGCTTATTTGCCGCCATCTTGATAATTGTTATAAATATGTATCTTTACATCACTCCGTTAGTCTTTGTATCAAACCTTACACTAAAGTATACTTTCTAAATTATAATTGTGTATTGAGATAATTCAATATTTGGAATAACTTGTTTGGAATAATTTAAAAATTATTTTACTAAATAGATACATACATAGGCAGGTAAGTTTAGTAAATGGTTATCTTGTGCAAGTGATTTAATATTTACCACAGGTGTAATACCCTCCTATCTTTACACACTCTTAATAGTTAACCACAATACACAATAATACCTAGTGGTGTAAACACATTATACTATACATATGTAACTTTTGCATGTTTGTATATACAAATATCTACATGTAAATATGTGTATTATACCTAAAGCCACTGTTTGTGGTCGGCAAGGGTGTTCCTGAAGATGTGGTTATGTGGCCACTTTAATAATCTAATATCGATTAACACATATGTACATAAGTATATTATATCTATATTATATCTGTTTCTATTATCATTTAATAATAAATACATGTAACATAATTTCACAAAACAGAAAAATCGATCAAGATATGTATTTGAAAAAATAAAGCCAACTTTTGAACAATCATTGGCTATATTTTTGTACGTTCAAAGTTTCAAGCACTAAATCCTCAAACACACATATATATATATATATATATATATATATATATATATATATATATATATATATATATATATATATATATATATATATGAACACAACTATCTTGTAGATAAATTAGTCCTCAACAACTCTTGATGATGAAGTTTGTGATGTTTCCACGAAAAATGCATGTTTTTTCCTTTTTTCTGAACTTAAATTTTTTTACCATTTAGCCCCATGGTGGGGCTGATTGTTAAATGAGTGAAACTGAGTGTTTCAACATATTTCTAGCCTACTGAAACCACTTTTTGAGTTGTATAACAAAGTAAATATGTAAAGGGATATGAAAACGATGAATAATGTAAAGAAAACGCCCATTTATTGGAAAGTACAGCTTTTACAACAAGGAAAATGAAAAATTATCAGTTTGACTTATTTTTTCTGGAAATAAAAGCTACTAAAAATTTGGAGAATTTTATAATACAGCAGACAACGAATATGTAGAAATTTAGATATTTAATTTTTAAAAATTAATATCGATATCGATAATTTTCGATAACGAAAAGTAAGTTTTGATAGTCCAAATATGTTTTCAATACCCACAACCTGTTTCGTTTAAGCCTTCAAAAATTTCGTTATTTTTGAGCCACGATGCACTGTTTACGAAATATTTACGATCAAAAGTTTCGAAAAGTATCGAAAACAATTTTTTTTGAAAATATTCTATTGATGACCAGATCGGTGGGACAATGGAGTATAAATTAAGCACAATTAACCACAACTTGCTTCGCTTAAGCCGATAAGCCGACAAATAAGAAGAGAAAATAGAAGAAAATAAAAAAACAACATTTAACATATAGCCCCACCAATGTTTTAACACTTAGCTCCAAGGTATATTTTGAGCTTTGACAATGATCATACAAATAAATGATGACGATAAATATACAAAAAAATTTTAAAAATTCGTATTCACAATACATAAATGAACTAATATACTTACTTTGATGAGGAAATGTCTGAAAAAACTCCGTTTCAGATGAAAAGTATGGCAACAAAGAAAATTACTTCGACATTATCGAAATACATTTGAAGACATACGTACAACATAAGGCTCAGATGAACTTCACATTACTAACGTCGTTTGCTTTCTAGTCAAGAAACCCCTGTAAGTTCAAAGGCTTTGTAACTATTGGCATTCAAAAGATAATGCAAAAATATCGTTTTGACAATTTACCATTTAGCCCCAGTCTTCCCTACCCTCAAACATACTTTAATTCACGATGCTATTTATTAAATAATACCATATATTATTACATGAATAATAATTTCATTATAACATCAGATTTGTCTTTAACAAATGCTTTTTCAAAAGTAGTACATAGCAAAAATAATTTTTACCAAGGGCGCTTCACAAATATTTAAAGGTGAAGATATTAAAAATAAATTTGATTCTGATAAATTACAAAAATAAATAAATAAATAAATAAATAATGTTCCTTTTATAAAAAAATTATTTTTTATTTTGTTTGTAAATAATAAATTATGTATATGTAATTTGAAACTTATATATCGTCCCTTCAATTCGACAATGAGAGGTATTTTCAAAATAGTAGGTATACTATTGAGAAAATAGGATTAAAGTTTTCGAGCTTTTTTTAAAGGAGCCTACACTAAACGAACGGAAATTGGTTTTCGGTAAAATTTCTATAATTAGACCGAAATATATTGCTAACAAAGAACGTGACGAGGGTCTAAGATATTTTACTATCTCCCTTTGGTAATGTCGGATAACGAAACTGTAAAGATATGGTTGAAATTATTAAGGCAGTGAGAAAAAAATGCGATTTTGAAGTTTATCGTCTTCTTAAACCTACAGAAGCAGTTTCAATAAAATTTAGGTGGAAACCTATTTTTCTCAACAACTTTATAACGCTTTACATTCCAACGTACTATTGAAAATCTTATCTTTTTCTAACATACATTATTTGTTATTGAATTTACTTTCTTAAATTGTTAATCAATTTTATTAAAAAAATTCGCGTTTATAAAATTCGACCACATTAAAATATATGTAGCTTTAAATGGAACATATAACAATATTTGACGAAAAACGAAAACTTACGTACTTTTTATAATCATAAGATACAGTATTCGACAATTCACGCCGTTACTCTACTTTTTAGCGAATTTTTGAATCGAAAATTCAGCTAGGGGAAGGTCGCCCAAAGCGAGTAAGCTAAGGTTAAACGCCCAAAAAAAGTGATTTTTGACCTCGATAAGCAGATCTTTT
Organism: Brachynemurus nebulosus; assembly: GCA_035578155.1. Lineage (NCBI taxonomy): Eukaryota > Metazoa > Arthropoda > Insecta > Neuroptera > Myrmeleontidae > Brachynemurus > Brachynemurus nebulosus. The sequence goes on along the minus strand of JAPWDM010000033.1, from coordinate 1,048,673 downwards.
TTATATTATCAGATAGAATAGTTATCGAACTTTAAAATGAAACTTCGCTTAAGAAACGTTTATACGATATTTATATTTAATAAAGAAAATACAAAACCTCTGCAAAAACCCGCTTTGCCCGTATAGGTATCCTAGAGCGAGTAACCCCCTTTGAGCAAAGCGGGTAAGTTCACCGTGCTGTACTACAACAAGAAAGGTGTGTTTGAAGACAATTTTTTTGGAACCGACACATCCAAATGAAGTTTGCAACATTATAATGAGTCTACCGAATAAAAATTCTACGGGTCCGGATGAAGTACCAGCAAAAATATTAAAAAATAATGCTCATTTTTTAGCATCTAAATTAGCTCCAATTATTAATGACATAATAGAAACGGGACGATTTCCTGAAGAATTGAAACTTACGAAAATCAAACCTATTTTTAAAAAAGGCGAACATAAAAATGTTGCCAACTACAGACCAATATCAATGCTTTCCATATGGTCAAAAGTTATTGAAAAAACAGTATGCAGAAGAATCATGGATTTTCTGGAACATAACAAACTATTGTCTCCTGTGCAACATGGCTTCAGAACGCTTAACTCAACTACCAGCGCTATATTTGAATTTTACGAATATTTAGCAAAAGCGCTTGATGATGGACAGCATGTTATCGGTTTGTTTTTTGATCTGAGTGCAGCTTTCGATACAGTTAATCATCACTTTCTACTTCAAAAATTAGAGAAAATTGGAATCAGAGGCAATTGCAGCAAGTTAATTGAATCCTATCTTGAAAATAGAAAATTTTTTGTAGAAATTGAAAATGAACACTCAGAAATCAAAGAGCTTAAAGTTGGGGTACCACAAGGAAGTACAATTGGACCGCTGTTATTTATTTGTTATGTGAATGATTTATCAGAGTATGTGGACATTGGAAAAATAATCATGTACGCTGATGATGTTACTGTTTTGGTTAAAGCTAAAGATACAGAAGAAGTTAAAAATTTAGCCAACGAAGTGCTTACCAAATTTAAATTGTGGTGCTACAAAAATCATTTAATAGTGAACATAAATAAAACTGCTCTTATAGACTTTAAACTTAAAAATATACAAAACATACATATGGAAATCACCAATGAAGAAATAACGCTGACATCTGTTACTAGTGTTAGGTTTTTAGGCACCATTATAGACAATAATTTAAAATTCTCTGAACAAGTTGATGCGGTATGTAAAAAGTTGAACAGATGCTCTTACCAGATAACTATCTTGACAAAATATCTTGATCAAGATCAATTGCTAATGTTTTATTATGCTCATGTATTTTCCGCATTAAAGTACGGTATTGCTATGTGGGGAGGTTGCGCTGAGGCTAAGCGCATACTGATCATTCAAAAAAAGATCTTAAGAAAAATATTTAAAATAGGTGCAAGAGTTTCGTGTAAAGATTTTTTCAGGAAATGGGGTATTTTGACTATACCTGGAGTTTATATATACGAGTTATTAACTTACATGCATAAGAAACAATATTTTATAATAGCAAATACAAGTAGCCACTATAATACAAGATTTAAGTCATCATATGATTTTTCACACAGAACAGCCTTTTATGAGAAAACACCGTTGTATGTAGGTTATAAAGCATTTGATAAATTACCAACGGAAATACGTAGGGAAGAGAAATTTGTTCAATTTAAAAACAAATTAAAAAATTATTTAATTAATTTGGCACCTTATGAAATAAGTGAATGTTTGTAATTTTTGACGTTTGTATACCTTTATTTGGTCATTTCTAATAAATATTATTATTATTATTATTATTATTACATTATGTATTTAAATACTGTTATTATTTTTTAATATAAACTTTCTTAATCATATATAACTTAACAATAATAATAATTAAGTAACAAAAATTGGAAAAAGACAAAAATAATAAATTTACAACAATTAACTGTAACTTTCTCTACAACCTCCATATTGGAATATATTACTTCAGTTGATTCCACATCAAAATCACCACAAACAAGGCAGAAATATTTTTTTAAGCTTTTTCCCTCATTCCGTCGTAAAAAGAAGATTTTTTATTTTTTTTCCCCTTCCAACAGTTTTTTCCATTAAGATGGTTCTATTTTGTCTACCCGCTTTGCCTAAAAAGACTTAATTTTGTTAACTTAGAATAATTTCAAAATGAAAGCCGATACATGTCTACCTTTTTCTATATTAAAAGTCAAATGATGATAACATAATATGGTAATACCAAAAAGATTACAAATAAAAAGGTTTGTGACTAGTCACAGAATATTTATCGTCAAAATTTTTAACAAAACCAACAAAAAAATTTGATGAAGCTTAACTAGGACATTAAACGACACAAGCGTTCAAGTGCAACTGATTGATATTGGTTGATATTCGGTTAATCTCGGTATACACACGACCTAACAAAATCATTCGATACAACGATATACAAGCGCTTACCCGCTTTAAGGGGGTACCCGCTTTAGGCGACCTTCCCCTACTACAGTCACTGACATGACGCGACGAATTCGAGACTATAACAGAAATTTGTTTTGAGATCCCGACAGGGCCAGCGAGAGAATGACGGGCTCCCGGGCACAACGAAAAATTTTCAAACATTTTTTCTTCAAAAGTACAATTGACAAACAAAAAAAAAACATCTCACTTTCTCCAGACCCTTAATCCTGGCTACGGACCCCCCCCCCCCTTTTTAAACCCCCGGGCAATTACCCCAACTTCCCCACCTTTTCGCGTGTCAAATATATGTGTCCACACGATAATTCAAGAACGAACCAACTTATTTTTACGAAATTTGGTGAAAACTTTGGAAGTTCAAAAATCTTGGATGAGTTCTTCAACCAAACACGTCCGATGCGTAGAACATGGTTTTTTGGGCACTTTTCGTGAAAAAATTAGTTTTTTGCAAAAATTTCCTCAAATTCAAATTTTTTGCAAATTTTTGTGATTTTACATCATTGGAAAAAGGAGAAAAAGTCACATAAAAGAGACTTTTGAAATATTATTCTATGTAAACTGGTTTCCGAGAAAAACTAATTTTTATAAACGGAAATTCGCTATGTTATGGAGGGCGCTGCAACAGAGGTATTATTAAATTAGTGAGTACGTTCAGAAAACCGGTCACTTCCAAGTAGAGATGTTTTCGTGAGTACTTTTCCTCTTACGATCACTCACGCTCACAGTCGGTTTTAAAAGCTCACGCACAAGCATGAAAATAAAAATTAAAATATTTTTGTTCACGCACGATCACGTAGAATATTTTGTTTCGTGTCACGTGGCTCACGTCGTGACATCAGGCAAACGTGACTCATGTCCTTCACCTATATTTTCGTTAGTGTAGTGACTCACCTCAATCACGTATATTTTCGTGAATGGAGTGAATTTAGGTCACTTGTATATACTTAACTATAGTCAGTCCACAGAATATGGATTTGGCAGTTTAAGTAACACCGCGACATCTGTGTTAAAAATCTGTGTAATTTTCTATGTGATTAATGGCACTATGTAGACCGAAATTTACGTTGTAGCAAGGGCGCCCTTATGAAAATTTGTAAGTTGGGGTTAGAATTGGGGGTAAGGAAAATTTTTAATATTTTGGATGACGAATGGCGACTTATAAGTAGTCATAAAAAGTTTCAATTCTGACAAGTCGACGAAAAAAGTAAGCGGCCCCGGTCAAAACAATTTTTTAAACATTTTTTTCCCAAAAATTCAAGTAAAAAAACTTTATCATAACATTTATCAAAAAAAAAAAACATCCTCTTCCTTTACCGGGCCTCTGAAATTTTTTATTTTATTTATTAAAATAAACATTTATATATTTTATCCTTTCCCTAAAGCTAGGGCCTCTTCACCCGGGTATGGGCGCCCTTGCATTGTAGGATGATCTGTCATAAATCTTATAGGTACAGGAGTTCAGTTTAGAATTTAGTGTTTTGTAAAAACGCATTCTTTTTTTTTTTTTTTAGTCGAATTTTTCCTTGAAAAAATTAGACATATACAGTCCATACGATAAGAACGGCGAGAGGTGAGAGTAGGGGCGCTATCCGTTTTCGGACCCGTAGAACACGAATATGTAGAAAAAAAAATGTCTGATATATATATAAAGCAATAAAACATTTCCAAACCGGTTGGAAATAATGTTTCGGTCAATTATCTACAACATATCCAAAATTCAGCTTCCTAGGATGATTTGGTGGGAGTAGAGGGGGGAAAAACGATTTTCGCTGGATCTAACACGCCCCTAGCCCCCCAGAATTAACGTAGAGGGTTGAAATTTGGTGTGTTGATAAAGTTCGCACCTAGGTTGTGATTTTTGGAAGTTTTTATATCTTACCCCCACCCCCCTCATTTTTAAGCTACAATTTCATGCATTTTCGACGTTTTCGAAGTTTGTACCACTCGCACAGGTCACCGAAATAAACATAGAGGGCTGAAATTTTGTATTCGGATTGGGTTAGTATCAAGGGGGTGCCTTTTGGGGGTCTCGACTTTTAACCCCTACCCCCACAATTTTTATACCCAAAAGGACATGATTTTCCTTGTTTTTTAACAGTTTCGTTCGGGTCAAAATCTCTTCAAATAAACCTAGAGGGCTGAAATTTTGTGTAGAGGTTAAGCTAATAGCCAGACACTGTTTTTTGGGGGTTTCAACTTTTAACCCTTACCCCCACGATTTTTATGCCAATATTTCCTTAATTTTTTTGCTTGTTTTCTAACACGTCTAGAGACTCTCTAAGGAAACCTAGAGGGCTGAAATTTTGTACGTGTATTCAGTTAGTATCCAGCTAGTACCTTTTAGGGAGTCCACTTTACTTTTCCCCCCACTTCTCCCATTTTTACATCGGAATTGAATGCTATTGTTAAATGTGTTTTACATGTATTATTTTTATTCTAAATACAAGTAGGCGAATAGTAATTTTAAAAAATTTAAAGAAAAGTGAATATAATTTTTTTAACAAATGAAATACATACATATTAAGTAATTTAAAAATGTTATTAAAGTCACTGTTCATTTATAAATTAGAAATTTTGGATTTTTATTATTTATAAAATAGAAATTTTGGATTTTTTTGGAAAGAAAATATATCTTCATAAAAGCCTTCCAGTTTACTATTTAAGTTCCTTTTTTAATATTTAAAAATAAAACATTAAGGCAATTGACGGATAAGCATGGGTAGAAATGCCCTCGTACGAATTGTGTTGGCTTTTTCCCTGTTAACTGCTATCAGCACAAAGTTGAAATTTACTGAGATCCAGCCCTTAAAAACTTAAAACCTTTTTTTAAAGCCCCGATCAACCGGACACTCATCATCAGTTTTGAAACCACCAAAATGACAAATCGCTTGTGGACTTTCAATTACATTTCGCTTGTAGAGACTCAATACCGAAGATGAAAGGAAAAATTCGACTTCCGTGATGGGGCTCCGCTGCTCACGGCGTTTTATTTATTTATTTATTTTTTTTTTTTTTGAAAAAATTATAACATTTTTACAAGATCAACTAAATACAAAATAAAATAGTAACAAATTTTTTTCGTGAATGGCAATATTTTCTAGTATTCACGAAAATTCACTCCAATAAAACTTAACTCATGTTCACATTTATTCACGGCAGTAACTTCAAATTTTACTCACAATTACGCGTGAGCGTCGTGAGCAGCATCGTGACACGAAAAAGTCACGCACTGACAACATCTCTACTTCCAAGTCGCTCGCAAGCATATTGTTCAGCTTCTTGCAACGCTTGCATAAATAAATAAAAAGCATACTTTTAACTTACTACTCTAACCACTCTAACGTATCTTTATGTACGTATATGTACTTTAACGTGTGTTACCTTACGAGTACTTTCTTTGTTCTACCGAGAAGACGACAAACACAAATGATTAATTGTAAGCATTTTATATGCCTAGCACAAATTATGTGTGCTTCTAAATCAATATTTTTTACACGGATTTTTTACATGAATAAATTTCATTTAGTATATAAAATTTTAGAGATATATTGCCAATGTCAATAAAAAGTAGGTATTACAATAAAAATCATGTACGAGGATGAATCAAATTTAAACCGGACTTTAATTTTAACGTTTTATTAAGTAATTATTTTGTTAGACAAACAGCATATTATTTTTCTGTATACATTCCTTTTCTATTAATGCATTTTTACCATCGAATTGGAAGTTTGTTAATTCCGTCACCAAAGAAAGAAGAAGGACGTGTACGTAAGGCTGAATACACAATCAATGATATAAGGAATAAGAAATAAGAAATAAGAAATAAGAAATAAGAAATAAGAAATAAGAAATAAGAAATAAGGAATAAGGAATAAGAAGTATGCCATCTAGTGACGTTGAATGGAACTTTAATGAAATAAGAAATAAGGAATAAGAAATAAGAAATAAGGAGTATCATAAGAAATAAGGAGTTCATAAGTAATCATGAACGTTACTTTTTCATGAATTTTAATGTAAAAAAATACCTAAATACATATACCTATGAGCAGTTAAGTTAAAGTTTCATTCAACATCACTAGATGGCATACTTCTTATTCCTTATTTCTTATTTCTTATTCCTTATTTCATTGATTGTGTATTAAGCCTAACCAGTTGCACACGAACTGCTGTAGTGTGTTCTATGGCTGTACTTGTCCGTTAGTCTCAAAATGTTATCCTGCCAGCGCGTTTTTAAGCTGGCCAAACATGTGATAATCACACGGTGAGAGGTCCCGACTGTATGGTGGGTGTTCGAGAACAGTCCAATGCATTTTGGTTAATCTTTGTTGGACGTTTTGAGACTAACAAGTAACGAACAAGTAAAGCAGTTCGTGTGCAACTGGTTCCTTCTTCTTTCTTTGGTGACGATATAATAAGAAGAAAAAATATTTTGTCAAAAAAAATTTGAAATCAAATTTTCTGAAAAAGTTATATAAAAACCACACTTATACAAATAAAATATATTAAAATGGTGATTGTGGACGATTATGACTCGTATATTTATGATATATAAAATGAGTGGAGTTAATATCAAAATACATATTTTCCAATAAATTGATCGTGATAAACGGTTACATACGATCAAATGTGAGTTTATAGTTATTTTTTCAGTTGAGCAGTAATCGAAGAAAGCAATTTGAGGGACGAGCTACATAGACTGTTCGACCGCATCGTACGTTTATTATAGAGAATGCGCCACATAACCCTTACAATATATTATATCATGGGAGTTCCTTTAAGATATATTTCATATAAATATTTTTTTGAAGTAATAAAATATAATATATTACTGGTACTTAGAAACAAAATAATTGCACACTTGAAAGCTACTGTGTAAACAATTTCAATAATGTGGTTACTTTTTGTCATTGGTAACTTTAAAATAAATAAATAAATAAAATGATCTTTTTCTGCACTTTGGTGAATTTAGTACGATTTTTTTTTGCAAATAAATATATTGACTGTGCATATCTAATTTTCGTTTCAGTTCTAGAATCGTCCATAAATTATTTTCTGCAAATTATATTGAACTTCCAGGCATTCTTAGAAAAGTAAAGTAAACTGGTATTTAACTTACATGAAAATAATATAACGTTGATGCTGCTTTCATTATATATGTATAAGTAATTATAGTACCCTCTGTCACAGTATCCTGCATAACATTTCCGGTTACAAAAGTTACTTTTTCTCAAAAACCCACTTACATAGGTAAAGAACGTACAGTATAGCACTGATAATGGAAACATCAGTTTAGGAAATTTAATGCTCTCAAAAAATTTCCAAAACTGATGTTTCCATTATCGGTGCTATACTGTATCTCTTTGCTATGATGTAAAAACTGTTTAACACTTTCATTGCCAAACGAAAAATACAGACTTTGTAAGATGGCCAAATATTTTATGTTAAATGAGTAGGTTTTTATATTTGTCACGCGATATCGTGTGATTGGCCATATAGTAAAGTAACCATATCATACGATATTGCGTAATCGACAATGGAGGTGTTAAAAGAACTTTTGAATTTTAGCAAATTTTAGCAAAAATTAATTTTTTTTGAGACCCCTACGGCAGTCGAACCTGTTTGGCTTAAAAACTCATTCAAAGATTTAAGACTTCCAACATTTCACTAAATTTCGTAAAAATATGATATTTTGTTCAAGGCCTCAAATCTTACCGTGACAGTAGCTGCAACAGCTGATTTTTTCATTCGAAAATTCACTACAATATAACGAATAACGAAAACCTAATCCCAATTAATTTTGACTAATATTCTGCATATCCATAACCAGTAGATCGATGGGTAAACATAAAAAATTTTATCTTCATCGATTCAATGATGTACAATTTAAACGAGTGTGGCAGACTGACGGACGAATGAATGGACATGTCGAAATGTTAAAGACACCAAGTTTCAGCTACGAAACTTTCAAAACAAATTTCTGTTACATTCTTAGGCTCAGGTCTCACCATGATATCCGCTATGACAACTAAATTTTCCTTCTAACAGTAAAATAATACAGTAAAGTAATTAAATAATACTGATTCCACAAATAAGAGACAATAAAGCATTTGTAATTTAAAAAATTGTCTTACATATTTTTAAAACATTTTATTTATATTTCAAGCATTTCCTACTGAAAGAAAGTAAAAGACGATGAATAATAATTATTCTGTTATTAACTAATTTAGGTCATTTAAGATGGTAAACTATAAATAAAATTATGTTTAAGACATAATAAATTTGTAAGTAATTTTCCTATTAATTATCTTTCTTTTGCAAACTGTATTGTTTTCAAGGTGTTAATTTTAACTATTATATTTTCATTTATTATGCCTTAATTATTTATGAAGATTAAATATACACAAATATATTACAGCTGTTCGCCACTGTTGATGATAAGTGGATTTCCTTCATTCATGTATATTTTACGAAGTTGTGTACAGTTATGAAAACGTGGACAGTTCTGTTTCCTTATCTGTGAGGAAATAAATAAATAATAAATTCAAGATTTGTTGAAATATTTTCTACCCAGAGCTACCTACCCTTATATAATAAAACTTTCAAATACAAACAGAACTTTCCATTTTTTGTTAATATTAAGTATATTTATTTCCTCCGGAAATAACTAAACATAAGGACATTAAAAAGACCTTTAAAGAATTTTTAGACTAATTTGTGTATTTCCGCTGATTGGGTAGAACTTAGCACCTTGACAGTCATTGACGTCGTAAGACGTCAAGTTAGACCTTACTAACTCATGCACTATGTCGTAGGCCGTCAAGAATTCCACATAAAGTGTATTAGCTGTTAAAATAGTGTGCCAGTTGGGTGTTTTATCATTATAGGTTATAACCGTCAAGGTTTTAACAATGTTTCATTATATTATGGATAAGTATGTTATATTACTGAGTTAGTTATAGGATCTATCCCAATTCATCGCCTTTCTGGACCTATCGCCTTTAAAAGCTCTACAAGGCCATCTTTTGCATTTTATTAGTCAAAAAAGGCAGTGGTGATTTTACTCGGCGTACCTAAAAATTTTGAAAAAATGAACCTAAAAATAAAAATAATAAGATATAATTTGAGGAGCTGGGTGGAAAAAGGGCGTAAGTCGCTTTACGCCCTTTTTCCTTAGAATTGGTTTTCTAACTCTTTAGAGTGTCTACTTATAGCAAACAAATTTTTACAACGACCAGAAATCAATTAATGCCTCTACGCTACGATAATGATTTGAAGCGTATAAGCCATGTTTGCAAAAAATTAAATATATAATTAGTAACTCACAACTAAGAATGAATTTTTACAGTACATGACACATAATAGCCTTTAAAAGATATTTCTGGCCCTATGATGTACAGTATGATACAGAAAAAAAAGAAAAAATCTAAATTTATTTTTTGGGGCAATTAGCTGTGATTCTGTATTTTGAATTAACTTTCACTTCTAAACAACTTTTTCAAATAATATTTTCTTATATTTTCATTAATTATAGTACTTTACTCTTAAGCCATATTTACATTTTTAAGCCCATCCTCGATACAACCAGATATATCCAAATTTCTGTGGGTGCTTTTTTAGCCTGAGACCAAGTACTAACTTTTATCAAGAATAAAATTTTCTGAAAAATTTGATATAAAATAGTTTTCCACATATAACCAACTTTCAGGCGGACACTGTACAAGTATACATATAAAAAATATTCATGAAATTAACATGAATCAAATGTTTTGGTTTAGAATTTAATAAATGTGCTGACAAAGTTTAATTAGAATTTCAGAAAAAGGAAACAGAACTTATGTTTTTGTTCAATCAAAATTTTATCTGCAAAAAGGGCGTAAGTCATACTTCGGAAAAATTCAAAAAATTATGCAAGAACAACCGATATTTACTGTTTTTTTAATCTTAATGCATAGTGTATTATTCGTGCTACCAATTGTATAACACGACAATTTCTCAGTCTTCACCTTTATACTAGGCACCAAAACTTTGAAATGATCTTTTCTCAAAACGGTATTTCTGTACTTACGCCCTTTTTCCACCCAGCTCCTCGATTGTTTAATGAATGACTTTAACGAGTTATATACAGTTGTGATGGTCATAGCGGTTGCAGTTATTTATAACGTACTAATTCGAGTAGGACTCCCGGCTGCATGGCTGCTGCTGAAACATGGAGCTGCCGGTATAATATAATATAAGCGGTACATTGACTATCTCCGCTCTGTTGTATTGTATAATTATATAATCGAAAATTTAGCACCTCGAAAAAATAAACTTTTTGTTAAAATCGTCGCCATTTTTTAAAAATTTAAATTTTGACAAATCATTCGTTTAACGACTAGGCAATAAAATATACTACGAAATGTTTTTGAAATCCTGGTTTCGGATGAACCATTACCGAATTATCATGTCCACCGCAAGTGACGTCCAAAAAGAATCGCTCCTTGAATACGGCTGTAGTTCAACTATTTTCAAATATTTTGCTATAAAAAAAAAAAAAAAAAAAAAAAAATTAACAAGTATCTCAAAAACTGTGCTAATCGATATTGTTAACAGTTTTTAGATAAATATTTATCTTGCTGTTGAAAAAAAAAATCGAAAAAATATTGTCATTTCGCCCCCTACAACTGTGTATAACACCTTGAGTCAAGTGTTTCTCTGAATTCTGGAACTGAATTTCTCTCAATCTTTTGAGTAATACCTATAAGTACGGCTTCTGCCAAACGAAACTTGTTTACAAAAAAAAAAAAAATTATTAAATCACATTTGAGGTCGACCTAAACTGTTAAATATTTAATAATTTGGGAGTTATTGCTAAAAAAGAAAAAAGCAGCTACAATCTAATGGGTAACTCTGATTCTGTTATTTTGTATTCGTCTCTCGGGAATGTAGATAATTTTAATTTACTCAGGCTAAAAGGAGAAAGAATTTTAATCCCGAACGCCATAACTAAAAAAGATTTACTGCTTATTTTATGTAATTTTAGATTTCTAATAGTTTCATGTTCTTACAAGCAGAGGTCACACTGTGTGGGTCACCGATTTGGCTGAGTCTCCATGTATTTAAAGAGTTTCATTACTATAGAAAATCCTCAAAGCTCTAAGGTGCAACACTTAGAAATAAGGGAGAAATTTTTATTGAAAGTTTTAGGCTTACCATTAGTGCAATTTCCAAAAAATTGAACTTATGAAGGTTGTCTTGGCAAAGTGAGAAGCGTATTTGTTTTTTCTACCTTTTTTCATAAAAAATATTCATTTGCTAACATAATTCGGATTATAAGTAACATAGACTTACGGAACCTACTTATGGAATTAAACTTTTTTTTAATAATAAAATGCAGTGGACATTCAGGAATAAAATAGTAGTTTTTATTGATATTCTTATTATATCGTTGGCTTAAGAAGAAAAGTGCCTAACTCCGTTTTAAAAAATAAATGAAATTAGCCTCTAAATACATACATATATTATATTTAGAGGCTAATTTCATTTTTTTTTTTTTAATGGAGTGCACTTTTCTTCTTAAACTAACGATATTTAGATGTACGGTTTTTTGGATGATAATCATCATAAAAACAAGTAGAGCAAATTTAATTGACATCTACTACAAAAAATGTATGCAGCATTTGAACAAGCACAATTTGTTTTTAGTTTATCAAAGGGAAAACGTAATATCATTTACGTTTTGAAAAATGTCTCTTTAATCCGAACGTTTTGATGTAAACCACGCGTATTTGATCATTTTTTGAAAAATTGCTGCTGATTATTGATGGTGGATTAGTGAGTGGACTTGTATTGCATCTTCACGAGATGAGATTTCACGTCTTTCTTTAAACAAATATGAACAATTCTGAATTTTTAGAATTATTGCTATCGGCTATAGATTTTAAATAATCAAACAAAATTCAAATTTTAACCTAATTTTAAGAGGCGAGCTATGATGGTCAATAAAAAAATAAATATTAAATAAGTATTTCTACTCGGTCTGTTTTTTGAAGTTTTGAAGTTCCATCAAAATCGAGAATTATTCTGTAGCCTTACTGTAGAGTATTAGAAAATTGAATTTTCGTTAGATCATATGATATTAAGACTCTTTTACGAAAATAATGTAATAAATAAATTAATACAATCTCTCCTGTATCAGCATCCCTTCACTCTATCGTCACAACTTAGTTCTATAGCAACAAAACAAAAGAAAGAAAAACAACGAAACAGTAGTATTTTTTTATCCTTTTAACTTTTCAACAAAAACGAAAATGAAATATAATTTGCATATACTCAATGGAAAGACAAAGACGGAGCAATGATAATAAACAATGTTTATGATAAAGAAAGTGAATGAAATGTACAGAGTAAAAAGATGAAGTGAATCTCAAAGTAATAAAATGGTAGCGCCCCTCAAGAGACACACGGATCAGTAAAATAACAATTTCTTACATGTTCAAGAAGTCTCCTTCGTTAGATCTATGTATATATGTATGTATGTGCATGAAAGCACAACTTACTGACTGTACTTTACTTCTTGTCTGTTCTGTCTACAGTGAAATATTTTATTTATTATACATAGACATTTATAGAATATACCTATATATACATAGATGTTTCGTATGCATGTTAAAAATACAGAGTGCTACAATAAATCATATAACATTATATTAATTTATAACTACAACCTTGACTCCAACACATAGGTACCTGTAAACTTTTGACAATTCAGCTTTAAATTAACTAGAATACATAGTTCGAAATTGGATCATCAATTAATTATTCAAAATTAATTAAATAAATTAAAGAGAAAATTGAATTTAAACAGTAAAAGAAAAAGAAAATGGGTAAATTTTAAGAAGCGGAAAAAAATGAATCCTACTATTTTAGTATTTTATTTTCTACTAGCCGTATACCCGATGGGATTTCCCGTCGACAACATCTTTTTATTAGGTACTCACTGCTCACTTTTAATGTTTTTCAAAAGCCTAAATATCAATTTCCACGTTTCTAATTTTAAAAATGACGAACTTCCTATACAAACTTTCATTTCCTGTTTTAACCCCTTAGGGAATGAATTTCCAGAAACGTTTACACAACTGACTTTTATTTATAAGTAGTAATGCCTAAAGATCAATTTTCATATCTTCTGTGCTAAATTTCGTTCTTCTAAACCCAACAGTTTAAGCTGTGCGTTGTCTGTCAATTAGTGCAAAAAATATTATTTATTTGAATAGTCATAGTAACATATTTATATATATATATATATATATATATATATATATATATATATATATATATATATATATATATATATATATATATATAACTTCAAAAATCACGAATTTCCATAAAAATTTTCATTCCCTATTCAATCCACTTAGGGGACGAATTTTCAAAAATCCTTTCTTAGTGGTCACCTACGTTACATAGGGAACTCCTGTGCAAAATTTCATTCTTCTAAACCTAACGGTTCAGGCTGTGCGTTGCCTGTTAGTCAGTCAGTCAGTTTTAGAGATTTATTAAGTAGATATTTTCAAATAATTCAAAATAACTTAAACAGATTGAAACCAATTATTCGGTTTTAACGGTCAACTGTCATAATTGAATACATTTTCCCTCGAAAATGAAATATTTTCCTGAGTTGAAAGGTGGCCTATAGCCGTCTCTGTCCCCCAAGCTATATCTACGCGAAGTTTCAAGTTGATTAGTTAAGCCGTTGAGGTGTGAATAAGGCCGTGGAGAAAAATGGCGATCCGGGAGAAAACAAACAGATTTAGTAAAGAAAGCTCCTGTTAGTTCTTTTCGGACCCCTTACCGACAGCTACGGGGTTCCCCTTCAAGTTCGGGCCCTGGCGCTGCAAACCTGACTATCCTACCCTTTCGTCAGGTCTGAGCGTGAAAGCAACTCAAACAAACAAACAAAGTCACTTTTGCATTTATAATATTAGGATAGATTAGTACGAAAGCAAATTAATTAAACAAAAACATAATTATTATTATTATTAATAAAACTGCATTAGCATTATTTATAAAAATAAAAAGGTTATTTAATTTTCTGAAAGATGAACTCAAAAAGTTCAAATATGTAAATTTTATAAATTTTGAAACATATTTTTAATAATAAAGAATATTAAGCGTATCTAAAATATTTTTTTAAATAAGCTAAACATCGGAAAAAACAAACAAACACAAGTAGTTACGAAAGATAAGTTATTTAGAAACTAGTAGATCTAGTTTTGGAACTATTGGTTTGGAACTTCCTGTACCTATATATTTATGCCTCGTTTACACGGAAAAAATAGCCATTTACAATTTTTGAAAATATTTTACAATTGGATAATAATCTAACTGTGCCTACAAAAATACACAATAATTTTCTGGAAACTATCTATTATTTTAAATACTTATATGTACCAACCACACTATGTAAAGTACAATTCAAATGGGTTAACCACTATTACCTTGTTAGTTACCTTTTGTGAAACGTGAAAATACCTATGAACCGTGGGACTACTGTTCGTCTGCATTCCTGCTCTGATATCCCGGAGCAACATCCAACTCCTTTCTGATCCTTGTGGTGTCATTAGGGTACTTTTGTAAGTAGTTTAATATTGTAATAATAAATGACTGTATAATACTATTTGAAGCCAATAAAGCTTTTAATAAAAAAAAAACAAACCACTATTACCATTGAATTTACATAAGAAGAGTGGTTAAGACTCAAGTTATTTGAAATAAACTCTAATTTTTTGTTCAACTAATAGATCCAACTTATTATTAATGCGTTCTACTTGCTACTAATCACTAATCAGTTACTAAACGACCTTTTATATATATGTATATATATATATATATATATATATATATATATATATATATATATATATATATATATATATGATATTTTTTCGCCCGAATTGTGTGCCACTCCCGCCTCGATCCGTTGACAGTATAATACAGTGCAATAGTCAACATTTTCAGTGAAAATTCGACTAAATAGATAGTCATAATTTTTCCAATTTTATTTTTAGAAAAGTAATATATTAATTTTAAAAATCGTTTATAGGTACTTCTCTTTAACTCTAACTTCAATTTTCATTACGATAACATTCAAACATTAGAGAACCTGTACATAACTCAAAACATAATAATATAACTGCATTTCTCTAAAGTTTAAAATAAAACATCCTAGCTATAGTAACCTAATAAGTGCGAAAGTGAGTATGTATGTGTTTGTTTGTTTGACTTGCTTTTACGCCCCAACAGTCCAATCAACTTGAATCTTTGCGGGACAGAGACGGTTATAGGCTACCTTTTATCCCGGCAAAATATTTGATTTCTTTGGAAAAATTCCCAAAATAAAACATAACAATTCTCAATAGTGACGCGATGAAAGCACACTTTATACGTTTTATAACTAGAAATGATAATTTCAAACGTCACGCGGGCGAAGCTGCTGGTAAATGCTAGTATTGCATATTTAATGGATATAATTTTAATAATTATGTTTATTGGTGTACAAAAAAAAAAAAATTAAAATTAGTGTCATTGATAAGATATAGGTGCAGTAACAATAGAATACTGAAAACTAGTCTAAACTATTATTATATTTCATAATTATGTATTTTATATCGAAAAGGAGAAAATAGCTTCTACAGTAGGACTGCCATAGACGTTAGCCTTGTTTTCTGCAGATGTTAAGCTCTACTAAACTAAAATTCTAAACAGATTTTAAACCAGCAAAAAAACAAAAAATTTATTGTCTATTGTAACGTAATAACAATTTTTGATTTACCTACAATAAATAATTGCATTCAATAAAAATAAAAAAAAAAATAATACGTGTTTATTTTTCTTAATATTTTGTTTCTTCTTTATCTACGCATTCACATTTATCAGAAATTACAACATTTTTAAGTCTTTCTAGCTTTCTGTACCTTTTATAATTAAAATGCTGTGAGCAGCGGCGCCCCATCACGGAAGTCGAATTTTCCGCGACATCTTTGCAATTTTCAAGATATCTAAATGTGATTTAAAGGGTACAGGCGGATTGTCATTTTGGTGGCTTCAAAACTGATGATATGTGTCCGGCTGACCGGTGCTTTAAAAAAAGAGTTTTAAGGACTGAATATCAGTAAATTTCAATTTTATGTCGATAGTATTTAGCAGGAAAAAAACCGATACAATTCGTACGAGGGCATTCCTATCCATGCTTATCCGCCAATAGCCTTTGTGCTGTATGTTTAAAAAATATTAGAAAAGGACCTTAAACAGTGAACTGGAAGGCCTTTTTGAAGATATTTTTTCTTTCCAAAAAATCCAAAACTCATATTTTATAAATAAAAAAAAACTGACTTTAATAGCATTTTTTTCTACTCCTATTGAAGGACATACTCATTATAAATATCCGTTAATTATTAAGGGGGCCACTAGTGTGACATTCTGAAAAAATTCGAAAAACTTTTTTGGCATGTTTCGATAGTCCATATCTTTAAAA
Organism: Brachynemurus nebulosus; assembly: GCA_035578155.1. Lineage (NCBI taxonomy): Eukaryota > Metazoa > Arthropoda > Insecta > Neuroptera > Myrmeleontidae > Brachynemurus > Brachynemurus nebulosus. The sequence goes on along the minus strand of JAPWDM010000033.1, from coordinate 1,031,682 downwards.
ATAACATACTAAAATTTCAAGTACATATCTCAAATAGTTTTTGAGTTACAGCCATCTGAAGAGCGGATTTTGATTTTTATTGTTAACTTTGAGGTATTAAGAAATGTATCAAGGTTGATAGTGCGGGAGTTTCTGGACGTGGTTGCCAGTCACATGTTGTGGAGAAGCTAGACCCTGACACATTTAAATGACTCATCTAGTTTTACTATGACCGTTATAGTGAGTATATCGTAAGTAATTTTAGTAAAAATTCTCAATGATTAAAACTAAAAGGTAAAGTAGAGAAACATTTTTCTTTGCTGCAGTTATAACTCGCAGACAAATAATCCGATCGATTTGATTCTTATTTCAGATTCTTTTATGTACCTACGTTTCTTCGTAATTTTCACGCAAAATTTGAAACTTTTTTTTAAAAACTCTTTTTTAAAAACTTTTTTTTAAAAACATTTTGTTAAATTTCAACTTTTTTCCTTCGATTGAGGTTCATGGCACGAGCAGTACCTTCTAGTTTAATAGGCTTTTTAATTTTTTTGGTTTCAGGCACTGTGAAGGTCGCTATCACTGCAGCAGTGGGGGAACTTTTTTTTGGAGCCTTGGGAGATCGCGAATAACTCACTGAATTTTCAATTTTTTGGTCCAAAAATTTTATCATTAATTTATTACATATCAGCGAATATATCCTTAAAATATTAAAACATTCCATATAGTAGTTTTCTTTAAAAAAATTTCCAAAAATCATTTTTTTTCAAGCGGCCACACTAGTGGTCCCCCTTAAGAAAGTTAGGTGTGGAGGAATGATCATTACTCAATACCTTTCGACCAATGAAATCACTGTATTAACCATTATTCAATGGGTTTTAATTTCATATATGTTGCGTAGTAACGTGTAAGTAAACAAACAATTTGAATTTTATTTTGATCATTTCCGTAGATGCATATTAGGGATGTTATGGATATGAAATTTCGGATACGGATACGGATATCTAAAAACTTTTTTTTCCGTTTCGGTTTCGGTTACAGATATGTAATTTTATCGGATAATGTTTCGGATACGGTTACGGTTACGGATAATTACTTTTAGTGAAATTTTTTTGGTAGAAAGGGAGAAATTTTACTGCAAAAAGTGAACGTTAAGCACGAATCAAAGGAAATCTATTAAAAGAAATACACGCAGCAAAAACTTGCTTGGATTTAACCGCAGTTTTCCAACGGCAGTTGTCTTTTATTATCCGAAACAAATCCCAAACTTTTATTTTCGGATACGGTTTCGGTTTCGGATATTTAATTGATTCGGATATCCGATAGTTTCGGTTACAGCTACGGATATCCATAACATCCCTAATACATATACAAACGTTTAATGGAATTAGAGATAGACTAAAAATTTTATTCTTTTAATTTAAAATTTATATTCAATTTTATTTAAATCAAAAAGGAAAAAAGTCGTAGAAAAATTATAGTATTCTACTCGCTTGCAATACCTATTACTCACTCAGATGCACTACGACACTCGCCTCGTAGACTCGGCTCGTGTCGCATATTCATCTTCGTGAGTCAGAGCTATCATTACCAGCTCGTTGAATAATATACTATTATTAAATTAAAATATTTATTAGGTACATTTATTATAACAGTTAGTTCATTTTTTTTTAAATTTGCTATGCATACTTGCATTAGTATGAAAATTAATCATTTTGAACACATAAAAATACCATTGAATTCCAATGTAAACATGGGAGGAGCGGGGCGCAAGGTAATGTGGAAACCGTAAAGGGCACACCATCGATATGAACTGAATACAGATACAACATTCCAGCCCTCTAGTTTTACTCAGAGTGTCTCTAGGCGTGTTAGAAAAAAATATCAAGGAAATATTGGCGTAAAAATCGTGGGGGTAAGGGTTAAAAGTTGAAAAGGGCGAAATAACGACATTTTCTTGATTTTTTTTCAACAACAAAATAAATACTTATTTAAAAACTGTTAACAACATTAGTACATTTTTTGGGATACTTGTTAAATTGCTTCCATAGAAATGTATTTGAAAATAGCGGAACTACAGCTGTATTCCAGGAGAGCCTTTTTTTTTTGGGGGGGGGGGCATCATTTGCGGTGGACATAATAACTCGAAAACAGTTCATCCAAAAAGCAGTGGCTGGCTATTAACGTAACTATACACAAAATTTCAACCCTCTAGGTTTATTCGGAGAAATTTTGACCCGCGAACAAAACTGCTAAAAAACAAAAAAAACATGTTTTCTTAGTATAAAAATGGTGGGGGTAACAATTAAAAGTTGAAACCCCCAAAGGCATCAAATACATGTGCAAAATTTTAGCCTATCTCTCTGTCAATCAGAGAGTCGCTACACGTGTAAGAAAAAAAAGAAAATAATCAAAGATATATTGGTGTAAAAATTGTCGGAGTAAGGGTTAAAAGCTGAAACTAACAAAAAGCAGTGCCTGGATATTCACTTAACCTATACACAAAATTTCAGCCCTGTAGGTTTATTTGGATGGCCTGTACGCGCGACATAAACTTCGAAAACGTCGAAAAAGCATGAAATTGTGGTTTAAAAATGGTGAGAGTGGGGGTAAAATATTAAAACCTCCAAAAAGCACATCCTAGGTACGAACTCTACCAACGTACAAAACCTCAACACCCCTACGTTAATTCTGGAGGGCTGTGTGCACGTTAGATCCAGCCAAAACACTTTTTTCCCGCTCTACTTCCTCCAAATCACCCTACGAAGCTGAATTTTGGATCTGTTGTAGACAATTGACCGAAACAGTATTTCCAACCAGTTTGGAAAAGTTTTATTGTTTTGTCGCCACCCACCACCCCCTTAAAAGTTGGGTCGTATCTAAAATTTTCCCAAAATTTTACCCCAATTTTACAGTATTGTTGCCCCACATAATGAGCACTTACCCTTCAGCTCATTCCGTCGATAAGGAGGCCCTACACTTGTCAAAAGGTGGCTTGTTATATATATATATATATATATATATATATATATATATATATATATATATATATATATATATATATATATATATCGTCCTGTTCTTATCGTGTAGGCTGTATTAGTCTAATTTCTTCTATGAAAAATTCGAGTAAAAAATCTCGTACGTGATTTTAACTGTACTACTTGTATTCACTGTTCTTTTCTTTTAGTCACGGAACAAACATTAATGAAAATATTGAGTTGACATACGTAGATACCTATATTATCAACCACCGAAGGTCGACATGCTTTTTTCACGCTTGTCTTTTTTTTGAAGAGATATTCTTGCTATTTATTAGTCATACCGAGACAATTACCGTGCTGATGAGAACACAATACTAACATCAAAATGTGTGAGAGTTCTATAATAAAAGTCTAGCAGAACTAGAACTACTGTAAACGGGACTACTTTGACTTATCGGATTACTGTGACGCATTTTGGGGCTATTTTAATACAAGACTGATTTTAAAGTATTTCGCTTTGGTTTTAATATTTTTTTGGTATTATTTAATTAACACTTTACAGTCTGTGTTTTCAGCATTTGAAAATAGTCAGAATAACCGTAAAGGCCGCGACCAGTGACCAGACATGTGTGCTCAAGCAGGTATTGACTTACACAACAATCACACATTCTCTGTGTTAGTTTTTGTAAACCTTTATAGAAGAATAACATACCCATAAGAATTAAAATAAGATAATTTTATATTATCATTTATTTTTTTATTTTTTATGATTGTATTTTAAATGCGTACATTTCAATACAATCATAAAAATCAGTGTATTTGTCTGTTATTGATATTATTTTTATTAAAAAAATTATGTATACACATGTTGAATCACTTCGTGAGTTTATTTATATAATCTTTTTTAATTCACTAAAAATATTGCCGCCCCCTGTGAAAGTGCGCATACTGTATAGTGTTAATATGAAAATAAGTACCATTCTTAACAGGAGCTACCTGCCATCAATGTGAAGATAAACCAAGTTAGCCAATAATTTGAACACTGATAAAGAAAAACTTATTGGACGAATAAAGCATTGTTCCTACTACAATTATAGATAAGTTTGATTTTGGTATATGGGTTATATACAATTATAACGGGCGAAATAACGACATTCTCTCGATTTTTTTCAACAACAAAATAAATACTTATTTAAAAACTGTTAACATCAGTTAGTACATGTTTTGGGATACTTGTTAAATTGTTTTCCTAGAAATATATTTGAAAATATCGGAACAGCTGTATTGCAGGAGCGCCTTTTTTGGGGGGCATAATTTGCGGTGGACATAATAACTCGAAAACAGTTCATCCGAAATCAGAATTACAAAAATATTTCGTTAATATATATTATTGTCTAGTCGCTGATCGAAGAATTTACCAAAATTTAAATTTTAAAAACAAAAAGCTTATTTCTTTTAGGGTGTTTTTTCGATTTTTTTACCTTAAAAAAATCTGTTTAAAAAAGTTGAAAATTCTTCCATCAGCGACTAGCTATTATCATGATAAATAAGTAGTATAAATTTAGTGCTGATCGGATTGATAGTTTTTTAATAATCATGTCCACCGCAAGAGTCCTTTAAAAAAAAGGTCTCTTTCATATTCGATGTTGAACGTTCGAAAGTCTATACACAACTGTTCCAAAGTTTCAAGGTCATACATTTCAAACAATACAATAGAGCGGCGAAAGTCGACGTATTGCTTATATTTGCGGCAGCTGCGCAAGAGCAGCCACGGGCACTACTCGAAGTAGTGAGCTATAAATAATAATAATAATAATAATAACATAGTTTACATAGTTTACATAGTTTACATACGCCAAAAAAAAAAAAATAATAGAATAAAATACAATTAGGTAGGAACACAAAGATCATTAAAATCATTATTAAAAAATTCATCAATTGAATAAAAACATTTTTGTACAAGATACTTTTTTAATACATTTTTAAATTTGATTAGTGGTAAGAGTTTTACAGAGAAGGGCAACATATTATACATTTTCGGACCGTAATAGCCCACACCAGATCTAGCTCGGTTGGTTTTACAAAATTCAACGAAAATATTGTTTTTATTTCGCGTATTGTAAGTATGTACATCTATATGCGTTGAGTAATCAGTGTCATATTGCTTTACATAGACCAAACAATTTAGTATATACAAACATGGGACTGTTAAAATTTGAGCCGAAACATAAAGCTGTTTACAGTCTTCCCGATAGTCCGCTCCAAAAACAGTTCCTAGAGCTTTACGCTGTACCTGAAATATACGGCTGCAAGATGACAGATGACCCCAAACTAAAATCGCATAGGATATATGTGACAGAACCAAGGCATGGAAGACACAGATTAAAACATTTTGTGAAACCACGCGCATTAGGGCAATTCCATGAAAAGACGGAATTTTAGTAAAAATTAAAAAATGAAAATAACTAATCAATATCATGCCTACTTGATAGGTACTCAAAAGAATAAATAATTGATTACAACGTTTTTTTATTTTTTATTTTTTTTTTATCTGTAATTGTCTTTATTCTGTAAATTTAGCTTAAAAATTTTTTACTTAATAAAAAAAATTACCGTAACTTGTGATTTTTTTTTCAAGTGAATATTAAAATACAGCTAAATTTACATTTTTCTTTCTGCTGAAATAATTATTATACTCGTTTTGAGTATTATTTTGATTTTTTGTCAAGCTACGAATTCGAGTAATGGAGGCTATCAAAATCGACAGACGTTTTTTTAATTACTAAAAATAAACTTTTATCTTTGTTATCTATCATATTTTCCAAAAAAAAATCAAACAAATAAACTACTTACTTTTTAATAAAACTTGTTTTAAAGTGACTGTAATGTAAGTGACCAAAGAGAGTGTAATGTAAGTGACCGACTGAAAGTTACATTTTTATCTAATATATATAATAAGTTATGAAATTTCTTATTAAAATAATTTATTGAAACCTTATTTGTATAATTTATTTAAATGAAGCTCTTTGTTATCAGAAAAGAGCAGAAAATTCTCATTGTATAAAAGATGAAAAATTATGTTCTTTTTTGAGTAATGTAAGTGACCACCTACTTTATCTTGTATAAAAAAAAATTATATGCATTTTTTGTTGTTTGATTTACTTTGTTTAAAAGTTCAAATCGTATTTGATTTAATTTGACTAAATTTTAGTGGATTTACTCATTAAATACGAAAATTCAAAAGATTTTAATCCCAATTTTAAATCAAATTGTAATGTAGGTGACCATGGAATTACCCATTAAATGACGCAGGACAAATATGCCACTAGTGATCTTTTTAGCTACACAATTTATGTGTTGTTCCCAAGATAGTTTTGGATCTAAGGTAATCCCTAAAAATTTTACAGTAACCGGATTTTCATTAATAGTATCACTGCGTGGAGAGAAATAGACAGTTTGTGTTTTAGCTAGGTTCAAACGCAAACGATTTATCAAAAACCAATTATTTACTGCCGCTTGTGATTGACTCATTTTCTCCTTAAGATTTTGAAAATTGTTGTCATAATTAATAACAGTTGTGTCGTCCGCAAAGAGGACGAAATTGCTTGTTTTATCGCAGAGAGGGAGGTCATTTACGTATATAATAAACAGAATTGTGCCTAGGATAGAGCCTTGAGGCACACCATGTTTAACCGGCAATAGATTGGAATTTGTCCCATTTATTCCTATATTATAGCTATAACTTTGTATCTAATGCTCCAATCGTTACGAAATTTGGTGAGATTATTCTTGGATAATGTTCTTAAAGAATATGCAATAAAAAAGTAATAAACTTTTTCGACTATCACAACTATATATAACCCCTTAAGTAAGTTATCAGCATTTATTTATTAGGACTGCTATAGGACTGTATAAAAACAATTTTCACTAAAATTAAATCAATTTTACTGAAAGTTGGAAAGTCCTTTGAACGCAGATATAACTATTATAGAAGAAAATATCGTACAATACGACTCTGATTTTGAAAGAATTCTAAGTTCACCTCTGTGGACATCCCCCAGGGGAATGGACGACCTTACCGTTGCAGTAGCAACAGCAAGTTGAACGATTGCGAGCTTAATTGAACTAGAAAGCAGTTCTTCTATTTGCCGTCCGCGTTCCATCTTTCTTACCCGGCATACATACATCGTGAAACACAACAGGCAACACACGAATACAACAGTAGATAGAAACAACGGACCAAACTGACTTGACTGACAAGTACAAGAATACACTTAAATATCGGTTATATATGTATGTACATCTTACACATATACTAACACATCTTTTGTTTTTGTTATAAAAATATTTTCATTTATATTGTTAAATTTTATCGTAAAGATTTTAGTAAAATACTAAAACTCTACTCCCTAGACTCGCTAGTTAAGAATAAAGACATTTTTAAACTTCATTGTTAAATATCTGCAATTTTTTTCTGCTTGTGAATCAATTATAAATAACAAAATTAAAGTCTGAGACTCTTAAAAATTTTTATTACATTTTTCAACAGCATACATAAATATATACTTTTTGCAATTCCGCGACTAAAGCACATACTTTAGTTCCTCACCATATAAGGAAAAAAGGGTCACTTTTAGTCTCACTTTTTCTTCCGCTTTTAAGCCAATCATCACGCAAAATTTAACTTAAACAGCGTTACTAGATAATGAATTACTTATTTAAAATGAAAAACAAATTTAAGTTTGTAGATAAAGACAAACAGTTATAATATCGAATTTGATTGATTTGTCGGTAGTATACATGATTTTAATATTATTTCGCATAATTTAAATAACATTTAAAAATTATTTTTCTTAATTTTTATAATTTTAAATTATCCGAAATTGCAAAAAATTGCAAAAACGTTACGGTGCTAGTGTTTTGGTCACTCGTGTGAATTTTTGCCATCGGGCCTTTGCAGGCTCTCTAACAATAAGCAACACACTCAGAATCGAAAGTCACACTTTATAGTTTCTTAAATGTAATATACAATCTAATTTATAAAACAAAATAAAAAAATAATGTTCTAAAATTCACTTGAAAAAACGTGCTACGTGTGTTAAACCAATTCAACCTTGTTCCTGTTGTTTTTTAACATTTCCACTACTCCTATCCTTACTACTTTCTACAATATACCAGTGTCCCATTTGGATGTATACATACGATTTACATGTTAATTTGTAACATTGGATTCCCATAAGGAAAAAGTTATGTCACAAGAATGCTTTGAACAAACTAGTAACACTAATTTAATATTTTAACTACTGTTTCTATAGCTTTAACAATAATAATGAAGTAAAATAAAGAAATGAATGTCGGATTTTCAAGCAATTCATATTTTTACATAATAGATATTTGTGTTATCTGCAGTCAATTCAAAAAGGCATTTTTTTTATTTTCTTGAAAATAAATACCTATTAAAATAATAAAAATACCCAAAAAATATTCTGGTGAAGAAATAGTGCACATAATTTGGTAGGAAAAATTATTTTATAAAAGAAAATTACCAAAAATAGGAATATGTTTATCCAAAGCACTCTTGTAACATAACTTTTTCCGTATGGGAATCTAATGTTAAAAAACGCCGTGAGCAGCGGAGCCCCATCACGGAAGTCGAATTTTTCCTTTCATCTTCGGTATTGAGTGTCTACAAGCGAAATATAATTGAAAGTCTACAAGCGATTTGTAATTTTGGTGGTTTCAAAACTGATGATGAGTGTCCGGTTGATCGGGGCTTTAAAAAAAGGTTTTAAGTTTTTAAGGGCTGAATCTCAGTAAATTTCAATTTTGTGCCGATAGCAGTTAACAGGGAAAAAGCCAACACAATTCGTACGAGGGCATTTCTATCCATGCTTATCCGCCAATTGCCTTTGTGTTTTATTTTTAAATATTAAAAAAGGAACTTAAATAGTAAACTGGAAGGCTTTTATGAAGATATTTTTTCTTTCCAAAAAAATCCAAAATTTCTATTTTATAAATAATAAAAATCCAAAATTCCTAATTTATAAATAAACAGTGACTTTAATAACATTTTCAAATTACTTAATATCATGTATTTCATTTGTTGAAAAATTGTATTCACTTTTTTTTAAATTTTTTAAAATTACTATTCGCCTACTTGTATTTAGAATAAAAGTAATGCATTTAAAACACATTTAACAATAGCATTCAATTCCGATGTAAAAATAGAAGAAGTGGGGGGAAAAGTAATGTGGACTCCCTAAAAGGTACTAGCTGGATACTAACTGAATACACGTACAAAATTTCAGCCCTCTAGGTTTCCTTAAAGAGTCTCTAGATGTGTTAGAAAACAAGCAAAAAAATTAAGGAAATATTGGCGTAAAAATCGTGGGGGCAAGGGCTAAAAGTTGAAACCCCCAAAAAACAGTGTCTGGCTATTAGCTTAACCTGTATACAAAATTTCAGCCCTCTAGGTTTATTTGGGGAGATTTTGACCTGAACGAAACTGTTAAAAAACAAGAAAAATCATGTTCTTTTGGGTATAAAAATGGTGGCGGTAGGGGTTAAAAGTCGAGACCCCCAAAGGGCACCCCCTTGATACTAACTCAATCCGAATACAAAATTTCGGCCCTCTAGGTTTATTTGGGTGACCTGTGCGAGTGGTACAAACTTCGAAAACGTCGAAAATGCATGAAATTGTAGCTTAAAAATGAGGGGGGTGGGGGTAAAATATTAAAACCCGAACTTTATCAACACACCAAATTTCAACCCTCTACGTTAATTCTGGGTGGCTGGAGGCCTGTTAGATCCAGCGAAAATCGTTTTCTCCCTTCTACTCCCACCAAATCGTCCTAGGAAGCTGAATTTTGGATATGTTGTAGATAATTGACCGAAACATTATTTAAAACCGGTTTGGAAAAGTTTTATTGCTTTTCCGCCCCCCACCACCCCATTAAAGGTCGGGTCAGAAAAAAAATTTGCCCAAAATTTGACCCCACTTTGATAGTATGAGGTGCCTCGAAAATGAGCCCCATTTACCAAATTTCATCTCTTAACTTCCATAGGGGGGCCCTACACAAATTAAAAGGTGGCGGGAATATATATATAATATATATATATATATATATATATATATATATATATATATATATATCAAACATTTTTTTTCTACATATTCTTGTTCTACGGGTCCGAAAACGGATAGCGCCCCTACTCTCGCCTCTCGCAGCTCTTATCGTATAGACTGTATAAGTCTAATTTTTCGGAGAAAATTCGACTAAAAATTAACATGTAAATCGTATGTATACATCCTGCCGGGACAACCAGTATATATTTACTATATAAGGTATGGAATCTAGTATTATGGTCGCAAGCTTAAAAGACCTCCGAAAATTGAGGTGAGGGGAATACAAATTGTATTATTTCCATAGTTACCAACCAAACCAAGTACTTATGTTTTTATATGAGTGAGTGAGTAAGCTTCTATTTATTGATATGACAGACAAAGATAAATGCAGATGCAGATAAAAAAGTTCTTTTCAGCTTGCTCCCATAATATAATATTCACCTGTCTGAAGATGATCATATCGATCGAAACATGTCGCAAAATTTATTAAATATAGTATTTTTTACAAAGTGCTCTATTAATTATTACCAAATACGGAATACCATAAAGTAACACTCACATTGAATAAATTTAAAAACGCCGTGAGCAGCGGGGCCCCATCACGGTAGTCGAATTTTCCCCTTCATCTTCGGTATTGAATGTCTACAAGCGAAATGTGATTGAAAGTCTACAACCGAATTGTCATTTTGTTGGTTTCAAAACTGGTGATGACTGTTCGGCTGATCGAGGCTTTAAAAAAAGGTTTTAAGTATTTAAGGGCTGTATCTCAGTAAATTTCAATTTTGTGCCGAAAACAGGTAGCAGAAAAAAAGCCAACACAATTCGTACGAGGACATTCCTGCCCATGTTTATCCGCTAATTGCCTTTATGTTTTAGTTTTAAAAATTAAAAAAGGACCTTAAATAGTAAACTGGAAGGCCTTTATAAAGATATTTTTTCTTTCCAAAAAAATCCAAAATTTCTATTTTATAAATACTAAAAATCCAAAATTCCTAATTTATAAATAAACAGTGACTTTAACTCTATGAGTGCCGGACTATCGGATGAACTAAAAGACAAGCGTATGAATGTTAAAAAAGGAGAGGCAATTGTTTACATACAGATTTCCTTTAATATTTTTAGTTTTGAAATTTTCTTATTCGGATTCCCTTCTCTCATATTAACAAAAATAAACATTATAATTTTTTTTTAAATACATATTTATTATAAAGTCAGTATTAATCTAGCAGTTTAAAATTTTAATTTTCTTGAAAAATTAAGTAGAATAATTATTAACACGTTAGTTGTCGTGCATGCTGTAAAGCGTAAAGTGAAACTTGACCAATTGCCACACAACGCTGTACCGCGTCAATAATTCCATATAAAATGTATTAACTAGTTGTTAAAATAATGTACGAACTGTACATTTTGTTATCATAAGTTTGATCCTCAACATGTTAAACAGATTTTAGTTATCAATTATCATGTATATTACAATTTGAGGATACCATCACAAATTTTTAAATTTCAGTTTTTGTTATTGTGTATATACCTACCATAAAGTAATTCATTTATAAATTTAAATACATAATTAATAAATTGTTATCATATAATACTGACTTTATTAAAGCAGGTAAGGTTTTGTTTTTTTATTCGTACTATCCTAGTTATATTGTTTATATTATACATTTATACAATCATAAATTCCTAATCAGTATAGGGTTGACCGGGGTAGCAGAAGCTTGCAATAAATTTATTTCTACAATTTTTGTTATTTTTATTTAACCTTGATTTTTTGTACAAATTTGAGCTATGGGTAACTTGCAAACAAAGAGCAATTGTGAACGCTAAAGTATGATAAAAAATTTTCAAAGTGGGGTAAATGTGAAGAATTTGAGTTGGGTTTTATTCTTATGTACCTCAACTTCTCTTGTAATGCATTCTAAATAATTTTTCTGATGGCATTCACTTTTATCCCAAGATTTGCAAAACCGTCCCGGGGAAATGTAAATGGCTTATAAAATTTTTGTTTTGCATACGAATTTGCTCAAAATTTGTGTGGTGCATCCTGAATAATATAGAATTAAAAATAAATCAACCATAATGTGATATATAAAATAAAAAATACTTAACGCTTTTATCTCAATTTATAAAAATCCATTCACAATTACCCCGGTCAACCCTAATCAAAATCATATATTACAATTAGTCGACAGCACAGAATTTTGTCAACAGTATTCTAATACTATCCCTTGTATGTGTGTATGTGTATATTTTTATTATAGCTGATTGTGAGTGTTGATGTTTCTGTGGTTGATGAGATGGTCGAACCGTGTGAAAATTTTTTGCTAACAATAATAAACAAGCTTCCTCATATCATAATACACTATAAATTCAATTATGTTAACACATTCAAGAAAAATTATTAGAAGCAACTTTTATATTTTTCTGTAAATATCTAAATGTTAATTTATTCACAGTATTATTTTTTTTATTATTATTTCATTTTAAAGCAAGTTGGGCAACTAGAGAGTTATCAATTTACCTTTAATGTAACGTTTATTGGGGAAAAATTTCTAATAGGAAAATAACCCTAGCGTGGATTTTTAGTGTACTTGTAATTTGTTTTTATTATAAAACTGAGGAACAATATTTTTCAATCTAAACCATTCAAGTGCAGCTCAAATAAAAATGTCAAAATGATTAATGAATGAATATAGTCTTGTCTTTTTTTGTAAGATATATTTCCCTCTTTATTTCCTTTGGCATGTTAACATGCCAATGGCACTGAATCGGTTAATAACATTTTTAAATTACTTAATATGTATGTATTTCATTTGTCATAAAAGTAAGTTCACTTTTTTTTAAATTTTTTAAAATTACTATTCGCCTACTTGTATTTAGAATAAACATAATGCTTTTAAAACACATTTAACAATAGCATTCAGTTCCGATGTAAAAATGGGAGAAGTGGGGGGAAAAGTGATGTGGACTCCCTACAAGGTACTAGCTGGATACCAACTGAATACACGTACAAAATTTCAGCCCTCTAGGTTTCCTTATGGAGTCTCTAGACGTGTTAGAAAACAAGCAAAAAAATTAAGGAAATATTGGCGTAAAAATCGTGGGGGTAAGGGTTAAAAGTTGAAACCTCCAAAAAACAGTGTCTGGCTATTAGCTTAACCTGTACACCAAATTTCAGCCCTCTAGGTTTATTTGGGGAGATTTTGACCCGAACGAAACTGTTAAAAAACAAGAAAAATCATGTTCTTTTGGGTATAAAAATGGTGGGGGTAGGGGTTAAAAGTTGAGACCCCCAAAAGGCACTCCCTTGATACTAACTCAATCCGAATACAAAATTTCAGCCCTCTAGGTTTATTCGGGTGACCTGTGCGAGTGGTACAAACTTCGAAAACGTCGAAAATGCATGAAATTGTAGCTTAAAAATGAGGGGGGTGGGGGTAAAATATTAAAACCTCCAAAAAGCACAACCTAGGTACGAACTTTATCAACACACCAAATTTCAACCCTCTACGTTAATTCTGGGGGGCTGGGGGCCTGTTAGATCCAGCGAAAATCGTTTTTCCCCCCTCTACTCCCACCATATCATCCTAGGAAGCTGAATTTTGGATATGTTGTAGATAATTGATCGAAACATTATTTAAAACCGGTTTGGAAAAGTTTTATTGCTTTTCCGCCCCCCACCACCCCCTTAAAGGTCGGGTCCGAAAAAAAATTTGCCCAAAATTTGACCCCACTTTGATAGTATTGTTGTGCATCGGAATAAGCCCCACTTACCAAATTTCATCTCTTAACTTCCATAGGGGGGCCCTACACATATTAAAAGGTTGCGGGAAAATATATATATGTATATATATATATATATATATATATATATATATATATATATATATATATATATATATATATATATATATATATATATATATCAGACATCTTTTTTTTTTACATAATCGTGTTCTACGGGTCCGAAAACGGATAGCGCCCCTGGTCTCGCCTCTCGCAGCTCTTATCGTATAGACTGTATAAGTCTAATTTTTCGGAGAAAATTCGACTAAAAACAAATTGTCTTGGGCACCTTACTCATATAACCTCACAGTTGAAGTAAAACTTCTGTAGTAAACAATGTCAATCATATGCACGGAGTATATGAGTGTCAATTCCAAAAATAAAATTAAATAGTAAAAATTCTTTCTAACCATTATCTTAAGCAATTTGGAATCATATGACATAAGGAACACAATTAAATAGATTAAATAAACTAAACAATATAAAACAAATAAAATACAAAACTCACCATAGCAAAGTAAACAAATTGAACAATATAAATAAAACATGAAATCCCTTACAATTAGCAACTGATCACACAATCATTAGCGAAAATTTCAGTTCAAAATTTTTCCACTCACTAACTCCCTATAAAAATTTCACTTTATTAACAAATACACACATTTTCAAAATACTATAGACAATATGTTTCCCAGTCGTCTAATTTATATTATCCTTCCATTTAAGGTATAGATTACTATAGGATTTTCTTCTTGAACAAAATCCACATACATATCTACATGAATACACCCCCCCCACACACACACACACACATATTTTTGAGTCATTGAAAAAAAAGGAATAATACCAAAATAATGTGGCTTCCAATTTATTCCTTTACTTAGACGCACATAAATCGAGACCGACATTCAAACTAAACTTAAAATTTCTAGCAACATAGAAACTACTAAAACACTATAACGACATCTACAGCCTGATTAACATCATTATTATAGTACTGGTGGGGGTACTGGGAACGTTAAGAAAATTTTTGACATTTTTCTTTTCAGTTACGTAATAAAATATATAACATTCAACAAACAGTGGAAGCACTGTGTAGAACGTTTTTAACATTATTCACAGCGCTTCCATGGTTTAAAATATTTTATCTACGACTACCATAAAATTATAAAAATACTATCTAGGTAAGCTATGTATGTTTTTACATACAACTGTACAAAAAATGGCTCTTTACAAGCATGTATACGTAAAATACCACAGGTTACTACACTTTTACTAATTCTTATATATTGTATATTATATTAGAATATCTGTACAAAAATTTTACCTAGCAACTGAATACGTTTGTTTTTAATAAATTTCAAATACTACATAATTTTAATGTATTGTATTTGTAGATTTGTACCAAATTTTTATCGTTTATTGTGAATTTCATGTTAGTCGTAGATAAAGTATAGTACGTAACTCCGTTGTAAGGCTTATTACACTCGTTCAATTACGCACTCACCACTACGCGGCTCTTGCGTAACTTTTTCGCTCGTGTGTAATATGCAACTTACAACCTCAATCACGTAATATCTTAAAATTTTTATATTACAAAATTTTTGTCAACATAGTCGAAGAACACCTAATTATCCATACTTTAAATTACCTAAAAGGCTTTTTTTCTTACCTAAGGGACAGCTAGGTTTATATAAACCTAGCCGTCATTTTGTTTTTCATGTTTTCCCGAAAACGGTAAGAACACCTAATTTTTTATTATTACGCCTAATTTACACCTAAAATACACCTAATTTTTATTTACGGGGTACGTCTAGCTTTATGAAGTAGGAAAGAGGTGTGTCAGTAGTAACAGAGAGGTGTGTCAGTAGTAACAGAGAGGTGTGTCAGTAGTAGTAGAGACATCTATCAATCCTATTGAGGAGTATTGCGTATCATAAGGTGACTCCTGAAGTTGTGCTTTACTGACAAAACTTTCAGTTAATAACATGTGGGGGTTTTCTCTCAGCAATGCCAAATGTGTTTATATAAGCTAATCGTAAATTTTGAGTTGGTTGACAATTTTTTGATTTTTGCAGTAAATACCCCATCACTTGGAAGTAAAATGATTTTATTGGAAACACAAGCAATCAAATAATATTACCAAATTTTTTTTATAAAATTAAACAGCACTGCAACAATTGTTACAAATTCAGTAGTGTCAATTGTAACATGTTACAACTGACATTCCAGTAGTTTTATATATCCACAATTTTTCTTTTTAGTATTTTAAATTTAAGGAACTGAGCACATAGAGCCGAGAGTGAGTATAGGGTTTTAAATAAAGTTGGAAACCTCTTACGGTTTTTCAGAATTCTAATTTTTGAGGATTAATTTTAAATTTTATGGTTAATGAAATCTTTCTTTAATTTACATTATTATTTTTCTAAATAATGCTTTGTATTGTGTTAAAAATTTAAGTTAAACAAAATTAAACTTTACAATTCAGGTATTAATCGAATAATAAAAGTAAACGGTTTCGATCAATAATTAAAAAAAAAAATTATTTTATTAATGGTTACACTTTGGCAAAATCCGTTTGTTTTTTATATCGATTTTCGGTTACGGTTATCATTAAATTCAAAGCCATCACGATCAGTTTTGCTTGTTGGATCAGTCCTTAATCTAATTCACGCTGTTTTACAAATAAAAAAATGCTATATAAAACAAAACAAAAACTAGGATAGGAACCGTATTCGATAACGTATACCTGAATGTCGCTACTGAAGAGTAATAGAAGGAAAAGAGATTGTGGTATTTGTCACTTTACTCACTCAATATGTAAGGAAGAATTCTGGAAACCAAATTAATTATAATAACTAACTTGTAAATTCCGCTAAATAATGAGTGTTACAGTTGAACCTAAGCTCTGTAACAATTGATCCTCTGACGGTGACGATTGTAACATTACACTTTGGTCCACATAAATGCAGTTATTTCAGTTATGGACTAACATAGAATATTTTTGTGTAGCTCATTTAAAACCTGAAAGATGTCCGTATCTTGCGCCAAAAATTTAATTCCCTCTGACTAATAAATACAAAGTTACTGGCCTGTATATTTTTTTTGTTACTACTGACACACCTCTCCCCTACATCTATATGATCTATATGATGCCACCATAAAAGTATCCAAAGTTAAAATTTTTATAAAGTGAACAATGTAATAAAAATTGTAATACAAACTTTATTTTCACTTTGTTTTAGAAATATTTTCTCAAATAGACTTGATTTGGTGAATTTTCATACTACTTGATATTATCACTGTGGCGCACTACTCTTTTTTAAGTAGAGGGTTCGCCAATCGCTCTTTACATTCAAATGTTTTAAAGAGGTAAAATAAACTTCAAAAGAAAATATCAAAATTTAAAATTTTCGATTTTTTCCACGTGTATATAACACGAATAAAAAATATGTAATAAATATGAGCCTTAATCAGTCAATAAACTAGTAACGTCTACATATCTATTTTGTAATACAAATAGCTAGCTGGTCGGTATCGCAGGTGGCGAACTAACCTCTTCGGAGGCTGGGGCGGCTTCAAATACCGGGCTCCGACTCAACGTGCAAAAACGTTAACTAACAAAAATAAAAAATAAAAGAATTTGCAAATTTCTCTCGTAAAATACCACTGCTGAGCAAAAAAATCTGAGCCGCTCTATTTGGTATGTGGCCCGGGGCGAACCGACCTTGCCGCCTTTGATACCGCCCTTTAAAAATATGTGGATACCAAAATTATTATTATGTTTATTACTAGATTACTGTGCAATATATCTAAACAAACTGTTAATTTTTAAATTTTAACTTGGAGAGGGTGCGTCAGTCTCTAAAAATGTGTGAAAGCAAAAATCAATAATTTTGAAATTTATTGCAAAAAGAGATTTACTGTACAATTTCCATGTAATATATAATATCTAGCCCTAGGTGTATACTTGAAGGAGCTGTTTCACGTCTTAAAATGTGTAGGTGCTAAAAATTATTCTTTTTTTTTTTAATTTTTAAGTTCAGACTTGAAGAGGTGGTTACCCCTTAAAACAATATTATATTTATTATTAAAAATTTGTATGATATATGTAATGAAAATTTCAACAATGTTTAAATTTTTACGTTCCAGCTTTGAGGAATTGTTTTATTCCTTAAAATTTTTTTCTTAACACCACCTGATATTTTTAGCGAAGAAATTTCTTCTTTATGCGAGAATTGATAAATCTTTATGATACACTTTATGGAAAAATTGTGGAACCTTTAGACTTGACTTTAGATACAGACATATAAACTAAAATCACTAATTATTCTAAAAACAAATAATATTACAAAATTTGAGTAATTTGAAACTATGTAATTTGGAAGTCTATGAGTTAAGATGACACATAATTTTTAGAAATAAAAAGAGAAAAGGGGATAAAAATATACACATATCTGTATAAAACAGAAATACCCCTGTCACAGCATCTGCATAACATAGTGAATTTCTAAAGACTGGGCACTGGCGGATCTCATATAACAACTTGTATCCATTTAAAAAAGTTTAGCTTTCTAACAGGGAAAAAATTTTCAAAATGAGTTGAGTGGTTAATTTTTGGCGCTTTTTGGGTCTCCAGGACTCTGGCGGATCTCATATAGTATAGCATATATGTATTTAAATGAAATTAAATTTTTAAAGGTGCAAAAATTTTCCAAATCAGTTGGGTAGTTTTATTTTTGGCACTTTGGGATCCCCGGACCCTGACAGACCTCATACGACATAACTCATATCCATTTAAAATAGTTTATTTCTCTAATAGTAAACAAATTTTCAAAATCGGTGATGACGCCTTCTTGAAAAGTTAGTTAATTTTTATTTTGAAAAATGAAACAGATATAAATATTGTTATTGTAATGATAAAAACAATGAAGTATTTATTGTTTTTATCATTACAAATTCAGCAAATTTCTTAATTTTTCTCAAAATCGAATTCATTTAGAACCACGTTTTAAAAGCTCTTTTCGACGGTGTAAAAAAAAATCTTGAATTCTGGCTAAATTTTGCAAAAAACTACTATTTTTATAGCTTAGATACCATATTGATAATTTAACTGCCACCAGTTATGTTTTAATTATATTTTATAAAAACGCCGTGAGCAGCGGGGCCCCATCACGGTAGTCGAATTTTCCCCTTCATCTTCGGTATTGAATGTTTACAAGCGAAATGTAATTGAAAGTCTACAACCGAATTGTCATTTTGTTGGTTTCAAAACTGGTCATGAGTGTTCGGCTGATCGAGGCTTTAAAAAAAGGTTTTAAGTATTTAAGGGCTGTATCTCAGTAAATTTCAATTTTGTGCCGAAAACAGGTAGCAGAACAAAAACCAACACAATTCGTACGAGGGCATTCCTGCCCATGTTTATCCGCTAATTGCCTTTATGTTTTAGTTTTAAATATTAAAAAAGGACCTTAAATAGTAAACTGGAAGGCCATTATAAAGATATTTTTTCTTTCAAAAAAAAAAAATAAAAAATAAAAAAAATAAAAAATAAAAAATTATTTCTTCGGTATTGAGTGTCTACAAGCGAAATATAATTGAAAGTCCACAAGCGATTTGTAATTTTGGTGGTTTCAAAACTGATAATGAGTGTCCGGTTGATCGGGGCTTTATAAAAAGATTTTAAGTTTTTAAGGGCTGAATCTCAGTAAATTTCAATTTTGTGCCGATAGAAGTTAACAGGGAAAAAGCCAACACAATTCGTACAAGGGCATTTCTATCCATGCTTATCCGCCAATTGCCTTTGTATTTTACTTTTAAATATTAAAAAAGGAACTTAAATAGTAAACTGGAAGGCTTTTATGAAGATATTTTTTCTTTCCAAAAAAATCCAAAATTTCTATTTTATAAATAATAAAAATCCAAAATTCCTAAATAATAATTAAATAAATAAATAAACATTGACTTTAATAACATTTGCAAATTACTTAATATGTATGTATTTCATTTGTTAAAAAATTGTATTCACTTTTTTTTAAATTTTTTAAAATTACTATTCGCCTACTTGTATTTAGAATAAACATAATGCTTTTAAAACACATTTAACAATAGCATTCAATTCCGATGTAAAAATGGGAGAAGTGGGGGGAAAAGTGATGCGGACTCCCTACAAGGTACTAGCTGGATACTAACTGAATACACGTACAAAATTTCAGCCCTCTAGGTTTCCTTATGGAGTCTCTAGACGTGTTATAAAACAAGCAAAAAAATTAAGGAAATATTGGCGTCAAAATCGTGGGGGTAAGGGTTAAAAGTTGAAACCTCCAAAAAACAGTGTCTGGCTATTAGCTTAACCTGTACACCAAATTTCAGCCCTCTAGGTTTATTTGGGGAGATTTTGACCCGAACGAAACTGTTAAAAAACAAGAAAAATCATATTCTTTTGGGTATAAAAATGGTGGGGGTAGGGGTTAAAAGTCGAGACCCCCAAAAGGCACCCCCTTGATACTAACTCAATCCGAATACAAAATTTCAGCCCTCTAGGTTTATTCGGGTGACCTGTGCGAGTGGTACAAACTTCGAAAACGTCGAAAATGCATGAAATTGTAGCTTAAAAATGAGGGGGGTGGGGGTAAAATATTAAAACCTCCAAAAAGCACAACCTAGGTACGAACTTTATCAACACACCAAATTTCAACCCTCTACGTTAATTCTGGGGGGCTGGGGGCCTGTTAGATCCAGCGAAAATCGTTTTTCCCCCCTCTACTCCCACCATATCATCCTAGGAAGCTGAATTTTGGATATGTTGTAGATAATTGACCGAAACATTATTTAAAACCGGTTTGAAAAAGTTTTATTGCTTTTCAGCCCCCCACGACCCCCTTAAAGGTCGGGTCCGAAAAAAAATTTGCCCAAAATTTGACCCCACTTTGATAGTATTGTTGTGCATCGGAATAAGCCCCATTTACCAAATTTCATCTCTTAACTTCCATAGGGGGGCCCTACACATATTAAAAGGTTGCGGGAAAATATATATATATATATATATATATATCAGACATCTTTTTTTTTTACATAATCGTGTTCTACGGGTCCGAAAACGGATAGCGCCCCTGGTCTCGCCTCTCGCAGCTCTTATCGTATAGACTGTATAAGTCTAATTTTTCGGAGAAAATTCGACTAATAAAAAACAAAAACAAAAATTGTAAAATAACAATACAACGTAAATAATTTTCAATGAATTAATAAATATGCATTAAATTATGAAATAATTAGCAGTCATTTTGAATGGTAGCCTAATAAAAAAGCCCATATAAAAAAGAGGAAGTTATGAACTTATGAACGGATAAAGTGCAAAGAAGAACAGCAAAATTTGACAAAATGCAGTTAGTGTTCCATAAGAGTGTCATAGTTACGGAACCTAGTGATATAAAAAAAATACAGAAATTTTAAAAAATGGATCAAACTGGTCATCAATCATTTTATTATAGGAAGTATAGAGTGAATGTGTCACTTTAGCTTTTAAAATTTAAATACATGTATTTTAAACAGCTAAAAGACAATTTCCATTCCAACCTGTGCAAAAAGTTATCTTACTTCAAAGGAACATTGCTTATCACAACATATTCAGTTTGTGTTCAATTCAAATGAACATCGTCCAAATAGACGCGCCGCGCAGCGCCGTTCGCGAACAAAATGCACATTTATCTTGAAACTTTTGTGTTTGCTTTATTTATTTATTTATTTAAAATAAAAATAGCAGAATAAACCAACAGCTATGGCAAAAATTCAAACCGATAGGAC
The DNA here is from genome assembly GCA_035578155.1 of Brachynemurus nebulosus. Classification (NCBI taxonomy): domain Eukaryota; kingdom Metazoa; phylum Arthropoda; class Insecta; order Neuroptera; family Myrmeleontidae; genus Brachynemurus; species Brachynemurus nebulosus. Next base: position 1,010,001 of record JAPWDM010000033.1, on the reverse strand, counting down.
TACAGAATAAAATGTTTTTTAAAGTGTTAATACACTCAAAGTCAATGTTAAAAAAACATTTTTCAGCCGAACAGAACTCGAAGTAATTTGATTCCGGTCGAGTTTTTGTACAGCAATTGATTTAGTCGACTTATAGCGTAAAATTTTTGCCAAAAGTTAGTATTCATAAAATTATATTTAAAAAATTGGTTTACACTATTCACCAAATCTTGTTATACCTAATATTTTGGTACAATGACGTTTTTAACTTGACGTTTTAACTAAATTTTGAAATATCTCGTTTTATTGTCCAAGACTTCAAAAACTTTTGAATTCCAAATAAATAAACCTACCTCTATTTTATAAAATTTAGTAAAAAATTGTTTTATTAATGTAACTTTTCAAACATTAGTTTTTGGTAGTAATTTTAAGCTGTGATTCGACGGACTCAATTATTGTTTAAAAAATTTACCAGATCTGCCGGTAGGAAAAAGTTATTTAACAAGTTTTAGCCAAGCACAAAATAATTTTAACATCATTTTTGTATGTAAGTACTAACAAGCTCTTGTTTATTCTATGCTGCAATACAAGTATCTCTTTAACTATTTACCGACATTATCATGAACAAATTTTATAGTTTAATAAGTACTTAGGAAATAACTAAATGAGCTTTTACTCAATTTAATAATTCAAATCAATTCTATGATGTGTTAAAAAATAAAATGACATATTTTAAGTTTCCCAAAGAATAGCTAAATATTACTTAACAAGTTCGTAAAATAATATTTTACTGGACGAGTAGACAGGTTCTTGTTAGAGGTCTACGAGTCTGACAAACAATTTTTAGACTTGTTGCGTACAATATCTTTGTCACAATCGTTAACTACTCAAGCAATATTTATTTATTTATACATATTCATATTGAAATTTCATTTTCCATTTGAATATTAACATTACAATTATCCGACGTCAATTATTTTACGTGGCTAGTCCAGAAAGTAATTGTTAAGACTGTCTAATTAAAGAATACAAGAAATATTACTTTCGCCACAGTAAATCAATTATAAAGTATCTACTTTTAGACCGGTTACATTGAAAAATATCATATGTATGACATAGCACAATACATTATATTTCTTTTACCAAAAAGTTTTAAAACTTATTATGACGTTTAATACATTAATACATTTTAACATTTAAGGTAATTATTACTTCACACCGAAAATTTCTTTTGAAAAACTTAATAAAATTATTTATTAGAAATAAGTTAAATAGGGTAAGTGCGGGAGAGATGCCGCAGTAGCCATAGTACGTCCGTTGATTGATAGATAGCGCAGATTATACGAGTATGTTTAAAATAAGTTACTTATTTAAGCTGTAAGTATCTGGTAACATTTATGATTAGTCCATCAGTTTAGCAATTATCCAACTTTTTATTATTGAAAAGTAAGTTTTTTAACATAATATTTTATCGAGCATTTAACTCATTAGAATTTAAGAATTTATATATCATTGTTTTAATGAAAATGAGTTTTGTTATTAATTTAGGTATATGTTAAAAGTACTGTATAAAATTTTAGGTTGGAATTCCGCACTATGCTTGCTATAGCAACATGCGGCATCTATCCCAACAAAAAGGAGAGATGCCGCATTTAAAGTTGTCCGAAACTGTTGGACAAGTTTGTTAGCCAAACACGTCCGATGCTCCAAACATGAATTTTGGGGCATTTTTCGTGAAAAAAATTAAGATTTTGCCAAAATTTCTACTTATTCAAAAATTTTTGCGAATTTTTTTACACCATTGAAAACAGCAGAAAAAATCACAAAAAGATCTTTAAACTATTATTCTATGTCAACTAGTTCCCGATAAAAACTAATCTTTATGAATGGAAATTCGCTATGTTATGCAGGATGCTGCGACAGCGGTATTCTGTTTTAGATAAGTCTAATAAAACAATTTTTTGCAATTCTGGGACTAAAAGGCATGATTTAGTCCCTCATAAGAGGGAGTAAAGTGCCACTTTTAGTCCCAAGGGACTAAAAAATTGTTTTACTCCCGCTTTTAAACCAATCAGCAAGCACAATTTACAGAAATTTAACTTAAATAGCGTTGCTAGGTACTTGAAAATAATAAACAAATTCAAACTTGTAAATAGAGACAAACATTTATATTGTATTGTACAATTCGATTGATTTATCCAAAGTATACTTGGATGGAATATTATTACAAACAATTGGAATGACATTTAAATTTTTTTTTAAATTTTTATAATTTTAAATTATCCGGAATTGCAAAAAATAGTATATGCACCACAGGACTAAAGTGTATCTTTTCATCCCTCGTGTGATTTGTTGCCCTCGGGATTAAAACTTTTATTATGCATTTAAAATTAAAATTTAAAACAGTCTTATGTTTAAAATTCAAATATACTATATAGGTTATGTTTTCAAATTTATTTTGGTATGACACTTATGATTCATACACATCATGAATGATAGAACTCGAATTGTATTTGACTCGACTCACTTGAATTAAATTCAAATCATCATACTTTATAACCCGAGTTTCATTCGAGTCAAATTTTTATAACTCAACACTCATTTTCATTAATTCGTTAAATTGTATTTCGAATAAGACGCACTTTTACATTTAAATCATTAGATAGCTTTTATGATTATTAATTAAGAAGTTGGAATCTAAGTTGAATTAAATTTTGGATCAAGTCTCAGTATGTTTCTTCTTATTAGATCCGCCATTTTTCAGTTTCAATAAATTAAATATTTTAGTAACCTTTTCTTAATAGTCTAGTGATGAATAATTATCATAATAAAAGAAAGACACATTTGTTTTTTTGGTAGCTCTTTTTTCTATTTTCTATTTTAAATGTGTCCAACAAAACCATTTTCCATTTTGTATTTTAACGTAGTTTCTCCGAGGCAGTCAGGTATACAGGACAGCTCAGCGATAAAATTTTCTTTTATCAATAATTAAATAACGTATTAATATTCTTCAGTTATTATATTTGTATACACTTGTTTATTTGAATTTCCGCACGCTTATGTTGTAGCAATATTAAAGCGTCGTAAAAGTGTTGAAAATCGTTGTAAAATGATTTTCATAAATTATATTTCAAAAACGGCGTGGTCAATAATTTTTATTTTTTTATAAATATTGTTTGTAACTTCGTATTTTAAAACATATTAAATTTTTAACAAATTCTTTTGACACGTTTTCATTTTATTCCAAAAAAATAGTCTTCTCATAAGAGTCCGTGTTAAAATTACAAAACTTTGAAAACGTTTTTCTCAAAATTGGGGTTGTCAATTTTTTTTTAGAATAGGATCGTATTATTGATAATGGATTAAATAAATATTTAGAGAAGTTTGGTTAAAATCCTTTGAAAAATCGTTCTACTCACCAATTATCTTAAATGAATTGCGAAAAACCATTCCCTGTTTTCTATTTTAAATGAATTCTTTGAAACATTTTACTTTTGTTACTCCAGTAACAATTATGTCGTAATTTTTCTACTTCATATCTTTCTTATTGACGTTTATATTTTCAAAACCTAATTCGTAATACTTCCATACTTCCTTCCATAAAAATTGCAGAAGTTATCTATTTTCTGTGTTTACATATTCATAGAGATTATACTTTAGTATGGAAAAAAATATTGATATACATATATTTATTCAGAGCCCATCAAAACAAATTTCTGAATTATTTATACCCAAGTTTCCATTCAAAAAGAAAAAAAAAGAAAAATAAATAAATAAATAAATAAATAAATAAAAATTAAAATTAAAATTAAAAATTATGATTTAGCCCATTATCTACATCGATTAGTTAAAGAACAGAAAAAATGTGGTTGCCTACTTGAATCCAATAATTTTAATAAGTAGGTACTTTTTAGACTTGTTTATAACCATTACTAGGATTTTACAACTTGTCGCGAAAATTGTAATTTTAACGTACCCAGCGCGTCCACCATTTTTGACATGTTGTATAAATAATTTCAATTTTACTTACAAAAAAAAGGTGTTTTATTTTTAGTTACAGGTCACAATTTTGTTTCACTGGATACTAACAAAATAAGTAATAGGTTTCTTATATTTATTAGCAAAGAAATACGAGTTTACTAATATTAACGTCAATAATTCAAAAAAAATTATTGACATGATAAAATATGCTATATTAAATCTATTAGAAAATTTTTTAGAGCAACGTACTAAAAAAGCACCGTCTTCAATTATTAATTTGTATCTCTAAGATTAGTAGAAATTTTGGAATATTTTATAAACTGTACCAATTATTCTCGTTTACAAAACACATTCTCTTCTCATCTATTTTGGTTTTATATCTCAAATTTACCTTGTAAATTCATTGTGGTAGGGAACATAGATGCTCGGTGATGAATACTGTCTTGGTGATGTGGCCGACTACCCATAACCGCACATTGGGAAGCCGTGACCGAATGATGATGTCCAACACCCATGGCCGCGGCCGTCGTACCGCCAGCCGTGGCTGGATTATAGGATCGTGCCATGCTTGCCGCGGCAGCCGTATATCGGTACGCTGCCTGAGACATTTGGCTGCAAGACGTTAGATCACCGTACGAACACGGCATATTTGCCAAACCCGTCGGATCCATGCTGGATTGCAAACAACTCGAATCGAAACCAGCTGCCGCCGCTTGATTCAAGTATGAATAATCCATTTTCACGTATTTTTTTTTATTAAATACTTATCACAAAACACTAAAAGTATATTTGTCAGTTAACAATCACAGTTCACCAAATTTCACAAATTATGTTCAAAGCACCACTAATTCGTAAGTTTCAATTTATTTATTATTTTTTTTTTTTTTGTTTATTAAAAATAAAAAATGTTATATTCTAAAAAGAATTCTTTAATTTTTATTAAAGTTGAACATTTTTTTTTTAGAATTCACTTTATTTTAAGTTATTTTTTACGACAATTTTTTTTCTACGATAATTAATAAATTATAGCCAATAATTCATACAATAACGTAATGATAATTAGTTCAAATCGTAATTCGATAAATAAATCAAATTATTTAATTTCCGCGCCAAAATGTTAAACGTAATAGTACCCGCCTACTTGTAAATACGGTTAATATAATAATAGATAAGATTATTAAAATAAGATCATCATGGCTATAAATAAGTAATACTGTTAAATAAAAGCGCGCGATTCATTTGAGAGAGATGAAGAAATCGTTTTTGTAGGTTAAGAAGAAATTGTCTATGAAATTGTATACTGTATTAAGTAAGTAATGTTGTTACAAATTTATAATTAAATCAAAAATGAGAATATTATTAAATTATTTGCGATTACGTGGTGTTTGTATATATATATTATACACAATATATATATAATATATATGTATATAGATATATATAGATATATATATGATATTGACGTAGGGTTTTTTTGGATGTGTTTTAAGATAGCGAAAGATTAGTGTACAGAGGACCCGAGCAACTTGCAAGGCCGAAATCAAATGATAAGCTTAATTCAATAATAACATTGTATAAGGGTCTACTTGTGTTGTTGTTAAAGCATTGTCAGAGGGTGGCACGTTACTGAAAAATAGTGTCGCGCAGGGTGATGGGCGTGTTGTAACGTCCATAATCATCCGGAATCAACCAATCGCAATGTATTCAAAGCAGATGTTATTGGTGTGTCGGTCGATGTGACGTCACATTTGTATTTAAGGGATGAGGGTTGTCAGTCGTGTTGTGTTGTGCAAGAGTGTTCTAACGGTGTGTACGTATTTCCCAGTGGATCGTAGACCTGTTTAGCCATCATGCATACTACTACTGACTTGTACTATCTTTCTATACATGTTCAAAGAGCGGCACAGACACCGCTTGTTTCGTTCATTTCGTTGTTCCATACTTCTTTCTATCTTCTGCTATTCACATTATAGCAAATACATGTTATGGTATATGTATGTATAGATGTGAATTCTATGTGAGCAATTCCATGTATAAGTCGATCATTCAAACATGGCATGTTCACCAAATTTAAGTTCCCTTTGCATATAATAAGTTTAAGACGTGTTGAGCTATGAACTCGAATATTATTGAATTATCCTTTATGTTGTCGGAGTTATAATTATTCAAAGTTGCGTTCAAGGTCACAAAATACGGATTTCCCAAAATATTTTATCAATTTTTTCCGAGTCCAAGAATAATTAAAAATGATTACATGTGCCATTGAATGCACCTTACATACACTTTCAATCAGACCGATTTCCATCCCAATATATATATATATATATATATATATATATATATATATATATATATATATATATATATATATATATATATATATATATATTGAAGGTATCGCAACTTTTATTTTTTCTTTATTCGCTTATACTGAAAATACCTTATCTTCGATTTTCGATTTTCGAAAAAATACGTGAATTTTTTACCTAAATGATATAATAAAATATTATAGTTATAATATTACCTCACCTTTGATTTTCGATTTTCTTTTTTTAAATGAAAGTACTCAGTCCCGCTATAACGTGGTACTCGATTTTCTTGTTTTTTAGCGAATTTCCAAAAGTGAAACTGGAAATACGTTATTACAGCAGGTGTCATGACGGGACCTAAACCCGGGATCATAACAGAAATGTGTTTTGAGGTCCCTAGAATACGAAAATGATATTCACTAAAATTATATATATATATATATATATATATATATATATATATATATATATATATATATATATATATATATATATATTAGGGTGGTTCACATTACTATGGTAAAAACTGAAGCTGAAGCCAGAGACCAGGCCACCCCCTAATTTAGTTCCATTTACTAAAATAAACACTTTCCCAAAATTTCAAGATGATACTTCAATTAGAAGGCAGTGCTCTTTAAGTATAAAAAAGTTTAAAAAACGTAATTTTTTAACATTTTGTTAAATAAAAAAAAAAACACAATTTATACTGGTAGATACCTATAATTATTTTGTAACTTTTATATTTACATTCTAAAATAGTAATAAATGTGTAATGTTAACTGTTTCAGTTAAATTTTTTGAAAACACGTAACAAAAATGTTCATTTCGCTTTCTGTTAGTTTTCATTTCTTGGAGGTCGACGGTTGAACGATTTCGAGAAGAGCTTTTTTTGTTGACTCTGTTGGAACTTGTTTCCGATTGGCTTCCACAACCTGCAATAATAGTTGTTTCTCTTCTTCATCATTGGTAATACGCTTATTAAAATCTTGAAACAATTTTACACCCCTTTCGGCGATGTCATTTACTACTTTCAGGTTTTTAACTGTTCTCTTACCAGCTACAAACTGTGGGTCTTTTTTCCAGTCACTAGGTGGTTGTGTGAGAAATGTATGGTCGATATTTAGCTTAGAAAAAATCAAAGATGTTCTGGAGCTAGCAAAATTTGAAACTTCACATTCCTCATGCAGTAAGTCAGGATTTCCTCTAACCATACGCTGTTGAGGCACTTTTGTGAGATTTTCAACAATTCGTTGTTTTTCCTCTTCTGTCACTTTTTCTGAAAATAGAGCGAGGCCAACCAGCTCATCGGAAAGATACCATAAGTGAGGTTGTAAAGATTTTCTTACAGTCAAGGAGATTTCGTTGTCAAGAATACAATATTTTCCAGCCTCTTTCCATAAGGTTAAATCATTTATGGCCGCATTTGCACCTAATGGAGCCTCAACCTAATTTTTGACATACAAAAGGGCACCAAACTTTACAAATCTCTCCAAACTATGCTTCTCTCTTTGGGTTAAATGAAAAACACCCTGGTTTTGAAAAAGGAACATCTTAAAAGCATAAATTAATTTTGCCATCCAGCGAGCATGGTGGATTGGTCCAGGTGCTCTCCAATGAGTAATTTCAAGTGGGTATCCTAAGACCAACAAAGTTAATTCAATCAACTCTAAATAGTCATCTCGGGGTTGGTTTTTTTTCTTTAAAAACGGAACTAATATTTCGATTGCAGACTTTTTTAAGTCCTCTTCTCCGGCGTTAAGGATTAAAGGTAAGTATTCCGATGTTACAATTGAAGTCCACTTTTCTTTTAACCTTTTGAACAGTAGGATATCGGGAGAGCTTGAAGGACCTAAACATTGACTAAATACTTTACTTAGAATTATTTCCAGTACATGATGGCGGCATGCAAACCATAGTAAATCTCTCTTCAATTTATGTTCTAATAAGGTACAAGCCCCATTTTTAGAGCCAGTATTAACCGCTGTAGTGTCAAAACCCATCCCAATGATTTTATCGTCAAGATTCCATGATTTCAGAATACCATGAACTGCATTTCCAGCATTTATTCCAGTAGAGGATACAACTTTTGGTACTCCAAGCAGTTTCTCTTCTCCGTTTGCAAATGAAACTAAAACTGGTAATCTATCTACCTTTTCCGAACCTAAAATATCTAGTAAGATCTTTCCGTCCCAATGAACAACAATTGGTTCTTTTATTTCTAAGTTTTTCTTAAATTCGTCAGTTAAATGATGTCTCGCTTCTTCTCGCTTTCTCTTTATTGAACTTCTGGAAACAGGCATACTGGCTGGATCATGCCCAAGTGCAGCAACAATTGGAATAATCAATCTCATGGCTTCACGATCTGAAATCTTGTTTCTATCCAAAGCACTTGTCACAGTTTCGGTGAAGAGTGTTTTTTTGAATTCTGAATCATATGTACTTTTGTTTTTATCTTCAAAACTCTCCAAATCTTTTTTTTTCTTTAGGGAAGGGTGATATGTTTCATCGTCTGACTGGTCATTGCTATTAGTGCTGGTAGTTGAACTTTCTTTTCCTTCATCATCAAATTCAATATCGGATTTTGTTATTGAACAGGACGGAGATACAGTGGAAGTGGAAGCCAGTTTTTCTCTTCTCTTTTGTAGCTTTTCTTTTCTTTCTTGAATCCTTTTTTGTTTTTCGTTGTACTCTTTATCTTCTGATGTTATAATCATTTTTCTATTACTTCTCTGATCGATTAAAAAAGCTTTGTCTTCTTCAATTTTAATGAGTTTCTCGGCTTCTGCATGTGCAATATCAAATAGCTTTTCGATTTCTTTAATAAATGCTAATTCTTTAGATTTCTGAGCCTCAGATTTTCGACCTTTCTTTTTTTTCAGTAATAACCATTCTGAATGAACTTTTTTAAGTTTTTCAATCGAATGTTTAGTCAATTTGGTAGGAATCATAGCTTTTTGCCATACGCTATTTAACTCTTCAATTGTACAATGACTGGCATTCCTGACTGATTTTTTTTCTTGTAGAAAATAATGAAACCTTAACAAAACTTCTTTAGTTGTGGGTAGCTGGTTCTTGCTAATTAAAGAATCTAAGTTCTTAACACCAATCAAATAAACACTATCCGAGAGACGAGTTGCTGGAGTAGACATTATCACTGATTTTAATTTTAAATGTATAAAAACGTCTATTGTTAACAGTTAACACTAATATGTATATCAACTTTAGTCTTTCTTGTATTTCTATTCTATTGATATTTTAATGTTCTGTTCTTTGACCTATTACTCATTGGAAACATAAATCTTCAAAAATTCCTGGAAAAAAAAATTTAAAAAAACGTTAGTATTTAGCAAAATTTTAAAAATTAACATTAGTTGAGCACTGCTTTCCATTTGTCGTAGGATACTGAAATTTTGTGTGGTGAATATTCTTATATACTGGAACAAAATTAGGGGGTGGCTTGGTGTATTTGAATAAGTTCAGTTTTTTGGACCACCCTAATATATATATATATATATATATATATATATATATATATATATATATATATATGTGTGTGTCGCCACGATAACTCTCGAACGAAACGTCTAATGCTTATGAAATTTTGTGTGCGGACTGGATTCTGAATTGGCTCGGCTAAGTTCGTTAGCCAGACACGTCGGATGCCCAGAAGTAGGTTTTCTGGCCATTTTTTATCATTCGATCCTATCATAAGACAGTTCGATTTTTACATCGTTGAAAAGGAAAAAAAAAATTATGAAGAAAATATTCTTATAATTTTCTTTCTATTTTAAGTATTTTTCGAGAAAATGTAAATTTTCACCATTATATTAGTTTTCTTTCTTTGTTAGTCTAATAAGTAATTTATATTTATATCTCAGTTCTTTATGAAGTATAAAAATATTTCACTTTTTTATTAAAGAATTTTGTGAGAACAAGTGAAGTCTATTCACATACATGTGTTATAACACACATACATGTATAGAGTTTTGTTTCTCATTTATTGCATTATAATTAGCATGGTTCTATCTCAAGTTGAAAAATGAAAATTAAACAGACTTTCTAAGCTAATGTAATGAAGAATTTTTTTTTTATTGAATTTTTAAGTAAACAAGAAATTGAAGATTATGTTATGATATAATATTATTAAATATGAAACAAAACAAAATATGTACAATGTACATATGTATGCACGGAAAAATATTTTGAATCGATTTTGAAAATTTTTTCACTAATAATTAATAATGTTAAAAAATTAAACCATTTCAAATGGATTTAAGGTATTTTATGTGAGGTCAAGGTTTTCGGGACCTAAAAAGGCCAGAAATTAATTAACCAATCGATTTTAAAAATTTTTTCACAGTTAGTAAGTTAAAGTATTTGAATTAATTAATTAAATGATGTCCGCAAGAAGCTTACGGACTGCCATAAGTTATATGAGATCCTTAGAACCCTTTTCTTACTGTTAGAGTACTAGACTTGTATGAGTTTCGCCAGGATTTACTGATCCCATAATTGTAAAAAATACACTAAACGACCAATTTTAAAAATTTCTTCACTGTTACAGAGCTAAACTATTTTAGATTTAGAATACATTATGTAAGGTCCGCCAGGGTCCACAGGACCCAAAAGTGTCAAAAATAAACTAACTGACCGATTTTGAAAATTTTTTCACTGTTACAGAGCTAAACTATTTTAGATAAATATCGATTACGTTATGTAAGGTCCGCCTGGGTCCATAGGACCCAAAAGTGTCAAAAATAAACTGCCTGATCGATTTTGAAAATTTTTTCTCTGTTACGGAGCTAAACTGTTTTAGATAAATACAGATTCCGTTATGTAAGGTCTGCCAGGGTCCATAGGATCCAGAAGTGTCATAAATAAACTAACTGGCCGATTTTGAAAATTTTTTCACTGTTACAGAGCTAAACTATTTTAGATAAATATAAATTACGTTATGTAAGGTCCACCAGGGTCCATAGAACCCAAAAGTGTCAAAAATAAACTAACTGACTGATCTTGAAAATTTTTTCACTGTTACAGAGCTAAACTATTTTAGATAAATATAGATTACGTTATGTAAGGTCTGCCAGGGTCCATGGGATCCAAAAGTGTCAAAAATAAACTAACCGACCGATTTTGAAAATTTTTTCACTGTTGGGGAACAGAGCTAAACTATTTTAGATAAATATAGATTACGTTATGTAAGGTCTGCCAGGGTCCATGGGATCCAAAACTGTCAAAAATAAACTAACCGACTGATTTTGAAAATTTTTTCACTGTTGGGGAACTAAGCTATTTTAGATAGACATACGTTACGTTATTTAGGGTCCGCCAGGGTCCATGGGACCCAAAAGTGGTAAAAATAAACTAACCGACTGATTTTGAAAATTTTTTCACTGTTACAGAGCTAAACTATTTTAGATAAATATAGATTACGTTATGTAAAGTCTGCCAGGGTCCATCGGATCCAAAAGTGTCAAAAATAAACTAACCGACCGATTTTGAAAATTTTTTCACTGTTGGGGAGCTAAGCTATTTTAGATACATATCGATTACGTTATGTAAGGTCTGACAGTGTCAGTGGGACCTAAAAGTGTCAAAATAAAATAACTGACCGATTTTGAAACTTTTTTACTATTACCGAGGTAAACTATTTTAGATAGGTACAGGTTGTGTTATCTGAGATCCACAACTGTCCTGCGGATCCAAATGCGGCGTAGAATGCTACACAACGGGTTTTGAATATATATATATATATATATATATATATATATATATATATATATATATATATATATATATATATATATATATATATATATATATATATATATATATATATATTACATAAAGTCCGCCTAGAATATACGGTCGAGCTGATTTTTTATTGAGGTCCACCGGGATCTTGCAGATCCGAAAACGCCAGTAGTAAGCTATCGAACCGATGCTAAAAAATTTCTCACTGCTAGAAAACTAAATTATTTTAGATGGATACAACTATGCTGCACAAAATCCGTTCGGGTTCTTGGGTCCCCAAAAATACCAAAACTAATTACCCAGCCGATTTTAAAAATTCTTTTACTCTTAGAAAGCTAAACTATTTTAAATAGGTACAGGTCTTAAATGAGATCCGCCAATGCCCAAGATTTGGAAATTCGCTATGTTATACAGATGCTGCGACAGGGGTATTTTTGAGTTTTACGGATTTTACGGGGCTTAGTTTTAAAAAATACGTGATTTTTTAACTAAATGATAAAATAAAGTATTAATTTTGATATTACCGCACTTTTGATTTCCGATTTTCTTTTTTCAAAATGAAAGTACTCACAAGTAACCGTCCCGAGGCCGCACCTATCGATTTTGCCGAAACTTAGATATGTTGTAGAATACTAAAAAATAAGCGACACGTATTTTTCTTTATCGGCGGAAAAACGGTTTGAAGGGGTGAAATCACCCTCCAAAAATTGGGGTAAAAATTTAATTTTTTAAATATCTCGAAAACGGTAACAGATAGTCCAACTTCAGAACCACTTATTGTGACATTATTACCCATTGTCAGTGTGTTAATATTAAAAATGAGTGTATGTTAATTAACATGTAATTTAAGAGGGTGACTCACCCCCTCTCCAATGTTGCTCAAACTGAATTTTGAAATCGAAAATTTCATTTCTACGTTATTCTAAATGTCTTAAACTATTTTCGATGAAGAAAAACTTCTTAAACTACCCAAGTAGTACGACTACTTGACACAGTCACCCCCTAGTTAACTACCCCTAGACTTAATATTAGGACATTGAGCAAAAACAGGTCAATTAGATTTTTTTGACGTAGATTTCAAATCTGTAAACAAAATTTTTATATTGTTTAGTTTTCACCCCCTTTTTGCAAAATTAACCCCTAAATTTTAACCCCCAGCCACCCCTGATGACACAATTTGAACAAATTGCATACCAATAGATAGCTCTTTAAAAAAGAGCAATATCGTCAATTTAAACTTTTGCTCTATCTGTTACCGTTTTCGAGATATTTAAAAAATTAAATTTTTATCCCAATTTTTGGAGGGCGATTTCACCCCTTCAAACCGTTTTTCCGCCGATAAAGAAAAATACGTGTCGAACAAATTGCATATCAATAGATAGCTCTTTAAAAAAGAGCAATATCGTCAATTTAAACTTTTGCTCTATCTGTTACCGTTTTCGAGATATTTAAAAAATTAAATTTTTCCCCCAATTTTTGGATGGCGATTTCACCCCTTCTAACCGTTTTTCCGCCGATAAAGAAAAATACGTGACGTTTACTTGTCAGTCCCCACTACAACGTGGTACTCGATTTTCTTTGTTTTTTTTTTCTTTTTTGAGTTCTTCGGATTTTACGGGGCTCAGTTTTTAAAAGATACTTGAACTTTTTAACAAATTGATAAAATGAAGTATTAATTCCAATATTACCTCAATTTTAATTTACGATATTCCTTTTTCAAGTTAAAATATGGAGTCCCCGATATACCATAGTACTCGATTTTCTTAGTTTTATGAGTTTTATGATACTAATTTTTTGATTTTATACATACATGGAAGCAAGTCTCAGTTTTGTCCGTAATTGACGAAGAAATAATATCCGCAGTTAATTAATCTTAATAATCTACTAACAAAATCAGGGCTAGAGACTAGCAAAAAGATACTTTTCTAACAATCGAAAACCAAACTCTTATCATCAATAAACATTCTAATAAAATAACTATTTGATTAACTGAGACATTATTATACACACAGTGCAATAACAATATCCATTATATATCAAAAAAAAAAAAAAAAACTAGCAAAAATTCTTATAAATAAAAAAAAAAAAATAATAATAATATAATAAAATTCAGTGTTCCATTATAGGGGGACGAAAATCCAAGTTGGATTATTAATACTGAAATTAATACTTTATTTTATCAATTCGGTAAACTCAAAAAAAAAAGAAAATCGAGTACCACGTTATAGTGGGGACTGAGAACTTTCATTTAAAAAAAGAAAATCGACAATTAAAGGTGAGGTAATATTATAACTATAATATTTTATTATATCATTTAGGTAAAAAATTCACGTATTTTTTAAAACTAAGCCCCGTAAAATCCGTAAAACTCAAAAAAAACCAAGAAAATCGAGTACTACGTTGTAGCGGGGACTGAGTACTTTCATTTGAAAAAAGAAAATCGAAAATCAAGAGTGCGGTAATATCATAATTAATACTTTATTTTATCATTTAGTTAAAAAATCACGTATTTTTAAAACTAAGCCCCGTAAAATCCGTAAAGCTCAAAAAAACCAAGAAAATCGAGTCCCATGTTATAGAGGGGACTGACAATGAGTACTTTCATTTGAAAAAAGAAAATCGAAAATCGAATATAAGGTATTTTCAGTATAAGCGATTAAAGAAAAAAATAAAAGTTGCGATTACTTTAATATATGTGCATACATTGGGACGGAAATCGGTCTGATTGAAAGTGTATGTAAAGTACATTCAATGGCATATATAATCATTTTTTAATTATTCTTAGACTCTCAAAAATTGATAAAATATTTTGGGGAATCTCCATTTTGTGACCTTGAACGCAACTTTGAGTAATTATAACTTCGACAAAATAAAAGATAATTCAATAATATTCGAGTTCATAGCTCAACAGATCTTAAACTTATTAGGGTTGACCGGGGTAATTGTGAATGGATTTTCATGACTTGAGATAAAAGCATTGTTTTAAGTATTTTTTATTTTATGTATCACATTATGGTTGATTTATTTTTAATTCTTTATTATTTAGGATGTACCACACAAATTCTGAGCAAATTCGTATGAAAAAAAAATTTATAAGCCATTCACATTTCCCCGGTGCGGTTTTGCAAATCTTATGAATTTTGGGGTAAAAGTGAATGCCGTCAGAAAAATTATTTAGAATGGATTACAAGAGAAGTGAGGTACATCAGAGTAAAGCCCAAATTAAATTCTACACATTCACCCAACTTTCAAATTTTTCATCATACTTTAGCGGTCACAATTTCTCTTTGTTTAATGCAAGTTATCCATACCTCAAATTTGTACCAAAAATCAAGGTTAAATAAAAATAACAAAAATTGTAGGAACAAATTTATTACAAACTAAAAATGATATTTTGATGATATTTTGTCATTTTATCAAATAAAAAATCATAAAATTACAAGATTTTCACATAAAAACAAGGAAAATGAGAATTTTTCAAGGGAATACATTTAGTTAACATGATAAGAAACAACAATCTATTAGGTCTAATACTGTAAATAAAAAAAAATGGTTTTGTATTAATCCTACTGCCCTTGTACACTCATAAAGACATTGAAAACAGGTAATTTTTCTGTTTTTGTAAGTTGTTATTGGATAAGGGCACAGCAATGATTTCGTAGATTGATACACAAAGCATCGGTCTTTACACAATTTTTTTTTTTTGTATTGTTTGTACAACGGAAACTGGTACAATAATGTCACCAGCATCTTCATCAACATTTTCAACTCTGAAAAGAACACTACTGAAATTTTTGATCGAATGGGGGCATTTGTGAATGACGTTCACAATTACTCCACAATTTCATAATTTTAAAATCATGGGTAGTTGTGAATTGGTAATAAATTGTCCAATTTCTTTAGCAGTTAATAAGAAACCGTCTGAGGGTTTAGGCCTCTTCTTTAGAAGTATACTTTTAAGCATTTCTTACCTTTTAAAAAAAGAAAATATATTTAAAAAAAAATTTTTTTGAGGATTGGTCGAAGTAAGATACATAAAATTTTGCAAGGGTTTTTTCAAAATAAAAAGAAGATACTAATACTTGGAGAATTGTTATCAAATTTTAATAGCATATTAAGAAAGGACAGAAAACATACTAAGATTTGATTTTTAACAAAATTAATGTTATTTTAGAAATTATAGGCGCCGTTCACAATTGTCCCAATTCACATTTACCCCGGTCAACCCTATATACAAAGGGAAATTAAATTTGGCGAACATGCCATTTTTGGTTGATCGACTTATACATGGAATTGCTCATGTCGGTATTTCATGTCCGTACTCTACCGGCTCTATACCGATTATAAGCACACATACCTCGTATGCAAAGATGATGTCACTTACATTCTCGCTACGATTTTCCTACTAATTCATATATTATACAACTATAAATACGTAATATACATAAAAAATACTTATCGGTTTGTTTGTTTATTTGTACTTTTGTGCCATTCATAAGAAGTATGTATACCGTTCATTCCAATCAAAAACCAAAAAAGTTGCCATTAATAGTTAATTTTTTTTTTTTTAAATACATATTTTTAAACTTAAAGAAGGTACAAGTTTACAAATAGTTATTTTCGATACATATGCGTAAAGGGAGGTATTCTAGTAGGCTTAAATTGGGGCGCCAGTCTAAGGGACTGACGTATACACAACGAGATCGAGTGCGGGGTAAGCGCACGAGATCTCGTTGTGTATGCGTCAGTCCCTTGAGCGAGTGCCCCAGTTTAAGCCTATTAGATACCTCTCTTTATGTATACGTATCGAACATAATTTTTTATAACGACGGCTTCTAAAGTTTAACAGAGAGAAACAAATTAATTATTATTAGGCAATTTTAGAAAATAGTAGGGTTAATTTTATTTTATAATGTTATATGAAAAAAAAAATTTTTTTTATTAATTTGTAGATCGTTTTTATTTTTTTATTAATTTGTTTATCGTTTCCATGTTTAATTTGAATATGATTATCATTGACAAATGAATGTCATTATTTTCTCGCATAGTTTTAGCTACTTTCACGCACAGTTGTACTTTCGCGCACGGTTACTGTCGTTTGTTTTACAATGATATGAGAACTACTCTTTACATCCACTACACAACGCTCGAATATTGAACTTTAGAAGCGGGTGTTATAAAAAATAAGTTTTATTTTATTCATTAAAAAATGATTAATTTTTAGCAAACTTAGATGAAACTAAATAATTTAACGGATTTAAAAAGACATATGATTTACAAAACAAACATAAAAATCTTATTGTGATGTGTA
Source organism: Brachynemurus nebulosus (assembly GCA_035578155.1). Taxonomy (NCBI): domain Eukaryota; kingdom Metazoa; phylum Arthropoda; class Insecta; order Neuroptera; family Myrmeleontidae; genus Brachynemurus; species Brachynemurus nebulosus. Next base: position 992,664 of record JAPWDM010000033.1, on the reverse strand, counting down.
TCGTAATATTCGTAATGTTAGACTTACAGATATTTTTTGCAAATAAAGGGACAATATTGGTAATAACCTTTATTCTCATATTCAAGACAAAATCGCATTATTGGGAAAAAAATTATAACAATTGAAGAAATTTTCCTAAATCTAATTTAAATTTTCCAAATAATTTCAAAAACTGAATCAATAGTTAATATGTAATGCAGGGTTTAATATTAATATAATGAAAAATATACAAAAATAACTAAAATTATACTTTTATATTTTTAATCAAATCAGTACCTATCTATTTGATTAAAAAATCAGTAAAGTTGTAAATAATGCGAGATAGGTCCACGATAGCTCAAAAAATCGAGCGTTGCGCTCAAAATTTGTCGTGCGCGTGACTTTTATAAATTTTATACACAGCTAAAATTGAAACGAAAAGAAACAACAGAAGTATAGAAACAATCTTATTCCAAATGAAATTATAATTAAAATGATACCAATAAAAGGTATCATATAATTAACCATTTTTCAATTACAACTTTACAAGCCAGCAAAGTTGAACTGAAATCACATCGAGTAATTCGCACTGTTTTCCTTACAGCGCGGGGTTACTACATTCACATTTAAAATTAAAATATTAATTCAACAATGTTTTTATATAATAATGAATACTTTTTACAATATATTAATATCAAAACGAGCCATTTATTAAAGTAATAATGCTACACACAGAATTAACAATATTATAAAGTAAATGTAAACAATTATTGAATACTAACCTTTCGTGGCGTCGTGCAGTTTTTTGTTGTTAAAGAGTTAGTAAAATATATTCTGAAAAAAAATTGCGTTTCTCTAATTTAACAACTGATATAGGCTAGAACGTCTTCACTATACAATATTATAATGTATAATGAAAATTTTAACCCTTTAAAAATTAACAGCTTATAGTTCGTAAAAGAAACAAAAAAATTATTTGAATTAAAAATGCTAACATGTACATTTTAAAAAAAAAATGTGAATTAGTCTTTACGAAGGTCAAATTAAAAAAATATTCATTCATGAAGTTGTCGTTTATAGTAATAAATTTTTGTTTTAAAGAATTGTTTTCCATTGTTGTAAAAGGAAGAGCGTTGTTTTCAGTAACTATAAAAGCTTGTTGCCACCGCACCGAAGCGTTAAACAGTAAGTAGTACGTAGAAGGTATAAGTAGATCTTAATGTACCTACCACTCTATTGTGCTACTTATTTACATTAAGGTACTTGGTCACTTGGGGTAACTGCCCAGAGGTCCCACATAATAGATGTTTCCAAAACTAAAATTATAAATACACAACAAATGAAAAATTAAGTCTTCCGCAGTTGAACGTATTGGAACCAGCAAAATTGTAAGATGTTCTTCGGTTCATTTTTGGTTTCAGCTACAACTGGTCGATTATATTGTTTTTTCTTTGTGTAAATTCTGGTGTTTTTGCAATCGAAAACAGGCAAATGATCGACTTATGTCTCACGAAATGTTCACCGGACATTAAAAAGCCCCTATAAATCTCAGCGATTGTCCTAAATAATATGAACACATTGACAAGGAACTTGCTAAACAAATCTCTATTTAATATTAACTGATGTTGTATTAGTTTTGAATAAATATGGTTTAGATTTTAGAAGGAGTAATAAAACATTGAGATCTTCTAGTAAGTTTTTTTTAATTTCGACAAAATTATTAATAAAATGTAATTCTTTTAGCGAATTTCTGAAAAGAAAATTCAACTATTATAGCCACTCTCGTGGTACGACTTGAATCCAAAGCATTCAAAGGAAAAGTGTCTAAAAACCTCTCAAAGACAAATCCATCCTTGTCGATGTGAAGAATTTATTAAAAAGAGAATAATTGACTATTATCACTGAATTATGAATATTATTATTATTACTATTTTCAATTAGCTTCACCTATACGACCGCGAAGCCCAATTTATTTATTATTAATACTGTAGTACCAAAATAGCATTTTTCTAAAAGGCCTTAAAAAGAATTACCGCCTGAGATCTACTTAAGTTGTTGATTCATGCTTGATTTTATTTACCTACCTACAAATCAGATAAAACAAAAGAAACTTCTGAGAAATCAGAAAATTACTCTTTTAATTGAAATATTTCATACATAGCATTTGTAACCTAATAAACATATACCTTGGCTTTTTGATTTATCAACATGATCCTTAAAATAAAAATCAACTAGGTATATCGCTACTTCTCTGTCCCAACCTCGTATCTGAAAACTCCCAATTTTTGGACACACACAAAAAACGTATTTAAATCTGTATTTTCATCACTATGAACTTAAGATTTATGCTAATTACATCCTTTGATGTTGGCTATATATATATATATATATATATATATATATATATATATATATATATATATATATATATATATACATACATATATAAATATATGTATATATATATATATATATATATATATATATATATATATATATATATATATATAAGTATACATCGAGCCATTACCGCTATTTTAGCGTAACCGACAAATATCAAATTTTACAGGAGAAAGATTTTTTAAATATTTGTATGGCGCTTACGATAATTCTGCTGTCTTAATTTTATTACGCCTGAGCGTATTATACCTATTATTTTATTAACCTTACGATAAAGATGGTTGAAATGTGAAGATGTGTTGTATTAACGATAAACTAAGCAGTTGCTATAACTCGTTAATTAACGAATTTTGGAGAAAAACGTTAACACTGCTTGGTCCGTTACAGTTTAAAATGTTGCTTGCAATAAAAATCTCCATTTCGATAAAAGTGTCGCTTACGATAAATCGGCGGTAATGGCTTGATATATAAATACAGTATTTAATATGTTTTTTATGTCTTCTAAAAAGTGTAGTTTTTGATATACGAGGTTAAAACCGAGAAATAGCGATATGGAATATGACAATATGAAAATACGCCTTGGTATACTGTTATTGGCAGGGAGAGGGAGGCAACTGTGGATAAAGATTAGTTTCTGTTGTAACGTTCCTACATTACAAGGTACATTTATGTAATTATCACAATAAATATTAGAGTTAGTTTTGATCTAAATAAAATTCATAATTTTGAAAAAGTATTCATCAAAGAGTAGTAATCTTGAAAAAATAGAAAAATGAAAATTCTGTCTCCCAATCTACCCCGTAACGGGCATAAGGAATATATATATATATATATATATATATATATATATATATATATATATATATATATATATATATATATATATATATATATATATATATATATAGCCATTACCGCCGTTATCCAGCCATTATCATGCCATTACCGCCGATTTAACGTAAGCGACACTTTTATCGATATATATATATATATATATATATATATATATATATATATATATATATATATATATATATATATATATATATATATTCCTTAATTATCCTAAACTGACCATGCAAAAAATATTACAGAGTACACGGAAATTGCCAAAGTTTTTCCAGTTTTGGAACATTTTCTCGATCAGTAAAGGAAACTTACTGGACTTATATCTTATCTTATATAAATAGCTACTAGAATACTACTTTAGTTTTAGATTCGCGAAAAAATAGGTAGACTATATGTACCACAATTAACGGTATAGACTACTTACATTACACTATAATATTACTCTCGTCTACACTGCACTTTCTTTGAAAGTACATACTATGTAAGTGTATGGATATAGTAAGTTAAGTAATTTACATAAATCTTAGCAGTAGCAGAAATAGTGTAGTTTGTTTTTCTTTAAAAACCATTTCACTGATTGCTTTCGAGAAATGATTATACAAATAGATACATAAATTACAATCCACATGACATGTCAATATCATCCCATACACAACACAAGCACAACTACAGTACCGACAAAGCTCTCACTACACACGATAAGGTACCAAACCATTACACTAAATAACAAAATTAACTCCACTATGCTCGCAATTTCATTTTATAAAAACAGCAAATATAACTGAAAGCAGACACAACTCCAAATTCCGCGAAGTCTGCGACACCTTATAACCTGATACTCACCTCTCAACTGCCTTAAGGGGTTACATGGGTATTTTTAACGAAAAAAAAACAATGTTTTTTCGATTTTTTTTTTTGCAGTATAAAGAAAATAGAATTTATTCCAACTTCTGGCATATTATTATATACTAGCTCTACCCGCGATGTTGTTCGCGCATAAAATGAATAAGAAGTAAATAAGTACCTACAAATATAATAATTATAAAGCATTTGCATAGAACAATAGTTTTGCATAATGCATGCACACTGTACATGCTCAAAATGGTTTTTGTCTTTTCCCGAGGAAAGGAAACATTTTCCCGTAACAAAAAGTATCCTAAGTATTGACGCAGGTAATAAGTTATTACGACACAAACTTTCATCAAAATCCGTTCAATAGTTTTTGCGTAATGTGTGCACATGCTCAAAATCGTTTTTCTATTTTCCCGTGGGAATGAGACATTTTCCCGGAGTAAAGAATATCTTAGATGTTGACCCAGGTAATAAATTATCATCACACCAAATTTCATTGAAATCCGTCCAGTAGTTTTTGCGTGATGCGTGAACAGACAGACAAAAATTTTAAAAATCGCTGTTTTAATATATACATTGTTAACTATTTACAGTAACAGTACAATTTTCAAAAAATATTTCATGTACAGAATGGTCTCCTTACAGTTCTATCATATGTATAGATTATTTTGAGACACTAAAAAATTTTGTGAAAAAATGAAAAAAAAATGACAATTAGACCATTGGCTAAATCGTCAATCGCTGATTTTTCGGCGTAGGCAGAATAACTTCTGAAATCCTTATCTGAGATCAAAACACAAAATTTTTTCTATAAGTAAATACTTATGGCCTGTACTTGTATAAACGGTTTTATTTTCTTATATTGCAAAATTTTTATTTTCTTATATTGCAAAAAAATCGAAAAAAAATTTTGTTTTACTAAAAAAAAACCCATGTAACCCCTTTAATCCATATTTCAATGCATTTAAAGTGTTTTAGATAAACCAAAAATTCAGAAAATGTCATAAGAAATACTGTCCAATGAATCAATTTTCACAATTAAAAATAAACTTGGAACTTTTTACTACGTAAAATATTTATTTTATTATTTACAAATCTGAAATACCATACAGTAGCAGAAATAGCAAAAACATACCACGTTTATTTTATATTGCCGCAATTATTCCACGTTTAATAGTCCATTTTCAAACAAGGTAAAAATTATTACATGTTCTAATATACTAACTTTAGTGGTCGGGGATGATTAGAGCCCCGGGTGTCTATATATATATATATATATATATATATATATATATATATATATATATATATATATATATATATATATATATATATATATACATATATATATATATATATATATATATATATATATGTATATATATATATATATATATATGTATATATATATATATATATATATATATGTATATGTAAATGTATATGTATATATATATATATATATATATATATATATATATATATATACATGTACGCGATAAGTCTCGAACGAAGAATCTAATTGTTACAAAATTTGGTAAAAAGACTGGAATTCTCAATTACTTGAATGAGTTCGACATACACGTCGAATGCCCAGAAGTGGATTTTTTGGGCACATTTGACAAAATTTTTTAAAGTGGTAAAAACATTAGAATTCAACCATTTTTTATACCACTGAAAAAAAAAATAAAAAATAAAAAAAACAATAAATTACATAAAAAAGACCCTTTCTGTTATGTTGCTATGAAAAGTCTTTCTCCAGGAAATTAATTTTCAAAATTTTGGAGAAAATGTTTTTCATCTTTGTTTACCTTACCTAATATAATTTACTTTAATTACAGGCATACGTAAGGATGCGATTATATTGTCCTAAATTTATACCAAAAATCTTTGATCAAATTGATTACTATAAAATACTAAGAATAATATCTAATAATGATAAGAGAATTATTATATTATATTTGATCAATTGCACCGTAATGACTTTTATTTAGAATTCCGCCATTTTGTTATTTTTCAATAAAATTTCATAATTTTAGTTCCGACTAAAATGACATATCTATAGATTAAAACTAATTAAGAATTTTTGATTTCAGATGTTCCCAAGACTCAAAATCATCCGGACTATCCAGGTGCTTTTTTTTGAGGCGCCAACTTCAAGTGATAATAATAATAATAAAACAAAATTTAATTTATTCAAAAAAAAAATGTTTTTGTTACCTTAAGATGTAAATCAAACCATTAAAAATTCAAAACTTTTCATTTGTTCTTTCTCAAAAAATGCTCCTAAAAATAGGCATAAAGAACAGCGCGAATTACCAGACTACTACCTTAAAATATAATATTCGAAAACATTCAGGTATATAACATACAGAAAATATAAAATTCAATACTCAAAAGACGTGACAAAATAGATTGTAAAAAGTATTAAATTTTTTTTCCATGGTTTCATCACTTTAATTTTTTTTTTGTTAAGTAATTTATTGCTCACTTCTCATTGTCAGTTCGCGCGATAACCGTAGACAGTCTGCACGTCAATTTGTCCGCAAGAACTAGACCATATGGATCTGGATACGTACATTTAGGTACATGTATTGAATTGTTCGTCCGGTAGGCCTCACGAGCAATGTAACGGGCACCAGTCTCGGTCTCTCCTCACACTCAAGCGGATTTGAGAACAGAGCACCTCATTTCTGTGGTTCACTGTGGCATTGTCGTGTCTTTTTTGTGCGTTTCCCTAAGCCCTGGGATGACAGGGTCTATTCGTTATTTTGTTTTTAATGTGTTTCTTTGTCCGTTGTTAATTACATTTATGTGCCCCTGTCTGTTTTGTGTTTGTTTTTATCTTTTCGTCAATATAGTGGCGAATGCCCGTCATTTGCAGTATTGACCGTACCATCCACTAGCAGCAGCGCTCAATTTTAATTATTTTTTTAAAATATTATGAATACTTAATATTTTTAATTATAAAAATAATATTAATATTAATAATATATTTAGAAATAATAATTTTGGCGGGCACAAATTCAACCCCACGTCTGGTCTTAAGCCACGTGCTCGGTGGTAACGTTAGCTGGCTAACAGGCTAACGGGACTCTGGTTTGGTAATAAATTAAGACAAACAGAATCATTTTAAACATATGCTTTGTTATTGTTTTTCGTCCAATATTTGTGTTTTTTGCCGCTGGAAGCCCTCAGGATCCCAAAGGTGTTGTTGTGATCCCCACTGTGTTCCTGGGCAATTTCAGGCCCTCAGGATCCCAAAGGTGTTGTTGTGATCCCCACTGTGTTCCTGGGCAATTTCAGGCCCCCAGGATTACAGTGGGTTTTCTGTGATATATCAACTGTGATATTATGTTGTTGTTCTATTATCGTTATTTCTTTTCTTGTTAAGTATTTGTAGTCTCGTTGTTATACCACTTAAGACCTTTAGTAAGCCTGTTAGGTATTTATACCAGTTGTTTTTTGATATTGTTTTTTAACAATGTACCACTGAGGACCTTTTTCACCCGAAGTGGTACATCACTTGTTCGTCTTATCTGTGATATTTCATTATGTACCGCTGTAGGGCTGTTGTTGTGGCTCTACAACGGTATTGTTTTTAACAACTTATAGCGTCACTGGTCGGCCTGTGGTGTAATAAGGTTCTTTTTTCGTGATATTGTCTGTGGTACATTTTTTAGTCTTGTTTTTGGATATTTTGCTAATCAGTTTCCTCCACTCCGAGGCCTTTTACACCTCGGGTGGAGTCTCAGCGATGGTTTTCACTCCTTGGTGACCGGACACTCTGGCCAGTACTTAGCGTACCGCCACCAAGGACTGTCCGCTCTTTTAAAGCCCTGAGATGGCAGGGCTCATCGTTGGATTTTATTATGTGTCTGTTTGTCCTTTGTCTATTGCATTCATGTGTTCCTGTCTTTATGTGTTGTTTTTATCGTCTTTCTCGTTTTGGCGGCATGTCCATAGTGGGCGATTCCGCCGGGCACTGCTGACCGCGCCATCCACCGGCAGCAGTGCTCCAATTTTAACAAAAAAATAAAAAAAATTAAATCATATAAAAATGGCGTTCATCACTCGTCTGAAAATGCAATAGTCTACTCATATCTATAGGAAAAGTGGCTCACATAGCTTGTAACTTACAATCAAATAAAATGCTTTATTCGAATTCATTACATCACTAGTACATTACATAGTTACATTATTATTTAGGCAATGATTAAAAAGAATATCATAGTATCAATATAATTTTACATGATACTATACAGTCTGAGTTCATCCCCATCCCATTCATGAAACATATAATATGTAAACATTGAACATGAATGTATTGAATAATGTGTACAAATATGTATGTATGTATGTATATACACAATTTACATGTAAATATTTTATAAAGTAGGCAGTGAAGGTGGTGGAGGTTGTAAAATCGGCAACGGAAACAAACTCACATTTAACTTTAGTTAATTAAAACTGATATTTACAGATAAAGCAAGTGTAAAAAATAAGTAAAATATACAATATACAACAATATGGTAGATATAATATTTATTATTAATAAAAGGTTCAGTCTGGGATATTCTCATAACAAAAATAGAAATAATAATTTGTTATTTATATAAAATGGTCTAATGGTGGTATGAATTTGACATGTGCCTTATGCCGCTGCTACACGATGCTACGAACACCTTCCAACATTCGACGTTGGATGGTTCATAGCATCGTGTAGCCGTTGTTCGAACCTACGAGTGTCCAATGTCGAGCGTCAAACATTCGCATTTGGTCGTGTCCCGTTCGATGTCGGTATTCTTGCACCGAGTCAAAGGGATGCTTCGAACGTTTGAAGGTCAATGTTGGTTGCGTTCGTTGGTTGCGCACGACTCGTTCATGTGAAGAGAGACAACATCAGTGTATAACATTAGAGATAACATCAGACAGATAACAGCGTTGTCGACTGAGTACCAACACATCATCATTCGTATTGGATCAAACATTCGATTCACCGTGTAGCAGATACATTCGTCGCACCAACTATCGAACTTAATTGCCTCAAACGTTCGATCGAATGTTGGAAGGAACGTTCGTAGCATCGTGTAGAACCCGCTTTACATTAACATACCAATACGGAGATTTTGAAATGGTAAGAGTTGTATTAGATATCGGATCTATAGATACCTAATAAAACTTTTAATACTAGTGTATTATGTGATTAACGTTGGAAATTGCATATTAGACACACCAGCGAAGAGTTACACAAAAACCGCACAGCAGTGAATGAGTAATTGCGCGAGTGTATAATATTCCTTACACTAGAAATGTCAATTCTTCAACAAAAAGATCGATTTTTGGATCGATTTAAATCGCAATCAAAAAAATCGGCTAAAAAAATCGATTCTGTGAGATCGATCTAAAAAATCGAAATTTTGAAAAGTTTAATAAAATTAGCTGATAATTTTTGTTTATGGGACTTACTTGATAGTACATAGGTAATATCGGTAATATCGTATAAAAACGCCTTACATTATATTTATAAAGGCGATGAATGAGTTACCTTTTCAATTATAATTATAAAAAATAACGCAGTTGAATATGTACACGGAGAGAAAAATCCTATAATTTTTGTAGAGAAAATTTCAGAAAAATTACTATGCTCCCCTATAATCCGTGCGCGATCGACGACCAAAATAAAAAATATGTGCTAGCATGGTAAAATTTAATGTGGTGCTAACACAACTTTTATCACACTCTTATGCATGTATATTATAGTTTAATTCTTGTTGTCGTACTCTTTCATTTGCGCATCTGACTCGCGACCTTATATTGGTTGCACTGTACCTGTAAAAACATGTAAATTATTGCCAACAATATAATTCTAATACATATACTAAAGATAGGTAAATAACAAAAAGATGAATTAAACGATGACATCATCCTAAGAGAGTGTAAAAGCAACTGACAACTAGCTGCATCAAGGTGCCTGGTGCGAGCTGTCTGACAAAGTTTCTTCCACAGTCCACACCTATATGGTTCGCATGTAACCCATGTAACTCGCTGATTGAGGTACATTTCATTAGAGCGATCCCAACACAACCAACCTTCTTTCTGTTTTTTTCTTTCTATTATTAGCATGTTAGCATGGAAATTTTTTTAATAAACACAATTAAAAATTATTTTTTTGTCGGTAATGGAACTTTTTACTGTGCTGTTTTACAAATTTTACGGAGATAATATTACGAAAAGAACATTCCATCCTTTAAATTTTTTATGATTAATTATAATCTTTATATTTTTACCTTACAGAATTTAATATGTTCGTCCTTTACACGTCGATTGTAGTGCTGAGCACAGTAATTTTTATAGGAATTTTCTCTCCGTGTAGGACGAATACCATGAATTGAACCAAGTTTATTCAAAAATTTCAAACAAATTGACAAAAAAATATTTCCTAAATAAGTCCCTTTTGTGGGAAAGGGATCGTCGTTTGCACAGATAGGTGGTCTCTTCCTTCCTTTTGTATTAATAGTCTGACTTATACGGAGCCATAGGAGGCGTTCGTTGATATAACGAGTAAAAAGTGACAATTAACAATAGAGTTTTTGATGTTTCATTTTAACACATGTTTCTTTGTAGAATTACTATTAAAATGAAGTTATTTTTGGAAAAAATCGGTTATCGATCTTTTACTTTTAATAATCGATTCATGAATCGATTGAAATGAAAAATATCGAAAAAAGAATCGATTTTTTGAGCTTCGATTAATCGATTTTCGATTAATCGATTTTCAATTAATCGATTTAAAATCGACATCTCTACCTTACACTACTATACCTACTCATGAAATTCACAAAAAAACGCCGTGAACAGCAGAGCTTCATCATGGAATTCGAATTTTCTTTTCATCTTTGATGTTTTTGAGATTTTTCTAAATGTGATTGATATTTATGTTTTTATTGTTTAAATATTAAAATACCCCTGTCGCAGCATCTGCATAACGTAGTGAATTTCCAAAGATTGGACACTGGCGAATCTCATATAACAGCTTGTATCCATCTAAATTTCAAAATCGGTTGGATCGTTTCATTTTTGGCGCTTTGGAGTCCCCAGAACCCTGGCGAATCTAATATAGCATAGCAAATATGCATTTAAAAGAATTTAACTTTTGAAAAAATTTTCAAAATCGGTTGAGTAGTTTCATTTTTGGCGCTTTGGGACCCCCGGACCCTGTCAGAGCTCATATAACATATATGGGATCTAACTTATATTTATCTTAAATAGTTTAGCTCTCTAACGGTGCAATTTTCAAAATCAGTGATGACACGTTCTTCAAAAATTAGGTAATTTTTATTTTGAAAAATGAAACAGATATATTATAAATACTGTTATTGTAATGATAAAAACAATTAAGTATTAATTATTGTAAAGAAATTAGCAAATTTCTTAATTTTTCTCAAAAGGTAGTTCACTTAGAATAATGTTTTAAAAGCTTGTCTTATGAAATTTTTTACGTTCTTTTCGATGCTGTAAAAAATATTTCAAAAATTTAAAATGGAAAAAAATGGCCAGAATTTTGGCTTCTAGAAATTGGATGTATCTGACTAACGAACACATTCAAGCTATTTGGATTTTTGACCTTACAAAAACTCTAAATTCTTATTTTGTAAAAAAAGTGGCATTAATAACATTTTTTTTAAATTACTTGTTTATTATATTTGTGATAACAATTCTGTATCTGAGAAGCATAACACTAACTCCATTATGTACGGTTTCTAGATTTTTACACTATCCTACAGTATGTGCTCACCTTCACCTCTGTATGATTATGTGCGACTCTCAGTCCAAAATCATGTATTTTCCTCTGTTATTTGTTACCAAGATTATTCTCCCAATATACTAATATTATTAATTTATAATTAATTTTATGCACGGAAAATTATGTAATTATGTGCCGGTACACCTCTGTAGTCATAAAATTGTAACTGAAGTAACCTAAAAACTGTTTGAGATTTGGAATTCTATAGTACCGAATTTCTCAAAAAATCTATAAGCTTTTTTCTTATTTGCCTAAAAATTATAAAAATACCTAAAAATTAATCTTGTCATCTCAATAAATTTAAAATTTTATAATGCAGCTTTTAAGATAAATAAAAAATTTCCTGCCAAATTCAGCTACTTTTTTTTATATCTCCTTAATATCATGATTGTCATTTTTCTTGACAACTTAAAAGAGTTGTTAAAACTCAATACGAACACAAAATTTCAGTTGTCTAGGTTTATTTGGGGGATCTGTAGACGTGACACAAAAAATCGAAAAAACGTCGAAAAAATATGAAATTTGGCGTAAAAATGGTGAGGATGATGGTTAAACATTTAAACTCCAAAAAGCATATCCTAGATACCAATTCAACCTAATCAAACATTTTTATTTTCAAATAAATATTTTTTTTTATTTTGGAAAACTCTTGTGACATGTTTCGATCAATATCTTCATTATGACATGATTCTTTTGACTGACTGTAACTGTAGGTGACCAATTTTATTAATAATGAGTTAGTAGATACTTTTGGAGAGAACGAGAACCACCTACCCACCTGCCGGTTTTTTGAGTGACCTTGGCAGGAGGTAAATGTCCTATGCAGGTCCTCGTGCCCAACCTAACGGAACCTAAATGAACATAATAGCTATACTTTTCACTACTAGATGGCGCTGCCAGTCTAAAAGCGAACTCTGTGCATAAATTTGAAAGATTGTCAATAGATTGCGCTGAAAAATCCTTTGATATATTAGCCATTAAAGGGGACCACTAGTGTGACCGCCTTAAAAATAGGTGATTTTTGGGAATGTTTTTAAAGAAAACTACTGTATGGAATGTTTTAATATTTTACGGATATATTCGTTGATATATAATAAATTCACGATAAAATTTTTGGACCAAAAAATTGAAAATTCAGGGAGTTATTCGCGATCTGCCAAGGCTCCCAAAAAAAGTTCCCCCACTGCTGCAGTGATAGCGACCTTTACAGTGCCTGAAATCAAAAAAACCAAAAAGCCTATTAAACTAAAAAGTATTGCCCGTGCCGTGAATCTCAATCAAAAAAAAAAAAATTTAACAAAATGGCGGAGTTTTTTAAAAAAAGTTTCAAAATTTGCGCGAATATTTGATGATTTTTGGCCTGCAAAAATTACATTTTTTATTCGATCGGAAAAATGGAGGTTCATGGCACGGAGAAACATATACTACTACAAAAACTTAAGAGAAGAAAAAAAAATTGTTAATTTTTTAGCCTTGTAGGAAATTTATTCCAGATTCCAAAACTGCCCTTCAATTTTCTGTCCGATCACTGGTTACGGAGATATCGATGGATAAAGTAAAAAGGATCCTTTTTCATTCAAAGTTGATATCTCCAGAACAATTCAACGGAGAGAAAAATTTGAAAAAGAAAATTGAAGCTGAATAAACAGGCTATCAAGTCAGTACCATGGCTTTACTGTAAAAAAAAATCTTAAAGCCCGTAGACCGAAAAAAAAGAGCAAAAAGTTTTCTATTTTCAATTATTGTGTTATTCCTTAAGATTACTCGATAACTGTCCCTCCTAAAATTTTTTGGACGAAAGATCTCAAAACTAGAATCTTGGAGCTTCAAAATGCTTTTTTTTATCATCTCGATACGACCATTTTTCATGTAAATACAGCCCCTCAAAAATAGCTAAAAATTTAGTTATTTTTTTTTGTTCCCTTAATTTTTTGTAGTAGTATAATTATATAAAAGAAACTGCAATAAGAATCAACCCGATCGGATGATTTGTCTTCGAGTTATAACTGCAGCAAATTTGAAAAATGTAGTTTTTCTTTATTTTACCTTTTAGTTTTAATCACTGAGAATTTTTACTAAAATTATTTACAATGTACTCACTATAACGGTCATAGTAAAACTAGATGAGTCGTTTAAATGTGCCAGGGTCTAGCTTCTCCACAACATGTGACTGGCAGCCAAGTCCAAAAACTCCCGAACTATCAACCTTCATACATTTCTCAATACCTCAAAGTTAACAATAAAAATCAGAACCCGCTCTTCGGATGGCTGTAACTCAAAAACTATTTGAGATATGCACTTGAAATTTTAGTATGTTATTTTTAAAGGTATAGACTAGCGAAACATGCACACTAGTGGTCCCTCTAGTCACACTAGTGACCCTCTAGTGGACCACTAGTCACACTAGTGGTCCCTCTTAATAGATAGCGTCGCTCGTATAAATACTAGCGAACTCTGCCCCTAGATTCAGAATTTCGCCCGAAACATGTAAAAACAGGTTTAAGACATACTGATATTAATAGCACAAGCGAAAGATTTTGGCATGTTGCTGCAGGTTTTAACTCATATGATTGTATAAAATTTATATATTTTTCCTAAAAACAGGTTTGTGCAGGTTTAAACTTGTCTGTGCTTGTTAACTGACGTCATTAGAAGATAATTTGTTAGTGTCTAAAATAATTATATACGCTAGTGAGTTTTGAAATGCATATGATAAAAATACTATTATACTTTTATTAACAAAACCATCAAAAAATAAAAAATAATCTAACACTTTCACATACTTTTGGATATCTCTTATCGTCGAGATATGTGTAAGTGCCTTCTCCAAGGCCAATATGTAATTATGTGTTCATAAGTAATTTTTATTTCCATGTAAATAGCATCATTAAGTCGCGTAACTGTACACAGCATCCATACTTAATGCAGCATATGTCGCGTACGTAATATGATACATGTACAGCAGAACCCCTCCTGATTTTCACTTTTTTTACGATATATATATATATATATATATATATATATATATATATATATATATATATATATATATATATATATACATACATATATATATATATATATATATATATATATATATATATATATATATATAATATTATGTAACTTGACACTACAAGAATAAATATGTATACAGGGTGGAAAGTAAATAACTCTCGTCGTTTGCAAGGGTGACTCATAGCACCCTGTAGACACTAAAACCACAGGAATTTTTTTTGGAATTAAGTTGTATTCAATTGGTTAACCTTTTTCCGCTCAGAAGGAAAGGGTTAATTAATTGAATACAACTGTTCAACGATACTTTATTTTTAACAAATCATTAATAATTTATCTGAATACTTATTGGTAAGAATTACATAGTTTGTTCATATGTTCTATTGTGTCAGAACGTCAAATCGACGTTTAGCTTCTCCATTTATTGAATTTGTTGTTGAAGGTTGTTCCTTTTGTGCTGAACTTTTATCTTCTTGTTCTTCATCTTTTACGCATGCGTTCTGAAGCTCTTTGATCATTAATATGTCTAGAGCAGTTTACAAGAAACCAGTCATTTTTGGAGTAAAATTTGTTTTTTTGTAATTATCAGGCGATGGTATATGGCGATGGTGTATTTTTGGTACATTTTGAAGGATTTTGGTGTATTTTGGTGTCTTCTGGTGCATTTTGGTGCCTTTTTTCTTTTGTCTTTTGGTGCATTTTAATGTCTTTTGGTGCATTTTGGTGTCTTTTGATGTATCTTAGTGCACAGCCAAAAAATCGATTATTGAATAAGATGTTGGATAAAGCCATCCGATTATCTGATTTGGAGATGATCCAATCCATAGCATCAAGAGGTCGTGAAATTTTTCATCCTAAAAAAATTAAATTAGCTGTTGAATTGGGTTCATCTGTGTAAACTTTTGATATTCTCTTCAAACTTACATTCGATGAATAGGAAATTGAAGAAGACAGCCTAGATGAATTTGATGGATGGATTGTCACATTATTTGACGAAATGGATGCAGAAATCGATAGCGTATGCTCGTCCGAAACTGCTGTACCGTATACTGAAGCTTGTGGAAGAATATGGCACTCGCGATTATACATATTTCAGTCCAAAGAGTGTAGAGGGAGACGACGAATTGTTGAAGTGAATCACACACAACAGTGAAAAAGGCGAAACCAATCAATCAGCATTCCTGGGCTGGGGAGGTGATCCGGATGCGTAAATACAAAGGCAACTGCAGCACAGACACCCATAGTCTGTGCTGCATTATCCCGTGAATGACTTAAAGTAGGAATAGTTTTTCCGTTCCCAGTTGTAACACAGCTGTCTTTAGTACAGCCGTATTTGTTTGTGTAAGGCAATGAAAAGGCGGATTCATCACAGACCACCTTAGTCCGTGCTGTATAAGACTTAAATCATTATTAATTCATCTGAATGGTACTTCAATTCAGTAATATCTGTAGTAGTACAGTCATATTTGTTTGAATAAGGCAATTAAAAAGAAAGCAACAAATTTGATAAAATTACAAAACGTTTTGTTTTTATTTATTTAATTTTAATTATATTTATGTTTATAAACTAAAATTATTGTATTAAGGTAGTAGTCTGGTAACTCGCTGTTTTTCATGCCTATTTTTAGGGGCATTTTTTTTTTTTTTTTTTGAAAAAGAGCAAATGAAAAGTTTTGAATTTTTAAGGTAATAAAAAAAAATTTCTGAATAAATTAAATTTTATTATTATTATTATTAGTAGTAGTAGTAGTAGTAGTAGTAGTAGTAGTATTAGTATTTTTTTTTTTTAATTAAAATTGGGACACTGCTGCCGGTGGATGGCGCGGTCAGCAGTATCCGGCGGCATCGCCATCGAAGGGCATGCGCCGCCAAAACGGGAAAATGATAAAAACGACACATATAGACAGGAACACATAAATGCATTAGACAACGGACAAACATACACATGATAAAATTCACCGATGAGCCCTGCCATCCCAGGGCTTCATAACGAGCGGACAGTCCTTGGTGGCGGTACGCTAAGTACTAGCCAGAACGTCCGGTCACCAAGGACTGAAAACCAACGATGAAACTCCGAGGTGTAAAGGGCCTCGAAGTGGAGAATACTGAGTAAAAATATCACAGATAACAACATCACAATAATATCACAAGGAAAAAAAAATATAAGAGGAAAATCCTATTACGTCACTGGGGAGCCACAGGCCGACCAGTGCCGCAATAAGTAGTTAAAAACAAAACCGCTGAAGGGCTACAACAGCAAGCCCACCGCGGCACAATAAAATATCACAGATAAGAATAAAAAAAATGATGTACCACCTCGGGTGGAAAAGGCCCTCAGTGGTACATCGTTAAAACAAAACGGATTAAACACAATCTTATTAAAAAATAAAAACAACAATATCACAGATTTCAAAAATTTCTTGCTCTGTGACACGATTCCGCTCCCCATAGTCTCGACAGTTCCGAAATGGCTTCGTCAACACCTAGGAACTCACATGTGTAGGGACAGTGACATCTGATTACTAAGCAACATGTACTGTTCTGTCAGATAACTGATTACTGGGTACATGTGCCGTTCTGTCAGGTGTCGGGGTCAACCTACAAGGGAGACCGGTACGATGACTAGGCCACGTTCGTCCGAGTCGAGGCTACAGAGAACGGGACAATGCCATCAACGCCCACGAACGCATCCGTACGAGGGACGACGACGTCTCCTTACTGGGCGAGCTCGCTCAAGCTGTTCGGGAAGACGTCGACTCGCACGTGTGGCCGATGAGAACGAGTGCGTCGGGAGCCGCATTCCTACCCATCGAAATGACAAGAACAAGGCCAGGGAAATATCACAGACCGAGCAGCTAGACAATACCACGGCAGGCATAAAAACCTCAAGTGGCATAACAAGTATCACAGATATAAAAGTATCACAGATAGGTTAAACAAAATCACAGATGTAACATCACCCATTTCAACTCGTCTGAACGGTCTCGTCGGACTCCGAAGATCACGCCCATGGGAGTAGACAGCACTGACGACGCATTGAATTCCGGTCAAGGTACCAATTAAACCAAATCAAACTGACGCAGGCATAATACTCACTCGGGGGATACAACATCGTCCCCTCCAAGTATTAGTATTAGTATTAGTATTAGTATTAGTATTAGTATTAGTATTAGTATTATTATTATTATTATTATTATTATTTTAATATGGGGTACTGCTGCCGGTGGATGACGCGGTCAGCAGCACCCGGCGGCATCGCCTACCAAGGGCATGCGCCGCCATAAACGACAAAGATAAAAACATACACAAAACAGACAGGAACACATACATCCACTAGACAACGGACAAACATATACAATAAAAACAAACTAACAAGCAGATCCTGCCATCCCAGGGTCTAGGGAAATGCTCTGTAAGGACAGGGCATAGCGTATAACGCCGAAACCAACGAAGTGCCCTGCCTCAAATAAGTATGTCTTTGCAACGCTGAAGGAATTATTATTATTATTATTATAATTATTATTATTATTATTATACGTAAATATCGCGACTGCACTTCGAAAACCCCCAGGCGGAGGAAAAAGTGTCCGTGCAGCGTACCAGGTCAGGTACTTCTAGGTCAGGTACGTAATGTCCGTCATACAGCATCCCCTTCCTGGTCTTCCCTACCTAATAAATCCCCGAACCTCGCTGCGAAACCATAACAGTGGGAGATTCGAGGGCAGGTCCAATGGATGTTCGAGGACCCGCTCTAAACGGGGCATGGGGTTCAAAGGTGTTCATGAACTCCCGGAAAAAGTCGTCTCGTGCGACCGAAGCGTGCGGAGCGTCCCGATGATAACTGCTTTTTGCATTGACGCCGCTAACATGTTGGCGTGAGATCTACAAGCCGGAATGATGTTAAGATTGCGCACAAAGGAGTTATGCATACCCCCCAGACATCCGATTATAAGTACGACCAAGCGGACCGTATAGCCCGGGTACAGTTGTCGCAGCTCGTGTATTAGATCTTGATATTTAATCCTTTTTTGCTCCTCCTTTTCGACTATGTTAGTTTCCGCCGGAGCAGAGAACTCGATAACATACATAGTCTGAGATGTTAAATCTTGGAGCACAACATCAGGCTTATTAGCGGTCAATTGCCTGGTAGTTGCAACCGGCATATTCCAAAAGATCTTGCACTTTTGGTTGGCAACAAAGGATTCTACTTCCGCAGGATCGTAGGGCAAGACTGGTGTTTTGTCAACTTCGTAATGATGACGAAGATAAAAGTAGAGCACACGCAACGCTGCATTATGGCGATGGATATAGGTGGATTTAGCATAATAAGAACAACCTGAAGTCAGGTGCATTAAGGTTTCCGGGTATGCTTTGCATGCCCGACACGAGGTATTCGAAACCCCTTTATTACCCATCACATATTTTTGGTGTGTTAAGGTGTTCCACACTCCATCTTGAGCTGCCATGATAAAGCCCTCCGTTTCCGATTTAAGTCCATTAGCTCTCAAGAAAGCCCAAGTGAGTTCGCTCGAAAGGCCAAGGTTGTCAAGATGACGGTAGAACATACCCTGGTGAACTTTGTCGCGATGCTGATTGAGCAGATGTTGTTGCTCGGCTCTCTTGATTGCCGACTTTTGGCGCGACTGTGATAGTGAAAGAATGTTATCATCACCGTCGCGATTACGCGGATCGAAGGCTAAGCCCAAGATATCGGCGGCACGTTGCGCTGCTGTGAATAAAAATGCGCCTACGCCAGCAAGCTCGTGATCCCTGACGAGTTGCAATAGCGGGTCTGAACTGTTAAGTACACGACAAACTGTACCTAAGACTATACGGTCATGTAAACGTTCGACTGACAGGAGCCCCCTACCCCCTAGGTCTCGTGGGAGGTAAAGTCGTTGTGTCGATGCGCGTGGGTGCAAACTACGATTGATGTTCATTATTTTTCGCGTGTCTCGGTCTAGTTCCTCCAATTCATTCACATTCCACTTAATTGAGCCAAAAGTATATAAAAGGATGGGTATGGCTAACATATTTGTAGCGCTAGTTTTATTCTTTGCCGACAATTCGGAACTCCAAATTTGTCGGAGAAGGCGCTTATATCTACTACTTAAGGCGGCATTCATGTTCTTCACGTCCTGGATGTGACTTTCGCCAACACCAAGGTACTTATAGGTCGCTCCTTCATCAAGATGTTCTATGATGCTTCCATCCACTAATTGGGCGTGTGAATCAAAATTCGGAACTACACCATGCTTACAGTGCACCACCGCGCATTTGTCCAGTCCGAACTCCATACCGATCGCGTGCGTGTATTTGTGTGTTAATTTTAGAGCGCAGTTGAGATCACTCTCCGACGAGGCATACAGTTTTAAGTCATCCATATAAAATAAATGTGTGACTTTATGCTCGCGATTTCCTACCGGGCCACACAAGTACCCGGGTTCCTTTCTAAGGCTGATTGACAGGGGCAACAACGAGATGCAAAACAAAAGTGGGCTGAGGCTGTCTCCTTGGTATACGCCTCGTTTGTATGTCACCAACTCCGTTGACACAACGTGTTCACCGGATATTATTGTGAACCTTGTTTCCCAGAGCGGCAACAGGTGTTCAATACATTTAATAATGTCGGGGTGGACTCGCAGACAATGGAGCAAATAGATAATGAGCTCATGCGACGTTGTGTCAAATGCTTTTCGATAGTCCACCCAGGCCATGCTCAGGTTGCGTTTGTGCTGTCTAGCGTCCTGACAGATACATCTGTCAACCAGCAAGTTGTCTTTGCAACCCGACATTCCTCTTTTTGAACCTCGTTGTTCATAGATCGAACTCCACACTGGTTCAATCGCCTTCAAGATGCGTTCATATAGGATGGAAGTGAACGCTTTATACACAGTGTTCAGGCACGTTATCGGTCTGTAGTTCTGTGGTTGTGATAGGTCTCCTTTTTTCGGTATTAGGACCGTTCTTCCCTCAGCGAGCCACGATGGTATTGGCTCACAGTTAAATAACCAATTTGAAAATATACGGGCAAGGTGGTGGTGGGTACTAGTGAGCTTCTTCCACCAAAAATTCGTTATTCCATCAATGCCCGGAGCCGAATAGTTCTTCTTGCCTTTGAAAGCAAGTTCGACTTCCTCTTTATCAACAGATGTTATAATGGTATGAGATGGCACTTTGCCAAGCTGTTGTTTGCAGCACCATCTAAACTGGCTGATGGGAATACAGTCCAAGTCAGTCTCTTTAGTCGTCTCATATATCCCCCGCCAATAATCTTCTATTGCGTCGACCGTCGGTGGTTGCTCCACAACAGGGCTTTTAGATGCGAACAGGCGTGAAGGGTTCGAGTTAAAGATCTTATTTTCCCGAATACACCGTTCACGCCGGGCTACTTTCTTCTTGGCCAGGGCCAATGCGCGTATCTTATCCAAATGTGTCTGTTTGATGGTCAACAGATTGCCCAAATTTATCGTGTGATAGCGGTACCTTAGTTCTCTGGCAAAAGCCCGTACCTTTCGCGTAAAACGCCTGTTGGTCTGAATATATTCTATCACACATTGGATACGCGATACCAGCTGTCGTAGTGCCCTCACCTTGGTGTCAATTTGTTTAAGACGAATACGTGCCTTCTCCTCTGCAGTCTTTTCCTGCTTAGAACATGGGGTCAGGACACGCATCGCTGCATATACTGCGTTGTCGACGTCGGTGAGATCACTGGATGGGGATAAATGATCGTCCAAAATTTCGTTTAGTAGGGTCAGTTGTTCGCCCTTTACATACGTCCGTCTGTATTTGGGACGTGGTCGTTTGTCAAAGTTTAAATCGGTATCGAGAAGATCGCGAAATTGTTTTCTTAAATTGTCTGAGACAGAAAGGGATTTATTTAGATTGGCATCATTCTGTGTGGGAGTTGAACTTGTTCTGGTGTTAGACTCTAGCACAGTATTTGTGTTGGCTTGATTTAACAAGTCCGTCTGTGCCTCAGTAACTACGCTGCCACCGAAAGTTACCGGTTGATCCCGCTCTATGATGTTATTGGTCGAGCTCTCACCGTTGACCGCAGAATCCTGTTCAACTTCCACCACTGCAGTTTCAGCAACCCTAGCTTCTTCGCGAGCTTCTCGATTATCGTCATGTCCGGTAGGTATGTTTAATTTTATAATTCGGGCTACATGGTCACGCAGATTTTGTGGCGTTAAATTAGAGTGTTCAGGATGCATGTGGCACCATATGGCGTGCATCCTTGCCATGTACCCTCTCTTATTTGGCTCACTTTGTGTGCGGCACGTGAGCAAATCTCTCCTCAAGCTGTCCGTCCACTCCAGGCGCACGAGACGAGAAGATGAATTTTGACTGGTTCCGCCTTTATTAGCGGGCCCACCCGAGAGACCCGCAGCACGACCAGCCTTCCTAGTTCTTTTACCGTCTGGAACTAGTAGAAAACCTGTTAGGGGTATTATTATTATTATTATTATTATTATTATTATTATTATTGTCACTTGAATTTGGCGCCTCAAAAAGGACGCACCTCTTGGGAACATCTGAAATAAAAAATTCCTAATTAGTCTTAATCTATAGATATGTCATTCTGGTCGGAACTAGAATTATGAAATTTTATCGAAAAATAACAAAATGGCGGATTTCAAAAAAAAAGTTTTGAAACTTGGCAGAGACTTTATATAGACCAAAAGGGTTGTGAATACAGAGACGATCTTACTATCTCTGTACTAGCGATACCAGCGTGGACAAAATGTCTCCACCATTTTCCTCCACTATATGTTATGTAGGTACACACTGTTTGTAATTGTGTATGTTTGATGTTTGCATCTGTGTAAGTGGTCACACACACAGCTACATATACACGCATTGCGGAGAGAGCAACATGCAATACAGATAACTAATAATGTTTTGCTGTTTCTGTATTCTGTAGTTATGTACAAGAGCGCACACGGTCAAATTAACTCCCGCTGTGACCCCTAAATAAGGGAGCGTCCATAAACTAGGTAGTTTTATTCTGGCCAGTTTTGAACCCGCCATATAGATTAAAGGGGACTTTTGCCTTGTCCCCATCACCCTCGCTCATAGTGGTCGGTAGTTTTTTTTCTTACTAATTCCAAAAAACATTCAATTAAAATAATAACCCTCTTATTATAAAATATGAAAATTAAGGCACTTTTTTACAGGTTTGGCACAGTGTTTTTCAACCTTTTTCATGGCGCAACTCCCCTAGTATGGAAAAATATTTCGCGACCCCTACCCTCCATCATTTCTATATTTTATTCTTTTATGTTATAAATATTGAATACGTTTATCATTATTGATTATTTTCATAATTAGGTATCGACTAAATACGTAATTAAGTACATGTAACAGGCATATTTTAAAGGCAGCTATAGACGAGCCATGTTTGGAAACCAACGTAAAAGAAAACCTGCTGGAATTATCTGCTGATAGAATGCTACATTTGGAATTCAAGTCGGTCGCTTTGGATACTTTTTGGTTAAAGAGAAAAACAGAATACCCACAATTAACTATAAAAGCTCCTACCTGTGTGAATTGACGTTTTCTTCGATGGCTCAAATAAAAGGCAAACAGAGAAATCATCTAAATTTAGAAAATGATGTAATTCTCTGTGTATCAAGAACGAACCTGCGTTGAGAAAAATGCGTCAACGAAAAACAGGCCCAACCATCACATTAATGTAACTTTTAATTAACCTTTTTTTTATTATATATTATATTTTGAATTAGAGTGGCTTTATTTTTAAAATAACTATGACCATAGAGTAATAGAGACAACATATCTATGCCTACACTACTGGAACCAGTGTAACATGTAAGAGATAGACAATATGTTGCATACACACACTGGCTTTACATTGTATTAGTGCGATTTTGTGTATTTGTGTGAGTAACGCAGATAGTAGGGGCGGTCACGTGGGTCAGACACCACACGCATGTACTAGGGGATGTAACCATACCAACAACAATCAAGTCCATTATCGTGTGGTTGATCTTCAATCATCGACTGCTACTGACAAACTGACAACTAAGAAGCCTAATGAGCACAGAAGTACACACTCGTGATTTCAGAAAAGAGATAGTTGCGGGGTCTCTGTCCTCTGTGACTATGACCTTCTTCAAAGGCTTCGCGATACTCAAGGGGTCAAGACCCACAGGTTGACAGACTGGTTAACAAAATATTTCCTCAGAAAACACGTCTCTTTATAGTAAAAATTTTAATGTAAAGACTGTGCGACCACATGGTTTCACAAAATGGCTTAAGGAAATTTGTCAAATTCAAAATATCCAAAATATTAAGCACCTCATAAATAATTTAAGATAATTCACGAATCGCGCAATTATGCACTCCCAGCTGCGCGGCTCTTGCGTAATTTTTTCGTTCGTGTGTAATGTGCAACTTATAACCTCAATTATGAAATATAGTATTATCTACGACTACCGTGAAATTGCTTATTTACTGTACAAAATACTATCTAGGTAAGTTATGTTTTACATACAGCTGTACAAAAAAGAGCTCTTTACACGCATATATGCGTAAAGAGAAAGAGCCTACTACACTTCTATTAATTCTTATATTGTATGTTATATTAAATATAACATACAATTTATATGAATAAATTTCAAATTCTACATAACTTTAATGTTTTGTATTTGTACCAAATTGTTATCGTTTATTGTGAATTTAATGTTAGTCGTAGATAAAGTATAGTACGTAACTTGATTGTAAGACATATTACACACTCGCGCAATTACGCACTCGCTGCTGCGCGGTTCTTGCGTAACTTTTTCGCTCCTGTGTAATATGTAATTTACAACCTCAATCACGTAATATACTATTACAGTAGACTCTCGAAAACTTTCCTCTCGTTAACATTCCACATTAATCCTTTCCCCTTCACACGTACATTCACTAATACTAGCATGGTGTCCTCTTCACAACTTCACGTAATTGGCGGTAACTATGTATGCATATTTTCGATATTTCCCGACAACTGTTACGTACGCACTAAGGTTATTTATATGTACATCATGTACATCAAGTACATCTCAATTTATGATTTTGCGTACCTAGTGATATTCAGAAATAACTATGTATGTATTATAAAGTGGTTAAGCCAGAACTCTGTATGAAGTTTCAGCTAAGGTCACATAGATGCTAAAACTTCTTACGTATTACGGGTATTATGTATTACGTTATTTTGAGAAGCTTTTAATGACATTCTAATCGTTTTAGTATTAAAAATTTAATAAAATGCAATTGTATATGCAATCGTATATTACTATAAATAAATAAGCCCAGAAAGAATGTTTATAAATTATAAACCGCTTTACAAATCAAATGTTCTAAAAAAATTAGATAACAATATATAATGTGTTATAATTTATAAGTGAAATTGCTCTAACAATAAGACAGAGGTGGGGCCGCATGCCCGCCTTGAACCTCTTTTTGGCACGTGAGATTCATCACACTTATACAAAATATATTTTTTTTATAATGACCAACGTAGTGAAAACCAATGTTCTCGAAACAAGTGTACATGTGTTATAATTGTGGTTATAATAGTTATGATTTACAATAACGCAATCACATGATGTAAGTCAGTGATCACAATTTTAAATTCCATAAAACTATTTCCAAATTTTTACCGGAAACTACTTACAATTTTTTATTTACATCGACTTAATAAATGTAATAATAGTGCAAATTTTTTGAAAATGTGTTGAATAAGTTTAAAAATAAATGAAAATATGCCTTCAGAAAGTAATAGCTTTGATAAATTATGTGAATCTCTTTGAATGTAGATGATGAAATTTTTCTTAGTTTACTTAATTTCAGTTTTCATAATTAATTTCATATCTTTCAATTATACCTCTGTTAAAACTGTCAAAATCGAAACCAGTGTCGGCTATTTTGATAAATATTGGCACATTGTATAGTGTTGTATAAGTATGTATCGCATGTATATAGACTAAAGAGTGGTGGCATTCGATAACTTTCCATTTCCAAGAATTTTCTATCCCTACAGCCCCGTAATCGGAAAGTTATCGAGAGTCTACTGTATATTAATTATATTGTCACTTAATAAAATAAAATTATTCCATTCTTATTGTAACCATTGTGCGTTTTTGTCCTATCACAAAAATAATTTTTGTTCGCATTTGTCCTACATCTTTTTAGACCACCTACTGATAGGACTAACCATTGTGTGCTAGTGTCCCATGTCCGATCAAAACATATACCCTAAGTTGTAAGGATTGGATAGAATGGAGCCCACCTTCCCACCTACCGACTTTTTGAGCGACCTCGAGAAGAGGTAGCCGATCAGAGCGGTTCTAGAAACTTCCGGCGGTGGGTGGAGTAATGTGAACGAAATTTTTTTCTAACCTAACGGAACCCAACGGAATTTGGTCTAACCCAACCGAACTTAAGGAAATTTTTTCTAACCTAACGGAACCCAACGGAACTTGGTTTAACCTAACCGAACCTAAGGAAATTTTTTCTAACCTAACGGAACCTAACAAAATTTTTCTAACCTAACGGAACCTAAGAATTCAAAATTTCCCTAATATATGGCACAGTCCCCTTTGAGCCCTCTAAATTCCAAGTTTTCACTACTAGATGGCGCTCCTAGTCTGGATACTAGCGATCCCTGTGCGTAAGTTTGAGAAATTGTCAACAGATGCCGCAGCTACCTTTGAGCTCTGTAAATTCCAAGTTTTTACTAATAGATGGTGCTCGTAGTCTAGATAATAGGGATCCCTGTGCGTAAGTTTGAAAAATTGTCAATAGATGGCCTGCAACGTCTGATTATTGTAAGATTAATATATTTTATTCTAAAATAAAACAGGTTTAAGCTTGTATAAATTGTCAGCTGACGTCATTAGAAGGTATGCTAATATTAATATCGAAGATTTCTGTCTAATATGCAAAAATGAATTTTATCATATGATTGCATGTTTTTATCTGAAAACAGGTTTAAACTTGTATAAATTGTCAGCTGACGTCATTAGAAGGTATACTGTAATTAATAGCGGAGATTTCTGTCTAATATGCAAAAAAAATGAACCTGGTTTTAACCTGCATGGCTACATAAAGTGTGAAAAACTGACGTCATCATGCTATTTTCTGCTATAAAAGACCATAGCATAACTTTTCAATTACAATTTGGTTCGAAATTTTAGTGAAAAACATTAAATCTTATTGTTGTAAAAAAATATTTTTTAATTGTTGTATTAAAAATTAATTATTGCGAACAATGGAATCCATTGCTACTGGTGCTTTATTTGGAGACACGAACTTAGTGCAACAAATGACGTCAAAATTTATGTCTGAATTGAACCACCTTGATTCCATCAAACGGTGGATTAAACTTTCTGATATGGAGATTGGGAAAATATATAAAATAATGGGCGCAAGTCAGCTACTATCAAAATTCGATTCATCAAAAATGAAGACAGTTTTGGAATTAGAAATTGGATACATATCAATGCCCGCGAGATTCGACAATTTTAATGAGCAGATGTTCGCGTGGCTGCAGAACAATCCACAACTGGGTATCATAAATAATGGACCAATCGGGCTAACTCATAAATTGCAATTCAAAACACTGGATCTTCTTGAAATCGCAATTCAAAACGTTGGATCTTCTTGAAAATTGTAAAAAAAATATCTTATTATTGTTTACATGTTAAAAAGTGATCATCGTGTATCTATTTTTATTTTAAAATACCCCTGTCGCAGCATCTGCATAACATAGCGAATTTCCAAATATTGGGCACTGGCGGATCTCATCTAAGAACTGTACCTATTTAAAATAGTTTAGCTTTCTAAGAGTAAAAGATTTTCTAAAATCGGCTGGGTAATGAGTTTTGATATTTTTGGGACCCAAGAACCCGAACGGACTTTGTGCAGCATAGTTGTATTCATCTAAAATAATTTAGTTCTCTAACAGTAAAAAAAATTTTCAAAATCGGTCGGTTAGTTTATTTTTTACAATAATGGGATCAGTAAACCCTAGCGGAACTCATACAACATAACCTTTATTCATCTAAAATAATTTTAGTAAAAAGTTTATCCTAACAGTAAAAAAAGGGTCCTAGGGATCTCATATAACTTATGGTAGTCCGTAAGGTTCTTGTGGACATCATTTAATTACTTAATGAATTCAAATACTTTAACTTACTAACGGTGAAAAAATTTTCAAAATTTTCGAAATTCGCTAAAAAAATCATTGAAAAATATTTGATATGTTCCGATCAATTAATGGTCAACATCAGCAAATAAAAGTTACTTAAATCGAAGAAAAAAATGAGTTATTTGTCCGTAGAAATTAAAATACAAATTCTGAAAACGAGCAAAGAAATATTGAAAAAACTTGATCGGCAAAACATTCTGACAAATAACACTACCCAACTAATACTCGCCAATTTGAATGAAACTTAACATACTTATTAAACAGCGAAAAATATTAAATACGTGTTTTTTATTTCGGCTAAATACGCTTTTTAGGGGTAGAAAACACCATTTAACCCCTGTACATGAAAACAGTTATAGCTAAATATTTCTGAAACGATATATTTTCTGAAAAAAGAACTGAGTACCAAATTTGTAGAATTTAAAGTGATGCACTTGATAGTGACCTTGAAGTCGACCTTGAAATCGATTTTCAAGGTCAGTTGAAAATGATTAGCCGTTGCCGAACTTTGACCATATCCTGTACCTATAAGCAGTAATTTCATGTATTGACTCAATCTATCTTCAAAATTGATTTGTTGCGTTATTTTTCTAAAAAAAAAGAAAACCTGACGAAATGGAAAAATAGGCGCAAATTTATAGAAAAATTAGAAGAAAACATTTTTGTAAGTAATTTTAGAAGTAAAGTTAAGAAAAGATTTAATATCACTCCAATTGTAAGTTAAACATTAACTTTATGCTATATTGGAAATTTTCAAAATTTTTAAAAATTTTTATTGCTACTCTGTAGTTATCATATTAGGAATTCAATTGAACATATGATTAACTATTATTTTTCCGATTGCGGTTGAGCAAGTATTTTTCAAAATTACTTCTTGATCACTTATTTTCTATCTTGCATGTGAAATTCGTTCGAATATACTTTGAACCATTTAGGGATGAAAAGTAAACTACTCCTTTTGAAAAATATTAAATGATTTTCAAATGACTTCGGAAATTGACCCCAAGGTCAACTTCAAAGTCATCATCAAGTGCATCACTTTGAACTCTATAACTTTGGTCCTAAGCACTTTTTTCAGAAAATATATCGTACCATAATCCACTTCTATGTTGATTCCTGGTCTCTTTTCCTGCGTTTCTAATATTTATGTCATTAAAAAAATGTGCTACCGTAGACAAGGATGAATAGGGACGCATTCAGACTTCACACCGTATTTTTTTGTATTTATTTTATGAGTACCTAATCTTTAATATATTAAAAATTTATGCGAGGATGGTCTCTTTATCACAGTATCCAAAAAAATTTAAAAATATCGGTGGTTTTTGAAAAATTAACAAAAATCGTATAATTTCTTTTTTAATTAAAATTGTAACTGTTTCTCGAATCAGAGAGAGTACTAATACACATAGGTGATTGAATGGGTGTCCGGCTCGGACGCTTGCCGAGCATAGGATCGTTGGTGCAGAGGTTAGCACGCCTGGCTAGTTACCAGGAGATCCTGGGTTCGATTCCCGGCCGATCCGGATAATTTTTTCAATCACTTTGTGATTTTTAAGTATAATTTCTTCTCTATGAAAAATTGGGGTCAAAAGAGACGAGAAAAGAGTAAATGGGGACAACCCGTAGGGTCGACCAAAATTGAAATTCTAATATAAAATAATTTCGAACTTTTTGTATTTATACATTCAAAAAAGAAATAATAGGTACTTGATGATTTTCTGTAAAAATAAACGTAGAATTTAAAATAAAGTTTATAAAGTATAGAAATGTTATGCTGAATGTATTTATAAAAATTTCGAATGACTTGATAACCTTGAAAGTGCTCTCTTCTATGTCCCAATACATACTTCGTACATCCCTAATCACGCCACATTCGTCACTTTATACTTGATATCAACGTCCCTATTAACCTATACAGTGGACTTTCGGAGATTATCCAATCAAAAATTGTAAATATTGCAGTGATAGGGATTTAAACATCGCATGTTTAGGTCACACGAATACTGTAAACACACAATTTTTGTGAATACAATGTTCGTGTGACGTAAACATACGATGTTTAAATCCCTAACACTGAAATATGGACAATTTGCGATTGGACAATCTCCGAAAGTCCATTGTATACTGTCCCTATTCACACCTTTTCCGTCCCTATTAACTTCCAACTTAGTCCAAATCTCAAATCCTCTTTATTTCCTCTTAAAAAATAAAAACAACTAAAAGCCTGCAGTCTTTTTTTCAGATATGTTCTAAAATAATTAAATTTTCGATTAAACAACAATTTATTCATAAGAGCACCGAAATAAATAATTTTTAGATAAAGTTTTAAGGAACAAAAAATAGCACTGTTTGAAGACGTCAATCGAAACTCAATTTTTAATATTTTTTATTCAACTTAAAGCTTAGTCACTATTGTTACCCGAAAAAATAATAATTATACTATAATTTAAGTAAGATATATGTTCGCATTTACGTTTAGTATTTGTAAATTAAGTTCATGAATAACATTTTTCGTTTCGTCCCTATTCACCCACCTGTCCCAATTTATCCCGCTCTACGGTATTTGTTTCAAAAATTCAGCACAATCCTTGCTTTTTTTACTATACAATAGATAATGTAATGAGAAGATATTAATTTTTTTGCAAATAAAATCATTTTCATGTATTAAAGTACTGACATGTAGTAATTTTTCTTTTTTTGATTCTGTCAAAAAATCTTCCACCACACTTGTCACTGTATCAATACTTTTGCCTTCATCAGTTTTTAGCTTCTTTTTTATCATGTCCTTCGTGGTTGTTATTTTCATTGAAGATCCAACTATCCACGCACCCAATAGCATCCTCACCGTACGATTCTCTTGTAGATTTGTGAACAAAAACAATAAAGTCTTAATTTGGCAGTAACATCGGGAATAAAACATAACCTAACACTTTCCAATATTATTGTTTTACTAATTAGGTATACCTGACACTTACATAGAAATACAGTATCATATAACAAGTAATACTTACAAAGATGTTTTAACATTCCGGAATCCGGCAGAACAGAAATCTGAGTTACATGCAAAGAACTTTGCAAACATCATTGAATCAATTTTTATCAGATTCGTACTATCTGCTTTTACAAAACCGATTTGCCTTTAATAAATAAATAGGTACAAACAAAATGCATAAGTTGATAGATATCCAAGTTGATAGATATGTACCTAGCTGTTTACACTGATCTTATTAACTGTGTAAACTGTGCAACTTATAGTTGCACAGTTTAAATCTTCTTTAATTATACCACAGATTAGAATATGCTTTGCTGCTACTATTTTCAATCTCATATTTTCTTATTTGAATAAAAATTTATTTCATTTAATTATTATGTCATTCACCATAAACAAAATTCAAATAACCTAAACCCCTCTGTCAAATTCGAATAAACAGTATAAACAAAGAAAACAATTCAAATTTTCAAATTTCTACCACATTCATATTTTAAATTTAATTGTTATAAATTAATGATTTATTTACATATTAAATTTATCAACATAATTACCTATTTAATATTTGAATGCAATCTAAATGTAATGTAATTAATACTTATAAATTTTTATTGAAAAATTTAATGTTATAAAATTTTCTTAGAATACTTATTTAAAATCATAGTTATCTAAACTCATGTGTCAAAATACATAATGGGTCCTTTACACAATTAAATAAAAAATCTGTCAATATTTTTTCAACTTAATAATAAAATAAAAAAGAAATTTAAACGGAAGTTATATTTTCAGCAAATTTTAGTGAAATTTAAAAATATCTACAAAAAATGAATTAAATTACATAAGGAATATTACATAAAATATTCCTTACACTTTACGCTTTATATATTGTGGAAATGGCCACATATCAATTTCAAATTGTCATCACATAGAAACACAAAACTTTGAGCTTTTTTAAAAAAATAACATGAGATAGAAACACGTATGGATCCTGGGTGAGGGAGTGAAACAAATGTATATCGTCGATTGCCTTGCTTAAAAAAATTTTTTCATTACATATCACTGAAAAAGCTTCCTTTTTGAAAAGGTACCATTTTAAAAATTGAAATGGAGATAGTTTGTCCATATAATAAAAAAAGACAACAAATATCCTTTTGGAAATTTTTTAATCCATTTCTAACAAATTTCTTAATTTTTCTCTGGAATTAGCTTACGTAAAATAATAATTTAAACAATTATCATACCTAGATTTTGCTCGTCTTTTCGATTTTATAAAAAAAAATTTAAAAAGTTGTTTAATTCTGACAGAAAACTTAGATTTTTGACAAAAAACGCCCGAAAAACCTACTTCTGGGCATCCGATGTGTCTGGCTAAAGAACTTAGCCTAGCCAGATCAAAATTGAGTCTCCATACGAAATTTCATAAGCATTAAACGTTTCGTTCGAAAGTTATCGTGGCGACACATATATATATATATATATATATATATATATATATATATATATATATATATATATATATATATAGTGAATATCATTTTCGTATTCTGGGGACCTCAAAACATATTTCTGTTATGATCCCGGGCGTAGGTTGTGTCATCACACCTACTGTAAAAGCTGAATTTCCAGTTTTGGAAATTCGCTAAAAACTATACTTAATAAAAAAAATTTTAAAAAAAAGCCGATCTTTTGTTTTTTACCAATTCCTAAAAAAGAAATCAAACCAATTTTTAATAGGTATTATACCTTAAATTTGATGTATATATAAAAATTCCATTTACAATTATGGTACACCATATATACTCGTAAATTTTACAAAAATGTATCACTCTGTACATTTTTTTATCTGTACATTTTTTTGATGGTGACATTTAATATCAGAATACATATCACTCAGCTAAAAATCGTTACTTACTTATGTTATAAATATCTAAGTATGTATTTTTTAAATACCTTATAAATACAAAATACAAAGGCTTTACTATATGGCGATACGATATCATGTGATAAATATATGAATTTACTCATTTAACGTAAAATATTTGATCGTCAACAATTAAATAAAAACGAATTTTTAAAAATATATAGTAACATATTATGCATATAAAATGTATTTTTTCTCTTTAGGGTTATTCCACGGTCACTCACGTTACATTTTACTCCAAAACTGAGACAAAACCCCTAATTTTATACAATAAGAACTGCAAAATTACAGTATATCTCTCAGTAAAACCTTTCTTTATTAACTAAGCAATTTTATTTAATAAAAAATAAAATAGGCAGGCATATGAATATATTTAAAAAAGTGTCTTATTTTTCTGGTAACTCATGTTACACATGGAGACATGGTGAACGCAGTCATTTAGGTTGGGGTTGAAACTCTGTTCTGTCTAACTACTGTAGATGATTTAAAAAATACACAAAGATAAAATGGATTCTCTTTATTTAGTTCACATTAACAGAGTAAGCATTTATGTTAATAAAAAAATTTTAAAAATTCCAAGAAAAGTCACTCATGTTACACCACTTTGGTCACTCACGTTACTTGTTTAAAAGTCCATATCATCCATACATATTACTTAAGAGAAATGAAAAAATACTTAAAATTAACTGATTAAATAATATTTCACTGATAGTTATTACAACTGGGCCCTCAAATTGGGTATTATCACGAAAATAAATCATTTTCAACGTACACGAAAATACCATGAAATTTCGGTGTAAAAACGGGCGAAGTGGGGACAAGGAAATGTGGAATCCCTAAAAAGCACACTCCGGGTACTAACTCAATACATATGCAAAATTTCAGCATTATAGGTTTATTTGGAGGTCTGTAAGCGTGACACGAACAACGAAAACGTTGAAAAAACATGAAATTGTGGCGTAAAATTGGTGCAGACGAGGGTTAAACATTGTAACCGACAGAAAGCACACTCTAGATACCTATTTTATCAAAATACAAAATTTCAACTCCCTAGGTTAATTCTGAGAGGCTATAGGCGTGTCAAACTCCCCCAAAGTAGTTTTCCATCTCTGTTAGCTCAAAATCGCACTTGGAAGGGAAATTTTGGCACAAATGCACAATGGCAGATACCGAAGTCGGTAATACCGTTCTATAGTATCCTAAAAATACATATTTTTATTGTAAAAACATTTAACATAAAGTGACACAACGTGTAACATGAGTGACCGGTCACTCACGTTACACATTTCAATTTCTTGTGTAATATTCAATTTGAAACATAATGTTGTATAAAAATGGGTTTAAGCATCAGGCACTCATGAACAAAGAAAGTAATATTACAAATATCTAAATGAAGAAGTGTATCAAGCCTTATACTAAAAAATGTTCTTTTTGGTCACTCATGTTACAAAATTTTCAGGCTATCTTTGTTGTCGATTTTTGCGGTGATATTGTTGAATGATTCGGGCGTGCTTCACGTGTAACAAAGGTGTACACACTTAATATTAAATGATATCATTGTTTTCTATGTATTTTGCGAGAATTCACAGTTATTAAAAAATTATTTGCAACACTTTTCGTGAAGCGGTACATCACATGAAGCAAGACAGTGAAATTTCCACTCTAATTGTTAAAAGTCACAACTGATGTCTATAATTTCGGTGTTTCCAGATAGTAAATTTTGTTTAGTCTGTGCTCTATTTGACTTACTATGTCGCATTTTCATGGAATAACCCTTTAAGTATATATACAGTACTCTGTTAAAAGTAAGGGTTTCTACACCGTTAAAAATCATATTTTTTACAATATCAATATATTTAGAAAAATCATATTTCTTAATATGTTTAAAACTGAGTATGTAATATCCATAATTTAAAACAGTTTTGAAACATTAATTTCTCGTCATAGATATTTTTTAGTCTTAAATTAATAGCCCAATGTTCCATATATTTTAAGAAAAATTTCTTTTCCATATTTTATATTTACTTAAACAATGTATGTTTTTGTTAAATTTATTACATGTTAGTTTAATTATTAAAAATTAGTTAAATATATCTATAGGCATTAAATGACCTCTAGTTTTTGTAAACGACTGTAATAGGATTTTAAAATTTTTATTTACTTATCTAATATTTTAAACAAGAATCAGCATTTTTTACGTACTTACTATATATTATTATAATTTTAAATAAATAAAATTAATAAAAATAATTAAACACATTTTTAATAATGAAAAACATAATGAAATTTTGAATTCTTAGGTTCGGTTAGGTTAAAAAAATTTTGTTAGGTTAAGTTAGGTTAGACCAAATTTCCTTAGGTTCCGTTAGGATAGATCAAGTTCCGTTAGGTTTAGTTAGGTTAAAAAAATTTTGTTAGGTTAGGTTAGATTAGGTTAGGCTAGGTTAGGTTAAGTTAGACCAAATTTCCTTAGGTTAGGTTAGGTTAGGTTAGACAAAATTTCCTGAGGTTCGGTTAGGTTAGGTTCGGTTAGGTTAGGTTAGGTTAGGTTAGGTTAGACAAAATTTCGTTGGGTTCCGTTAGGTTAGATCAAGTTCCGTTGGGTTCCGTTAGGTTAAATAAAATTTGGTTGGGTTCAGTTAGGTTTGACACCAAAACATTACTCCACCCACCGTCGGAGGTTTTTAGAACCGGCCCGATCGACTACCTCTTCCCGAGGTCACTTAAAAAGTCGGCAGGTGTGAAGGTGGGCTCCATTCTCTCCAATTCTTACTACTAACCTATAATTCTTTATAGCGGCCCAAAATCATTTTAACAATTTTTAATAATAAAAAATGAATTCCAGCATTTGAAGTAAACGTAACCGTATTCGGGATGGTTGTGCAATCACAAGAAATGATTCTCAAGCTAATGAATCTTAATACTATAAACGCTCAAGTCCATTAATCCTAGTCCCATATACGCAATGCCTATAAACCCGTATCCCATATATTCTAGGACCATACTTAGGCTTTGGACTGCAGGGTTACCAACCTAGGAGTTTTCCCCCTAAATTTAGGGGTAAGAAAACTGCACTGGGTTTTTTTTTAGGGGGAGCAAATATTTAGAAGTTTTTTTAGGGGATTTAAAAAGTTTTGTTTAATTATATTTGTTTACATTTTTTTGCTGATATTACTGCCTCCAAAACCTAGGTTTTGATGAATGGTGCTCCTGTAGTGTTAGGATTGGAAGTAATTTATACTAACTTTTCCCAAAATTTTATTAAAAATTCCGAAGGACCCCACATTTTTTATATTCGGCTGTTTTATTGTCCGCACATATCAATAAATATATGCCAACAATACCACACTAAAAAATTTAGGGGTTTTTAGGGGAATTTGATGTTCACTTGGGGGGGTTTATTTTTCCAACGGTTGGCAACCCTGCTTTGGAGCTCAAACCTCTAAATCATCGATCTAGTCTCTAGCGTATGTATACTAAACCAGAAACCAGAAAAAAAGAGTTTCAGACGCAGATACTAAGTATGGGGCGAAGTTCTCGGCTTATTTCTCGAGAAATAAGCATACTCTAATCCCAACCACTTTTTCCCATGTTAAAATTTATATGCTCTTACTTCTCTGAAACAAACATTACTCAAACAATATGACTAAGCTACGAAATTTTCACAAATACAACTATAAAATTCTACAACTAATATAATAGGATTATACAATTAAAAGTATACGGAATTATAAAAATAATCATGGAATGTTTAAGAACAACTGAGACACGAAATCTTCATCACGAAATGTTGATAGTTTGTACCTTAACGCATAAGGTAAACTCGGGACGAGGGAGTGGTGGGGATTGGAAGAGAGTTATTTATTATAAGTTCTTATCCATCAACCAAACAGTTAATGTCAAAAAATGTTATCTCCAACTGGATAAACTAAAGGCTGCAGTAGTACTAGAAAAACCCTTGGATCTTGCGAGTTGAAAGAGAGTAGTATTCTATTACTATAACGCGAGACCCCATGCATTATCGAATGTATTTCAAAAACTTTTAGAGTTTGGATGGGATGTTTTGAATCACTCTGCATATTCACCAAATATTTCCCCCTCGGACTACTAACTTTTGCACCTATTAGATGGCTTAAAATTATTGAACTCAGAAAAATCCGAATGAACTTTCGGTTCAACCCACTACTATAATCTAATAGTGTTCATTGGTCTGCAACTTATTGTTAAAACTGCTCCAAACACTCTAGTCTATATACAAACGTAGGAGTATAAGTTAATGCTGTACGTTAACGGTCCAGAATCAATACGAATCTGGGACACAGTTCTTTACTTAAGTTACTATAGAATCCACAAATCACAACTCGCAATAAATCAGTACCTACTTGCTGATCTCTTTTAAGTACTAAAATATAGTACCTACATAGTTACTGTACTCCTCCCTAATTTACATTTGAATATTTATACATACATAATACATACATACATATTAACTTACCTGTATACCACATCCATATATGTACATATTGTCAATGTTTATATAATATATTATAATGTTTTATGATAATTAGTGATGTGTAATATTAAAACAGATAACAAAATATGTATTATGTTGACGGATAACAACAAACATTTATAAATAAAGTAATCAATTAATTAGAATGTCAGTGAACATCAATCGTGCATCACATACCTACATATTTCTATTTACCTGTACATACCTACCATCAAAATCATACCATACCCAACGCAATACCCAATACCCATAGTTCATATGGTTCACATTTAATTGTGTTAGTTTTAAATGGCTAATTGACATTAATAGTGCATAGTGAAATTTATCTCCATACGTACACATACATAACACAACATACATGCATATATAGTACATATAGACACCTCGAATCCAATAGCAACTATATGTACCTATATAATAAATAAATATGTGTGTACCTGTGGCATTAATATATTACAAAACAATTCAAAATTTTGTGTATAAATCGAAATTTGTCAACTGGTAATAATAAAAATAAATTACATTTTGAAATTTAGTATCCATTCGTAGTTATTGTTTATATAAAACATTTTTTCGTTTTAAATAAAATTATATTACCAATAGCTTTTTTCTCTTTTGGGTAAATTGTTAGTTTTAATATTAATGAAGGTAATGTTCAAAGAAAGTTTCTTATATGAACTAACTAATATATAAATCTTTATCTAAAACATTTCAATAAAACTAGCAGTCCCATTAAAATAGTTAAAATGAAAAAAAAAGTTATTTAAAGGGCCTAGCCGTACTTCCATGGCGAAACTGCCCCCAATAGCAACTTATATTAATAACTGTACTAACGGTATGGTGAGGCTATAAGTAATTGGTATTTACCACCTTCCCGGCTAAAACCGAATAGTTACGGAGAACTAAAAAAATAATAAAAAATGAGTGCTTTATTCAAAATTTTTTCTCGGTAACTACTTAACATAAAAAAATAATTCCAAATCCACATGTAGGCAGATACTCTCTAGAATATTAGACATATTTATTAACATCCCAGTTTTCGTTATTGAGGATAATAACAAGGATAAAATCCGATCCAATGTTATTTTCATAGGGTTCCCATCGAGTTACCACCTTAAAAAAATACAGTAACTGGGCCGTAGCCTACTTTGTTACCATACTAAATTTTATTTAAATTCAAGGGGTGCAACATATTTAAAAAAAAATTTTCACCCTGGTCCGACCCTGGAATTAAGCATTTCAATCGAAAGCTCTGTAAAAATAAATTGTTGTGTCTAATAAAGGATTTTTTCCTATCTTCTATAGTTTTCGAGATAACCAGGGAAAATCTAAAAAGGGTATAATCAGATATGGGGGATCTTCCCCAGATAGAAACTCACATCAGTAGCTATGTCATCTTTTAGGTAATACTGTAAGTACCTTATACTCAACTTTCGTTGACCAGAACCAAGTAGTTATGGAAATATAATACAAAATTGTGAGAAAATACTATTAATATTATTATTTAGTTTTATAGAATTAATATTATTTTTGGTTTCTAGGGACCTCAAAACAAATTTCTGCCATAGTCCCGGGCTCAAGTCGCGCCATGACAGTGACTGTAATAGCTGAATTTTCGATTCGAAAATTCGCTAAAAAAAGTGTAATAACTACTAAGCAATTTAAAAGTCCTTAGGTGTTTATTGGGTACTTTTCAATCACTCCAACCATATCTAAAAAAAAGCTAACAACGTAACTGAAGAAGTTTCTCATGAGGTTTTTATTCGAAACCTGCTGAGGGGTGAGGGTTGGAGGTACTAACTAATCAGAGACTAATATTTTAGGGTCCGAGTAGACAGCATCTGCCAGAACAACCGGCCAATCGCGATCAGTGATCACACATGATGCATGTGATGTTACTGTGCATAGGTGCGTAGCTATACAATAAGTTTGTAGTCACTTCGCATCGCATCATCACTCATGGTAACTAGACAAAAAGTGAACTATGTTTATAATACCTTATTGGTATCCAATTTAAGGACCGGTCAGACCAGGACGAGCGCTCGTAACGTGACCGCAATTTGTCCGAACCATGGCACGTGGCACGATGCGGTCAAATTGGACGTTCACACCAATCCAAGCAACTCATAAAAATTATTTAGATAAAAATACTATAGAACCGAACAATGGTGATGCTGAAGTAAATACACATGTCAAACATAAAAGGCTTTGAAATTGTATACCATAGGCCATAAAATACCTAATTATGTATATTTTAAGTAAACATGCTTTGTGTCTATTTTCAGTTAAATGCAAGTTCTATCAGTAAAATCTAATCTATATCAGTACAGAGGTACAGAGGTATATTTCTCATAAAAAATTTTAAATATTGTAAAGACAAAAGTCAGTAGCATATAGGAGTTTTTTCCATAATCTGCATATTTTTATAAAAATAGTATGCAAATATACCTAATTATAATCTTTCAACAATTAAGCAAAATCTAGAATTCCAAAAAAATTTTATTACATTACTGTCTTTCTGTTAATAGCCAAGGGATGCAATAATATAAACCGAAAATTATTTTAAAAATTTCTTTCTTAATATATTCAAAAACATTCAAGTAGGTATATAAACATACAAAAAATATACAATTCAATACTCAAAAAACGTGACAAAATAGATTGTAAAAAATATTAATTTTCTTTTCAATAGTTTGATCATTTGAATTTTTTTCTTTTTTAAGTAATTTACTACCCACTTTACAGTTTGTTTGGTGGTCGTAATTAGTCTGCCCGTCAATTTGCCCACAAAAACTAGACCATATTGGTCTGAATACGTATCATACATTTAACCCTAGAATCATACGTTGGTCTACGAGAAACGTTAATCATACATCGACGTCGTTTTGACGGATGGACTTTTTACGGAGAGTTTCAGAGTTTATTTGGAAAAAACATTTTTTTTACATAACAATACTACAAAAGCGAACAAAATATTTAAAAAAATTGGATTTGGAAAACTTTCTTAATATAAATATTTATGAATTTTTTTAATCTTTTTATCAAAGCATATTTTCTTATAAAAATTAAAAAATAGATAAATACATCAATTGTATCATAAAACATGTGTTTCAAATAATAATTAATTTATGAACTGTCATGAGTCAGTGGACATGTGTGACTTTACAGAATGTGAAATTTCTCAGTCATAAATATTCCTATAGATATGTAGATATTTCCCCATTAGGCACATTTGTAAATTTTCTAAAATTTGTTAGTAATTTTTCGAATAAGATGTCAAAAAATAATAAAAATTAAAATATTTTCCACAAAATAAATTGTTAATCTTTTATTAAGTCACTTGAAACGCATTCTTTAGTTTTCGATTCAATATATTAAAACTTCAGTATTATGTCGTCTCTATAAGTCAAACAGCTGTAATCATCTTCCACATTATCATAATCATTGAATAAATTAATTATAACATGCATATCTTTAATAAATTTTAGAAAAATTAGGAAAACTTTTATATGCGAAGTACAAAATCTTAAAAAAAAACATCGCGTAATCATACATCGACGTCCTTTTGACGGACACTATTTCAATACAAACAAAACGACAATAGCTATAAACAAAATAAATACGTCTTATGTGTTATAACAACAAATAAATTAGATAACAGAAATCTCACAGCAAGCAGGTACCGACAAGTTGTATTATTGGAGCAGGTAGAGAAGTTCGTTCGTCGTTTTGACGTGTACGTATGATTCTAGGGTTAAATACTTGTATTGAATTGTTTGTCCGATAGGTCGCATGGGCAATGTAACGAGTGTCCGCCTCGGTCTGTCCTCACACTTATACGGAATTGTTGACGTGGTACAGTGCTGCGTCAACGTGTTAAAAATAATGCCAGCCCCTGGAAAAATTAACTGTGTAGACGCGCGGACTGTATAGTGTTAATTTATAAGGATCTATGCATAATAGCTCCCCCCCCTCAAAGAAAAAAAACAATAAAAGACTATTTCGTTCAAAGGTTACAAATAATTTAAATTTATTTTTCGTAGTTAGAGGTAGATTGACGCATTTTCGTTTTCGTAAACAAAGTTGGGAGAAAAAAATTTGATTTTTTCCAAAAGTCCAAAATGGTGATAACTTCAAAATCACTAACAAAATGTATTAAAATTTTGCTCCTTTTCATGCACCATATATAGAATTATTTTGAGCCTGGTTTCATTTCTCCAATCCCAATAAATCTGGAGATACTCATTAATTTAGACATGTGTATTACGGGCGCAAGCTAAAAAGAACTTCTTTATCTACATCCACATTTATCTTTGTCTATCATATTAATAAATTGAAGTTTACTCATTCACTCCTATAAAAACATAATTACTTGGTTTGGTTGGTAACTATGGAAATAATACAATTTGTGTTCCCTCACCTCAGTTTCTGGAGGTCTTTTGAGCTTGCGCCCGTAATACATATTATTACCTACATACGTACATTAAGGTCAGGAATATTTCTTTTCCGGATTTTTGTGTTTTTGGATTCCTTAGGTCCGAAAGTGTCAAAATTTCGTGAAATTTTATTGAATATGAAAATATTGATTACTGTCCCTTCTTATAGCTATAACTTCGGTTTACAAATAGTCTATAATATGGACAGGAAATAAAAATAAAAATTTCAACAATTCTGTGATGAAATATGCAATAATGATCACTCTAAAATTATTAATATTTGTCCTCAACGCTTTATATACGTTCAATTTTAGCGAATTTCCACGGTAATATCTGAGCCTGGG
This sequence comes from Brachynemurus nebulosus, assembly GCA_035578155.1. Lineage (NCBI taxonomy): Eukaryota > Metazoa > Arthropoda > Insecta > Neuroptera > Myrmeleontidae > Brachynemurus > Brachynemurus nebulosus. The sequence continues at coordinate 950,340 of JAPWDM010000033.1, read as the reverse complement.
ATGTATTTATGTATGAATCGAAAAAAAGGTTTATTTTTTCCAAGATATTACCCTTACTTTGGATTCCGACCTAGCAGTCTTGTAGCTGTGATACTCGAAAATCTGATCGAAATTGTCGATTTTTCCGAAATCCATAAAAGTGTCAGTATCTTGAAAACCAGCGATATTTTACCAGACGATATTTTGATTTTTTAGTCAGGCAGGAGTTTGTCTATCATCCTTCCAAGGGATATCGTTGACTTTTGGGATACCCTATGTGTATATGTATTTCTGTAGTAGGCAATGGAATTTTTTATGACTATTAACACCTTAGTCGTTATTGCAAATTTAACAAAGAGTGCCCAAATCTACATGGATTTTTTACAGACCACCGTAATCCTCCCTCTAGATTCGCCACTGCACTTACGTCATTTAATCCGTTTCATATGTACTCATGTCATTCATCCGAAAATTAAAATGACTACTTGAAGATTCTTGATGTAAATTTTTCTATGCATGGTCTTGTTAATACACCCTGTACGACTGAACATTATATAATGAAACTAGCTGTACCCGCGACGTCGTTCGCGCAACACTTTGTTATAAACTCAACAAGAAGTATGTATATAAATGTAACAATTATACAGAACTTGCATAAAACAATAATTTTTGCGTAATGTATGCATATGCTCAAAATGGTTTTTCTATTTTCCCATGGGAATGAGATATTCTCCCGGAATAAAAACTATCTTGGATGTTAAGCCAGGTAATAGATTATCACCACACCAAATTTGATCAAAATCCGTTCAATAGTTTTTGCGTGATGTGTGCACATGCTCAAAATGGTTTTTGCTATTTTTCCGTGGGAATGAGACATTTTCCCAGAGTAAAAAGTATCTTAGATGTTGATCAAAGTAATAAGTTATCACTAAATCGTATCAGTACCAGTAGTATCGATAAATTGTACCAGTACAATTTTCAAAAAATACTCCATGTACAGAAATGGTCTCGTTACAGTTTTATTATAGTTGAAATAGATAATAATTATATAGTGAGACATAAAAATAATCAAGTGTGCATGTGCACTATCAATGATTAACTTTCATTTTGTTTATAAATCATAAATTGTTTGTTATTGCAATTTATTTTGTTAATGTTTGTATTATTGTATTTACTGTATTCGTGTATTCATATGTTGTTTATTTTCACCATATTTAATAATCACCATTATTATTGAACTATGTACAATCACACAATTCAAGTACTGTTACCTGTGTTTGTACTATTATCAGCTACTAGTATATGTATATACATATAACTATAGGACAGTGGCGGTTATTCCAGGTATGCGGGGTAGGCGCCGCCTACCCCAGCTATTTCTAAAAAACTGAAATAAATTCATAACAAGAAGGTAACATTGTTTACAAAATAATTTAAATACACAATTTCAATAAGATTTACTTTGATAATATTGCACATTATTACATATATTGCATATTAGAATATACATAATTATAAAATGCATAAATATTGTAATATTGTCCGTAGAACGTACATATACCCATTATATACACGATATACACTAAAGCATATCTATAGCCACTTTATCCAGCTATACATACAACATATTATTCCACATGCACAGGTACCATACCTACCACGGGTAGGCTCTCTGAGCACAGCGTATCCGTGTGTACTGAACCTGTATATGTATATATATTATGTAGCTGTATTAGTTGTTTATAAGCCCTGTTGGTACTTTCACAAACTAGGCGATTTTTTCGGTGACTACCGTACATACGATTACAGCCGAACTAATCAAAACTTAATTTGTGTTCTAGTCATATCAGGTTTTAGGGTTTTTAGCATGCTTCTTGTATACCTCTTGTAAATTTATCGTTGCTGTTCCGTTGTTGTTTGATTGTTATTTTATTATTAACTGTCTTTTTTTAAAATGACATACTACAATAAAGTATTAAAAAACATTTTTTTTAAGGAATATTGAGGAAAAGAATTTTTTTTGAGTAGGTACATTGAAGATAATTTGTGCATATTTAATCCCATAAAAATATTATCGGGTTTTTACTTTTGCTGTGAAAAAAAAAAGTTAGAACCGATATTTTATATTTTTTTTTAACCTGTTAACTGGGTATGACGAAATATTTCGTCATACATAAAAGCCTACTGCAATGGGCATGACGACATTTTTCGTCATGGAAATTAACACTTTCAGTCCCATGGATTCTGGTGTCCTGACTGCTATGTTGCCCTGTGTATGCCACACTGTTTCAAGCAATATCATACTGCGAAATAATTATTATAATTTGTTCAATTAATTCCTTGTACATTGAATACATTTGAATTATATTTTAAATATAAAATATTTTATCAAAATAAATAAAAACCATAAGTTAAAAACGATATTCTTTTATTATTTGAGGTGTGAAATTACTTATCGCTGCGAACAAAAAGTCCCCATTCTGAAACGAGTTGAGCAATAGCTAATTCCCCGGTTAACAGGTTAAATAAATTTGTGTCTTCTACAATTCTAATTTGTTACCTAAAGTAATTTAATTCGAAGAACTGTCAACTAGCAAAAATACGACAGCGAAGCAGAAATATTTTTGACAATAAATATTTTTTATATTATATAAACATAAATTTATTACAACAAATACAAATCTCTCGTGTAATATTGAGTGAAAAAATATGACTTTTTCGAGTGATAGATCATTGCTAATTTATCCTTATTTTAAGGGTTGATAATTCAGAAAAAGCATTTGTACATCATTTTTAATAAAGTTCTTTTGATAAATATTCTAGGTTAAATTGTTGTTTGATATCAAAAAAGCTTTTCTCTTGTCTATTCTCTGTGAACAAAATTGTATGGGCAACTGCTAGGTGCGAAAATTTTCCCAATGTTGCCAAAAAACATGAATGGAGTCACGCTCATATGCAAGCATGTATTTCATTGAATGCATTTGGTTTTGTAATAATTGATGCAGTAAAGAAAATATATATTTCTTCAAAACATAACAAAAAATCACTAAGGGTCTCATAAAACGCTTAACTGATGCTGTATATTTTTTGGCTATGCAAGATCTTGTGTTTCGTTGACATGACGAATTCTCAGAATTCTCAAATTCAGGAATTTACACACCATTTGTAAATTTACTATTTTGATATGATGAAAAATTAAACTTTCATTTAGTTTACTGCATTTGCCTTACTTGTTTGATAATGGTCATTTAGAAAACTCACATTCGTTTTCTAGGAACATTCTAAGAATACGGTGAAAGATGAAAATGAAAGCAGTTTAAGTTAATTTATATTGAACAAAGCTTTCCTGAAATATTACAGTTAAAATCTAACGTGCTCAGTAAAATTAATTTTTTTTTATTTCTTAATTATTCGTTTATTAATTTTTTTTAAAATTTCTACATGCAGTTAGTCCTTTTTATCCATCTTTGTGTTCAATGTATTTTTGCAGAAAAGTGTAAATTTAGAGCAGGGGTGGCCAACCCAAATGATCTTGCGGGCCACTTTGGAAGCGCATCATAACTCCACGGGCCGCATATAAAATTATGTGTTCCTATAATATATTACGTATTTTTTTTTGATACATTGGTTTTTACTACCATGGTCTTTATAAAATAAATATATTTTGTATAAGTGTGATGAATCTCGCGGCCCGCGGGTTGGCCACTCCTGATTTAGAGTATGAATTATTTACGTACAATACTTTACGATATTTTTTAGTAAAATGGTATTTGTTAGTATTAGACTTTACGATATTTAATAAAAATTAGAAAATATTATTTCGCTTTCTCTTTAGTACTTCTTTACACACTAAGTTTATCTTTTCTGAAAGCGCATACCCAGTCTTAAAGCTCACGAGCCGCCACTGCTATAGGAATATAATATACAAGTAACATTTATACAGGAATATGAAAACTTTTCGTTAGTTTTCCAGGTTAAGGATTTGAGTTACGAATGCAGGGCAGTGTCGTATAAGACGGCGCACTTAACATATAGGCACCTATAAAAGAATAACAGAAAATATTCTAGAAATAAATTGTATTTATTCTAGTACCGTAATGATTAGTTAACGCTGTGGTAAAGGATTTTTATTAAAAAACTCAATACCAATCGAGTTATTAAAAAACATTCACAAAATTTGGAAAAGCGCACTCTTACGCGACCGGTCGTGTCAGAGTACGCAATGAGGTCGATAAGGTGGCGCACATATTAAAAAGCTTGCAACGTAACACAAATCAATAAATCACATTTAAACACTCGGGCGTTCAGGTAACGGATGAATTTCTCATGTCACCACTTCTCCCTATTTTTCGTTATTCTAAACTTCGATCGTAAGTATCTCGTAAACGGCGTACCGTAGCGGAAAAATAACGACAATTTTGAAAGCTTAATCAAAGTAAGTTGTAGGTACCGCAAGCATATTATGTCTACTAAAATGTAGTTTTCGTTCTCGAAACTTATCGATGACAAATTTTTAACGATATTAACGGTATTTTCGTTGAAGTAATGTTATTCCGTTAAAAACTGTTATTTTTTGTAAATAATAAACAAATATTTTACTTCGCAAAAATACCACTTTTATTTTGAAACTCTGACAATATTGTTTCGAACCGTCAGTTCATTTTCAAATTGAATAACAATTACATTCGATACATGCCTTATATACTAAATTTATCTACCTATACTTATGAAGGGGGCGTGGTATATGATGTGGAAGTGGAAGAGGTGGGAGTAGTAGCAGAATCCGAAAATCAAGAAAAACAAGATTACATTACATGTGACAAGAGGCAAACAAACACGTGACAAAAGATTGAACTTGAAATTGACAAAAAGACAATAATACGGTGAATACAGTTTTAAACAGAAATTAAAATTTAAATAAGTTATAATATTGAAAATAAAGTTGAACTGTAAATATCGGTGTAATCATTTAGAAGGTGATCGGAGCTATGCTTATTTATTTCTATTGCTTCTAGGATTCTTAACTTCTGTCCTTTGCTTGGCTTTCTAAGCAGAGTCGGATTTCTTATTTCTATACGATCTAATCTTTGCAATTTAATTTGTAGATATCCGATTTTTTAAGTTTGTCAATTTTTGTTTCATTTTTATATATTAAGTTTCCTAGGTTAAAGCCTGATTTGAATACTATATTTACATTTGATTTTGCTTGAAATTTTTTAATTTGAACATATTATAAGATGTCAATCTGAAATTCTACTCATGCTAAATATCCTTCCACGTGTTGTTTGAAGAATCACTATATGAAGAGGTCGTAAAATTTTTGGAACCTGGTAGCAATGACGAAAGAATATAATATATTAGGTATGTATTATAAAAGGACCTGTAACAACATTGTTTTATTGAAGCAAAAGTTGTGCTAATACTAGACAGTGGCGACAATAAAATTAAATGTTTATATACATATGTAGAAATATATTTTAAATAAGCTGACTATATTTACTATTGAATTAACATAAAAAAGTGGTCAATTTATCTTAAGTGAACTTTATCATGCTTTACATCCTTTGATATATAATATTAAATTGTTATTTAACATAATTATAATGTATATACGCAAATATTTTTTTCAAAGAGATGGCTAATATTATTGGCGCAAGCTCAAAAGGCCTCTTGAAACTGAGGTGAGGAGAACACAAATTGAATTATTTCCATAGTTACCAACCAAACCAAGTAATTATGTTTTTATAGGAGTGAATGAGTAAACTTCTATTTATTAATATGATAGATAAAGATAAATGCAGATGTATGATAGATAAAAAAGTTCTTTTTAGCTTGCGCCGATAATACCTATATGTCAAAAATATGTTAAAAAAATCTTATCGGTGAAATGTTATTCCTTGTGCTTTTTTTCTAATAGGGTTTTTACATTTGTAAACAGAACTAGTTGCCATAATATTTTCTTTAAAAAATATATAACAAAAAACGCAATTTAAAAAGTGAAAATTTTGACATTATTTTTTCAAATTTTTTAATACAAACTTGACTGACTATGCTTTAATTTTAATTTTAAAGTCTAGGGTATCTTAGAAAGAGAAATATATATTGGCAATTTACATGCTATTTATAATATTTGTCTCTTTTTAACGTGTATGTAATATCTTTCGTACGTAATATAAATTACTGGTCCTTTCATTTCTAATGTTCCTTGCCTTGTAGGAATTCGCGTTGTACGGATTTCCGTTGTCCGAAAGTTTACTATTTAGAATTCCTTGGAAAAGTTAAAGAAAAACATAACAAAAGAAACTGTAGTGTAAAACAGCGTGCGCCATTTTACACAACTGCCTATTATTAACAAAATCATCCTGTGGGAACCATATACCTGTACCGACCCGAATTAAAGTGATCAAGGCTAGTTTGTGACTTCACTAACCTCAGGAATATTTATAACATTTGAGTTACTCCGAAATAAAATGAAATTCAAATTCGAGAAAAATAATATCAAATGTTGCTAAAAGTTTTAAACTTACTTACAAGGAAAGGTATCCAACTGTATATCTCGTAAATTTTTGAAACTTTGGTGGATTGTAGACCTTATTAAAACTAATCACGAGCTCTGTTTCGTTGGTGCCCATAAGTGGTTTAAAGGGGTGAAAATCAGCCCTGAAAATTTGAGTTTTTTTCAATTTTCTTAAATATCTTGGAAATGATAAGAGCTTTGGTAGGAAAGCTGTATATATTTGTAAATGGCACTTTAAGATCTTTATTATAATACCAAAATTAAAGTTATTAAATCATTGGGGTTTCATCCCCCACCCCCAATCCCTAATTTTATGAGGTATTTTTTGGTAAAAGAGGAGGTTGTTGAAAGTACATAATTGAGAAGGAAAAAATACACTGCACCTCCCCCTTACGCTTTACTGATATCTATACAAATCTTATTTATTTTATTTATCTATACAATTATCAATATCTTAAGGTTTGTAATCTACACAATAATGATATTGTTCATAAAAATGTTCAAAACAAAAATATTGTCCACACCAAACACATCTTATAAAAGCGGGTTTACCGCTCATTATTAAATCAAAAAGTTAAAATTTTTAAAGTTTTAAAGTTAATATTAGCAAAGGGTGTATTTATGCAAAAAGAAATAAACTGGGGGTAACGTAAAATATATTAATTAAAAATTCTTTTATTTACACATAACAGTCTCCCCTTTTATCAAAGAATACCTGATAAAATTAGGGATTGGGGGTGGGGGATGAAACCCCAACGATTTTATAACTTTAATTTTAAACTTAAACCGCTTATGGGCACGTACGAAATATAGCTCGTGATTAGTTTTAATAAGGTCTACAATTCACCAAAGTTTCAAAAATTTCTGAGAGACAGTTGGATACCTTTCTTTGTTAGAATATCGAAATTATGTTGTAAACTAACACTTTTTGGTGAACAATTGCTGATACCCTAACGCTTCAAAATACGATTGGAGTTAATTACAAACTTCGTTCCTGTTTCGAGAAAACATTAATTACTGTTCTGTTATCTTGTCTAGACAAGATACATAACGGAAATTTATCATATTTGATGACAGATACTGGTACATAAAATATAGTCATTTTCCTGTAACCGCCATAGTCCGGTTATTGGGATAACAAGTTGCATTTCAAAAAAAAAGATACATATTTTTTTATCCTTTTAGTGAATTTTCAGAATGAAAATTCAGCTATTATGGCTACACTGGTGGTGTAGCTGTATAGACTTGAGCCCAAGACTATAACAAAAATTTGTTTTGAAGTCCTTAGAATCCGAAAATGATATTTATTATAATTTATACATAAGTACTCTCGAATGGAAAATCCAATTTTAATGAAATTTGTTGACAACTTTGGAAGTTCCGATCCCTTAGATGAGTTTGTCAGCCAGACACGTCGGATGCCTATAACTAGGTTTTTCAGACCTAGGTATATCAGACCTTGTAAAAATATAAACTGTTCTCTGGAAATCTCTTAATTTGCTTAATTTGTAAAACCAATGAAAAGTTTCCATACATGTGCGCGTATATACGACATAGAAATAACGTCCATACATACACATATTATATACATACTTATATATATATATATATATATATATATATATATATATATATATATATATATATATATATATATTACCAATATTCGAAAATTTACAATACAAAATAAATAATAATACCAATTTTATATGCAAACATTCCTAATTGCAAGTTATAGGGTTGACCGGGATAATTGTGAATGGATTTTCATGAATTGAGATAAAAGCGTTGTTTTAAGTATTTTTTATTTTATATATCACATTATGGTTGATTTATTATTAATTCTACATTATTCAGGATGCACCACACAAATTTTGAGCAAATTCGTATGAAAAACAAAAATTTTAGAAGCCATTCACATCTCCCCGGTACATCAAAGTCAAGCCCAAATTAAAATCTTCACATTTACCCTACTTTCAAATTTTTCATCATACTTTAGCGGTCACAATTTCTCTTTGTTTAATGCAAGTTACCCATACCTCAAATTTCTACAAAAAATCAAAATTTAAAAAAATAACAAAAATTGTAGGAACAAATTTATTACAAGCTAAAAATGATATTTTGAAGATATTTTGTCATTTTATCATATAAAAAATTAAAAAATTACATGATTTTCACACAAAAACAAAGAAAAAAATGAAAATGAGACTTTTTCAAGGAAATACATTTAATTTACATGAATAACAAACAACAATCTGTTAGGCCCTAATACTGTAAATAAAAAAAAAATGGTTTTGTGTTAAGACAGAGACATTGAAAACAAATAATTTTTCTGTTTTTGTAAGTTGTTATTGGGTACGGGAGCACAGCAATGATTTTGTAGATTGATACAGAAAACATATCGCTCTTTACACAATTTTTTTTTTTGTATTGTTTGCACAATGGAAACTTGTACAATAATGTCACTACCATCTCCATCAACATTATTTTCAACTCTGAAAAGAACCCTACTGAAATTTTTAACCGAATGGGGGCATTTGTGAATGACGTTCACAATTACCCTACAATTTTAAAATCATGGGGTAATTTTAATAAGGAACCCTCTCAGGGTTTAGACCATTTCTTTAGAAGTACTTTTTAACATTTCTTACCTCTTAAAAAAAGAAAATGTATTTAAAAAAAATTTTTTTTGAGGATTGGTCGAATTAAGATACACAAAATTCTGCAAGGGTTTTTTCAAAATAAAAAAAAAGATACTAATACTTGGAGAATTGTTATCAAATTTTAATAGCATATTAAGAAAGGACAGAAAAACATACTAAGAGTTGATTTTTAACAATATTAATGTTATTTTAGAAATTATTGGCGCCGTTCACAATTACCCCGGTCAACCCTATATAAAAAAATTTTAGTAAAATCTAAGCCCATGAGCATAATAACTAAGCAAGTATACCGAAATATTATATTTTTAAACAGTTAATAAGATTTACATCACAAAATTATACAATTTTTTTACTTTATTAAAAATGCCAAGAACAAATTAATAACATAAGCCTGTAAATTTTAAATCATGTCGTCCACTCTTGGGTTTGATGACTGATCTTAGGGTACTTTGTTGCGCTGATTACGAATATGTACTTAGTTTTGCGCTATCACCCTCAGTTTTTATGGAAAATCGCTATGAGAGAAATCACAAAAAAGACACCATTTCAGCAAAATAAAATTATATTAAAAACAAAAATTTATTAAATTACTTATTGTTAGAAACGTTATATTAGCTAATTATGCAATAAGTACATAATCAAGATCATTATAAACGAGCCGTGTTTATGGCCAATAAAAAAAGGCGAGTTCATAAAGTCAAATTATGTACAAGTTGCATACAAAACTTTATGTACGACTGCTAAAATTCCTAAATATCGATAAAAATCCAATTTATAAACCTGGCGTCTACACTCGTTTCTTTATCGTAGCATCCTGCTTAACATAACGAATTTCCGTTTACAAAAATTAGTTTTCTCGGAAATTAGTTGACAGAATATTTTTTCAAAAATCTTTTTTATGTGATTTTTTCTCTTCTTTCCAACGGTGTAAAAACTTTTGAATTTGGGTGAATTTTAGTCTCACTGAAGAACTCATCCAAGATTGGGCTTCCTACATTTTTACCAAATTTTGTAAAAATAGGATGTTTTGTTCGAGAGTTATCGAATTCAAATTGAATCAAATACTTACAGATAAAATATGAAAAATAGTAATATACAAATAATATTTTTCTAAATTAATGAAATCTAACTTCAATATTAAGTTTCCCACTAGTAATACCATAAACGCACTTTCCAAGAAAATTAGACGGACATTAACACAATTTCATTACAAGAAGTTGTCATAGTCTATGCATTAAAACTTTTAACCTTCCTTTGTCAGGTATCAGCAACTTCACAGAGATCTGTCTTCTAGTTTTCTAGCTGTATGTTAGTCATTTTAAATTAAAACGCTTTGATACTTCTAACATTTCTAGGATACTACTTAATATGTTCACTACAATATGGTAGTAGTAAAGGTAAAAAGTTATTAAAATACAAAAAATAATCTACATATATTCAAAAGAAACACCGTAAGTTTCTGGTGGCCATGAGAATCAATTTGTCAATGCCTCTATATTAGGCGACCTAACTTAAAGTAATCTTTTTTACAGACATGTCATCTGTTACAATGACATGAAAATCACATTTCAAATGTTTGTTACATATGTATATTTTATTATGTTGAAAATAATCTGGACAAATTTTGAGATGACATCAGAATCAGGACAAGACATCTCTCATAAACAGGTACTCGCGCAAACTTTACGTATATTTACCGTATTTACGTACATAGATAGGTACACACATATTTATTACATTCATCTCTGTCTGATTGCCTTCATTGCCTCAAGATATATAGGTATATGAAACTTGAATCCAGTCACCATGCCATGTTCACGATTATATTATGTTGTCTCCGAAACACTGAACATGTCGTAATGGAATAAAAACAAATTCGAAAGATATTCCGAAACTTTAAAAAAAAAAAATGGCAAAAATCAGTAAATCAGCATAACAATCAATACATAGGTAATATATACCCGCGGCTTCGGCGTCTAGTATAAAGTGTAAAAAGTAAAAAAAGTAAAAAAATGTACTTAGATATAATAAAAACGTATAAAGTGTACTTTCATCGCATCACTATTGAGAACTTTTTTTTTGGGGGGGGGGGGGGGTGTAGGGTTGGATTTTCCTACAGAAATAGAATATATTCCCCGGGTAAAAAGTAACCTATAATACTTATTCATTTAACAATATGGAAAATTCGAATGAAGTCAATGATTCTCTTTTTATGTCGTTTTAAATATATTTTCCCGCCGGAGTAAAATTTCCAAAAAGTAGCCTGGGTTCTTTTTCACCCCTTCTGTAAATAATATGCAAAGTTTCCTTTATCGTAGGAAACCAATCATTCGTTTTTTTAACAGTCAATTGTCGTTATTTCATTGTTTCGTTTTATAGTATATTACTTTGCAAGGACTGTGTTATTTGTGTGGCTTCGGATGCTGTTTGAAAATGCGAAACTGAAAGCCGAAGATTCTTAAGCATCCATGGCCACAAAAATAAACTTATGGGCCGAGTATAAGTAAGTTATGTTTTCAAATGATAAATAAGAAATAATAAAGTGCATCGAAAATGGAATTTTAATAAAAATGAATAATTTGCGTTTATAAAAAAATATTTCCATAAAAAAATATATTTACTATTTGTAGTAAGCGATTACTTACGTTCCTAGGAAGGTAAGTTGCTTACACACAAGTTACCTGCTATGTAGAGTGTAGACGCCAACTTACAATTCGAGAGGTTGAAAATAGTATATTGTGCAATTAGTGCGGGAAATTGTCGATTGCCCACGAAAGCGAAGTTGAGCGCACGAACGTAGTGAGTGCGCTCATTCGCTTGAGTAGGGCAATCGACAATCCCGCACGAGTTGCACATACTATTTTTTATTACGAATTTCACATACTTTTTTCTATTATTATCATTATTTTTGACATTTATATTACTTTTTAAAATAATATTTTTGAGTGTTCGTCTTTTTTTTCTGAATTAATTATCGTTTAAATTAGTTTGTTGGTGGTTTCTATAGAAATAATTATGAAATAATTATTAAATGAAAAATTAAGAGGCGGCTTTGCGTGTTTTGATTAAATTTTGCGTGTTTTATTGTCAATTTGCGTGTGGAAAGTTACTTTCCACACGCAAAAAAGTATGCGGCAAGAGTACAGTTGGCAAACAGCCATTTTGCGTACAGAAATATGTGCGCCAAGTTAGTACTTTTCCCGCATGAGTAATAAAAAATATATTTTTCAACAGGAATGAGATTTCCGACGGGATTAAGATATTTTCCCGGGATAAAAAGTATAGTCTATAACCGTCTCTGTCCCGCAAGCTATATCTGTGCAAAGTTTCAAATTGATTGGTTTAGCTGTTGAGGCATGAAAGCAGATATTAGTAAGGGTTAATATTTTCTTCTGTTAGTAAATTCGATAGACCTAATCAAAACATAAACAAAATCTAAAATAAATATCTGTGTTTATCTGAGCGAAATAACTGAACTTAAAAACTACAAATGCTATTGGCTTGAAATTTATAGTGACTATAGATATTTCGAACAGTTTCGAAGACACATAGTAAAAATACAAATATAGTAAATTTTTGTAAATTATTATATACATAATTTTGTGGTGTTAATTAAATTATTTCAAAAAGGAAGTTGTTTTATTTAGTCCACTGTTCAATAATTTAAAAAATGTGATTGTTACGTTGTCAAACTGGAGTGGCTCTCAAACAAGGATCGGTTAGCTTACAAGTAAAAGCCCGAGGCCGGACCTATCGATTTTGATGAAACTTAGATATGTTGTAGAACACTAACAAATAAGCGACACGGATTTTTTTTTATCGGCGGAAAAACGGTTTGAAGGGGTGAAATCGCCCTCCAAAAATTGGGGTAAAAATTTAATTTTTTAAATATCTCGAAAACGGTAAGAGATAGAGTAAAAGTTTAAATTGGCGATATTGCTCTTTTTTAAAGAGCTATCTAGTGGTATGAAATTCGTTTAAATTGTGTCAACAGGGGTGGCTGGGGGTTAAAATTTAGGGGTTAATTTTGCAAAAAGGGGATGAAAATTAAACAATATAAAAATTCTGTTTACAGATTTGAAATCTACGTTCGAAAATCTAATTGACCTGTTTCTGCTCAATGTCCTAATATTAAGTCTAGGGGTAGTTAACAAGGCGGTGACTGTGTCGAATAGTCGTACTACTTGGGTAGTTCAAGAAATTCTTCTTGATGGAAAATAGTTTAAGACATTTAGAATAACGTAGAAATGAAATTTTCGATTTCAAAATTCAGTTTGAGCAACATTGGAGAGGGGGTGAGTCACCCTCTTAAATTACATACTAGTTAACATACACTCATTTTTAATATTAACACATTGACAGTGGGTAAAAATGTCACAATAAGGGGTTCTGAAGTTGGACTATCGTACGTAAGGTTTTTATTAGGTTTCCATTCATTTTGAAAATATCGTTATTTTCGGTATCGATAATTTTCGATAACGAGAACTATAACATCCATTAAAAAACAAACCGTTTTTGAGATATTTAAAAAATTAAATTTTTACCCCAATTTTTGGGCGATTTCACCCCTTCAAACCGTTTTTCCGCCGATAAAAAAAAATCCGTGTCGCTTATTTGTTAGTGTTCTACAACATATCTAAGTTTCATCAAAATCGATAGGTCCGGCCTCGGGCTTTTACTTGTAAGCTAACCGATCCTTGTTTGATCGCACTCGTTATTGCACATTAACCGAATCGAGTTTTCTACCAAAAAAAAAAAAAAAAAAAAAAAAAAAAAACGTAATTCATGCGGTAATAAGTATTAAATATGAAATTTTGAAAATACGTTTCTTAATATATATTTTATAATATCTCGGAACCACATACCTAAGTTCGATACACTTTCAATATTTTTTTTTTTTTTTTGAATTTACTTTAAAGAGCGAAAAATAAAACAAAAATCGTAATCAAAAGTTCACACATCTGCCATTTTTTTTTCTTTCAGCAATTTACTGGTATTATGGGTATAGGTGCCGCTACTGTTCATATATTTTATAAATCTTTTTTGTTTTTGGATTTCAGTGGTTTATTACCGGAGGCGGCGCTCTGATGTCAACCAAAAAGGCAGCGGATTTTCGGATCATAACACTGCACTATCTATAAAATGGACATTTTTTTATGTTTTTCATTGAAAATTTTTTTTGTATAGTTTAATACTTTAATACAGAATTTGAAATTGATATTTACTTCCGTTCTTGAGGAAAAAATTCCAGAAAAATACATAAGTGTTAAGGACTCTCAAGTAAACCTCCCCTTAAATAAAGTGGTATTAGTAAAGTATAATTGTCTTTTTATTTTAAATAATACACAATATATTTTAATATTACCTATACCTAATTTTCACAACATTTTGTCGAGATCCATCCAGCTGTTTACTGGTTTCTTTTTATGTCCCCAGAGTCCTGCTAGATGATTATTTTGACCTCACGTAATTTCTCGTAAAAAAAATTTTAAGCTTTGAAGGTCCGTAACTCAAAAATAAAACTGAATTTCAAAATCCGTTATGCCACCCCCGTGGTAGTCCTCTATTGATAGACACCCCCCCCCACTTAGGTCCGTTAAATAACCTTGGCTGCATGCCATTCACAAAATTTTATAATATTTTTCCTAATTCTATTATATACAACTAGACATGAGTTAGTACTAAATATTAATAACTAATTTTCCATTTCCAAATAAAAAGTTCAGTGTTCATCATTATTGTAGAATAACAGCAGCGAACGGTGAAAGTAAGTAAAATAATCTGTCGATGTCTCGAAAAGAATGCACAGCACTAGCAAATTGTCGTAGGTAGATATAGACACAATCATAAGAAAAGAATCATGGAGACTTAGTCATTTTACTTGCCATCGAAAATACATACGTACCCACTAGCTGTATACGTTGCCTATGCCCCATCTATCCAAGATTCATCTGAAATCCCATGGGAGATCATCCGTACGTATACATAGACAGAAACAAAAGGTACATAAGTGGGTATATACAACGGACGCTAGCGGACGAGCAGCGTCTCGACGTCCTCCATCTATCACTTTGTTTACATATACTTGTGTGTGTGTGTGTGTGTGTGTGTGTGTGTGTGGTGTGTGTGTATGTGTGTGTGTGTGTGTGTGTGTGTGTGTGTGTGTGTAGGTACAACATTCAACATTCAATTCACTACATCCTTGTATATGTAACACATTTATAAAAGTCCTTTGTTTATCTACCTATTCTTCTTACTATCACTAAATAACTCTCGCTTAATTTTTATCTTATTTCTTTTTCTGTCCAATCGACAAACAATTAATCACTATGTTCCAAAGACCATAATTTAACAGTGAAATAATTGCTTCCTCCATAAAGTACCTATGCTGTATATAGGTAGGTACTTATGGCATATTATATATAGATACTTTATTAGTTTATATTAGTAACTAGCATTTACCCGCGGCTTCGCACACATGATGTTTGAAATAGTCTGGTATATACAATATATATATATATATATATATATATATATATATATATATATATATATATATATATATATATATATATATAATATCAAAACATATTATATTTTTATATATTTAATCAGTATTTTTTTGTAATATTAAGAATGTTCAATGTGTGTAAATAATAAGTAATGATCAAAATAATTAAATACAATGTATTAAAACAATAGAATTGCGATGATATCATTTTAAAGTTACATCTCATTTTTGCCTATTCAGCAATCCCTTTGTCTAAATTATGTATAAATAATGTACCTAACTCTGTAACTTATCTGATTTTTGTTCGATCTAGCTGGAAGTCATAACACCAGTGTGACATATCTTTGTAACTAATTGGTCGATTCTGTAACTATTAACAGTCTGTAAAACCTCTGTTAGACTGTTAAATTACAGAATGTTAAAAAATGGTATTCTGTACGCGATTTTTAACAGAAATGTTAGCTAACATTCTGTTATTGCTCTGTAAACTTTACAGCACTCAAAACACTCGCCATAAACTTTACAGAGCTGTTAAATAGGCTAATTACTATGGATATTATTAAATATTGATAATTTTGATTTTTACGTTTTTTATAAATTCAATATTTTGACGTTTCAATTTGTCATTTTTTGAATTATTTAATATCCGTAAGTATGTGATCATAGTTTTTGTAGTAAGAAGACTGTTGAGGAAATAGTGCAGTGTTCTTAAATCGGATAGGATGTAATTTCAAATAAAATAAATTTATTATGAATTATATTTCTTTTTATAAACAGTGAATGTTTTCGGGACAAAATCGCACTGACACAATTTGTCCACATGAAGCGTTTTACCTTTTCTCGACAATGCTTCAGATATTTAATGTATTTCATCAAGTATTCTTATTCATATTATTGTCAATTCTTATTTTGTTGTCTACGTATTTAATACACAATGCATTGACTTTTGATAGTGAATGAGCGCTCCTTACTTTACCTGTTTTCACAATTTTTTTTTTTAATTTTTACCCATAAAAGTGTCAATATCTTATGAAAAATTTTCCCCAGAGACTTGGTGGGCTTGAAATATTTCTAAAACTATCGGTATCGATATCTACGGAAAGCTCTGATGTGTGTAAATTAGATATTCAAATTATAGCATTATAGGTACAGACGCCTATTTTACTATTTGATGAGTGGCGTGAAATATTATACCATTACAACGAACTGGTTGTCTAGAGAATTCCCGAATATCTAATTTAGAAATAGCTTAACTCATAATCAAGATAATTTTACGTGAGTTTAATATACATGGGTAACACACATAATTTATTTCTCCATTTAACATAAATCGCTATAAAAGAATTAATTTTTTACATTTTATATACACAAATCCATGGTAATTTAACATAAATAGTTCAACAACAGTAGAATATATAAAATGTAATTGGCATCTTAACATAGTGTCTTACAGAATACCAAATTTTTAACATTCTGTTAAAAACAATTTTACAGAGCTCTGTACTGCAAAATAACAGTCTGTAATAAATGTAGTTACAGAATCGACCCATAAATTGTAATTTTAACTTAAATAATTTTTTTTTAAAACTAACTCTAATTGTTACGAAACGTAACTGGCGCAATCGTTCGGATTGTTGTAAGCATTGTTACCGATATTAGTGTTATCGTGAGTTGTGGAATTGACGGTTTCTCAAGGAAACAATTCAATCTTAACGGCATATTAAGAGTTTGTGGTACACTCTGGTCAGCAGTGCGTGGATTTCAATCCTTCAATCAACAACGGATCTACGAGGAATGGAAATTTACTGGAACATTCTGTAAGTAGAGTAAATTACATATTTTTCGCTGCTTATTATTTTTGTTCCTGCTTTTCCCTTTCGTACGTCTTTCATTTTAAAAACAAAATTATTTAAATTATCACATAGACCATACCCTAGGTCGAAAATCCCTCAACTAAACGGCGCAGAAAACGCCATAGTTGAGTCAAACGTGAGCATATCGGAGGATACGATAGGCAACGTTAACTTAGATTTAATTAGTGATAGTAATATTGAAACAGTTCAATCTAATAATTTAAATACAAATATAGATAATTCAAATAGTTTAGAAAGTTTAGATTTTAACAAATATTATAATAATGCAAAAATGCAATCCAACGAAAATGCAGTCAGTGGCTTCTCACAAGTGCTCGAAGCACTTAAAATACCAGATCCAATTAAATTCCTACCTGAATTTAATGGAAATCCTAGAACATTGCATGATTTTATCGAAAATGTGTAAGTGTCGACTGGACACAAGGATACGGTAAATTATGGATACGAGCTATCCGTAATAAAATTGTAGGAGAAGCAAATGAAATTTTAAATATGTACGGTACTCCCACGGATTGGCAATCAATCAAATCAAATTTAATTTCACATTATGCGGATAAACGAAACGAAACAAATTTAATTAGGGAACTTTATAGCTTAAAACAAAACCAAAATCAGAAAATGGAAGAATTTTATGCGAAAGTAATCGAAATACTTTCTTCATTAGCTAATTTTACAAAATTAAACGAAAATGATTCAATTGCAATAAATTCTAAATTACAATTATTTAAAAATTTGGCCAAAGACGTATTCTTAGCTGGACTTAGAGAACCAATCGGGTCACTCGTCCGTGCACGAAGCCCAGACATAATTCAAAACGCATTTTAATACGCTATTAAAGAGCAAAGTATCCATTACCATCAAAAATCATATCAACAAATTGCAGTTAAACCTCCAATATCCGCACCTGTACCGATTAGATCACACAATTTTCATAATTCCATACAATATCAAAAACATTTTATTACGCATACACCATTTAATACACAAAATAATATACAACAAACACGACCATTTTACACACAAAATAATATACAATAAACGCGACAATTTAACACACAAAACAATACAAAACAATTATCGCGACCAACACCCATGGACATAGGCAATAATAGATTAAGCATCAGACAACCTAACACACAACAGCAACAATCACGCCCTAATTTTCAACCACAACAACCAATTAGACGTAATTTTTTCCAACCCCAAAGTAGACCAACTTTTGCTTCAAACGAACTTTTTTTAATACAGAGGCATCGGAATTTAGTTCACTAGATGAATATGTATTCGAGGAAAATGATGACGAAAACAGTTATTTGGTAGACGAATACTAACAGGCAGACCAAAACAATCAAAATGAAATTGATGATCAAAATTTTCAGTTGATCTCGGACAACAATTTGGGTACATAGATTTAAATCTTCACGAATCTACTTTACCTTACATTCATATTACTGATCAAAATGACTGTACCCCCTTAAACTTTTTAATTGATACTGGTTCTTCAAATTCTTTCCTTAATCCTGAATTAGTTCATCCAGACCTTACAACCGAAATTAAATCTGCCACTATTAAATCACTTTTAGGATCATATAATGTTACAAAAAAGGCAAAATTACCTATTTTTAGTGAATTCAATCAAACTGGTACAATAGATTTTCTTCTTTTACGATTTCATGATTATTTTGACGGACTTATTGGACTTGGCATACTTAACCAACTTCAAGCTCAAATTGATATTCCCGGTAAACGACTAATAACACCATTTTCTACAAATAGATTGTTGTTCAAACCCAACATCACAAGTGGCATACACATAATTGAACCAAATTGCAAACAATTAGTCAAAATTCCAACATACGTACAATCAGGTAACGTATCAGTACATGACATTAAAATTCAAAATAATTCAAATTTTCGTTTCCTTCTGGCGTATACAATGTTAAAGATTGGCATATACTCGCACCTGTGTTAAATCACACAACTAGTGCACAAAAATTATTAATCGAACAGCCACTCAAAGTAAAAATTTTAAATCACGAAATTATTGACTGTAACTTTAACCCTGTAACTGTAACTGCTAACGATACGGAATTACCCCCGATTGAATCCCTTATTAGGACCGAACATTTAAATAGCGAAGAAAGACAGGCTTTGTTTAAACTTTGTCGTAAATATGAAGATGTTTTCTATAAAGAGGGTCAGGATCTTTCATTTACTAATAAAATAAAACATGAAATAAAAACCACCGATGATCTACCCGTTTATACCAAAACTTATCGGTATCCTTATATTAATAAGGATTAGGTTAGGAAGCAAATCGATAAGATGCTTCATCAAGGCATCATAAGACCGAGCTATTCTCCGTGGAGTAGTCCAATTTGGATAGTTCCTAAAAAACTAGACCAAAGCGGAGTACGAAAATGGCGATTAGTGGTGTACTATAGAAAACTTAATAAAAAGACTATAGGGGATAAATATCCAATCTCAAACCTCACAGATATATTTGATAAACTCGTGTTACCCCTTTCGGTGGTACACTGGACGCTACTCGACTAGCTTGGTAGAACTGGGGAGGTGGGGGGTTATATCCTCTGAGAGACAAAAAAATTAACAAAAGAAATCTAACAATTAACCATGAAGTCTTACTTACTTACTTTTGTTGAGCGCCACCGTATTTTGTACTAGAGAAAAAACACGGAAAAATCTCAAGTTGTTAACGACTATACCTACGCTGAAAAGTTAGAACTGGAAAATAATTGTAGTGATATAAACAATCGACATTGCTATCTATCAAAATTATTATTAATGTTAGCTTCTTTCAATACATTTTTAACCATAAAATTTGTTGTACAATGATATGATTTATTTTTCTTAAAAAGTGATTAATTATTTGCAAAAAATGTAGTAAATTGTATTATAAGAAGGTTAACAACAGTATGTTGAGAGAATGGAAATTCAATTGGACAACTTGAAACATATCAGAATGGAGCCTTCATATGAATGTCAAAATTACATGTGTCAAATAGAATTTCATTCACTCAAATTTTTAAAACGGTAAGTTTAACTCATTTAGATAGCATATAAAAGATTTAACTGTGAATTTTCATTAATAATATTTCCTTTGTTTTAGGTAAATATAGCCGGCGTAAAAATTTTTACTTAATAAGAAAATTATTTTGGTTCAATTACAAGTTAACCTACAGTACATACATAAGTTTATACGGAGCGTGCTTCTATCACGTACAAATTCTGTACAGGTAAGGTTACATATTTTCCTTTTTACCCGTATTTCTGATCAATGATCGATAGTAGCAATTTCCGTCCAAAGTTTAATTTAAAAATATGAATTAACAAAATGACTAGATCTAAAATACTTAGTAAATAACAAAAATCTAACACGAAAAGTTCTACTTGCACTGAATTTTTTTTAGTTTATCGTTTTTTAGAGCAAAACTTCAGTTTAAAAAAGTACTCACTGAAATGACCCGATATGACGTGAACTCATCTTCCCATTATCTAAATTCGTATCTTTCACCATTTCAGAACACATTCCGGAACAGCAATTTATTTCCAACAGGAGATTTATTGAACCATGGAACCATTCCAATACCACAAACAACGGCAACCAGCCAAACAACGAAATTCGCCACGTGGTCCAGATTTCAATATAATTTTAACTAATCTTCCAGCAGTAATGAATGAATGAAGGGTTTCCATAGAAAAATCCAGAAATTTGACGGAGCAAAAATTAACAGATAAGTTACAACTTTTTACATACGAAACAATACTAAAACAATTTGTAGCTGCATAATCCCAATAACGGTAAAACTGATACGCTACAATAGATTGTCCCTTCATATGTGTCGAAGGTGCTTCCTTCTTCCTGACCACCTTGGCCGTCCGGGTACCAGATACGAAAAGAGAGTTCGTCTTTTCAATTTTTTGCTTATTTCACCTCCGCGATCAATTTTTAGCTCTTTCGGTACTTCCACGTCTGCGCATTAGTTGCAAAGCTGATTTTGAGTCACTACTGACACTACCGTCGAACTGTCATTTCACTTGTTTACATTTTAAGTGTCAACATTGTAACCTATTTTTTTTCACTGTAACTTTTTAGTTAATTTGATTTTAATCTCTTTGTTTTAATATATTTACAATTGTGTTGGTATTAATATTTTCTTATTAACAGTGATTTTAATTTACAATAAAAATTAATACAATGTTCTTAATTTTCCTTTTTTTTAGGTTCAAAGATGACTGAAACAAGCCCACAACAGGAACCAGTGGAAGCATCCAGTATTTTAATAAAATCAGATTGTAAAATTTTGTGCAATAAATTTATTTGCAAAATTGGTTGTTCGATCAATTAACCTATATTTTCCAGACGGGCGAGTTATAAAAGTGCGCTACTCAACAAAGTATAGAAAATCGTAACACTCGGTAAATGCATGTATTTCACTACTCTGGACTTAGCATCTGGTTTCCATCAGATAGAAGTTCAGCCTGGGGACATTGAGAAAACTGCTTTTACTGTAGACCGTGGACATTTCGAGCACGTTCACATGCCTTTTGGATTAAAGAACGCCCCATCAACTTTTCAAAGAGTTATGGATAACGTTCTAAAAGAAAAGATCTACAGGGTACAACTTGTCTTGTATACATGGAAGACATAATTATCTTCTCCACTTCACTTCCAGAACATATTATTAATCTCGATAAAGTTTTTAGCAGATTAAAGGACGCAAATTTGAAAATTCAATTGGACAAAAGCAAATTTCTAAAACAGCAGGTAGCTTTTTTGGGACACATAGTATCAGAAGTAGGTGTAAAACCTAATCCTGATAAAGTAGCTGCTGTTAGAAAATTCCCTGTACCCAAAATACAAAAAGATATTAAATCATTTCTAGGACTTCTTGGATATTACAAGAAATTTATTAAAGACTCCGCTAGGTTAACAAAATCAATGACTAAATATTTGAAAAAAGGTGAAACAGTTAAACATACACCCGAGTTCCTTAAATGTTTTGAAACATGTAAAGACCTCTTTACAAACGACCCAATCCTTCCCTATTCCGACTTTAACAAAGAATTCCTGTTGACTACGGATGCAAGCAATGTAGCAATCGGAGCAGTCCTTTCCCAAGGACCTATTGGTAAAGATAATCCAATATGTTACACTGCTAGGACTTTAACGGACTCAGAATCAAATTATTCTACCATTGAGAAAGAACTTTTGGCCATTGTATGGGCAACCAAATATTTCAGGCGTCACTTATACGGATGAAAATTTACAATAATTACTGACCATCAACCACTCAGATGGATCATGTCACTTAAAGAACCAAACAGTAAATTAGTAAGATGGCGACTTAAACTTGAAGAATTTGACTACAAAATTATACACAAACCAGGACGACAGAATACAAACGCAGACCCCCTCTCACGAATTATAATTGACAGTAACCCCCATACTAATGACGATTCCACACAGGACACTTCTACACAAACAGTACATAGTGCATCAGAGGATGATACCTCCTTAATTCGAATCTCTGAAAACCCCCTTAATGATTTCAAAAATCAATTAATCATATTAAAAGATGAAAACATTCAAACTGCTACCAAACGCAATTTCCAAATTCTTTTTAATACACGTCGACGTATTACAATTACTCTATCTGCTGACGACGACGATATTTTAATCTCAATTATAAAAGAAAACGTGCCATCCAAGGTTCTTTTAGCTATTTACTGTCCTGATGACGAGTTATTTATTAAAATTCAAAGAATATATTCTGATTATTTCTCTAAAGGTAAACAACACTAAATTATTCGAGCAACTAAACTTTTAGAGGACATTTTAGAAGATGACCAACAAGATGAGTTAATAAAAAATTACCATTACTTTAAACATACAGAAATCAACGAAACGTTTAATCATATTAGACGGGAACACTATTTTCCAAGTTTAAAATCAAAAATTTCTTATTATGTTAATAATTGTAAATTATGTATCGAAAATAAATATGACAGACGACCACCAAAACAAAATTTTGAGCTAACAGAAACACCGTCACAGCCGTTCGAAATTGTACACGTTGATATATTTTATTTAGGCAAATTAATATATTTAAAAATTGTAGACAAATTTTTACGTTTTGGCCAAGCATACCCAATCGAAACAAGAAATACATCCCATATCCTTGAGGCTCTAGCACAATATATATCCCAATACAACAATCCTAAAAATACTGTAGTTGATTCGGAAAAAGGATTTGACTCAATACATTTTCGGCAATTTTGTGACACGTACAGTATTAACATTCACATAACAGCTGTTAGAAGTTCTACATCAAATTCTCCTGTCGAGCGATTCCATTTTTCTATCCTTGAAAAATATCGTATTGCCCATGCAACTAATAAAACCAGCTCAGCTGATTTAAAAATGTTACACACAATCTTTGTATATAATAATTCAATTCATACCGCGATTAAATGTACACCATATGAATTATTTTTCGGACGTAAATATGATATTAAATTAACTGCCAACCCAGCAATAGTACAACAAGAACGCGAAAAATTTCAACAAGAATCTTATCAAAATCAAATTCAGCAAAAGGAAAACAAAATTAATCTTTTAAATTGTAATCGCGGACCTTCAATTGATTGTAACGAAAATCAAACTACATATTTTCAAGAAAATAAACATAATTCCAAATTACACCCAAAATTTAAGGATGTGGCTATTTATACATACAGTATGTATAACCAATTGGCTATTTATACATACAGTATGTATACGAAATCGGCTATTTATACATATATAGTATGTATATCTCTTTTCAGATACAATTGATCATGAGTTTTCGTTAAAAAATTAACTAATTCTTATATTCGAAACAATTCAGTCTTCTATTCTTTTCTAAAAATAAACTGCAAATTTAAAATTTACATAAATGCAATAATAAAAGAAATAAAGCCAAGAAAACGGAAATTATTTAAATTCAAAGTGACGAAGCATGGTTAAATTTAACTGAAATGAACTATATATGAAATTGGCTGTTTAATACATATAGTACATATTACAATATATATTACAATTAATATTTTTATAATAACTACACAATTATAATAACCGAATACCTCCGATTGAGCTGAATTATTTTTTTACATAATCTTTTGGCTTAAGAATTTATCCCCTAAACGGATTTTTGGCGACGCGATAGCAACAAAAATTAAAGATCGATTTTTATGGAACTTGGTGAGTAGCACAAAAAAGAAAGAATGAAGTTTTTCGATATTTTGCTTAGTTTTCGTGATATTACGTGTCAAATTTGTAAGACTTACTATATTGGATAGACAATTATTGTAGGTATATTACGGCTTGTATTGATAGAAGTAAGTGGAAAATGGACCGGACGACATCATTGAAACCTCATTTTCAGGCAAAGGGTAATTAAATAATTTTGAAGTGATTACACGCCGACACACATTTATAAATAATTACCCTTTGCCCAAGAATGAGGTTTCATTGGTGATGTCCCGTTCATTTTTCACTAATTTCTATGAATAAAAACCAAAATATACCATTCAATAAATTATATTTAAAACTGAGTTTATATTTGTAAAAATTGATACTACGTATATGTGTATGTGTATGTGTGTAATATACAATCCATTATCTCATAGTAAGTTTTCGAAATACAACACCTATTATCTCGAAAACTAAACAAGATATCGAAAAAATTTGTTCTTCCTTTTTTGTTCCACTGATCAAATTCTATAAGAATCTGCCTCTATTTTTTATTACCATAATAAAGGAAATCTTTTTTTAGTCCTCAGATATGCAACTTTTGGTTCGCGTCCCCAAAAATCCGTTCTTAAGGGAGGAGTTCAAATAAAAAAGCAACTTTTTTATTTATGATTATTTTGCTTGTTGAAATTTTTTTCAAATTAAGGAGGGTTTCAAATAGAAAATTTTGTTTTTGAAACATTCATTACTCTTCCCTGTGGGGGGAGGGGGCCCTTTTCCATAAGTTTTTAAGCGTTTACAAGGAACGCCATATCTCAAAAACTAATGAATATTTTTTAAATATTTTTTCATTATCTTATTCCTAAAGGACCTGTCCATAAAGCTGAGTATGGGTTTCAGGTAATTTTAAAAATTAACTATAAAATTGTAATCCCAAACTTCTAAAAATTATAAAACCCAATTTTTTATTAAAAAAAAAAAATGTTCAAAAAAAGCTACAATTGTTCAAATGGAAAAAGCATACTCCACTTTATGCACAATATATTTATGAACAAAATAAAAAAAAAATTAAGTCTCTATCTTTTCTAGAACTAGAGATATGATTTTCCTTGTCGGAAGAAATACAACTTTCGGAAAACGGTAAAAAAAAATGATAACAAAAGAAGCGGTTTACTCACTGTTTATTAAAACGTCTACAAAGGCATACAAATAAAAGAACATTATCTCAGTGCATACTATAACTCATGTATACCAAAACTAAATATTACTGATCAAATCGCGAGGGAGGGCGAGCGTTGTCTGCAAAGGAGCAGCAATTTGGCTGTGCAGCGGCTCACAAATAAATATTTTTCTACTTGAAAAAAAAATTTTTGGCCATGTTTTATATATCACCGTGTTTGTAAAGAACCACAGAACAAAATAAAAACAAAAAACGAGATTCGAAGACAGTGGCGTAGTGAACATAACCGGCGCCCGGGGCACGACACTTTATTGGCGCCCCTGTAGAAAAAAATGTTGCTCTTTTCCTCACAAAAAACAAATGACGAGCAAAAGAAAAACAACCTCATACCTAATTTTTTTGCCCCCAAAACTGCCGCCTTTGGGCACATTTGGCGCCCCTCTGCGAGTGGCGCCCGGTGCATGATAGACCCCCTTGCACCCCCCTCGCTACGTCTCTGTTCGAAGAAAATTAGTTTATTAGCCGTTTCTGGCGTGAACTCCTCCCTTAAGCTAAAAAAATTATACAAAATTCAATCGGTGGTACGCGAGAAATTCGTTATTATTAGAATCGATAAATTTGTTATCATAAGTTATTTTACTGTCACCAGTGGAAAAATCCATTTTAGTACGCGCACCACGAAATCTGGACGATATTTTTGGTGCTCAATGTGCGTAATATACATCAGAAATTACGGTAATTCTGAATAAGTAGTCAACTGCGTATACATACTGCATGTTTAAACAAAATATTTCATATACATACTGTATGTATAAATAGCCAATTTCGTATACATACTGTATGTATAAATAGCCAATTGCGTATACATACTGTATGTATAAATAGCCAATTGCGTATACATACTATATGTATAAATAGCCACATCCAAAATTTAAACAGATTACAATAAAAACTAATAATAAGGTAACTATAACAGACGACAAAAATCGTAAAATTCCCAAACAAAAATTAAGACGACCTTTGTTACAAGGCAATATTGACAATAATGACAATGGCGACGACACAGAAAATCGACATACGCGACCTAACGAACAACCCGGGACTAGTGGCTATAGAACTAGGACAAGCCAAACTTAACTAACAATTTAACAAATTTATAATAATAATTAATCTTTATCACAGTTTAAATAATAGTGTATACTACGTATACCCAGTTGAATCACTCATTTTCGCTCTCTGTCCAAATATATTTAAATTGTATACCCATTTCTTTTCCTTACCATTTGCCCTTGAATACTTCCAACACATAAAAAATCTATGCTATGTATCTCTGAAACTCAAGCTTATGTGTAGGGTTATCCAAAAATAATTCAGTGTGATCGATTTTATTTTAATAATTAAATTGTAAATAAGTAAACTTAAGAATTTAAAAAAAAATATATATTTAAAAAAATATTATAATACAATTTGGTTTTATACACTGTATGATGACATGTTGACAATTATGTCAAATGTTAAATTATGTTGATGTTATGTTGTCATACTGATAATTATTTTTCACCCATTATCAAGATCATTGTATATATGAGAACGTACATTGCTAGTAGAATTATAATTTTAATTTATTAAAAATAACAAACGACTTTAAAGAAATTTATTTTAAAAAAAAATATCACTTAACAACAAACGTTATCCTCGTTAATACATCTGAAAATATTGTAATCATGCATCTTTGGGCCTCACTGAGGGTTTCTGTGCGATCTTTGTGTACGACCCAAAAGTGTTGATGGATTAACACTGTTTCAACGTCTTCTTTAGTTTCAACATTGTTAGTCAAGATGGTCAAGATGTTAATGTGTACGTATATACGTATTTTTTTAATCTATATATTAGGCCCGTCAAAATAAACAAAAAAAAAAGTTCAAATCTCGGAAAAATTTGCATTGAACTGAAAATTGGTACAGACACCTTAACTGTCCCCAGAAAGTCCCCATCAGTCCTACATGTGCTAAAAAATTTATTTAAGGTCAAAGGTCAAGGAAGTTGGTTTTTCGTAAATATCTCGCAAATGGTAAAATTTGTGGTAAAAATAGTTTAAATAAATTTTGTAGATTATGCAATTCTCTACAAAAAAGGTTTGAATATGTTTTTCATACTATCTATCTAGGTATGATTCACACTTTATTTTAATGATTTGAAAAGTTATTTTATTTTATCCTACTTCATATCATGAGCTTTTATCGCGGAATTTTTTTCTGATAGAATTTTTTTCGATAAAAAATAAATCAGTAACACCATAATATCGTAACCAGCACTCTAAAATATGTCACTAGGGGTATAAAGAGATAATTTTGAACAACGCAAACTATAAATTTCATGTTTCTAGCATTAAAATTATGATTTTGGGAGCTTCAAAAATTTTTTTATTTGTGATGACGTCGTCAAGTTAATTTTTTTTTATTTTTTTATTTTTTTTTAAATATAGCTACATAAATGATACGAATAAAATCTGTAGCTGAACTTTCGGTAACTTGAGTGTCAAATTTTTGTTTTTTCTGTAA
The DNA here is from genome assembly GCA_035578155.1 of Brachynemurus nebulosus. NCBI lineage: Eukaryota > Metazoa > Arthropoda > Insecta > Neuroptera > Myrmeleontidae > Brachynemurus > Brachynemurus nebulosus. Next base: position 921,800 of record JAPWDM010000033.1, on the reverse strand, counting down.
AAATGGCCAAGTTTGTTTCGAGAATTTGACTTATTTTGCGGATGAAATTTTTCTGCCAGATTTCGCAGCATAAGTACATGTACCAATATGATACTGTAGCAGAATATAGTAAAATAATTTCTCAAAAAATCAAAATAGATATTGGATTATACCTACAATTAAAACAAAAAATGAGTTAAAAGCACTTTACTCCGACGGTTGTGTGGAAAAGAGCGTATATTATGCAAAATATTACTTTTCAAAATTTTGAAATCGCTATATGTCTTGAAGAATAGATCGTAGGAAGAAAATATTGAAACCTTTTTTGTTGCATAATCTACAAAATATATCTAAACTGTTTTACCACTAATTTTGCCATTTAAGAAATATTTACGAAAAACCAATTACCTTGACCTTTGACCTTGAATAAAATTTTTAAAACATGTGGGATTGATGGGGACTTTTGACATTTTATTTGTAATAACATAGGTGAAGTCTGTACCAATTTTCAACTCTATGCGAATTTTTTTGAAGTGAAGTGTTTGTTTTGACTGGCCTATAAGCGTATACATACATATAAGGTATAATTATACGGTAGATACCGTATACACTGTATATATTGTATACACACACCGGCATAATTAGTGGAACATACAAAATATCTCTAAAAATTAAACAAACCATTTAATTTTAAAAAACTATTAGTTTTATTTAATTATTCACTTAAAATTACATGTTCACAAGTCGATATAGATCACAAATCCAGTTTTACGTAGTGGTCAGTGCAAATTTAAGGGGAAGTACGTAAAATCGGAAGATTAGGGGCGTCGCTAAACTTTTGTTTCGGGGGTTGGTAAATATTATTTATCTGAATTTATTTAAAGCAATATTATCTTAGGAGACAATTTAAACCTAAAATTCGGTTGTGTAGACAAAAAAATCGAATGTTATACTAATGAATATGAGTGACGACTTTTAGAAAACTGTCGAAAAATCAACTTCACTATCGCATTCATCAGCGTAAAAGACGCCAAATTGCGGAAGCTGACAAAAATTCTAGAATATTCGACTCGTGAACTAGCAAAGATACCAAAAAACAAACTTCACTATTGAATTGGGCACTAAAAATTAGATTAAACAGCAGATTTTGACAAAAATTCTAGAATATTCTACTCGTCAACTAATAAAGATATCGAAAAATCTATTGCACCATTTAATTGGTCATCGAATAAAAGACGGAATAGCACATTTTGATAAATGTTCTAGAATATTCTATTCGTCAAATAACAAAATCGGACATTTGATTTACATTAGTTTAATTTCGGTTGGACAATTAAGTGGTGCAGTAGATTTTCCAATATCTTTGTTAGTTGACAAATAGAATATTCTAGAACATTTCTCAAAATATGTTATTTGGTCCCTTTTTTGGTAGCCAATTCAATGGCGACGTTTGTTTTTGAATATCTTTGCTAGCTGACGAATAGAATATTCCAGAGCATTTGTCAAAATGTGTAATTTGACCTCTTTTTCAATGGACAATTAAATGGTACAATTGATTTTTCAATATCTTTGCTAGTTGACAAATAGAACATTCTAGAATTTTTGTCAAACTACACTGTTTAGTCTCAGTTTTAATAACCAATTCAACGGTGAAGTCTGTTTTTTGATATCTCTGTTAGTTGACGTTTATAATATTCTAGAATTTTACATTACTTATTTTGCATTTGTATTTTGCATATTACGTATACACTTATACAGAATATATGCATATATATCTGCAGTGAAATTTTAAAATTTTTAAAGGCTACGAGACCCTCAGACAATATTACCTACGGCCCTGACTCTAGCTTGGTACATAAATTTTCACCAACACAGACAAACAACAACATATCTGTGAGAGGAGAACCCCACTAAATCGCTGACGTCACTACGTAAAATCGGAGTACGTACCATTGGATGGCCACTGTACCTTTATTTTCGTTAGCAAAAGCAATTAGCCATATAAAATACCAAATTTTTGGAATCTTATGTCGTCTAAGAATCATTTTAGTTAAAGATTATTTAACAAATAGAAAATAAAACACAACGTTTTAATACCGCGTGCTACCTCCCATGCTCTTGTCAAAGCTTCTATTCGTCTTGCTATACTCAGAATTATGTTATCTACAGTCTCCTGAGGCAATCTTTGCCCTTCTTTAATTACGGCATGGCAGTCTGAAGCTCCACCACATTGAGAAGAAGCGGCATTTGAGTTAAAAAATGACAGACCTCTTAAAAAGATTTGCATCAATAATAAATAAGAATTTTATTTAATTCAATATTAATTTAAGTGAAAATGAAAAACCACAGCCAACTTTGTTTAATAAATAGGTTTTTATATTTTTTTTTATGTTCCGCTCATTATGCCGGTGTGTGTAGTATATACGATACTATAAGAACTTCAAATACAATTTTTTGGTAATTAAAATATCTTTTTCGGTTGTTGTCTATCGTGTGACAGAAAGCTATGAATAGCTGAACCAGACAAGCAATAAAATAATATAATGAAATCGGAAGCGAATTATAGATTTTTGAAGATGTGTTTTCATTTTTACCAAAATTAGGCACGAAGTAACCGTAGAAGAAGAGGCTTGCTGTATCAATCATATTTTTAAAGAGTTTCGTCATTTTGATTGCAAAAATAAAAAATTTGTACCAAATTATTCAAATTCAAATCACATCCATAATTTTTCCTCTAATCAACCAGAAGGATTTTTTTTTTAATTTGATGATGTTATCAAGTTTACTAAAAAAATAATGGCAGAATGATGAATTTTGTCAGTTTTGCCTATCATAAATTACAAATTGAAATTATTTTTCCTTTTCTGACTACGTATGATTCTAGGGTTAACGTAAAAAGTCAAATATTATTAGAATTATAAAAGAAAGAAACTACTAAAACTATAATTACCAATTAATAGAAAAACAATTATTAATAAAAACACATATCAATAAAATCTAACAATATCAAAAATTAAAATTTAAAAACAATATTTGAACTGCTACAGCTCTGAACAAAATCGAAAAGAATAAATCATTTTATAAATTTATATGTACACCCCTCGTTTCTAATCAGCAAAAGCCTACTATATATGTACAACTTCCAACACATACTTCCAGAACAAATCAGAGTGAGAATACTGTATGTAATATACGTAGTATATTACTATTATTTATACTGTGTCTCCACGATATCCATGAAGCCTTGTTGTTAACACCGGCGCTTAACGGCATTTCACTTTTTCAAAAACTTTACGTTCCAGGGTGTGTATTACTGTAAATACAATAAAAATTAAATTTAAAAATAAAAACCCGACTGCATGGAAAGCGAACTAAGAAGATGGAAACAAGAAAAAATAGAAAAAATTTCTTTTTGTTTGCTATAGTCACTATAATTTCTTTTAGTTCATTTTTTACGCAGTCGGGTTTTCTACTATTTTAAATTTAATTTTCTATTTACTATTTTAAATTTACCTCTTTTTAGTGTTATTTAATTATTTAGAAGAAATTACTGCAAGGATCAATTTCAAGATACATGTGATATATATTTTTTTTTAATTTGTCTCTTTAAGGCACAGATTAGACAGATTAAATGTACGTATAAAAATTTGTCGTTCGTAAGTTGCAATGAGTTGCAATTTACACCGCTACTGATTTAGTCTGTTACTGTTTGTCGTAAAGGTTACATCGTTCTTATGTCATTGTTTTTTTAATCTACTCGTGAAATTTAAACAAAAATAAATATGAAGTGTGTCGTATTTAAGTGTAAAAGTTCTATTAAACAAAAATATTCTCAAAATAAAGGGATATCTTTCTTAAAATAAATAAATTTATTTTTAATTGTTGGTTGTTACTTAAATAGGGCGACCATGACAGTATATACTATATATATATATATATATACATATATATATATATATATATATATATATATATATACATGCAAGGTACGCAGTCACTCATCACGATATTAGACTAATACATTTGCATGTTTGTGTAGACACTAGAGATGTGCTCGTGAGTACATTTTTACTCACGATCACGCACAGTCACGAATTAGCTTTTGTACTCACGCCCGATCACGAACGAGAAAATTTATTTCTTTTCACACTCACGCACGATCACGAACAAAAAATTTTATGCTTTCACACTCACGCACGCTTACGAATTAAACATAAAAATCTTTGAAACTAATCGTTGGAATTTTGAATAAAAATCACTATCGCTTTAACAATCAGTTAAAATTATGTCCTTGGGATAAAATCAGAATACGGTTAATAGGGCTAACATTATTACTGAGATTAATACTGATGCAAATTATATACTACTTAATTTTTTCTGGAAAGTGAGAAAATTTTCAAAATTTTTCATCTAATGATTTATTGTTTAATTTTTGTTTTTATTGTATTTGTATATAAACATGACATTTCGCACAACCCATCCATGAACGCGTGACCCATCGTGATCGTGAATAATTTTCTACGATCGTGCGTGACTGGGCGTGATCGTGACATTTAATTTCTTGTCGTGAATAATTCGTGAGTCACGAAAAGTTAAAGACCATGAATAAAAAATTTTTAAATAATTTATTATTTTCAATTTTAGGGAATATTAACTAAACCAATTTGATATATTAACTACAAAAAAATCTTTTTTTTATATATTGGTTTTTACAAGCACAAGTAGGTAGAAATCCAATAACCTTTACTAACAAATTCCAGTTCTTTACCGAAATACTTGGAGTGTATACAAAATGATTTAAAAATTATAAATATCCAACAGTGTTTATGATGTTGTTCTGATTCTTCCGTTTTTAAATAATTTCTTAGATTTTTAAGAAATTCTTAAAATTAGCCTGCATCTCTCACGATGTGTGGATATACGGTCTCCAGTCAATGAGTATAATTGTAAATAACAAGGTCAGTTTTGAACAATATGGTCATGAAGACATAATATAAAGAGGGGTTACTTAAAGGAATATTATCTTTTTCAATATTTTAAGTTGTTTTATTATTATCATTATTTAAAAAAAAAAATTATTTTCTATGTATTTGTAGGTACTAAAAAATATTTTGTCACAATTTTGTTAAAAAACTAGATATTTGGTTTGGTTGTGCGAAATGTCATGTTTATATAAAAATACAATAAAAACAAAAATTAAACAATAAATCATTAGATGAAAAATTTTGAAAATTTTCTCACTTTCCAGAAAAAATTAAGTAGTATATAATTTGCATCAGTATTAATCTCAGTAATAATGTTAGCCCTATTAACCGTATTCTGATTTTATCCCAAGGACATAATTTTAACTGATTGTTAAAGCGATAGTGATTTTTATTCAAAATTCCAACGATTAGTTTCAAAGATTTTTATGTTTAATTCGTAAGCGTGCGTGAGTGTGAAAGCATAAAATTTTTTGTTCGTGATCGTGCGTGAGTGTGAAAAGAAATAAATTTTCTCGTTCGTGATCGGGCGTGAGTACAAAAGCTAATTCGTGACTGTGCGTGATCGTGAGTAAAAATGTACTCACGAGCACATCTCTAATGCGAACTTAATATTAATAGTATTGTTTACATAATAAATGATAATAAGTAAGTAGCAACTTATTTTTAATCTATTAAATATTAATTATTTAGATATTGAGATAATTTTTTTTATAGGTTATCTTTTTTTATGTATACAACAGAAAAATATACTGTTTTACTTGAAACATAATGGTGAAGGTACATATCAGGGTCACCTCACTAAACAATTTTTAAAATAAACACCCGTATTGCGCAGGTCCGTTTATGAGTTTGTTGACAATTTCGGGGTATGTATTTTTTAAATGATGCTCCTTAAAGCGTGCAGGGGGATTGTCAAGTAAAGTGTCAGCTGAGAAGCGTCATAGAAAAGTTTCCCGGTAGGCCAAGAAGATGATTTAACGCGCGAAATTTTAATTATTTGATAATTTAATTGGTATTTCAAATTTTTTAATTAATAATTATTGTAAGTATAAATAAAACGCAATACTTTTGTAAAATAAATTTTTTTTTTTATTTTTGTTAAATTTTATCACAAACCAACAAAAAATTACATATATTTTGGTGTAAATTATTACAATAATTGTTTATACATTCAAATTTTTAATAAGTTATAAAAACTCTGATTAAAATTTATTTTATTACTTAATTACTTTTCCAATATCCAATTCAGTACTAAGAAAAGTTCGACTGATAATTACAGAAATTTAACAAATAAAATTATATTAGGTATATTAAAGAAACTAAATTCATTTTATATACAGTTAGTACAATATATTATAAATCAAAAATAAATATTTTTATTTTATATGGTTAAGAAAGTTCATTTTTATTTAACATTGTTCATTTTAGTTTGGAATTGGTCTTTCAACAGAAATTATTAGCTCTGTTCCCGTACGGTAGTTACAGAAAATTTTCTATATTTAATTTATAGTCAGATAGCTAGCCATTGATCTAGGAGTAGTGTTAATAATAGAAAATTTAGTAGTTTTAATAATACAAAGGTAAGATAGGTAGTTTTAATAACAGAAAATTTTAAATAATGCATTTTGATTTCTTGTAGTAAGGGAACAGACTTGATGTTATTATATGGTTGTAATAATTTGAAATATAACGTTTTTGACAAGATTTGTTACATTCAAATATCAGCTTTTAAAAATATTTTAGGTAATATACATTTATAAATAATAAACAAATATTTTACTTCGCAAAAATACCACTTTTATTTTGAAACAATATTGTCAAAGTTTCAAAATAAAAATGGTATTTTTGCGAAGTAAAATATTTGTTTATTATTTACAAATATGGAATACCATAAAGTAACGCTCAAATCTATAAATATAATATACATTTATATATACACATATATAAGTTATTAATATATAAGTTATAATTTATTAGAATTAAAACAAAATCAATTGTAAGTAATGTTTACATGTAACTGTAGGTAACATGAATAACAATTTTCTAATATTTGTCTTTAAATACCAAAGTAATTTTCAATTTAACAAATGACTTATTCAGTAATATATATACAAAATCATTAACAATGATGATAGGTAATTAACTCCAAATGAAAATTCTTGTTGTAAGAAAATTATCACAAAGTTACAATCATATTATAATGTTTGTGTGGTCAGTGACATGTGTGTTTAAAGTGTAGAAAGCTTTTATATGTACTTGTTCAGGAACATTAAACCACAAATGTACACTTGAAATTTCGATCCATTTCTTAAGGTATGTTATTGTAACTGTTCTTTTTTATATCTCACAGAATATGTCTAGTAAGTCATTACTAACGTCATTGTAAATAAATGGGAATTTAGAAAATGTTCTGAGCTTCTTGGTTAAAAGTGACTTCTCTTGGAATGAAATATGTTTGTATGTCAGATGTCTTGTATGACTTGTATGTCAAAGGTGGCTGTACACCGAAGGTAACATTGCTAATAACACGTGTTTTTAGCAATGTTTTTAACAATTTTTTCATATTGGTTAAATTAATGTTAATAACATTGTTGCTATTAACATTTATTAATAACATTTGCAATTAACATGTTAAAATTTACTGAAATATTTAATAACATTTTTGCTATTAACTTTTGTTAATAACATTTGCTTTCCGTATTTGTTATATTTTTCACTAACATGTTAAAAAAGTTGTTGATAACATTGTTAGCAGCACAATTTTTGCTATCGATCTGGAGGCGGTCTAGATCAAAGGATGTCAATAACAAAATGTTAAAAACAAGTTAATTGTGAATAAAGACATTTTCTTCTAGGTTCATATTAGCACCATTAACATTTTCTAGGTTATTCCTATTAGACACTAAATCTACATTAAGAAATGTCTGTAGGCAATCTAAAACCCTCCCATCATCAGGTTCACAGTTACCTTTGAAGGCACCCCTTGTTAAACTGCTGACAATTTGAGTTTTTTTGAGAGCCCACAAATTGCGATACTGTTGGGTTGGTGTTGTTACTACACCCTGAACGGATTGATCCAAACAAATTCTCCAAAGCGTCCTGATTTAAATCCCGGGTACGGAGATATGGAAATCCCTTCATTTTCGAAAGAGTTCTCCAGAGTCCAGTAACCGCCTTGATCGTCCTTATCCATCCATCCTGAGACTTGGGACGGATGAACAAGGATGGATCTTCAACAACATGGTCACTTGCAACTTTGACAAATTTCCATTCATTAATCGTTTTCCACCATTCTTTACCAAAATCCAAATGACCAGAAATACTAGTAAGTCGACCACGGAGTGGTTTTCGTACTGGAGGAAGCTCCATACCCCCGTTCAGGCCATCAAATAACTCATCCACTTGGCTGCAGAACACCACAGTGGCTGTCATGTCGCTAGAAATGGTAAGACATCTAAAATAAAGAAAAAACATAAAAATTAGTGCTTTTATAATGTGAGTAAAAGTAGTTTCATTGTTATTTTATCATTTAAGTGTGTAAGATTACAGAGAGTCGTTTAATTTGTACGATTTAACTTAAAATATTTAATAAAATATTTGTTGTAAATAGAAAAAATGTTGCAATTTAAAAAATAAAAAATAAAGAAAAATGAAATTCACGTTTTATCTTTATTTGTTACGCTGACTACACAAATGATGAAATAATATTTATTTACACAGATTAATTTTTAACTTACTCAGGGCACAAGCGCAGCTTATTGCTTGTGATACGGTCTGGGAAAAGATTTGTGCTGCCAAATTCACTTTCATTTTGGCCTTCAAGACTGGATTTAAGTGAGCGTCGGTTATATGCAACATGAGCCGGTTTAAAGGAGGCTGTAATAATTCCTTCTCTTTTTCATATGCAAGTAAAACATCATCCCATTTTACGGTCGCGATTTGGTCCACAATTCCACACCCGCTACAGTGACCTCCAGCTGAACATTGTATTTCAAAAACATGGATATAATGTCCGGGTAAAGATGGAATTATACATTGAGTCGACAAAATGCAGTTGACAAAGGAAAAAGTGGTTTAATGCAAATTTTGAACAAACTTCTTCCATACCAAGAACAGTCAACCATTGTTTACACCTTTATAATAATGAAAAACTATTAAAATTTTTGAAAAATATGTTTGCTATATTGGCGATGCAAAGATTTTCATTCGCGCCTCTGGTGACAACGTAAAGAACTAGTATCAAGTAAAAGTATTTGGTAACAAAAACCAGTAATCTGCACGTAATTTGTATAATAATATTTCTATTGGTAGTTAAATGTATAGAAAAATTTTTACTTGATAGAGCTTCTAATTTAAAAAACCAGAGGCGTTCACGTAATCTTTGCGTCATCAGTAATATTTTAATAAAAATGAATCTAGTGATTCTTAAACTATTGCCTTCAAATAATTCACTTAATTCTTATGCTACTGATTGAAAACTAATAATTTTATTAATTATTTATTGTAGTTACCTTTCGGGATTTCGAGGAAAACTGTGTAATTTTTCAACTTCTCTCCTCGTTGTCCTACATTGAGGCATTTTCGGGGACCACCCATGATATCTAAAAAGATAAATTCATTAAGTATTAAAAACAGTGGATACGCTAAAATCCTAATATTATAAATGCGAAAGTGAGTTTATTTGTCTTGCTTTCATGCCTCAGCAGCATAACCAATTTACTTAAAACTTTGCGCAGAGAGAATTTGGGGACAAAGAAAGACATAAGCTACTTTTTATGCTGAAAAACATTTATCAAAAATAACTCTTAGTAGTAACATGATACTGCAGTCCGACAAATATAGTCCATAAATATTGAACTTGATGTCGTAATTTCAAATACCACACGTGCAAAGCCGCGGGAAACTCTTAGTATGATATACGATTTCAATAATTACGACAATTTTTATGAAAGAATTATTTATTGTACAAATTTTATTAACGTGTTTACTTACATTTATTTAAGTATGTATAACTCAATTTGTGGAAACTTCCAAAAACTGGATGCTTCGAACTAGTAGTAACCTAAAGACAAAAGTTTTGAATCAATTTTTGCAATAACTTTTATTTAATAATTTTAGTGGCCATTAAGGATGGATAAAAATAAAAAAAAATAATATAATATTTTAATATTTTATAGGTTAGTTTTTAAGTTTCTATTTCTAAAAAAAATTTTAATAACGTTTGAATATTACATTTAATTACAAAATAATAAAATATTACTTACAGTAAATATAAAAAAAAAACAATTAAACAAAAATAAATATTAAAAAAAAAAAAAAAAAAAAAAAAAAAAAAAAAACACTAAAATACAGAGAAACTCACAAAATCAAAACGCACAAAACAAGTAAACAAGTTTAAACAACAATAATGAAATTTTAATTAAGCTGGCAAACAAAAATACTTCTTTAATTAGACAAACCGCGACATTTGAATTTAGTTTCTTTTTTAAATTAAACCAAATCAGACTGAAAATATTAAAAAAATTTATGTGGATTGCATTACCTATTATTTATTAAAATGTGTCTTTTATAATAAATAAATAAAAACATTGCTATTTGAGAAAAATTTATGTATGTGTGGGCTTTTTGTAAATGCGATTTGTCTGGAATAATAAAATTAATCTAAAATCTAAATGTGGCTATCCACAAAAAGGTGTAAATTATTCACATAATAGTTTATAAATACTGGCATACATACCTTCAATAATAATTTTCACAGGACTTTTACACTGTATTGATAATTTTTTTGCAATAAATATATGAGATATTACACAGGAAAGATAGATATTCATATCGAGTAAACTTTATATGTAAACTTATTGTTATAAGCGGTATTGATGATTATGAAGGATTAATGGAGTAATAAATAAAACATAGGCTTTATCAAATTATTTTATTAGGACAATTTAATTACTAAGAAAAACTGGATATTATTGACCATCCAAATTGAAAGAATAAATAGATATTAAAGTAAAATATATTAAAAAAATATAGTTTTTTTGCTTAATTTTTATTTTGATAACAGCATTACAGGAAAAATCACACTATGAAAACGAGTGTTTTAAATTTTCCTTTTTGATGCGGTGTTTTAAATCTTCCCTTTTGATGGAAAATATGTTTCTAATAAGATAAAACATTGATTAAACTGGCCTAAAAAACAAAAATTTTAAAAATTGCACTTAAAATTTGAATACTTACAGCTAATACTTACAAAAGGACTTATGAAGAAAATTCCTCAAAGTTCATATTAAAGTTCCTGTATATTCATAGTAAATGTAATATTTTCTTCTAAACACTTATTTCTGTTGATTACAAATGGGGAGAAAATTGATTTTTCCTGTTTTATTTAAAATATTATTTATATAGGTGTATTAATGTACATAACCAATAAACAGGTGCATTTGTTTACAAAACAACTTTTTGACATACATACGTCAAAATTATCCCACCAATAGTTTATAAGATAAACATGTATGGCGCAGGTCCGTTATGAGTTTGTAGACAATTTCGGGGTATATGTATTTTAAATTAGCTCATCATGGCGTACAGGACAAAGAAGGACGTACCTCATGTGTGTATTTGAGTTACAAACCACTGGTACATATATAGGTTGAAAATATTTTGTAAAAAATACCTGTTTTCCTTTTTCAATTCAATATGGAGAAGACAAACAAAATTTCTATGGTGAAAAATTCGAGATATATATATATACAGAGTGTCAGAGAGATAAGTCTTAATATGTGAGGGGTGACTCATAGCACCTTGTAGACACTAAAGCCGCAGGAATTTTTTCGGAATTAACAGTCGCGTCACCTCTCAAAAGAATAAGAGTTATTTCCTTTACACCCTGTATATAATACACACACACACACACACACACACACACACACACACATATATATATATATATATATATATATATATATATATATATATATATATATATATGCATATCTATATATATATATATATATATATATATATATATATATATATATATATATATATATATATACAGTTAGATGCAAAACTGAGTCAACCAATATAAGTTTTGGATATTTGTACTTCTTGAATATATTATAAATCTTACAATCAAAACAATATTTATATAACTGAAAAGTACATTTATTGATACATAAAATTATAAACTTAATTTAGCTTAAAAGCCTATTTTAGAATAAAATAATCATAATGACATTTGGTTCGCTTTTGCACCACTTGTAGGGAGCATCAAATAATTAGAGCCAAGACACACGAACCACGCGACGACCACTTTTTTGTGGTTGTCGTGTGGTTGTACTGTCGTTCGTGTGTCTTAGACAACGACTTGTGAGCCACTTTTTAGTGGCCGAATGACGTACAATCACTGCTGGACGAGATCAACGCCACTAATACTACATATTTGTCATATACAGTGTCTGCGTTAAGTATTCATACAATAATTAATTTATCGATAGTGAAATTTAAGAAACTTAAAATTTTGCAGCGTAAAGTAGGTACGCTAGGATAAAAATAAACAAAATTAATCAAAGAGCTGATGCTTCTATTAAATAATATTTCTTTGTAAATATCGCTATTTTGGTCTTACATATTTTTGCAGATTCAATTTTTAAAATTATTTGATAAAATATTTCAAAATTTTTCAGCTTTCATTTCTTTGAATTTGCAATTTTTTTCTATTATTCTAAAATTAAAAAGGTTTAAATAATTATATAGCTTATTTATCTAATAACACTCAATAATCAACGTTCAAACAGCAGGAGAGCTTCTAGTACATGACATCCTGCTTTTATTATTAACCGACGGGATTTTCCATTCCATAAAAATGTATATATTCAATTAAACAAAATTCATTTATAACAATTATTTTTTATTACCTAAATAAAGGTGAGCAGTAATCGGCACCTTTATTCTAAACAAATCCTGTTATCTACATAGGTATACTTTGATCCATATACCTGTCAGTATAAAAATATATAACATTGTATTAAACTATTTAATAAATTTCACTTACCACATACATTTTTACCTTTTTTTTTTCTTTATTCTCAAAGTTTTCATAAAATTTGAAGCAAGGCTATTCTTATGCCTTTAGTTTTTCTATGCAATTACTACATCCCGAATATGTTTAATCTCAGATTGCAGGTAAATTCCGGATTTCCTCAATAATAATTTAGTATCAAACGAATCTTCATTAACAATTGCCATTTTTTTAAGAATAAAACAAAAAAAAAAGAAACAATTTAAAAGCCCAACAAAAATTTAAAAAAAATACACACAATTAAGAAAACTAAACAAAACCAAAATTACTAAACACCTACTTGAGTCGTATTATTCAATGATTTGTTGTAATGTTCGAGAGACACTGTAGTAGTACTAGTATGTTTTTGTCGCTTAAAAGTGGTCCACTGGTCGCAAGTTTTAGCGACTAAAAACGACAATACGACGACACATTGCGACAGTGTCCGATTACGACGACAAGCTGTGGCTCGTGTGTCTTGAAATTTGTGTTTCCATAAGAAAAGTACATGCATACATACCCGGCCACAGAACAGCCACTATTTTGTCGCTGTCGCGTGGTCGTGGCGTGGTTCGTGTGTCTTGGCTCTTAGACTTTAATATTATGTCCACAGACCTTTTGCCTTTCTAACAGCATGTGATCGTTTTGTAACACTTGTAGCAAGTTTTTTTGCAGCAATCAGGTGAGACTTTGTACCACTGTTCCTGTACATCTTCCCATAAAACATCTAAACTTGACGGTGGTGATTCATATTCATTCAAAAGTTTATTCTTCAGATATGACCATAATTTTTCAAGAGGATTGAGATTAGGACTTTGAGATGGCCACGTCAGGACTTTGAATTTTTGTTTACTTAACCAATTTTTTTACTAATTTCGAGGTATGTTTCGGATCGTTGTCATGTTGAAATATTATTTCATCTTCTAGATAGGGTATGTTTTCGACTGTTTCTGTTAAATATATCCTGGGAATATTATAGTACAATTTTTTGTTTATATTACCATCAATCCTATGAATTAGACCTGCAGCAAATGCTGAAAAACAGCCTCACAACTTGATGTTACTACCACCATGCTTTATCGTTTGAATGTAATCCTTTGGTTGTCTTGATTCTTTAGTTCTTTTCCAATTCCACCGGCGACCATCTGTACTGAATTTTAGTCGCATCTGACCAAATCACCTTCATTCAATCATCATCCCATTTTATATATTGTTTTATAAAGAAATTTTCTGGCTTTAATATTTTTTTAGTGAGAAGTGGTTTCTTTTTTCTTTCGACAGCTCGGAACTTTGCGGAATATAACGCCCGACGAACTGTCCACTTATTTACTGACTTGCCAACGTCTTTCTGTAAAAGTTTGGTTGTCTCAGAAGCCGAAGATGCTTCACCGGTAGCCAAATATCGAATAACTCTTCTAACATCCTCTCCTGATAGTTTTTTTTCCGACCACCAACATTTTTCTTTATTAGTAAATTACATTTTTTTCGAATTTTTTGTACTGTCGATTGACTAATATGAATTTTCCGAGCGATATATCTTGTAGATTGTCTAGTTTTTAATAATTCAATCACTAATTTCTTAGTAGATTTCGATATCGGATACATTATTTGTAAATTAAAAATAAATGTAGCTTTATTCATTAGCTATGGCACGCTGATTTAAACTGAGAATAAGTCGATGCTGTATTCTTTGTTTAGACTCCACTCAATCTATATGGACATATTTTTATCACGTAGAACACTCTGTGTCAGCACAAATAGAAATGTGGTGCAAAACTGAGTCAAAGAAAAAGGATTAACGTGTATTCAAAATAAATAGATATGCATACAAATTAATATCTGTTAAGTAGCTGGCTGTCTATAGTTATTAAAAATAACTAAACTTTTTCAAGAAGGATTATTAGTAAAATTTACTTTCCAAATAATTTCGAAATATTATGAGGTTGGTTCAGTTTTGCACCTAACTGTATATATATATATATATATATATATATATATATATATATATATATATATATATATATATATATATATATATATATATATATGTATGTGTGTATATATTATATACAGGGTGTAATGGAAATAACTCTTATCCTTTTGAGGGGTGACACGACTGTTAATTCCGAAAAAATTCCTGCGGTTTTAGTGCCTACAGGGTGCTATGAGTCACCCCTCAAAATATTAAGACTTATTTCCTTGACACCCTATATATATATATATATATATATATATATATATATATATATATATATATATATATATATACATATATATATATATATATATATATATATATATATATATATAATTATACAATTTATATAATTATTTACCAAATTTTCAGTGTTAAAAGTTTATTCACAGATTCCGAGAATGTATACTGGAAATTATTGGATTATATAATATGTGCACCATTTGATCAAATTAGCGAAAGTAGAACCAAAAATTGGATAGCATCAAAAGAATTAATTTCTCAGTGCTCCATAAGTACATTGGACGAAATAATTATATTCAATTTAAGAAAATTCGATATTGGGCTGAAAAATGTTTAAATGAAATTAAAACCGGTAAAATTAGTTAGGAACTTTTTACTTTCAATTTATTTAACGTATTGAATTTAAATTGTAAATTAAATATTTTTGAATACATTTTTTTAAACAATAATTTTTTAATGTCTTTTTTCGCAAATATGGAACGTAAACAAAGCCTTCTTTGGGATACATACTACAATTTTTTGAACTTAACAACCGTAATTTCTTTTTGGCTTATTGTTAAAGTTTTACTGGAGGCTGGAATATATCATAATAAAGAGGATTTTGTGTGTATCTCAAAGAATATTTTGATTACGTTGCCTAATACGATATCATACTATCAAAGTATCAACCAAATATAATTTAATACATTAAACAAATCATAAAATTGAAAGAACCATTTTAATGTGAACTATTTTAATAAAACTACTATTTGATATAGTTGAAATGACTTTCTCAAGTTATTTATTTCATTTAAAGGATATTTTTGTTTTAATATTAAGCGTTTATTTGTTTAAACTAATACGTTTTAGTCAATTTAAATATATCAACTTTTGATTGAACTAAATATTTATCGTTAATACAACCAAATTATAGTTAGGATGAACCTATATTTTAAACAAATAACTTAGTAGTTTGGACCTCAAAATTTCGTTCGCCTTATATGACTAAATAATTTAGTTCGGTTAACTTATATGTAGGTTATTTTGACTAGACCTTTTTCTCAGTGTATATATTAATATTTCCACACACACAATTATAGACTTTTCAACAAATGATTGAATGAATAATTTTTTATCATAATACACTTTTGACTCGTTGCAAGCAACAATAAAAAAGACTGAAATAGAATCTAAGAAAGACAGATTTTTAGATAATAAAATTCCTATATACTGTAAAACCGTCTCGGCCTGGACAGGGGGTCTAGACCCGGACACTTTGCACCAATCTTCAAATTAAATAATTTCTACATTAACCTGGAACAATAAACATTTGTTCTGGACGTCATTAGAGAGAGAAAAACATCCTCTAAACAGCTGTACCAATAAAAACTACGGATTTCAACATTTACTATCTCATTTTACAGTATTACTATCCTACAGTTTTTCAAAGAAATAAAATGTGTGTCTAACTTAGACATGTAATTTTCGTCATAATTGTTATATTGTTTTAGCTTTGACATATATGTGTTCAGAATTTTATCGCGCATCATTTAATGATGTTTGAAGTTATATTCGATGTATATATAAAAAAATACATGCTATATATGTATATGCGTTTAGACCCGGACACATCAGTTTATTACACTATGACCGCGATTCGCACCAGTTGTAACTCCCACTGTCCATACGTTAATATTCCCCCCAGAATTACGCGGTTTATGCCTCCTTCTCGTGTCATATCGTATGTTTACTTTATAGAAAGGCATACTGTGCATTGCCCTCTCTCCCTTCCCACAAAATATTTTGAAGTCTATGACAGGTTCAGAGACATCAGAAGATATAAAACATTGTCCTAAACCCGACGGGAGAGGTTAGTTTACATGTTATTACATTATTTAAGTAAGTGTCCGGGTCAAGACGGATTTGGGGTGTAGACCCGGACACTTACTAATTATTTTTTATTTTTTTTATTTTTACTTATAATAAAACAAATGGGTCAGGGATATAACAAATAATATACGCTCTTTCTAATGGTAATACTTTTATTGGTGGTATCTATGAAGGAAACATGTATAAACATAAAACTATACCAAAAAATGTAAAAAAGTCTCCGGATCTAGATGGTTTTACGGTACCTAAAAAAAAAAGTAAGGAATATGATTCTATTTCAATTCTGATGCTGCTTACAACGAATCTAATTTCAAAATTAACCCTTTGCGTGTAAAAAGTTACAAATAGATCAAATAGAAAAGTTTAGTCTGACATAGACTCTATATACATATATAGATTGTATATTTACAAAAACTAATATTAAAAATAAGAAAATAACAATTATCTAATACACCATTAACTAAAGCTCTAAAAAATATAACAAAAAAATGATCCTTCAAAAATTCATTGATAATAGTCAACGCATTTCAATGCAGACTTTTAAAAAAATGTAAGTAATACGTAAGTACGAAAAGTATATAAGCAAGTAAGTAAATGAGTATTAAGCAGATGAAGCATTAGCAAGTCTGTTGAGAAAAATAACAAATTAAGTACAAAGAGATATGTACCTAAGTAAAATAAGTATGTAATAAGTACGATGAAGATTATTTTGCATGTCATTCATAACGTAAAAAATTATAATTTTTTGTAAGATAAGTAACTACCTACTTGTTATGCATTTAATTTTTTTATAGGTAAGTCAATAGTTAGACATTTCAAATCAAAGCCAAAAATAGTAATAAAAAATTCAATAATTTCACATACATACATAATATTATGTAGATACACATAATTGTATTTTTTTACATTGTGAACACATGTGTGTGTGCGTGTGTGCCTGTATATTGCGGCTTAGTAAACTATTGTAAATTAGGTCTGAACGATTGTGATCATAGTGCTGGAGTTATAGCTTGTGTTTTGTGTGCCATGTTCATCCCCCAGGAGATGTCATGGTCAGAGATGTCACTTTGTATAACAATAAGCGGCGTCTGATGTTTTGTTGTACAACTGATATTTATGTATGGGAATACTGTTATACGGATTGTCACATCCCTAAATCCCTAATCGCGAAATTGTCCTGATAAATTGTTATGAATTGTGTATATGTACATACATATCTATAATAGTTTATATAAAGAATTCATAATATGCATAGAGAATGGTATAGTACACTTGCACTTGCTCATAAAATATTTTGATTTTAATTTTATATAGATACTAGCATTTACCCGCGGCTTCACCCACGTGGCATTTGAAATTATGGCATCTAGTTAAAGCGTATAAAATGTACTTTCATCGCGTCACTACTGTAAACTGTTACTTTTTCTTGGGAATTTTCCCACAGAAATAAAATATTTTCTCGAGTAAAAAGTAGCATATAACATTCTTTTAATAACATGCAAAGTTCTTCCGTTGGCTGAATGCAACAAACTCATATGAGTGAAAAATAAGCTTTTTTCCACGTATTTTACATTATACTTTTTTTACGAGCACATTTTTTTCGTAAAATTTTATTTAACATAAATAATTAAAATTTATAATGTCAGTGGTAAGATGTTCAATTTTTTGCCAAATCATACTTTGAAACTATGGAAACAATAATAAATAATCAACTTACACAATTATGTATATTTTTAGATTTATATAATTATTATAGATTATATATTAAATCAACGGCATAGCCAAATTTTTTGTTATATTAAACCGTGCGAAATAATTTCCCACGCGATTTCCGCACGGTGTGGGCAATTGTTAATTTTTACATATAGTTAGCCGTGCGCAAAATGTTACTTTTAATAGTAGGAGTAGAAAAAAAAATTTTAATGGGGTATTTGACAGTATCAAAGAAAAGCAATTAAAACAATTTTTAATGAAAATTTATAATAAAAGACAGCAATTTATTATACTAATTCATCTTAACTATCAATATTTGATTTTAAAAAAATTAATTAAAAAAGTAATTTTTTAGCTAAAATCCACGTAAGCAGAAACGGACTGTGACGTTGCTTTCTCTTATATTTCAACTCTATCGCCGCTAGTGTCGCTGCTTAAATTCCGGTTAGCAAACATAACTATGGAAATTAATTAAAATTTAATTAATTTTTTTTAAAATCAGCAATTTTTTTTCCTAGTTACAGGAAAAATAAACATTTTTTTTCTTAGTTACAGGACACCTGTTGCTATCTAGAGAATGTGACGTAACTGACAGCTAGTAAACGTTTTCGCGCAAATTTTGAGAAAAAATACTAAAATAATTTTTTCTAACAATTTTCGGCATTATTTTTAAAAATTAAAAACGTATACATGCATAATACATAAATATGTGTGTTTTAAAATAGTTTCTCAAAATTAGTCAAATTCCCCATTATGTCAAATTTTCACTTAAATATTTAAGTGAAAATTTGACAAAATTAAAAAAAAAATTTTCACCATATCATTATGGATTTTTACAATGTAAAATTATTTACATATTATATTTGTCTACAACTAAATAGTTGAAATAGCAGCCATATCATTTTCCTTTTTATTTACAAGATCATTGATCATTCGTCAATATTGGAAAATAATTCAAGTTATTAATAATATTCCATACGGTAGAATACGTGGGAAAATATTTTTTATCCTCATTTTTCAATGCAAAATAGTACTTCAGAAAAGAAAAGACAATTTTCCTTATCAGTTAAGATCTTTAGTTCTAGTATGCAGGTATACGCAAAATTTTATATTCGTAAATCTAAATATTGTTACCCCAATGGTAAACTCGTATAACTACAAATTTAACATTTTTCAGTATAGCCAAAAAACGTTTCTTTTTGATATTTCAAATAGGCGCTTTTCTAGATATTAATAATATGTTTTAAATTATTAGTTTAGGACACTGATAGTTTAAGGGTGGAATAGGTTTAGGACTTGAGAGCTACGTTTTTTCAGTGACTTGCATGAATTTTTTTCGGCAAAGAATGAATATAGGTATATAATCTATTGAAACTTTGCAAAAATTTTATACATACATATATTCAAATAAACATTGTAATTTTTTTAAGTATTTCTTTGGAAATATGAAAGATATCAGCTACCATCCATCGGAGATCATCATCAGAGTATCAAACGTAACTATCTGTATATACGAGTATACTGCAGGGATGGAAAAAAAAACAGTTTTTTTTTTAAATCTATAAAACAAACAGTTCAAAATGTTTTAAACATGTGTTCCTATGTTTAAAATCATGGTTTTATTAGTTTAATTTAAACATATGTTTTAAACATTTTAAACTTGTTTTAAACAAGTTTAACCCTAGAATCATACGTACTCGTCAAATTGACGACCAAACTTCTCTACCTGCTCCAGTACTACAACTTGCAGTTGCCTGCCTGCTCTGAAACTTTTGTTATCTAATTTATTTGTTATGATAACACAGATGACATATCAATTTTGTTTACAGTTGCTGTCGTTTTGTTTATATTAAAATAGTGTGCGTCAATTTGACGGCGATGTATGATTAACGTGTTTTTTTTAAAGATTTTGTACTTTACATATAAAAGTTTGCCTAATTTTTCTAAATTTTATTAAATATGTGGATGTTATAATTAATTTATTCAATTATAATGATAATGTGAAAGATGATTCCAGTTGTTTGACTTATAGATACGACATAATGCTGAAGTTTTAATATATTGAATCGAAAACCAAAGAATGCGTTTCAAGTGACTTAACGTAGTTGCTGTGAGATAGTCAGGTACAAAGGTATATCTCAGCAAAAAAATTTTCTTTTATAAAAAATTAATTAATGTATTAAGTAGTATTCTTCAGTTATTATATTTGTGTACCACTTGTTTTTTTAATTTCTGCGCGCTCATGTTGTAGTAATTTAAAAGAATTGTTGAAAAAGCGTTGTAAAAACGTTGTAAAATGATGTTTTTAAATTACATATATTTCAAAAACGGCGTGGTCAATAATTTTTACTTCTTATTAAATATGGTTTGTAACTT
This sequence comes from Brachynemurus nebulosus, assembly GCA_035578155.1. Lineage (NCBI taxonomy): Eukaryota > Metazoa > Arthropoda > Insecta > Neuroptera > Myrmeleontidae > Brachynemurus > Brachynemurus nebulosus. Next base: position 900,601 of record JAPWDM010000033.1, on the reverse strand, counting down.
TATATTAAATAACATATTAAATTTTTATCAAATTCCTTTGACACGTTTTCATTTTATTCAAATAAAATAGTTTTCCCATAAGAGCCCGTGTTAAAATTACAAAACTTTGAAATCGGTTTTTTCAAAATTAGGGTGGTCAATTTTTTTTCGGTGAGGACTTGTATTATTGGTATTGGATTAAATAAATATCTAGGGAAGTTTCGTTAAAATCCTTTAAAAAAATCGTTTTATCGACCATCTACCTTAATAAAAGATTAGCAATTTATTTTGTGGAAAGTATTTTAATTTTTATTCTCTTTTGAGATCTTATTTGAAAAATTACTAAAAAATTTTAGAAAATTTACAAATGTGTCTAATGAGGAAATAACTACATATCTACGGGAATATTTGTGACCGAGAAATTTCACATTCTGTAAAGTCACACATGTCCACCGACTCATAAGGCCTGGGACACACGGGCGTTAAGATAACGTACGTTGTAACGCACGTCACATATAATGTACGTCACTATACTTGTCACACGAGCGTTGAAAATATTTCATTGACGTGCGTTGATTATAATACAAGATGGACGCTATTGAAACTTATACATTTTATTACCTGGCGATGCAATATTTAAAAAAAAAAAGATATTAAAAAAGAAAATTGTACATCCCATAAATAGTGAGATATCTACACGGTCATTTTTATACTTCATATATATAAGTACGACTCAGAACTAATGATGAAAAATTTTTCAATTATTTCCAAATGTCGAAAAATTCTTTTGATAAACTGCTGTCTTTCTTAAAAAGTTGATTAAAATTTGTTAAAAAATAAAACAACAGCAAAAAAAAATTAATAAAATGTAATCTTAATTTGTTTTATACTTATAATCAAATAAAAAATACCAAATATACGGACATTAATAATATAGCGTGTGAATTCTGTCAATATGTTGTATGCAATGCTATACCGGACGCTCAGTAATTTCAACGTCCGTCTAGCTTGACCACGTTAGCAATCAACGGTACGTCCGTGGCAACGTACGTCAAAACAAACGGACGTTGATCGTGTGTCCGCTCGTATTTAAAATATAATAACGCTACAACGTACGTGGTAACGTGTGTTGTAACGGACATCATTTTAACGCTCGTGTGTCCCGGGCCTAATAGTTCATAAGTTAATTAGTTGAAAGACATGTTTTATGATACAATTGATATATTTAGCTATTTTTTATTTAATTTTTATAATGAAAATATGCTTTGATAAAAATTTATAAAAATTTAACTATATTAAAAAATTTTTTCAAATGCAATTTTTTTAAATATTTTGTTTGCTTTTGTAGTATTGTTATGTAAAAAAAATATTTTTTGCAAATAAACACTAAAATTCTCCGTAAAAAGTGCATTCGTCAAATTGACGACTGTGTACGATTAACATTTTTCGTAGACCAACGTATGATTCTAGGGTCAATTCCCTTAATTGAAGCATATGGAAAAAACTTTTTGTCTGGAAATGTCTGACTTTTTGCTGTCAGTCACTGGCATAGAATAATTACATAATTATGTAGTATTAATTTATAATAGGTGGCATTAACTGGGAAAATTTGAATATTTTGTTTGTTGTAAAATTTATAAATCCGTTTGTTGTTTATTCAAAATTTTTAAACATAACGTCAATATATGCGTGTTGAACACTGTGCACAACAAAGGCGTTGCTGAGAAAATTTATAAAATTTGATATTAAAATAAGAGTTTAAATCACAGTACAAAGAAGTTCAAAATCATATTGTTAGTTGAACTGGTAAATAAAATATCATACACAGTGAAAAAATTTGTGTTCTGTGTAAAAAAAACTAGTGGTTAAAATTTTTGTGTTAAATAAGTAACCCAACTCTGTGTTAATGTAACATTTAGTGTTTGTGTTAAATGAAAATATTAACAAAAATTTTGATTTAACAGAATTAAAATGTTAATCTGTTTTGAACAACACACAAATAACATAATGTTTGTGTAAAATGCGAGAGTATGTCATAAATACACTTATTTATGTATTTCCAACACCAAAAAACTGATTTCGAGGCATCTATTGCTTTAGTTATAAGAGCGGGAGTAGTGGTAACTGATACCACCGGTAGCATCATTGCCAATCATTGGAGTATTGGACATTGTGCGACGTGGGTTCAACAGAAACATATCTATGTATAGAAGCAGACGGAATATTTCAAAATCAAAAGCATATTCCTAAGGTTAAATTGGTTTTAATTATTTAGATATTAAGTATTGGTAAGTTAATTGAAAATATTATAGATTGAATTTTTTTCTTTGTTTGCAGAATTTACTTCAATTAATTAAAAAATTATCGAATATTCGGCGTTCCAGAACACATCAAAGGGCAAAGAAGGAAGATTAGTCGTTCCATTTTGCATTCCACGTTCAGTTTGACAACGATCTTCACAATTTTTGGATATTGCTTCACATTATTTTCATCAGAGCACAACTTTGTAGAAATATTAAATAAAAAAGTTTATGTACGAAAAGATTATTTTTTACTATTTCGTTTCATTTATATAATAAATAAATAAAAAAACTACTAACTTAAAAAAAGTGTCAAAATATACCAACACATTTACTGAGTAAACTTCTACATTCTAAATCAGTTAATTTTACACATCATTGTGTTAAAATTATAACTAAGTAATTGTGTAAAATTAACACAAAATGTATGTCCTTTTGTGTGTTCAATCATTGACACAAATCTTGTGTAAAGATTTGACACATATGCTTTGTGTTAAAATAACACAAAAAATTGAGTGGATCGTTCTGGACATGTGAAATGTGTTAATTTTAACACAAATTTTTTCACTGTGTAATTAAATAAATTAAAGGCAGTGTTTTAGAATGACGGGTATCACTCAAGTCACAAATCAAACCCAAAACATTTGATTTGATTTGGTAACACAGTTGCATTTGGCTGTAGCCTTAAGTGTTGGAATTGAAAGATTGTTTTCAACATTCCGATGTGTGGAACAAACTGGGTATAGAAGGAGCTGCAATATATATATATATATATATATATATATATATATATATATATATATATATATATATATATATATATATATATATATATATATATGAGGATTCGGTACTCGCACGTTCCAAAAAAATGAAATTTATTTAGTCCAAAATACAAAATTTACATATCACTTCAAATATGAAAAAGATCACCGAAGTGAAATAACAATGGCTATTTATTTGTTTTTAATTGATTAGTCAGATTTTTTATATCCGGCCAATTGTGATTCCACGTGTGTTGCTGATTCTACAATTTACAATTAAAGAAATTGTTATTTTATTACAAAAATTATTTTATAAAAATTATATTTGATTGAATTTTATTTGTATAGGGTGTTCCATAAAAGCGTTATTTAACTCCTCCCTGGCTAGACAAAGGCAACGACCATTAGCCAACGACGACTAGGTCTTGATGCTGGTGGTGGTGGTTTTTATACCATTATGTACTAGTTGGGTAGTTCGCATAACAACAGATGGACCCTGCAATGATCGTAAAACAATCTTCAATGTTGAAAATGATACGACGGCAGGTAGTAAAATCAATGTGGTCCGCTTAGATTGCCTTTACCCAATTTCTTTCTTCATCTTCTTTTTCCACATGGAGATGATTGTGCTAGCTAAAGTTCCAATTATACTGATGGCGATTAAGGTGTATGTTGCTGATATGTGAATGATTCCTTGGGAAGGAATAATTTGAATGTTGTCCCTATTTTGTATGTGGTATGTATGCAATTTTTCCAGGTTTAATTGCTTTTCCAGTTTAATTTCGTTGATTTCGACGTTGTGTAAGGGTAGGATCTGAAGTGGTTGTTCTTGAAGTTGGTACACTGTGTCGTCATATGTTAAGTTATTGACGGTGACCGAACAAATGTTTTGAAATGTATTAGAATTGTTCCATTTAATACACGTTGTCTGTTACCGCAAGTACTAATAACAGCGGTGAATCGTATGTTTTTCAGGATGATGTATTGGTTTCTTAATTTCTTGATTTCGGTCCCGTTTATTACTGTACTTATTCTTGATAAGTACAGTTGCCAGTATCTCCGCCAAGTATTTTTCCAAAACATGGATCGAAATTTGTTTTAATTTAATATTTTCGTCTTGACACAGGAACATGTTCTCCAACTTAGGGCATAGTTTTCCCATAAAATACATGTAATGCTCATTAAATAGGACATATGGGTTATTTATTCTGAGTGTTTTAAGTTGTTTTGTAGGCAGAGGTTCCAGGAAGTTTAAATTAAATGCTATGGGATAAAACTGTGGTATTTGAATGTTGGAAATAATATTTGTATGGTTGTAGAATGTTTGAAATGGTAATAATTCATATATTTGTTCCATAGAAATTATAAGAATATTTTGCCGTTTTAGGGTTTGATATGCAAAGTCTAATTCTTCAGGTAAAAGAATATTTCTGGAGGTTATGTTTAATTTAGCTAGGTTTATTGACTGTATGATATCTTTAATATGTGAATTTGATAAATCGATATTGTATGTTAGTTGGGATAGATATTGCAAATACTGAATTTCATCCTCGTCTCCTAAAATTTGATTTTGAAAATCTGAACTGATTGTTTGTAAATATTTATTTATTATTTCCTGTTGTTTCTTAATACGATTAGTAATATTATCGAACCTATCGAGCATCTGATTATTGATTTCCACTTGTTTATTTAGTTGGGATATCGCATTATTCTGATTTAATTTTAGATTATCGATGTCCTTTGTGATTTGCATAGCATCATTGCTATCCATGTTACCGGTAATGTACTTAATTACTGTCCCCAGGCAGTTAATAAGACCACATTTGGAAATTCTACGAGGATAAATAGTTTTAAAATTATTTTATAAGTCTTTAAATTTAGCGTTAACAACAACTCTTATGTTTTCCAATTTATTATTTTTATTGACAATTTGTATTGCTTGTCTGATTTTAATTAAATTATTCTCGTAACTATTCAGATTTATGATATGTATGTATTTTACATAACTTCTAACTATCCTTGCTTGTCCTAGGCTGAGGGCTAATACTCCGGGGTTGTTTGTCATGTCCTGTATCTCGATTGTCTGTGTCGTTATTTTGGTCATCAGGAATTGGAAGAGGATTAACCTGCAATTTAATAGGTCGTTTCAGTTTTTGTTTATGTAATTTTCGATTTTTCTGATCTAAAATAGTCAGCCTATTATTTTGTTTAGTTCAAACTTGTTTGAATTTAGGATTTAATGAATTATTATGTTTGTTTTCGGTCATGTAAACTATAGTATTTGGAGTGTATTCGAAAGGTTCGTCCCTAGTCTGATTTACTTTTCCTATTTTGTTTTGTTTATTTTGTAGGACCTTTTCGTTAACTTTGTCATAAAGTTCTTGCTGTTTGTTTTGAATTTCTTGTAAATTTTGTTTTGTCGTCATGTCGTATTCCCTACCAAAGAATAGTTCAAAGAGTGTGTATTTTGTAGTGGAATGAATTGAATTATTGTAAGTGAAAACTGCTTCTGCTAATTTTCGCTCATGATCGTGTGTTTCTGATATAGTTTGATTGTGTATTATTCTATAAAGTTCAAATAGAGTCGAATGAAATCGTTCTACTGGCGAATTTGAGTCTGAACTTCTAACTGACGTAATATGTAATTTGATGTCATAAATATCACAAAACTGTCTGAATAATATTGAATCAAAACCTTTTTCAGAGTCTGCAACTAACTGTTTTGGTTTACTATAAGTACTAATAAATTTTACGATAGCGTTAATTATATGTGGAGTATTTCTGGTTTCGATTGTGTACGCTTGTGCGAATTTAGAAAATTTGTCGATAATTGTTAACATTGTCTGTTTGTTAACATAAAATATGTCTATATGAACTATTTCTAATGGCCTTTTTGAGTTTATACAGTTTTTTGTTTCGGTGGGTGTCTGTCGTATTTATTTTCATTACAAACTTTACAATTGTTTGTATAATAGGTCAATTCTGATTTTAAAGAGGGAAAATAATAGTCACATCTTAAATGTTGAAATGTTTCGTTAATTCCTCTACGGTTACTTGTTTTATGATATCTAGATATGATTTCGTCTTGTTCTCGTTCGTCTGTTATGTCTTGTAAAATTTTTGTACAACATACTATTTTAAATTGTTTACCCTGACTGAAATATTGTGAATAAATTTCCTGTAATCGATTAAATATTTGATCGTCTGAGCAAAATAGAGCTACTGTCTTTTTAGGAGCAAAAAATTGTTTAAGAAGATTTACAATTATTTGATTAGAATAATTGGGGAATTGAAATGTCTCTGTCTACGTTTTGTTTTAAAAATTATTTCAAGTTTTCTGTTTGGTCTATTTTTATTTTCCTTTAAAATTATTTGTTCACTAAAGTCATTTAAGGAATTTTCGGAAATAGGGATAAAGGAAGTATTGTCCTCGTCTGCACTGTGTATTGTTTCAGTATCGTCGTTAGCTGTATGCTGGTTACCTTGACGTGATGTATTACTAGAGTTACTACTGATATTTTCAGAGTCGTTAACATTTTCAATATTATGATTTTCGGCTATTTTAATACATGATAAAGCATCGGATTTGGTATTACAACGGCCTGCTTTATGTATTATCAGATAATCAAACTCCTCAAATTTTCACCGCCATCATCAGATGGCTTTATGTATTATCAGATAATCAAACTCCTCAAATTTTCACGTTAACCAAGTTAACTAATTTGGAATTGTTTTCCTTTAAAGACGTTAACCAAGTTAATGGATTGTGGTCCGTGGTAATTTTAAATTTTCTCCCAAAAAGATACGGTCTAAAGTATTTAGTCGCCCATACAATAGCTAAAAGTTCTTTCTCTACTATCGAGTAGTTTTGTTCGGTTTGTGTCAGAGTCCTGGATCCCTAACATATGGGTTTGTCCTGTCCGATATGTCCTTGAGAAAGTACAGCTCCAACCACCACGATACTTGCGTCTGCGGTTAAGGGGGGAGGGTCCTCCAGAACTTTCAAATTTTTCATTTTTTGTTTTGCTTTAAAAGTTTATTTGAACCTTAAGGAATATATTTCTAATGTTTTAATCCCAACAGAAAGATGATCTTAGATAACGATAAACTGCTTTTAACTCTACTTTTCAAGATCGAAAACTTTTTAATAGCGTTTTTCTCAAAACAGGTTTTTTTCTGCGCCGTGAAACATAACTTAAAAAATTATTAAGGTATTAACTTGAAATTTTGTACAGATATTCTTTAAGATATTGGCCTTTGCACATACCTAAAATTTCACATAAATTATTACTAAAAATATTGTTTATAACAATTTGCTTATAAAAAAAAAAAAAAAAAAAAAAAAAGTGAAATATTTTTCTTGTTGATTTTAAATTTTGAGAAAAAAATTTTCTCATTAGAAATAGGTATATGCAAAGCGTAATGACTTATTTTAATAAAAATTTTTTGTCCGACTGAATTCAGTTGATTACAAGAGGCTGGGCATTCCACGGCGAAAATTAATGGATTGAAACAGCTGTAGCACCGCCATTTTTCCTTTTTTTGCATAAAAATTTATGAGTGAATACACTATAATATGTACTATACTATGTAACTTCATTTGATACAATAAATATATCCAGTTTCTTAAAAAAAATTATTAAAAATCCTGTTGTCTGGAGGACCTCCCCCCCTTAAGTTAAACGTTTTAGTAAAGTCAGGATAGGATAAAATCGGGTCATTCGTAAGTAGTTCTTTACAGGTTTGGAAACATTTGATGTATTCGGGTGTTATTTTTACGTCTGTTCCTTTCTTTAAACAACTAGTCATAGGTTTTGTTAGTTTCGCAAAGTCTTTAGTGAATTTTCTATAGTAGCCTAAAAGTCCGAGAAAGCTTTTTATATCTTTCTGTGTTCTCGGTATTGGGTATTTTGTAACAGCTTCAATTTTCGGAGGGTTAAGCTTGGCGCCGTCTCTTGTAACTACGTGCCCTAAAAACGCTACTTCGCGATGTAAAAATTCTGACTTATCTAGTTGAACTTTAAGATTAGCTTGACATAGTTTTTCAAATGTTTTAGCAAGATTCGTTACATGTTCTTGTAAAGATGTTGAAAAGACGATGATATCGTCCATACAAACTAAACAGGTAGTTCCCTGTAGCTCTTTAAAGATGTTATCCATAACGCGTTGGAAGGTGGAAGGTGCGTTTTTGAATCCAAATGGCATTCTGACATATTCGAAATGTCCATGCTCGACTGTAAATGTTTTTTCAATATCTTTCGGATCTACTTCGATTTGGTGAAATCCACTCGCGAGATCAAGTATAGTGAAGTACATACACTTTCCAAGTTTGTCTAAAATGTCAGTTATGTTGGGAAGTGGATAACGGTCGTCTATGATTTTCTCGTTTAACTTTCGATTATCTTGTACAAGACGCCATTTTTGTTTACCACTAGCATCACGCTTCTTTGGAACGATCCAAATAGGCGATGACCATGGTGAGAAACTTGGTCTGATGATGCCCTTTATTATATACATTTTATCTAACTGATTCTATACTTCTTGCTTGTGGATTTGCGGATACCGATATGATTTCGTATAGATTGGGATATTGTCTGTTGCATTTATTTTATGTTTTACCTGATTTGTAAAAAATAAATTTTGGCCTTCTTTAAAAAATATGTCTTCGTATTCGTGACATAATTTTAAGATGGCTTTCTTTTCTTCTAAATTTAAATGATCGATACGGATTAGTTTTTCAGTAGGTAAAGAAGTTTGATCAATTTCGTTATTTATAATTTGGTAACTACTAAATTCAATTATTTGATGGTTTAAAGGTTCAACTTTTAGTGCTTGTTCAATAAAAAATGATTGAATTTGATTAGTTAAATTTTTAACAGGTGCAACATGATGCCAATCTTTCGAATTATAAATACCTTCGGGAATTAATATTTTATTGTTCAAATAAGTATTTTTAAGCAACACTTCACCGTTTTGTATGTCAACTAGTATTTTTATCAGTTGTTGGTTATGAGATTGAATTTCATATTTTCCTGATGTAAAGTTCGGTTTAAAAAGTAATTTATTTAAATAATTTTTCGTTACAAGTGTACGTTATTTGAGCTTTTAATTTATTTAAACTGTCTAGTCCGATAAGTCCGTCAAAATAGTTATGAAAGCGGAAAACTATAAATTTTCAATCGCCTGGTTGATTAAACTCAGTAAATATTGGAAGGTTTACTTTTTTATTCAGTTTATATGTATTTAAAATAGCACGAATTTCTATGGGGGATGTTTCTTGAATGTCATCAGGATGTACAAATTCGGAATTGATAAAGGAATTGGATGAACCGGTATCGATAAATAATTTTAAGGGTCGGTTAAAGGGTGAAGAAATATGGATATATGGTAAAGTAGTTCCGTGGCTATTATTGTCTATTGTGGCGTAGCTTATCTTCGCCACATTTAGAAACTATAGATTTTCAATAAAATTATAAAATCAATAGTCAGACACAGGGTGCCATCTATTGAAAAATGAATCAACCTCTATGCTGTAAGAGAACTGCTTTGCACACAAGATAAGCAATTATACATTTTGAAAATTTAATTTTCTAATTAAGAACTTGTTTCTGTACAAATCTTCTAGAATTTTTACGGAAAACAGAACGAAAGTTAAAGTTCGATTCTTTTCAATCGCTCTTTTTTAATTCAGCCATCGGCTGACAACATCTCTCAAAAATCTGTCGTCGAAACTGAAAACATCTATTGTCGAACACGATATGTAATTCAACAAAGATTCTACTTTGATTTTCGTTCCGTACAAATGAATATTTTTTTTTTTGTGATACACATTCTCGATAAATTTTAACATCTTATGTAAACAACTTTTGTGAAACTTGACCGGAAAGAATCCACTGGAAATTTTGGAAATTTAAAATAAAGTTGGAGAAAAACGAATCATTGATTTTTTTTATTTATTTTATTCGTTTTAAATACTCGAATTCTAACTTCGGTCGCGCATAGAGGAACACCTCCGGGAGAATTTATTTTTGGAATTTGTGGAACTGCCGGACTTGCGGTGTTAATCCTCAGTAGATATTTCCGTCCAAATTAGTTTTAGGATTCACCACCACGGAGTTATCTGGTAAGTTGATTTATTATTCGGGTTTTACGTCGCCCTAAGTCGATTCTTACCAACCCGTTCTCCTGATTCCACCAGCGGTCCCTTTCCGAATTTTTCACATATCATCCTACGCCAATCCAGACAAGAATTATATTAATTTTGGTGGGAAGTTTCTTCCTCCATATAGCTTTGATTTTACACAAATATCCAAACCATTATTGGAATACCTCAATCCACGTCTCCTCTAAAAGTAAAACGGACCCAGCACAATGCCATCTCTGTTAAGAGTATTTAGGATCCACTACTGGTTGATGGAGCGGAAATAATGGGTGCGTGTGTGCTAATTCCGCTCACCAGTAACCCCGGAGGGATTATTGGGCATTACTACGCCACACAGCCCACGTGGTAGCAGATTCAATTTTATAAAGCCAAAATTGAGCGTGCAGATGTTCAAGTTTAATTTATATGCTAATTTAGATTTCCTCTGAAATATCAATTAGTTGCAATATTTCCAAAAAATCCTTCATTACCTAAATTTTCTGTATTCTTAACAATTATTTTTCCACAAAATTGTCAATAATAAAGGCACTATTTTAAAATATATTATTTTAAAATTTTGCTAAATAATCTAAAAAATTGTATTCTTCATCGACAAGTCAAAACTGGTAAAGCTGTTTGCCTTAACAAACATTTCCTGTTTTGACCAAAAAAATTGTTTTGAACTTGGAAATTTTTTATTTACAACTGAATTACGTAACTTTCATTTGCACCTCAAGTTTTTCCTGAATTGAAAAACATTTACATGTTACGACATTATCGTTGTAATGTCTGTTGTATAGCACAATAATACAATTTTTTAAGCTAGTAAAATAAATTTCAACCCCTTTTCGACATTAATTGACTTTAACATTTCACTGGATATCTCTTCTTTTCTGAAACAAAAAAATTTCATTAATACCACAAAATTTTTTTTATTTTTTTGGAAACTTTTTCTGCTGTTTTGTTCTGTATTTTGGGACAAAACTTATCAATGTTTCTGGGATCCACTAAAAAGCTAGTCATGGAAGGTTCTAATTCTCTAATCGAGCCACATTTGATGGCAGTCAACCAACTGGATAATAAGCCAAATCCGGTGGTGCAGGAATTCATACATGTGGCCGCACATTCAACATCAGCGCAGCGGCGAAAGGATCAATTCATAAACACGAATCGTGCCTCATCATCACATAGAAATCACAACCATTTTTCAACGAGCGCACTAGAAACGCCTCATCGTTCGGGTCTGGAACCGGCGGTTGAGCGTCCGATAGTTTCTCTGAGCCATCGTTTGCCCTGAGGTGTACCATCTGCACCTGGTATTACTTCTAAAATTTCTTCCACATTTGAAATAAAATCATATAAAAGTGAGGATTGCCGTCAAATCTTGCCAATTCTTTAATTGCATCGGGAATTCTTAAGGCATCAAAATATTATTTAGTGATTGCCATTTTATTAAAATTATTACTATTATAATTATATGTAAGATTATTACTTAAATCAGAGGTTAGATTACTTAAATTATTATTAGGAATTTTATCAAAATTATTTTCTTTTCCTTTTAAATCAGTATTTTCGTTTGAATTTAAATTAATATTTTCTAAACTAACACTAGCTAAATTAATTTCTTCACTAATAATCCAGTGCAGTTAGTCATTATTAAGGGAAAATGATGGAATCCATTTATATGTAATAAATGGATTTCAATGATTTTTTTTTTGAGGTTTTCTAATGGCATAAAGTAAAAAGTTTACCCATTTAAAATTACCGCATTTTTGGAAATTCGTAAATTTTCGGAAAAAATAAAAAAAATTATAGATATCAATGAAAAATGCAATTATCGAAATTTTTAGAATTTTTTTTTTACGGAAATAATGATTCTTATATTTCGTTAAAACGACAATTATCTATACATACTCGTATAATAAAACTGTAACGAGACCGTTTCTGTATATAGAATATTTTTTTGAAAATTTTACTGGTACTGTAAATAGTTATCGATGTAGATATCAAAACATCGATTTTTAAAATTTTTGTCTGTCTTTCTGCCTGTCTGTCTGCCTATCTGTCTGTCTGTCTGTCCGTCTGTCTGTCTGTCTGTCTGTCTGTCTATCTGTCTGCCTGTCTATCTATCTGTCAGTCTGTCTGTGCACGCATCATGCAAAAACTTCTGAACTGATTTTGATGAAATTAGGTGTGATGATAACTTATTACCTGGGTCAACATCTAAGATACTTTTTATTCCGGGAAAATATCTTATTCCCACGGGAAAATAGAGAAACCATTTTTAACATGTGCACACATTACGGAAAATTATTGAACGGATTTTGATGAAATTTGGTTCGGTAATAACTTATTACTTGGGTCAACATTTAAGATAGTTCTTACTCCGGGAAAATATCTTATTCCCACGGGAAAATAAAAAAACCATTTTGGGCATGTGCATTAGGATGTTTCATTTTGTAAGGAAAAAAAAAAACAAAATGTAAAATTTTTGAAGACTGCTTATGCCCCGAGTCTCAGTGATATAAAAAATATATATGCCAAATTTCAAGAAGATTGGCTAATATTTAGAGGTTACACACTTTAATCAGTTTTGTAAAAGTATTGTAAAGAATTGTTTCTGTTGTTCGTCCCTAAGCGATTAGACCCTCACATGGCTCTAATCGTTTCATTTCCTTTTTCTTTGTAGGTTTGGTTTCTAAATTTTTAGTCATATTTTACGTATCAGTTTGAGTAAAACGTCCGTCCAAAAAATCCAAAAGACAATTCCAAAAGACAAAGAAAGTTTCTAGCAAATACGAAAGATGCTTTAGGTGATTAGCAAATATGAGAGCACTTATTAATATCTACATCTGAGTAAGTGCTCAGAAACTAGCGTATCCAAATCATTATTTGGAGCCCATCGACTCACAATTGCCTCGTGCCCAAAGTGAACCTATATGAAGCTGACAAAATGTGAAACACGTTTCATTCCTTTAACCTTTTCGCGCCGAAGACCGTATATTCCCGTGATAAAAAAATGTAACAAATAGTCGAAGACCGTATTTATCCGACTTATAATAAAGTTTTTTTTCAAAAAGTATTTTTTTACAAGTATATAATTACCAAATTTATATTGTACTTTTCCGCACGATTCCGCACGAGACCGTCCGATTCCGCAAACCTCGAAAACTGCCCGTCTTATGGGCGTACTTAATAGGAAAATAGCACGTCGCGAAAGGGTTAATTATCATGAAAGAATATTAAGCTTTTTGGAAATTGAATGAAGTTTAGTGAAGAGGACAATTTTAAGTGCATAGTTAGCCTTTACCCCAGAGTTGTAATAATTTTTTTGTAGTCTTCTTTTGGATAACTTCCATTTTTTAAGACATTGTGAATGTAGTTAAACATTTCGACTTGTTATTCTTCTAAAAAACCTTGAATGCGATTTTCCTCATCCAGCATTGTCGTATACGACTCCTTGTCAAATGAAGCTCACAGACTTTGGAACTTCCCAAAAGTTAGGACCACTTAATTCTATGCTACAGCACACTTCTCAGACACTCCTTTCAATATTATTTATATGTTAGTACATGAGAATTCCATTAGTACAAAGTACTGCAATATTAGCAATTTCATTAGTTAGAGAAAAAAGTGATTAATGTGTGCAACCCCTAAATATTATCCAGTTTTCTTGAAATTTGGCATATATGTCTTTTACATCACTGAGACTCGGGGTGTAAGCAAAGTCATATGAAAACCACATCTTTGAAAAAATGAAACACCCTAATATGCATGCATTACGCAAAAATTATTGTTCTATGCAAGTTCTGTATAATTATTACACTTATATAGTTCTCATTGAGCTGATAACAATGCGTCGCGCGAACGACGTCGTGGATACAGCTAGTTTAAACTAATTTTCTTGTAATGATAATTACACTTCTAATAAGGATAATACCGTACAGTAAATAATTTAAAATACGGGTATTTGAAAACCTGACTATCGATAATGGATAGCTGGATCGAGAATGGATAGATGTTATATGCATACATATTTATATAGGTATTATGTGGTTATATATTTCTCAAATTTCTGCAAACAATACAGCCATTTCCATATGTAAGGCAATATGGCGCCTGTGACAAGAAGGGTTACGTGTAATAAGTGCAATCAAAGAATTACAAAACATGAAGATATTGTGTCTTGTGCTCGTGGATGTGGAAATAGTTTTCACATTAACTGCATAGGCATAACATTGGAAACATTTACAGATATGAATGTAAGTGGAATAATTAGTTCATGGTGCTGTGAAAATTGTAAGTCTGACTTAACCTCAACAAAAGTAAAAACTGTCAAAAATTTGTCTATTGAAAATACGCCCACGACTTTCAAAGAAAAGGAAAACCAAGTACAGAAATTAGAAGAAATGCTAAGTAAACTTAGTATGGAACAAAAGATCAATATGCTGTTTCATAATCAGATGATAATGTCACATAAAATTAATACGCTGATTCAAAAATTGGATGCAGCTCTTGATAGCAATGAATTGAAAGATAAAAAAGTCAAAATATTAGAAGAAGAGTTATCAGAAGCAAAGGCAAAATTAAGAGTTAACAAGCCTCAATATTCGCAAGTTGTCAAACAAAACACTGAAATAAAGCAGAACTCGAGTATACGTGTCAATAATGACATAAATAATTTAGGCAATCAACATAACGCAAAAGTTAATGTGGTTGCCGCTAAGACAACGGAAAAACAAAAAAATAACATACAAACCAGCGAAAATAAGTATGATGAAGCAATAACAGATGAAAATGCAAATGAAGATGATGGATTCATCAAAGTAGTTCATAGAAAAAGAAAACAACAAATTATTAGAGGTAGTGATCCTGATAATGAAGATTTCAAGTGCATAGAATCTAAAGTATGGGTTTATCTAGGACGCTATAGTAGTGGAACAACAGTTAATAAAGTCAAAAATCATCTGACAAAAAAATATCCAAATTATGAATTCCAGGTGGATGACTTGGAAAGTAAAGGGTACTATAAAAGTTTCAGAATAGGAGCAGATAAATCTTAAAAGGCTGAAATGTATAATGAAAATAATTGGCCTTGCGGTGCGCTTATAAAGCGTTTTATTTTTCGTAAAGCAACAGCACACTTCAGCAGTTGAATGTGGTTGTACGTATGAACACGACAATCATGTGAAAATAATGCATCAGAATATACAGTGTATAAGAAACAAAATTAGTGACTTGAAAGTAATACTAAGTAGTCAGCAAATTGACATTGTGCTTTTGACGGAACATTGGTGTAAAGATGACAATTTAGACAACATCATAGATAACTACATTTTAAGTGCTAAATACTATCGCGATTCTTTCTCACACGGTGGTGTAGGTATATGGGTTAAGAACTCGTTATATAAAAATGTAATCGTGCTAAACTTAAAATAAAATTTTAAAATTTTAAAGATAAAATTTTTGAATGTGCCGGTGTCAAACTAATTGTAAGTGATAAAAATAAAGTGTATTACATATGTGTTATATACAGATCACCGGATAGTGAGGTTGATTCTTTTTTAGTTCATTTACATAAACTATTAAATTACTTAAAGCCTGAAAAACATAAAATAATAATTTTGGGAGACTTAAATATTGATTTTCTACAAAATAATATGAAAAAACATAAATTATTTGATATACTGGATTCATATAACTGTGTGAATGTAGTAAATGAAGCGACACGGGTGTCCGAAAATACATCAACAGGGCTGGATTATATCATAATTAGTAGAAATGTGCAGTATCTTTCATCAAAAGTTATTATCAGATCATACTGGACAAATTATAACTTTAGACTGCCAGGAAACAAGAGAACAAACAGCAACAATATTAGAAAAAAGAAAATTTTCACATATTAATAGAGAAAATATGAAATACATGTTAGAAACTGAAATAGGAAAAATAAATATTTATAATGAGAATATGGAACATTTTTGAGAATATTTCAAGTATTGTTTTGATGTTAATTGCCCCACTCATGTTAAGAAAGTAAAACCAGTAAAATCAAATACCTGGATAACTAAACAGATCATTGAAGAGGGTCACGAATTAAGGAAGTTGTTCAAAGAAAAAATTAATAACAGTGAATTAGAGGAAAAGTGCAAAAGATTAAAAAAAGATCATAAAAACAACATAGAGGATGCTAAAAAAGCCGCTTTATTTAAGAACATAGATTTTACCCACAAGATATTTGGATAGGCATAAATAGATTGCTTAGCAACGAAATTAAAATTAACGAAAAACTCTTATTACATCATGATAATAGGGTTATTAGCGAATTAACAGATATTTTAAAGATATTCTCAGAAATAATAAACAAATATTTTACTTCGCAAAAATACCACTTTTATTTTGAAACTGTGACAACATTGTTTCGAACCGTCAGTTCATTTTCAAACAGAATAAATATTACATTCGTTACATGCCTTATATACTAATTTTATCTACCTATACTTATTAAGGGGGAGTGGTCTGTGATGTGGAAGTGGAAAGGGTAGGAGTGATACGAGAATCCAAAAATCAAGAAACACAAGATTACATTACATGTGACAAGAGGCAAACAAACACGTGGCAAAAGATTGAACTTGAAAATGACAAAAAGACAATATTACAGTGAATACAGTTTTAAACAGAAATTAAAATTTAAGTAAGTTATAATATTGAAAATAAGGTTGAACTGTAAATATCGGTGTAATCATTTAAAAGGTGATCGGAGCTATGTTTATTTATTTCTATTGCTTCTAGGATTGTTAACTTCTGTCCTTTGCTTGCCTCGTGTAACACAGTAATTTCCCGTTCTGGTGTGTGTCCGGTGTCTATTAAGTGCCTCGCAAAAGCAGAGTCGGATTTCTTATTTCTATATGACCTAAAATGCTCTGCTCTCCGGGTTTCAAAGTTTCTGCCAGTTTGACCGATATAAAAACCATTACAATCTTCATCATCATCAAATTTCCTAGATTAAAGCCTGATTTAAATGCTATATTTATGTTTGATTTTTTATGTTTGATATATATATATATATATATATATATATATATATATATATATATATATATATATATATAGAAAACCATTTTACTCAAGTATTACAATTTCAAATGATTCAATAAGTCCGTATCAACATAAAGTCGCAGCCTACAATTCAATGATCCACCGTGCGTTTAATATACCTTTGTCGGAAGGAAATTTTAAAAAAGAAATAAATAATATTAAAATAATAGCGAATAATAACGGATATAATTCTTATATATATATATATATATATATATATATATATATATATATATATATATATATATATATATATATATATTGAAATCAAGCTTATTGTTAATTTTGGTTATAGTCAAATCTAAAAAGTTTATACTATTATCTTTTTCTACCTCTAAGTCAAATTGAATTTTTGGATCTAATGAATTTAATGACTCTACAAATTTTTCTAGCTGGCGGAACGATCCATCGAAGCCTGTAATTATGTCATCCACGTATCTATACCAAAATTTTACATGTTGTTTGGTTAGTGTATTATTCATTATTATTTCTTCTAAGTTCGACATATAAATTTCTGCCAATAGAGGGCTCAGAGGTGACCCCATTGAAAGGCTACTTGTCTGTTGGAAGAATTTATTGCCGAACTCAAAGTAATTTTGTTTTAAAATTGTATTAAAGGTATTTATTAACTCGGATTGTTTTACTGGATTTTTTATCTTATTGTTTATTATTTCGCTAATCAAGTTTAGACACTCCTTGGTAGAAATATTGATGAACATACTACGTACGTCCAGGAACGCCAATTTGTACCGACCGGGAAAGGATGTGTTATTTAACTGATTTACAAGTTGGAAGGAGCTTTTGATGCTATGTTTGGAGGTGAATTGGGTTTCAGTTTTAAAAAGGGAATCTAGGTGTTGTGATAATTTATGTGATGGACATCCAATATGGGAAATTACTGGTCTTATTGGGTTGTCGGGTTTGTGCGTTTTCACCAATCCATACATTACATACATCACATAAATTATCACAACACCTAGATTCCCTTTTTAAAACCGACACACATTACACGGTAGCTACCTCACAAAGAGCCACACGGCAGGTACACGGGGTATGTATGTAGTGGTATGCAAGTATTGCCTGTGACCAGGGCTGCCAGATTGTATAATTGGATACAAAATCTATATAATTTGGTTGCCTTGTGTATCCTCTTTGTATAAGGAATTTTCTTGTATAATTGGATACAAACACCGAAAATTTAGACTGAATACGGTGAACATAGCAGTTGCAATTCTTTATTAATGTGACATCACGTTAGACCCAATGAAACTACATACGCCCTTACGTGTATATGAATTTTCTTTCGTTCTGACAAAATTGCAAAAATGATTAAAATTTAATAATTAAAGTTTAGTTGGAAAAGAATCGGTTCATTTTTTTCTTGCTCTTTTTTTGTAACGAAAAGTTGTTTTGTATAATGGGAGTCAATTATGTATAATTTCAGAGACCTGACTGTATAAACTAAAAATTTTTACTGGCAGCCCTGCCTGTGACGCACATGTGCGTATAGACAAGAGTAAACATAGTATGTGGATGACGTAAATGTATGTCTATTTCACTCGAAGTGTGACTATCTTGGAAGTTACTAACTTGGACGGCTACTGTATATATATATATATATATATATATATATATATATATATATATATATATATATATATATATATATATATATATATATATATATATACTGTCGACTTTCGGAGATTGTCCGATCGCAGATTGTCCATGCTGCAGTGGTAGGGATTTACACGTCACATGTTTATGTCACACGGACATCGCAACAACACAATTTTTGTGAATGTATTTGTGAACCTTAGAACAGAGGCGTAGGTAATGTTTGTTTAAATTAAAGATTATTTATTTTTACATAACATTTTATTCAATGTACGTAATATGTATAATGAAAATTTTGAGAGAATCCTATGAACCAATTTTTATATGCATTTATGTATGTAAAATTTTTAAATTTGTTTATTTAATTTAATGAATGACTGTATAAAATATATTTTTATGTATTGCCATTACATAATCTATGTTAGTCAATAGCAGTGTTCGATCGCGTTCGTTTTCAATGTTCTCTATTGAAGCTGTTTGTATTTCAGTTTTGCAGTAGAGACTGATAAAGAATAAGTATATGATAATAGTAACTTACTTATGAAGTTATGAAAATATTAAATGTTTCATGGGGAAATAATAATGCTGTCGATATTTTATAAGAATATTTTTTTTCTTTTTTACCATACTTTATTAATAGATAGGATTTATTTCAACACTATCAACACTTCAACATATATCTAATAATAAAAATAATATACATAAAATATTTTTTAAGATAAGCTAGACACGTCTTATTTAGTTAATTAGGTTATTTGTTTATTTTATTCATTGATATGTAATTACATATTTCCATATTGATATAATACTGCTTGCAATACGTACACACGTATATTAATTTGAATGTATGATATTCTTATGTAAACAAATATTTATAAAGATATGACTACGGCTATGCACTTTCGCAGATTGTCCGCCCCGCCCACTTTGAACCGTTCATGGGACAATCTCCGAAAGTCCACAGTATATATATATATATATATATATATATATATATATATATATATATATATATATATATATATATATATATAGGGTGTAAGAGAAATAACTCGTATCCTTTTGAGGGGTGACACGATTCCGAAAAAATTCCTGCGGTTTTAGTGACTACAGGGTGGTGTGAGTCACCCCTTAAAAGGATAAGAGTTATTTCTCTGACACCCTGTATATTATATATATATATATATATATATATATATATATATATATATATATATATATATATATATATAAATTTTAGTGAATATCATTTCCGTATTCTAGGAACCTCAAAACATATTTCTGCTATAGTCTCGGCCTCAGGTTGCGCCATGAGAACAACTGTAGTAGCTGAATTTCCAGTTTTGGAAATTCGCTAATTACTGTTATTACCTACTATCATACATATTCGATAAGTCAGTTATTATTCAAAAAGTGCATTTTCTATTATGATGAGCTTTGGTATAGCATAAGTAGATAGGCTAAACCATATACTGCATTTTTTTGAACGGCGCGGCGTAAGTATACTAGAAATTTACCAAAAAAAAAAAAATTATACAGTTATTTTTAAGCACTCTTTTCTATGGTTAATACATAGAATATACTCAATAAATTGTTTATTACTCAAAAAGCGCATCTTCGATTTTGATGAAATTTGGTGTGCTTGTAAGTACATAAGGTAAACAATATTCTGTATTTCTTTTAAGGTAGTTACTGTGTGACATGCTAGTAGAAAAAATTGCAAACCAAACTTACTTTATGTCGTTATTGTCTGTATGAATGGATAGATGTTGATACGTACTACTTTACATACGAACGTGTATGCATACATTCAAACATAGTCTGTGCATACACACTTATATCATCAAAGTTTTTTATGACAAATACTTTGGCATCATGTTTTAATACATATATAATTTTCAGTACATTATGGTATTCTGTATGTAAGAATATAAGTATTCTAACCTGTTTTAAAATATATAATTGTGTTAATAAAATTATAACCACGCTTCTGTAGCGCCAGTTTTATACAAAAGGTTATTTATAAAATTACACGTGTTTTAGATGTTATTTTTATTATTACTATAATACTAAACTTAACACGTTTCTTCCTTTGGCTCCATTTTATATTTGTTTCCTTTTTTATTACAAAAAAAAAAAAAATATCTCTTCCATTTACAGAGTTGCCAACATTATTTTAATTTTATTTTTAAATAATAATGGCGATATATTTAAAAATACAGTAAATCTGTGTAAAATTACTTTAAAATAAAATAATCGTTATTCAACACTGTGTGACATCTTTGAATACTATTTGCAATTAAATACTAAGAAACCAGTTATTTAAGTATACGTTTAAATAACGCCTTTTAAATTTAAATAATTTTATTTGTAATAATAATCAATTTATCATTTATAATCTTAATTGAGTTACAAATCAACGGTATTTAATATTTTTTATTAATATCTTTTTTAAAAGATATAAAAGAAATTATTTATTAATACACTGATTTGTAATTGAAATTTTGAAATTCGCACTGCTGTATGAGTGAGTTGTAGTGTCATACAGCGTTGTCAAACTGCTTTGGTACAATTGCTTGAAACTGGTGTCGATGTTAAATTCTTATTAAAATACTATAATTTCTCTGATGATATCTTCAATTCAAAACGATAAACAAATAATTCAATTTTTTCTTTACATTCAGGACTCTTTACATTAATCTTTCTTTCCCTAGTTTTTTATTGAATTCTGTCGAGTCATTATATTGTTAAATACAAAATAATGGTAAGTAGTCAGGATTTTGAGATCTAATACATGGAGTAGATACAAACTTTAACCCTAATTATCTTAACTCAGAAGCGATCAATCTTTCCCAAATTTCAAGGACAATCAGATACAGCATTCTTCTTTATACTATTAAAATTTGAAACTATTCTGTCGAAAAGTTGAATGTCGAGGTAACTACCTTAAAGGTGTAAGTATACTAGAACCATACTAAAAAATAAATTATATTTTTTATTCAATTATTTTGAACTTTTAAAATTTAGGGGAAAATGTCAAAAAAATATATAATATAGTCCCAAGTATTACCTAAATTTTGGCGTCGGTTTTATTTTTCTAGGTGTTATAGTTTTTGAGAAAATTGAGTTTGAAAATTACAGTACTCACACATATTTTAGTTAATATCTCAAGAACAAATCAAGGTTGAGGGTCAATGACCCTATATTCGGTAATCACTTGGGGTACCAATGTTACTACATATATTATTATTACAGACATCTCTATGCTCTCTATGCTTATCTTGCTATACCCTTTGCTCAAGAAATGAATCAAATTACATTTAATTCTCTACAAAATCAGTTCTTACTTTGCAGCAGGCCCGGATCTAAGGGGATGCAAACCGGGGTCTCTGCCCCGGGTGTCAGTTTCAAGGGGCGCCAAAATCATACTAGGTCGGTCTATATGAAATGGTCTAAAAAAAAGTTAGTTGCTCAACCATTATAGAAAAAATTAATATTCTTCCAGTTGTTTCTATTATATTTGAAGCATTGAGAACAATTCTTAAAAAAAATTATCTTGAACCGTTTAAGCGTGGTAGCCATTTTTGTTTTCCAATTTGCGCTGGTTTTTGTGTTTGCAGCAATTTATGCCAATGCACATATTTCATAAACCGTTCATCCTAAAAGGTTGAAATAAAAACCATTTTAAAGGTAATAAATGTCTTTTTATTTTAAGTGATGTCCATATTAATTTAACAATTTAACCTACTTTCGTCCCTTCCATAAGAAAGCTTTACCTAAGGTTGGATATCAAAATTTAGCAAAATTCATTTTTTGAACATTTGTTTTCTTATAGAGGGAATGTTTTAAACCTCGTTTAGTATTTTTTATGAGAATAGCTATACGGGTACAACTACCCATTATGAAACAAATACACACTATTTCAATTGTGAAACTTGTATCCTTTAATTTTTACAAACTTTCGAAAACTGACTTTTTCCAAATTTTGGAATTTTGCGACCCTGTATCTCTGATGGGGCTGGTGATAAGAATTTGAAATTTGCACAACTTGTAGTGCTTTCGGAGTAGATTTATTAAAAGCTTCTATATTGATCCTTTACAAAACCCTCAATTTTTATCATTGCCGCAACGGGAAAAATTGGAGTTTTATAAAGGATTTATATACTCATGAGTTTTTTTGACAATTTATGTCAAACATTGGAGAGGGGGGTGCCATTTTCATGTTTCTGCCCCGGTTCTAAAAAATCGTAGATCCGGGGCTGCTTTACAGAGACCACTTTAAGTTTTAAAATTTTATTTTCTGGACAAAAAATAAATTTAAAAACTATGATATCTGCAAAGTAAAAATTGTTTTTATTTTTAAAAATGGAATACCATAAAATGACGCTCAAATTTATTAAATATACAAAATCATTTCCTTATAATACTTCGCCTTGCTCACCATACGTTCAAAATTAGTCATGTTAATATGTTATAGAACATCGAAAAATAGGGGACACATATTTTTGTAGAGGCGGTAAACGGGTTGAAGGGGTGAAATCGTCCTTCAAAAATTGGAGTAAAACTTTAATTTTTCAAATATTTCGAAAACGGTAAAAGATAGAGCACAAGTTTAAATCGACGATATTGCTCTTTTTTAAACAGCTATCTATTGATATGCCACTTATTTAAATTAAATCAACAGGAACAATTTGTTTAAATTAAATCAAACAATTCTCTTTTTCCTTATTACATATGGCGGATCAAACAACCAATCAAAAATCGATCACAAGGTGTCTTATTATAGAAATTCTCTATTATAGGAGTTCTAAAAGCCCTCTGGTTTGTAATGGTACAAGTTTCGTTATAAAACGTACTGTAACAAAATTCTCTCACGAACAAAAGCGGTATTAAGCTTCATCTACAGATACTGAACGTCATAAATAGTCCAGTGCAATTAGGTTTATACCTCGGAATCCATTTATAATGAATGGATTTGAATAGTTTTGGATTTTTTGAATTTCTTATGCTCAAAAGTAAAAAGTTTACCTCTTGAAATTTTTTTCTTTCTTTTTAAAGGGCAATAATGAAAATGACGTTACTTTTTCTTAGTAATATATTCTTTTTGCAGCTATATTTTTCTTTTGAGAATTATTTAAATTCTATATAAAATATACAAAGGGATAGCAAATGTCCTTGAAAGGTAGGTACTGCATGTATAAGAAGAATGGGAATAGAGTGGGAAAGTAGTGATAGCGAACAGTTTGAGGGACAGATGATTCTCTACTAGGAATACAGTCATGGTTGCCAGATTGGGCGTATTTCCGCAATTTGAGCGGATTTCAAACATGTCTTGCGCTCATAATTTGTATTGGGCTATTTTCCACAATTTGGGCACAACATGTTTAAATTTTTAATATTTTTCTTTATTTTTGAAAATTTCTTATTTTGTTCTTAGTTCATTCCAGTTCTTTTAACTTTTACTACATATATACTTACTTATTGTGTCGTTTCTATTTTTTTATATATGGAAATGGCTGTATTGTTTACAGAAATTCGAGAAATATACAATCACATAATATATAAATACCCCTGTCGCAGCATCTGCATAACATAGCGAATTTCCAAAGATTTAAAGTCGGTTGGGTAGTTTACTTTTGACGCCTTTGAGACCCTAGGACCTTAGAGGACATACCCGTTATCCATCTAAAATAGCTTACGAAGAAAGGGCAAGAAGTCGAAAATTCAAAAAAATCTGAAACTTTGTCAGTATGTAGAGAGTGGCTACCTAATAACATAAAAAATATCAGTTGCTGCTAAAAAACGTTTTAAGGGGTGAAAAATCCCCTCAAAGTTGAAACAAAAATTTAAAAATCGATGAAATTTTGTTTATACGTACCTTAAAAAGTTCTAGCAACAAATATAACATTATTATTTGCATTTACACATTTTTAAGGGTTGAAACCGAAGTTGGCTACCTGCGAAAGCGGTACAACATAAGCCAAATTCTAGTGGTTATAAATTTGAAAAGTCTACTTTTAAAAACTAGTAATAAATAAAATAAATGATTAATTGTGCTAATTAATGTTCGTAAATTTTTGAGAGTGTTTGTTTTTACATAATAGTTGTGAAGTATAAATTTTCTTTAAAACGGATGAACTGAACTCACATAACTTCAATATCACAATAAAGCAGTCAGTTGATGAATGATTATAAAATCTAATTTACAATCCGTGGTCAACTTTACTGTGGTATGTAGTAAGTGCTGGATGTAGTAAAACAATATATGGCAACAAAGATGTCGAAGAAAAAAGATCCTTTGATTACGGATCCTTTGATAGACGTTTTTAAAGAAAAATTTGATGAAGGTGAAAGTGAAAATAACCTAAGTGAACCTTTTACGATGAATATTGAAGATAACAGCAATCAAGTTGATCTTACAAAAAGGGGAAAATCTGCCTATCATAAATTAATGACGGAAGAACTGGACAATGTATATGAAATAATTATAGATATGGAGAAATCGTCACAAAGGAATGACAGAAAAATTACACTATGTAAACTTAAGGAGATAAAAACATTTTTGGAGAAGTTACAATTACATCGTGATTTAACGATAGATGTGAATCTGGCAACAAAACAGTGCTATGATGAATTGTATGCTGTTAAAACAATAGTACAAAACATCGAAATGGAAACAAAAAATAATATAACTAAAAAGCAAAATAATGATAAAACATATTCTGAAGCTGTGGGCAGCAACAATATGAATCAAATTTCAGTAGGTGTTTTGGCTAAAACTAAACTAAATACTGGGAATATTGAAGTAAAAATTGTGAGTAAGGAAGGTGACGTTGGATCTAAATCAATAGAATCGTCATTTAAAACATACATTAGCCCTCCAGAGTTGGAGTTACCTATAGTGGACACCAGACATGATATGAAATCTTTGTTCGTGGCGGTGAGGAATGAAGACGACGCGGACAAACTAATAAATGAAATAAGACAAAAAATGAATGCTTTTGATGCAGAGATGGTTAAAAAGAAAAATCCAACTGTAATAATAACTAATATAAATAAAAAATACTGAAACCAAAAATTTACTGGAAGTAATAGTAAACAGAAAAAAATGTATTTTACCAATATGGAAATATTTGATAAGATTAAAATCAACCACATTAAAAGTAGTAAAAGAAGTGATTGCTATCATGTTGTTGTCAAAGTTCCATTAGGAATATATAGAGAACTATTGAAAAATGAATACCTCTATGTCGAACATTCTAAATGCAGAGTATTAGAGTATATACCGACAACTGTGTGTTTCAAATGTAATAACTACAATCATTCTTCTAAAAATTGCCCCGAAAAAAATATTATATGTGCTTACTGCTCGGGCCACCATGAGTTCAATGAATGCTCTGATAAGCAAGACCCTTTGAAAGCCAAATCCACACCCTGCAGTAAATTTAACCAAAATATTAAAAATAGTGAATGGTTCAAAAAAATTGTTTTGAATGACCCTGATAAAAGTGAAGTTTATCTTAGAAAAGAAGATCATTGTTCTAACTCACAAACTTGCCAGAGTTATTTGAAATTGAAATATTCCATTATGTCGCAGACTGATTATGGGGACTGTAATTTGGTAGCATCACCAATAACGATTACAACGGGTTCCTTGAATTTGCAAAAGTTGATCATCCACTCTCTGCGGAAAGTCATGTGTTGAGTGGCGCCACAGTCCTGGTGCCAAGAGTTATTGCCATTTTCAAGTTTAATATCATTCAAATTTGCGCTTGAAAGGCCGACGGTAATCATGACTCGGCGATTAGATTTATTTGACTCGTTTCTATCACATTTTTCTCTTGTATTTCCGTCCAAATTGCTCTTTGGACATTCCTTGGCAAAATGTCCTTTTTGCTTACAGGTATTACAAGCATAATTTTCTTTACAGTATTGAATATATCTAGGACACGGCTTACCTTTGCAAGCCTTCTTTACGTATCCTCTTTTCCCACACTTGAAGCATTCTACTTCTGATTTTCCTTGCGTAACTGATTTTGATCTTTGAGCTGACATTAATGCGTTCTGACTTACGTTTCCTTTTAATTCTTCACTTTGGTTTAATCGATCCTCTTCTAAACGTAGTCTTTCGATGAGTGTATTGACGTTTTTTTCTTGTGCAGTGACATTGTCCGAAGCTGTGCGTAAATGGTGTAGCTTTATAGGCAATATACCCAAAATTCTGGTCATGACCCACTCTGGTTTTATTTCTTCACCTTCTGTAGATAGATCTTCCGCGATTTGCACAATTTCTATACAGTTTTCGACTGCCGACATACTGTTGTTAAATGAATAGCTAAAGAAACGGCGTCGTAAACCTTCAACTGTTAATTTTGATTTCTTTCCATATAAACTTTCTAACTTGAGGAGCATTTGATATGCTGATCTGCAGCTTACAATTTTATTTGCAATATTACTACTGACATTTAAACCAATTAACGCTTGTGCTTCGAGATCTTTTTCAGTCCAATTTATAGTATCTGGATTACCTTCATCTCCATCCGGTTTAACAACAATTCCAGTGGCAATCGTAAAAGTTTTCTTGATTTTAATATTAAATTTAGTTTGAAACGCCAGGAACTATAATTTGTAGCCCCTTGCGAGTTTTCAGACAGTGTTTCCATTTGTGATTTAATATGATCCATATTGACTGACGGTTAACCAAAAAAAAAAAAAAATACGGAGAAAACAAATAAAATAATATTCTTATCCAGGTGGCAATGGCTTGACGTTGACAAGTTGCTGTTGACCGGCTTCGGATGGTTGATAATCTTAGCTGAATTTTACGAATTTTTACCGACTAAACGTGGCTGACGTTGGCGACAGTAGCAACATAACCTGTGTTCTTGCACGTGGCTTACACGACTTGACACTGACTGACGAAGAATGAATAACTTTCGATTTCACCTCGAATTTCAACTTAGTAGCCCGTCTGGGCCCATAACCTGTGATTAATTTGCCTAATTTTACTAAATTTGAGGTGAAAAATAATTTAAAACTGACACAATTTGTAAGCACGTATATGTATATTGTTAACGCATCAATCATAAAGCTAATACATTACGGTTACATCATAGATAATAGCATACATGACATACATAGTGAAGTTGTTGCCAAAAATAAATAATTAAACACAACAATGTGTCTATGTAATGGTCATATAAAACGTTTGTTGTAATGAGCGTCGCAAGTAGCTCGCAATTTTATTTCATTTGACAGTGAATTTAACATAGTGACTTTGGCTTTGTCCACGGCACAAAAATTAATTTTATTAGAAAATGTTTCATTAAAATATAAATACACCATTGTAACTGACAATGGGTAATATTTCTAAGAAATGTAGGAAACAACCATTTATACTGTTTATCGAAAGCGTCTTAAATGTGATTATCGGCAAGAAATTGTATATACCTATTTAAAATAAGCCGACGACTATAATATAGTTAAAGGTAAAAATTTAATTTCATTAAAAATGTGACCCCTCATATTTTGCGTATATAGGTGAATAAAAACAAATCAAAAGGGTCGGCATTCTTTTATATATAAATAAGACCGATTATTGCTTACAATTAAAATAAGAAAAATCCAAAAACTTAACATTATAAATTTATAATGGATATTAATTCGGTTACATTATAATAGATACAATTCGGTTACAAAAAATAAGGGGAGGTATTTAGAATATGAATTTTCACAAATTAAATCTCTCAAATTTTAATTTTCAATTCAATTTATTGTTAAAAACTTATTCATTTATTGTTGATATTTATCATTAAAACAAAAGCATTTATTGGGAAAAACGCTAAAAATGTTAAAATCTGACAAAATAAAAAGATTTACTCGCGCCTACATGCGCATGCAAAAATTTACAAGCGCGTGTATGAGCGAGCAGAAGATTGCAAACGAGAGTAAACGCGTGTAAAAAATGACTGATAACCACTGATAGTCCAGGAGGTATCGTTGCATGAGTACCGAAAACTATTCCACCTAAATTTTTTTATGCGATCCTGTTCAAATTGCCCTACTGATGAAATCAATACATGCTGCCATGGGGCAACTCGGGGCCATATTGTTTAAACCGAAATTGTTTAAACAATTGCGAGGAATTGTTATTTTTCAACCGGACAAATTGTTTTTATATTCTTTATTGAAATACAAATAAAAAAGGTCCTATGGCTTTTCACGATAAAGTTAATATTTTTAGAGATATGAATTTTTAAAGGTTCGAAAAATCTCAAATTTGGGTACTTTCGACCCATAAAAAATATATGTATTAAAAAAAAATATAAATAATATTTTTTTTTTTAATTTTTTATACAATAGTTAACAACATCCTTAATAGAGATTTAAAAAAAATTGATTGTGTATATGTACCTGTTTTTTAATTGTTAATTACGCGCACTCACAAGTATGCGTCGCTTACCTTTAAGTATTAAGGCACACAGAAATGTTCTGTTACTTTTTCTTAAGTTTCTATATGATTACATCTTTCCCGTACTTTTCTCTCTTGTTTCCGTACGTCTTGAACGACCCCATTTTCTATTTTTCTATAGCCCATATACGATTTACCTGAAACTCTGCGGTTTTTAGAATTTTCTTTATCCTTGCGGATAATTTTGTTTTTATTAACAGTTGGATGTTCAGAAGAATTGTGTCCTGAATTTGTATCACATTCATCTCTTACAGAAATTTTTGTTCCAAGAGAAACTACTAAATTATGGTTTCCGCTCGTTTTTGTCACTGGATTTGAATTTATGGTGTAATTAGTAACTTTCAAATTATTTTGATAGCTGTCTATTACATTTTGTACCTACTGGCTGAAGCTCGGTAATGTTCAAATTATGGAATTCATAGCTGTTTACTATATTTTGAACGGGTGTAAGCTCGATAAAGTTCATATTTTCTTTAAAGGTAGCTGACTCACAAGGAAAGGTATCCAACTGTATCTCTCAAAAATTTTTGAAACTTTGGTGGATTGTAGATCTTATTAAAACTAATCCAAAACCATATTTCGTTCGTGCCCATAAGCGGTTTAAGGAGGTGAAACTCACTCCTGAAAATTAGAGTTTTTTTCAATTTTCTTAAATATCTTGGAAACGGTAAGAGCTTTATTAGGGAAACTATATATATTTGTAAATTGCACTTTAAGATCTTTATTATAATGCCAAAATTAAAGTTATAAAATCATTGGGGTTTCATCCTTCACCCCCAACCTCAAATTTTTTCAGGTATTTTTGGTAAAAGAGGAGACTGTTATGTGTAAATAAAAGAATTTTTAATCAATATATACATATTTCATATCACACCAGTTTATTTCTTGTTGGATAAATACACCTATTGCTAATATTAACTTGGGAAAAATTTTAACTTTTTGATTTAATAATGAGCAAAAATATGGTCAAAGAATCTCGTATTTTAGTCATGAATTGTTTCAAACTTACGATATGCTTTGAAATACATAATTTAGAAAGAAAAATACATTGCATCCCCTCCCCCCATACTTGACAAATCTATCTATCTATACAAATCTATATTATAATTATTATAATTATAATCTATATCTATATATCTATACAAATCTTATTTACTTATTTATTTATTTTTATTTATCTATACAATTATCAATATTTTAACCTCTGGATGTCTATGGATACCTACTCTGGAAACAATTCATCAGATTATTTTCGGATAATGTAATTCTAAATGAGTATATGATGTTGATTTACATCGCCGTAACAATATTCTAAAACTTCAGTCTCTAGCTCAAGTAGTAGGAATATGGGCATTCTGGGCCCTCCATCCCTCCATCCGACTTTTTGAGCGACCTCGGATGGAGGCAAAACTACCGAGGCGGTTCTAGAAGCCTCCGGCGGTGGGTGGAGCAAAATTTTTTTCTAGTCTAGTGGAACTTGATCCAACCTAAGAGAACCTAAGGAAATTTGGTGTAACCTAACAAATATTTTCTAACCTAAGAATTCCCTAATAGATGGCGCAGCCACCTTCGAGCCCTGTAAATTCCCTAATAGATGACGCAGTCACCTTTGATAGCGTTGCTGGTCTGGATTCCTGTGTGTAAGTTTGAAAAATTGTCAATAGATTGCATCGAAAACCTTTTTTTTGATAGTTAAACTAGCCATTAAAAGATGGCCTTGCTTTCATAATTTTATAATATTTTTATCTGAAAACAGGCTTAAATTGTCAGCTGACGTCACTAAAGGTAAACTGATATCAAACAGCGAAGATTTCTCTCTAATATGCAAAAATGAATTTTATCATATGATTGTATATTTTTATCTGAAAACAGGTTTAAACTTGTATAAATTGCCAGCTGACGTCACTAAAGGTAAACTGATATCAAATAGCGAAGATTTCTGTCTAATATGCGAAAATGAAGCAGCAGGTTTTAACCTGTATGGCTACATAAAGTGTGACAGCTGACGTCACCATACTATTTTTTCTGCTATAAAAAGGGCGCGACAGAATTTCATCAGTTACAATTTTGTTCGAAACTTTAGTGAAAAAAAAAAACATTAAACCTTATTGTTGTGAATTTTCAATTGTTGTGTGTTAAGAGTTAATTGTTGCCAACAATGGAATCCATTACTGCTGGTGCTTCATCTGGAAACAGAGACTTAATTCAAAAAATGGCTGGAAATTTTGTGGATGAATTGAATCATCTTGGCGCTGTTAAACGATGGATTAAACATTCTGATATGGAAATTGGAAAAGTATATAAAATAATGGGAGCCAGTCAACTACCATCGAAATTCGATTCATCGAAAATGAAGACAATATTGGAATTGGAAATTGGATACATTTCGTTACCAGCGAGATTTGACAATTTGAACGAGCAGATGCTGGCATGGTTGCAAAGCAATCCAAAACTTGGTATTATGAATAATGGACCAATTGGACTAACTCATAAATTGCAATTCAAAACGTTGGATCTTCTTGAAATCGTGGAGGATGCTGAATGGCGAATTTTGTAATTTATTCTCTTCAAAAATGTATTATTTAATTGTACTATGTATTTTAAAAAATTTCAATATTGTATCAATTTTTACATATATTTAATAAAAAATTATAAAAAAACAAAAAAAAAAAACAAAAAACAAAAAAAAAAAAAAACAAATAAAACAAAAAAACAAAGAAAATTCGATTTTTTTCAATACCCATCGCTAGACATTGATTTATATTCTAGTTTTGATTATGCCAGATTAATAAATAAACATTATTTGGTGTTTAATAAAAAATTTAAAAAATCGATTTTTCAATTCAGGTCTCGTCTCTAAATCACAATTTTTGAACTAAGTATAAATCAATAATACATATGAGTAATATTTGATATGCATTGTATTGTTAGGTTTTATGGTGAATAATTATAAAACAAAAAAAAAAAGATTTAATATCCCCTGAAAACGAAAAATTTAATTTTTCACATGCTTAATAAAAATTATTTTTCAAGTTTAATAAAAATTATTCTTTATAAAATCGTCTATCAAATATTAGCCTTGCACATAATATAAGAAATGCTGATTTGCTAAAATATAAATCTTGGAATGTGGATACATAATGTTATAAGTCCAATACGTTCATACATATGTATATATGAATATTACATTGTAATACAGGTATTCGCTATATCTATATGAATCGTGTTTAAAAGCCAAATTTATTTTCCTGAATTTTTTAAAATATATATAGTAATATAATATTTCGCATATATACAGTACTCTGTTAAAAGTACGGGTTTCTACACCGTTAAAAAAAAAAACATATATTTTACAATATCAATATATTGTAAAAAATCATATTTCTTAATATTTTTAAAACTGAATATGTAATATCAAGAATTTAAAACAGTTTTGAAACATTAATTTCTCCTCATAATATTTTTTTAGTCTTAAATTAATAGCACAATGTTCCATATATTTTAAGAAAATTTTTCTTTTAATATTTTATAACTTATCTAAAATTTTATAGCTATTTTTATCAAAAATTTATTACTTGCTATTGTTAAAAAATTAGTTAAATATATCTATAGGTATTAAGTAACCCCTAGTTTTGTGAAAGACGGTAGTAATAGCAATTCATCTTAAATACGAAATTATTTTATCAATGCTAAATAAGCGTTTTTTTTTTTTCTCATATTATCATACTCCAATATATTGTATATTATTATAATTTATAAAAATGTGTTTTATTTATTAAAAAATTTAGCAAAATTTTAAATAATATCGCGTCAAAATAATATTCAGAAGTCAATAAAAGACAATAGCAGTAAATTTATTAAGATAACTATAAATAAATATTAATCTAATGTTGAAATATTTATTAACAAATAGTACTGCTTAGTAGAAAATTAGGTACCTATTGTTTTGTTTTCAAATTTACCTTTTTGCAATTAAAGAAAATTTTAGTAACTATCGATACCTATATAAAACGATACCCATAAAAGACAAGCATGCTCTGATCTCAACAATTTTTTCCCATGTTAAATTCGTATGTTCTTACTTCGCTGAAACTTATTATGTTTATATATTCCCCCAATATTTTCTACCATAAACAATAGTTATAGTAAGCTAGGTAGGTATTGAATAAGTATTTTTTGTTTGTTAATTTATTGATGATAGAGAAAAAAAAATTTATGTTTTTATAGACAGTGAAATACTTTTAAACTATTTTTTTGCAGTTTAATTTTGTAAAAACACCTAAAAATTATCAGTCACAGACAAATATTTCTAAGCAAACGAATTGAAAATGTAGTTTTATATCATAAGAATAAATGCGTATATATAGGGTGGACAGTAAATAACTCTCATAATTTTTAAAGAGCGGATGAAAACTTTAATTTTGGATTACGAAATTTTATTATTTTTTTTCCGGAGTTAAGCTGCATTCAATTAATTAACCCTTTCCTGCGCAGCAGTTTTACATCATTACTGTTCAAACTATAGTTCAAATTAACAAATCATTAATAACATGGGTAAATACTTATTAGCAAGAATTACATAGTTTACACATATGTTCTATCACACCAGAATGTTAATAGGACAATGCGATTTAATTGCCTATATTCAGGAGCAAGCAAAAACATTACCTATTTTAATAGCTTAGAAAATACACATTACATTTTTTTTCGTTGTAAGAACAATCATTTCGGTGATCTTTTTTAACGAATTACTAAAATTGCTTAAGGACTATGGTATGTAAGAAATAACAACACTCACATAATTTTAAAATAATTAACGTACAGCTATTGGAAAAGTTACAAAGATTTTTTTAACAACTTATTAAATGTTGATAGCTTATTTTAATATCTTCTATAGGGTCGTAAGTATAACCCTAAACCCGAAATTTTTTCATTACCATCGTTGACGACTATATTCTCATCATCATCAGCTTCTCCTTCGCTCGCAGTATCTTCGTTGTCGCTAGCAGATGTTTTTTCATCGCTGTCTTCGTCATCATTTGATATATACTTTAGCACTGGTTCAATAATATCATGCTTTTCCAATTCCCTGGTTATTGAGATAATCCGCTTTCCAATGTCACTTTCCTTTAAATTATTAAAATGGCTTCGTTTTTTCTCGTTTTCGATATAATCCGCAAAGCTGGGATTTATAATATGACTCCTTTCCATTAAATTACATATAGTATTAACCATTTCTTCTCCAATTTGCGTCTGAGTCGCTAAACTTCTTAGTTCATCAACTAAATGGTTCGGGTCATCAAACTATTCTTCATCATCAACAGGTTTCGAATAGCCATTATGAAGGTTAGTATTTTCATCATCATATTTGAAACGTTTAGCTTCTCCATTTATTGAATTAGATGTTGAAGGTTGGTCCTTTTCTTCCGAATTTTTATCTTCTTGTTCTTCATCCTTTGCGCATGCGTTCTGAAGCTCTTTGACCATTAATATGTCTAGAGCAGTTTGTAAGAGACCAGCTATCTTTGGAGTAAAACTTGTTTCTTTGTAGTTATCAGGCGATGGTAAATGCTTTTGTTCATCAGATCCATTATCTTCGACATTTACCGATTGTAGAATATTATGCGAGTTTTTTAAAGCGTGGAATTTACTTCTGATTGCTTCTGCTGCAACCGTCATACTTTCATCAAAAGTATTCAAGTTTCTTTTAGATAGATCTGTATCATTTTCGTGTTGATTTTGAAATACTGATGCTTTATCTTCCTTTTCTTCATTTCTTGCTTCAAAACTATATTCGGTTTCATTATCATCATTTTCATCATTAGATTTTGACGATTCACTTTGTCTCCTGTTCTCCGCGCTGTTCACTTGTGTCCCATTATTTACCGTGGTATATTCAAACTGATTATTTGCGATCTGGTCATTATTGTTTGTTTGATGTTCCTGAGCATGCACTCTTCTTTTCATATGACGTAAAAGAGAACTTCTCCGCGAAAATGTCTTG
This sequence comes from Brachynemurus nebulosus, assembly GCA_035578155.1. Lineage (NCBI taxonomy): Eukaryota > Metazoa > Arthropoda > Insecta > Neuroptera > Myrmeleontidae > Brachynemurus > Brachynemurus nebulosus. The sequence continues at coordinate 865,227 of JAPWDM010000033.1, read as the reverse complement.
TCACAACGTATACAATTAAACATTTTGATAGATGTGAATAGTTCGATTTATAACATAACACTGATTAGTTTTTATATCGACATGATCTTATATAGTACAACCAGAGCAGAATTGACGTAAAGTAATGACACCAAAATGCACCAAAGGTGCACCAAATGACACCAAACTGCACCAAAGGTGCACCAAATGACACCAAACTGCACCAAATGACACCAAACTGCACCAAAGGTGCACCAAATGACACCAAACTGCACCAAATGACACCAAAATGCACCAAAGGTGCACCAAATGACACCAAACTGCACCAAAGGTGCACCAAAATGCACCAAAGGTGCACCAAATGACACCAAACTGCACCAAAGGAGCACCAAATGACACCAAACTGCACCAAATGACACCAAAATGCACCAAAGGTGCACCAAATGACACCAAACTGCACCAAAGGTGCACCAAATGACACCAAACTGCACCAAAGGTGCACCAAATGACACCAAACTGCACCAAAGGTGCACCAAATGACACCAAACTGCACCAAATGACACCAAAATGCACCAAAGGTGCACCAAATGACACCAAACTGCACCAAAGGTGCACCAAAATGCACCAAAGGTGCACCAAATGACACCAAACTGCACCAAATGACACCAAACTGCACCAAAGGTGCACCAAATGATACCAAACTGCACCAAAGGTGCACCAAATGACACCAAAATGCACCAAAGGTGCACCAAATGACACCAAACTGCACCAAATGACACCAAAATGCACCAAAGGTGCACCAAATGATACCAAACTGCACCGAAGGTGCACCAAATGACACCAAACTGCACCAAAGGTGCACCAAATGACACCAAACTGCACCAAAGGTGCACCAAAATGCACCAGAGGTGCACCAAATGACACCAAACTGCACCAAAGGAGCACCAAATGACACCAAACTGCACCAAACGACACCAAAATGCACCAAAGGTGCACCAAATGACACCAAACTGCGCCAAATGACACCAAACTGCACCAAAGGTGCACCAAAATGCACCAAAGGTGCACCAAATGACACCTCTGGTGCATTTTGGTGTCATTTGGTGCACCTTTGGTGCATTTTGGTGCACCTTTGGTGCAGTTTGGTGTCATTTGGCGCAGTTTGGTGTCATTTGGTGCACCTTTGGTGCATTTTGGTGCACCTTTGGTGCAGTTTGGTGTCATTTGGCGCAGTTTGGTGTCATTTGGTGCACCTCTGGTGCATTTTGGTGCACCTTTGGTGCAGTTTGGTGTCATTTGGTGCACCTTTGGTGCAGTTTGGTGTCATTTGGTGCACCTTCGGTGCAGTTTGGTATCATTTGGTGCACCTTTGGTGCATTTTGGTGTCATTTGGTGCAGTTTGGTGTCATTTGGTGCACCTTTGGTGCATTTTGGTGTCATTTGGTGCACCTTTGGTGCAGTTTGGTATCATTTGGTGCACCTTTGGTGCAGTTTGGTGTCATTTGGTGCAGTTTGGTGTCATTTGGTGCACCTTTGGTGCATTTTGGTGCACCTTTGGTGCAGTTTGGTGTCATTTGGTGCACCTTTGGTGCATTTTGGTGTCATTTGGTGCAGTTTGGTGTCATTTGGTGCACCTTTGGTGCAGTTTGGTGTCATTTGGTGCACCTTTGGTGCAGTTTGGTGTCATTTGGTGCACCTTTGGTGCAGTTTGGTGTCATTTGGTGCACCTTTGGTGCATTTTGGTGTCATTTGGTGCAGTTTGGTGTCATTTGGTGCTCCTTTGGTGCAGTTTGGTGTCATTTGGTGCACCTTTGGTGCATTTTGGTGCACCTTTGGTGCAGTTTGGTGTCATTTGGTGCACCTTTGGTGCATTTTGGTGTCATTTGGTGCAGTTTGGTGTCAT